>OV815292.1:15050000-17550000 GCA_929108145.2 Limnephilus rhombicus | reverse complement strand
GCTTTTGCAAAAACAAAAATTGTTCTAAAATGTAGATAAAATAATCTTTCCGATGTGTTTATTAGAAATCAACATTTTTGTTTCTAAATATTAAAATTTTAATATTGGAAATGTAAATTGGCTAAAAAATGCACACCTGCGAATATTTGAATTAAAGTAATTAAAATAGAATAAATCCAAAATTTTAAATACAGATTCCCTTTCTAAAAAAAATTTGTAATAAAACTGTCACCTCACTTTTTGTCACTTTCATACAATTTTATTTTAAAATTAAATGTGTGATACGTCACAAATTGGCGCAAAATTAAACCGTCACTTTTGATCGGGTTTGTAAAATATCTGAACAACCTAGCTCATATAATTCTAAGACAATGAGAAGCATTATTTCATTCCGTTTCTACCATAAAAGAAATCACAAAAATTCGCATGACAGAAAGAAAGATATCTAACTTTTAATAATGCACATTCGCTCTGGGACAATCTGGGTCTCCTGTTATTATAACGGCATATGATGTTTTGGGACAACTTGGGTCTCCTGCGATTAGACGGGTTAAATGAAACATGCAATTAGTGACATCTATTGTCTCTTTGTCGTACCTAATTAGTTTGATTACCCATTGAGATCCCAATTTCCAACTCTGCCGTTAGAGGCCTCCAAGTAACAATATTATGCTTCCATACCGAAAGGTAAATTTTTATTATCATGGTGAGGCTTTCTGCTATTGATTATAAAAGGACTGTTTTAGTAGTAATCTCTCCTTTATTATTCTTGCTAGTGTAAAAAGAGCTTGTTAAGCGAACTGTCAAAATGTGTATATTACAAAAATGTATATATAAATATTTTACATTCGATAAATTCACCGTTTATATTGTAAAATAATGTTTTTGAAAGCATTTGAAATACTCTCAGATTTTAGTATTCTGTTTTTAGAATCTGTTCACCGCATATAGGTGTGTGTTGTACCTTGAGGAGCTGGTGTTTCTCCTGCAGTCCCAGGGTGGCGTAGGTGTGAAAGAGGCTGAAGAGCAGCGGCAGGTTGCGTGCGTGCTCGGCCGCCTCGCGCCCCGCCGCCAACGCAGCGGCGCCCGCCAGCAGCTGCTCCGAGAGACTGGACCGACCAGGTATGCCCGCCGCACCGCAACCGATTACTACAAATAAATTATCACATTTAGGCTTTAACCTCTTATTGGCCGGAAGGTCACGCGCGAAACAAATTTTAAAAAAAAAGTTTTTATGCGATTTTAACCCTTACGTATAAAGAAACTGTATGAAGGAAAAGGTCAGAATCGCTTGCGCCAATATCATTCTTGATGTAGCCAAAAGTTTCATTCACCTAGCAGCACAAGAATATTTTTAAATGAATTATCTATGAAATCTGCGTGTCAGATTTTGCCACGATTTGAACTGTCGAAAAGTGATATCTCATATATCTGAGTGATTAAACTTATCAATTAATTAAACAAATGCAAGTTATGTTGTTTTTCTAGATAATTTATTGTTCAGGGAATGTGTTTCGGTAAATAAAATATACTATAGTCTACTATAGTAATGTCTTAGTCATAAGTCACTAGCTATAAGTCTTAGATGTAAGTCACTAGTTGTAATTGTAAATCTTAGTTATATGCCAGTAATATTAATTATTTTGTATATTTATTTGTACAGCGCCCTTGAGGTGATTTTCCACGAAAACGGCGCTATATAAATTACCCAATTATTATTAATTATTTATAGCTGAAAATAAATCCACAAAATATTAGTTCAAAGTAATGCATTCCGTAATTTCCAGTATGCAATAAAAGAAAAAGAAGAAGTTTCAAAAATGGCTCTCAACAGGTTAATCCTTGGCATCAATATTTTATGCGGGATTTACACCAGTCGATTTATGCCCTGCGGTTGGTCACCGACTAGCAGTACAGCCACCCCATTTTTACAGTCAGAAAATATTTAGCAGAACAGATGTGCTAACGTTTTAGTGTCTAAATAATTCGTGACACATGTAATCAGTGGTGGCTTTTGGGTATGCTAGAGTGCTGATATTAAAAAAATCGCTTTATTGATGTTGTTGTAGCTGAAAACTTTCTTCTTTTTTTTTTTCAAAAATTGGTTTTTTGTACGAAGTTTGGCTGTGCACTGCACACGGATTTCCTGAAATTCGTCATACAAAAGGTTTTTTGTATGAAGTTTGGCTGTGCACTGCACACGGATTTCCTGAAATTCGTCATACAAAAGGTTTTTTGTATGAAGTTTGGCTGTGCACTGCACACGGATTTCCTGAAATTCGTCATACAAAAGGTTTTTTGTATGAAGTTTGGCTGTGCACTGCACACGGATCTCCTGAAATTCGTCATACAAAAGGTTTTTTGTATGAAGTTTGGCTGTGCACTGCACACGGATTTCCTGAAATTCGTCATACAAAAGGTTTTTTGTATGAAGTTTGGCTGTGCACTGCACACGGATTTCCTGAAATTCGTCATACAAAAGACCGAAATTTCGAAAAAAAAAAGTTTTCAACTACAACACCAATAATGCCATTTTTTTAACATAAACACTCGAGCATGAAAGTGACGAGCCGCCACCGCATGTAATTTAAGAATTGCTTGTAGAATAAAGAAAAGAAATAAATGTAAAATTTGTTAACGTTCAGCAACAAGTTTATGGGGCAATTAATCGCCGGTGGCTGACCTTTTTACTTGTGATTTTTATCACCCGCCGCATGTGAATTACTGGAATATTTATATGTCGAAGTTCAGTTCAGTTTATTGGTTGCAAAGAAAAAAATTATCAGAGCTGGCTAAGTAATATATTTGAAGATGCTCATTCTGGAAGACCACATCTACTGAATTCCGTAGAGAGATATAAAAAAAGATAAAAACATGCTTTTACCTGGCGGGTCCTGCATTGAAAAGTGTGCTAAGAATACAACAAGCTTCATAAAGGTCATCCGGACATCAGTAGAAGGACAAACCAGGAGATATTCACACATCCTGTAAAGAAAAATAAACTAAATTAAACAAAGCTCAACCTACAACATTCAATAAAATGTAATAAACAAATTATGTTGCCAGCGTGGTTTGAGTTTTGAACTTTTTTACACCACTGTTAGCGAAATTACCTCAACATTGGGATAGTAAACTTGGGACATCTTTTTAGGAACTTCTACCACTTACACAGGGGTACGAAAGTATCCGATACTTGACGGTTCAAATATCCTTGCAACTACCGCCATACTTCGCGGAGGTTCGTACGGTTCCATGCCAACCCAGAATCAAGTCAACTCAACACCTCTTTGAAAAGTCATTAAAAGCTAAGAATTTTTTTTTAAATAGCCCGTAACCCTAACGTAACCTATTTAACCAATCTTTTATTTTTGAAGTAAAACTTCTTTATGCACACTCGACTTGGGGGGTAAGCTGGTGAATGCCTTGCGAAAAGTGGTGAACGGTAATCAATGCGAACGGTAATTGATGCGAACAGTGATCGCTGTCTAAAGCACACTCGTTTTTTTTTTCATCACTTTTAATGACTTTTCAAAGGAGATTCTGAGTTGTCCAGTCACCGTTCCCACTCATGTCGTCGAAACTTTAAGCATGATGTCACATGTGTCAGACATTTTGTAACAATGTATATACTTTAGATCAATCAATCAACAAAGGAACAAAGCAATCAACAAAGAATGACATGATAAAAAATTGACAGCTACAGCAACTGTTCGGTTGTGAGTGACGTTATGAAAGCATTCTAGTTTTGAGTTTGAGAATTCAACAATGATTGATGGCGACGAAGGTCTCGTGACTTCAGTAGCGATGTTTAAGGACTGATGAGTATCGGATACTTACATCCTTATTGGCTCCTCGCACACCAATAGCGATCTCACAATACATTCACCATTTAGTTACCGACAGCCTGCTTCGAACAAAATAAAAAGAACCATTCTGTTCCTAATTGCAGACGACCCAACAGCTCCCACTATTAAAAAATTGTGCAAATGTAAATTATGGTACGGATGTACATAATTGTCATAATAAACATGTAAGTAAAGTGTTAATGCTTATTTGATTTATGCTCATCACGCATCCCCCAATTTTGGTGAACTGTCATAATCATGGTCATTTTTAATTTTAGTGACATTATTCTACAAACACAGTTCCAGTTTTATCCAAAAAATCAAAGGAAACAAGGAAGTGCCTTATAACTAGTCTTAGACAAATTATTTTACTATTATTTTTTTTATATATTTTTTTACAATTTTTTTAGAAAACAATGTGTCCTTACTGGGGTACCCCATTCTAAGTTCACATTGTACATGTTTTCATGTTTGATAATAGTGAGTGAAAGAGTTACAGTTACCTATGCGAGTGTTGGAACATAGCATTGACTGCAAACCAGGCTCTGATGGATGTGGAACACCTCAGGTGGTGGCATAAGATTTCATACCTGCAACAGCCAATACACAAATGTTCAATAAGATATTAATTATTAATTAACTTAGATAACTTGAACTTGGCACGGTTAGAGGTTGCTTACCAGTCACCAGCGGCAGATCTAATATTTTTCTTAGTTCGGAAGCCGACATTGAAGAGGAATTTGGTGGCTAACTGAACGCATAACATGGATAGTTCTTCTTGCTCAGGACCCTGGAAAAAAGACTCTAAGAATTAATATTTTTATAGAAAAATCTTTGTTAGGTATAGGGAAACAGGATTACATCCCCTGTTGGAGATGGGGGTTCTAGATACTAGGAGAAACTGTCCATTCAGATCGGGTCATTAAATATACCAAGAGCCAACATTCACTAATTCAGAATGGCAGTGGTATTTATTTCACTAGGCGATATTGAGGGTTTTTTTAAGTGAAAACATCTTTAGCATTGTTGTGATTAGAAATTTGATGAAACAAAAAATAGCGACACTAAAAAGAGAAAAACACGTACACATCTCTATAGGATTTGGCCTGCGAGAGAATGAGATAGACTATCGGTCTCCTCTTTATGCGGTGCTCGTAGCCTCACCACTATTGTCTACTTTAGTTTTCTGGAGGTTTCGCTTCTACCGTGTGTGAAGTACAGTTTGTCAAATATGAGTAGAAAACACAGGAGGGCGCCACTGTGGTTCAAATGGCAATACTAAACATATAACTAATGGTGTTGATGTAAAGCTGTGTAACCTACATTTTTATAAAAAATTAAAAAGGCATAATAGTGAAAAAAATATTTTTTCATCACAATACCCACTGATCTCAAAATTAGAATTGCGTAGAGGTGTATTATTATTATTATGCCTTCGCAATTTTGTGTTAACATAATGAAGAAAAACAATAATGTAATAAAATATAAAGCACAGTTTAGAAATTGCTCACATTTATTTAATACTGGCTTAAGTACCTGGCGTTGCCCGGGCTTTAGATTGTGTCTCTAATTTTAGATCTGAATATATTTAACTCATTCAGATCTAAAAGTAGTGTAACTAAACTCACCGTTAGTGATTCTTCCTTTCAATCAACTGTTAAATTCAAATTTACGTTAAATTAAATGAAAGCAAATCGCTTTATAAAACACCTTGTAGCGTTTGCTACTAGCGGCGTGTCTGTATTCGCAATTTCGTATGGTGCTGTTGGCTGCGTTGTAGACTGAAAGGCGACACGCGTGCTTCGGGCGTTCTTTCGAGAGATTTCGGCCCGCTCCAGTTGGCGAGAAACCGTGGTTTGGGGCAGTTGTGTATTGTGGAACGGGCTGTCATTGGTGCTGGACTCAGCGATCATTGGAATTTGAGATTAAATAAGTCATTATATTCAGATCGAGATATTTAGCTATTTTTAGAGATTGCTGATGTATAAATATGTATTGTTAATTCCGTACAGGCGCCCTTCAGTGTAATCTTTTAATTTTATCACATGTTATCTTTCTTATTGGCACGTGTTGAGAGTTCGCCATCATTTACAGCTGGAACGATTAGTTCGTATCCAGCCACCCCTGATCTTTTTAGAGTCTCATGTTTAGTATAGAATGTTACCCAAGGGCAGGGCTTATGTATTTAAAATAAATTATTCCTTGTTATCTTACATGAAATTTTCATTCCATACCTACCCACTTGCCTTGCATGTTTTAATCTAAAATATAGCAAACAAATCACATGAATGGAAATGTGTTTCTTTGGTGACTACTTATATTTAGTGAGGCCGAAGTGGAGGAAGATGCTTAACCTTGGTGGGTATTAATAAAGGTAAATATCATGCTGCAACCTTTTAATCAAATTTATGTCATGAACAAAAAATGTGGTTTACTGTGTTCTATACATTCAGTGACTTTGCACTTCAAAAGAATATTTGACAGTTAAATTGGTTAAGTTAAATTGGTGTTGCCAACCTACAAATATTGTAGTTCATTTTTTTATATTTTCTACTCTTATTTGACAGACTATACACACTTGTAATTTTTTACATTAGCTACACACACAGGGAAAAACCCCTCAGGGCTTGTTATCTTTGAGGATGCTGGGTGGAGGGTCTTTTTAGGTAAAGGAAAAAGAGGAAGTTCTGGACAGAAAAATCAGGGGGTCAACGTGTCCAGGAGTAACGGACATATGACTCCATCCCTCCCACTGCGGTGCAGGCGATGGATAGAGAGAGTCCAGCTGGAGAGATCTAGGTTAGATCTCCATCAACAATTTTCTCCCGATCTGGCCTACCACGCAGTAAGTGGGCAAATGCATTTGTCGCCAAGATCTAGAAGATCTCACCCCATGAACCCGGATGGTGTATGTATGCAGGGTGTGTGAAGTACATACCCAGGTGGAGTTGGGTGTGGTGGGGACGCACAACCTCATGCAGCACAGCTTCTTCATGAAGTTGAAGTATTCCGTGCAGAACTGGCTCTGGTGGTGTGAGAAGGCGATGTTGCCGCGCCGCACGCACTCCCATATCGCCTGCGGCACGCCCGTGTCTCTGCAAATATCATATATCTATTAATTTACATTACAATTGTACATTATGAAAGATTATTACAATGTTATTTTGCATAAACTGAAGAGATCAATAAATTATGCAAATTCTTTCTCTTTGGATCACCTTTCGCTGAAATGCTGGTAAAACATTTCTAAGGTTAAAATTCTTTTCTGATGTCAAAGATCACGATCGGTCTATTAACTTGTTATTTGCCGGACACGCAAATCCTCGGGCGGTTTGTGTGCATGCGCGCGGAAAAAATTTCGAAAAAAATGTTTGTCTGCGATTTTGACCCTTCTATGTACAGAATTTGAATGAAGGACATGGTCAGAATCGTTTGTGCCAACATTTGCCCATGATATAGGCAAAAATTTCATTCACCTGGCAACCCCAGAATATTTTATGATTTTATCTGTGGCATCGAAATGTCGAATTTGCCGCAATTCTTTCTGTCAAAGTCCGATTCTTGTTAATTGACGACAAAATCGTAAAACCTATCAATTTACATAATTAACGCAAGTAATGTTGTTTTGGTACATATTTTATCATTCTAGGAATGTGTTTCGGTCAATAAAATATAAGATAGCTCAAAATTAATCCACAAAACATTCAATTCAAAATTCAAAGTGGTGCTTTGTTAGGGAATTTCCATGTTTTTCCTGGCTTTTAACAGTTTTAACCCCTCTGAATTTTCGAGAATATTAGCTTTTGGTGTCTTAAACGAAATGACATTTTACGAAAACTTTTAGTTATAACCGCTTCACAATTAAAGCTCTATAAATGAAACATTTCTGAACGTAGCCGAATAGTAAAAACTGTTTTAGAAAGGTTACAAAATAGGCTTTCAAATTATTATATTACAAATAAATATTAGCATTTGTATATATTAAAATTTAGAACGCAAACATTAAAAATAGGTAAAAATGACTCACGTGATGTTTTTATGTGAAAACGGTACTAAAATCACAGATTATGCAAACAACAATACTTATTCTATTGTATATATGTGTAATAAACACTTTTGTCACCTCACTTTTTTATCATTTAATATAAAAATATTTTATAAAAATTTAAAATGTGGAGCGCGGTGGAGCTGCTGGTAGCAAATTTGCGCGGGTAAATATTTTTGTCAACAACACGATTGACAGCTGATTCCTGTTATGTATTTCCATAGACAACTTGATAGAAATGTGCAGCTTGATCTACTATCGACCTTTGACTTTTTGTTTTAGGGATGTAACTAAAACAATAACGGAGTTATAACGATTTCTATGGAAACACACGCGCTGACGTATAAACACGCTTATTGTACTTGACTGCTGACCTATTTTTAACGCTTATATCTGCTTACGTTGCGGAGGGGTTAAGTAGGAACAGTACTAACTTGACAGAGAGGCAGGACATGGGGTGCTCCAGGTTGTAGCCCTGGAGACAGTCTTCCCTGGTGTAGAACAGCATGTAGGCGTTCCACCAGCGTTTCTGTCTCCTGTACGATACTCGCTTCAGCATTGGGTCAAATACCTGCCAACACAAACACACATTTTATTACAATATTATAATTATATCCACAAAATGCCACCGCACAATAAAGAACATAGCACTAGAAGTGCCATGAAACTAACGTTACATTTAGCCCAACAGCACAGCGTTCCGTCTCACTTACACTCGCATGAAATCGAAGATCGCCATCCTATTTGGATTCCCACCCCACTTCAGTTCGGGAGGCGGGTATGGTAAACTTTAAAAAACTCCTACATATTAAAATTAATTAAACTGGTTCCAACCAGATACGTTTTAAGCTTTTCACGGCCAAAAGCATTTTCGTTATTAGTTTTAGGGGTTTTATGCCGTGTTGTGCTACCTCCTTCTTTAGCCAACGTTTCGGACATCGTTGCAGTGTCCATCATCATCATGTGTAATTTTTAGTGGTGAAGTGTGTGCTTATTTACTTCGAAGCGATACCGTGTCGCCAGCTCCACTAACTTTCTCCAGTACAAAATAATCGTGACAAGCAGTGGCGTCATTATCGCGGAACGGAATAGAAAATTCACTAAAGGTTCCAACCATTTTGGGACATCTTCAAGTGCTCATCGCCTCGGAATCTCCCCTTGGTCCAGACTCTAGGTAAGCAACACTTTAACGCATTTCTGATACATTCACTATACTTACATATTACAGCGCTTTACACAATGCTTTTTTTCGTCTAATTTCCTCATATAATATAGTCTTTTAATTTGGGAGGCAGGTATGGGTACCGCTACCCCGGAAACCGTTTATTGGATAACCAACACCCCTGCAATAGGTTACCTCAAGTGGTTTGCTACTTTTGGTGAATTAGCAGGGGTGCCCATGGTTCATGGGGGTGAGGTTTGTCTAGGTCTTGGCGGCACATGCGTTTGCCCAACTACTGCTTGGCAGGCCGGTTAAGGAGAGACTGGTTGATGGAGGCATTCTACCTCTCTAGCCGGACTCTCTCGACCCATCATCTTGCAACGCAGTGGGAGCGATAGATTAATAAATCCATCACTCCTGGACACATTGACCCCCAGATTCCTACCCACCCCTAATAGCTTTTTCACATCCCATATTTTATCACTTGTTTTCATTCTTACGCTTTCAATCAATATTCTACCATTCAGCTTGCCGACTGAACTAAGCAGGCTAATAGCCCTATGATTCCCACATTCCATACGTCCTTCCCAGAACTTCCTCTCTTTCCTTTCCATAAAAAAGACCCTCCACACAGCATCCCCAAAGATGACTTAGGAACTGAAGGAAATTGTTTTCCTCAGGACCTTGTGTATGGAGCTAATGTAAAAAAAAAATAATTTCGAAAACAGTTTTGCACGGAAATATAGGCCAGATTTAAACAAATATTTGGATCATGTAACATGCAAACAAGGCTCTTCTTGTGTTATTCTTTATTCTATGAAAGCCAATGTCTGGAGTATGCAGTTAGTATTACTGCAAGTGCGAGTATTATAGAAGGGCCACAGATTAAATTAAAATAAAAATGGGTGAAACACACAAGTTGAAGGCTTACCTCTCCCATGTAATCTCCTCCAAAGCACTGGACTTTCATCTCTTCATCATCTTGCATGGCACATTCTGACACGTCTCCGTCGTCAAACTTCAGCCACCGACTGTTGCCGCTGCCATCTCTGGAAACACAAGACACAAACAAACCATTACAACAATGCTAAATAACTTTCCCAGGAAACACACTTAACCTTCTGTGTGCAGCCGTATCCAATTGGCACAATCAAAAAAATTATTTCTCGTGGGCTCTTAAACTCGGGTCCTTCGGAGGAAACAGATCCTACTCCTACCCCTTTATCAAATCAACTATTCCGAGAGCACCCAGTCTACTACTCGGACCCAAATCCGGAACTCGGAGCCGGAACCCGAATGCTTCCACTGGCATCCCCGTATCTGCGGTCCGAGCCACTCACATGTCGGGAGGGTTCTTGTCCGGGTTCGAGTTCTCGTGCAGGTTCCGGCTCCGAGGTCCGGCCGAACACATACGTCCCGATAGCTAGCTGCAACAGCACCCAATACCCAGTCCACACCCAGAACTCGGGCCCGGGACCTACTCCCAGAACTCAAATACTTTTATTAGGAAGCACGCCTCGGAGGCCTACGGCAAAATGCAAAACTAACCCATTTCTATTGTTTATTACTAACTCTGTGTAAATTTTTCAAAATATTGCATCCCCAATGTAAAAGCCCCATAGGCAGATAAAACAGTAAATAAACAAATAAATAAATTGTACTTTGTTCACTGCATATTATTATCTATTAATTGTGTAAAAACAATCGATTCATTGATTGTATCTAATGTGGAGTGCACAGATAAATCGGAATAAAAAGATCCTTGCATTTGTAGTGGTGTACTGTATCGTGGGGCTACTGCAGGGTAAGAGGAGACTGCGGGTGTCTATTCCAAACTAGTCGGAACCAGTTTACTCGCAAAACTATCTGTCCAAACGATATCGTGACACGAGAGGGGATGAACTGTAAATCTTTAGTTTATATGATGTAAGACAATTGATGGTGTTTTTTTAATCAATCACAGCCCTACCTTTGCTGTTTTTTTTTTTTACATTAACTCCGCACAGGAGGCCCTGAGAAAAATAATTTCCCTCAGGGCCTATCTCATCTAGGATGCTGTGTGGAGTGTAAGGGTCTTTTTGAGGAGAGGAAGGAATGAACATTGGTCTTGAAGAGACCCATGTTGTAGGAAGGAGGAAACACAGAGGCCGGCAAATCATTCCACAGCCGAGCTGTTGAACACAAGAACGAGTCGAAGAAACGACCCGTTCTCATGTGACAAATGTCAACCGTGTACAAATGTTGGGCACGCGTTTGGCGTGTTTCCCGACTATGCACCAGTGCCGAAGGGATTAATGATGCTAGTTCCTAGGAGCATCTTCCATTGTAATACTGGTAGAACAAGGATAGCATTCCCACCCGACGCCTGTGCTCTAAAGATTGTAATCCGTCTGTTAATCTATCAAACAGACCACCCGTTTCTGCAAGAGTCGAGGGTATTTTTCAGGTATTTTGGAGCTCCAGACCAGAGGTGACTGCCAAATTCAACTGTGGGGCGCACTTGTGATTTGTACAGGGTTAGCAGTTGTGTACTATTAAAGTATCTGCGGGCCCTGTACAGTACGCCCAGTTTCTGAGAGGCTAACTTTACTCTGGCTTCGATGGAGCCCCCATACCTGAGCTGGTCACTTAGTGTTACACCAAGCATATCGATGGAGGGCCTGTTCGGGAGATGGCTTACGTTGAAAGATATTAGATATTCATTTCAATCCCTTTTAGACGTAAACAGACAAGATTGGGTCTTTGAAACATTAATTTCATCGAGATTATTTTTACCCCAAGCCGCGTTTTTTCGTCGCACTGCTTCAGCGCATTGTCGACTGAACCACGGCTTTGAGCCTACACCAGTATCCTTAACAGTAGATTGGATGAAGCCATCCATCGCGGATGTGATGACTTCACCAATTTCCTGGGCACATCTTGAGGGATCTGAAGTCCGAAAACAGACAGCTGACCACGGGAAAGCATTAAAATGTGCCCGCAGACCGAACCAATCTGCTGACCTATAGTGCCACACTTTTCTCTTCAGCCTCTCGTTTGGTGGTCTGAAGTTTACAGGGATTGATGTCGTCACCAGGCAGTGGTCGGACGATCCTAAAGCCGCTGTGACTTCAATCTTGTAACCGTGTGGCACAGTAGTTAAAAATAGGTCTAACAGATTGGAACGGTGAGTCTGGACATCAGGAACCCTTGTAGGCTCCTGAACCATTTGCTCCAATCCGTAGCAAAGGGCAAAGGATTCCGCTTGTCGTCCAGCCGAGTCTGTTGATCCTGAGAACTTCAACCAAGGTCCGTATGAACATTGAAGTCCCCCAGGACCACAAACTCTGCCATAGGGTAGCGGGGCAAGAGGTCATCGATAGTGTCGCTTAAATGTTTGAAGAGCTCGGACGTGTCTGATTGAGCTAAGGTTCGGTGAGCGGTATAAACATACGTAGAATCTTACCGTACTGGCAAGATTGACGCGTACCCACATTACGTCGAATCTGGAGTTTTCCAGATTCAACAGTCGCACACAGTTGACGTCAGCTCGACTATAGAGACAGACACCTCCTTTAGGTCTGAACTTGCTTGCGAGGGTGAAGCCCGGGCAGTCCAGATAAGAGGCGTCTACAGGCTCGGCTCTCTGTGTTTCAGACAGGAATAGTAGGTTGGGGCGTTGAGAAATAAGGTGGTGGTGGACAGAGTTTAAATTGGTATGCAGGCTGCGAATGTTGGTGTAATTCGCCAACATTTTTGGCCTGCGCCGGGGTCTCCTACTACTCGCCGCTGTAATGAAGTTAATTTGTGTTGGTTGTGTTGTTATGTTTTATTGATTTTTTATTTTTATGATAGGATGTGGGGGAAGGAAGGTCTGGGAAGGAAAATGAATGAGGGGTGGGTAGGAAGCTGGGGATCAGAGTGTCCAAGAGTGATGAACGAATGAATCCAATCCACCCACTGCGGTGCAAGGCGATGGGAAGGGAGAGTCCGGCTGGAGAGGTCGCCCAATGCGCCCCAAACGCTGCTGCTGGGTCCCCTCCGGTCACGAACCGGCACAACAGCAGCGGCGGGGTTTTTACAATCGTTGATGGGGCAGCCCACCCTCAGTCGTGAGCCTGAGGGTCGGGCCCCTGTACTACCGAGCGGCTCGGACAGCGGTAACTAGTTGTAAAGGGTCTCCCTCAACCAGCATCTCCCAATCCGGCCCGCCACGCAGAAGGTGGGCAGACGGACCCACCATCAAGACCTGGACAAACATAACCCCAAGAACTCGGGCACCCCTGCTAAGTCACCAAACGTAGCGAACCACTTGGGGTGACCTGTGGCAGAGGTGTTGGTCATCCAATAAATGGTTCCCAGGGCGGCGGTACCCATACCCGCCTACCAAAATGAAATTGCTGTGGTCATATGCTGCTTGGTGGTGGCTGGTCTTCCAGATTGATGGCCCAAGGGATTTTTAACACTTTACCGTCACTTAGGTTTTTAGTACATTTCCAGAGAGAGCTGTGATCAATTTCACGACAATTTTGGACCGACTTAAAATGTAGGTAATTTCAATTTTGTGCAATAATATTGGGCAAGTGTGCCAAGTAGGTAGGCAACATCTTCTTCTTCTCTTTACTAGGTAGGGCCTTTCATGGAAGGACAAGGACAAAAGTAGATGAATTGCGATGCAAGTAATTTGGAAAAATGGGTATGCTGTTTCAGAACTAAACACTATCTAAGCAGAAATACTTTTAAACGTGAGCTTTTTAAAATGAATAGCATGTACATCTTTACCTGTGTAAAACATAAGAGTAGTAATGTCCCCCCGAAGCCTGTCCCGAGTGCACCACTATCCCGGAGAGGCAGTAGCGCGTGCACGGGGGATTGTTGGCCGTCGCACTTCCGTCCAGCAGCGTCGCATCGCCTTCCGCCTTCGCTAGGCCCCACACTGGACATAACAATATTACAATTATTATTAGTAAGAATAAAAACATCCCCATTACCACATTATTTAACACTTCACAAATCACACGTATTTTGTCTGATGGTAAAAATATTTCCGCCTTGCAATAAAATCCCAATAAATTGAATGTTTCTGAACGTATCCAAAAACTAAAAACTGTTTTTGAAAGGTGATAAAATGCGCTTTCAAATTTTATAAATCGAAATTCCTAAATGGCACGATCAAGTAAATCAGATACTTGAGACGGGCCATGTCAAAAGTCAGAATAATAGAAGAGTATGTATGAGACGATGTATGAATGTGAGTGAGGCAAAGAGTGTGTGCCAAGACCGATTTGTTTGGCGGTCCGTTCTCTCTGCCTACCCCTGCGGGGAAACGGCGTGATGGTTAGTTAGTTAGTTAGAAATTCCTAAATATATAATTTTTGAAATATAAAAATTTTGCATGCAAACGTCTCTCACCTTACATTTTTCTAATTAAAATTACTGATAACGAAAAAAATAAATAAACACATACATATTTTGTTAGACAAATGTATTATGTATAAACGTTATTGTGACCTCACTTTTTTGTCGTTTCATGTAAAAATAATTACTAAAAATTCCCCAAGTTTCATAAATTTATTTCAAATTGCGATCCGAAAAATTGGTATCATAAAGGTCTACATTTTACTTCTTTTGTGATTAACTTTTGTATTTTAACAAAAGTATGAAGTTTTCTCTTTCTAACACCGTTAAGACCATATTTCTATCCATGGCAGTAACGATTTATATGAGACCTACATGAGCTGGGACAAATATAGTCTCCTGTGATTCAACGGGTTAACCCTTAGGCCTTCCACTCATGGAGAAACTGAAAAAAAAACAGTTTTCAGTGCCAATCACTATCCACAGGAAAGGAACTTGTGAATTTCATTGGCGGTCTGCACACAGGTCGTGAGCCGCTGTTGAAACGCGACTGATGCGGCGACCAGCACTGTTGGTGGCCACATCAGTTGCATTGTTAACAGGTTACCATGGTAGCGGCTCACGACATGTCAAGTTTTGTAATGTTTTGACATGTCAGATAAAAAAAATATCGATTTTGTTTAGGAGGTTGATTGCGATTGCATCGCCAACTGGTATTTTTCAGTTTCTCCATGAGCGAAGGCTCTTACTGGAACTTTGTTCTTTTATTTTTTTTTAATACAAAGTTTTTAACTGAACGACAAAAATATCGGTAAATATGATGTTAGTCAAAATTTTTTTTGGCAGCGGCGTGGCAGTAATAGTCACTTCAATATTGTAACAATTCAGGTACCAATGCAGAAATAAACTCGGTAATGAACCGACTGCACAGTGCAGGTAAGGGGTCGTCCATTAATCACGTGAGGCTCGAAAGGGAGGGGGGGGGTTCTGAAAAAAATCACGGAATATATCACAAGTGGGGGGGGGATATAATGAGATATCACGTGTATTTATTTTTCGTTAAACGCACGATAATATTCTGAAAATTTCAATATACTTTGTACAAAAAAAATACACATGATTTTGGGTATGGGGGGGGGGGGGGTAGTCTAAAACCTCACCACATATCACCAGGGGGGGGGGGGGAGGGGTTTAAAAAGTTGCTAAAAAATATCACATGATTAATGGACGACCCCTAATAAATATTACATGAACACCAACCGTACTAAATGTCTATCAGCCTATAAAAACATTGTTATTAATTTTATTCGACTTGCCACATTTTCTCTCTGCTGGCAACACTAGTGACGCGCATCTCAGATCACGTGATGTTATTGTTTGTCATATGACGCCGTTTTTTCGCGCCGAAAGCAGTTTTCGTGTTTCGCTGTACTTAAAAAACCAATTTTGAGTCGAAAATCGAAGTTTATTCCCTGCTCTTTCAGTTTAAACATTAAATATACCGTGATAAATAGTTTTCTGAGAAATTGACTAAATGTTTAGTGTGTTTTTTCGGTTGTTTACGTGTTTAAACTGTGCAACAAAATGAGTGATATCGACAACTAAGACGCTTCGCCGGTCGGAAACAATGATCAAGCACGAGTTTCTCGGAAACGCCGAATGCCGCGCGAAAGCCGTGGATCCGACACTTCGGAAGAAATGCATTACTATCGGGATCCTCGGGTAGACATCCTGATGCAACAGATGTCGGCCATGACGGACGTTTTATCTGGGAATCGGGTAGAGTTCGCGGAGAAAACGGTCTCGGACAAAGAAGACTCCGCGGGAGAGATGCGGCAAGAGGTAGAATCGGGGTTTTTAGAGATGCCCGCCAGCCTAGCCGCTCAGAAAAACGTTTTGGAGTTCTGCAATCCAAGCACATTGGTGAAGGAATCGCCGATTCCGAAGGCGGACGCAAGAAGAGTCGCAGTTATCTCGGCTCTTCAGCGTTTTGGCTCGGAGGAATGGTCGCGTGTTTGCTATGCCGAAACACAGAAAGTATACACCGCCACGCCCGCCTTCGTAGAGCTGGAGGTAAATGAAGAACTAGGAGGTTTGATAAGAACAACTCCTTCGCGCCAGCCCTGGACCGTTCCCTGGGAGCCCTCTCCAATGCAGTGCTATCCCAAACAGAGTCGGTCAGAGGAAACATGCAGGCACTGGTGAACTGGGCATCCGAACCAGGCACCTGCTTGACCCCTGCGACTCTGTTTGACAAGATTCAGGGGATGTTTGCCAAGTACAGTAAGACCACGGACGACGTCCTACAGATTTTATGCGGAAGGCGAACGAAATGCCTACAAAGTAGGCGAAAGGCCCTGCTAGAGGGAGTAAGGGACCCGTACATCAAGGAAGGCCTTGCCAGGATTCCTCCGAGCGCCAGTCACCTCTTTAATAAAGAGGAACTAGCAAGTTATATCGTGGCAAACGGGGGACGAGACAAGATATTCGGTAGTGCATCCTCGTCGTATATCCCCCGTCAACCTCAACCCTCTACCTCACAAGCAGCAAGACCGGTGATAGAGGCTCCACACTCCCGACCTAGGAAGCCCTTTCGACCTGCCCCTAGGCCAGAGAAAGACAGGACGTACAGGCAGCCCGCCAAAAAGCCAGAGCCCTCTCGCAAGGCGGCCAGCGATCGGGGTAGAAGGCGATGGAGGTGACTGGAGGCCGGAGCCATTCTGGGGAGGACGCCTAAAGGCATATCAGGAGGTGTGGAGGGAGCTGGGAGCATCACCGCTAATCCTGAACATTCTAAAAGGAGCAAGGATACACTTCATATCAAAACCTCCTCGGGCGCTCCCATCGGCCGAGCTGAAGCAGAATTTCAGGACAAGGTTGTCTCCAGGCATGACTGCACACATCGAAACGATGAAAGCGTCAAAAATCCTGGAGGCAGCAGACGACTCCCCAAGCTTCCTGTCAGGTATGTTCCTTACCTCCAAATCAGACCACACCCTCAGGCCCATCTTCAACCTGAAGGCCTTGAACGTCTTCATAGACTCAAAGCCCTTCAGACTCTTCAGTCATTTTCGGGTCCCGGAATTCCTCCAACCCGACGACTGGCTGATAAAAGTCGACCTCTCCCAGGCTTACTTCCACGTGCCAATCGCTAGATCACACCGGAAGTTCCTGCGCCTCGTGTACAACGGAGAGCTCCTTCAGATGACGTGTCTGCCCTTCGGCCTGTCATCAGCGCCAAGGATCTTCTCGCTGCTCTCAAACTGGGTAGCAGAACTACTAAGGAAAAAGGGACTCAGGATTGTAGTCTACCTAGACGACTTCTTAGTAGCAAACCAGTCCAGAAAACTTCTCACCTCCCAAGCCTATAGTGCACACACTTCAACAGCTAGGCTGGTGCATAAACCCGGACAAGTGTGTCCTGACACCCACGCAGAAGTTGGAGTTTCTGGGTATAACATGGGACACGAGAGCAGATCAAAAATCTCTCTCCGACCGCAAGTGCGCTGGTCTACGCCAAGCCTTGCAGGTTCCCTTGGAAGTCGGCAGTTGCTCTCCCAGGCAGGCTCTCGGTCTACTGGGAAGACTCAACTTTGCAAATTTCGTGATCCCTCGTGGTCGCTTGCATTGCCGCAGACTGCACCCGGACAAGTGTGTCCTGACACCCACGCAGAAGTTGGAGTTCCTGGGTATAACATGGGACACGAGAGCAGATCAAAAGTCTCTCTCTGACCGCAAGTGCGCTGGTCTACGCCAAGCCTTGCAGGTTCCCTTGGAAGTCGGCAGTTGCTCTCCCAGGCAGGCTCTCGGTCTACTGGGAAGACTAAACTTTGCAAATTTCGCGATCCCTCGTGGTCGCTTGCATTGCCGCAGATTGCAGAGGTTCAGCCGCCGCATACAGCACCTGAAACCATCGCGGCCCGTTGCTCTGCCCAACGCAGCACGGCAGGACATACAGTGGTGGCTAGCAGCCATTGGAAGGACAAGCCCAATGTCTTATCTTAACAAGACGAATGTCTTATTGCAGACGGACAACAAGACAGTAGTGGCTTATGTCAACAAGGAAGGGGGTACAAAATCGTTAGCCCTTCTGGAAACAACGCGGGAGCTACTGGATTTCGTAGACCAGATGGAGATATCTCTGACAGCCCAATACATTCCAGGAAGATACAACGGAATTGCGGACTGTCTCTCGGGGCGCACCACTTCCAGAGTGGCATCTGCTAAGTCCGGCAACGAAGGAGATATTCAAAAAATGGGGTCGCCCTCAAATAGACCTGTTCGCTTCAGCCACTGCTCACGTGGTACCAACATACGTCTCCAGAGACTCAAGCGACTGCTTAGCCTGCTTTCCCAACGCGTTCAGTCAACCTTGGGACTACAATCTAGCTTGGGTATTCCCTCCGCCAAACCTCGTTCCGAGAGCGCTCACCCACCTAAATCAGGAAAAGGGCATGTTCCTTCTAGTCGTCCCAAAATGGGTGAAGACTTTCTGGAGAAGCGACCTAAAACAGCGAAGAGACGAACCTCCCATACGCCTGCGCAACCTAGAGGGAGTCCTCATAGACACATCGACAGGACTACCCCCTCCCAGGATTCAGGATCTGGAACTAGAGGTCTGGAGAATTGCGGGTGGGAACAAGCCCTGACAACATGGAGTCAGGAAGAACGCCAACTCCTCAAGTCATCCTGGAGAGAGTCTACACCGAAGACCTACAAACCTGCGTGGGATAGGTGGCGTAAATGGGGCACTCAAAACGGTGTGGACATCAACAATCCCCCACCAACTACGGTTGCCAGGTATCTAGCCCACCTATTTGTTCAAGGAGGCCTAGCCCCAGGGACCATTCAGGTCCACAAGTCAGCCATTGTTACCTTCTGCGGCCCAGCTCAGAATGCGAGAAAAAATCAGCTCTGATTTCTTGGTAAGACACGTTCTCAAGGCAATCTCAATGGCAAGGAGGACCAAGGAGAAAGCCCCTATCTGGGATCCCAGACAAGTAATAGACTGGCTGGTCAAGAATTCCCCCGCAGAAGACTCGCTGTTTGAAGCGTCACGGAGGGCAGCAATACTCCTCGTCCTGGCGTCAGGCAGGAGAGTTCATGATTTGACACTGCTCAGAATCACCCCAGAACATTTCATCGACAAGAGGAACTGTATTACCCTGTGGCCAATTTTTGGGGCAAAAACCGACACAGCCAACCATGTTGGAAACTGACGGGCTCACAAAAAGATAACATCAACCTCCTTAAATGGTTGAGAAAAGTCGTTGCCCTCTCTACAGCCAGAAGAGGTCCACTACTAAAGAACCTATGAACCTATGTGTGACCACATCAGGAGAAACAAAACCGGCAACGCAAACAATAATAGGGGGATGGATCAAATCAGTCCTCAGAGAAGCTGGAGTCCACGCAACCCCGGGAAGTGTACGCTCGGCTGTAGCCTCCTTAAACTGGTTGGAAGACTACCTCATAGAGGAGATTCTTGCTAGAGGGAATTGGAAGTCTGAGCACACCTTCCGGAAGTTCTACCAGAAGGAGATAGCGCACTCCAGAAGCGAGCACCTCCAGCACTCAATGGCTCCATTCTTTACTCCAGTGTAAATAGCATCACATATAACGCTAAGTTTTCAGATCACCAGGTGAGAGCAAACACATCTCATAATGGATTCCAGGCATCGATACGGAACACAAAATAGAATAATTTTACCTACCAATAAAATTTATATTTTGTTTCCATCGATGCCTGGAATCCAGGTAATCCCTACCTGGTGCATTACGAGTCATATGACAAACAATAACATCACGTGATCTGAGATGCGCGTCACTAGTGTTGCCAGCAGAGAGAAAATGTGGCAAGTCGAATAAAAAAAGGGCAAATATAGGGAATAAACACGCGCGAAACTGAAACTATAAGGGCGAAAGAGCTAGCTCTCTCTCTCATAATGGATTCCAGGCATCGATGGAAACAAAATATAAATTTTATTGGTAGGTAAAATTATTCTATTAAATCTGTATGTCTATCTTAATATCTTTGAAATGTTTATAAATTTTCAGTATGTATCGAAATTTATATGAATGTGCATCCCATATTTTACTCTTGTTGTTTTTAAGTTAAAATTTTTATACTTGGTACGTATTTTAATTATTTTAAATGTTATATCTCTTTAATTCTTTGATTATATCAAATGTATTTTTAATTTTATCATATGTAAAAGCCTTAATTGGGCGTGTACAAATAAATACATAAATATATGCGTGTTATTTTTGAAAGCTCACTGCTAATCAAGAAAACAATTATTTTGAATGTGTAATCACTGAGATGCCACAATTCTGGGTTGAGTTGTTTGATTTTCTGTCAATACATAATAATTTGAGTTAAGAGTAATTATCACCTGTGTATGGTTCCACGTCCAGTTCCCGAGGAAATTCAAAGTAATCATTGAACTTGATGGCGCACACCTTGTCAAAGTCATACTCAAAGCGCTTCAGCTGGATTCCCAGCACTGGGGGCAGCTTGTTCAGGCACAGTCTCTTCACAGTCACAACCTGGAACCAACACAAATGATAATATATAATATGTAGGTAGAGTCTGTCAATTAACCTGTTATTTGCCGGACACACGAATCCACACGCGGTTTGTGCTCATGCGCGCGGAAAAAATTTCGAAAAAAATGTTTGTCTGCGATTTTGACCCTTCTATGTACAGAGTTTGTATGAAGAACAAGGTCAGAATCGCTTGCGCCAACATTTGCCCAGGATATAGGCAAAAATTTCATTAACCTGGCAACCCCAGAATATTTTTAAATGATTTTATCTGTGGCATCGAAATGTCAAATTTGCCGCGATTCTAAAACGTGTTACTTGACGAAAAGATCGTAAAACCTATCAATTTACGTAATTAGCGCAAGTAATGTTGTTTTGGTACATAGTTATATCTAGACAGGGCGTGTGGGTCTTAAAAATGACAATGCTAATCGAAACCAAAAATATTGATTTACGAAAACATTTATCAAAAAGAAAGTCCATTATCTCACAGTCAAAAGATCGCAAGAAGCATTAGTTTGCACCTTTAGTTGGTCTGCGTGGAGCTAATTTGTTTTCCAGCAAGTTCCCGGTAACAGAATTACTAGCTTTGTGAAGATCATTTTTAAAACACAGATTTCAGGCAGTTAAAAATCTTTTAGGTATGGGCTATTGTGTACTTTATTATTAACAATTTAACCAGTTATATGAATATGTAAAAAAATATGTACATAACGTGAATTCGAGGCAGCCTATCGAGAAAAGTAACAATTGATAAAAAAATGTTTAATTTCTTCCTAGTAAAACAACTACATCACGCAAGAGATGCAAGGAATTCGATGGGTAGTTGTATTATGAAATTACTCGTAGGTGGTGTCACTTTGGGATTGGAATTGGGTATGGGAGGGCTTATCTATAGTTAATATATCGATGGTTTCGGTCAATAAAATATATGATAGCTCAAAATTAATCCACAAAACATTCAATTCAAAGTGGTGCTTTGTTAGGGAATTTCCGCGTTTTTCCTGGCTTTTGACAACTTCCTCTCCTTCCTTTTCCCAGAAAGACATTCCACACAGCATCCCCAAAGATGACATAGGCCCTGAGGGGAATTATTTTCCCCAGGGCCTCCTGTATGGAGATAATGTAAAAAAAAAGGACGCAGGGGTAAAGGTGATGGCATACTTGACGGCGGAGTTCTGCGATAAGAGAGTCAAGGACTTAGTGCCACAGCTCTCCAAATATCACATCGATCGTAATGGGGACTTTGTCAAAAAATAGTGGGGAACCTAAAATGTCATAATGGTTTTTTTGTAAATATAAATTTTTCCTGATTTTTTAAAATGGAACGGTCATTAGTTCTTGGACAACCCTTATACATTTCATCATACATCTTTAGTCCTCATACATTAGGCAGTTAATGTTTAATGTTTGGTTTGCCAGGTTCTTCTTTTAGGCATGTTGTTTAGTCATTTATTAAACCAAGTAAAATCTTAGTAATCCTTGTGTTTTAATTAGATTTAGTTGTTGGTACATAATAAGCTACCTTCTTATTGCATTTATCACAGTGGTACGCATCAGCCCCCTCCAGCAGCTCTCCCCGCACGTATGCCTCCAGGGACTCTTGCAGTCGGGACATGTTCCGGATGTCCAGGGACACCACGGAGAATGGCTCCTCCTTGCAATATCTGGAAATATTTAAGATTATGTCAGCAAAATGCTAGTATCGTGTTCTCAATGTTATTTTACATTCAATCTAGATAGATTCTCCCATCTTATCAAACAGATTGCAATCTTAAGAGCACATGTGTCGGGTGGGAATGCTTTCCTTGTTTTGCCGGTATTACAATGGAAGATACTCCAAGGAACCAGCATCAATGATTCCTTCAGTTCACATGACATATGTCACTTCTGGCACTTTTGTTCCTATGACTTGTTCTTGAGTTCAACAGCTCGGCTGTGGAATGATTAGCCGGACTCTGTGTGTTTCCAACCTCCTACAGCATATGTCTCTTCAAGACCCAAGTTCACTCCTTCCTTTCCACACAGCATCCTCAAAGAGGAAATAGGCTCTGAGGGAAATTATTTTCGTCAGGGCCTCCTATGTGGAACTAATGTAAAAAATATATATAATCCAATATGTAATGATGGGAGGGTGAATTACCTATGAGGACATCCCTTGCATATCTTCTGGTCAGAGAAGCTGCCCCCGAGGGTCTTGGCCATCAGCTGCTCCTGTCCGAGGGTCTTCAGCGCCTCGTCCAGCGACTCCACCAGCGACATGAAGAACTCCACGGCGTCCTGCTGCTCGCGCAGATTCACCGGCTCCCCCTGCAGCCTGCGGAGAATGAAGCTACCATTGAGTTGGGCTTATTCCCGCACTCCATCAGATATCAGGCAAACTGATAAGACCAAAATTACAACCTTCCTTATCCCTCTCCACTCCCTCAGTCTCGTAACATACCCAAATGTCATAGTCCCACTGGGTTCGGACAGTCGGGAATCTTGTGTGATATTCAAATTAACAAAAAAAATTTTACCGCAAATTTTTTTGACATAAAAATACTTCCCCCATAGACACAAGCCTAGCTCCTAAATCGGTACATTGTATAATATATTTATCATGTTTTGAAATTATTAATACAGTACAATCTTTGGATTACTGGATTATAGAGAAAAAAATCATAATAAATAAAACAAAGCATTTCATAAAAAGAATATACACACAATTCACACTTCAAAACAACGGGTAAATACGTACGCACGTGCACATGAGATAAGTTTTGAGGTTAGACTACTAGACGACGACACGGCTATGGAGCGCATAGGTGTAGAGGGGCGAGGGAGGCACGGGTGGAGGGTGCCGGATTATTGGACATATCGATCTATTGAAGTGCCGGATTAGTGAGATTGTACTGTATGTACATTATAACATTTTTTTTTTTGCATAAACATGTAGAAAAAAAAAAGTTGTAATGTATTTGTGCACACCGTTAGTATTGAAAGTTTCAAAAAAAATTTCAAACTAGTTTAGAACACTCGTCCACAGTCCCCTTTTACCCCGAAAATGTTTAAAGACACTGGATGCGACACTAGTGACATTTGTCAATTCTGTTTAAATTTAGAGACGCAATTTAATTTAACAATGTTATTGTGGTGTTTTTTTGTTTTCATTTTCATTCTCAGCTTCCCAAAAAAAATTATTTTTTTTGATCCATCCAGTATGCCAGTACACAAGCAAGGGCCTCTCTAAAATGATTTAGCTGTATGTAGCGGAGTGGACAAATATATTGTTCCATCACAGAAGTTGTGGGTTCAATTTCTCTGCTAGCTAAAATCTCCTTCATTGCACAAGCAATATTTTACCACCATAATGATGAGATTAGGGGTTTTTTGAAAATTTTCAGGTCATTTTTTGTAACCTGGGAATGTTTGTCTTTAGTATTCTTCTACT
This sequence comes from Limnephilus rhombicus, assembly GCA_929108145.2. Taxonomy (NCBI): domain Eukaryota; kingdom Metazoa; phylum Arthropoda; class Insecta; order Trichoptera; family Limnephilidae; genus Limnephilus; species Limnephilus rhombicus. Next base: position 17,525,632 of record OV815292.1, on the reverse strand, counting down.
TTGTAGGTATGAAAGTGCAGTTAGGAAAAAGTGTAGTTATTGATAAAGTGTAGTTATGAATAAGGTATAGGTATGGAAAAAGGGTTATCATTGACGTAGTATATTTAGACGTGCCCTGTGAAATTCATAATGACCCCGAAACCAAATAAAATTGGCTCAAGGCCCATTTATGAAAAAGTGCATGCATTGTTTTGCACCGTTTAGACCGCATAGTTCTTAGTGTTGTACCTTTTACCAGTCTATAAGGTCTACACTGAAACTAATTTGCATTCCAGTCGTCCGGACCAGGGTTAATTTTTTCAAATACAAAAATACACGGTGCGGACTTTATTTTTGAAAACATAGTCAGCTATCAGAATACAAAAGAAAATATTATACGCCTTACAGATCGCATTTACACACCGCATTGATTAAAATGAAAAAAATATAGTCTTTAAAATTTGTCGAGCAATGTTTCTGACGTCATTCGCTTGGTCCGGTTCGTTCACTAATACGTTGACATACAGGGACAAAACAAAACACACAATGAACGCTCTCGGGTTATTTCTTCAGGCGACTTTACGAGTGTGTATGGCTAGTTTATACCAAGTAGGATTGATAAATTCATCTCCATAATATGTCACGCGTGATTTTTGAGGCATCTTATTGGTTGATGAATGGCAAAACTACATAATGGGATTTGAGAACGAACTTTGTGATCAGTTTTAGGAACTTGCATTAATATTATCAGGGCTTTCTAAGCGAGGCGGTGGAATACGAAGAAGAGTTGTATTGTTAACATTAATTTACATGGCGTCATTATTCATAGGCAGGCTACTTAGGTAAGGCACATCTAGCCATTATTGATCGAAGGTTGTTATTGATAAAGTGTAGTTATGGAAAAAGTGTAGTTATTGATAAAGTGTAGTTATAGAAAAAGTGTAGTTTTGGAAAAAGTGTAGTTATTGATAAAGCATAGTTATGGATAAAGTGTAGGTATGGAAAAAGTGTAGTTAATGATAAAGTGTAGTTATGAATTAAGTGTATATAGGGAAAAAGGGTAGTTTTTGATAAAGTGTAGTTATGGAAAAAGTGTAGTTATGGATAAAGGTAGGCGTGGAAAAAGAATAGTTATGGTAAAAGTGTAGATATGGATAAAGAGTAGGTTTGGAAAAAGTGTCGGCATAACTAAAGTGTAAGTATGGCTAAATTTTAGGTACGGATAAAGGTTAGATATGAATAAAGTGTAGGTACGTATCAAGTGAATAAAATGCAGGTATGGATAAAGTGTAGATATGGGTCTTACTTGAAATGGGTCCACAACCCTCGAGGAACATAATACTGTAGTTTGCTGTAGTGGAGATGAGCAAAGATGGCTTGAACTTGCTTCAGGATCACAACATTGTAGTCTATATTTTCCTGAAAATAAAATATGTAAAAACAAATGTGTAAACGGTTTTTGATGTGACTTTTAATCAATTTTTACATTACCTCAACACAGGAGGCATGTCATCTTTGGGGATATTGCGTGGAGGGTATTTTTGAGGAGAGGAAGGAGCGAAGATGGGTCTTGAAGAGACCCATGTTGTAAAAGGGAGGAGCCACAGAGACCGGCAAATCGTTACTCTAAAAATGTCAAACGTGTACAGCGTACAGTTGTTTGTTTCCTGACTATGCACCGGTGCCGAGGGGTTCAATGACGCTGGTTCCTCAGGGCATCTTCAGTTGAAATACAGTAGAACAAGGATAGAATTCCTACATATTTAGATTGGGGCATCTATCAACGGACCGAATGTGCGTGAATTACAATGGAATGGTGGGAATAATTAATAAATAAAAACTTACATCCAAAGCAAAGTCAGCGGGCTCTTCACCAGAAAAATCTTCATTGGGATCAGTGACAGCACCTGCAGTTTACAAACATATTAGAAAATTGATATTGTTGGAAATTTTGTAAACGTGTGCACTAGAATAGAACCCAGTTAATTCTAAATTTTAAAAAATGAAAAATAATATACAGTTTGTCAAATAAGAGTAGAAAACATGGGAGGGCGCCACTGTTGTTCAAATGGCAACACTAAAAATATAACCATGGTGATAATCTAAAGCTGATTGCACATAGGTTTATTATTATTATACGTTTGCAATTTTGTGTTAACTATTGAAGAATAATGATATGTAATAAAATATAAAGCATACTTTAGAAATTGCTCACATTTATTAAATATTAGCTTAGGTACCTAGCGTTGCCAGGGCTTTAGAATACGTCACTAATTTTAGATCTGAATATATTTAACTCATTCACATCTAAAAGTAGTGCATCTAAACTCACCATTAATGATTCTTCCTTTGTACCTACTGTTAAATTCAAATTAATGTTAATAGATGTTAATAAATGATAGCCAATCACTTTGTAAAATACAATTTAATCAAATTTATGTCATTAAGTGGGTACCTTAACAACTGTGCTTCTTCGATTTAAATTTTTTTTTTTTAAATGTGGGTACGGTGTTCTGTATTTTCAGTGTCAATGCATTTTTAAAGAATATTTGACAGGTAAATTGGTGTTGCCAGCCTATAAAATTTGTAGTTACATTTTTTATATTTTCTACTCTTATTTGACAGACTTTCATATATCGACGCTGGAATGGGAAAATGGCTAAAGCACCAAACAGCTGTGACAATAAAGATGAACCTACACAACAAGCTATATTATTCGTTTGTTTGTGCTTTTGTTGATCAAATCAAGTTTTCTAGAGTTTCCACAAGTTCTGGGTTATTATGTATTACATACTGTAGTTTATTGTGTATGTTTGTATGGCCCTTTAGCCATTTTTCCTTTCCAACATCGATATAATTCTGAAAGGTCAAGTTCTGCTGCCGTCAGATACGGTTAGGCATTCTAAGTAAATTCGTAATAATATGACTTATTCCCGTGTAAATCTAATTTTCGCAGACGACCATAAAATTGAGATTTACGAAATAATAATACGAATTAGGACACTGTAAAACCTCGTACCACCACAGACGGCCTTTTTTTACATTAGCTTCACACAGGATGCCAAGGAAAATAATTGCTATCGGGGCCTGTGTCATCTTTGGGGATGCTGTGTTGGGGGATTCTTTTTAGAAAAGAAAGGAGAGGAAGTACTGGGAAGAAAAGGGTATGAGGGGTGGGTAGGAATCTGGGGGTCAGTGTGTTAACCGGTCAAAGGCCGTGACATTTAGCGGAAATTCGCGGAACTTCGCAAAAAAACACTAAAAAACCACAACTTTGAATTTTGAATTGAATGTTTTGTTGATAAATTTTGAGCTATTGTATATTTTATTAACTGAAACACGTTCACAACACAATAAGCTATCTACTAAAACCACATTACTTGCATTTATTACGTAAATTAATAGGTTTTATGATCGTTTTATTCGCGATACACCCATTAATTGCGACCGTTAAATTCGCGGCAAATTCTGACAGCCGATTGTCATAGAAGATATCGTTTTAAAAATATTCCAGGGTGACTAGGTGAATGAAACTTGTAGCGTCTCCGAGAGTAATGACAGCGCAAGCGATTCTGACACTGTTCTCCATACAAATTGTGTACATAGAAGGTCCAAAATCGTGGACCAAAAGTTTTTTGTCGGATGTATTATTCAAATATTTGAATTATTTTCTCGCGCATGCGCATATGACGCGCGCGCCGGCGCGTCTCCGGCCTTTGACCGGTTAAAAGTGACGGATAAATGATCTCTTCTACTGTGGCGCAAGGCATTGTTCCGAGAGAGTTCTGTCAGGGAGGTCAAAAAGTCTTTCTCAGCCAGTCTCTCCCGATCTCGCCTGCCACGCAGTTGGTGAGCAGACGCATCTACCGCCAAGATCCGGACAAACCTCACCCCATGAACTGCTTGGCAGAGGTAGATTTCCAAATTTTATTCCAAATTTTCATCCAAATAAATTTAGAATAAAAAAACAAATTATGGATCTTTTTTCAATTTTAGATCCAGTTTATAAAAGTTCTATAGTTTATTGAGTGACCTTGAACGCGGATGAGATGGTCTCTGATGGCTGGAACCATGTACAGCTGCTGCAGGATAGAGTTCATGTAGCATGTGGCCCCGGCGTTCTTCAGTCCCACCAGACCTGAGGGGGAGCGGGGCCCCACAGGGGGCAGGTACTCCCACTCAGTCAGCGCACTGCTGCTGTCTGGAATACAAAGGAATATTGGTTTATAGGGATGTGAATGAAGCAAGAATTGTAAGGCAGTTTATCCTCTCTGCCTACCCCTTGATTGAAAAATTGTGTGATGGTCAGCTAGTTGGTGAAATAATACTTAGCACAACTAACAAATTAATGATCGTAGATATATCATCGGTTGTTAATTATTGAGAAAGGAAAACATAGGTCGCCAACAAAATGTTCTTGAAACCAAGGAAACCTAATTGCAATAGCAAAGACAAGATTTTAAAGTCTTTAGACAAGTTAAGGCCTTCGCTCATGGAGAAACTGAAAAAAATCAGTTGTCGACGAAATCGCAATCAACCTCCTGAACAAAATCCATATTTTTCTGATCTGACATATCACAGATTACTCGAAAGCTTGACAGTTTATGAGCCGCTACCATGGAAACCTGACATCAAGGCAACTGAAACGCGACTTCTGCCATGGTAGTGGCTCACGACCTGTCAAGTTTTGTCATGTTTTGACATCAGATCAGAAATATATCGATTTTGTTCAGGAGGTTGATTACGATAGCGCCGATTACTGTTTTTTTTTTCAGTTTCTCCATGAGCGAAGGCCCTAGGTTAATTAATGATATTGGATACTAGATATCTGAAGTAAATTACAGTGAAACTCTCTTAAGAAGTTTTCCAAGGGACTGAAAAACTTCTTAACCGGTCAAAGGCCAGGCCATTTCACTAAAATTCACGAAAAAACACCAAAAAAGCACCATTTTGAACTTTGAATTGAATGTTTTGTTGATTAATTTTGAGCTATTGTATATTTTATTGACTGAAACACGTTCACAACACAATAAACTATCTACCAAAACAACATTACTTGCATTTATTACGTAAATTAATAGGTTTTACAATGTTTTAGTCGCGGAACACGCATTAGTTGCGACGATTAAATTCGCGGCAAATTCTGACAAATTAATGTCATAGACGAAATCGTTTTTAAAATATTCTGGGGTTGCAAGGTGAATGAAACTTTTAGGCGTCTCATAGAGTAATGTTGGCGCAAGCGATTCTGACACTGTTCTTCATACAAATTCTGTACATAGAAGGGCCAAAATCGCAGACCAAAAGTTTTTTGTCGAAAATATTATTCAAATATTTGAATTATGCGCATACGACGTACACGCCGGCGCGTCTCCGGCCTGTCACCGGTTAAGGTTAATTAACGAGATTGGATACTAGATATCTGAAGTAAATTACAGTGAAACTCTCTTAAGAAGTTTTCCAAGAGACTGAAAAAACTTCTTAAACGGGAAATATTGGACATATGTGGGATACATTGGACCATTTAGTCTTCAAGGGACTGAAAAATCAAACTTCTTAAGCATGATAACTTCTAGAGAAGTAACATCACTGCAAATTAACAAGGATTATTGTAAATTATGGCAAATCAATAGGCATGTTAAAAACTAATCAGCAAATTCCTATAATAAAGAATAAAATTAGTTTTGCAAAAGCATTATGCAAAATTTTGACATCTGAGAAATAGAACTAATGCCCCATTGTAAGTATTTTTCCTGACATTATCGCCACTCATGCTCGGAACTTGGATGAACTTGTGGACAAGTTTATTTTACTGATATTACTACGCTATGGATACGGCCACGCTAAGCCCCAGGACAGCGACACCTCGAGGCATCTTATTGAAGAGACGGGTCTCCAACCATAACATAACACAAGGAAGATAAAACAACGTCTTACCGCTGTAGAAGCAGTCCGTGAGCAGCGTGGCCAGCAGCGCCATGTTGGGCACGCACGAATGGCACAGCGCAGCCAGCAAGTCGCACGCCGCTGCCACGGATCCCGGTGTGGCGCACAGAGCTGTCGGCATACCGCTTCCGGCCGTGGCAGCATTTCCGCGCCGCATCTGCAGCTGAGCCCACGAGCACGGCCAGAGGAACTCCGTCACCAGCTCCTGGAATTGATGACAGGTAAAAATGTTGATAAAAACACAATATCCTAAGAGAGGGTACCGATTAACTCGTGTAGAGGCAAAAATAAAATAATAAAGTTGGGTACCTACTTGGGGAAGTAGCTAAGCAGAGCTAGTTAAGAATAGGTAGTTAAGCTTTTTTCAAAATTAGAACTACCTAGATTTAGATTGTTAAAACAAAAGCAGGTTGTCATGTGGTGGTCTTCTTTAAAATATAATTCGTAATGTCTGTCCTGTTGTTTTCTTGAATATAATAAATAATAAAATTTATATTCTACATACATTATTAAGTATAACCTGATCTATGCAGCTATGGCATATATGATCCATAAAGTGTCGCCAAAGCATGTACATTAATATCAAAACACTCCAGGGCTCTGTTTACCAATAGCGTTATTCGTCATGTGTCATCTGTGAACAAAAAATTACCTGTCTTGCCAACAAACTTAGTTGAATGTTTCATTTTTACATATTCTTGAATGTCGAAGGGTTGACGAGATGAATATTGACAGCCCGATGAATATCGTCTAAGTTTCTGATGTTTTTGACATTTCTATGGTGTGAATTTGAAATTACAAAAGCACTTTCTTGGAAATGGCTGGCGGGTATATTACTCAAAACCAAAAGCAGCTGGTAAACAAACTGGCGGAAAAGAAATTTAATGCTATGGGAAGAAATAAAATGACATTGCAACAAATTGAGGAAGTTAATGTTGATATGAAAACTATCTACCCCCCGCCGAAACATTCTTGCTCTACATTATGCGCCTGTCCAACGAATAGGCTACAATGTAGGATACAATGTACTAGATTCTGACAGTTTTGTTGGTGTTGGCTGGTTCCACCCACTCATTGTTCAAGTGGAATGAATTTTGACATTTCTATTTTTGAAACTGAAGAATTTTGGCATTATGCGTCCGAGTATGTTCCTTGAACGAGAGTCAAGAATTACAAAGACAACCTATGTACGCACTTTGGACGGCGATTGGAGAATAGAGTCCTAGGAGTTAAGAATAGTGGTATAGGTTGTTAAAGAGCATTATGAAGAATTGGATAATGAATGAACTTACGTGTATTAAGTTATGTTCCTTTTCTGGATTAGATCCATACTCGAACTTGACTTCCGGTGTTGACAGGGCAAAGGTTTCTTTGGTCAAACTGAGGTTTCCCTCTAATAATGTATCGTCCACCTGAGGGAGAGAGAAATAAGTTACAAATAAGTATAAGATTTCTAAAAGTCATGGTAATAAGTAGAATTTTGTTAACTTATCTAGGGTTTGGGGGTATAATCAGATCAGAAAGATAATTCTGCAACTTTTATGTTATCTTTTGCGTTACGACAGCGTCACAAGACAAAGGGGCAAAATCCGTTGGATATGGAATGGTATCCGTCATCAGTCATCTGTGATTTTCTATGACTTGTCTATTAGGGTGTGTCAATTATTTTAACTTTTGAATTCAGAAACGCCCGTGGTCTCAAAAGTTGGGTTTTACAAAGAAAATGAGAACTGCATTTAAATTTATTTTTATTAAAATGGTTATTAGCCTGCTAAAATGCATTGAGAATCAGAAAACAAATCTAAAACAATTAAAAAAATATATTTTAATTAATTTTTTTTTTCAATAATTTGTCTGTTATTAAAAAATGCGAATAGCTGACAAAATTTTAAAAAAAAATCAAGTTTATGAATACAAGTAAGTAAACAAGAATACTGATTTTATCCAGAAAAAGAGTTATTTATATTTTTAACAAACACATCACATATGTTTTAAAACAACAACAAAAAATTGCGTTCTTTGCCCTGCCGGCGGCTTTTACATTCGGCTTCGCCCAGTTTGAGTGTAGGTAACCATTTTATAAATCTGATAAAAACTGGTTGCAAAAACAAGCAGTTCTTCGGATCCACTGTGATCCAGTGACAGCTAGTGACAGGCAATGACGCCATATGTAATCTCTTATCCGGTTAGATACTTAAATTCTATAAATCCATAGTATTTATATCTAAGGAAGAAACATCCACATGCGAGCTGCTGGCGGAAGTAGCGTCATCTTGTGTCAAATTCTTGAATTAGAAACCAAATTATAGCAGTAGCTTTGTGTGAAATTACACATACACAGATGTTATTTGAGGCGCGGCCGTTAACCGGTGACAGGCCGGAGACGCGCCGGCGCGCGCGTCGTATGCGCATGCGCGAGAAAATAATTTGAATATAATTTTCGACAAAAAACTTTTGGTCTGCGATTTTGGCCCTTCTATGTACAGAATTTGTATGAAGAACAGGGTCAGAATCGCTTGCGCTAACATCATAGATGATATAGCCACTAGTTTCATTCACCTTGCAACCCCAGAATATTTTTTAAACGATTTCGTCTATGACATTGACCTGTCAGAATTTGCCGCAAATTTAACCGTCGCAATTAATGAGTGTTCCGCGAGTAAAACATCGTAAAACCTATTAATTTACGTAATTAATGCAAGTAATGTTGTTTTGGTAGATAGCTTATTGTTCTAGGAACGTGTTTCAGTCAATAAAATACACAATAGCTCAAAATTAATCAACAAAACATTCAATTCAAAATTGTGTTTTGTTACGAAATTTCCGTATTTTTCCTGGAATTTGCTGGCCTTTGACAAGTTAAGCGTGTCGTCCGACATGAACTCGTGGCTGGGTTCTGAAATTCAAACACGCAGACGCTAACGTAATAATATATGTACTCCAATTTAGGGAAGCAGATATAGATATCACCGCCCCGGGAACCATTCATTGGATAACCAACAACTCTGCCAAATGCCACCCAAGATGATTTTTTTAATCACCGTTTTTCAAAAACTTTAGGATAAAAATGAGACATTTGAGGATTTTATCCCAAGGTCTTCAATTATTTTCCTCGGGGCCTCCGGTGTGGAGTTAAAAAAAAAAACTGTAAATTCGTATGTGTGGTATTGTATGCTAAATGAAAAGGTTAAAAACAAGATGCAGTAGTGTGGGCGAACGATGCTCGTGATCTTTGATTCATGACTCGTGTTACTGTTACGGACTAGAAAAGACAGAATGACCTGCTGTCCCAGGGATGCCGTCTCCCTGGCCTGCTTCAGCCAGCGGACCTGGCGCGGCAGCAGGGTGCGAGCGGCCGTCTCTCCCGCCGCCGCCAGCAGCCGGCACATAAGCTGGTAATACTGCTGGGCCTGGCGTGAGTGGCGGCGCGCCGAGCCACCCGCATGCGTCAGCAGACTCTGCAGGACGGGCGCAGCGCCGGCTCCCCCGCCCCACGAGCACATCCACAGGAGTTGCTCGCAGCAGCACACTCGAACCTGGAATCAAATATTTTATTCTTCAAAGCAGCTCCACATAATGAAATACACTGTGTAGTGGTTTTCAAACATTAAATTCAGAAAAAAAAAATTATAGAGAGGTTTTGAGATTATTTTTACCCTAAGAGAAAAACACTCTCGAGGTAACCGTCCATTCTTTGCTCCAAAGCCCTCCGAAGCGTTGGGAGTTGGAGGCTTGTCAAACAAAAAGCTATCAAGGACTATACTGTCATCCGCGTAACAATGAATTGGTGCACATGTCAAAAGGTCATTGATGTGCAACAAAAACAGAGTCAGAGACAGAACCGATCCCTGTGGGATGCCAGCATTTATTAACACTAGAAAGACCGGAGCCTTCATTTTGACGGCAGCCCGAAGTAAAATGACGATATAATGCTTAATAATTGTTGTATTGGTGTGATTTTTTTTTACATTTCATGATTTATGGTTTAACAACCATGGTGAAAAAAACAGGTATGTGTCTTAATTACTTTTTGAGATATATTGACTTATACCTACAAAGACCGCCGCCGTCAATGTGACGGTTTGGGCCATAATGCTGAGATTGTTTACAACCTTCTTTACCCAAGTTAACAACATACCCATTCCTCCTCGTTTATGATAGTACTATTATGTTTGTCTCTTTCTTTTGGTATCGTGTATCATTCGAACTCGATCTGCATGTTGATTGATCACTGTCATATAATTTACAAAAATGCCCAAAAAAATATATCTTTCGCCCAAATTTATTTTATGGCTTCTTGGAGAAGTACAGAGTATACAAATACCGGAGTTGATCCAGCTGCGTTTGCTTCTGAAGAACTGACAGAATTATTTATTGGATAACCAACAAGTCTGCCATAGGTCACCCCAAGAGGTTTGCTCTGTTTTGTGATTTAGCAGGGGTGCCCGGGTTCATGGGGTTAGGTTTGTCCGGATCTTGGCAGCGGATGCGTCTGTCAAACAACTGCGTGGCAGGTCAGTTCAGCAGAGAACGGTTGAGGGTGATCTTTTGACCTCGCCAGCAGGAGTCTCAGAACATAGCCTTGCACCGCAGTGGTGGGGACAGATTCATACGTCCGCCACTCTTGAACACACTGAACCCCAGTTTCCCACCCACCCCTCACCTCATTTCCTTCCCAGAACCTATTCATCTTCCTTTCCCTATAGGTACCCTTCACACAGTATCCCAAAAGATGACAAATGCCCTGAGGGGAATTATTTTCCTTAGGGCTTTTTTGTGGAGCTAATGTAAACGAAAAAGAAAAGAAACCGGAAAATAAAACTTCTGAAAGACAACAGTGCCAAAATAATAAAAAATATAATAAAAACCAAATAAATGACACGTGTGATAATGTAAGAAACCCGTTCTCGGAGAGTGCATTCAATTTTATAAAAAAACGTAACAATTCGATATTGTTCAAACATAACGCATGCTTGTACTAAAATTACAGCATTTTGCACTCACATGTTTTTTTCCAGGAAGACTCGAGGAAAAAAACTCTTAGGGCCTATGTCATCTTTGGGGATGCTGTATGCATTTATGTGTGCATTGGTGTTTTTAGGGAAAGGAAGGTGAGGAAGTTCTCGGAAGGAAAAAAATGTGAGAGATAAATAGGTAAAATTCGTAAATGTATCCAGGAGTGACGGACGAATGAATCCATCCCTCCCACTGCGGTGCAAGGCGACGGGAGGAGAAAGGTTCTGCTGGAGAGGATAAGATAGTGTTTCCCTCAAAAAGTGTATCCCGATCCGGTTCACTAAACAGTAGGTGGGCAAACGTTTTCGCCACCTAGACTCAGACAAACCGCACCAAATGAACCCGGACACCCCTGCTAAGTCACTAAACGTAGCGAACCACTTGAAGTCTTATGGCAGAGGTGTTGGTTTGCAAAAAACGGTTTCCGGGGCAGCGGTACCCACATCCGCCTCCCAATTTAAAAAAAGTGATCAGCCGTCAAAGTGACGGTTGTGGTCTTTCTAGTGTTAAATAAGAGGTGAAACTGTCAGCAACCGTCTGAATTAAAGATGGTGAAATATAAGGAGATGGGCTATCGGCAGTTTTTACTAGGTAGGACTGTGCCTCCTGGTGTCGCCGATATTTTTAACCAGTACTACTGCACACCTTAAAAAAATCAACTAAATGAACGAATTATTTCAGTATTCAAACTATATTGTTAACCTACACTACCGCACACCTTTGAAAATCAAGTAAACTCCTTATTCAAGCTAGGACCATTAGACCGTAGTCATAGCCATCATAGCATATCACAGCATATCTCCTCATATTTCAATATCTTTGGTCTGAATCATGTACACAAGGATACGGGAAGCAGATGGCTGTTTGTTGATTGTTTGAAACTCCTTGGTGTCAAAACCCTGTCAAAGGCCTTGGAAATGTCCAGTACAACCGTTTCAGTGTCACCGAAACGTTCCAGGCGCCATCCCCAAACATGCGTCACACATACGCAATTAGATTGCCGCACGAGCAGTTCCGCTGGAATCCGTATTGATGGTCATTAATGATCTTGTTCTTCTCGAGGTACATAAGCAGTTTGTCGTTGATCACACATTCCATCACCTTCGACAGAACTGGTGTGATCGCTATGGGGCGGTAGTTGGTCGGGTTGGAGCGGTCACCCTTCTTTGGAATAGGATTGCTAAGTTATACCTGATACTATGTTATATTATTTAAAAAGCGAAAGGCGTTAATATTATTAATGAATAAATAAATAATACCTTCATACTTTTGAAAGTCGAAAAATATTAACAATATTAACTTTTTTATTTGCTAGGATTCAAGACAAGGTTTTTGTACAAAGGGTACACAATCAATTGTTGTCAGTTTCTAGTGTTTAAATATTGTTTACCTGAGCATTGGGACACATGATGACCAGCTGCATCATGAGGTCTTGCCACCAGATCTCACGCAGCAGCTGCGTTATCTGACCTCCGTTGAGGGCCACGCACAGCGTCACAACCTCCAGGGCCTCTCGCACCACTGGAAACAAGAACAAACAACACAGGTATTTTTTCATTCAGACATATTTTAGCGTTCAACATTTAAGTATGTTATTAGTTAATATTATATTCACCAAGGAGTTTATTTTTAATGAGGAGTTTATATGCCAAAGTTTGTATCTTACAAAGGTAAAAATAGGTAGTTGAATTTAATGTTTCACTGTTGAATTTGGCAGCCCCCGTTCACTCTGCAAATACGAGCTGTTCATTGATATATTAAAAAACCTTATGATACGTATCTTTCCGTACAAACTCCTACTTTCAAATTGAATCAACGAGTTTTACTATAAAACCTTGTACTTACACGCCACGACGTCCGTGTTCAGATGTCTGTGTGCGGGTTGGGCGTGCGGGGCGGGAGGCGATGCGGCCAGAGCGTGCTGCGCCACGGCGCGGATGATGGCTTGCCCGGGCTGACGGCGCGACAATAACGGCGCCGCCAGCGTCGCGGCACCTGGCGCTGCATTTATATACTGAAAAAAAATATTATACGAAAAGCATTAATGTTACAAGTGTATCTTACTATAACTCGCAAATTGATAATCCAATTAGAATCGAAATGTTGCTTTAAATGGCTATAGTCATGTTTAGTAGCCAGATTTGAATAGTCAGGTACTTCCCAACCTTCCTCCGCTCCTTCACCTTCACAAATAATGTCAATCCCAGGCAACTCTTGGCAATTCAAACTTTTGTGGTGTAATAATTTTAAAAACCTTTTCCAAAAATACTGCCATTATAACATCAACATACATCAACTTGTATGCACAGACATGTTCTACTTGAACTCCCTAGGTGCGTTTATTTTTTTTCATAGTTACATGAGAAGTTTTTTTTTTTTAAAGAAAGAAACATTCCCGGGTTACGAATGGGGTCGTCCATTAACCGGTGACAGGCCGGAGACGCGCCGGCGCGCGCGTCATATGCGCATGCGCGAGAAAATAATTCAAATATTTGAATAATATTTCCGACAAAAAACTTTTGGTCTGCGATTTTGGCCCTTCTATGTACAGAATTTGTATGAAGAACAGTGTCAGAATCGCTTGCGCCATCATTACTCTCGGAGACGCTTAAAGTTTCATTCACCTTGCAACCCTGGAATATTTTTAAAACGATTTCGTCTATGACAATGCGCTGTCAAAATTTGCTGCGATTTTAACCGTCGCAATAAATGCGTGTTCCGCGAGTAAAACATTGTAAAACCTATTAATTTACATAATAAATGCAAGTAATGTTGTTTTGGTAGATAGTTTATTGTGTTCAACTCAAAATTCAAAATCGTGTTTTGTTACGAAATTTCCGTATTTTTCCTGGAATTCCTGGCCTTTAACAGGTTAATCAAGTGAGGCTCGAAAGGGGGGGGGGGGGGGGGTTCGGAAAAAATCACAAAATATCACAAGGGTGGGGGGATAATGAGATGTCCCGTGTTTTTATTTTTCATGAAAATATTCTGAAAATTTCAAAATACTTTGTACTAAAAAAATACACATGATTTTTGGGGGGGGGTTAGTCTAAAACCTCACCACATATCACCAGGGGGGGGGGTTAAAAAGTAGCTAAAAAGCATCATGTGATTAATGGACGACCCCAATAACCTGACAATATTTGAAAATCTCTTACTACCATCACAGCAAGCGGAAAATGTTGCTTGTGTTGTCGTGATGGAGGACTTAGCCAGGCGAGGAATCGAACACGGGACGCCAGGGTGGGACCCTAATGTGATGCCAACTCAGCCACTAACCGGTATTAATAATCCATGGATAAAATGGGTATTCATTATTTTCGTGGCATTTTATTATTTATGTATATTAGACAAAAACATGCTGATTAAAAAAAGCAATGCCGGATATAGGCACAACACCCGTTCATAGATGTTGGCTTCGTGAGAACGTTTTTGTGTATCTAACGAGCTTCTGGCATCTGTTTTTCCACCTTTATTTGATCTGGGCCTCTTCAAGAGCCGTATTAAAAAATCTCTTCCTACAGCCCCTACCTTTATATAGTTCCCCTGTCTTTACTCTATATGATCAGGGGCACTTATGACATGTCAGGTGATTGATATGATAATGAAAAGTCAGGTGAAATTATTATGATATGAGTATATACAGTGAAACCATCTTAAGAAGTTCTCGCGTAAGACGTTTTGTGGCGTTAAGAAGTTTGGTGTTTTCGGTCCCTCGGCCCAAAATTGGCCCAATTTTTCCCACATATAAGGTTTTCCTGCTTAAGAAGTTTGTTTTTTCCGGTCCCTTGGAAAACTTCTTAACCTGTGACAGGCCGGAGACGCGCCGGCGCACGCGTCACATGCGCATGCGCGAGAAAATAATTCAAATATTTGAATAATACTTCAGACAAAAAACTTTTGGTCTGCGATTTTGGCCCTTCTATGTACACAATTTGTATGAAGAACAGTGTCAGAATCGTTTGCGCCGTCATTACTTTCGGAGACGCTACAAGTTTCATTCACCTTGCAACCCTGGAATATTTTTAAAACGATTTCTTCTATGACAATCGGCTGTCAGAATTTGCCGCGCTTTCAACTGTCGCAATAAATACGCATTCCGCGAATAAAACATCGTAAAACCTATTAATTTACGTAATAAATGCAAGTAATGTTGTTTTGGTAGATAGTTTATTGTGTTGTGAACGTGATTCAGTCAATAAAATATACAATAGCTCAAAATTTATTAACAAAACATTCGATTCAAAGTTCAAAATGGTACTTTTTTAGTGTTTTTTGTGAATTTTCGTGAAATGGCCTGGCCTGTGACAGGTTAAGAGTGTTTCACTGTATATATATAAATTTATTGATAATTTAATGTGACATTGATCACTTACCTGATCGGCCATGGGCTGTGCCAGTTTCTCGGCGACAGCTTTCACCATCAGCTCACAGTTGTGGTTGGGCAGAACCTGCAAGGCTTCACTCAGGATATCCAGTTTGTCCGTGACTCTACAAGAACAACAACCATATGCTATTATATCAACTTTGCATGGAGCATACGAAATTTATAACTGCAACCTCAGAAGGGTGATTCTGTTTCTTTTGTGTAATTTTTGTGTTAACCCTTCTGACCTCAACCGTGTTATTTCAGAGGGTTAAAATATTACCGCATTACAATAAAATCGACATAAATGGAATATTTCTGAATGTATCCAAAAACTAAAAAATGTTTTTGGCAGGTGATAAAATACGCTTTCAAATTTTATAAATCGATATAAACATATAATTTTGAAATATAAAAATTTTGCACCAAACAAAAAGGTTTTAAAAATGGCTAACCTTACATTATTTCTAACTAAAATTACTGACAACTAGAAAAAAAAAAACACATACAAATTTTATTAGACAAATGTATCACAAACGTTATCGTCATCTCGCTTTTTTGTAGTTCCAAGTAAAAATAATTAATAAAAAATTCACACAGTTTCATAAATTTATTTCAAATTGCGATTCGAAAATTGGTTTCATAAAGGTCTATATTTTATTTCTTTTGTGGTTATTTTTTTATTTTTGAATATAAAGCGTGGTATTTTCTCTTTTTAACACCGTTTAAATCATATTTTTTTTCACTATGATAGTAAGGGAGACACAATTTCTATGAGACATATAAGAGTTGTTCCAAAAACCGAACAAATAGACTTCAAGAGTTAAGTTTCATTGTATAGTGAATCATAGATGATTCAAATGTTGCTTACCTAGAGTCTGGACCAATGGGAGATTCCGAGGCGATGAGTACTTGAAGATGTCCCAAAGTGGTTAGCACCAGTTTAATTAATTTTAATATATATAAGTTTCCACTCCTGCAACAAGCAAATAAACAATTCTGTGAGATCAGCGATAACAATAATTAATGTTCTTGTAACATTTGAATGTGATGATTTGAAAATAATACAGTCGGAAGTTAAGATAGCTAGATTGAGGACATGTCGCGGTTAAGACGGATTAAGGACAAGACAAGTGTGAGGTTAAGATGGATTAAGGGTAAGGCAATTTGAGGTTAAGATGGATTAAGGATAAGACAGTGAGAGGTAAAGATGGATTAAGGATAAGACAGGGAAAGGTTAAGATGTATTAAGGATAAGACGGGGTGAGGTTAAGATGGATTGAGGATAAGACAGTGTGAGATTAAAATGGATTAAGAATAAGAGAGCGTGAGGTTAAGATGGATTAACCTCTTATTTGCCGGAGACGCGCCGGCGCGCGCGTCGTATGCGCATGCGCGAGAAAATAATTAAAATATTTTAATAATATTTTCGACAAAAAACTTTTGGTCTGCGATTTTGGCCCTTCTATGTACAGAATTTGTATGAAGAACAGTGTCAGAATCGCTTGTGCCAACATTACTCTAAAAGTTTCATTCACTTTCCAACCCCAGAATATTTTTTAAACGATTTCGTCTATGACATTGACCTGTCAGAATTTGCCGCGAATTTAACCGTCGCAACTAATGCGTGTTCCGCGACTAAAACATCGTAAAACCTATTAATTTACGCAATAAATGCAAGTAATGTTGTTTTGGTAGATAGTTTATTGTGTTGTGAACGTGTTTCAATCAATAAAATATACAATAGCTCAAAATTAATCAACAAAACATTCAATTCAAAATTTAAAATGGTGCTTTTTTAGTGTTTTTTCGTGAATTTTCGTGAAATGGCCTGGCCTTTGACCGGTTAAGGATAAGGCAATTTGAGGTTAAGATGGATTAAGGATAAGACAGTGAGAGGTAAAGATGGATTAAGGATAAGACAGGGAAAGGTTAAGATGTATTAACCCGCCCCTTGCCGATCGTACACCGGTTGACATTATAAAAAATTTAAAAAACATTTTTTACGCGATTTTGACCCTTATGTATAAAGAAAGTGTATGAAGAATAAGGTCAGAAATGTTTGCTCCATTCTCTCCCTTTACCATAGCGAAACCTACAATGTTCCTAGTCGCTTGGAATAATTTATAAAAATAATCTATGGGGACCGCGCGTCACTTTTCAACGGCTTTTTCGAGCGTCCGGATTCCGCGACATTTTGTGCGTTCCAGCCCACGGTGAAAACTCGAGATTTTAACAAAAAAACCTAAGTAATGTTGTTATTATACGTACTTTATTGTCATACGCATGTGTTTCGGTAAAAATAATATACGATATGTCAAAATAAACCGACAAATTACCAAATCAAAAGTGCAAGCATTTTTTGTTTGAAATATTTTGTGTTGGATTCAGGTTTTCTAGGTGATTTATTATTTACTTTGCAATGTTTAGTATTTCATTTTGTAGAAAAATCAATCGAAATTATATATCAAAGTCTTTGTTTTGTTCGCTTTTCGTTTAGAATTTACAAAAAATAAAACTCCTGACCGGGACGCCAACATATTTACGCGGGTAAAAAGCGTCATCATTCTAGAACGATATTTACGTCAATATTCGATAATATTATAAAGTTTCTTTGTAATTATTTAGAGAAATCTATCGGGATTATGTTTCAAAGCCTTTGTTTCGTAAATATTTAGCCGAAATATTATAAATAAATGCATTCTCAACGCCTGTCTACTCACGCACACATTGATGTTTCTTTGCATGTGTGTGTGTGGTCACCTGGTGGAGAGTTTTTGAACTTTTGAATTTGTTAGTGCTTCCATCTGGTGGTACGATGCGAGAAACGCAATTTCGTATGGAACGGTACAGGATGGCGAAAAACTGTATTATTATTATTAGGGTGTGCTAAAAATTTTTTTTTTTGTTTATTACGGAAAAAACTTTTCTTCAAAATTATAAAATATTTATAAATACAAGCGTATTGATGATTATTATGTGATGGTGATAATCATGATTGAAGAAGAAGATAATATTACAATAATAATAATCTAACAGAAAATATGAAAGAGAACAAGACACATTCTTTCATATTTTCGTGATTATTATTTTTATCTTCTTCTTCAATGATATATTACATTGATGGGAATAGCCTTCAAAAGTTATAAAAAGAGAGTTTTCTTATAAAATTGAATAAACATGATTGTTTGTATTGTTATAGAATGGCTGAGCAGTTTGATGAACAGCACGACCTTGAGGGCACCGGAGATGTTGTCTTATTAGTATGAGTTCATCCTTTCATCCAAAATTGAAAGACATAGTGTAACAATAAATATTTATAGTTTCAGATGCCGGGTCGGAAACGACGAAGGGACGACGGCGAGGCGGATGACGATCAAACCCCCTCAACATCCGGGTATCGGGATCCGAGGACTCAGGTAATTATAATAACACCTGGCTAATTTCTACAGTGCCATTTTTATCTTGTATTACCTCAAGGACGCTTTACATAGCTATATATTTTTTTCTATTCTGTCTATAGGTTGACAACAACATCATCGCCACCTTCGGCGGATTCTCTGACTACGAAGACAACGTTGACGAAGATGCGTCCGTCGATGGTGATGAGGAAGTGATGATGGAGTTGGATCGACCTGAGGACGATTTGGAGCCCTCGGATGAAGAGGAGGTGGATTATAACCCCGAGGAACAGTCATTCACCTGGACTGAAGATTTCTCCACCTTCTCGGCCCAGTGTGAGCATTTTACCGTCCTTCAGCCTGGCCCATCACCAGACGTCTTCCCTCCGACAGTCGCTCAATCACCATATGATGTCTTCTCCACAATATGGGACGAGGAAACAATGTCCTATATCGTGGAGGAGACTAATAGATATGCATGGAGCGCACTGGACGAGGTGACTACTGAGGATGGGATGAATCTTTCCACCCATTCCAGGCTGAGGGACTAGAAAGATGTTACAGTCCCTGAAATGTATGTAGTATTCGCAATTTTTATGTACATGTCCGTTTGTTAAAGAGCTTGCATATCAGAATACTGGAAGACAGATATTTTAGAGATGCCTAAATTTAGGGCTCTAATGTCTCGTAATAGATTTGTTCTGATAAATCGGTTCCTACACTTCGTTGACAATGATAAAATTTCTAGAGTCGGTCACCAAAATAAGCTTGCAAAAGTTAAGACTGTCATACCAGCAAATCATAATTTCGGTTCCGACTATAGCCCTCACACATCAGCGGTCGTGAGCGGACGTTTTTGGAACTAGATTTCGTTCCGCAGCAAGCTTGGTTTCGCGTATCTACTAGGACTATCTCACGCAGAGCTAGGGCTGGCTACAGTATGGGTTAGGTGAAGATGTTGAATTCTCGTTTCCAGAATTTTAATTAGTAGTAGGCAGTTATTTGTAATTTGTACATCGAAGTACATAAACACAAATATATAGAAATGAAATGCGTAAACACAGTAGGTATAAAGTAGATGATATAATATAGACATGAATAAAAAATTTGTTATAATTTTTAAATATTTTGTTTTTTAATTGTACTTTAACCTCTGACAGGCCGGAGACGCGCCGGCGCGCGCGTCATATGCGCATGCGCGAGAAAATAATTCAAATATTTGAATAATACTTCCGACAAAAAACTTTTGGTCGACGATTTTGGCCCTTCTATGTACACAATTTGTATGGAGAACAGTGTCAGAATCGCTTGCGCTGTCATTACTCTCGGAGACGCTACAAGTTTCATTCACCTAGTCACCCTGGAATATTTTTAAAACGATATCTTCTATGACAATCGGCTGTCAGAATTTGCCGCGAATTTAACGGTCGCAATTAATGGGTGTATCGCGAATAAAACGATCATAAAACCTATTAATTTACGTAATAAATGCAAGTAATGTGGTTTTCATAGATAGTTTATTGTGATGTGAACGTGTTTCAGTTAATAAAATATACAATAGCTCAAAATTTATCAACAAAACATTCAATTCAAAATTCAAAGTGGTGGTTTTTTAGTGTTTTTTTGCAAAGTTCCGCGAATTTCCGCTAAATGTCACGGCATGTGACCGGTCAACCAAATTAACCGAGTAATATTCAGTTGTATTGTAAAAATTGTCTCATTTTGAAATATTTATTCGTGTGCACAATGGCATTATTAATAGATTAAAACGGAAAATAATATGAAATACATTGATAATAGACTAATATAATAGTGACTTAGTCATTAGAACAGAAATTATTAACAAAAACACAATTTGAATTACACAATCACAAATTAAAACTGTCATTTTGACGGGAATTTCAAGCGCATGGTGTCTGGCCTCTCTTTCGCAGTCCGTTAATGACATTTTTTATTATTAATAGTTCAAAACAGAAATTTTACAGTATTTATTGTGTGTAACTATTTTTTGATAATTTTTTACAACGTGCTTACACCATATACCTACTATAATTGTTTAATAGGCCAATTGCATCACATTTTTTAAAAAATAATTCCGGTTTAGGCAAATATTCTAAGACATTCTGTTTTTTTTTTAATCGTATTTTTGAAACCCTGGGGATTTTTTGAAAATTTCAATCCGAAAAATCAGACCATTTTTTATAAACCGGAAAGACGGGACATAATTTTATGGGTGCGAAAAAATGATAATTACATGGTCGAAAAACATTTTTAAAAAAATAACGTTTTCCACAAGAAAGGGCACAGGAGAATAACGAGGCATACCAAAAATATTACATCTCATAAATATTTTTTTCCTTGATCCATCTTATTGATCATAAATCAATTATAATGTTCAACGTCTATATTACTAAATACAATGTAATATACTTGTACTTGTAAATTATAATAATAATAAGAAAATTATAAAATTTGATTTTATTAAAATCAGCACCACTACCATTATACCTCTAAAACACGTACAGACAGCGTAAAATGTACAGGGTTCTCTTCATAACATCTGTCAAATCAAATGATAAGTTCGCAGAGAGGATATTCCATGGCCCCCTCGCTCCCCCGATTTGACCCCGAGTGACTTTTTTCTGTAAGGATACGTCAAAGCTGAGGTAAACAAACTTCGATCATGAACCATTGAAGCTCTGAACGAGGCGATTGAGGGCGTCATCGCTGGAATTCCGCAAGATATGCTGGGAAGAGTGGCCGAAAACTTCTTTCAAAGGGTCAATATGTGTATTGCTCGCCAAGGCCGCCACGTCAAACGATATCATTTAAAAAATATCATGAAAAAAAACGGCATCATTTCCCCGACGTAACGGCACCCGCCCCGCTCCTCTGCTCAGTCTGGGGAGCCTTCAGTGATTTTTTGAAATCAGTAACTCCTCTCTGCCCCAACCTGTATTATCAATTTTTTTTTAAATATTATTTTTTTTGACAAATTAGAGAGGAGTCAGTAATTTACATTTCGAATAAACGCCGTTAGTAAGCTCGAAAATCATCTGTCAAAAATTTAAATAAAGCAAGTACACATTTCTAATATATAATTATAACTGAAACAAGTGTGTTAAATTAATCTTAGGGTAAAAAATAAGTCAACAATCTAGAAAAGTAGAAAATGACCAATGAATGCTTGCTAAAAGAAAATAAAGATCTTATAAAAATAAAATGTGAATGGATGTGGGTTAACTTTCGAAATCACTGGACACGCATAGGAATATTTTTGTAAAAGACAACCTTTTTTGTTCGGGACGAAGGAAAATACTCCAATCAAAATTTCAATCACGTAAAATGAAAATTTGTTTTCGCCGTACGAGATCGCGACTTTTGACTGGATCATCAGTCTTAGTTGGATGTGTAGGCGTAGGCGTTTACTTCAATATGCAATACAATACAATCACCCAGCGAATAGTTTTCTATAATAAATAAATAAAAAGAAAACACTTTGTTTACATCACTTTATTATTTCTTCCGTCTACCGGTTTCGGTACCTCCGTACCATCATCAGGACTGAATATAAAATACTGACAAATACAGGGAAATATACATATATATATACAAAATGTATATATATATATATGTAATCCCCCCCCCCCCCCTGTATGCGTGACATAAGCCAACGTGTATATAAGGTAGTGGTGTATGCGTGTAACGCCGGGCACGCTAGTAAATTATTGTTTATAATTAACATGGCAATCACAATTGAATTGAGTTATGTACCACGTATTTCCCGACACCGTGTATATGTCGCAGGCCAATCGTAAAATCAGGTAGATCATGATGCGCCGCACATCACGATCTGCCGCCATTTCACGGCGCGGCAGATCATGATGTGGCTAGCCATTTACAGTGATCAAATATACTTGGTCAAAGCCCATTTACATAATAATATAATATAACTAGAAATAATTTACATGGCAGAACAACGTTTGTCAGGTCAGCTAGTAATGTAATAAAAATTTGAATTGCACATACCGATGAAACTTCACAGTCATTATTAACTTTAGAATGTTGATTCTTTTCTCTGGAAATTAAACAACATATTATTATAAAAAATGTACAATAAATCTGACAGATTCGTTCCAACGACCCTGTAGCATATAAGTTATGTACAACGTAAATTGATTATTTAATATTACTAACCTTCGTTTTTTCTCGTTATATTTCTCCCAGATATGTTTTTGGTGTAGTGTTTTTTTTTTTGGTGAAAATTTTGTCTACACGTATTTTTCTCCCCATTTTGAGCGGATGAATAAATTTAAAACGTTATAAACTGGACCGGCGCGGACAACACGACCGCTCGCTGCCGTGAATCGACAGATACAGAAACATAGATAATAACAGTTTTGGTTGGCGCTGCGCGCGTCAAAATACAGAATAAAATATTGACAAAGGCGTGTCGCAAATTCAATAGAATTATATTAAAAAAAATACTTTTGGTCACAAATTATTTCTAATATTTCAATAACGTCCAAGTTAAATTTCTGTGTTAAAAAATTCTGAGAGAAATGAGAGCGTGCGCAAAACAAATCAACAAAGTTTCACGGTAATCGGGTGAATGGTATAATAGAATATATGTATATATAATTTCATAACGCCGTAACCACTTTCTCCAGATCCGACCTGCCATGCAGCTGGTGGGCAGACGCATCCGCCGCCAAGACCTGAACAAACCTCACCCAATAAACCCAGGCACCCCTGCTAGTCACCAAACCTTGTGAACCACTTGGGATGACCTATGGCAGACGTGTTGGTTATCTAATAAATGGTTCCCGGGGCGGTGGTACCCATACTCGATTCTCGTGTTTGTTATTTTTGTAATACGAAAAATGGATATAAAAAAGGTATACACGCCCACCCCCTCTCAACCCCCCCCCCCCCTCTTACCCTCCTTCCAATCCCCGCCTCTTTTACCCCCCCCAGCCACCCCCTCCACCTCATCACAACTCTTCTTCAACCTCCCTCCCTTGGGAGCTGTTGGACTCTTGTGCGATATAAACATAAAAATTATTTACAATAAAAAAAATCCCATCCCCGTCCCCGTCCCCGTCCCCGTCCCCGTCCCCATCCCCCATCCCCAGCCTTGCAACGCATGCCGGGTACCCGCTGTATATAATTTATTTTATTTATTTACGGACAAATAGTCCATTAACAATATAACAATAACACGAATAACAAGCGAACCTAAAGGCCCGACCCGCCTAGCAATTGATCACTGTTCGCATGTCATTTTTTGTAACCAGCACCACTTTTCGTAATAATCACCACTTTTCGTAACGATTCACCAGTTAACCCCATGTGTCGAGCATGCGTAAAGAAGTTTTACTTTAAAAAAATGGGGCATTTGGGACTCTTGAGCAGTCGGGACTCTTGTCTCTTGTATCATATAATGAGGGACAAATAAAAACATTTCTTTTTAAATATAAAACTTTTTGCGTAAAAATATTCAATGAAAATGAAATTCGGTCAACCCTGTTGATTTTACGAATGTGAAACAAGGAATTCGTATGTATTTACAGTTTCGTTCCCAAAATATTATTTCAAACTGTTGTGATTCAGAGCGACGTGGACACGTCCTCGTCGGGCCACTTTTCCGGCCGTAATGAAGTGTGAAATTTGTGTTACGGCGCTATGATAAAAATCGTGAAATGCGAAGCTGTAAATTAATTAATATTAAATACTTCCTAAAATTATTTTTCGCTCAAACTTATTTATGAATTGTCAATAATGACTTAGCACAATAAGTATGTAAAAAAATCTGAAATATATTAGTTTATAAGTTCGCAAATAAATACACAAACTGACTAAGTTTCATCAAGAAACACATGTACGTATATATTTTTGAATGATTTTATTGAAACTAAAATTAAAATTCTAAAACATGCGTTTGCTAGATAATGGATTGATTTATTTTAATGCATGATTATATTATTTGAAATGGGTGTGGTATAATACAAAAACTTTTTTGAAAATTTAACAAATCTGCCAACGACCTATGGTATAACCTTATTATACTAAAAATTTTAAAAAAATCTCAAAATTTATTACATACGAATGCTAGATAAAAGAACAATCTTTTGAAATCCATTTATCATCTTTTGTTGAAAAGAGTCAATACTTCTAAAATCTGATTTGAAAATGACATATTTCTGGTTTTCTCTGGTAATGCCCTCTTAAACCACTATTGGATATAATGAATCATAAGTTTTCCACTCTGTATACTCTCCATAAAGACATTAGCATAGACGAGTCCCTGTTGCTCTGGAAGGGCCGCCTATCGTTCAAACAGTGCATCCGAATTAAGGCGGCCCGGTTCGGCATCAAGACCTACGAGCTGTGCGAATCGGCAACAGGGTACTTGTACCGCTTTATAATGTATACGGGGATGAATACAGAAGTCGAAGAGAACCATCTTGGGTTTTCGAGTAAAACTTCCAAAATTGTACTCAAACTCATGGAGGGGCTCTTAGACAAAGGGTACTGCCTCTACATGGACAATTTTTACAATAGCATGCCACTGACTAGGTACATGAAACAAAGGAGTACCGATTTAATCGGTACCCTCAATCGCCGCTGAAAGATGACACCTGAAATAATTAAAAAAGTTAAGAAGAAATGTGCCACGGCATTCCATTGTTGGTACACACTGTGGTGACATGTCAGTTGTTGCTTGGAATGACATTCGGCTTGTCACCATGGTGTCTACTTATCACACAGTGGAGACAGCGGAGGGTCAAAGAGGGATAGAGAGATACCAAATGCCTCTATCTGTGATTCAGTACAATCGCTTCATGGGGAGAGTGGATACCAAAGATTCGCTGTTATCCACTTACCGCATGGAGAGGACGCGGGGTCACAAATGGTACATAAAAGTATTTCGTCGCCTGCTCAATGTCAGCATCATGAATAGTATGGTGATTTATAGGCAACTTCAACCAGAAGATCAACAGCCTATTCTTCACCGTACATTCAGGATGCAATTGGCATCTGAGATTGTAGCACGTCCCTATCCCTCTTTGAAAGCTCCCAGACCAACGTCTTCCACCGTCGTTCACACTCTTCCCATGCATTCGAGATTAAATCGTTCACTCAAACATTATTTAAACGAATCCACAAACACTGACAGTACGAATCGACGCCTTCGCAAAAGGTGCGTACTATGTACATTGCGTAAGAAAACCAAGCTGGTTTCTACGTTTTGTAAGTGTTTCAAGTGTTTTATTGATTACCACGAAAAGGAACGTTTAGTAGGGCCAAAATCGCAGACAAAAAGCGAAAATTTTATTCAAATTTTCGAATTATTTTCTCGCGCATACGACGCGCGCGCTGGCGCGTCTCCGGCAAATCAGAGGTTAAGGATAAGACAGTGTGAGGTTAAGATGGATTAAGGATAAGACAGTGTGAGGTTAACCTTTTCCCCGCGTTGAACTACTCCGTTTTTTCAATACCCATACGCGGTACATGTATATGTCATATGTCAAATACCTATCCATCCAATTTTATTTTTACATGATTTATCATACTATATAAACAGATGAGATTATTATCTACAATTTGAAACCAAATCGTCGTCTGTAAACACTCCTAGATGTTTATAAAAACAAAAACACTAAATTCCATACAAAAAACATACCCATGTTATCTTAAAGGCGGCGCCATTTATCCGTGTGCTTGTACTCAGGACACTGCGTTGATAGACACAAGTGGTACCTCAATCACTTATTATTATTAATTAGTATAAACAAGTTCTAAAACTCAACACTTAAAAATAACACGAAACGAATAGATTTTGTCATATAATAAAGTCAAAATCACAGTTTCACAACACAAACAATCGTTTAGAATAAGCGCGATCTCGACAATAAATGTTTTCGACGCTTGTCCAATGTGGTCAATCTGAATCGCATGCGCAAACTGCGATTTACTACTAGCGCCATCTGTCAACTAAATTGTGAACTATGGCACTCAAAGGCACGAGGACACATTCACTTGATTATAGATGTTCCTTACGAAATACAATTTTAGTTTCGAAATATGCCTGATGATGTCAGCATCGTGATAGTTACACGAATGTCCTAGCAAGCGGGAAAAAAAAACTGTGACATAGGAGCGCTGTGATATCGGCAGCCGAAGTTAGCGTAACAAGGGCTGATACGGGCGCGTGTGAGGCATGGCTTTTTGCTGTATCAACTGTTGTTACTTTCGCGTGGAAAAAGTTAAGATGGATTGAGGATAAGATGGAATGAGGATGTGAGGTTGTTAAGTAGGTACAGTAGACAGACGGTTACCTAATGGTGTAGGGTGCCCCTCCCTGCAGGAAGGCGGGGGCACCCACGGAATCGAGGAACAGCGCCGAGTGCTGCACGCAGGCCAGCTGCGTGGGGCGCAGGCGCTCCTGCAGAGGATCCGCTGCAGGCATTACCATGCTGTACAACACCTGCAAACAACACAAACAAACATTCAGAATCCAAACATTGCTTGAATAGCCAGACAGTACTTCCTAACCAGCCTCCGCACTACCTCCTTCCCCTCTGCGCTGCCCTAATATAACCCACTGACTCAAGACGGTTGGGAGGAATTGGGACTCTGGTGGGGTATTCACATTAACAAACAAATGGCTAATATATATACATACTTTTTTACATTAGCTCCACACAGGAGGCACCGAGGAAAACAATTTCCCTAGTGGCCTATGTCATGTCATCTTTGAGGATGCTGTGTGGAGGATTTTTTAAGGGAAAGGAAGGAGAAGAAGATATGGGAAGGAAAAAGGTATGAGGGGTGGGTAGGAATCTGGGGATCAGTGTGGCCAGGAGTGACGGACGTATGAATCTATACCTCACACTGCGGTGCAAGGAGAAGGGTCGGGAGAATCGGCTGGAGAGGTCAAAAGGCCTCCCTCAATCAGTCTCCTCCGATCCAGCCCGCCACGCAGTGGTTGGGCAAACGTATCCGGCACCAAGACCTAGACAAACCTCAAACCTCATCTCATGAACCCGGGCACCCCTGCTAAGTCACCAAACATAGCAAACCACTTGCGGTGACCTGTGGCAGGGGTGTTGGTTGTCCAATAAATGGTTCCCAGGGCGGCGGTACCCATACCCGCCTACCAAATTGATCAATAATATGATACTTTAAATAAAATGCTCATCGGTGTTTCATACAGAACTGACTAAAATCTATTCCGGAGACTTTAATTAATGTAATGTCTTGATTCTCTTGTGTAATGGCTTTTTAAGGTTTCAGTTTGATATTGGGATGACGGAATAATTAATAATACCAGCTGTTTTTGTTTTTGAGTAATACGCCCACCAGCTATGTCGAAGAAAGTGCAATCGCAATTTGAAATTCACATCATAGAAACGTTAAAAACGTCTGAAACATAAGACAATATTCTATAGGGCTGCCAATATAATCATCTTATCAATCAACTCTTCGGCATTATAAATCAAACATTCGACAAAGTACGATGTGACAACGGGTAATTTTTCATTCGCAGGTGGCACATAACGAATAATTTGATCGCTATTGGATAATCGAGCCCCAGATGCACCAAAGTATCAAATTGAATTTTCACATAGTTGAAATTAGCTTTGTTTGATTTATGAATAAACTGTAGGTGCGCTAGGCGGCTGAGAGGGTTAATAGAGGTTACAAATAGATCTTATAGAACTTACCTCAACATTATAAGCTACATTTGGTGGAGGAGGTCCATACAGCATCTGCCGCAATATGGATTCATCCTCATTGACTAGAGCAGCAGACAATTTCTCCATCTGAAAATCAAGTGACAAATATACACGGTTTATAATTATTCATTTTGGAGGAGTGCGCAAGGATTTAAGATAACTGCCGGAGCTAGTGGTATTATGGCACCCTATTGAAAAAATAAGTAAGTTTTTTTTTGTTATCATTAATTTTAGTTAGAAAAAATGTAAGGTGACCGTTTACATCTGTAAATTTATTTGCGGTAAGATGGCTTCCTGTCAACAATGACCTGCTACTGTCAAATTTACGCAATTTTGTCAATAAAGACGAAAAGACCCGCATAAAGTGTCAAAGGCGGTCAAAGGTGGCAATTAATTTTGTTTTATCCGAATGACAGCTAACTGACAACAACCAACTTCGAATTCAAAATTTCAAATACATAAATGTCGAAAACAAAAACATTAAGATTGGAAAGGATTGGACCGATAATTGAATAGAAGGATGCTCATTTTCCAGAAAACTTAAGTAAATGGAAATAAATACTAGTTTTGTAGGAAAAAAATCCTATGAAAACAATTGTCTTTTAATTTTTGACATTTCGAAACGGTGCGTGGCGCATTTCGGAACTATTTCTTGCGGTAAGTCTCTTAGCTTATCAAACTGATTTTATAAGCTGTAAGAAGGCTGGAAATTCGCGCGGGCACGAGTAGACCTGTCAAAAAACTTCTGAAAGAATAAGTACTGTAACTTGCTATAAATTATGTTAAGTGACTTTTGGTGTCGTTTACATTGGTAATTTGGCCATAAATCGCTTACAAGAGTGATTTACAGAAAAAAACTTACGAGTCTAAACCCAGCCTTAGAGTTATCTTCTTCTTCAATGATAAAAAACAAAAGTGCTTACCGTATGCTGGTGAGCAGGTAAGATCTGTGTTAGCTGGTGGGCGGCGTCCCTGAGGGGGGTGTGGCCGTGTTCACTGCCCGTCTGCTCCAGCTCCAGGATGAAGGGGACCTGCCATTCACCGCGGGAGAGGATCACCCCGGGCAGCGAGGACTCGGGCAATGGGGGGGGAGCGGGGGATCCCATAGAAGAGTCGCTGGAACTGTCATTGGACGATTGACCAGCAACCCCGGCTGGACAGACCTGCAAACAACATTAACCTGTAATCGGCCGAAGACGCGCTGGCCTGAGCAGCTTGTGCACATACACGAAAAAAATATTTCGAAATAAATATGTTTGTCTGCGATTTTGGCCCTTCTATGTACAGAATTTGTATGAAGAACAGGGTCAGAATCGCTTGCGCCAACATTACTCTATGAGATGCGTAAAAGTTTCATTCACCTTGCAACACCAGAATATTTTTAAACGATTTTATCTGTGACTTAGAAATGTCAGATTTTGCCGCGAATTTACCCGTCACAATTTATGCGTGTTCCTCCACTAAAACATCGTAAAACCTATTAATTTACGTAATTAACGCAAGTAATGTTATTTTGGTACATAGTTTATTGTTCTAGGAATGTGTTTCGGTCAATAAAATATACGATATCTCAAAATTAATCCACAAAACATTCAATTCAAAATTCAAAATGGTGTTTTGTTAGGAAATTTCCGTATTTTTCCTGGATTTTGATGGCCTTTGACAGGCTAACACAAAAAGTTAAATGTATATTACTAATATACATTTCTAACGCAACATCACCTTCATTAGTCAAATGGACAAACCGATGGAGGTAATTTGTTAGCCATAAGTTGTAGTATTAGGTTATCTAATCTCTAATTAGTAATAAGATAGAGTATTTTTAGAAACATATTACAGTACAATCTCACTAATCCGGCACTTCAATAGACCGATACGTCCAATAATCCGGCACCCTCCACACAGGCCTCCCTCGCCCATCTAGCCCTATGCGCTCCATCGCGGCGTCATCGTCTAACAGTCTAACCTCAAAACTTATCTCATGTGCATGTGCGTACGTATTCACCTGTTGTTTTGAAGTGTGAATAGTGTGTATATTCTTGTTATGAAATGCTTTGTTTTATTTATTATGATTTTTTTCTCTATAATTCAGTAATCCGAACACTCCAATAATCCAGCACCTTCTAGTTTTTAATAGTGCCGGATTAGTGAGATTGTACTGTATATATTTGTAATGCTCCCTTGAGGAGATTTTTCATAAAAACGGCACTATAAAAATCGTCCCCAGAATTATTATTATTAGTGAAAAACCCGCCCATTTTGTACGGCATATCATTGTGATATTTTCCCATATCATAAATGAATTCTCTCCAAATGATTACGGACAAATGTTGTGTCCAGAAACTCGTAGTACAAGCAGAAAACTGGTGAATGTACATCACAGAGAACTCAAAAGACTTTTCTATCGATCTGAGCAATTGGATCGATTTTTCATTCAATTTTTTTCTTGTTTTTCGTCAAATAAAGGGATAATTAAAAAATAAAAAAGGCATAAACTTTTGAACCTGTTGGGCATTTGACGCATTTTAACCTGTCAAAGGCCAGGTCATTTCACGAAAATTCACGAAAATTCACAAAAATTCACTAAAAAAGCACCACTTTGAATTTTGAATTGAATGTTTTTTGGATTAATTTTGAGCTATCGTATATTATATTGACTGAAACACGTTCCTAGAAGAATAAACTATGTACCAAAACAACATTACTTGCATTATTTACGTAAATTAATAGGTTTTACGATGTTTTAGTGGAGGAACACGCATAAATTGTGACGGGTAAATTCGCGGCAAAATCTGACATTTCTAAGTCACAGATAAAATCGTTTAAAAATATTCTGGTGTTGCAAGGTGAATGAAACTTTTACGCATCTCATAGAGTAATGTTGGCACAAGCGATTCTGACCCTGTTCTTCATACAAATTCTGTACATAGAAGGGCCAAAATCGCAGACAAAAAGTTATTGGTCGATAATTTTATTCAAATTTTCAAATTATTTTCTCGCGCATGCGCATAAGACGCGCGCTAACGGCCAATTAGAGGTTAAGACATTGATATTAACTAATTTCGGAATCGATTTGCTCAAATGAAAAAAGTTATACATACTTACAAGAAAAATCTAATCCGTATGCTCAAATCAAAAAAGTTACATGAGAAAATTCTACTCCGTAGATTGACCAGTTTTCCGCTTGTACTAAAAGTTTCCAGACACTGTGTATGGATGGTTCCAGTAAATTGTTTGAACAAATTTTGAAAAACCCCGGGAACCACCGAAAAGAGGGACATCAGCAGCATGCCGATACTAATTATAAATGTGGCAAAATCAAAACATACCTTTCCAGTAATAATGCTTTTATCCCGAATGGGTATTTCTGATAATAGTTTTCTATCATGACTAGGATCCAGGATCTCTCCGCTCAGGCACAACTCCAGCTTCACACTGCCTCCCGATGCACCCTTCAATCTAAAATAAATGCAAATAAATCAATACTTTAAAATACGTCATACACACTCACTCCACGTACTACTTTCAAACGGAAGTGCTGCCATCTATAATTTTCAGAGAGAACTGTAAGAAGTTTTTCATAAAATGTTGTAATAGGTGAATGTTCTGATTTAAAATTGTTATGGGGAGGGATAGGAATGGAATCTAAAGTCAAAATGTAGAAAATTTTCTTTTCAAACACAGCAAACTTATTAGATGACATGCGAGTTGTTTGACAAATTAGTGTATTCCAAATAGTTTAGTGGCAGGGAGGGAAGGCGGAGGGGAATCTGGGAGGGGGGACGGGAACTAAGGAGAGGGGTAGGTCACGGGAGGAGGGAGGGGGAAAGGGACAGAATTAAAACACAAACACTTTCATTCTTTGATTGGCATTGCAACGCAAGCCGGTAACTCGCTAGTAAGCTTAATTATTTGCTTGTGTTCATAAAATATGAAGATTTCTATATTTTCCCAGAACTTGTGGGAAACTCTAGAAAACTTGATTTCATGAACAAACAATTTATGTAGCTTTTTCGTTATTTGTTTTTGGGGTGTTATGCCGTGTTGCGCTACCTCCTTCTTTAGCCAACGTTTCGGACATCGTTGCAGTGTCCATCATCAGGGCAGATCCGGTAGCCCAAACATCACAAAAGGAGAGTTTGCGGCCCTAAAAGAATTGCGCTCCAATGAGGACATCTTAGTTCTGCCTGCCGACAAAGGTAATGCCACTGTGGTGATTAATATGGTAGACTACATTAAGAAGATGGAAGACCTCCTGTGCGATGCCGGCACTTACAAGAAAATTAAAAACAACCCCACCAATAAGATTGACCTGAAGACAAGAGAGCTATTATTACAAGCAATAATTGTCAGCCTGAAACACTCATTTACATTGAAAAATCTTCCGAGAAAAGATACTTGCCGCCAACGGGACTTGAACCCGTGTCCTTCCGATTGCCGGTCGAATGCTCTGACCACTTAGCTATGGCGGCTTATCAAATACCCGCCAAATAATTCAATATATACTAGTGTTTCATTCAACAATTACTGCTTGTTATATTTGTTGAATGAAACACTAGTATATATTGAATTATTTGGCGGGTATTTGATAAGCCGCCATAGCTCAGTGGTCAGAGCATTCGACCGGCAATCGGAAGGACACGGGTTCAAGTCCCGTTGGCGGCAAGTATCTTTTCTCGGAAGATTTTTCAATGTAAATGAGTGTTTCAGGCTGACAATTATTGCTTGTAATAATTGTTACCCTTTGTGCTATGCATAAAAATCTTGTCTAAACGTTAGTTTATAAATTAAAAAATAATAATTAATATTTAACAAGTTTAAGTATTTCCCCAATAAATGCAGACATAATTTGTCTCGACGCCACCTAGCGAGGGATTTAACACTAACAATGTCTTCCTCGCAAAAATAAAGTTGGTTGTTTTCAGGTGGAAAAAATATAACAAGCAATAATTGTTGAATGAAACACTAGTATATATTGAATTATTTGGCGGGTATTTGATAAGCCGCCATAGCTCAGTGGTCAGAGCATTCGACCGGCAATCGGAAGGACACGGGTTCAAGTCCCGTTGACGGCAAGTATCTTTTCTCGGAAGATTTTTCAATGTAAATGAGTGTTTCAGGCTGACAATTATTGCTTGTAATAATTGTTACCCTTTGTGCTATGCATAAAAATCTTGTCTAAACGTTAGTTTATAAATTAAAAAATAATACAAGAGAGCTAGTTAAAGCTTCCAGTATTAGGAAAGAGGATCGATCTGGGCTTTTCGTAAAAGCCTCCAGAACTCCTGCCCTATACGGTCTTCCAAAAATTCACAAAAAGGATATCCCAATGAGACCGATTGTCAGTGCTATTGGTGCACCTACTTACAAACTGTCCCAATACCTCTCTAGACTACTGCAGATGCAAACTGGTAAAACTGAATCTTGGATCAAGGATTCCACAGATATGATCAGTAAGCTAAAAAAGGTCAAGACTGAGGAAGGCGATATCCTAGTCAGTTTTGATGTAGTGTCGCTTTTTACAAATGTGCCTCTAGAAGACTCCATGACAATGCTCAGGGAGATCTATGAGAACGACATTTGCAAACTTTTTGAACACTGTCTCAAAACGGGATATTTTGCATTCCAGGGTGAACTTTTGGAGCAAGTGGAAGGAGTTGCGATGGGCAGTCTGTTGTCGCCAGTACTTGCCAACTTTTTTATGGAGAAGTTTGAAGAAGTGGCACTCGACACAGCTTCAGCTGTTCCCAAGGTATGGTGGCGTTATGTTGACGATGTCTTCGCCATCTGGCCTCATGGAACAGAGAAACTGAATGAATTTCTGAATTATCTTAATTCACTCCACAGTAAAATCAAGTTCACAATGGAAGTGGAAAACGATGCAAAAATCCTGCCTTTTCTAGATGTGGAGGTGATGCAAAAAGAAGATGGTAATCTAGGACACACTGTATATAGAAAACCAACGCACACAAATCGGTATCTACATGCCGATTCGCATCACCACCCAGCGCAGAAGAGAGGACTTATCCATACGTTGGTGACGCGAGCGACCAGAATATGTGAAGAAACTAAAATTGGAGCAGAACTTACAAAGCTGACCGATGCACTGGAACGCAACGGTTACCCAGCAAGTCAGACAAGGCAAATCATAAGAGCCAAATCTACACCAAACAAAGACAGAGCTAAACAAGAGTTAAAAGGCTGCGCTTTCCTGCCTTACGTTCACAATGTGACAGACAGAATCGCCAGGCTGTTGAGAAAAGATAGCATCAAGACTGTCTTCGGTGCCACAACTAAAATTCAAGACCTACTGAGGTCTGCAAAGACTAAGTTTCCTCTGGAAGCAGATGGAGTGTATAAACTCAGCTGTTCCGGATGTGACAAGGTTTATGTAGGCCAAACAGAGCGGACGATCTCCAAAAGGATAGCAGAACACTTTCGTGCTTGCAAACTCGGCCACCCTGATAAATCGGCAATCGCTGAGCACTTAATCGAAACCGGCCATTACTTTGGATTTGTTCCTGAGGTCTTAGGAAGACCCAAAACTTATAGAGCACGCCTAATTACGGAGGCAATTGAAATCTACAAAAATCCTTTTAATATTAATAGAGACGACGGAGCTAAGCTCAATAGCTCTTGGTATCCGGTGATTGACGGCTACACCAAAGCTAAACGCAAAAAAACATGTCTAAGTATACAGTAATGCCAGCTCGTGGTAAACCATTTTGTGGTATAACTTTATATTAACTAAATTCGCTTTAACCAGTGTAATTCTAATTCTAGTAAAATTTCATTTGATATTAATAGAGCAAAAAAACCATGTGTAAGTATACAGTAATGCCAGCTCGTGGTAAACCATTTTGATTTATATTGACTAAATTCGCTTTAACCATTGTAATTCTGTTTCTTAAATTCTTACCATTGTGATTTCTAATTTTAGAATTCATTAAGAGATGGAGCCACTTCGGTCGGCGTCTCGCAAACGGACTTGCCCCTGACTAGCATAAATACCACGTTTTAATGAACTTTCTATTCCGTTCTGCGGCGATGACGCCACTGCTTGTCACGATTATTTTGTACTGGTGAAAGTTAACCATCGTAATTTTATTTTATTATTATTATTATTTTTTTTTTTTAAATTCTTACCTTTGTAATTTCTAATTTTAGATTCCATTAAGAGATGGAGCCACTTCCGTCGGCATCTCGCAAACGGACTTGCCCCTGGCTAGCATAAATACCACGTTTTAATGAACTTTCTATTCCGTTCCGCGGCGATGACGCCACTGCTTGTCACGAGTATTTCGTACTGGTGAAAGTTAGTGGTGCTGGCGACACGGTGTCGCTTCGAAGTAAATAAGCACACACTTCACGACTAAAAATTACACATCTACCGGATCTGCCCTGATGATGGACACTGCAACGATGTCCGAAACGTTGGCTAAAGAAGGAGGTAGCGCAATACGGCATAACACCCCAAAAACAAATAACGAAAATGCTTTTGGCCGTGAAAATCTTAAAACTTATCCAATATATGTAGCTAGTTATGTAAATTCATCTTTAGTGTCACAGCTGGATGGGGATGTGGAGGACGAACAAAGGACACTATTCTGCATCGTCCGGCCACCCGATTGGTCCCCCAGGCACCAATTGGATGCAGACCTTTCCTCAAGCAACTTGCCTCGCTTGCATCAAAAACTAACGATTCATTCTGCTTTAACTCTCGGTCAGGAGTCGCTGGTCTTTAATATTTGTTCGCCCTTCACATTACTTTATTATTGCATATATTTAAATTGGAGATTTATGTGTCTGTAAATAGTGTTAATAAACTTGTAAATATTGAATCGTCTTACTTATTCGCTTTGCCATCTACACACTTACACAATAAACACATAACCCCCAAAGGGATTTAGCCATTTTTCCTTTCTAGCGTCGATGTAATTAAATAAGATAAGATGTTTTTTAGAAGTACATG
Source organism: Limnephilus rhombicus (assembly GCA_929108145.2). NCBI lineage: Eukaryota > Metazoa > Arthropoda > Insecta > Trichoptera > Limnephilidae > Limnephilus > Limnephilus rhombicus. The sequence continues at coordinate 17,489,209 of OV815292.1, read as the reverse complement.
CTGGTTGAAACTCAATAAATTAAAATTAAATATGTGTGTACCTTCTGTGAATAGTAGTTCTCAGCATGTGCAAGGTCTCATTGGAATGTGTGTACAATTCCATATCGTCCAACTGTCTCTGGCCAGCCTGAAATCTCACCACCAGGCCGCAGTGTCTGCCTCGACCAGCCCTGCAAACAATACCACATATCATGGTCTGTACTTATTATTATTATTTAATGAGCAGGCAATTTGGTACAGCCGCCCTAACCAACACCTCTGCCGTAGGTCACCCCAAGGGTTTGCTACTTAAAAATTTTGGTTTGGTGACTTTTTTCTTTAATCTGAGCATTTAGATTGTTTTTTATTAACTTTTCATGCACCTCGCAGGCGGCGGGATTAGACAGTGGAGCATACATCTAAAAGGTCGCACTGAAGCAGCTACCGAGCAGAATCGCCGCTCATTTTGAGGGGAAAGTCTGAGCTCCACACTAGTGCTGCCATCTTTTGAGAAATAAAATCTGCGGCATCTAAAATTAACTTCTTGAACGATCTTTGAATTTAGGAGGCGGATATGGGTACTGCCGCCCCGGGAACAATTTATTAGACAACCAACACCTCTGCAGGTCACCCCAAGTGGTTCACTACATTTGGTGACTTAGCAGGGGTGCCCATTATCATGGGGTGATGTATGTCCGGAACTTGGCAGCAGATGCGTCTGCCAACCTACTATGTGGCGGGCCAGATTTTGAGATTGGTTGAGGGAGACCGTTTTACCTCTCCAGCGAGGCTCTCTCGACCCATCGCCTTGCACTGCAGTGGGAGGGATGGATTCATATGTCAGTCACTCCTGGACACATTGATAACCAGATTCCTACCCTCCCCTCATGCCTTTTTCCTTCCCAGATCTTCCTCTCCTTCCTTTCCTTAAAAAAAACCCCTAGGCAAGGATTTATTATTTTATTTTACACACAAAAACACTCTATTTTGCAGTAAATAATACCAGTGTGTCAGACATGTGTTGGTGAGATACGAGCCCCAGGCAGGGCTGATCGTGACCACGTGCTTCTTATTTAAAATTAAAGATGTATGTAAAATTGTTATGCTAAATAAATAAATCTGAGTGGGGGTAGGCGATTGGACAGATAGGGTTATTAGCGTATAAGTAGGGCGAGACCTCCGGAATCAAGTCAGTCAACCATCATAAGCCGTCCTGACATCTCTCTCTTCTCGCTCACTGACCTCGCTCCGACCTTCCATCTACTTGCCTTTTTTCTTTACTGACCATCATCACCTTACCCTGGACCACGGAATACTTACCACTCTACTTGATTCGCAGAGAATATATGCGAATACAGGTCGTTTGCTAACCTGACAAGCTCATGGTCACTGGCAAAGTATAAGGCAGGAGAAGCAGAGGAAGATCATGATCAACCGAGGTAGAGATGTGGCATAGAAGCGTGCCGACTGTCGCCAAGCTACGACCAAGCTGAACGGACTATCAAAGCAGCGGAGCAATCAAAGTTATGTGTTTGGTGCGTAGACAGAAACACAGACGGGCACCGGTGCGCGTAGACACGATTGTACACGTGGTGTAGAATGTTGTGTGCGTGGTTTTAGCGACACTCTTGATAGCCCTTGACTCATCACCCTTGTTTCTATTATAAATGGCTACTGAGGACTAAGGACTAACCTGTACAATGGCAGTATAATTCTGTCGGCTGTGAACCTCCTGTCACATTCTTCTACATATTCTGTCAGCACACGCAGAACTCGGCATAGCCTGATACAGCACATTGTGACCTCTGAAACAATGAGAAGAGTTCATTAAGCGTACAATTTTCAGTACAATCATTCTATTCATTTTAAGAACATTACAAAATTAAATTTCAATTTGTTTTCAAAAGATACAGAAAACTATAAGAACCTTTCCGTTATACGGACATTACCTTACACAATTGAGAACAACCATTTACGTACTGCAAATGGTCGTTTATCAGCCATTCAAAATCCAAAACACGCCCATTAAAGTTAAGGGGGTAAATACATAAAAGAAGATTTTATACTAACGGCATCATTCGACAAGATGGATCATCACACAACCCGTCCGCCTTTTCCACGCTATATATTTCTAACCTGATGGGACCTGAATCATATAATGGAGGATGCCAAGGGCATGGCGTTCCCATACTCCACAACTACCCAAGATGGATGGAGAAGCTCACAAACCTGGCGCTGATGCAACGTGAGGGAGATACGGTCCCCTCACTGTGCAATACTAGGCATCTGGAAATCGTCGCAACAAACGAAATAGGTTTTAGCTAGTAGCTTTATATGGTCCACAGGTATGCATAAACTTTCAATATAAATCTTTGTTATACATCCACTCTTTTATTTCATATTTCCAAGCTTCACAACATTGAATAAAATAACAGTGCCCACGCTCTGATGGGAGTATTTCATGCCTACCGACATAGTCAGCATATCTCGTACCTACGAGATTTGGCGTCCAAGATCCCATGGGATTAAAGCTGATAACTGTGTATCTTTATGTATAACCCTGTAACTTTAACATTTAATACACCCACTCAATAAGAGGTGTAAATGTCATGATAACGTGACCACAAAGTATTGTTGCTACAAAGCAAAGTAAATACGCTAATTTAACGCTTTATTTTAATGTTTATTTTAGAGGAGGTGGAAGAATAAATTAGTAAGATGAAAATGAATAAACTATGGACACGAAAAGAGATTAATAGCAGCATAAATAAATAATTTTGGGGGAGCATCTTCGCTCTATCGCCACAACATTTCCGCACGTTTACAAATGAACTCTGCTAAAACGGCCAGTTCGCGTATGTCCTTGCTCGCCTGAAAAATAAAACGAAATGGATTGAAACTACTAAAGAGCTGACTCACCCACTCTACTAAAATTACGGTGTTTGGACGCATTTAGTTACTACTATACTCTCCACTCAACTAAAATACTCGCCAAATACGAACGGCATATTATTACAAACGCGACACATATTCCCTAAGGAGGGGAACAAAAATACAGGTGTGGTGATGGCTGTGAGTTAAACTTCCGTGAGCATTAATTACCATAAGTCGGACACACATGTAAACGCTCCTGTGAGTAACTTATCAGAAACTTACATAGGTCGTAAATTTTACTTATGAATGTAAAAGCACGCACAAATTAATTGGTTACTAACGTTGTGGTGTGGCGGCAGCCTGAAGTGATGCCCTCGCCTGTTTGAGGCGTTCGCAGCAGTCAGAAGTGAACGCCTCATGATGTGCAGCCGCAGCGAGTCGGGCGCCGGGGCTCGAGCAGACCTCTCGCATCAGCTCAATACCTCGGAGAGCAATCTCCTCGCGGCATTCGCAAATCACCTGGAATTTGGATGATATTAGACAATATTACAGTCTTGTGGAACCAGTATTTGGGCCTAAAGATATGTCAATACCGATGAAAGAACAATGAAATGTCTCGAGCATATTTGCAGGTGGTCAGATTATTTCTACTGCAAAAAAATCCAAATGAATATATCTGAAAACTAAAAACTGTTGTTGAAAGATGATGAAATAAAGTATAAAATTTTATTATTATTTTTATTTGATAAACTAACGTTTAAGGCAAGATTTTTATGCATAGCACAAAGGGTAACAATTATTATAAGCAATAATTATCAGCTTGAAACACTCATCTACATTGAAAAAATCTTCCGAGAAAAGATACTTGCCGCCAACAGGACTTGAACCCGTGTCCTTCTGATTGCCGGTCAGCTGCTCTTGACCACTGAGCTATGGCGGCTTATCGAAAACCCGCCAAATAATTCAATATATATGTACTAGTGTTTCATTCAACAATTACTGTTTATTACATTTTTCCACCTGAAAACAACCAACTTTATTTTTGTGAGAAAGACATTGTTAGTGTTAAATCTCTCGCTAGGTGGCGTCGATACAAATTATGTCTACATTTTTTGGGGAAATACTTTAACTTGCCAAATAATATATTTGGCAAGTTAAAGCCATTTATATTGCCAACCACAGAATTAATTCCAATAATGACCGACTTGGACTAGTAAAAAATGAGATTGTACCCTCCACAGATAGTCCAGGCCGATGAGATCCGCCTCTTCCATCTGGAAACCTCTCCGTCGCAGTTTGAGGTGGCCCTCCTTTGCATTCACAGCCTTAAAAAATCTGAAACAGCAATATGTTATGTTATTGTACCTAGAACATTAGCAAAAGAAGATGCACAGGACGCAGGTCTCTTGTGCAGAAAGGGGGTGATTTATTAGTAGTCACTAATGATCATTGGCATAGACCGCCGATCTAAAACTCTATATGCTCGCGCTAAAAAGCTTAGACTTGCCGATAGGTGAGTGCATGAGGACGATTATTATATAAAAATGAAATATTAACCCATTGGCCACAAACCCCGGCAGCCTGTCGGGTGTGCAACTCAGGTACTTAACCACAAACCCCGGCGCGCTGACGGGCTAGTGTAGGTTCGCCAAAAAACGCGAAATGCGCACGACAGTGACATTTAAAAAATATATTTTTAATGCCGAACACTCTGTAGGTAATTAATCATTAATTTCGTATAATTGGCATTAATATGTTTCTTATGTTTTTTCCCTGAAATTTGTGTTCCAAATTTTGTGTACAGCCAGCCGCCATTTATTTATTTCAAAATTGCGAGTGGTTCTAGGCTTTTGGCAGTGACCCTGCACGTCCCTGATTACTTTGAGGACCATCATACCGAACTATTTTATAAGTTATCAGTATACATTAATGTAAAAAAACAAAAATTATTAATGTTCGATTTATGAATATTATGTTTTTTTGTAACTTTATGAATAAAAATGTTAAAAAAAACTTACGAAAAAAGGTAATATTTGTATCCTTATTTACAAATATTTTAATATTTTTAGAATTTTTATTTTTAAAGTTTTTCTTTACTTTAATCCTATATGTAAACAAATTTAAAGAAATTAATTCATTTGAACACATGGTTCAAAAGTTACAATAGATTTAGTACACCAATGCAGGTTTTCAATTTTTGGTACAAAATTAATTCAGTGGTGAGGGCCAATTTTTTAGCTCTTTAATTCTGTGGCCAATGGGTTAATGGACCAATATTATTTTTAAAAAACATCTAAAATAAAATATGAAAAGTTTTATTAATACTGAAAAAAAAATCTTACCTACGATAATAGTGTTTTTTCATAGAATATTTTAATTTATTTGTTTAGCAAAACAGCATCCATCAAAATCTTATGAAATCTGATGTGTGTGCTGTATTCGATCCTGTTGAATTGTGTAAAAAGGGTAGTATTCGACATGTAACCAATTTGGGAGGCGAGTTTGGGTACCGCCACTCCGGCAACCATTTATTGGATAACCAACGCCTCTGCCATAAGTCACCGTAAATGGTTCGCTATGTTTGGTGACTTAGCAGAGATGCACGGGTTCATGGGGTGAGGTTTGTTCGGTCCTTCGTGGCGGATGTATCTGTCCACCAAATGCGTGGCAGGTCGGATCGAGGCAGGTCGAATCCCTGGACACACTGATCCCTAGATTCCCACCCACTCCTGACACCTTTTTCCTTCCCAGAACTTCCAATCCTTCCTTACCTAAAAATAACCTCCACACAGCATCCCCAACGACAAAGGCCCTGATAGGAATTATTTTCTTCAGGGCCCCTCCTATGTGGAGCTACTGTAAAAAAATAAACGAAAAGTGAAGGATATTTTGACAATTTTATGATCTCTGAATGACGAAAAAAAAGAGTGGAAGTTAAAATCAAATTTTTAATTTGCTGGCAACGGGTGATGCCGTCAAGAGGGAAGAGGTTAAAAATAAATGTAGAGTTAAAAATAAAGTCTCGAACCTCTCGAAGCACTTGATCCCGCTGTGGGTGAGCATGGCGGGGTCCAGCGTGAGAATGTTCTGGCGGAAGAAGTGCAGATTGATGCCGGGGTCCAGGTCGGGCTCCTCTCCCATCAGCTTGCTGAACCAGCGGAAGCACGCCTCACGGTCGTCGGGGGACACCGCCCGTTCCGCTAGGCACACCCAGATCTGCTTCGCCTGAACAATTTAACCAAAACGTTTGACTGTTAACTATATAATCATTAGATAGGTACTACAGCAACTAAAGAAAATACTTGGGCAATTCCAGGGGGTAATGCGCGTTTACATCCCGTGACAAAACATCTATTAAAACTTAACCTAAACCTAACAAAAAAATGCGACAAAAATAATAATAGGAGTTTTAAAATTTTGTCAGGTTATGTATTCGTATCCCAAAAAAATGTTGATCTTTCATTTTTTTAATTGGAAGACTAGGTTGGATGAAGTGTGATGGTTACCTGTTCGGCACACAGCCACAGCTGGCCATCCTTGAGTAGGAAGCGGAGAAAGCCCAGCCTCTCCTGGACCTGGGAGACGTGAGGATACCGACCATCTGGAAGCCAGGTGTCCCAATCCAGATCTGGTTGCTCTGAAAACAAGAATGGAACATTGAAAAAATTAAACAGTTTCACATTTGAAATGTAAAAAAAATGTTGAAAAATAATATAGATAGTTTATTTGCGGCACGTTCCAGAGTGGAAGATACTCTCAGTATCGCCCTAGTGTAAGACCACCATTCAGAATTGAAACGATGCTTGAAATGAAAAACATGGCTAAAGGTGATCTGAATAGCCAGGTACTTCCCTACCTACCTCTTCCCCATATCCTTCCCCTCCCCACTACCATCAGCCTCCCAATTGGGGATGCCATAGTCTCACTGGCTCCAGACGGGAGCAGCTGGGACTCTTGTGAGGTATTCACATAAAAAAGGGACCGAAATAACCTAACTTCTTAGGCATGAAAACTTCTTAAGTGAGAACTTTTTAACCCCTCAGGATAATTTGTTAGCTTTTGAGCACAACTCACACAATTTAACCACGCAAGCAATTTAACCGTAAAATTATTAAAATGTACCCTTTTATGAAAATCAAAGTGACCAACTGCAATTTGAAAAAAAAATTATGAAACTTTGTTAATTTTTATATGAAAGGACAAGAAAACGAGGTGACGTTAACTTTTATAATACATTTGTCTAATAAAATTTGTGTTTTTAATTTTTTTCTAATGACAGTAATTTCATCAAAAAACATGTAGGTTGAGCCTTTTTTAAATTTATGCCATAGCCATTTTATGTTCGCATTCAAAAAATTTATACGGAAAAAATTACTTGTTTATTTCGAATTACAAAATTTTAAGGAGTATTTGGTCACCTTTCGGAGTGGTTATAGATATTTTTTGTTTTAATTTATTTGATACTGAGTGGGAGTTTGTTACACACCTTTACTGCTAAAAATTCAGAGCTTCTTTTTCCAAAGGTAGAATTATACTTTGGTATATTTAGTATTATTTGTCTTTTGAGGTGACGAACCCGAATGTTTTTGGCATATATTTTGTAATGTATTTAAAAAGCTTCAGAAGTGGTGCCGTCAGATGCCAGCAGGGAAAGTGCTTCTATCGATGGCCGACAAGGGTACCCGAGTAGGCGGGTGCCGCCGGGACTGGCTCTGACCAGCCTACGGACCAGATTCAATTAGCCACTAGTATGGACAGGCCATGTGACTTGCAGCATTATTATTGTAAATACATAAACTCATATTAAGCCAGCTTGTTATTAACCCGTCAAATTCCAGTAAAAATACGGAAATTTCGTAACAAAACGCGATTTTGAATTTTGAATTGAATGTTTTGTTGATTAATTTTGAGCTATTGTATATTTTATTCACTGAAACACGTTCACAACACAATAAACTATCTACCAAAACAACATTACTTGCATTTATTACGTAAATTAGTAGGTTTTACGATGTTTTAGTTGCGGAACATGCATTAGTTGCGACGGTTAAATTCGCGGCAAATTCTGACAGGTCAATGTCATAGACAAAATCGTTTTAAAAATATTCTGGGTTGCAAGGTGAATGAAATTTTTAGGCGTCTCATAGAGTAATGTTGGCGCAAGGGATTCTGACACTGTTCTTCATACAAATTCTGTAATTAGAAGGGCCAAAATCGCAGACCAAAAGTTTTTTGTTGAAAATATTATTCAAATATTTGAATTACTTTCTCGCGCATGCGCATACGACGCGCGCGCCGGCGCGTCTCCGGCCTGTCACCGATTAAGAACCTAAAATTGAGAAGAACCCCCACAGAACTAAAAGTGTTAGAATGTAAATAATACCAATCATTAAGGCGGGTACAGATTACCGTAACGTAACATGCAATGTAACACGCAATGAAATAATTTGCCGTCCACATTGTCGCAATGTAACAGAATTCCCATAGTGTGGACGCCTTGCGCGCACGAACAGTGCACACTACGCGCACGAACAGGGCATTTCAACTCATGCGCGCCGCAATCCACAAAGTGTCAATTCTTTCGTCGAACACAAAGGGGCGCGCAGTGTGCACGGAGCGTCAGTGTGGACGGCTTGTTCGTGTCTGTACGTCAGAATGCGCGCGAACAATGGGGGACTTATTCTCGGCAGACTGAGCTATGTTCACCGCGCGCATGCCGGGAACAAATGCGAGTAGGTACATGCTCGGTTCGTGCGCGCGCTGCGTCCACACTTATGAAATGTTCCTTTCATGTTACATTGCATGTTACGTTAGAGCAATCTGTACCCGCCTTTACAGATTTTTTTAATACTCGGAACATCCAACTGATTTATTGTATTGTATATTGCAGATTTCGTAATTCATAAATCACAATCATTAGCTAACCTTTGAAAGTGGCGCGTGCCTGATCCATGTAGGTGGTGAGCGAATCCGTCACCAGTATGACGAGCGAGTGTTGACTCTGCAGGCGCTCGATGACTGCCTGGCGACAGGGCGGCGCAGGGGCGCGCGCTAGAGCCGGCGCGGTCCCCGCAAGCGGCGCGCCAGGCCCCTGCGCCGGCCCCGCCCCCGCCGCCTCGTACAGACTGCAGATCTCGCGCATCTGCTTCAGGGCGGGCAGGGCCCAGTTCTCCGAGGTCTTCAGCTCTTCCACGCACCTGGAAGGAGAAGAGTGCATTCGTGATCTAATACTCATTCAAAGAAAACTGAATAAATGACTTTCAAATATTCCCGGTTTATGAATAACCCGACAATATTTGAATTCCTCTTACTAACCATCATTATAAGCGGAATTAGTTGCTTGTGCAACGATGGGGTATTTAGCTAGCAGAGGAATTGACTAAGATTTGTTACTAATCTGTGTTATTCATTGCATATGTTATTAAATAACATATGCAATGAACAAATTTTGTTTATATAATTAAATTTTACGAGCTTTTTAATTTTTTTTTATTTAATCGTAATTAAATTTAATAATGTTATTATAAGTTCTGCAAGTATTTTTGTTACAGCTGTTTCGGCTTACAAGACCATTTTCAAACTGTAGTTAAACCACTTTGAAATGACTTATTTATAGGATTTTAAATGTCAATTTTTGTCTAAAATTGATTTATTACCAGTTAAACCAATTTTCTGAGAAACTAATTGAGACAGTAGACACTACTATGTGGGTATTTCGAAATCTGTTTTCCTCGTGCTAAATGTTAAGGTTTTTCTTAATTGTTTAATAATGACATTACTGCTACGACTCATAAGTGGGTTATATCGTTTAGGTTTTGTAAACATACTAAGGAGTGGGGAATGAATAATTTTCCTTACTTTATTAATTAGTTTTACACAGGGGTCATTCGTTCATTTATTGATTTCTAATTGTTCAAGAAAATTTAGTCTAAGACCCTTTCTTTGTATATGTAATGGTTTAGGCTTGTTGTTTTTAAGTGGAACGTGATTATTCACTAAGAAATGTTCTGCGAATTTTGAAGAAGTGTTTTGTTGTTTCTCTAAATCGGATTGAGAAAGCTCTACCCGTTTGTCCGATGTAAGTGGTGTTACAGTCGGCGTTGGTCATTTACACCAGGGTGATACTGAGAGTATCTTCCGCTCTGGAACATGCCACAAATAATACTACATATTATTTAAACCCACGATCTCCGGAGTGCAAGTCGAGGGCCTAACCCCTCGTTCGTTGTCGATACTAGTAATATATGTAAACCAATTTAAAGCTCTTAATCTTATTTGGAGAGAAGAAAGGATCAAATTATTTTTAAACCTAAAACAACTCAATTACAGTTAAACTTATTTTAAAATTAGATATGAGTGCACCAGCTGAATTCTGCTCTTGTCATTAAATAATAATAATTCTGTCTTGGCAAATATTCCTTGCTTCATTTACAATCATACATCATCTCATACATAATCTTCTGCTATTCCCACACTTGACATGACCCGCCTCATGTATTTAATTCGGAATGAATAAGGTTTCAAAGTGTGGTAAACCCAGTCAACAACTCACTTGTCCAGCCAGTGAGTTTTCTGGGCGTCTCGATCCTGACAGCAGCTGTAGTCCAGGATCTTGACGTGGTTATTGAGGGCTACGTCCATCACCTCCGTGCAGATCTCCTTGGAGTGCGCCAGGTTCCAGAACAGCACCAGAACCTGCAAATCATTAGGTTATATTTGAAAAATACATATTACAGTGAATACTGTTGAAATTTTTGCCATAAAAAAGTCCCCAATAAATTTTTTCCACAGAAAATGATTTTTTTATTCGAAATTAATTTGAAATTTATTGTTTCCGCACGTGAAAATGTGTTAAAAAAATTTAAAATCTCGTTAATCTGAATCCTTCAGATAGCCATGGTGGTAAAAGCTGTAAAATGTCGATTTACAAGATTAACATAGTCCTAAATCTTATTATTATTTTGTAAATCTGATTCGGATAACACTGGAAATGATGTAAAAGGCCGGCTATGGCGGAAATCAGTGCAAAACTTCGATTTATGAGGATATTTATCGTATTTTTACAAATTTACTTTGAATATCTAAATTTGAAGGGCCGGCCGCGGAGATAAGCCGCGAAAATTTGATTTACGCAGGTATAATGCAGTTTTTATGATTTAAAAAAAAAAAATTAATCTAAGAGGGCCGATAGCGAAGCGATTCGATTGGAGTATCTGAATTCAAAGGGTAGGCTGCGTAGGAAACCGGCTGCGAAATGCGGTAGTATATCACATTTTGATGAGTTAACCTGTAATCGGCCGGACACGCTCATTTGCGCGCAGCTTTTGCGCATGCGCGTAAAAAATATTTCGAAATAAAAAAGTTTGTCTGCGATTTTGACCCTTCTATGTACAGAATTTGTATGAAAACAAGGTCAGAATCGCTTGCGCCAACATCATTGATGATATAGCCACTAGTTTCATTCACCTGACAACACCAGATTATTTTTAAATGATTTTTATCTGTGGAATCGAAATGTCATTTTTGGCGCAAATTGAAGCTGTCAATATTGACGCGTGTTCCTCGACTAAAACATCATAAAACCTATTAATTTACGTAATTAACGCAAGTAATGTTGTTTTGGTACATAGTTTATTGTTCTAGGAACATGTTTCAGTCAATGAAATATACGATAGCTCAAAATTAATCAACAAAACATTTAATTCAAAATTCAAAATCGTATTTTGTTACGAAATTTCCGTATTTTTCCTGGAATTTGCGGCCTTTGACAGGTTAAAGGGACGGCCGGGACGGTAATCGTCTGCGAAAATTTGATTTTGAGAAAATATTTACTTTGAATATAGGGCCGACCGCGGCAGCAAACGGCTGCGAAAATTTGATTTACACGGGAATAAGTATATTACGAATTTATTCCGAAGAACCTACCCGAATTTGAATTGTGGATTTCTAATTAATGTTCTACTGTATCGTAACTTCAATTTTTTTTTGGTTTTACAAAAAAACTATTGTTTTAGAAATTGGCAAATCTTGACCATGTGACTGGTGGTTTTCTCTTTTATAGAATTATTTCAAAGCATATGGCAACATTTATTGTAAATGCAAAGAGAAAGCTAGGTGTTCTCTCTTTCCAAAACAGTTTTCATTTGTCTGACCGTAATGAGAATGGGTTTTATGAGGATGTCTCATTTAGTGAAAGATATGGTGCATGTGACCCGAGTGGTTGAAGGTTTACCTTGTGAGCCATGTCTCATTTGACAACAGATATGTTGTAACATATCTATTTCGTGAGCAGGTACTGCGCAAAGTAGGTACTGTTTATTGTCTATGCTTTATTTATTTTTTCTTTCTTTTTTAACTTTGTTGGTTGGCCAAACCGGAAGGGGGACCGGAAACGTCATTCGAGGAAAGATGGCGGCAGACATCAGGTAGTTTTTTTGGGGCGTGAGGAGATTTTTTTTAAGAGGAGTTTTGTTATGTGAGATTCTGGTGCGATGTAGTCTAGAAAGAGTTTTTATATTCGTTATGTGAGTGTGTGACGACTCAAATGGCATAGAAGCCTTTTTATTTTGTTTAATTCCTCGCCGGATGCCGTGTGATTGCTTTATCCGCGTGCGGAAGTGAATTGAGACCGCAATCAACGGGCGATGTATTGCGTGCAAGGATTACTTCGCTGTTCCTTTGGCCGGTGAGATTTCCGTACGCCGCTTGATGGGTGCGGATCAGATGTGCCTGTTTTGTTGGGTGGATTCCCTTTAAATGAAGCGGCTTTTAGACTCTGGTTGGATACGCCGATATTACCTACTTTGCTGTTCCTTTGGCCGGTGAGATTTCCACACGCCGCTTGATGGGTGCGGATTTGCTGAGCCTGTTTTGTTGGGAGGTTTCCCTTTAACCAAGTGGCCCCATGACGTGCTGGACGGTGTCTTGGGGATTGCTGTTGTCGTTTGGAAGAGAATCACGGCGACGGGACGTATGCGGTTTTAATAACTAACCGTAATTTTTTTATCTCTCTCTCTTTCCAAATCAGTTGATAGATGCTAAAGGTATTTATGTTTTTGTTAACTTTTCTTTGGTTCTATTTTCCCTTGCAAAGTGCAATAAAGTTTCTATTAATTTTCACTATTAAATTAAGTGCCTCATTTATATGCATGACCTAAATTCCCTATTTCCACTATCCTGAGATGGATTTTCTAGTTGCTCTGAGAAGATAAGCTGTCGGATGACTAAGGTATGCTACCTACGCAAAATTGCATTACAATGTCACTACGTGATTTGAGTGGTTAAAGGTTTACCTTGTATGCCATGTCACATTTGATGACAAATACAGCAAATACCTCACCCCGGGTTCATGGGGTGAGGTTTTTTTAGGTCTTGGAGGCGGATGACCAGGACATACTGAACCCCAGATTCCTACCCACCCCTTAAACCCTTTTCCTTCCCAGAACTCTCCTCTCCTTCTTTTCCTTAAAAAACCCTCCGCACAGCATCCCCGAGATAACATAGACCCTGAGGGAAATGATTTTCCTCAGGGCCTCCTGTGTGGAGTTTATGTAAAAAAAAAAAAAAACATAACCCGAGTGGTTATAGGTTTACGTCGAGTGCCATGTCTCAGTTGGTGACAGAAATGGCACCACATTACCCGAAAGGTATACCTTGTGTGCCATGTCTCATTTGGTGACAGAAATCACACTACGTTATCCGAGCGGTTAAAGGTTTACCTTGAGTCACATGTCTCATTTGGTGACAAATATAGCACTACGTGACCCGAATGGATAAAGGTTTACCTTGTGTGCCATGACTCCATCCTTGTCATCTTCAGCTAACCTTCTGATGACTTCCAACAGCTTATCACTCTGTTTCTTGCTCGAGGTGGACCAACTCGCCTGGAACAAAATATTTAGTGAGTTTTATAATTATTTTATACAAATTTTCATTTCAACTTTTTAATCCACGGTACCGTAATGCGGTCAATAAAATCAATGGGAAGGATGTTCGGCTAGTGTGTTCTATGTTCAGACGGATCGAGTCCTATACTACTACTATTTGTCTCGACGCCACCTAGCGAGGGATTTAACACTAACAATGTCTTTCTCGCAAAAATAAAGTTGGTTGTTTTCAGGTGGAAAAAATATAACAAGCAGTAATTGTTGAATGAAACACTAGTATATATTGAATTATTTGGCGGGTATTTGATAAGCCCCCATAGCTCAGTGGTCAGAGCATTCGACCGGCAATCGGAAGGACACGGGTTCAAGTCCCGTTGGCGACAAGTATCTTTTCTCGGAAGATTTTTCAATGTAAATGAGTGTTTCAGGCTGACAATTATTGCTTGTAATAATTGTTACCCTTTGTGCTATGCATAAAAATCTTGTCTAAACGTTAGTTTATAAATTAAAAAATAATAATGAATATTTAACAAGTTTAAGTATTTCCCCAATAAATGCAGACATAATTTGTCTCGACGCCACCTAGCGAGGGATTTAACACTAACAATGTCTTTCTCGCAAAAATAAAGTTGGTTGTTTTCAGGTGGAAAAAATATAACAAGCAGTAATTGTTGAATGAAACACTAGTATATATTGAATTATTTGGCGGGTATTTGATAAGCCCCCATAGCTCAGTGGTCAGAGCATTCGACCGGCAATCGGAAGGACACGGGTTCAAGTCCCGTTGGCGGCAAGTATCTTTTCTCGGAAGATTTTTCAATGTAAATGAGTGTTTCAGGCTGACAATTATTGCTTGTAATAATTGAGTCCTATACTCACAGCACTAACTGACTTACTCCCTTTTCAACACAAGTAATGCATGGCTATAAGTCTAGTGCCGAGATCACACGAGGACAATACAGAAGACAATACAATATTGTCCTGTCCCAGCTCTGTTAAAACTTTAGTTTCATTTTAACCCGTCAAAGGCCATAAAAAACATGGAAATTTCCTAACAAAGCACCACTTTGAATTTTGAATTCAATGTTTTGTGGATTAATTTTGAGCTATCATATATTTTATTGGCCAAAACACATTCCTAGAACAATAAACTATGTACCAAAACAACAGTACTTGCGTTAATTACGTAAATTGATAGGTTTTACGATGTTTTCGTCAAGTAACACGCATCAACTTTGACAGAAAGAATCGCGGCAAATTTGACATTTTGAAGCCACAGATAAAATCATTTAAAAATATTCTGGGGTTGCCAGGTGAATGAAATTTTTGCCTGCCAAATGGGTAAATGTTGGCGCAAGCAATTCTGACCTTGTCTTTTATACAAATTCTGTACATAGAAGGGTCAAAATCGCAGAAAAACATTTTTTTTTCAATATAAATTTTGCACGCATGCGCACAAACCACGCGCGTCTCCGGCAAATAAAAGGTCAAGATTCAAATATGAAGTGTGGTGCTTTCTCTTTCTAATGCTGTTTAGATCATATTTCTCACCATGAATGTAATGGGCTACAACGATTTCTATGAGACTTATATGAGTTGTTCCTAAAAGTGAACAAATTAGCCTTAGAGTAGCTAAATTTCAAAGAAAAAAAAATAGCGAGTAGTAATGCTAACAATTGAAAAACGAAAACTACCAATTTTTTAACTGAAAACTTCTTTAGCACCATTGTGATTAGAAACTCAATGAAATGAAAAACACTAAAAAGAGACAAACACATACATCTATAGGACTTAGCCTGCGAGAGAATGAGATAGAAAATTCGGTCTCCTCTTTGTGCGGTGCTTCGTAGCCTCCCCACTCTTGTCTACTTGAATTTTCTGAAGGTTTCACTTCTACTGCGTGTGAATTGCACACTCTGTTTTTTATTAGCTCTAGACAGGGAGGTAAACTTTCTGAAAGGTACACATAAACCGTACTAAATGGTTAAAAAAAATTTTAAAAAGCAATTATTTCAAATGATGTTTCGTACCTTGAAGCAGTCAAATAGGTGGTCCAATTGATCAGGCGTGAAGTCCCACGCCAGCTTGGCGAGCAGGTCGTGCACGTTCTTCACGATGGCCTCGTGCTTGCCGTGCTGGGCGCCCCACACCGCATCCAGGTCGCGCACCGTCAGCGCGCCCTCACGCACCATGAAGCGCAGCATCTTCTCCAGGCGCTCCACATACTGCGGCTGGTGGAGTGAGTCGCGGAGCACGATCTCCAGCACGTTGTTGTCGCGGATCCATTGCTGGAAGAATGATAAATAAACATCACTTCGATTCGATTCCAGAGTTTTACTGTAGAACAATATTTCTAATTTTAATAAATAAACACCACTTCGATACGATTCCGGAGTTTTACTGAAAAACAATATTTCAAATTTTAATAAATAAACACCACTTTGATACGATTCCAGAGTTTTACTGTAGAACAATATATAAAATTTAGAATAGGGATTGTAGACAACAATATCTGAGCATAAAATAAAGAAGAAAACTAGCAATTCAAAAAACTTCTACACAAATTTGAATGGAAACAAATGTTCCCTGTAGCCCATTTAGCACGCGCTGTGTCTCACTTACACTCGCCTGACATTGTAGATCTCCATCATATTTGAATTTTGTAAACATTTGTATTGGATATTTAAGATGCCCGAGGAAGACATGGCAAGATCAAGTGAATCAGATTGAAACGTATCATGTTCGTATAAAATGTAACCTTGCGGCAGAGCAGAGACCAGGGCTCAGGATAGTGGGCCAAGTAGTTATCTGTCATGTAGGTAGGGTTTTCAGTCAAATAAAAGAAGATGAACTTTATAAAAATGTATTGAATCCAAACCAAAAAGCAACATGGAAGTGTACAAACTTCATACCAAGGTAACAAAAAGGAATATAAAAAAATACACATACCAGATGGACTCCTAATGGACACGCTTAACTAGCTATACGGAAATAACCCCGGAAGACGATCGCAATCTTGCTTCGCAGAGAGAGAACACGAGACGGGACGGGAACACCAGCCTTCCCATCCGGGAACGGCGCGGAATCCAGAGCACCAAGGTCGTCCTTCTAATTGGGCAGGAGGCCGCTATACCTCCAAGGAGCGCATTCAGCCACGGGCCATCTCAACGAACCCCAATCAAAAGGCACGTGGCCCCCAACAGTATCCAAGTCTGGCGTATTACGGTAGTACGGTTAGCAGACCGTGACTTTGCGACGCGGGGTCGTGAAGGCATATTATAGTAGCCAACACCAGGACCAATTCCTTTTCCAGAAATACTTCCACAAAACGGCCAACCAGCCACATCAGAAAAAAGTGGGACTTTCACGTCATCCACTATAAATAACTCGTACACGAACCTCGCGTGTTACGTAGAAACACCCCGCGTTCTTTTAGGTTTTAAATCAACTTAGATTCTCATGATTAAACGTAAATTTTAACTCTTGATGGAGAGCGACTAATTTCCGAAAAAGCTGCCCATGCTGATTCGGGAGGAAGTGACCATAAACAAAAAGGAAGCTCTCTCTTTTCCAAAAATTACCAGTGTCCAAAAAACACCATAGACAAAATAACCACCTAAGCAAGAACTGCATTAGTCACATAATTATTTATGTGACAAGATACTTGAGTCGGGCCATGTCAATAATAATAGAAGTGTATGTATGCAACGATATATGAATGTGAATGAGGCAAGGAGTCAGTATGCCAAGACCATATTGTTTGGCACTCCATCCTCTCTGCCTACCCCTGCGGAGAAACGGCTTGATGGTTAGTTTAGTTAGTTAGTACTCACAGCGATAGTGGCGGAAGTAAGCCAGTCGGGTTTGGACTGCTGCTGCTGACTGACGGAACCGATGACCTGGTTGACTTCGTTGAGCGCCGACATCTTGCCGTTGAATGAGGGCATCTGCAGCAGCCGGAGAATCATCTTCAGGCGGAACATCTCCAGCCCTAGAAAGTGGGGAAATATTTCAAATAACGCAATCATGTCTGAATTCACCTACAACTAACTTTCACTTGACCCGCACTAGTATAAATATGTTTCTTGGTTTTAATTAATATCTATTTGCCTATACCTATATTGTTGTACATCGTTATTGGACGGTTGGTAATAAATTATTCTTTGATATTTCTTTGTAATTTTTATGAGTACAAAAAAAAATAACAGCAATGTAGAAATCTGTCTGAAGTGAAAAACTGAAAGTGAAAAAGGAGTGAGCTTCACGAAATTTGCTTTATTTCAATCATGACTTGAGTTTTGAAAAAATAATTTGACATGCCCATAAAGACTGCCGTTGGACTGACTATAGAACTTTTTTTTTTACATTAACTTCCACACAGGAGGCCCTGAGGGAAATTATTTTCGTCAGGGCCTATGTCAACTTTGGGGGTGCTGTGTGGAGGGTCTTTTTAGGGAAATAAAGGAGAGGAAGTTCTGAGAAGGAAAAGGGTATGATGATGAGTAGGAATCTGGGAGTCAATGAGTCTAGGAATGACAGTCGTATGAATTCATTCCTCCAACTGCGGTGCAATGCAATGGGTCAAGAGAGTCAGGCTGGAGAAGTATAAAGGACTCCCTCAACCAGTCTATCCCGATCCAGCCTGCCATGCAGTAGGTGGGCAAACACATAGGCCGCCAAGACCTAGACAAACATCAACCCATGAACCCGGGCACCCCTGCTAACTAAAGAACCCCTTACATTGGGGATGTTGAGCTACAAAACGTACCAGAAAAGGATAAGAAAAAAAAAAAGGAACAAAGCTGAGAAATAAGGGGAATTTCAGATCCACACTATTTTCCTGAGAAAGCTACAACAACAAAAAAATTGGAAAATAAACTAAATGCGATAAAACTCATTCAGTCCATTAAAGTGTAACATAGATCCTTTCCCAGGTACACAATATTCATGTCGAGCACTCATGTCACAAAAAACTTGTTGCGGGCTGTTTGGTTTTGAAATAATGATAATATGCACAGTTCCTACCGGAATGTCATTTATCCATCCTACCCTCACCTAACCATGTCACCTTGCTGAAGAAAGCAGGGTACAATAACAACCAACACAGTGAGATGACCTGACATTTTGTAGCAACTAGTTGTGTTTTAATGTGTTCGCCTTCGAATTTGGTAAGTGCCTTGGTTTTCCTTTTCCTTACATTCCATAATTTACCACACAGATATTCATCCAACTTCAGAGAAACATTTTCGTATTTGTATTGATTTACAGTCCAATTTTCGCCAGTTGCATTTGAGGCTGTAATTTTGAATTTGAAACAGTTTCGGATGCAACACGGGCAATGTGTATATGTCGCTACTGAAATTATGAGATCTGTATCGCCACCATTGTTGAATCCTTGAAATGTCAAAACTAGAAAGCTTTCAAAACCGACTCACAATCAAAATGTTGCTGTACTTGTCATTTTCATACCCCGTCATTCTTTGTCGACTAGCATTGATCTAACCACTGGAGCGATTTTTTTCCATATATTGGCACCATTTTAAATGTCTCCGATTGGTTTTTGGATAAAAATGGCAATTATCTCCTTGATTCAGCAAAAAAAAATTTTTAATAGTTATAGCTCCCACATTTGTTATTTTGGACTTAAAATGAAGCAATTGAAATGCTTTATCTATTATGACCATAGATGTCGCAAATCCGAATTTCATAGACCGTTTTATAACAATGTTAAAAATATATTTTTTCACGCAGAATTTCTCATCAGCTGTTTACGGTTAAAATTAAGTCCTTTTTCCATAGATTTGCACCTTTCATTATCAAGTATACCAGAAATCGAAAATATTCTATGTACTCGAATAAGTACCTCTCACGGCAGTTTCAAAGTAACAACCACGCAGGATTCGCACGGTTATAAACTTTACGATTTTTTTATATATTTTTTTTAAATCCTACAAATGAGATAAACGGTAAAATACAGGTTAATTCATTGGCTATATAGCACTATAATAAGTTTTACGTCTCCATGTTAAAATTCAAAGGGATGATTTTTTAAATGTTGGCAAAAATTTAAAAAATGACCTTCTGAAAATGTCGAGCAAACGGAGAAAAAAGTTTTAAAATGCGCTGTCGCTCCAGTGGTTAAAGTACACGCATTGTTATAAAAATGTCTGCTACAAGTGATGCCATGTTTAAAGTCTCGATGATGTGAGTGGGAACAGCTCGGCTGGTAGCAGGAGATTGGCGTCGCCAACGAGTTCAGCAAGGTGTGCGCGTGTACGAACTTTCGCACAACTGGATGGAGGTAGTCGCCAAGATACTTGAATCATTGAGTATCGGATTCTTGTACAACCCTGCGGAAGTAGGACCTTACTGACTTGATAATGTTTCCTCAATTTCGTCAACAAGTAGAGATTTGCTTTTTGTAATGATGAAACATATCTAATCAACCGTTTAACAGGTTGACTTTGTACAGCAATTAAATTAGTTGTAAATAACAGTGCAGTGTATTCGTCTGTACCTTTGATAAGTCCAGGATTCTGTGTTGCCTTGGAGGCCAGGCACTTGCAGGCCCTGATGAGGCAGGATACCGTGTCCGTCTTATTCTCGCTGCCCCGCGCCTCCCGCTTTAGCTCATCGTCGGATAGCCGCTCCAAAACTGCGGGTATCGCTTCCTGCAAAGGGAAAAGAGTGTTGTTTTTAGATTTATGCTAAAAATTATGGCTGCCTGAATAAATAAAATGCAATGAGTCAAAATAATCTAGAAATTTTATAAAATGTAATAAATTTTTTCATTGTTAACTAACTAACTAACCATCACGCCGTTTCAGATGGGCAGAGAGGACGGACCGCCAAATAACTCTTGGCACACACTCTTTGCCTCAGTCACATTCATACATCGTCTCATACTTCTACTATTCTGACTTTTGACATGGCCCGACTCAAGTATCTGATTCACTTGATCGTGCCATGTCTTCCTCGGGCGTCCCCGACTTCTACCATTCACATTTGCGTCGTATATATACACTACTTTCTTCGTTCATTCACTCTACATGCCCCAACACCAAACCGAATTTAAGACAAAATTAATATGAGTTTATGTTTCACTTACAAATCTGACAGTACGATAATAGAGAAAAAAATCAGGGAGCATATACCACTAATTTCTGAACACTGTTTTTTTTTACATTGATCCTGCACAGGAGGCCCTGAGGAGAATAAATTCCCTATGTCATCTTTTGGGATGCTGTGTGGAGGGTTTTTTAAAGGAGAGGAAGTTCAGGGAAGGAAAAGGGTATAAGGGGTGGGTAGAAATCTGGGGGTCAGTCTGTCCAGGAATGATGGATGTATGAATCCACACTGCAGTACCTCCCTCTGCGGTACAAGGCGATGGGTCGAGAGAATCCAGCTGGAGAGGTCAAATGATCTTCCCCAACCGGCCGGCCACTCGGTGGGCAGACGCATCCGCCACCAAGACCTTAACAAATTTCACCCCATGAACCCAGGCACCCTTGCTAAGTTACCAAACGTATCGAACTACAGCAGTGGCGTTGGTTATCCAAAAAATGGTTTCTGGAACGGCAGTACCCACTTGGGATTGCAACGCCCTCCATTTAAGCAAACTTTATTCTGACACAAGTGTACTTACCAGAATGGGCATCAGGTAATTGTTGACGGCGAAGGGGGTGAGCAGTTCATGGCACAGGCCGAAGGGCCGCAGCAGCTGCCACACGGCCAGGATAGTGGCGGCGGCTCCCGACTCTTCGTCCTGGGAGGGAGTGGAGGGGGGCGGAGACACCGTGGGAACCTCCTTCGAGGTGGACTCCACCGACTGGAAACACAACATTAATTAACATGTGTTACAGTGAACTTAACTTCCCAAAAAAGGATTAAGTTTTTAAATCACTTGCCAATGGTTTTTATCGCGTAAACTGTAATTACCACCTTACTACACAAAACAAATTTTTGCCAGTGTCCATGATAAACTTTTAAATATAAATATAAAGTGTGGTGTTCTCCATTTTTAACATTGTTTAACCTCTAAACGGCCGGAGACGCGGACTTGCGCGCAGCTTTTGCGCATGCGCGAAAAAAATATTTCGAAATAAAAAAGTTTGACCGCGATTTTAACCCTTCTATGTACAGAATTTGTATGAAAACAAGGTCAGAATCGCTTGCGCCAACATCATTGATGATATAGCCACTAGTTTCATCCATCTGACAACACCAGATTATTTTTAAATGATTTTTATCTGTGGAATCGAAATGTCATTTTTGGCGCAAATTGAAGCTGTCAGTTTTGACGCGTGTTCCTCGACTAAAACATCATAAAACCTATTAATTTACGTAATTAACGCAAGTAATGTTGTTTTGGTGCATAGTTTATTGTTCTAGGAACGTATTTCAGTCAATGAAATATACGATAGCTCAAAATTAATCAACAAAACATTTAATTCAAAATTCAAAATCGTATTTTGTTACGAAATTTCCGTATTTTTCCTGGAATTTGCGGCCTTTGACAGGTTAAATCATATACCTCACCGTAATACCAAATGAGATGGTCTGACTATATCAGTTCGTGGAGTAATATTTCCCAAAAATATTCTAGGAGTTAAGTGGTTTGTTGCAGAAGGCTATAAGGCCAGAGTACATGGTCAGTGTTCAATGGTTAAGAATATGGGTCTAACCTCAAATTTAGTTTCAATTTAGAAGAATCTCTTATTCTTTTTTTAAATGCGGTTAAAGAAACTGTAAGAAGGACAAAGTCAGAATCGCTTGGGCCATTCTCGTTCTTGACCTAACTTCTTGAGGTACCCGAAATACTTCTAGCCACTGTAATTTGTAATTACATAGTATAAAATGAAGTCACTCAAAATGTATGTGCGCATAGATCTTTTAAACTACACAACGGATTTTCATGCAGTTTTCACCAATAGATAGACTGATTCAAGAGGAAGGTTTTTATGTATAATACATGCTTATTATAGTAGAGAAAAGCCAAGAAATTCAAATATTCAATTCAGGCAGCGGGCAGCTGGCAAGCGGGTGGTGTGGATTTTAGAAAGGTTGGGTAATGGCGTTGTGTTTCGTTAGCCACAGCAACGTGTGGCCGGATTTGCTAGTTTGTAATAAATTATCTGTGGGATCTCTTAGTCATTTTTTACCGTGATTTGAACTGTCAAACTCTGAGCGTGGTAGGTAACAAAAACATTGAAAAACCTATAAATTTATCAGATAAACGCAAGTAATCTTGTTTTGATACATAGTTTATTGTTCAAGGAATGTGTTTCGGTAAATATAATACACAATAGCTCAAAATACATCCAAAAAATATTACCTCAAAGTGATTTTTCCGAGATTTCATATGAAATATGCCGGGCCATCGACAGGTTAAAGTCATTTCAAACAAGACTCCTCGATTACTGAATGTAGAAGAAATGAGATCCTGAGGGAATGTGTGTCCTCAAACCGTATTATACAGTGTGTGCCATAAAAAATTTCAAACCATTATTGGTCAAACGGCGCCGGGGGCAAGGGTGGTGATGATCAATAGCTCTGTTCACGAAAATTCAGTTTCAATGGGGCTTTTGAAAGAACAGCGTGCATTTTGTTTAAAATATTTTTACAAAAAAGCCCATTTTCACCTAAATGGGCATGAAAATAAACAAAATTATCATTACTGGGCAGCAAAAAATCCAAAATCAAAACATCAAAAGTCCCTACATTCGCCAAAAGTCACAGTTTGGGCAGCAATTTCATTCCATGGAATTATCGCATTCATACCAGACCGGTGGTACACAACAATGTTACGCGATTTTTTCCTATCCGCAGCTGCATCAATTTGAAGGTAATTACACTAGGACATGGTTTCAACAAGATGCCGTATTTCTAACAAGTCAATGGCAGTTGTAAACTAGATGTTCCCAGGAAAAGTAATATTAACGCCGAGGGGATATTCAATGGCCTCCCAGGAGTCCAGACTTACCTCCCCTTGACTTCTAACTTGAAAAGTCGAGTCTACATAGTGAAACCAACATCAATTCCCAATTGAAAGAAATCATCATTAAAAAAATGGCTGCCATTCCAGCTGTAATGTGCGAGCAATGTTGCAAATTGGCGATCAAGTGCGATGATATGATCAAGTACTTGAGTCTGGCAATGTCAAGAGTCAGAATAGCAGAAGAATATGAAACAGACAATGTGTTGTGTAGCAGAAACGACTTGATGTTTAGTGATAATAGTTGTTATTAAGGGCAGACAGAAATATGTAGGCTGGAGTGGAGGTGTCTCCTAGAGGTGACCGTGTCCCCCAAAGATCCTGGCCCTAAAGATCAATTTACTGACCTCTGTGAGGAGGGGCCCATTGTCAGTCTTGTCAGCAGTCTCCGGAGCGTTGGCGTCTGCAGCGATGGCCGCCTCCTCTGTCGAAGGAGACTGCTTCAGGCCCGCCACCACCGCAAACCTCTCGCCCAGCCGCTTGAAACCCTCCAGGTAGCCAAATCTACAAAAAATAAGGATAGTTTAATAATTGGCATGGGTCAGAAATAAAATCACTGCTGTCACTTTTTTTACGTGATTTTGATTCAATTCACTTAATTAATTTATTTTAACTCCTCAGACTAATTTGTTCGATTTTCGGAACTCATATAGGGGTCTCATAAAAATCTTTGTGTCTCCCTAACTATAATGGTTTAGATGTAATTCACTGTTTATAATTATAAATCTTTGTTGTAAACCAATAATATTATTTTTTTATATATATATATATATATTCGTACAGCGCCCTTGAGGTGATTTTTTACGAAAACGACACTATATAAATTAGCCAAATATTATTATTATTAAATATGATCTTTTTTTTTACATTAACTCCACACAGGAGGCCTTGAGGAAAATAATTTCCCTCGGGGCCTATGTCATCTGGGATGCTGTGTGGAGGGTCTTTTTGAGGAGAGGAAGGAATGAACATTGGTCTTGAAGAGACCTATGTTTTAGGAAGGAGGAAACACAGAGGCCGGCAAATCATTCCACAGCCGAGCTGTTGAACATAAGAACGAGTCGAAGAAACGACCCGTTCTCATGTGACAAATGTCAACCGCGGGCACGCGTTTGGCATGTTTCCCGACTATGCACCGGTGCCGAAGGGATCAATGATGCTAGTTCCTCGGAGCATCTTCCATTGTAATACCGGTAGAACAAGGATAGCATTCCCACCCGACGCCTGTGCTCTAAAGATTGCAATCCGTCTGTTAAGATGGGATAATCTATCAAACGGACCGCCCGTTTCTGCACAGAGTCGAGGGTATTTTTCAGGTATTTTGGAGCTCCAGACCAGAGGTGGCTGCCAAATTCAACCGTGGGGCGCACTTGCGATTTGTACAGGGTTAGCAGTTGTGCACTATTAAAGTATCTGCGGGCCCTATACAGTACGCCCAGTTTCTGGGAGGCTAACTTTACTCTGGCTTCGATGGAGCCCCCATACCTGAGCTGGTCACTTAGGGTTACACCAAGCATATCAATGGAGGGCCTGTTCGGAAGATTGCTTCCGTTGAAAGAGACTAGATTTTCATTTCGATCCCTTTTAGACGTAATCAGACAAGATTGGGTCTTTGAAACATTAAATTCAACGCGATTATTTTTACCCCAAGAGAAAACACTCTCGAGGTAACCGTCCATTCTTTGCTTCAAAGCCCTACGAGATGTTGGAGTTTGTGAGCCCTTTGGGGGCTTGTCAAACAAAAAGCTATCATGAACTGTACTGTCATCCGCATAACAGTGAATTGGTGCACATGACAAAAGGTCGTTGATGTGCAACAAAAACAAAGTCGGAGACAGAACCGATCCCTGCGGGACGCCAGCATTTATCGAGTGTGAGGAAGAGGTGAAACCATCGACTACCGTCTGAATCGAACTCTCCCTCAAGAAGTCGGCAATCCAAGTACACAAGGATGCGGGAAGTCCGTAAGAATGCAGTTTGTTGACAAATCCTCGGTGCCAAACCCGGTCAAAGGCCTTGGAGATGTCCAGTGCAACCGTTTGGGTCTCACCGAAACGTTCCAGGCATCGCCCCCAAACATGCGTCACATACGCGAGAAGATCACCGCACGAGCGGTTCCGCCGGAATCCGTATTGACGGTCGTTAATAACTTTGTTCTTCTCGAGGTATGTGAGCAGTTTGTCGTTGATCACACGTTCCATCACCTTAGACAGAACTGATGTGATCGCTATGGGGCGGTAGTTGGCCGGGTTGGAACGGTCACCCTTCTTTGGAATTGGATGGATAACCGCTTTTTTCCAACCAGAGGGCACAGATCTATACGGTATTAGAAAAAGAAAACAGCGCGCTTTGTATTCAAATCTAAAAATTAACCAGAAAATAATTAAATTGTACACTTTTATGAATCAAAGTTACCCACCGCAATAAAAAAAATTATGAAGCATTGGGAATTTTTACATGAAACGACAAAACAGTGAGTTAACGATAATGTTTATAATAAATTATGTGCACGTTTTATTTTTTTACTTTGTCGGTAATTTTAGTTAGAAAAAACTTAAGGTGAGCCAATTTATGTTTCCAAAATTATATATTATGTTAATTTCAATTTTTAAAAATTGAAAGCATATTTGATCACCTTTCAAAAACAGTTTTTAGTTTTCGAACACATTCAGAAATATTCCATTTATTTGGATTTTATTGTAAAACGGAAATATTTTGATCCTCTCGACATAATACGATTGAGGCCTGAGTGGTTAAAAACATCACAAAATTAATATTTCAATTTACTTTTTAACCTGTCATTTGCCGGAGACACGAAAATACGGGCGTCATATGCACATGCGCGAGAAAATAATTCAAATATTTGAATAATATTGTTGACGAAAAACTTTTGGTCTGCGATTTTGACCCTTCTATGTACAGAATTTGTATGAAGAACAGTGTCAGAAACGCTTGCGCCATCATTACTCTAGGTGATGCTAAAAGTTTCATTCACCTTGTCACCCTGGAATATTTTTAAAACGATTTCATCCATGACAATGCGCTGTCATAAATTGCCGCGAATTTAACGGTCGCAATAAATGCGTGTATCGCGAATAAAACATCATAAAACCTATTAATTTACGTAATAAATGCAAGTAATGTGGTTTTGGTAGATAGTTTATTGTGTTGTGAACGTGTTTCAGTCAATAAAATATACAATAGCTCAAAATTTATCAACAAAACATTCAATTCAAAGTTCAAAATGGTGCTTTTTTTTAGTTTTTTTTTGTGAAGTTTCGCGAATTTCCGCGAAATGGCCTGGCCTTTGACCGGTTAAAGATACATAAGGAAAACAGTAAGCGCCTAACTTATAAATAAGCTCCAAACCCTACACAACTGATAAGCAATCGTCATTCTCTTATCAGTCATGCAAAATCCAAAACACGCCCATCAGCAAGGGGGTAAATGTGTAAAAGTAGACGTTACACTAGCAGCATCAAAGCTTGCTGACTAAATTCTGCTTCATTGATGTTAAATATATCAATATCCATAGTGATTCCATTTAACAACAAGATCGCTCTCCCCACTGGCATGACCATTGGTAAGTTAGTCCTGCAAGCCAGGAGATAAAACAAGTCATGTTGTTGTCGGTGAGGGAGATAACCATCGGGAACATAGAAACTAATGTTCTCTATGATAGTCGAGTTTTCAAACCATCCACGAACCTGTCTGAAGAAATGTGATACAATACGCACATCTCTTCTGACACGTAGATGCTTCATTCCGAGCAAGCCCAAGAGAGAGTCAGTAGGATAGTAGTAGCCATATTCCCTCAGGTAGAGAAATCTCGGATTTAATTATCAGTAATTTTACAACGAAAAAATGTAATGAGAGCCATTTAAAAAAAAACGGTCAACAAAGTTTGATGATAATAAGTAGTAGGTTTTCTTACAAGTTGATGAGGTCTACGAGCCAGCCGCGCGGGTTCCTGTGGTCCTGCGGCCGTGCAAACATTATGTCATCCGGCTCCGCCTCGCTCTGCCGTGAAGAGTTGAATGAGTGGAATCTGCAACAAACACACACCATCAATCAATGTTAGCTCTAGTGTTTCTATTATTTAAGAAAGACGGCATCATGTGTAATGTTTAGTCGCAAATAGATTGTGAAAAAATTGGACTGAACTAACTAACCATCACACCGTTTCTCCGCAAGGGTAGGCAGAGAGGATGAACTACCAAATAACTCGATCTTGGCACACACTCTTTGCCTTATTCACATTCATACATCGTCTCATACATACTCTTCTATTATTCTGACTCTGGACATGGCCAGACTCACTTGATCATGCCATGTCTTCCTCGGGCGTCCCCGACTTCTTCTACCATTCATATTTACTTCATATATTCTTACACTACTTCATTCATTCGCTCTACATGCCCAAACCATCTGAGGGTTCCTTTCTTAATCACACCGTTGCGTTTACATCAGCCTTGCATTCTTTGCGGATCTCCATATTTCTCACACGATCATACATGGTTTTACCACACACAAGCCTCAGGGATCTCATTTCAACATCATTGCCAGTTCCATGCCTCACTGCCATACATCAGGGTAGATACCAGCATTCCATTGTGGACTGCTAGCTTCGCTTCTTTTGACAGTTTTTTTTATTAGCGCCAACGGCATTCAGTCATCCAATAATGGAGTTACCTGCATTTACCCTACTTTCAATATTTCTATCAGCCTTCCCGTCTACTACCCAGGTACACAAACTCATCCACCTGCTCTAAGTATTCATCATTCACAACTATATTGCACACTGTTTTCATACTCTCTCTTTCAAACACCATGACTTTAGACTTACTTATATTCATCATTAACTCATTCTTCAAACATACTTCGTTCATCCTAGACATGAGAGACTCTAGATCTTCCATACTGTAGCCTGTAAATGTGGACTGTAATCAATAAGTTAGAATTAAATCAAAAATATTATGGATTTTTTAATGACACAACTATGGGAAATTTGAACCTTAATTTCCCTTGGCACGTTCCTTGCACGTTATTATGGCACCGATAAATCACTTGGCTGAACACATGCACTAGTCTCTGCACGAATCGATATTAAAGAATCGAGGTATCAAGG
Organism: Limnephilus rhombicus; assembly: GCA_929108145.2. Classification (NCBI taxonomy): domain Eukaryota; kingdom Metazoa; phylum Arthropoda; class Insecta; order Trichoptera; family Limnephilidae; genus Limnephilus; species Limnephilus rhombicus. Next base: position 17,460,348 of record OV815292.1, on the reverse strand, counting down.
AGGTGATAACTGCACTAGTTTCTTTAACCACTCAGATACGTAAGCGGATATACACGATAATATAACGATAGCAGTTAAGAAAAATAAGCGTGTTTTCACGTCAACGCGTGTGTTTCCACAGAAATCATTATAACTCCATTTTTGTTCTAGTGACAACCCTAAAAAAAAGTAGAAGGTCGATAATAAATCAATCTGCGCATCCCTATTCAAGTTGTCCATAGAAATACATAAAAAGACCTATTCTGTCAGATACACGGTAGATACATATTTTACCAGCCAAATCGCCTACGGGCCGCTAGATATTGTTATTTTTTTATTAAATATTCTTGTATGAAATGATAAAAAAAGTGAGGTGACTAAATTGTTTATTATACATTTATACGATAGAATAAGTATTGTTTTTTACATAATCCGTGATTTTAGTACCGTTTTCACATAAAAACATCACTTGAGTCATTTTTATTTTTTTTTTATGTTTGAATTCTAAATTTTAATATTTACAAATGTTAATATTTATTTGCAATATAACAATTTGAAAACTTATTTCGTAACCTTTTAAAAACAGTTTTTGTATTCGGCTACGTACAGAAATGTTTCATTTATAGAGCTTTAATTGCAAAGCGGAAATAACACAAAGTTTGTGTAAACCTGTCATTTCGGACGAAAAACGTGCATATTCGCGATAGATCGGAATGGTTAACAGATTCCATTTACACTCACTGAGAGATCACTAGATTGGTAATCTCTACACAGGCTTCTTTAGCATGGTCGATATTAAGAACTGAGAGATCAACTCTCATACGAGTTGAACATTGCACTGGTTCCTTACTGATTGCTCCTTGAAAGTTATTGTTCCACAATACTACAGGTAAATACGAGGATTGTCCAAGAATTAACCTGTCAAGGGCCATTCCCTAACAAGAAATTCCCTAACAAAGCACCACTTTGAATTTTGAATTGAATGTTTTGTGGATTAATTTTGAGCTATCATATATTTTATTGACCGAAACACATTCCTGGAACAATTAACAATGTACCAAAACAACATTACTTGCGTCAATTTGATAAATTGATAGGTTTTACGATGTTTTCGTCAAGTATCACGCTTCAGACTTAACCGCCAGACAGATTTAACCGCGGCAAATTTGACATTTCGATTCCACAGATAAAACCATTTAAAAATATTCTGGTGTTGGCTAGTTCTAGATGTTGGCGCAAGCGATTCTGACCTTATCCTTCATACAAATTCTGTACACAGAAGGGTCAAAATCGCATAAAAAAATTATTTTTTTTAAAAAGGCGTGTGCAAAGTGCATGGCTCGTTGGGTTCCCAAAATGCTGAAGAGCAAAATCATGTGGAAAACGCTTGGGTCTCTTTGAACCGTTTTTCCAAACAAGGTGAGGCTTTTTTGGGTTGAAACGTGGGTTCACCACCTAACCCGGGAATCAAAAATGCCATCAATGATATGATTTGCATCTTTTTCTTCACCTGAAGCAACGTGTGGCCGGAAAACCTTTAAAGACCGACTAAGACAGTTAGGAAGAGATGAAAGCATTTTTGGCGGCGGAGTTCTACAACAAGGGTATCAAGGACCTATTGCCACGGCTCACCAAATGCGTCGATCGTAATGGGGACTATGTCGAAAAATAGTGGGGATATGTATTGATTTTTATCAAATTGAAAGATCTTTAATTCTTTGACAACCCTCGTAGTTATCGTCACGTAGGTAATATATATATATACTTATGGCCAAACCATATTTCGTTCAACGAGTGGTTTTTTCGCAGATCAAACCATACCAACAAACCATAGCCCTTCACGCACAAGAAAGGAACGGAAAGTAGCATCTACTCTATCCGTTTACTATCAGAACGTTTGATTGAATTCAATGAGTTTGTAAGGTTTTTGGAGCTACATTCCCACTGTGAAAATGGTACTATTACAATGAATTAGATAAAATATCTGTAATGCTGTAAATTTTTTGTACACAAATAAATAAAATAAAATAAAATATCGTCAGATAACTGAAGGGCAGGGGTTGTTCACTCACTTGTTGCTGGGATTGAAAAGGGTGGCCAGAAGGTTGAGCAGGTACGGGTTGTCCATGCGGAGAGCGCACAGCTTGACGAGGCGCTCGCAGTTGGAGCGGATGCACTGCTGGATGTTGGGCTTCCACGAGGACACCGCCTCGTCCGTCAGCAGCTTGCTGAAGGACACCGTGAGGCCCTCGCGGTAGAAGCGCTGGCAGGCCGGGCAGCTGGTGTCGCGACCTGGAGACAACACATACAGCCTTACTAAAAAAACCTTGCGAAAAATGTATTCAATTGATAAACGACCGTGTATGTGAAAACCTTACTAATTAAAAAGACAAAAAATTGTTCTTGGAAAGATAAATACTTTGCTTATACACCCAAAAGAGGGTAGTTTATCTGTTGTATATACTTGTTTTATTTTTAATTTCTAAACATTTTTCTAAGGTATTTTAAATGTCCTATACACGGTGTCCGAAAACTCGTAGTACAAGCGGAAAACTGGTGAACCTGCATCACAAAGAGAACCCAAATAAACATAAAGATATTCAATTTAAGTATTTTTACATTTAAAATTTAAAAAAAAAAAAAAAAAAAAAAATTTTCGGCTATATGAGGGTTAAAGTTTTTTCCGATACACGGAAATCTCATGATTTTAGAGCGAAGATGCTCTCTAAAACTCTCTCGCTAGGTACTTTACTTAGTACTGGATCAATTCGAACAACGAACAAGCCTTGTGAGAAAAATTACTAGCATAGGTGTGTTCTAAACTTACATTATGTTGTAACGTTCCTTAATCCAAAAACACTAGGTAGGTAGTACATCACAAAAAACACAACATGTCATTGGTACATCACAAAAAACGCATTAACATGCGTTGGTATATTCCATTATAATCCACAATATTCTCAATATGAAAATACCCCAAAAGTTTGTTAAAAACCAGCGAAATTAATTACTGTTATTCGCAAATATTCACTTTTCAAGTTTGAAAACACAAAGGGGTGTTAACGATATCAAGACCCGTACTAAACTGCGTAAAAATATTTACCCAGATAAGGGAGTTCCCGTGTCCCATTGTCTTGCTATGGTCAGTCGAATCGTGTTCCCCGTGCAGTAGTGTTTAATTTGCGCTGAACACTGGGAATATTATTTTTAATTTATTTAACATTCCAAATTTGCAGTTTTGAACTCACTTACGACATTTATGATTGAGTATTGTTTTATTTTCTTAATTCACTTATTTTTTATTAGTTTATTTACTTATTTTTTCACTTTTAATCAAAACAATAACTTTCAACAATAATATGAAATTAGAAACCAACTTTCTAGTTTAAATACGGTACGACTTAATTTTGTCCTATAACTTATCACTTAGAATTAATCGGCCTTTGTATTCCTAGGTAAAATTTACGGCTTATTTGCATTTTTGTTAAGTTACTCACGAGTGCATTTACATACAAAAATATTGCTCATGTTGTTCGGGAGTTTAACTTAGGGGGCATTAATTACGTGACCTCAAAATGGGGGGGGGGAGTCCAGCAAAATCTCACCACATCTTGAACAGTTTTTAAGCGTATTGTCGCGATCATATTTACCTCAACGGGGGGGGGGGGGGCGTAATGGGATAGCATGGGGCGGGATGGGATAGTCTGGAATCCCAGATACACCACTGATCTCACATGATTGTTGCAGAGTTAATTAGTTAATTATTGCGGACATCAAACAAAAAGAGGTATACCTACCAAGGGTATGAGGGGTTGGTAGGAATCTGAGAGTCCGTGTATCCAGGAGTGACGGACGCATGAATTCATTCCTCCCATGGAGGTGGAATATAAATAATAGTCCAGTCAGCCTATGTCGTAGAACACCAGTTGAATCACCATCGACTACTATTATTTAGACAAGTGTTTAGCCAGAAGTCCCCGCCTCTACCCCCCTTACTTCCCCGCCTACGCCCCCCTCCCCAAAACATGAAAAGTGTAAGGGTTTCGTAAATCGCGTCTATCTCGATTACTAAACAACATATCGGGTTGCAATTTTTTATTTTCTTTATTGTAACATTGTTTACAATTAATGTCCAGTTAACTTTCGTCGTAACTTTTACCGTTTGTTTGTAATTCGTATGAAAAAGGTAAAAATTTGTATATTTTTTGGTATGTAATTTTACATTTTGTCACAGAACTTTTTAGGCCGACATTTTATGAAAAAATGTTTCCTACAAAGATTGTAGCCCTTTCTATGAGCTGTAAAATTATATATTTTAATGTGTACTTTATGGCTAGAAAACGCCAGATATCAACCGTGAATGCTTGGTTCACCATCTCTGCATCGCTCTGCGGCAGCCGATTCATTAACGAACTACTCATGTATGATGTTTAACTCATTAATTGTATTTTTTGTCAATTGTTTTAAATTTTGGTTTTACTGAAGAAGTGAGATTATGCTTACTGGTATCAGTTCAAGTTGCCATAGTATTTCAGTTTAAAATCTATAACTTTATTTATTGAATGGAAGTATAAACTAGCTCCATTATGAATAACCCCCACTAACACGAGTATTTCACGTTCACGATTTCCACATAGCTTTAGTGCACTAAAACCAACGAAATAATGACAAGACTAGAAGAAGTGTGTGAAGATTTGGTTAAAACTAGTAGAAAATCAAAACTGTGGCTACAAGAGTTTAAATTGGTGAATTTGGTTCTAGACTTTATTCTGGCGGAGAGAATCGGCGATTGGAATTTGCACATTAATACAGTCAAGCAAATGATACCTTTTTTGCATGCTGCTGGTCATTTGCTCTACACCAAATCCGCACAAATACACTTAAAACAAATGTTGAGCGTACAAACAAAGATGTCAAATGTAGACTTCGAAAGGTTCGTCAATAATTTCCGATATTTAAAAAAGGAGACAAAAATGAGGTGAGCAATTACAGACCGATCTGCCTTTTATCAACTATTGTAGGAGCTAAAACTTTTGTAGGAAATATTTTTTCATAAAATGTCGGCGTAAAAAGTTCTGTGACAAAAAGTAAAATTACGTGCCAAAAAAATTTATCTTTTCATACAAATTACAAACAAACGGTAAAAGTTACGACGGAAGTTAACTGGACATTAATTGTAGACAATGTTACAGCAAAGAGAATATAAAAAATTGCAATCCAATATGTTGTTTAGTAATCGAGATGGACGTGATTTACGAAACCCTTACACTCTTCATGTTTGTGGGGGCACAGGGGGGGAAGCAAGGAGGGGTAGGGGCGGGGATTTTTGGCTAAGCACTTGTCTAAATGATAGTAGTCGATGGAGAAAAAATTAGCTTTATACTATTTTTTCAATCTAATTATTACATTATTAAAAAAAATGATAATAAACTTGTTCACATTCGTTTCGAACACTACTGTACCATGCGACCATTTTTGTTGGCGACCATGTTTGTTTGTGTACCCGAGGATGATACGAATGCAAGTCCAAAATTTGAAGAAATGAGTTTTTGATGCAGACTTGAAGTAAATTATCATGTTTATCAGTGGCAGAAAGAGTCCTATCATGAAGAAAAATAGGATTTTCAAAATTGCATATGGATGCAATTACCATGATGCAACAACTATCTTAGAAGCAGAAGGATGTACCATGGACTTTATTCCTTTTATAATACACCACATGTCATAACAAAATAGTCCACTTCAATTAGAGGCAGTAGGACTCAAGTCCATGTTTTTGTTTGACTCAAGTCAGCGTTTTTTTTTTAAACAACTATTTTTAAAGGCTTTACTATAAAATATTTCGATTTATTTGCTCGTTTTTAAAACAAAACTAATTGATTTAATAATAACTTTTTTTGTTATCTATCAGCACGAATATCCGAAGAAGTTTTTTTTTTTTTACATTAACTCCACAAAGGAGGCCCTGAGGAAAATAATTTCCCTCAGGGCCAAATGTCAACTGTGTACAAATGTTGGGCACGCGTTTGGCGTATTTCCCGACTATGCACCGGGGCCGAAGGGATCAATGATGCTAGTTCCTCGGAGCATCCTCCATTGTAATACCGGTAGAACAAGGATAGCATTCCCACCCGACGCCTGTGCTCTAAAGATTGCAATCCGTCTGTTAAGATGGGAGAATCTATCAAACGGACCGCCCGTTTCTGCACAGAGTCGAAGGTATTTTTCAGGTATTTTGGAGCTCCAGACCAGAGGTGGCTGCCAAATTCAACCGTGGGGCGCACTTGCGATTTGTACAGGGTTAGCAGTTATGAGACCATAGTTACAGAAAAAATACTTTTTTGGCTCTCCTGAGCATTTACCTTTTTGGACTTGCATCCGTATGCTTCTCGGGTAAAGAATTTGGTTCGTGAGCTCACAGTTCAAGGTCAAGTCATTTTTTGAAAAATGTAGCTTACCTCTTCTAATTGTGTTCATCGAACCGAGCGCAGAAAGGGACAGCAAATTTCGCATTGCACTCTGACGAGCGCGAAAATAATATTAGGCCAGCTGTTTTTAACCGTGAAATGACCGAAAAACACGAAATAAAATTATGGATAATTTCAAAATAATGCTTTAAATCCGGATTTCTTTGTTTGTTTTCTTTTAAATAGTTTTTTTTAGTTAGGTACTATGATCGTCAGTAATAATTTATAAGAATTTGACCAAAAAAAAAATCAACTTCTGACTCGATTTACTCGAAAACGAAAGCTCAAATCAAAAAAAAATTATACTACAAAATCGACTCCAAATGTGATGAGGATTCACCAGTTTTCCGCTTGTACTACGAGTTTTCGGACACCTTGTATATTTTAAAAAATTTAACCTTTTCCCCGCGTTGAACTACTCCGTTTTTTTAATACCCATACGCGGTACATGTATATGTCATATTTCAAATACCTATCCATCCAATTTTATGTCAAATTACAGCATATTATGGCATGATTTATCATACTATATAAACAGATGAGATTATTATCTACAATTTGAAACCAAATCGTCGTCTGTAAACACTCCTAGATGATTATAAAAACAAAAACATTAAATTCCATACAAAAATGTCCCCTTGTTATCTTAAAGACGGCGCCATTTATCCGCGTGCTTGTACTCAGGACACTGCGTTGATAGACACAAGTGGTACCTCAATCACTTATTACTATTAATTCGTATAAACAAGTTCTAAAACTTCTATGTAATAAATTAATAAATTTTTTATGTAAATTCAAAATCACAGTTTCACAACATAAACAAACGTGTGCGAATACGCGCGATCGTGATATCGGCAGTCGAAGTTAGCGTAACAAGGGCTGATATGGGCGCGTGTGAGGCATGGCTTTTGCCGTATCAACTGTTGTTACGATCGCGTGGAAAAAGTTAAGGTGTCCTAAAAACAAACACCATTTTAAAAACTAGATAAAATTACCTTTTAGATTTCTGCTTTTGAAATATATTTTAGTGTTTAAAAATTGCGGTAATTTAAGATTCAAACATGAAAAAAGTTGAAAAAAAGCATAGCCCAAACATTTTCTATTTGAACCTCGAAAAATTTATAAGGAAAAAATATTATAATTCTCAATAAAGTCAATTAAAAAGTAATGGTTCAGAAATAACCTATCTTTAACTGTTACCTGAATGTTACTAAATTAACAAGACAATTTAAAATATTATAACTGACAAAAAATAACACAAATAATTGTAAATTATGTTGAATTATACTAATATAATATAGTGAATTGGTCATTACAATAGAAATTATGTACAAAAACATTATACGAATCGCACACAAAATATCATAAGTCAAAACCGTAATTTCGCTGCAAAAAAAATTGGCAGATCCACGTGTGCGCAGATCTACCAAATTTCAATCTTACGAACATAATATCGAAATTTTTTATTAGTAATGTAACAAAAAATAAAATGGACATTCTTTATACAACCTGTAACAAAAACACGGTTTAATGGTTGTGAAGTATTTTTGAAGTGAAACTTCTATAGCTCCATTGTGATTTGTAATTCGGCTGAAATGGAAATGGTGCATAGAGCACCTACGATGCATCAAACTCCCATCAAGGCTCCTATTGGTTGAGATATAAAACGGAAATGACGCTGCTCTGCGCTCATTGGCCGCTTTGATTATGACCGAACTTTTAAGGCTCCTTGGTTCTTCACTGGTTGAGATTGTGTTGGTAAAGTTTCACTTCCACCGCGTGTTAACGCACTCGATTTTTTGTTTTACAGGTAAGGCTGAATGAATATATTTATTTGCGCACAAGGAATCGGTACAAATACAGTGAATAGGTAAAGTTGTCGCTCACCTTCACAGGCAAAGGCTATGGAGGCATTGAGCAGCACCTCCAGCTCCTGCTCCGGCAGTACCGGTACCACCCAGCGAGGACTGCTGATCTTCTCCTCCAGTGCCGCCAGCTTGCTTACCGGGAACTCCATCTGTAACGGGCATTTCATATACACAACAAGAAACAGAAAGGGCAATTCCAGTTGGCCGACCCAGTCAGGGTTAGGAGAGGCAACTCCAGAGGTTGGGAAAGGAAAGGCTGGACTTACTATGGACCAAGACTGGAGACGCAAGAGACCAAGTCGATATATATATATATTTTTTTTTTAATACAGCTCTATTCTATTTCATTATTTTGTTTATCAAGAATAAATATTAGTAATTTTTTTAAATTTACCCAGCTTTTTTCCGTTTTTAATGTCGTTTGTTTTTAATCTTTAGAGAACAGTCGTCGGGTGGGAATGCTATCCATGTTCTACCGGTATTTCAATGGAAGATGCTCCGAGGAACTAGCATCATTGATCCCTTCGGCACCGGTGCATAGTCGGGAAACATGCCAAACGCGTGCCCACGGTTGACATTTGTCACACGAGAATGGGTCGCTTCTTCGACTCTTTCTTGTGTTCAATAGCTCGGCTGTGGAACGATTTGCCGGCCTTTGTGTTTCGTCCTTCCTACAACATGGGTCTCTTCAAGACCAATGTTCATTCCTTCCTCTCCTCAAAAAGACCCTCCACACAGCATCTCAGATGACATAGGCCCTGAGGGAAATTATTTTTCTCAGGGCCTCCTGTGTGGAGGTAACGTAAAAAAAAATAAAAATGACCTGTTTTTATGTGACCATGAACAAAGATTGGGCGCGCGTTTGGTGTATTTCCCAACTATGCACCTGTGCCAAGGGGACCAACAACGCTAGTTCCTCGAGGCATCTTCCATTGAAATATAGGTAGAACAAGGATAGCATTCTCACCTGACGCCTGCGCCTTAAAGTTTGCAATCCAAAAATATATCAAATATAGACAATAAATTATTGTGACTATTTTCCTGCAGAAAGTTTTCTTTTTATTTATGTGGCCATCCCGTCATCTGCAATAGGGAGGGAATAAGTACTGACAGAAATAAGTTACGCGGATTTTTATCACGGGCATCCCAAAGCGGATTGCATCACTGGTTGTCACGGCGACCCCGTCTATCAACTCATTCCAGTTTCTGCTATTCTCATTGTTGGTCATATAAAACTTATTCACGTAAACCTTCTTGATTATTTAACGTTGATCGTGTGTATAATTATTTGTCGTTTTAAAAATAAACTTAAAGCTTTCTCCATACCATTCAGCGTTAATATTATTTAGAACCAAATCAACATATGGCATCGTATTTGTTAAAGTAAGCGAACTTTTCAAATCAAATTTTAGACGTATTGACTCTTTTCCACAAAAAAATATAAATTGATTTCGAAAGACTGTTCTTTTATCTAGTAAAGCTATGTTTTAAATTTTGAGAAAATATGTATATTTTTAGTACAATAAGGTTTTACCGTAGGTCGTTGGCAGATTTGTGAAATTTTCAAACAAAATTTTGTATTATACAACGTACATTTCAAATCATATAATCATGCAGTAAAATAAATCAATAAATTATCTGGGAAAAAGCTCTGTTTCAGAATTTCAATTTTATTTTAAATAAAATCATAAAAAGATCGGCACACGTGTGTTGTGATGAAAATACTTCATTTTGTCTAAGATTTATTTATGGTCTTACAAACTAATATATTTAAGATTTTTTTACCTTCTGATTTTGCTTAGACATTATTGAAAAATTAAAATACTGATCAAAAAATAATTACAAAAAGCACATGATTTTTATAGTTTTATCATCATGTCTTTCAGCATTTTTGAATGCAGGTATAAATTAAAGCAAATTTTAAATTAAATAAAATCGATATTGAGTTATTAGTTATTATTTTAAAAAAACTGGCATGGAAAATAATTAATCTTTCTCATTGGAACCGCCATGTACGATCGTAAGAACATCTTTCGATGAAATATGAATTCTCGACCGCTGGTTGGTTAATGGCTCTTAAACACCGCCGGAGCCATTTCAAGCAATGTTTCGATTCTGAATGGTTCCCTTTCACCAGGGCGACACCGAGAGTTAACACTCTGGAAAGTTGAAGGTAATAATAGATCAGCTAGTAGCTGGATGGACAAATGCGTCGGGTTCCCACACAGTGCTTGTGGATTCAATTCCTCTGCTAGCCAAGTCCTCCATCACAGATCACAATACACAAGCAACAATTTAAACTTATAAATGAGTTTTTCAAATATTTATTTCGTAACTCGGGAATGTCTCGGGAAAGATTGAATAATAAATTTTTTAAAACTTGTAATTGAATGGGAACTAAACTAGACCCAAAGACAATGAATCTAAAAAAAACAAGCCGCTCTGTTTACAAAAAATAAAGCAACAAACCAAATTAACAAGTCACACATCGCACGAACGTCACCCCTCCCGGTTAGGCAATATATCACCGGAGTCGCGTTTAGAGTTTTATTTGGCATATTACGGATGAAAGTGGGACCAATATGACAACACTGGCGTTGTATACACCGACGCTTTAGTAAGTTGAATAGATTAACTTGGAGAGGGGCCAAGTTAACCAAACAGAATTGTAAATATACACATATTTGCGGAATTATAATATTTCAGAGTTTCTCAAACTTATTTGTCCTAAAGCTCTCTTTTAAACATATCTAGGTGCAGTATTCCCTCGTGATGGAGAAGGTTCAGAAGAAATTTCTCTACCTGAGCGAGAATGGCCCATACCTACCCGTGGCTCCACCCTACCGACTTTCTCTTGGGCATGTTCGGTATGAATCATCTAAAGATCAGAAGAGACGTGCTCATTGTAACACATTTCTTCAGACAGATTCGTTGATGGTTCGAAAACTCGACTATCATGGAGAGCATTAGTTTTTAGGTTCCCGATGGTTATCACCATCACCGACAGCCCAAACTCCCGGCGTGCCAGTCAGGAGAGCTGTCTTGTTAAATAGAATCACTTCGAATATCAATGTGATTCTATTGAATGATGTTAAACATCAACGAAGTACAATTGTTTAAACTGTTAGTTTAAATCTGCTTGTCTTATCTTAAATATTCTCTCTCTTTTAAAAACTTTGAAAATGTTAATTTTGTAATGTTTTTAAAATAAATTGAAATATTTCTTGTGTAAATCTTACTCCATCTAAATAACCACATACTTCCCAACCTTCTTCTACACCATCCCCTGTCTTTTCACCTTCCCTTCAGCCTTACAACATACCCCAATTAAAAACACCTGTGAAAAATATTATGGCTTAAAAAATATATCTTCATAAAAGTCAACAAACGCTATTAAATTCCGAATATTTAAAGTTTTATTATATATTATATATTATTATATGTAGAATCTGTCATCTTTGGGGATGCTATGTGGAGAATCCTTTTATAACGAGGAAGGAGAGGAAGTTGTGGGAAGGAAAAAGATGAAGGGCGGGTTTATTTGACTTTCATTGTGTACACCTATGCTCACTACAGTCAAATCAAATAAACAGCCCATATCTCAGAGCTCACTTCTCTACATATTATAAATTAAAGTCCTCCACGTCATTTAACTGTCTGTCTGCCTGTTCGAGATAAATTCAAAAACTACAGAACAGATTTTCATGCGGTTTTCACAAATAGATAGAGTGTTTAGTGAGGAAGGTTTAGGCATGTAATTTGTCAAGGATTTGTGTAAATTGGTTGAAACATAACGATAATTGTTAGAAGTGTCGGAAAAAGTAGCTTACATTGAAAACACAGCCTAATCCCTTTGAGATATAACAAAACAATGCATGGTGGCATATTCCTCTTTTATAGATCCACAAAAAAGTCTGTGATGGCATATATCTATCTTTTACGGATAGCTTACTATACCCATTCTATCTTCTAAAAAAATAGTCACGTACAATGCGGTAATTGGAAAGTTATTTAGACGGATACAGTATTAATCCTTATTAACTTAGTTACCTCAAGCATTTCATGCACATTATTATAATCTTTCACACCATCTCTACATATTACAAATTAAATTCCTCCGCGGCGTCTGTCTGTCTCTTCGCGATAAACTCAAAGATGGCGGTGGTTATAAAGGTTGGATAACCATCCAGTAGATGGCGTTGTTTAGTTAGCCACAGCAACGCGTGGCCGGGTCAACTAGTTTTCACATAATTATCTATTTTTCCATGGAAAAAATTATTGTAATTAATTAAACTTTTACTTGGAAAGCCATTTTAAAATGTTAGAATTTCGAAAAAAGTTTTGTATTCTTTATCTATTTCACTTGTACTCTCTTGTAGAAGCACCTCCCAAAGTTAGTATGCTTTACCCCCGGACACCTTGTATATCATAGTCCTTCAATAAGGAACTCCAGTGAAAAATATTATGGCTTTAAAAAAATATGTTCATATAGACCAATAAATGTTGATTCTGAATATATAAGTTTTTAAAAAGTCCATTTTTAATCAGGTCATAGAAACACACCGTCAAGTTGGTATTATTGAAATGTTTAGTGGTGACATCACTGAATACCATAAGGTCATTGTATGGGAATGTAGGTATGACACAAGCCATCGTATTAACAACATTTCATCTTATTCGTTTATGTACATACTGTTTATAGTGATTTAGTTGTTGTGTTTATTGAAACATTATTTAGGCCTAAATAATTCAGTTTCAAAAATAAAGGTATCTCTTATTAGTTTATCTCTATTATTGAAAATATTTAAAAACTACTGCACAAAAAAAAGCAACTCTAGGGAGAATACTTCGAACTCTGAATTTCAAAATGGCGCCAGTTGATCAGCTGATTGCCCGATCTTATAGTAACTTTTCGGGAGTGATGACATCACACGATTCACTACACACAGTGGCTTTCGGGGGGATCTTGAAAAATTAAAACCTTTGACAATATTTTAACTATTAAAACTAACTCTAAAAATACAAAATAAATATGCAGTTATTTAAGTTAGAAGGTCATTCATTATTCATTAAAAAAAAAATTAAAATTTACTGGAGTTCGTTATTGCCCTGGAGACATTGCCCACTTTGAGAAGCACTGCATTATATCACGTGTAGGCAACACTGAGGCAAGCAGTATATCTGCCAATCTTGGGTGTTGTGACCATCATTTTATACTTTAATAAACCTTTCAAATATTATCTCATAGCTATTGTAAGATTAAAGCTGTGTACACACACGGCTATAAAAGATCATCGCATGCCAAATAACGTTCTCCAAACAATCCCTTCAGACCGTTCACACTTAAGCGGTTTAAGCGCAGATCAACCATAGACAATACAGATCTTACGCCATAACTGCTCCCGATGGGATAAGCGAAAAGTTAAGCGCCCCCCCTCTCCGACAAAAACAGGTGAGCGGGTCATTTTAATTACGAAGCTGCCTAGACCGGTGGATGACAAATGTCAAGTTGACAGATTCAGTACAAAAAATGTGCATTCCGTGGCCGCTCGCTAATTCATCTGACCCCCTCTCCTACCATAGGAAGAAATATTTGATAGCGTCGTATGAACGGTACAAAACATAAGCGCTCGCTGTTCAAATATTTATACACTGATTTGTGGATGTGAGTGGATCTAAACAAAACAATAATAACATAATTTATTGGCTTGACAAAATTACACGTCGATCCTGGTAGTGGTCAGGAACGACCCAGCGCTTGCAAAAACAATTATTACACTGTAGACATTTCATTGAGGCTAATTTCCTTTAGTCTAATATTTTATCAGATATTTAACCACAATTTGAGGAAAAAATGAATACAATCGGACAAGGTTCAAGAGAGTTATTATATAATCAATTTGGGAGGCGGGTATGGGTACCGCCGCCCCGAGAATCAGTGGTGATTCTCTACATTTGGCAACTAGCAGCGGTGCCCGGGTTTATGGGGTGGTGTCAGGTCTTGACGGCGAATGCGTTTGCTGACCTATTGCGTGACGGACGGGATCAAGAGACTGGTTGAGCGAGACCTTTTGCAGTCTCCAGACAGACTCTCTCGACCCATTGCCTTGCACCGCAGTGGGAGGGATGGATTCATAGTCACTCCCGGACACATCGACTCCCAGATTCCTGCTCACCCCTCATATCTTATTCCTTCCCAGAACTTCCTTTCCCTAAAATGACCCTCCCGACAGCATCTCCAAAGATGATATAGGCCCTGAGGGAATTTTTTTCCTTAGGGTGCTAATCCTGTTTGGAGCCAATGAATAAAATAATAATAATCACAAATAAGTTGAATTTCTAAAGCCATAAAAACCGTGTCAGATTATAATAGAAACAAAGAGAGATACGACATGCAGTCGCCGAGCTACCAAAAAACTGAACAGACTAGCACAATGGTGGAACCAATTAAAATTATGCGTTTGGAGTGTAGATTGAAACAAAAACGGTTTGCCATGCGATTTAGTTGTATCGGTGAACAATGTTGGCGACATGCGTTGTCTGCATCGTTTTATACTGATAATTTTGTTCATGGTCCAATAATCTGTGATACTTCTACTGCCCGAGAAGGCACCTAATTTAAAATATACACTGAGAAGCCAAAGTAAATATCCGGGTGTGTGGGTGTATTTAGGTTACACAACAATTATGCTTGAACCATAATTTATGTAAGAATGATAATTTTTAGAATGATTTGGTTAAATTATTACTAATCAATGTCTACTAGAATCGCTGGGAAATCAGGATTTGCAAGGTTCATAAAATTATTTTTTTTTTTTTTTTTTTATTATTATTATTATTATTATTATTATTTATTTAATTACAGAATACATTTTGTACAAAAAAATTTGAGTAGACCCACAAAGCTGTCATATGACAGCTTGTCTGCAGGTTCTAACAATTTAAACATTCTTAATATTATATCTAAGAAAATATTTGTAAATACATTTATAGTTTTAAGGAAACATTAGAATAGATCACATAGTAATATTGGATAATTTAACTTACAATTCATAAATATATAAGATATTTCAATATACCTGCCTAATAACAAGATATGTAGGCAGCTATATTAAGATATTCAAAGATACATGGAGTTTTCACTCATTAACCATAGTTTTATCATTTTAGGACATAGTCTCTCATTTTTTTCAAGTTTTATGTTTTTATTGATTTTATTGAAAATCACTGGTATTAGATATTCAAGAGTACGGCTTCCATATTTATTTAATATTCGAGGAGTTTTTAGGCCCTTTCCTTCTCTAAATCTTGTGGTATGTTTGTGTACAAGTAGGTGTTTGTAAGGGCTTTCCCCCATATTATCCATAATAGTAGTGAACCAGTGGAGACCTTTTATTGTAAGTAAGCTCTCTGAGCCATACAGTAGTTTTAAGTTATGTCTCTGTTTGTAAATATTTGTTGTGACAATTTTTTTTATTATGGCAGTTTGTAAATTTTCAATATATTTAATGTAAGTAGTGCTTGCATGTCCCCAAGTTCGAATACCATATCTAAGGATGGATTCTACCACAGAAAAATATATGAGTTTAAGAGTACAATGAGGCAAAATAAATTTTAAAAATAGTTGATATCTAATACCTAGCCCGCCAATACCAACGCAATCCAATATATCAATAATTATTCAGAATTGTAGATACTCTCAGTAGTGCCCTGGTGAAAGACCACCATTCAGAATGGCTTTAGCTTTTTAACGTATTTAGTGAGTAGATCTGAATAGCCGGGTATTTCCCAAGCCTCCTCCTGTCCCATTCCTTTCAACCTCACCATACACACTCCTATTTGGGGGATACAATAGTCCCACCGGGCCGGGGCAATTGTGACTCTTCTTGTGCGCTATTAGACCATAACTGGATTATGCTTCATTTACAACAGAAATCAGGTGGCTAGCAATAACGCTCCTTATGTAGATGGAGATATTGCTCAATTTCCTGCTTAAAACCGGACTCTTTCTTTTGATTATGCAATCAAAAAAACACCGCCAAAAAGCGTCATTTCTTTTATTTTTCAGGCACAAATAATTAAACATTTTCTAAAGAACTTTATTTGCCACATTATACAATAAAACCATAACCAAAAAGCGATTCGTAAGTAGGTAATTTTGAACTGTAAAACAGATTTTATAGGCCTGATACTTTATTTTTTTCTGGGCTTATAAAAAGACTCATAAAAAAAATGCTTGATTATTTCAAAGAGAAAGATGTAATATTTATTTACAGCATCTAAAATATTTCTAAGCGATTAAATTTTCAAACCATAATGATTTTCCATTACTTCACGGTGCAATAATTATTGTCATATGCCTGTATTATATTTAATGAAATCTGACATGAATGTTCATAAGCAGTTTTTTCTCTGAGATCTGAGTTACATTGGATTCCCAAAATAAACAGTGCAACATTTCTTATGTAACCTCAATGATGTAAAGGCTGGGATTAGACTCGTAAATAGCTCTTGTAAGTGTAAATAGCTCTTGTAAGTGTAAATAGCTCTTGTAAGCGATTTATTGCCAAATTACCAATGTAAACGACACCAAAAGTCACTTAACATAATTTATAGCAAGTTACAGAACTTATTCTTTCCGAAGATTTTTGACAGGTCTAATCGCGCCTGCGCAAATTTCTAGCCTTCTTACAGCTTATAAAATCAGTTTGATAAGATAAGAGACTTGCCGCAAGAAATAGTTCCGAAATGCGCCGTTGCCGCCGTTGCGAATGTCAAAAATTAAAAGACAATTGTTTTCGTAGGATTTTTTTCCTACAAAACTAGTATTTATTTCCACTTATTTAAGTTTTCTGGAAAATAAGCATCCTTCTATTCAATTATCGGTCCAATCCCTTCGAATCTTAATGTTTCTGTTTTTAACATTTACGTGTTTGAAATTTTGAATTCGAAGTCGGTTGCTGTCAGCAGATGTCAGGTAGCTGTCATTCGGATGAAACGAAATTAATTGTCACCTTTGACGGCACAAAAGTACGTGGAGAATTGTTTAATTAAAGCCAAAATCTATTTCAATACTTTATTTCGGCCTTTTTGTCTTTATTGACAAAATTGTGTAAATTTGACAGTAGCAGGTCGTTGTTGACAGGAAGCCATCTTACCGCAAATAAATTTACAGATGTAAACGGTCGCATAAGCATTTACACAGGTCGAACTTCCGAACAACTTCCGTGATCATTAATTACCAAAAGTCGGATGCATATGTGAACGCTCCTGTGAGAGACCTGTCAAAATCTTATGTAATCCGTAAATTTTAATTACGAGTCTAACCCCAGCCAAAGACAGGGGAATGAATATTATTATGTAATTTGCTTGATAGGGGACCTCTTATCTAATGTTTTGAATGACTGTCATAATACGCCAGATTGAATTAATTAAAACAATTAATTACAAACGCCATCTGTGTCTCTTAGATAAAATATGTAATGTAAACAACAGTAAAAATTGGCATTAAACTGTCAGTTTAACGACACAACAGAAAATAAACATTACATTCCCAAGATATCAAAAAGTTTTTACTTTTTTTTTTTTTTTTTTTTTCCACGGTGAAAACTACCGAATGCCTGGGACATTACATTTATAAAATAAGTGCCTCTTTTATGCTTTACTAAAATCTGCAAAAGATTGTTGGTTTTTATTCCCTGGTTTGTGTAATATTTATAGCGAATGAATAATGTGAGGAATTTACATCATTTCCAGGGTATTGTAAATCATGATTGTGGAAGTTACAACATGTCCAGGGTGTTGGCGAGTGGTTCCCACACTTACGGATGAACCGGGTGAAGTAAATGCAGTGACCTCGCATCCAGGGTCAAATGACAGGGAAAACTTAACTCAAGGCTGGCCTACTTAGAAATAGATGCAAAATATTATATTCATCCATTGTTACATGTTCAAGTGATGTCATACAAGATAATAAACAATGATAGTGCATTTAAAATCCAAACTATAATAAGGTGAAACATGTCATGTGTATGTGTTTGAAGTTAAACAAAAGAAAGGTACACTTTTAAATGGCCATATCTTATCCAGTACTACCTCAATATCACTAGCATCCGATTTACTGATTATCAAACGAAACATGACAGTTATAAGTAATAAATACAGTCTAAATGTCACAGAAGTTAATAAAAACTGCTAATATGACGTACATCGAAAATAGTTTCACAAAATGCGTGGGAAGATATGAAAACGATGATTATCAAAAAAATATTGCGCTCGATCTCCGAATTGACAAGCAAGCCGTCATCGACACATGGTGCATAAATAAAGAGAAATGTCTATAAATAAATATGATAAGTTAACTCACCGGTACTGTGGTCCTGGATATGGTCATAGTTCCTCGTAACTCCAGGAATTGATTCACATTTCCTCAGCTGAAAAAAAATGCGCAATCAATAACTCACGACAAAAAAGCAAACGTCAAAATGCAAAACTTGACATGGAATACCTTGAATTAACCTATTAACTCGATGATTCATTCAAATGAAAATTGAACTAAAACGCACTAAGATTAGGAGTTTACAATTTTGTGTATACACGCAATTCACTGTCGGAATATAAATAGATTTAAAACTATCAACGGATCAAACAGTAATGTCGTAAGTTTTCCATCCTTCAAAAATAACACACTATCCGATTATTTTACACTGAACATGCACTTCAAAAGGCTGAAAATGGCAGCGTAAATCACGCGGATGGTCATACGTGATTTATTTTCATTATGATAACATTAATTAACCCACTAAAACATAATATATTCACAGTTTTCAATAATGAAAGATCAGCCGGCCAGACAAAATGGCGTCCAGAGGAAGAGAGCAGAAAACTTGCCGGAAAAAATGCAGATGTAAGGATACCGGATCATAACACGAAAACAGCACTTCATCAGTGCGTAACTTAAATACCACAGTTTAAATTGAAAAATATAACCCTAACCTTTGCACATAATGTGTAAAATATAAAGCACTTAAAAATTGCACTATAATTCCTAAAACAAAACGATTTTTTAGATGTATGATTTTGACGTACAGGAATGAAAACTGCATTTTTAGCCATAGACGACACATGGGGCGGTCCCTGTTTTATAGGGATGTGCAATATTTTACCTCTTGCTTAACAATCGACATTCGGTGTAATATTCTATTCGAAACTAATAAAATAATGCTTATAGTATACTTTGACTTTTTTTGTTACCTCTTACCTTGCATTAGATTCTTAATATGCATATTTTTTGAACCACCTTTTGATTCAGCTTAGTGACTAACGATTATTTTAGTTTTTGAAAATAATACTCTTTTGTTATTTTTGTAAAATTAATATACACACGCGAAAATTCGTTTTTTTTAGTGATACATTACAAGAATATTACGTATCTTCAAACATTATTTAGGACCAGTGGCGTCCGGGTGCCACCCAATGACGGGTGCCACCCAATGGGGGGTGATACCCGACCGAGTGTCACCCCCCAAGAGCATGGTTTGCAGCTCTATGACTCTTCGTGGAGTGCCCCAAAACGGGAGAATTTTGTGTCTAACGGTCCTTTTATGGGCGAAATCAAAGACGTTATATTCTGCAGACGCGGGGTCAAAATCTCAAAGCGGGAATCCAAAAGCAAGGCAATTGCATTGGTCTCAATCTCTAGTACTTTAATACTAAATTGTCACTAGTCGAGTAAGGTGGCGTTCAAGTATTACGTAACGCAATTTTTGAAGATTTTTGACCCCCCTTCCCCCCCCCCCCCATAAACGTTACATAACGCTCAAGTGACAATTTTTACCTGAAAGTCACAATTAAGTTGCGCAAAGTACTAGAAAGTCGCTTAAATACCTTTTTTCTTATTTTAATCGCGTTTGCGGTAATAAATAAAACAAGAATTTTCGAGAACGAAAATGATTGCCAACTTCGAAGATTTTAATTCCCTAGTTTTTTTTAACTAAATAAAGAAAAACATGTTACGTAACGCGTTGTTCGAAACCCCCCCCCCCTCGTAACGCACAGTAACGTTTCACAAGACCACCCCCCCCCCCCCTCCCCCCCCCCCCCCAAGTGCGTTAGTGCGTTACGTAATACTTGAAAGGCCCCCAACGCACGAACACCCCTTCACACGATCGTTCAAACGTTTGAAGTTGGAACGTTGGCCTCTGAGTGGGCTTACCATTACGTAACGCGTTATTCGAACCCCCGCCAAAATGCCCTCCTGTGTGATGAGAAAATGTTTCCACTACACGGCAAACAGTAGTAAAAGTGAAGAAATAACATTTCATTTATACGTACACACAAATTACGTATTACTATCGATTATTATAAGCAATACAATTAATTTTCATGTTCCCCGTCCGACAATTTTGTGCATCATTAGAGAAAAAACACACATTCTTTGATTGTCTTATGGTACGGCCACACTGAGGCCAACTTACAACTTCAAACTTTCGGACGATTTTGTAGAAGGGTAATTCGTGCGTTGGATGTTCGAGTTGGAAGTTTGGCTTCGGTGTGGAAGTAGCATTTCTTTTTAATACATGAATGGGGGAAGGAGGAGGGGGGGTGACACCATGTTACCTGCCCCGGGTGCCACCCGTGCTAGCTACGCCACTGTTCAGGACATGCCATTTTGGAAGTTGATCGGTGTGACATCAAAGTTTTAACATCCGGGTTTTTAACTTAAGGTCGGCGTAGTCCAGCGGTAAGGCTCTTGACTAGCATTCCGAAGGTCGCGGGATCGAATCCCGGCGTGGCAAATAAATTTTATTTGATTAATTTGTGTTATTTCACAATTCATTAATTTAAAATAATGTGTAGTTGTAGTCAGGGCTGGGCCAGTACAAATACGTATTTTGTATTTGTATTTCAATTACTTCCTAAAAATGTATTTTGAAATTGGTATTTCAATTATCTGATGCTGAGGTATTTTGTAATTTGTATTTCAAATACTTTTGGCTTCAAAATACATTTTCAAATACATTTAGCGATCGTAATAATGATAATGAAAAATAAACTGACATAGATAATATATAGACTAAAAACGCTAGAATCCTGTACTCCTGTACTCCTGTGTCCTATTGTCCTGTGCTATAGCACTCTTACTAGTGATTATTTGTAGTTCTCTTATCATTGCTTTATAATGTACAGTACTTTTTATATGTCATGCTGGTTATTATTATTGTCCTGTGCTATGATAGTACTGTACATTTTATATCATTTGTACATTTGCACGTTATTGTACATTTTGTATCATTATTATATTGTACTTGTCATTGCTTTGTATTGAATCAAGCACTATAGGAATAATTTGACTGAATACTAGATTGTTTTTAAGTTAATTATCGTAGAGCGCACTTGAAGTGAAATAACACAAAACTGCGCTATACAAATGTCATCCATATGTATATAAAAATGAATCCCTGTTTCCTTCCCTTGGTCACGCCATAACTTCAGAAAGACTTAATCTATTTTTTTTCTTTTTTTTAGTTTTCTATTACAAAAATCAAGGTCTTAGACATTCGACAGATATTTACTAAGATATGTTACATATGCCAAAAAAATCTACTGCTGGCTCCACAACATCAAGCACACACACGTTTTTCATCAAACCTGGGTTGCGTGGTCCCTAAAACAAAAACCTCATTCGCCCAACGACAATTCTGGTTTATCGCTCCCAAAATGTATAATGCTCTGAGTGCCGATATAAAATCACAGAATAATTCTAAATCTCTCTTTAAAGCCCGTATCAAACATTGGATTTTTGAAAAGGGACGAGATTTCTTCAAACAACACATGAGAGCTTAATATTACAATAAAAACAAATAATATTAATATAAAAAATAAAAAAAAAATTAATACAAATTTAATTAATTAATTTTAACTTAACATTACATTAAAAAAAATTACAAACAAAAAAATTTACATTCTCTAACACTCTTTCCAACTTCTTTCAGAGAAAGAATATCAAAAGCGACTACAAACATGTACTCTCGTGCAGAAGAATACTTACCAATTTTTGTTTCTATTTTTATCTTAAGAATAATAATACTTACCAGAGTTTATTTCAATCTTCTTTAAATTATCTTTTTATTCTTTATTTCTTAGCTTACTTTTAATTGTTATATCTTTATTTTTATCTGTTTTTAGTTTTATTTATCCCTAAATATGTTATTTTTTCTTTCCTCTTCTCATATTTTTTTATCTGTTTATATAAAATAATATGTCATGTATGACTACCACAACACGGGCAATAGCTTAGTGTGGTAGTCAAAAAATACCAACAATGTAAACATGTAAACATTTATTAAATAAAAAAATAAAATAAATTACTTTGTAGAAGGTTCTTGTGGAAAGAAAAATTGAGAAAATTAAGCAGAAAATTTGATGATTTAAGAAAACTTAACGACTATTTTAACTTGGCTCGTTTGACAGTTCGCGCGATGAAATTGAATTTAGCAGTCAACTGTTTTTTTTGTAACAAAAGAATTGTCTATGGACTTTTTTAATTACAGATGTTTTAAATTGGTAACTATGTTAGGTACCAGATTTGATTAATTGTTCTTATAATATACAGAAATGAATATTTGTAATATGTGAAAAATGAAAATTTGAATAAAAAAATTGTAATAACTGGCACGCAAGTTGTTTGAAAACAGAATGTACTGGGACTGAATATACGGAACGCGGGAGGGGGGTTGGCGGGACGGGAACGGGGATGCACGGGAAAGGACATGCAGGGAGAAACAATTTTTTTTTTAATATGGCGTTGCAAGGTATGCCGGGAACCAGCTAGTGTTATTAAAATTATAATTATTATTATCTAATCGTGGGTCCTATACCACAAAACTTTACAAGTGAACGGAGACGAGATGTGTCTTCTGAGCAATATGATTGGTCAATTTTTGCACGACTCTGTTTCACTCTGCTCAGCTTTGCTTCTGTGGAATGCACCCTTAAGCCTCGATGATACACGGCGAGTTACAAGCTACTATCTACTAAGTTTTAAAAGCGGGTAAATCGGCGAGTGAGATTGTCATGATGACACACAAAACTGTCCACTCGCTCAGAAGCGTAGGAAACTGAGGGCGCTTAGCGCCAGTAACAAGAATAACGACGCCTGCGTGAACTAATTCTTCAGATTTTTGAGAGTCAAAATCAGCTGTTTATCGGAAGCAATGTTGGAAACGTAAATAAACCAATCACGAGCAAGCAGAGCAAGCGTGTAGGCGAGTAAAGTTGACGACAGTTCAACTTTTTTCGTAGATTGTCAACAATCTGCTAGTTGCTGCTAGTTAGCAAGTGACACGATGACACTGGGCGAGTTTACTAACAGATAGTGAATTTCCCAGATAGTAGCTTGTAAACTAGCCCTGTGTCATTGACGCTTTAGGTAAGGAAGGGCACTTACGACAATTGATTGCAATCAAAGGTTCTACCAAAACCAAATGTATTTTGTATTTTGTAATTTGTATTTTGTATTTTAAATTAAAAAATGGTCAAAATACTGTATTTCAAATACACGACTTGAAAGTATTTTGTATTTCGTATTTTAAATACATGCGACAAAGTATTTTGTAATTTTTATTTTAATTACAGCAAAGCATGTATTTTGCCCAGCCCTGGTTGTAGTATATGAGTGTAGTGGTGTAGAATGCCACACCAAAAAACCGCGTTCGTTCGGAGATGGTCGGGCGGCGCCGAGTGTTTCCGAACGTGCGTACAGGTAGGGCAGTCAGCCGTTCGGCGAACTATGGTGACACCTAATTAGAGATCGCCTGTAAACAGACTCTACTAACAATATTTGTTCCTAATATAATTCGCAATAAACCAATAAAAAGAACTTACGTTTTAATCATTACATTGTGGGCTAGCGAGCCACAAGACAAATCAAAGAACATTACAAAAGCATATTTGCGGCACGTTCCAGAGTGGAAGATACCCTCAGTATCGCTCTGGTGTAAGATCACCATTCAGAATTGAAACGTTGCTTGAAATGGCTTTGGTGACCAGATCTGAATAGCCAGGTACTTCCCCACCTTCTTCTTCCCTATCTCCTTCCTCTCCCCACTACCTTCAGCCTCACAACATACCCCAATTGGGGATGCATAGTCTCACTGGCTCCAGACGGGAGCAGTTGGGACTCTTGTGCGGTATTCATATAAAAAAAATGGAATCGTCTCCTTTTGAAACATTCCTTTCATTTTCTGAATGCCGTCTGGTTAAAGTAAAAAATGTGCATATGGACCAAGGCATACCAAGAGCATATGATGGGGGGATGTGGGGGTTCAAATCCTCCCCCTTTTCTTTATTTTGCGTTAAATTATAATAATCGAAAATTTTTAAAATAAATTTTAGATACCTAGCCTACATATGACCTAGCTGCTTTTTTGCTCATACATACAAAAATATTAAAGTCGTTAAGGATTGTTTAACAGTTATAAGCCTACCACCGCCTCCAAGTACTGTATAACAAGTTGATGGTAGCACTAGCATGTAGCTCAGACTTTCCCCTCCAAAACGAGCGGTAATTCGGATTGGTAGCTGCTTTAGTGCGACATTTTAGATAAACGATCCACTTGGAATCCCGCCGCCTGCGACGTGCATTCATTTATTCGCTTTCATAACCAGAAGGGAAATATTGAAATTCACCGTCGTCTCACTTTCTTTTACGGTATTGGTATTTATGGTATCGTGAAGTGATTTATTTTTGAGTGATGAGGGAGAGAGAGGAGGTCCTAAATTGATGGATGTTGTTGAAGAAAATCGATGATAAAGTTCGCCTCTATTCTAGTAATTTTGCTCGCAGACGTCAGTAAGTTAATGATTTTGAGGGGAAAATTGACATACGCAAAGGTGTGTGCTCGTTGGATGCCCAAAATGCTGATGGAGGCTCACAAGCAAAATCAAGTTGAAAGAGCTCAGATCTTTTTGAACCGTTTTTCTAAGTATCGTCATAGGCGACGAAACATAGATTCACCACCTAATCCTGGAGTCAAAAAGACAATCAATCACATGATTTTTTTGTTCATCTGAAGCAACTTTTAAATACAAAACGCTTCGCCGAGGATGTTACGACCGCCGAGGACGTGAAGGAACAGGTGAGAGGAAGAAGAATTTTGAAGGAGAGAAGATTTTTGAGGACGGCGGCGGCGGATTTGTACGACAACGGAACCAAGGACCTAGTCCCACGGCTCACAAAGTGCATCAATTGTAACATGGATTATGCTGAAAAATAGAGGAGATATGCACCTAAAATGTCAGATCTTTAATTATTCTTGGAGAACCCTCATGTATTCAATTATTTGCCACCATTGAGGTATATATATATCAATGTTTGCCACCGTTGTCTGGAAGAAATGCAATATCATACACTAGCACCTCTAGCGGCTAGAGTTGCCAGCCAATACAAGTAAATACTGCCGATATTTTACTGGAGTTGGGTGTATTATTAACCCGGCGTCAATGACTTGAATTTTATCAATGGGCTTGATTTTAAAAATAATTTATTATTTATGGATTCTTTGCTCGTAAAAAAAATATATAAATAATACCAGTATATTTTATAAATCAACTCTTTATTATCTTAGTTAGAAACACATGCAAAATCAACTATGAAAACATAACTATAGAATTTCATTTCAACTATTTTTTTTATTACATTAACTCCACACAAATAATTTATTATTTATGGATTCTTTGCTCGAAAAAAAAAAATATATATAATACCAGTATATTTTATAAATCAACTCTTTATTATCTTAGTAAGAAACACATGCAAAATCAACTATGAAAACATAACTGTAGAATTTCATTTCAACAATTTTATTTTTTATTTTTTTATTACATTAACTCCACACAGGAAAAGGATAGGCCCTGAGGAAAATAACTTCCCTCAGGGCCTATGTCATCTTTGAAGATGCTGTGTAGAGGGTCTTTTTGAAGAAAGGAAGGAGTGAACCTGGGCCTTGAAGAGACCCATGTTGTAGGAGGGAGGAAACACAGAGGCCGGCAAATCGTTCCACAGCCGAGCCGTTGAACTCAAGAACGAGTCATAGAAACGACCCATTCTCAAGTGACTAATGTCAACCGTGTACAAATGTAGGGCGCGTGCTTGGCGTGTTTCCCGACTATGCACCGGTGCCGAGGGGATCAATGACGCTAGTTCCTCGGAGCATCTTCCATTGTAATACCGGTAGAACAAGGACAGCATTCCCACCTGACGCCTGTGCTCTAAAGATTGCAGTCCGTCTGTTAAGATGGGAGAATCTATCAAACGGACCGCCCGTTTCTGCACAGAGTCAAGGGTTTTTTTTAGGTATTTTGGAGCTCCAGACCAGAGGTGGCTGCCAAATTCAACCATGGGGCGCACTTGCAATTTGTACAGGGTTAGCAGTTGTGTACTATTAAAGTGTCTGCGGGCCCTGTACAGTACGCCCAGTTTCTGAGAGACTAACTTAACTCTGGTTTCGATGGAGCCCCCGTACCTGAGCTGGTCACTTAGAGTTACACCAAGCATATCGATGGAGGTCCTGTTCGGAAGATTGCCTCCGTTGAAGGAGACTAGATTTTCATTTCGATCCCTTTTAGACATTATCAAACATGATTGGGTCTTTGAAACATTAAATTCGACGAGGTTATTCTTACCCCAAGAGAAAACACTCTCGAGGTAACCGTCCATTGTTTGCTTCAAAGCCCTCCGAGCTATTGGAGTTTGTGTGCCCTTTGGGAGCTTGTCAAACAAAAAGCTATCATGGACTGTACTGTCATCCGCGTAACAATGAATCGGTGCACATGACAAGAGGTCATTGATGTGCAACAGAAACAAAGTCGGTGACAGAACCGATCCCTGTGGGACGCCAGCATTTATCGAATGCGAGGAAGAGGTGAAACCGTCAGCAACCGCCTGAATCGACCTCTCCCTCAAAAAGTCGGCAATCCACGTACACAAGGATGCGGGAAGTCCGTAAGAAGACAGTTTGTTGACAAGCCCTCGGTGCCAAACCCGGTCAAAGGCCTTGGAAATATCCAGTGCAACCGTTTGGGTCTCACCGAAACGTTCCAGGCACCGCCCCCAAACATGCGTCACATACGCGAGAAGATTGACGGTCGTTAATAATTTTGTTCTTCTCGAGGTATGTGAGAAGTTTTTCGTTGATCACACGTTCCATCACCTTAGACGGAACTGATGTGATCGCTATGGGGCGGTAGTTGGCTGGGTTGGAGCGGTCATTTGGAATAGGGTGAATGATCGCTTTTTTCCAACCAGAGGGCACAGAGCCAGACTTCAGGGACATTTTGAAAAGCTTTGTCAAAACTGGAGCTATCTCTGCAGCGCACCTCTGTAATACCAGGGCAGGTGTTCCGTCAGGCCCACTAGCTTTATTAATATCAAGCCCTCGTAAGACTTGGAGTACATCCCGATGCCGGATCCTCAGCTTTTTCATATGAAAACTGCAATAAGGAACCGACGGCGGGGTAGCACCTTGATCATCGAGGGTCGAGTTTTCCGCGAACATTTTGCCTAATAAGTTAGCCTTTTCGGCGGCGGTATTTGCTAGAGAGCCGTCAGGTCTGGTAAGAGGTGGCCGACTGGGTTTACAGAAATTGTGACCTATTGAGCCCGCAAGCGACCAGAACGCTCTGCTGCCGTGCGGGCAGGCAGCCAGCTTTCTGCTAATCTGCAGGTTGTGCTCGAATTTTGACCTGTTTATGATCCTCTTGCTTTCCTTTGCCATTTTGTTATATACTATTCTGTTTTCGGACATTCGAGATGTGTTGTAGGCTCGGTAAGCCGCGTTTTTTAGTCGCACTGCTTCAGACCATTGTCGACTGAACCACGGCTTTGAGCCCACACCAGTTTCTTTAACAGTGGATTGGATGAAGCCATCCATCGCGGATGTGATGACTTCACCAATTTCCTGGGCACATCTTGAGGGATCCGAGGTCCGAAAACAGACAGCTGACCACAGGAAAGCATTCAAATGTGCCCGCAGACCAAACCAATCTGCTGATCTATAGTGCCACACTTTTCTCTTTAGCCGCTCGTTAGGCGGTCTGAAGGTTACGGGGATTGATGTCGTCACCAGGCAGTGGTCCGACGATCCTAAAGGCGCTGTGACTTCAATCTTGTAACCGTGTAGTACAGTGGTTAAAAACAAATCTAACGGGTTGTCAACAACCGGGTTTCGCCACCCGCTCTCTCGACTCAGGTAGTAGAAAGTAGCTGGGTGAAGCGTAAGTGCGAACTGCGACACTATAGATCATATTTACCCGTTTTAACTTGATGCACTTGTATCTCCTTCCACAAGCGGCGTCGCACTGAGCACGCCGGCGGTGCGGGTAGAAGGGGGTTGTATCTCCAACTACTCAAGCGCTCAAGTCGAACGGTTGACGGGAAAAAAATATGGCCGTTTTAAATCGCCTCGGGACATTGTTCTCTTTATTTAAAGTATTTTTAACCCGTTTAATCACAGGAGACCAGATTTGTCCCAACGCACATAGGTCTCACATAAGACGCCGTAACTCCCTTACTATCATAGTTAGAAATATGTTCTAATCGGTGTTAGAAAGGAAAAACATCATGCTTTATATTCCAATCTAAAAAATAGCCACCAAAAAAGTAAAATGTACACTTTTATGTACACAAAGTTTTGAATCGCAAATTGAAAAAAGAATTTGAAACTTCTGAAATTTAAAAAAAAAAATTTCATAGAGCGAAAAAAAATTGAGGTTACAATATGTGTTTGTTATACATTTGTCTAATAAATTATGCATGTGTTTTTATTTTTTTTTATTATCAGTAACTTGAGTTAGAAAAAACATAAGGTGAGCCATTTTGAAAACTTTTTTATGTTTGTATGCAAAAATTTTATAATTTAAAAAATATATATATTTTTCGAATTCTATAATTTGAAAGCGTATTTCATCACCTTTCTAAAACAGTTTTTGGTTTTTGAATGTGTTCAGAAATATTCCAAATATTCGCATTTTATTGTAAAGTGAAAATATTTTGACCATCCGAAAAAAAAGTCAAATTTTTGAAGGGTTTAAATTAATCCATTTTCTCGTGGTTATCAGTGACCATGAATTTAAAGCTTTATAGGTTCATGCTAATGAAATTATGGTTAGTAACTTTTTACTTAGGCAGCCCACACTTTAGTTGTGACTAGTCCTGGGTCGATCGTGAATGACCTGCTCATTGAAACCCACTCACGGACCACCAAAGAGCGAGCGGGTCATTTTTTCGTCAGCACCCGGGTCTCGCGACCCACTTCTCGCAACCGCTCTACTACTGCAACCTGGGTTTCGGGTGCGGATGTGGCGGGGCGAGCGACGATAGATAGATGTATGAGAGAGCGACCAGGTTGTCAACACCCGGGTTTCGCCACCCGCTCTCTCGACTCAGGTAGTAGAAAGTAGCTGGGTGAAGCGTAAGTGCGAACTGCGACACATTCGGTCAACACACACGTGCGTAACTAACAATACATAATATTTATTTTTATTTTATTTATTTATTTCTATGTATTACAGTATTTACCTATTAATTAACATTATTACATAATAGATAAATTTTGAAAACATTTTTACATAATATATTTTACAATTTTATTATGTTGGGTGTATGGTAGGTTTGCGAAGGTGAAACTGTGGATAGGTATTGTATGTTTCGTGAACACCTCACTAGGAGAACCTGTGCTGAGGTGTTTACGTGTTTATTTATGATTATGTGTGACAAGTATTAATGTGTTGTAGAAGAAAGTTTTATATTTATTTTATTTAATGGTTATTGTACATTGGTTATTAAGAAGTTAATTTTTATGTTTGGTTTGGAGTAAATAGGTTTTGGAAAAATAGTGTTCCTTTAGCTTTTATCCAGACTGTGATTTGTTTTTTTAGTTTATTTGTTGGTGAATAATCAGCAGATTGTTTCAAAGAAGGTGGCATGCTGTTATATAGTTTGATAGAATAGTAGTTAAAGGATCTTTGTCCGTGGGTCGTGTGCTTTAGCGGGATGTTGAGTGTTTGGTTTGTTGAAGACCGGCTTGTAAATGAGGACTGAGAAAGTAAAGGGATATGAAGTTTGAATTTGAAGAGGTGAAGAATAGACGATTTAGCGTAGAGTTGTCTGATTGACAAAACGTCGAGCATCTTGTAAATTTTTTCAGAGTCTGTATCATATGCTACTTGAAGTATTATTTATTTATTTATTTATTTATTTATTAATTTACGGACAACAGTCCATTAAAAACATAATAATAACACGAATAAAAAAAAAAAAAAAAAACAGAGATGACAGTGAAGGGAGAGCACATAAAAATTAATAGCAATGACAATATAAAATATAAAAAGTACACTAGAGACACTACAAGTCAAAGCATGAAGAAGCATTTAAAAGTCATTTAGTTTTACACCAAAAAAATCAATGCTTTGACTTGCGTTGACAAGTCTCGACATTCTGGATAAGGGAGAATGGTATCCGTAATTAGTAGAATGTTGATTGAGGAACAGCAATTCATTATTTCGAAGCCTACGGGAAGGGATGTTAAACTGGATGAGTTGTAACAATGCAGGTGTATCTGTAATACTGTTGATAATTTTAAATATGCAAATTAGATCAGAGTCCTTTCTACGTTTTTCTAAAGAAGGCATGTTTAAAATGTGTTCAATTTCATCATATGAGTACTTGCCTCTTTCAAGACCCAACCTCCAAGCAATTCCTCTTAGGAAACGATGTTGTACGGATTCGATGTGACAAATGTGGACAGCGTAGAAAGGAGACCAAATGACACTAGCATATTCAAGGTGAGGGCGAACCAGCGAACAGTAAAGAGTTTTAAGTGTACTTATATGTTTGAAGTCAGAGGTAATTCTATGAATGAAGCCGAGTAGTTTAAGTGATTTATTTACGATATTATTTATGTGATCACGGAAAGAAAGTTTGCAGTCTAGAGTGACCCCAAGGTCCTTGATAGATGTGACAGTAGATAGACAAACACTATTTAGTTTATAATCAAACTGAATAGGTTTTTTGGTTCTATAAAAGGACAAAATTTTGCATTTATCAACATTAAGTTCCATGCAGTTAATTTTGCACCAATCGTTAAAAGAATCAATATCAAGTTGAAATAGTAAACAGTCAAGGTGGGATTTAATAATCTTAAGAATCTTATTATCATCAGCAAATAGCCAGAAACGTGTGTGAGAAAAAACTTTTGTGATATCATTAATAAAAAGGTTAAAAAGAAGCGGGGCCAAATGGGCTCCTTGGGGAACACCGGAAGTTACATCAATGTTAAAGGATTCAAAGTTATTTATTTTAACCCTTTGTTTTCTATCTGTCAAGTAAGAGTGAAAGAATGATAACAAAGGGTTTCTAATGCCTATAGCATAAAGTTTGGCCATGAGAATACGGTGATTAACTTTGTCGAAGGCTTTGGAGAAGTCAGTGTATAGAACATCAACCTGAGTGTTATCTTCTAAGGCTTTCACAATGGTACTTGTAAAGGAAAGTAAATTTGTTGTTGTAGATTTCGCCGATCTAAATCCATGCTGTTCCTCAATTAGAACACTTTTGAAAACAGGAGTAATTTTCTTTGTAATTATCGACTCAAATATTTTTGGAATATTAGATATAATTGATATCGGTCTGTAATTTCCAATATTCGACTTGTTTCCGGACTTAAAAATGGGTCGAATATATGAAATTTTCCATGAGTCAGCAAATGTTCCAGATGAAAGTGACAAGTTGTACAACATACAAATTGGGTTAGATAGTATATATTTACATTCTTTTAGCAATATTTCTGGAATGCTATCAGGTCCAGTACTTTTTTTGTTAGAGAGATTATTTAAGGATTGGTAAACCTCCTTAAGTGTAATTTGGCAATCATTTAAGTCAATATTATGGTCATAGTTAAGTGGAGGGATGTTGCATGACGCATCAGAAGTGTTTGGCAAAAAGGTTGGCGATATCATGTCCGTTAGTAGCATGAGTTTCATAATAATACATACTTGAAGGAAGATCATTATCAGTACGCTTTTGCGCAACAAATTGCCAAAATTGTTTAGGATTTTGCAGTAACTTTGTCTCTGTAACTTCTACAAAATATTTATAACATTTGGCTGATTCGATTTTGGACAGTTCCCTCAATTGAGAAAATTTATGATAAAAGCTTAAGTTCCCAGTGTCTTTAAATAATTTATGAGTCTTCTTTTTTTCAATTATTAACTGTTTAAGTTTCGTGCTAAACCAATTTGGAAACTTAGGTTGAGAGTAACACCCCTTAGGAACAAACAATTCTACAGCATGTGATACACATTCATTAAATTTAAGTACAGCGTCATTAATATCAGAATTTAAAAATAGTGTCGACCAATCAATCTGGGATAGATATTTGTTCATATTAAAATAGTCGCCGTTAAGATATTTGTAGTAATAAGAGACATTTGGTTTCAAGGAATCAAATTTGAAAAAATGTGTAATTTTAATAGAGAGAGGTGGATGATATTTATCCAAAGGTAACAAAGAGACATCAGCTTCACTTACTTTTGGTATGCTAGTAAAAATCAAATCCAGGCAAGAGCCTAGATAGTTAGTGACTGGATTTACTTGAAACATATTCAAATAGGCAAAAAAATTTACAATTTCAACAGCTTGTGGAGAAAGATTACTAGAAGGAGTTTTGACACCTTGATCGTCATTCAGCCACAATATTTTAGGTAAATTATAATCGCCACAAATAAATAGGGAATCAGCGTTTCTAGACACATGTTCAATTGAAGCAGTATGTGACTTATAGACTTCTACCGAAGAGGAGGGAGGAATGTAAACACAACCAAGTACAAGCTTTTTTGTACCAAGTAGAACACACAGGAACAATTGATCAGAAACATTGGTAAATGATTCTAGAATATGGCAGGGGTATTTTTTGTTTACGCATATCATCACTCCACCACCTTTATTATTAGTTTGATTGTTGCCTTTTCTAGTGGATCTAGAGAAATATTACTTGCACTTCCCCAAGACAGAAGACCATATATGATTAAAGATTGGGAAAGAGCAAAGTAGATAGATCTTAGTATTGTGCGTGGAAAGATATTTTTTATATTATTTATAAGATACATGATTTTTTTAAGCTTGGATGTAATTAAGTTAATGTGGTCATTCCAGCGTAGGTTTTCGTCAATTATCACGCCTAGATATTTTATTTGTTTGACATTTTGTATGATTTCGCAATTGCACGATGAGAAGGGTTTGGAGCAGTCGTGTATTTTCAGAGCGAAGGTTGGAGGAGGTTGACCTCTTTGAGTTATACTATGTGTTATGAATTTAGTTTTTTTTTGTATTTAGAGTAAGTTTGTTTTCATTGAGCCATTGTTTGATGACAGCAAGACTTTTCTCAGCTTTAAGGAATGCCTTGATCGATGAGTCAGCTTGACAAAGTATTACGGTGTCATCAGCGAATGTCACAATGTTGCCTTCTGTAATTAGTTCACAGATATCATTGATGTAGATAAGAAACATTATGGGACCTAGAACACTACCCTGGGGTACTCCGTAACTGATCGGAAGGGGTTCACTTTTCACTTTGTTGATAATGACTTGTTGAGTTCTCTCTGACATAAAACTTTTCAGTAAGTTAAGTTCATTTCCAGTTATGCCGAGTTTATTAAGTTTCTTAAAAAGTATATTGTGAGATATTGTATCGAAGGCTTTACATAAGTCTAGATATATTGAAATTACTTTTTTCTTTGAGTCAAGGTTAGAGTTAATAAAGTCTGTTACTGAGGTTAAAGCGTGTTGTGTACTTCTGTTCTTTCTAAAGCCATGCTGGTTCTTCGAGAGTAGATGGTTTGTTTCTAGGTAGTGGTAGAGCTGTTCTTTGATGGCTTTTTCCAGAATTTTGGACATAGTATTTAGAAGAGTGATAGGTCTGTAGTTGTTGATGTCATTTTTAGGTCCTGACTTATAGATAGGAATTACTAGTCCATTTTTTAAGCAGCTAGGAAAAATACCTTCTTTTAGGCTACGATTTATCAGGTATGTAAGTGGATTGAGGAGTTGGTCACTTAGAGTTTTAATGGTTTTAGTATCTATGTTGTCAGTACCTGCAGCTGAGCTATTCTTTAATGATTGTATTATTTTAATCGTCTTATCACATGAGATGGTTTGGAGTTTAAATTGTATATCTTTATTGGAGTTAGGAGTATCTTGATGGTTAGATGAATGTAGATTCTCTGCCACAGTACTTGTAATGTTTTCTGCCAGAATGCCTCCAATATTTGTGTAATGATTGTTAATGTAATTTAAAACTAGTGTAGGATTGTTGTGGAAGAGGATTTCTTCATTGTTAATGACAATATTTTTGATATTATCATCATTGAAATTATGAGTGCAAGTACTTTCCTTTAGTATTGACCATACACTATTGGGATCGTAATTGGATTCTATCAGTTTATTTTTGAAATGTAGCTCTTTAGCTTTTCGTATAATTTGGGTGCATAGATTTCTATATCTTTTGTAGAATGAGTAGAGAATAGTATCAGAAGGGTTGAGTTTGACTTGTTTGTGTAACTTATCTCTTTTTTTAATACAGTTTAAGATGCTTTGGGTTATCCAAGTTTTTAGTTTTTTTTTGCGGTGGGGAATAATTTTTGTTGATGTCTTAGTATTTTGTGTGATGATGGTTTGTAAGTATGTAATGAAGTAGTGCCAAGCCTTATCGGTTGACGTTATACTCCTTAAATGCTTCCACGATTGTTTATCTAAACATGATTTTATGTTGTCATAGGCAATATTCTTAATTGTGAAATAGCGTTGAGTAGGCAAATTTGGAGTTGGTGTAGTCAGGCCTAGTAAAGTTGTGTAGTGGTCCGTAATGGAGGATTCGTAGACTATACTTTTAATATAATGTTTTGATTTTACCATAATGTGGTCTATACAAGACTCAGTGTTATTGGTTACCCTAGTGGGGGTATTAATAGTACTGAAGATACCATGTTGCATCAGCATCAAAAGGTAATCGTGGTTTTGTGGGTGACCATTAGGCAGTAGATTAATATTAAGTCACCGGCTAATATGATATTTTTAAAGGAATTTAGCTTATTAAGATGACTATTAAGGGAAGATATAAATGGTGCGATATCATGGGTG
Organism: Limnephilus rhombicus; assembly: GCA_929108145.2. Taxonomy (NCBI): domain Eukaryota; kingdom Metazoa; phylum Arthropoda; class Insecta; order Trichoptera; family Limnephilidae; genus Limnephilus; species Limnephilus rhombicus. Next base: position 17,424,841 of record OV815292.1, on the reverse strand, counting down.
GATGGTGATCTGTATAGTGCAAGTATACATGTTTCTTGGTTGACGATTATTTGTAAACAGTTTGAGTTATCAATGAAAATTTCAGAAACTAAGCTACTAAGGTTGTTATGAAGATAGACCACAACACCGTCGTTTTGTTTTTTATTATTTGATGTGTGGTACTGGGTGTAATTTTGTTTGTGTTTCTGGGTGAAGGCGTTTGTAATCCAACATTCTGTAAGAATAATGATATTAAAATCTGTAGTAAAAGTGTTGGTTAGGATGTCGAGTTCATCATAATTTTTGTTGAGAGAACGTATGTTTTGTATAATATAATGTAATATACATAAACAATTTGAAAATTTTCTCCTCAATTTATTTTTTACCGTTACCGGTCTATGCTCAGCCTATTATGGTCATCTTTAGACAATTATTCAATATTCATTAGGTTTAATAATATAACATTAAACAAAAATCTATGTACATACACGGAAAAGAATTTTTATATTATTATTAAAATTGTAATAAAAATCTTGCAAACATTGCAAATATTATTTTTTTTGCAACCACTCCTCTTATAACTTGTATTCCTAACCTAACTAACCTACTATCAAAAAGTATCATAATAATTCATGGGCACGTTTATTTTATGTTTTCTCCTATTATACAAAGAAAAATTATAAAATAATAGTTTATAATAAAGCATTGCGTTTTTTACATGGTTTTTATATCCTTCAAGACATGATAAAACATTGTTTTTTTACCCCTGAAGCGTCTCTTTTTAAAAATTTATTTCTGGGAAATTATTTTACTAATTACAGGTGTCAGCTGTGAGCGAACGTTCATACAATTATAACCTGGGTTTCGTGTCGCGTATGACTTGACCGGTCTGGGCGGCGACCGGCGCGAGAAACTCGGTTACCGAGTTTCGTATTTCGATATAGTATAGTATCGATTGTTTCACACGACCCGGGTCGTGTGAAACAATCGATCGACCCAGGACTAGTTGTGACAACCTGTCTTACCTATCTTAGCTGGTGTCTACTGCCCACCAAATGCATCTTATGAAAACCACCAAAAACTATTACACCAATTACAAAGAATAGCTTATGTGTCAAATGTAATAATCCTTGGAGACTTTAATTATTCCAAACTGGTATGGCCAATATTACTGAAGTGCGCAATTCAAACAGCCCCGAGGCCTTGTACCTCAATAGTAACTTTTGGCAATTGGTAGATAAACCTACAAGATACAGGGACAACAATACCCCATCTCTATTGGACTTAGTCCTGTGCAATGAACATCTCCTGAACATCTCACTACGGATATAAAATACCTAGCACCTATAGGCAAAAGTGACCATATATGTTTGTTGTCAACGTTACAAGTAAGAACCAGCCTTAACCAATATACACATTACTTACGTGTTTGAATCAGCTCCTGCTAAAATATTTAAAAAAAAACTAATTTAAACAGATCCTGATCAAAAGTAATACGTTACTCTAGTTCTACTTTAGTAACAGTGCAGTGAAAGTAGTGCATTACTCCACATACATGCTGTGTTAACTCAAAATCTAAGTTTATTTAAAATAATCCGCCATTACCGCTATTAGGTACCTAATTCCACCGAGCGAGACTTACTACTCTAGTGTGACTGTGTGCGTGTTCGTACTAGCCGCTCAGCGCAAGTACTCACACCTTCCCGCCGACACAATTCAGGGCAGCTAAACCTAGCCAGCTACTTTATCATGGACTCCTACGATACATATGCATTCATCACATTAGCAAACAATATTATACGCAATTTAAATACGACCATCATGGATCCCACTAATAAATTTACTAAAGAACAAATGGGTAAATTAACGCCTCAACTCTCAGTGCTACTAGGCAATATTAGTTTGGTTTCCACAAAAGTGGGTTTTCTTGAAGGTAAATTGAATGCCTACAGGAACATTTCACCTAATCATTCAAAACATTTGTCATCTACCAACATCGATACGGAACAACTAACTGGAATTTGCGAAACTTTGGCTGAAATGGACGAGAGAAAATCTCCATCTAAAATGTAATAATGTTCAATGTTCCTGAAAGCTCGGGCAATTCTCAAACTGCAACAATGAGTGCAGATCTGAATAAAGTCAAGAATATTCTTAACAATGTTGATAACGTAGATACCTCGCTAATTAAAGTGTATCGATTGGGTAAAAAGGACACTAATAAAACACGCCCCATCAAGATCGAACTGTCCGATAAATATCAAGCCAGAACTGTTCTACAGAAAAAAGGAATACCGTATGGAAGTGTAATTATCAAGACCAAGAACGACTTAACAATGCTTCAACGGCAAGAAGTACAAAACTTGTGTAAGGAGCTGGGGGATCGAAAAATCAAGGGAGAAAATAATTTTATTATTAAATATATCAACAATAGACCTAAAATTATAACCAATATACCAAAAAACTTATAACCGTGCCACGTTACATCTTCTACCAGAACGTCGGGGGACTTCGGACTAAACTCAGTGACTTCAGAACTAATGCACCCACCATTACACAGGACATCATGAGACCTGGCTGGATCCATCGAATTACTCAGCAGAGCTCGGTCTTCTTAACCACAGTATCTACCGAGTTGACCGCAATCGGAACACCAGCTCCAAATCAAGAGGAGGAGGCGTCCTGATAGCAGTAAATAAAAAAATTTCATCGAAATTACTAAAAAACAAAAACAATGATGTTGAGCAAATTTTTGTAATGTTAAACGATAAATCCAAAAAAACTATCTTCGGATGTGTATATATTCCACCAAATTCTAATATAATAATGTATAAAAATCACTGTGAAGATGTCGAGCTACTCAAATCTAACCACCCTAATCACAATATTATAATTTGCGGTGACTATAACCTACCCAATTGTAAATTTAATGATTTGGATTACTTACCATTAACGGCGTGTGAGAGAGAAATCTTAGACATGTCGAACTATTTAGGTCTATTTCAATGTAACAATGTGCCGAATTGCAGTAATCGGATACTTGATTTAATTTTTTCTACTGATGAGGATATAAAAGTCTATGAGTCAGCCGAATCCTTTGACCCAATTGATAATCACCACCCTCCACTTACAATACTAGTACCTAATACAATAGAGTGTGACCCCCTAATTAAAAATTGTAGTCGTAATTTCATTAATGCTAATTACCAGGACATTAATCATGCACTTAACAAAGTAAATTGGTCTGTTCTCAAGGAAGGTGATCTCGACTATAGCGTAGAACTATTTTACTCTCAACTGAATAGTATCATTTCCGACACTATTCCTCTAATTCATCATAAAGTACAAAAGTATCCGATATGGTTCAGCAAAGAATTAATTCAGTTAATTGTTATTAAAAAAGAAACACATAAAAAAATATAAAGAACACAAAACAATTCCCAACTATATGGCATTCAACAATATTAGAAGAGATTGCAAAAAAAATGACAAAAAGATGTTATAATAATTACATTAATTCGGTTGAGAACACGATACTTCATGATGTAAAATACTTTTGGAAATACACAAAATCAATGAAAAACAATGATGCTGGTATTTCCGGTAATATACGTTACAGACAAAACAGCTCCAGTAAAATTTATGAAATTGTTAACATGTTTGCTGATTACTTTAAGGACTTTTATTCCAGATGACTTAATTCCGTACTTCAACTCGGATATAAATTTACACTTATCGCAAATACACATCGATATTGAAGACATTATAGTCTGTATTAAATCACTTGAACCCAAAACAAGCTCTGGACCTGATAAGATTCCTTCCATCTTACTTAAGAATTGTGTCCAAAGTTTATCTGTTCCGCTTAATATACTGTTTAATAAGTCACTCTCTACAGGACACTTTCCACAAATTTGGAAACTTAGCTACCTAACTCCTATATTTAAAAGTGGTGATAAATCCTTTGTTGAAAATTATCGGCCTATCTGTATTCAATCGTCTATACCTAAACTTTTTGAGAAATTGATTCTTAAGAAAATCAGCTTTTTTGTAAACTCTTGTATCGCAACTTGTCAACACGGCTTTATCTCCGGCAGATCAACTTTGACTAACGTTACATTATATGAAAATTTCATTTCTAATGCACTTGCCAACAAACAACAAGTTGATTCTATATAAACCGACTTCAGTAAGGCGTTTGATAAGGTCTGTCTTAAAATCCTCATTAATAAACTTTTGAAACTCAGCATTAATGGAAACATCAAGTCCCGTTGGCGGCAAGTATCTTTTCTCGGAAGATTTTTCAATGTAAATGAGTGTTTCAGGCTGACAATTATTGCTTGTAATAATTGTTACCCTTTGTGCTATGCATAAAAATCTTGTCTAAACGTTAGTTTATAAATTAAAAAATAATAATTAATATTTAACAAGTTTAAGTATTTCCCCAATAAATGCAGACATAATTTGTCTCGACGCCACCTAGCGAGGGATTTAACACTAACAATGTCTTCCTTGCAAAAATAAAGTTGGTTGTTTTCAGGTGGAAAAAAAAAATATAACAAGCAGTAATTGTTGAATGAAACACTAGTATATATTGAATTATTTGGCGGGTATTTGATAAGCCGCCATAGCTCAGTGGTCAGAGCATTCGACCGGCAATCGGAAGGACACGGGTTCAAGTCCCGTTGGCGGCAAGTATCTTTTCTCGGAAGATTTTTCAATGTAAATGAGTGTTTCAGGCTGACAATTATTGCTTGTAATAATTGTTACCCTTTGTGCTATGCATAAAAATCTTGTCTAAACGTTAGTTTATAAATTAAAAAATAATAATTAATATTTAACAAGTTTAAGTATTTCCCCAATAAATGCAGACATAATTTGTCTCGACGCCACCTAGCGAGGGATTTAACACTAACAATGTCTTCCTTGCAAAAATAAAGTTGGTTGTTTTCAGGTGGAAAAAAAAAAAAATATAACAAGCAGTAATTGTTGAATGAAACACTAGTATATATTGAATTATTTGGCGGGTATTTGATAAGCCGCCATAGCTCAGTGGTCAGAGCATTCGACCGGCAATCGGAAGGACACGGGTTCAAGTCCCGTTGGCGGCAAGTATCTTTTCTCGGAAGATTTTTCAATGTAAATGAGTGTTTCAGGCTGACAATTATTGCTTGTAATAATTATTAATGGAAACCTTTTATCTTGGTTTAAGAGTTACTTACTTAGGCGTCAGCTAATTGTCTGTATTAATGATCACTTATCCTACATGTTCGAAGCTACCAGTGGCGTACCCCAGGGTTCGCATCTTAGTCCTTTACTTTTTAATTTATTCATTAACGACCTAACAAACATATTCACCCTTGTTCTCATTCTAATGTTCGCTGATGATATGAAGATTTTTAGAATTATTGATAATATCGAGGACTCTCTGACACTTCAATCTAATATTAATAGCTTTTATGATTGGTGTCTTATCAACAAATTAACTCTTAATGTAAAAAAATGTCAACTTATGAGATTCCACAGAAAAAAAAATCCATTGTTGTTCACCTACTTTCTCAATAATCACATCTTATTATCTGTTGATGAAATAAGAGACCTTGGTATAACCTTTGACACTAAATTAACATTCATTAAACAAATTAATAATATAACCAGTAAAGCAATGCAAATGTTAGGATTTGTCTTACGGATTTCAAAAATTTAAAAACTGTCAAATTACTTTACACTTCACTTGTTAGAAGCCAACTAGAATTTAACTCCACAATTTGGAATCCTTACTACAGTGTACATGAGAATTCTCTTGAGCGAGTCCAACATAAATTTTTACGTTATATTAATTTTAAATTGGGAATATTCATCGAAAACATTAATTATCGCTCTCTGTTACAACTATTGGGACTCGATACATTAAAAGAAAGAAGAATTTGTTCTGACCTATTCTATTTATTTAAAATCGTTACCAACTTGTTGAACTCCCCTGAACTTCTTTCGCTAATACGTTTCCATGTACCTAGTAGATCAGTTCGTTTCAAATTACCTTATCATTGCAACAATACAGGATCGAACGCTGAACTCAATTCCATAATGAATCGCCTGCATGTACTTGGAAATAAATATGTTTTGGATGAATCTATAAACATTGCTAGTTTAACCTCATACAAACACTACTTAATTAAAACTGTCTGTCGGCGCTTCTCAGTTAGACTATAATCAAATACAGATTAAAGTATTAATTTCTTAATACATAATATCCGGGATTATAATATGTTGTATTGTATTTATAATAACCTACTCATTGTACTTTTTTATGTTGATACTACAATTTCTATTGTTCTCTTTTATGAATTTTATATTTTTCTTTTTCTCTTCTTTTATCTAAGTATATTCTGTATTCATATGTAAAATAATTGTTAATCTTTTGTAAAAGCCGTTATAATCGGCGTTAATAAATTAAAAAAATAAATAAAAATAACAACGGATCCTCCAGCCCGGGAGGCACGAAGCCGAGACCCAACTATCACATAGCAGATTATGATAAAATAAATGAAACCTTAACCACTCCTGATATAATGCGGTCTCTCGTGGAAACCACCACAACTGAAGAAAAATGGAATTTTTTTACAAATATGTTTGAAGAGAAGATTGTGTCAAAAATACCACTTTTAAAAGGCAATAAAAACCACAATAAGAACCAACCTTGGATTGACAAACACATCCTAGGATTGATTAAAGAGAAAAATAAAGCCTGGGATGGTTATAGATTATCCAGAAAACACGTGGAGAATTCAAATGAGACTGAAAATGAGTATTAGAGAGAATACAAACGGAAAAAACAACTACCTTGTGTCCCAACTAAGAAATACCAGAAAAAACTTTGAGCAAAAATTGATTGACAGCGGTCAGAAACCATTTTATAGTTACATACGGAAACAGATTGCCTCTAAAGTGTCTACTCCAACCATACTATATAACTTCTCTAACGAAACAGTAACCTGTGAAATAGACATAGCGAACACACTTGCAACACAATTCGAAAAAACCTTTGTCAATGAACCAGATACCAGTATACCAACTATCAGTCAAGATCTATATGTAGATAACTCACTATGCGAAATCGAATTCACTCCATCAGCAGTTGAGAATATTTTGAAGGGGTTGCGAGAAGATAGTGCTGCTGGCCCTGATAATATTCCTGCTATTGTTCTCAAAAAGTGTGCAGTCAATTCTCAGTCATCCCATAGCTCTGGTTATGCAACAATCCTTTTTAGATGGGAAACTCTCTATAGATTGGAAGAGAGCTATAATTACACCCATCAAAAAAGGTGATAAACTCAAACCAGCAAATTACAGGCCAATAAGTTTGACTAGTATCATCTGCAAAACCGTGGAAAGGATAATAGTGGACGAGATACGCTCGTTCTTGAACAAACTTGACATAATCTCAAACAAACAACATGGATTTGTGCCAAAAAGATTCACAATTACCAATCTCATTCTTAACACAGATTACTGGACAAACGAGTGGGACAAACGGATTTCCACTGACATAATTTATCTCGACTTTGAGAAAGCCTTCGATACTGTTCCAACCAATAGACTGTTGGCTAAACTTAAATTCCTAGGCATAAGAGGACGACTTCTCGAATGGTTCAAATCCTTCCTCACTGAGAGAAAGTTACATGTTCGAATTGGCAACCAACTGTCATCTGAGCGAAACAGTGGTGTCCCTCAAGGATCAGTTCTAGGTCCAGTTCTGTTTATTTTGTACATCACGGACCTGCAAAATACAATAAAATCATACTCCAGCTGCTTCGCAGATGATACAAAATTCTATGCCAACCCACACACACATCATGACCAACTGCAAAACGACCTAAATGAAATATATTAATGGACAAACGATTGATTGGCTTCTAAAACTCAATGTCGAAAAATGCACTATCCTACATGTTGGAAAAACTAACCCTACACTTGCATACAAGCTTAATGGAACGCCACTAAAAGCAGTGACATTACAACAAGACTTAGGAGTTACCATATCACAAGATTTAAAATGGGAACCGCACATCGCTGGGATTGTGAAAAGAGCAAACTCACTAACATATTTATTCAGGAAAGCATTCCTTGACCTAACACCGGACATGATGTTAAAAATATACAAAACATATGTGCGACCTCTCCTGGAATATGCTTTCCAAATATGGAGTCCTTACTTCGCAAAGGATATAAATCTGATAGAGGGAGTACAGAGACATTTCACTAAAATACCAAGAGCTTTGAAAGATCGGCGATATGAAGATAGACTCAAGGAATTAAGATTACCAACCTTAAAAGATAGAAGAGAAAGGGGTGACTTGATCGAGACTTTCAAAATTTTATCTGGACACTACAGCTGCCCTGGCATCCAAGGAATCTTCACTACTAATAAAAATATAATTCTCCGTGGACACTCAAAAAAAATTACCAAAACGCCTTTTGCATCTAATCCTAGAAAACACTTCCTTGCAAATAGAGTGGTGGATGCTTGGAACAAACTCCCACAACATGTCATCGATGCAACTAACATAAACCAATTCAAAGCTCTATTGGATTCATATTTGGAGAGAAGAAAGGACTAACTTAGTTAAAAATTAAAATTTACTGTCAAACTATTGTGAAATTAGATATGAGCGCATCAGCAGAATGCTGCCTGCTCATTGCATAATAATAATAAAAATGCGTAAAAAAAAAAAAAAATAACCTTTCCAAAATCCATAGGTACAAATTCAAAATGTCTCCCTAGTCCCTGGTTCCTAGTGTCGTATTTCTCGCTTGCGCATCTTCATATACCGTAATGGATTTTTATGCATGCAACTGTTGCAATGCAATAGTTGCCACAGCTAAAAAAATCTCTGGTGTTCGGCGAGCCTAACATTCCGTTTTACAGAGATACGTTTTGTCGACTTTTACATCCTCTACAAATAAAAACAGTAAACAGACACATGGACATGCCACAAATGATTTTATTAGTAAATTAAATGTGTATGTGAACTTAAAGAACACATATACAAGTATAAGAGTTGTTCAAGAATTAAAGACCGTTCCTCATTTTTGGTGATGTCAACATTATTTCTCAAAATATGGCGGCACTAGCGTGTAGCTCAGACATTCATATTTAGCTTGGTAGCTGCTTCAGTGCGATCTTTGTGTCTGTTTGCGATCGACGCTCTGCTGTCGAATTCTGCAGAATGCGAGGTGTGCTCAATAATTCGTTTTTTCAACTAAGAGGGAGTCCGCCCTATTGAAGTTCGTAAGATCGCAATTTTGATCCCAGACATCAATAAGTCTACTACACAAATGATTTTGAGGGAAAAACGGCATATATGCAAACTGCCGTGCTCATTGGGTTCCCAAAATGCTGAAGAGCAAAATTCTATGGAAAGTGCTCAGATCTATTTTTTTTTCAGTTTTTCCAATGAAAGTGAAGTTTTTTGGGTTGAAACATGGGTTCAGCACCTAATCCCAGAATCAAAAATGCAATCAATGACATGAATTGCATCTTTTTCTGCACCTGAATCAACATTTGGCCGGAAAACTTTTGTAGACCGACTAGGACGCGGATAGCATATTTGGCGGCAGAGTTCTTCGATAAGGGAGTCAAGGACCTAGTGCCTTGACTCGTATAGAATAGATATGTATTGGCAGCGGATGCGTCTGCCCACCAACTGCGTGGCAGGCAGCAAAGGGAGAAACCGGTTGAGGGAGACCTTTTGAATCCTACAACAGGGCTCTCTCGGAACATCACATTGCACCACAGTGGAAGGGATGGATTCATTCGTCCGTCACTCTTGGATGCACTAACTCCCAGATTCTTACCAACCCCTTATACCCTTTTCCTTCCCAGCACTTCCTCTCCTTCCTTTCCTCAAAAGTAAGTCCACACAATCCCCAAAGATGACACAGACCCTGAGGGGAATTATTTTCTTCAGAATCTCCTGTGCGAAGCTTTTTTTTATGTGAATACCTTACAAGAGTTCCAACTGCTCCCGTCTGGAGCCAGTGAGACTGTGGCATCCCCAATTGGGGTATGTTGTGAGGCTGAAGGTAAGTGGGAGGGAAAGGATATGAGGAAGAGGAAGGTGGGGAAGTACCTGCCTACGCAGATCTAGTTACTAAACATGGCTTAAGTCATTTCAAGCAACGTTTCAGTTCTGAATGGTGGTCTTACACCTTAAGCTGTATACATACACAGCTATAAAATATAAAAGATCATCGCACGCTAATAACGCTCTCCATGTAATCCCTTCAGAACATTCACACATAAGCGGTTTATGTGCAGATCAACCATCGACAATACATATCTTACGCCATAACCGCTCCTGAGGCGATATACGAAAAGTTATGCGCCCCCTTCTCCACCGAAAACAGGAGAGGGGGTCATTTTAATTACGGAGCTGCCTAAACGGGCAGATGACAGATGTCAAGGTGACAGATTCAGTACAAAGAAATGTGCATTCCGTATCAGCTCCCTAATTCATTTGATCCCATCTCCTACCATAGGAAGAAATATTTGATAGCGTCGTGTGGCGGTACAAAATATAAGGGCCCCCGGTTCAACAGATATTTGCTCGCGGTTTTATAGCTGTGTGTGTACACAGCTTTAGTATCTTAGAGTATTTTCCACTCTAGAACATGCGGCAAATGTGCCATATATTATTTTAAATGATTAAATTGTGAAAACACAAATCAATCAAATAAAATTACGGATCACTAGTCAGAGCCTTGCCCCTCGACCACGGAGGCCGTAGAGCTAATGTAAAAAAAAAGAAAAGTTAAGTCATCCACAGACAGGTAATACGGGCTGATAAATAAATGATTACTGCAGGATTGGTGGGAGAGATTTACCAAGGATTGATGCTTATGTCTAAAGAAGGGAGGAACCACCCTTCTTTGTACACTATGACGATGATGATAATATAATCTACCATTGTTGCCAAGTACTGCAATGGGCTGAACACATAGAAAGATTGCCAGATGATGGGATGCTGAAAATTATGACTATGTACTGTACACAGTGGAAGTGACCAAGAGGCAGACTGAGGATATATAGACTATTTGGAGGAGGATTGGATAAATCAATCTGCATATCATCTACTTCAAGGTACCTAATCGAGCAACACGGCAAAACATATTATTCTGTAACAATAATTCTGGAACCAACTACCACATACATGCACCCATTCCTTGCCTTCACGTACTTGGAAACAAATTCACCTCAAATACTTGTATCAACGTATTTAATATAAGTTTACCACTATTTACCTGAATTTAAAAATATGTAGAATATTTTCATATTAGGAGCATCGCAAAGGAGCTGTTGCATGTATCTGTGTATTATTTATATTTATCCTGTAAATTTTGTATCTTTATACCTACTATTTATCTTAATACCTACTATTACACCCTAAGAGTATGGATATTAGAGAGACGGCATGTAAAGTGCGCCCACCCTCCCAAAGTATGCCTTTTCAAAAATTTTACCTAACGGTTTTTAGATGGCTGACATTGGCTTTTACACCTCGGTCGCGCATAGAGCTCCCAGAAAAACGTTCATAAAACATAGAAAAATGGTCCACCGCGCCGTAAACTTGTGTAAAAGTAGTTCTATGAAGACTTTTAAGAAGAAAGACGGTCTTACCTTTCACAGGAAAGTATTTAAACATAGCTTAAATATACATTTTATAATTTTCGGCGTGTTCATTTCAACCGCCATCGCCATGGGCCCGATGTTATCACGTGAACTCCGACTGCCGATGGGCCGAATCAGTCAACTTAAATTATAATAATTAAAAATTACCAAAAAACTTTTATGTTTTTATTAATCATAACGCACAAATATAAAGTTGTGATTTACACATGTCATAGGTATGTGTTTTTTATCATTTTGCTTATTAATTTTTAAACATTTTTACTTTGTCTTTTTGCACTGTTATTTTTAGTTTTTTTTTTACTACTAATTTAACACTCCTTTTAAATATGTTTACAATGTTAATTCAAAGTTTATAATCACTGTATTGTCATGTAAAAGTCACATTGACATGCCCTCGTGGTCGAGGGGTAAAGCTCTTGACTAGCAATCCGGAGGTCGCGGGTTCAAATCCCGGTGCGCGCAGATAAATTTTATTCGATTGATCTGTGTTTTCAAAATTTAATAATTAAAAATAATATAAGTTAGGTACATTTCCGGCCGTATTGCCGCTTCCTTTAAATCGGGACACGAACCCAAGAACTTCGGCTTTCCGGGCCCGCAACTCTGCCAACTGAGTTAATGTGTCCCTATCCGATTCGGTCATTTTTAACTGTATCATACTTTGACTAAGAACTACCGACATTATCTTCATTTTCTTGACGCGTATTTAATTGGCTGCTATCTACATGTATGATTGCAAGATTCAAACCCGAACTAAATGCTATCTAGAAAGGGCCTGGATATATTTTTAACCATTTTATTTTTAATATACGACATCTATTGACTTTTCTGCAAGTCTAGGATATATTTTATTTTTAACTTTGTCAGTAAAACCTTCCAGTTATGCCCACATTTTTTTCAGATTTTTTTTGTTTTCAGATTTTCTATTGAGTTTCGTTAATATTGTCTTCATTTAATTTATCTTTTAAATAAGTAAACCCTGAGGAAGTGAGCATTGCTCACGAAATATGCCGGTTTTTTATAAACAATAAAAGTGGTTAAAAGTAAGTAAACTATTAATTTTGATAAAGAAATTCGTTCAGCAAATAATACACAACGGGTAATTATATTTTGTGCCTAAAATATGAAAAAAAAAAAACTGACAAAAGTTTTTTTTTATTAAAAAATAAATTAAATAATGTTAATCCCATTACCAGTTCGGTCCCTTTCTGTAGAACGCTCACCCTGCCCCCGCGCGCTGGGCGGTAACCCCGTTTCTATCCCCTCTTCACGCCGGCCAAAAATGGAGATAGCTACACAGGTTTTGACGGTTTAGTACGTTCTGAAATGCCTATACTGCTTCCATGCAATCCTAGTTCCATGATTACACCTATATTTATTTATACCTACCATTAATATGATATTTATTTCTTCAAGTTCATCTTTTTCTATTTAAACTGTGTCTCTGTATTATATGCTATTCATGTAAAAGCCCATCAGCGCGTTGAAATTAATAAATTAAAAATAAAATAAATATACAGAAAATAATGACACGCTTAATATGCACATTTTATTTTAAAAATACTTTGTATCAGTTAGATAAAATTATTAGTAAGTGTTTTAATTTCCGAAAATGGAAAATAATGCATTTTAGCAGGTAGCTATTTCGTTAAAAAAAAGATAATTTGATATTTTTCTTCATCCCATGTTTTGACATTATTATGTATTAATTTTATTAAATTAAAATAATTTTTTTAATCCAACCCGAACTAAGAATCTATTTTATGATCGTAGGTTCATATTTTGGGTCAAATAAGAAAACAAAGAAAAAAATTAAGACTTTCACGTCAATAACAATGACTGCCAATTGAACAATAAATTTTAATTTTAACAAAATAGCTATTAAAATGCGTTATTACCGTTTCCCAATATAATATTGATAAGGTCGTTCAATGTTAATTTCTGTATGTATTTGTTCGCGAATCGAAGGGCTATACTTCCTAGCCTGTTGGAGATTGCATCGCTCTCGTAGTCGACGAGGGCTGGTATGAGGTCTGCCAGGATTTCGTTCATAGCAATTGAAGCGTTTCCACCTCCCATCAGTCCGTGAAGATTGGCCTGCAATTCAACAAAACTGTATGATTTTGGGGTTGAAAATCCTCTATTCCAAAGCAGGGAGAGGTAACCACTGAATTGTGATCATTTTGAATATGTTTTGCCACATTAAAAAAAATCATACCTCCGAATTTTTAACCCCCGATGCAAGGAGCGGTGTTATAAGTTTAACTTTCTGTGTGTCTGTCTGTCTGTGTGTGTGTCTGTCTGTGGCATCGTAGCTCCCAAACAAATGGACCGAAAGCTGACATGATCGAGATGATTCTTAGCTACAATTCTTGAAAATCTGTTCAGGAGTTTCAAGGTCATCAGCTTTTTTTTTGTGTCGAGGGTTTCTTAAAATTTTGAAAATTTTACATTATAATATGGAGATATACAAACATATTATAGTTTTATATCACATATGCGCCTCCCACACGTACACTTCGGAGCGACCGAGTCCCGCGCCACTTCAGGCCGCCGCGCAGAAAAGTAAAGACCGATAGGTTTACAGCGCAGTTCATTGTGAGACTTTTCTGCGCGGCGGCCTGAAGTGGCGCGGGACTCGGTGGCCCCGAAGTGTGCATGTGGGAGGCGCTATTGAATTTACCTATCTTTTGTTGATTATCACATATTCCTAGGATTTATAAAAAAAATATATTATAAAATCATAAACTTCTACTTAATTGCTTACCTACAAACAGGGCTGGGCAAAATACATGCTTTGCTGTAATTAAAATACAAATTACAAAATACTTTTTCGCATGTATTTAAAATACGAAATACAAAATACTTTCAAGTCGTGAATTTGAAATACAAAATACAGTATTTTAACCATTTTTTAATTTCAAATACAAAATACAAATTACAAAATACATTTGGTTTTGGTAGAACCTTTGATCGCAATAAATTGTCGTAAGTGCCCTTCTTTATCTAAGGGTGCATTCCACAGAAGCGAAGCTGAGCAGAGTGAAACAGAGACGTGCAAAAATTGACCAATCATATTGCTCAGAAGACATCTCGTCTCCGTTCACTTGTAAAGTTTTGTGGTATAGGACCCAGGTTTAGATAATAATTATTATTATTTTAATAACACCAGCTCGTTCCCGACATGTGTTGCAACGCCATATTCAAAAAAATAAATTGTTTCTCCCTGCATGTCTTTCCCGTGCATCCCCGTTCCCCTCCCGCATCCCCTTCCCTCCCGCATTCCCCTTCCACCTTCCCCGTCTACCCTCTACCCTCTCCTGCTCCCCCGTCCCGCCAACCCCCCTCCAGCGTTCCGTATATTCAGTCCCAGTACATTCTGTTTTCAAACAACTCGCGTGCCGGTTATTACAATTTTTTTATTCAAAATTCATTTTTCACATATTACAAATATTCATTTTCGTATATTATAAGAACAATTAATCAAATCTGGTACCTAACATAGTTACCAATTTAAAATATCTGTAATTTAAAAAGTCCATAGACGATTCTTTTGTTACAAAAAAACAGCTGCCTGCTAAATTCAATTTCATCAAACGCGCGAACTGTCAAACGTGCGAAGTTAAAAGAGTCGTTAAGTTTTCTGAAATTATCCAATTTTCTGCGCAATTATTTTAATTTTTCTTTCCCTAAGACCCCTCTGTAAAGTATAAGAAAACTTTAAAAAAAGATGAATGAAATAGGTAAAGTCGTTCTGAAGTTATGGCGTGACCAAGGGAAGGAAACAAGGATTCATTTTTATATACATATGGATGACATTTGTATAGCGCAGTTTTGTGTTAATTTACTTCAAGTGCGCTCTACGATAATTAACTTAAAAACAATCTAGTATTCTCGTTATTTGATTTTGGGGTGTTATGCCGTGTTGAGCTACCTCCTTCTTTAGCCAACGTTTCGGACATCGTTGCAGTGTCCATCATCAGGGCAGATCTGGCAGATCCGGCAGATCCGGTAGATCCCACATCTCCGGATCTGTCGGATCTGCACTGATGTTCGAAACGTTGGCTAAAGAAGGAGGTAGCGCAACACAACATAAAACCCCAAAAACAAATAACGAAAATGCTTTTGGCCGTGAAAATCTTAAAACGTATCAATCTAGTATTCAGTCAAATTATTCCTATAGTGCTTGATCCAATACAAAGCAATAACAAGTATAATATAATAATATGATACAAAATGTACAATAACAGTACTATCATAGCACAGGACAGTAATAATAACCAGCATGACATAAAAAAGGTACTATAATAATAATAATAAATTTGGACAACTTATATAGCGCTGTTTTTGCGAAAAATCGCCTCAAGAGCGCTGTAAATACTAGGCATTACTGTACTGTACTGTACATTATAAAGCAATGATAAGAGAACTACAAATAATAATCATTAATAAGAGTGCTACAGCAAAGGACAATAGGACAATAGTACAGGATTCTAGCGTATTTAGTCTATGTATTATCTATGTCAGTTTATTTTTCATTATCATTATTGACCGCTAAATGTATTTGGAAATGTATTTTGAAGCCGTAAGTATTTGAAATACAAATTACAAAATACCTCAGCATCAGGTAATTGAAATACCAATTACAAAATACATTTTTAGGAAGTATTTGAAATACAAATATAAAATACGTATTTGTATTTCAAATATGTATTTCAATTACAAGTAATTCAAATACTGCCCAGCCCTGCCTACAAATAAGGGAAAATTTGCCAAAATTGGTAGCAAAGCAATCCGAGGTATTTTAAATAAAGCCATATTGTGGCAAAAAGCACTCCAGTAGTTAAGCAGTTTTATAAGATGTCACTCGTTCAAGGTTTATCGTTATTATGATATATACAATAATTATTATAACATGCAACACAAACAATATGTCAGCAAACAGATTCCTAGAATGAAAGACTGAAGTGTGGTATGAGTTTTTATGCTCGTGTAAGAAATGTGGAGATCCGCAAACAATGCAAGTGTCATGAGTAAGATTAAGAAAGGGATGACCAGATGCTTGGATATGTCCGTTTGCAATCTTTAGAGCACCGGCATTGCATGGGAATGCTATCCTTGTTCTACCGGTATTTTAATGGAAGATGCTCCGAGGAACTAGCATCATTGATCTCCTCGGCACAGGTACATAGTCTGGAAACACGCCAAACGCGCGCCCGACATATGTACACGGTTGACATTCGTCACAAGAGAATGGATCACTTCTTCGACTCGTTCTAGAGTTTACCAGCTCGGCTGTGGAAAGATGTGCCGGCCTACTCTGTGTTTCCTCCTTCCTACAACATGGCCATGAGAAAAATTATTTTCCTCCGGGCCTCCTGAGCAAATGAACGAAGAAAGGAGTATAAGGAGAATATGAATGCACGCCCGAGGAAGGCTAGGCACGATCAAGTGAATCAAATCTTGAGTCAGGCCGGATTAAAAGTCAAAATAATTAAAGAGTATATATGACGCGATTTATGAATGTGAATGAGACAAGGAGTGGATGCCAAGACCGAGTTGTTTGATGGTCCGTTCTCTCTGCCTACTACTGTAGAGAAACGGCCTGATGGTTAGTTAGTTGGAATAAATGATATCTCTTAACATATTTGCACAACTTCCATCTATTAACAAAGTTGTAAACCTTCTTACAAAATTTATACAAATATAAACTTACTTATAATGCTAAGCCCTGTACTTTCGTAATATATTTGGTGGGGTTGGACTGTTTCACCATGATGTCGCTCACCATACATTCTGATAAGGGAATGACGAACAATATGGAATGATGAACGATATGGTGAAACAGGACAAGTCCACATATTTTATTTATTTAGCCACTGGAGCGTTTTTGGCCACATTTTGGCAAAATTGCAATTATTCCCGAGCATTCGCTGGCCAAAATATGGTCAATTTGAAGAGATATTTTAAAACATTTACTGGAATTATTGCAAAAGTTCCCGCGTATTTCGCCCGTTTCGATTAATTACAAAGATAATTTATTTTTTTCATTTGTCAATAAGTGGCGTCTCTTCTGAATTATTTTTTATTGCCACTTCGAGATTCAAAATTCAATCCAAAAAATATGGGATACACAGTAAAATATTGGTGCATTCTACGGCTCTCTAAAATTTTCAGATTTCATTTAATTTTTCCGACAATTTTATAAATTAGTTTTATTTATAAGGTTTCAATAAACGAATTACTTGCTCAATGCTGTTTTTAAGCGGGTTCTCCGACTGTGAACATGAACATTTGCTTGAACTTTACTATAAACATTGGCAACGGGGGCGTGACCTTAATGCAGATGCATTCAAAAATGTGCAAGACCACGCCCCCCTTGTCAATGTTTATATTAATTTTCAAGCAAATGTAAGCCAATGTTCATGTTTACAGTCGGTGGAGACCCTGCTTTATAAACAACAAAATAGTATAAAAACCTTTTTGTAATAGGTATATATACGTTGTACATATTTAAAAGTATAGCCGAATCAACAAAGGTTCCTAATAAGCGCAGATTTAAAAAATAAAGTTTGAAATCCAGGGTTAATTCAATAAAACTCTATTCATTATATTTTTTTATAAGTTAGTAATTATATTAATTTCTTACCCAAACACTTCCCATTTTGATACCAATGTTCATCTCAGTCATATTCAGAAATTCACCGAAGAGCGCTAATTTAGCCTCTATGACAATATCCAGATTGGTTATCTCCAACCTAAAATTGAGCACTTCATTGAGCAATTGGTCATGTTTTAATCTTAGATACCCCCCTAATAGAGCTGACCACAATTGCGTGTTTCGTACGATTCTTCAAAACTGCAAATTCAGGGGTCATTCCGCTAGGGGTAGAAATAAGCGATCAGTAAAATCCAATTTCTATTACGTAAAATATTCATCAGGTTAAATAGTGATAATCTACTAATTAATATGAACATATTATGCAAACATATTTTATTTATATTTATTTATTTAACGCCCAAAGGGCTTTTACATTTTGGTAGTACAAATAATTCATGACAGATTATTTTTAAACATATGCAGAAATAATAAAAATAAAATTTGATAAAAAAAACACACAAGTCATTATTCGACATATATTCTAAACCTCTCCTTCCTACATAAAAGCAAAAATAAATGGTTTAGTTCCGCTTTCCCCCCCCCCCCCCTCCCGCGTTGCATACATTCAGTCCCGGTACATTCAGATTTTCAAACAGTTTGCGTATCACCTTTTGCAATTTTTTTATACAAATTTCATAACGCCAGAGCTCACCAGTATATATAAACCATAGCGGGCACGCACACATCAAATCCCCAAAGTTTCATCGCAATTGGATGAATGGTTAGCAATACATAATTTCATGATGCCAGAACTCACTTTTATGTATAGAAACCATCGCGGGCATGCGCACATCAAATCCCCACAGTTTCATCGCAATCGGACGAATGGTTTAGCAACACAAAGACATCTCATATACATACTCACATTAAAGCATGTTTTAAGTTTTATAGTTATATAGATATGTATATCTGTACAACGTTTGTAAATTTTGCTAGTCTGTATGAAAGTTTTATTACTGATGTGTATTTCTGAATAACGTTTGTTAAATTTCGACATGTATTACGTTTGTGAAAGCTGTAGGGCTTTATTAGAGCATACAATAAATAAATAATTTTATCTCTGAGAAAATTACACTCCATACTAATTAACTTACTCTGCAACTCCTTCTCCATAAATTTCCAGGAAAGACCTTCCCAAAATGTCTGCATATAATTTGTAATGATCTGGAAAGAATGATAGTTTACTTGAAATTTTAAAAAATCATTGTACGCTAAGAGGGAATAATCGGACAAAACCGGAAATACGTCATTATTAAATCAAACTTTAGACGTATTTACTCTTTTTCACAAAAAATTTTATCTAGTAAAGCTATGTTTAAAATTTTGAGAAAATATGATTATGTTTAGTACAATAAGGTTTTACCGTAGGTCGTTGGCAGATTTGTTAATTTTTAAACAAAATTTTGTATTAAACAACATACATTTCAAATCGTATAATCATGCAGTAAAATAAATCAATACATTATCTGGGAAAGCTATGTTTCAGAATTTTAATTTTAGTTCAAATAAAATCATAAAAAAAAGATCCGCGCCCGCGTTTTGTGACGAAAATACTTCAGTTTTTCTATTTATTTACGGTCTTACAAACCGATATATTTAAAAAAAAATTACATTCTTATTTTGCTTAGAAATTATTGAAAAATTATAAATATTTATGATCAAAAAGTAATTACAAAAAATACCCACCAAAAATATCAAAGCAAATTTTAAATGAAATAAAATCGATATTAAGTTATTAAGTTAAAATGCTGGTATGGAGAAAAAATAATCTTTCTCATCGGAACTGCCCCGTACAGCTGCAAGAGTATGATCGCAAGATCATCGTTCGACGAGATTTGAATTCTCGGCCGCTGGTAAAAGGCCCTTAACCCATTGGCCACAAACCCCGACAGCCTGCAGGGTGTGCAACTCAGGTACTTAACCACAAACCCCGGCACGCTGACGGGCTAGAGTAGGTCTGTCAAAAAACGGAAAACTAACACAATAGTGACATTTTTCAATAAAATTTTAAATGCCAAACGCTCTGTAGGTAATTAATCATTAATTTCATAGAATTGGCAATAATATGTTTCTTATGTTTTTTCCCTGATATTTGTGTTCCAAGTTTTGTATGCAGCCAGCCGCTATTTAATTTCTTCAAAATTGCGAGTGGTTCTAGGCTTTTGGTAGTGACCCTGAAAGTCCCTGATTGCTTTGATGACCTTCATACACAATTATTTTATTATTTATTAGTTTACATGTATATAAAAATCAAAAATTATTATTGTTCGATTTATGAATTTTAATTGTAACTCTTTGAATAAAAATGTGGAAAAATACTTACGAAAAAAGAGAAGGTTATATTTTTAACCTTATTTACACATATTTCAATATTTAAAAAATATATATATATTTATGTTTTTCTTTACCTTAATCCAATATGTAAACGAATTTAAAGAAATTAATTCATTTGAATATACGGTTCAAAAGTAACAATAGATTTAGTACACCAATGCAAGTTTTCAATTTTTGGTACAAAATTAATTCAGTAGTGAAGGCCAACTTTTTAGTTCATTAATTCTGTGGCCAATGGGTTAAGGGCATACTTATTAAACTTCATTGTCTGTCATTTTATAAATGACGGTAATTTAATTATTTTAGAAAAAAAAACACTTTTTGCAATCAGGTCCGGCCCTGAGACGAGAATTTTGGTACCCCTTGTCAAAACAAGTAGATGCCTAGGGAGGTGATCACCATGATCAATATTTGGATGATTTGTATTTTTATTTAGCCGTTTTTATGAAAAATATCTCAAGAGTGATGTGTTAGGAGCAGTGACGTAGCGAGGGGGGGGGGGGGCGGTCCGCCCCGGGTGCCACCCGATAGGGGGGTGACACTCGACCATGGAAAAAAAATTACGAAGGATATTGTCACCAAAGTATTGTATACATGAACACGGTCTGTTATTTTCTTTCATATGTTCCACGTGGAGTGCCCTGAATCTGAAATTCCTTTAATACGGGGGGGGGGGGTGACACCACACCCCGGGGGGTGACATCCGCCACGGGTGCCACCCATGCTAGCTACGCAACTGGTCAGGAGTTAGGTTTTATCAGCGCCTCGGCACATTGTGCGGGCTTCGTGAGAATATAATGTGTCCAGGAGGCATATAATAATATTAATAATGTAATTAACTTGGCTTACCCGCATCTATTCTCAACAAAGGTACAGTCAGATTTGTATTGAAGCGCATGCCAAACACGTTGAAGTCGATAGTGTTGACAACAAATGATTGAAATCCTGTCACTTTGAACTGTTCAAAAGATGCATTCATCCTGAAATATAATTAAAAAAACAAACACCACAAGCGTTTTTTTTAAAACATTACAATAGATAATTCAACTTTTGACAACTAAATGGCCAAAACCCTAAACACAATAACTCTAAAATAAAGTCTAAAATCGTTCTTTCTAAGGGGTTTATATTAATTAATTCTGATTATATCTGATTTATTTGAATTAATTCTGATATTAATAAAATCTCGGTTCCATGACAACTCAACAAAGTGACATTTTAAAACCCCTTTGAAAAGTCATTAACCCTTTGATTAGAGTTATTTTTTATCATTTACATTGTGGGAGTTAGTTAATTTTCAAGTTTTTCTTAATTTTAAGTAATCGATTAAATTAATTGTGTTCTTACTTTTTTTACTACATAAGTAAATTTCAGAGCTTTTTGATTACTATTATTTTAACCTTTTCTTATTGCATTATAAATTACTGTTGGACAAATTCAGTGAATTATAAAAAAATATTGTTTATGTGAAAAACCGCTAGGTTAAGTTATGGTTTTTTTTTATAACTTTTAATGACTTTTCAAAGAGGTAATTGAAATTGCACGATTCTGAGTTGTCATGGTAACCCTTTTTCTATCGCGTGTAAATTGACAGTGAGTTTGTGGGTTTTTTTTATTATGAATAATTTTCTTTTTGCATTAATATCTGAGTCCACAGCAAGGTGCATTTTTATACATTAGCTCCACACAGGAAGCCCTGAGGAAAAAAATTCCCTTAAGGCTTGTGTCATCTTTGGGTATGGGGGCGTTCAAGTATTACGTAACGCAATTTTTCAAAATAAATGAAAAATAATAATAAAAATAATAGTAAAAATAAATAAAAATAAAAATAATAATAAAAAATAATAATAATAAAAAATAAAAATAATAATACCGACTACTATGCCATTTCAAGACTCATGAAATTCATTAGATGGTGCAACATGGAAAATATATGATACATTGTTTTATAAAGATACATACATATATTAATATTGCAACATTAATATATAGGATATATTTAAAAAAAAAAAAAAAAAAAAAAAAAAATGAAACCTTAAAATAAATAAAACAGATGAGGCAAAAAATGACAGCAGTATGCGAGTCAGAAGCCTCGATTAAATATTATAATATAAAAAAATAAATAAAAATTTTCAAGATTTTAGACCCCTCCTCCCCCCCATGTAACGCGCCGTAACGTTTTTCCTAACGTAACGTTTTTCCTAAACGTTACGTAATGCTCAAGTGACAATTTTTACCTGAAAGTCACAATTAAGTTGCGCAAAGTACTGGAAAGTTGCTTAAATACCTTTTTTCTTGTTTTAATCGCGTTTGCGGTAATAAATAAAACAAGAGATATCAAGAAGGAAAAGGATTGCCAAGTTGGAAGATTGAAATTCCTTAGTTTTTTTATCTAAATAAAGAAAAACATGTTACGTAACGCGTTGTTCGAACCCCCCCCACCCCCGCCCCGTAACGCACAGTAACGTTTCACAAGACCCCTCCTCCCCCACCAAGTGCGTTACGTAATACTTGAACGGCCCCTTTGCTATGTGGAGGGTCTTTTTAGGGAAGGAAGTAGAAGAAGTTCTGTGAAGGAAAAGGGTACCTACAAGGGGTGGGTAGGAATCTGGGGGTCAATTTGTCTAGGAGCGACGGACAAATGAATCTATCCCTCCCACTGCAATGCAAGATGATGGGTCGAGAGAGTCCGGCTGGAGAGGCCTGGGTTAGGTCTCTCTCAACCAGTCGTGGGCAATCGGCCTGCTACACAGTGGGTGGGCAAATGCATTCGCCGCCAAGACCTAGATAAACCTCACCCCAAGAATCCGGGCACCCCTGCTAAGTCACAAGGCGTGACCTATGGCAGGGGTGTTGGTTATCCAATAAATGGTTCCCAGGGCGGCGGTACCCATACCCGCCTTCAAAATTGCAAAAAATATATTTGAAGTGGCTAGGGCACGTACTAAGAATGTCTGATGACCGAATTCCTACGAAAATACTGAGTGCGATTCCAGAGGGTAGATGTCCAGTGAGCCGCCCTAGACACAGTTGGGCGAGACAACTCCAGAAACTGTGTGAGGAGAGGATGGGAGATGCAATGGGTCTCTGACCCGAATAGGACAAGGGGAAGAAGACGATGATGATGATGATGATAAATGAAAAGTGTTCTCACATACTGCAAAACATTATTAATATCCATTTTGATATTCAGACTGTCCCTTTGGTATGGTTCTAGTACGGGCAAGCCCAGGGAAGGGACTCCCGTTCCCATGGCTTCTCGAACCTTTTCCATCAGGGCCCTCAGACCGTTTTCTATGGGGCCATATGGACTGGATTCCACAAGGTTCTGGTCGGTGGCAGCCGTGGAAGTGGCTACCATAGCCAGAATGATTAGCAGCTTCATGATGTTTTCTGAACAAACAAAATTAATTATCGAGAGAAATACATATTATACATTTTTTCTAATGGAAAAAATTCTCGAGTAAAACATCAAATTGTAATATTCTCTCAATCGAAAAATGTGTAATGATGTGTGTCCTGGATATGACCGAATGTTTATCTGATTTTTCTGTTTCAGAGTTGGTAAAATTATCTTTAATGATTAAAAAAAAATACATATTACTATGTAAATTCACTCATGAGCCAATAATTCAAAAATCAGTTTTTTTCGGCGCTTTTAGTTGAAAAGCAAATGCCACATTGATTGGTGCTTTCAAATTGTGAAATTGACCAACAGACTGTTTGTACTGAGTTAAAGTCAATGGCTGGTTACCAAAATGGCACACATTGAAGACACAGGACGCAGAAAGAAATATTTTAACAAATTTTCTGGGGCCTCCACTTCCGAGGGGAAAATAGTTCACATTGAGGACATAGGATTCGGAAAAAAAATTCACATCTTTAAAAAATCGTAAAATACTGCTTGTGCAAAGATGGAGGACTAGCTAGGACTGAACTTGCGACGCCAAGTTGGGAAATCTGATATGATTAAAAGGTTTTTAATTTTTAAGCAATACTAAAAAATTTGCATTTAACCAAATGCTAAAGAATTTGTATCCATATATTGTTGGGAAAATAAAAATTGAGAGCATTTATTGGCTTACCCCCTGAAAATTTGCAGCGCTTTTTTGTGTCATTATGAGGAAACCGGGCGGCATTTTGAAACGTATTCCCCAATTTCCTCTCTGGATTTTGACACTAATACAAATATTTTTTTAATATAATATAGATATCGAACACTAGCGTGTCGATACGTTTTGCTTTTTTTGATAAGTTAATTCTTATAGGAGTTAGGATTTTCCAAAAATTGTTAAAATTGGCAGGTTTGAACACCATCAGCAGATGGTATATTTAAAAAAATGTGTATTTAAAAAAATCAAAACATACATACATGAGTATTTTCATTTACTTGATACGGTTTGTAAAAAAAATCTTAAAAATTGGTCCAGTTTTGGCAGGTAGAAAGGGGAATACAAAATCTCGGTTGGGATAATTTTATTTAGGTTATCAGCCCTAGTTGTAGATGTCCCTTTAATCAAATTCAATTAGGGGAAACCCTTTAATTCATATTCCACTTCCTTTACCTACCACATAGGTACCTTGAATACCATGGAAAAAATTTCAACAGCGGCACTTTTCCGTGTCTCTATGAGAATAATAACTAATTTTCAAGTCCCTTTCCTCTCATCACTTACTCCAGTTGAGGATGTCATAGTTCCGCAAGTAATCGAAGTAAGTAATTAGCTACACTTTAAAAAAAAAAAAAATTATTTGACCTTTCAAAATGTAAAAGAATATTTTTAAAGATAAATAATAAGGAACTCCAGTGAAAAATATTATGGCTTGAAAAAAATATGTTCATATAGAATAATAAACGCTGATTCAGAATATACAGGGTGTCTGGGGGTAAAGTGCATTAACTTCGGAAGGTGATTCTACGTGGTAGATTATTATTATAAAATAATATTATGGTAGGAGTAAAAAAGATTAACAACTTTTTCCGAAATTCCAATGTTTTTTTCCCATGCAAAAAGACGTACTTACTAAAAATCCTTAGTGTGAGGTACGATCTTACTTGCTGAGATCCTGCCGGGCGCCAGTGGCGGCGTAGGGTAGATTGGCACCCGGGGCGGTTTTGTATTGAGCACCCCTACTTAAAATAAAACACCACATACTAAACATGTTTACGAGACTTTATTTTTCTTAAATATTCGATCATATTATCAAAATTGATTGAAAGATTGGTTCGTCGCGCTTCGCTCGTTGTGGACCTTAATTAAGATTTTATTAATTATAACTTTTTTCACGTGAAGCCACCGAAACACAAATTGTTAAAAAAAAACCTGCGACGACGGTCTAATTCTTCGTAAAATCTATCGTGACATTCTAACATTGTTCTCTGCAGCTCCTCTGGTTGTATGTCCAGCATATTGCACCATTTCTCCAGGCATCCTTTTTCGAAATCTCCTCCTTCCTCTTATTCCTTTAATCGGAATGTCCAAGTTCACACATTTTTTTGTTGTGTAGCAAATAGCCTTTTCCACCATTTGGTTGCGTTGATTTTGAAGAAAATTTTTAAGAGCTTTGTTTTTTATTACACATTTTATTACCAATTATAGCCCAGATTTTTGCATTTACTTTTTTGTCTGATTATCTTCTTCCAGGACTTCTCACCAAAAGGAAAGATAGCATAGAAAACTGAAGTCACACACAGCTGGTACGAGTGTTGATGCTGCGTCTCTTTTTTCAACGGTTTCTTTGCTGGTGCTGGGATCACACATCTCTTTGAGTGTTGATACAAGCTTCTCAAAATTATTCTTCAGTGGTTAAACAGCGTCGTGATGAGCATTCCATCTTGTCTCTGATAGTCGTTTATCGGACACGCCTACATTTTTCATTAATATTTCCCACTGCGCTCGATGTTACTTGCGGTATAAGATCAGACCAAGCGTAACATGATTTCATTGTTTTAGGGAATTAGAAATTATATTCGGAAAAAAAAAATTATATAGTTGTGATTCGTTTCAAAATATGATATTAGTATGTAAGTAGCTAGATACAAAAGTAGATAGTTAATTATTGACATGTCTTTACAGAAGGAGATTTTAAACGCATTTTTTGGCTGTACGAGTGAGTTGTCGTTGTCACCCCTTGGTGCTTGGCACCCGGGGCGGACCGCCCCCCCCCTTACGCCGTCACTGCCGGGCACTTGACTCGATTGTGATTGGCCCGTATCGTAGTAGCGGAAAATAATAAATCTGGCCGCACACGCCGGACTAATTTTATCTTTTTACCTCAAAACAACCCCTAAAAGTTGGAATTTCGAAAAAAGTTATTTACCTTTTTTACGTACTATCATGTAGAATCACCTCCCGAAGTTAATGCACTTTACCCCCGGACACCCTGTATAAGTTTAATTTAATAATATTAAACACAGAATTTTTTTTAAATTATTAAAAAGTCCATTTTTAATCGGGTCGTAAAAACACGCCGACAAGTAGGCATTATTGAAATGTTTAGTGGTGACGTCACTGTTCGTTGTGTCGTGACGTCACCGTAAAGTCATTGTATGGGAATGTAGGTATGACACAAGCCATCGTATTAATTTATTTATTTAGATTTAGTTGTTGTGTTTATTGAAACATTATTTAGGCCTGAATAATGTTTTAAAAATAAAGGTATCTCTGATTAGTTTATCTCTATTATTGAAAATATTCAAAAACTACTGCACAAAAAAAATTCAAAAACTACTGTAAAAAAATAGTAATGCTACTTCTAGGGAGAATACTTTGAACAACGAAATTCAAAATGGCAGCAGTTGATCAGCTGATTGGCCGATCCTATAGTAACTTTTCAGGAGTGGTGACGTCACACAATTCACCATACATACGATGGTTTTCGGGGGATCTTGAAAAATTAAAACTTTGACAATTATTTTAACTATTAAAACTAACTCTAAAAATAAAATAAAAAATGCAGTAATTTAAGTTAGAAGGTCATTATTCATTTTTAAAAAATAAAAAAATTGGACTGGAGTTCTCTATTGTGTAATACACAATTCAAAATGTGAGTAGCGGTATTTTCATAATATTATTTTAAACTTTTAAATGCTTAATGCGATCAACTCCAAATCACAATTTGATGGCATCGCAATGTCTTGTTCAAACCCCTTCAGTAAAATGTTTTTATCTTATCGTTTAAAGTGTGATTATAAGTGTTTTTAGCGATGCCTATCTGACTAGGATGTACTGTGTCCAGACAGACGCAGGAGATACATAGATGCGTACAAACATGCATATATATATACTAAGGTTAAATACATATTTGAGGTAGATACAATAATTATACTGGGCGATACTTGGCGGCGGTTGCGTCTGCCGTCCTGCTGCATGGCGGGCCGGATCAAGAGAGACTGGTTGAGGGAGGCATTTTGACCTTTCCAGCCGGACTCTTTCAACCAATCGCCTTGCACCGCAATTGGAGGGATGGAATCGTACGTCCGTCATTGCTGGACACACTGACCCCCGGATTCCTACCCACCCCTCATATCTTTTCAAGATCCCCTAAGATGACATAGGCTCTGAGGGAAATTATTTTACCCAGGGTCTCCTGTGTGGAGCTAATGTAAAACAAAAAACATTTTTTACACATTCTGTTATTTACAATATCGCGAACTGTGAAGGTGAAAGGTTTCTGACTTAACGGATATGTTTGCCTGAAAAGATGAGTTTTAAGTTAAGCTCTAAATTCTGTTGAATCTTGGCAGGTTATTCCAGCCTTTAGGCTCTGCCACTTCGAAAGCACGCTCACCGGACTTAGAAGGTAGCCGGTGTGTTCTTTGTCTCCCTCAACCTTCCGACAGCTGTTGACCTAAGGGTAGACTATCTTTATTTTGTAATTGAATATTCAAACCCGAACTGTTTTTCTATTACCTACTATAATATCTGAACGCTGTGCATCCAAAATGTGAAAATATGCAATTGGATCATAGGGCCTTTAAAAATTTATACCCTTTAGCCGTTGAACCATCTCGGTATTGCCATTAAATTGGGTTCATGTGGTGAGGTTTTTCCGGATCTTGGCGGTAGATGCGTCTGCCCACCAACTGCATGGTAGGCCGGATCCGGAGAGACTTTTTTTTACATTAGCTCCACACAGGAGGAAAATAATTCCCCTCAGGGCCTATACCATCTTTGGGAATGCTGTGTGGAGGGACTTTTTTGTGAAAGGAAGGAGAGGAAGTTCTGTGAAGGAAAAGGGTGTTAGAGGTGGGTAAGAATTCTGGGGGTCAGTGTGTCCAGGAGTGATGGACGTATGAATCCATCCCTACCACTACGGTGCAAGGCGATGTGACAAAAAGGCAATAAACATTTGTTCCTTATCACAATAACGCTACAGCTCTTTCAGAAGATAAGATACACAATGTACATAGGTCTGTTTTCTCTAAAGGATTTTTTTTTTCTTGCATCTCTCTCTCACACACTGCACCGAGACGTCTCCGTAAACCCTACAAGTAGTATTGAAAATAATTTTGAAAGTATGGAATATGGTAGAATAAGTAAGGATAGTATTGAAGTGTGAGTGTCAAAAACGTCAAATGTCAATGCGCTGATGGTTTTGCTTTTGTTCTTAAACATACAATGCTGTAGCTCTTTCTTACACACTAAATAACAACAGTGGAAAATGAGACAAACGGTGAACATATGTCTGCACTCCCCCAAAGGAAACATACAATCATTATCATACATCTCAGGGGGCGTTCAAGAATTACGTAATGCAATTTTTGAAGATTTTTGACCCCCCTCACCCCCATGTAATGCGCCGTAACTTCCCCCCCCCCCCCCCTCCCCCTAAACGTTATGTAACCCCCAAGTGACAATTTTTACCTGAAAGTCACAATTAAGTTGCGCAAAGTACTGGAAAGTCACTTAAATTTATTTTTTCTTGTTTTAATCACATTTGCAGTAATAAATAAAACAAGAGATTTCGAGAACGAAAAGGGTTACCAACTTGGAAGATTTTAATTCCCTTGTTTTTTTATCTAAATAAAGAAAAACATGTTTCGTAACGTGTTGTTCAAACCCCCCCCCCCTCGTAACGCACAGTAACGTTTCCCAAGACCCTCCCCCTCCCCAAGTGCGTTACATACTTGAACGGCCCCTCACTCAAACGTATAAAGAAAATTAAATGGCAATTCCCGTCGCCGTGGCTGAGCCATAATAAAATATATCTGTTTAACAATTATTATAAGCAATAATTGTCAGCCTGAAACACTCATTTACATTGATAAATCTTCCGAGAAAAGATACTTGCCGCCAACGGGACTTGAACCCGTGTCCTTCTGGTCGGATGCTCTGACCACTGAGCTATGGCGGCTTATCAAATACCCGCCAAATAATTCAATATATACTAGTGTTTCATTCAACAATTACCGCTTATTATATTTTTTCCACCTGAAAACAACCAACTTTATTTTTACACT
This sequence comes from Limnephilus rhombicus, assembly GCA_929108145.2. Lineage (NCBI taxonomy): Eukaryota > Metazoa > Arthropoda > Insecta > Trichoptera > Limnephilidae > Limnephilus > Limnephilus rhombicus. The sequence goes on along the minus strand of OV815292.1, from coordinate 17,394,712 downwards.
AACAATGTCTCTCTCGCAAAAATAAAGTTGGTTGTTTTCAGGTGGAAAAAATATAATAAGCGGTAATTGTTGAATGAAACACTAGTATATATTGAATTATTTGGCGGGTATTTGATAAGCCGCCATAGCTCAGAGCATCCGACCGGCAATCAGAAGGACACAGGTTCAAGTCCCGTTGGCGGCAAGTATCTTTTCTCGGAAGATTTTTCAATGTAAATGAGTGTTTCAGGCTGACAATTATTGCTTATAATAATTGTTACCCTTTGTGCTATGCATAAAAATCTTGTCTAAACGTTAGTTTCTAAAATTAAAAAATAATAATTTATATCTGTTTACTCCAAAGGAAAAAAGTAATACTTTGGAGGAAACAATCACACGTATTTTGTGTGTCTCATCTTTTGTCCCACCTCTTAATGTGTTAGAAAGAGCTGCAGCATTATTGCGATAAGAAACGTGTGTTTATTGCCTTTTTTATGCCGTCACGGTACCGTAACTGAATCGTCACGGTAATTTTAAAAATTTAAAAATGCTCAATGATAAGTGGAGCTTAACATATAGACTGTTATTTTATTTTCCTATAGGTTTATGGCTTTCGAAAAGGTCTACCAAGCTCAATAGTCCTATGTTACAGCACACCACAACACATGCAAGAATCTCTATAACAGTGGTAGTATGTGACTTTTCAATGAGCTAGAGTGCTAAGATTGAAAAATACAACATTATTGATCTCATTGTAACTGAAAACGATTTTAAAAAAAAAATTCATTTGTTTATATGAAGAGGTCGTGTCTCTCTCAGATTTGACATTTTACAAAAAAAAAAAAAATTTTTTTTGCTTACCAACAATATTATTGCTTCAATACTATGCAAAACCAAGTAACTATATTTATTAGACACAGTAAAAAGTTTCACACAACACAGACAATAATTATAAATCTGACAAAACAAGATTTTGTACTATTTTCTTATCTTAAGATAATAGGTGCAGTGGTGTAGCTAGAGGGAGCGGCGGGGGCGGCCCGCACCGGGTGCCACCCGATGGGGGAAGGTACTTACGAAGGTCGAATATTGCCACAATAGTATTTTACACATGAACACTGTCTGTAATTTATATTTTCGTAGCTATATGGCTAGGTCAGTCGGGGACTCGCCAAAAATTCTGTTGTTTTATTTTCGTTCCCAGCTCTAACTATTGCTCGGTTGGGGATTCTTCTGAAATATTAATTCCCATGCTTGTGACCTTTGTCATTCTCATTTCTTTCATACATTGTGATCGATGTGAACTCGTGAAGTGAATTGTTACCTATTGATTGAAGTAAATTAGTGAAAAAGTTGTTATTCTGTTAGCGTTTTTAAAAGTGTTGAAAAACATTTAAAAAGTGGATTGGATAGTTAATTTTTTTGTAATAAACCATAACTAATAAACGCAAAACCATAATACAATTAGGGAACGTTCAAGTATTACGTAACGCAATTTTTGAAGATTATTGACCCCCCCTCCCCCCCATGTAATGCGCCGTAACGTTTTTCTGTAACCTTCCCCCCCCCCTAAGCGTTACGTAACGCCCAAGTGACAATTTTTACCTGAAAGTCACAATTAAGTTGCGCAAAGTACTAGAAAGTCGCTTAAATACCCTTTTTCTTATTTTAATCGCGTTAGCGGTAATAAATAAAACAAGAGATTTCGAGAATGAAAAGGGTTGCCAACTTGGTAAATTTTAATTCCCTGTTTTTTTTTATATAAATAAAGAAAAACATGCTACTTAACGTATTGTTCGAACCCCCCTCCCCCCCCTGCTAATGCACAGTAACATTTCACAAGACCTCCCCCCCAAGTGCTTTACGTAATACTTGAACGGCCCCTTAACCACTCAGGTATTTTGCGATTATGCAAGTTTTTGAAGTAAAACTTCTTTACGCACGCTTGACTTGGGGAGAAAGCTGGTGAATGCGTGACGAGAAAGTGTGATCGGGTAAGGCGAACGGTCGGTCCTTTACACACGCTTGACTTTGTGAATGCGTGACGAGAGCATTATGAAAAGTGTGATCGGACGAGGAGAACGGTCGGGCGAGGCGAACGGATGTTGAGAGGGAGATATAAGTTAGTGAAGTTTTACTTCAGTCGTGTGGTCTAAAGCACACTCGTTTTGTAGTCTTAAACGAACTATCAGATTTATAAAAACTTTGTGTTATTTCCGCTTCGCAATTAAAGCTCTATAAATGAAACATTTCTGAACGTAGCCGAATACTAAAAACAGTTTTTGAAAGGTTGTGAAATAAGGTTTCAAATTATTATATTACAAAATAAATATTAAACTTTTTATTTATAAATATTAAACTTCAGAATGCGAACATAAAAAAATTGTAAAAATGACTTATGTTTTAATGTGAAAACGGTACTAAAATCAGGGACTATGAAAAAAAAAACACTTCAGTATTCTATTGTATCAATGCAGGGGCGGATCCAGGAAAATTTTCTGGGGGGGCCACAATGGGCGGACGGGCAAAAAAATCAACAATAAGGAACTCCAGTGAAAAATATTATGGCTTTAAAAAAATATGTTCATATAGACCAAGAAACGCTGATTCTGAATATATAAGTTTTATTTCATAATATTAAATGCAGAGTTTTTAATAAATTATTAAAAAGTGCATTTTTAAACCTCTTCCCAAAACACAGCGTTAAGTTGGCATTACTGAAATGGTTAACGGTGACGTCACAGTTAACCTGTCACCTGTGTATTGTATTGTATTGTATTGACATTTGAAATGACTTGAAGTGCACACGGTGCACACGTACCTATGCAATTCAACATTTCGTGTTTTGGTTTATTTTCATACTGTTTATAGAGATTTAGATAAATAATAGTTATTGTGTTTATTGAAACATAATTTAGGCCCTCAACAATTTACGAAAAGGGCTATATTTGCGGACAATCTGCAATAAATTTTGTCTATTTGAGGTTAAAGTCGTGTCATATTTTGACATTATTTGGTTATGTATTATCAAATTGTTTTTAGTATAGGGCTTTTTATACAAGTTGTTACACACTCGTCATGATCAGTGTATTATAAATACCAGTGTTTCTGTATGTATTATACATAAAACAATGTACCTACAAAGTAACGCCTGACACAAAACACGATGTCACATGTATTTGCAATGAAAGAGATGATTTATATTGCACTTTGATTAAATACAATAACAATAGCGGTGAAATGTGGACATTTTACCAATGTTTTTCTATATTAAAAGCAGTTAATCTTGAATAAAAAACACACCTCACACCTAAAAGTCATTACAAAGCATTCCGCCATGATTATTCTGGGTTCTGGGTTCTTCACAGTGTTGCCAACAGTTAGAAGTGAAATTTCCCTAGAATTTCACATTTACGCAATTACCTACGTAGCCACCTGATTGTGTAACACTAATCCTGTTATATGTTAATTAATATGATAATTAATTGGAAAGATATCGGAACTTGGTAAATATACTAATAATACCGTGATTTTCCAAATAAAACACTTTTTGCTACGTGAAGTAATAATTTAAAAGTACGAATACACTCACCACTGAATTAGAAACTGAATTCCAAATTAAAAAAAAACACTTTGCAAAATAAAAATCATAAGCAACCCGCCGCTCATTTGTACCAAGCGTGGTATTTTGAAGACCCCCCCCCCCCCCCGAACGTGTCACGTAGTATGGGTACGTTCCCTAATATCATTTTGAGTTGTCAGTGTTAAAAATAACATGGCATGTAAGTACATGAAAAATAATTAAGATTCATAGGAATTCCAAAAAATATATATACGTATATATATATAAATAATACCAGTAATACTGTCATATGTAATAAAATTTTTGCCAGAGTTCGAAATTTCCCTAGATTTTGTCCTGATTTCCCTTATCCCTAAAAAATATTTTTCTCCCCTAGATCTAGGGAAATTTCCCTCAACATAACATCACTGATTCAAAATGACAACTTGAAAAGTAAAAAAATTATCGGTGGGTGAAGACCACCATAGATACGGTGCATTTCTGGGAGTCTTTAAAAATTAAAACTTTGACAATTATTTTAACTATTAAAACTAACTATAAAAATAAAAATAAAAATGCAGTTATTTAAGTTTGAAGGTCTTTATTCATTAAAAAAAATAAAAAAATTGGACTGGAGTTCTCTATTACTGTTAGGATTTTTTTCTGGGGGGCCACAAGGGGCGAACGCGCAAAAAAATCAACAATTACCATTAGGATTTTTTTCTGGGGGGGGGGGGGGGCATAAGGGGCGGACGGGCAAAAAAATCAACAATTACTATTAGAAATAAACTTGAAGTATCATACTGCAAGTTTATTTCTACAAGTTCAAGTATGTATAGGAAGGTTTATACTGTTTCTACAAAATAAGTCTTTTTTATGTACTTCTATGGACAACTTTGAATAGAAATGTGAAGCTTAATTCAATATGGATCTTCTACTTTTTGTTTTAGGGTTGTCACTAGAACAGATTTCTGTGGGAACACATGTGTTAACGTGAAAACACGCTTATTGTACTTGATTGCTGTTGTTGTATTGTCATGTAAATACGCTTACAGGTCAGAGTGGTTAAGTATAAATGAGTCGAAGAATCATTTGCATGATTTTTTCTGTATTTCATTGTTGTGTATACATAAATAAATAATTAAGGAATAACAATAAGTAATTTTGAGAATTTCGAAAAACGTTTTTACACATTTTACTGGGGTAGTTTTGTTGACCAAATGTAAGAACGCCCCAGATATCGTTCAGTTGTTGATTCTCTGGATAAGAAGCCACTCACGCATTACTAGTAAAATAGCGCCGCCAATCATAATACCTAAATTATTTTCTCCAATATTCGGTAGGACATTATCCAAAATCTAGTTTGAGGATCACTAATTCTTGGGGTGACACCACATTCATTCTTGGGGTGACACCATGTTATCCATACTGGGTGCCATTCATGCTAGCTACGCCACTGAATAAGTATCATTGTTTTATTTCATAAATCACTATCTTTGAATTGAGTATTGGTCATTTCATTACATTACAAAACTGAGATAATTTTAGTCTGGTGTTCTCAGATTCAATATGACATCTTTGATTGATTTGATGGATTGTGATAAGATAATGATACAAAGTTTTAATTAGTTTTGAAAGGTAGCAAAACTGAATGAAATCATACTCACTTGTCGTAAGGATGTAACACTAACCTAATTATCATGACCTTCTTTCCATTGTCCAATTCGGATCAGGGATACATATATATTTTTTTTCTTCATATAAATACCTCACAAGCTGCTCCCGTCTGGAACCAGTGAGACTATAGCATCCCCAATTGGGGTATATTGTGAGGCTGAAAGTAGTGGGGAAGGGAAGGAGATGGGGAAGAAGAAGGTGGGGAAGTACCTGGCTGTTCAGATCTGGTCACCAAACACGGCTTAAACCATTTCAAGTAACGATTCAAATCTGAACGGTGGCCTTACACCAGGGCGATACTGAGATTATCTTCCACTCTGGAACATGCCACAAATATACTTTACTAGCTGGTTCCCGGCACGCGTTGCCATGCCATTTAATAAAGAAACTTTTTCTCCATGCGTGTCCTTTCCCTTTCGTCCCATTCCCCTTCTGCCTCCCCTTCCTATCACGCGTCCCCTTCCCCTCTCGCGTTCCCACTCCGATTCCTCCATCTTCCCTCTCCCCACTCCACTCCCCCCTTCTCCCCTCCCGAGTTCCTCTCCCCTCTCCGGAGTTCCCCTTCCCCTCCCCAGATCCCCCCCCCCCCCCTCCCATACATTCATTCCCGGTACATGCAGTTAGCAAACAGCTCGCGTGCCACCTATTGCAATTTTTTTATACAAATTTCACAATGCCAGAACTCGTATATGTTATTCTGATGTATGAGCTATATTATTGTAAAGTTTAATTAAAATCCATTCAGTAGTTTTTTCGCGAAAGAGTAACAAACATACATCCACACAAACTTTCGCCTTTATAATATTAGTAAGATATTATTTTTAATTGAATGAATTGTGAGATAACATAAATTAATCAAATAAAGTTTATTTGCCCAAGCCGGGATTCGATCCCGCGACCTTCGGATTGCGAGTCAAGAGTCTTGCCCCTAGACCACGCTGGTCGTCATAAATACATTTGTATTATCAAAAAAAATTAAATTACCAAGAAAATTCAAAATGCATGAAGAATTTGACTGAATTTAAATATTTCTTGTTACGACCTTTTTAAAGGGCAAAGCTTGTGCGAAATGGGAAAAAATGTAATGCCGCATCCGCACGTTTGGCAAACCTCAACAAGTTCACAAATACAAACGTGTGGATAGTGTTTGGCTTGGTTGCGTAAGTTCGCAAGCGCTTGTAGCCGATCCGATCGAGTGTCGGTTTTCTGTCACAAATCAAAGGGAATTTGCCGCAAGCGCTTGCGACGCATCTGCACGTTTGTGTGCACTCAGTCTTGTCTGTGTAGTGGTGGCGAACAGACGTAAGTTGTGCTTCTTATGTGAAAAATGAGTGACTGGTCAAATGAAGACTACTTAAGATTCCTGGTAAGGAAAGCCATGCAACTAAAAAGAAATAAGAATGTATTCGTTCTGGCGCAGGTAGGTTTAAATTTGTACTGTAGGTATTATGTTCGTGCTTAATTTTATTTTTAAAATTAAGTTTTTTATTCATTCAGTGCGTGTGTATTTTAATTGTGTATTTAGTTTTTCTAATTTTAAAAACAAAATTTGTTTTTAATTCAGCACTAAAATATCGACAATAAAAAAATAATGATAATAATTTTTCCTCGGCTATAGAAGATATTTATGAACCAACCTGGTTTGCTTATCAACTGATGGAATCATTTATTCTGCCGATATATACTGTGAAGTTGGGCTTAAACTCAGAAATGGTAAGTGAAAATACTTCTGACGGCTGGCATAGTCCAGCGGGAAGGCTCTTGACTAGCACTCCGAAGGTCGCGGGATCGAATCTCACACATTTTATTCATTTAAAATAATATATAGTATATTTGCGGCACGTTCCAGAGTGGAAGATACTCTCAGTATCGCCCTGGTGTAAGACCACCATTCAGAATTGAAACGTTGCTTGAAATGGCTTTAGCCGTGTTTGGTGACCAGATCTGAATAGCCAGGTACTTCCCCACCTTCCTCTTCCCTATCTCCTTCCCCTCCCCACTACCTTCAGCCTCACAACATACCCCAATGCCATAGTCCCACTGGCTCCAGACGGGAGCAATTGGGACTCTTGTGCGGTATTCATGTAAAAAAAAAAAAAAAACTTTAAATTTAGGAATTACTTTATGTGTTTTTATATTACCTCTATTTACAGTTATATTTCTATAGTTTTTACCAATAATATTAAGTAGATACATGCTTAAAAATTAAGTTACAGTCTGTCAAATAAGAGTAGAAAACATAGGAGGGCGCCACTGTTGATCAAATGGCAATACTAAACACATAACTTATGGTGTTAAAGTAAAGCTGTGTAACCTACATTTTTTGTAAAAAATTTTTAAAAAAAAACACATAAAAGTGGGAAAAATATTTATTATTACAATTTTGATACCCACCGATCTCAAAATTAGAATTAATATAGGTATATTATACCTTTGCAATTTTTGTAAATACAATGAGGAATAACGATATTATAGTAAAATAAAAAGCACAGTTGGAAATTGCTCACATTTATTTAATACTAGCTGTACCCAGCGTTGCCCGGGTTTTAGAACATGTCTCTAATTTAGATCTGAATATATTTAACTCATTCCGACCTAAAAGTAGTGTAACTACTCACCATTAGTGATTCTTCCTTTTTATCTACTTTTAAATTCAAATTTATGTTATATTAATTTTTTTTTTTTTTGCATTAACTCCACACAAAATGTTATGAAAATATTTAGCTTTCACATTGGAAGCTAAAATGTTAGGAATATAATAGATGGAGAGCATGAGACAAGTGCGATTATTACTAGAATTTATATCTCAGTGTGGACCTTAAGCAGGCGGCTGTGTAATACTTTGTATGAGGATAGGTTATTTAAATGAAATAGTATAGTGCTTTGACACAGTTAAATTAATTTATTAATTAAGTACAAATAATAATCAGGGCTAGACTAAATTCTGAATGGGCATATTATGGAGCATTAGTACCGTTTAATCTTGAGGAGTTGATGAATGGGTGAATGCCATATGTAGGCAATCCATGATGCTGCTTGCTGCCTTCAGAGATATGCGGTCAGCTTCCTCCGCTGCTGACATGTGCTGAACGGCAGGCTGGAGCGACGAACAGGCCTCCAGTCCCGCGGTTTCCCAGCGACGTCCCGTCCCAGGGCGGTTGCCAGCCAGCCGACTATGTTGATGACGGCCAAGGTGGGCGATCTTCGGCCGCATCTCCGCACCTCTGGCTCCAGGCATAGTCGGAAGGTCTTGTGATGTCTGCGTCTGCAGATGCTGGATGTGGTTTTAATCCAGCAGAAATAATGTGCTCCCATGGTACTCCACTGCTGATCCAGGATTTTAATGATTGTCCTGATGGTCTTCAATAATGGATGCCGCTGATGGGCGCAGATTTATCAATCTTCGATGATTGTGATTACGTCGACCCGCCACAGGGACGGTGGCCAAGGTCACCTGTGGCTGCTCAAAGAATAATTTCCCTCAGGGCCTATGTCATCTGGGATGCTGTGAGGAGGGTCTTTTTGAGAAGAGGAAGGAATGAACATTGGTCTTGAAGAGACCTATGTTATAGGAAGGAGGAAACACAGAGGCCGGCAAATCATTCCACAGCCGAGCTGTTGAACACAAGAACGAGTCGAAGAAACGACCCGTTCTCATGTGACAAATGTCAACCGTGTACAAATGTTGGGCACGCGTTTGGCGTGTTTCCCGACTATGCACCGGTGCCGAAGGGATCAATGATGCTAGTTCCTCAGAGCATCTTCCATTGTAATACCGGTAGAACAAGGATAGCATTCCCACCCGACGCCTGTGCTCTAAAGATTGCAATCCGTCGGTTAAGATGGGAGAATCTATTAAACGGACCGCCCGTTTCTGCACAGAGTCGAGGGTATTTTTCAAGTATTTTGGAGCTCCAGACCAGAGGTGGCTGCCAAATTCAACCGTGGGGCGCACTTGTGATTTGTACAGGGTTAGCAGTTGTGTACTATTAAAGTATCTGCGGGCCCTGTACAGAACGCCCAGTTTTTGGGAGGCTAACTTTACTCTGGCTTCGATGGAGCCCCCATACCTGAGCTGGTCACTTAGGGTTACACCAAGCATATCAATGGAGGGCCTGTTCGGAAGGTTGCTTCCGTTGAAGGATACTAGATATTAATTTCGATCCCTTTTAGACGTAATCGGACAAGATTGGGTCTTTGAAACATTAAATTCAACGAGATTATTTTTACCCCAAGAGAAAACACTCTCGAGGTAACCGTCCATTCTTTGCTTCAAAGTCCTCCGAGCCGTTGGGGTTTGTGAGCCCTTTGGGGGCTTGTCAAACAAAAAGCTATCATGGACTTTACTGTCATCCGCGTAACAGTGAATTGGTGCACATGACAAAAGGTCATGATGAAAGCAAATCACATTATAAAACACCATTTATTCAAATTTATAAGATACCTTAACAACAGTGCTTCTTCGAACAAATTTTTTTTCTTTAAGAACAAAAAAAAAGATTTTTTAAATGTGACTTACAGTGTTTTATACATTCAGTGTCATTGCGATTTGAAAGAATATTTGACAGTTAAATTGGTGTTGTCAGCCTACAAATTTATTAGTTCAATTTTTTATATTTACTACTCTTAAATGACAGACTCTACAAGTTAAGAAGTTCGAGTAGGTATACAATATGATGTAAATAAAAAAAATGACTTGGTTTGATTTGCTTTCTCTGACTTGGTGTGTCCTGCTTTGACTTGGTTTGTTTTGGCTTGATTTAATTTGTCTTTAGTGGTCTTGGTTTGTCTAGGGTGATCTTGGTTTGACTTGATTTGTCTTAGTTTGGCTTGGTTTGTCTTGGTTTGTCCTGCTTTTACTCAGATTGTTTTGGCTTGATTTGGTTTGTCTTGGTTTGACTTAGTTTGTCTTGGAATGTCCAACTTTGACTTAATATTTACTTGTTGGTTGGACATCTCCCCCAAATCGAGCAATCACCACAATTTCGCTAATTGATACTTAGCAAGCGAACAGCTGATCGGAGCCTATTTCTACAGTCTGTGTGAGGGACAGGACTTCCCATACAATGGCAGTTACGACAGTACTTAATGCTTTCATGTGACCAAATTTATCATTTCCATAGTAGAACAAACAAAATAACATTGTTGTTAAAAGATTGAGCAATTACAACAATCATTTTACATACTATTTTGTGTTCCGTATCGATGCCTGGAATCCATTATGAGAGAGAGCTAGCTCTTTCGCCCTTATAGTTTCAGTTTCGCGCGTGTTTATTCCCTATATTTGCCCTTTTTTTTTTTTTTTTCGACTTGCCACATTTTCTCTCTGCTGGCAACACTAGTGACGCGCATCTCAGATCACGTGATGTTATTGTTTGTCATATGACGCCGTTTTTTCGCGCCGAAAGCAGTTTTCGTGTTTCGCTGTACTTAAAAAACCAATTTTGAGTCGAAAATCGAAGTTTATTCCCTGCTCTTTCAGTTTAAACATTAAATATACCGTGATAAATAGTTTTCTGAGAAATTGACTAAATGTTTAGTGTGTTTTTTCGGTTGTTTACGTGTTTAAACTGTGCAACAAAATGAGTGTTATCGACAACTAAGACGCTTCGCCGGTCGGAAACAATGATCAAGCACGAGTTTCTCGGAAACGCCGAATGCCGCGCGAAAGCTCTGGATCCGACACTTCGGAAGAAATGCATTACTATCGGGATCCTCGGGTAGACATCCTGATGCAACAGATGTCGGCCATGACGGACGTTTTATCTGGGAATCGGGTAGTGTTCGCGGAGAAAACGGTCTCGGACAAAGAAGACTCCGCGGGAGAGATGCGGCAAGAGGTAGAATCGGGGTTTTTAGAGATGCCCGCCAGCCTAGCCGCTCAGAAAAACGTTTTGGAGTTCTGCAATCCAAGCACATTGGTGAAGGAATCGCCGATTCCGAAGGCGGACGCAAGAAGAGTCGCAGTTATCTCGGCTCTTCAGCGTTTTGGCTCGGAGGAATGGTCGCGTGTTTGCTATGCCGAAACACAGAAAGTATACACCGCCACGCCCGCCTTCGTAGAGCTGGAGGTAAATGAAGAACTAGGAGGTTTGATAAGAACAACTCCTTCGCGCCAGCCCTGGACCGTTCCCTGGGAGCCCTCTCCAATGCAGTGCTATCCCAAACAGAGTCGGTCAGAGGAAACATGCAGGCACTGGTGAACTGGGCATCCGAACCAGGCACCTGCTTGACCCCTGCGACTCTGTTTGACAAGATTCAGGGGATGTTTGCCAAGTACAGTAAGACCACGGACGACGTCCTACAGATTTTATGCGGAAAGCGAACGGAATGCCTACAAAGTATATCGTGGCAAACGGGGGACGAGACAAGATATTCGGTAGTGCATCCTCGTCGTATATCCCCCGTCAACCTCAACCCTCTACCTCACAAGCAGCAAGACCGGTGATAGAGGCTCCACACTCCCGACCTAGGAAGCCCTTTCGACCTGCCCCTAGGCCAGAGAAAGACAGGACGTACAGGCAGCCCGCCAAAAAGCCCTCTCGCAAGGCGGCCAGCGATCGGGGTAGAAGGCGATGGAGGTGACTGGAGGCCGGAGCCATTCTGGGGAGGACGCCTAAAGGCATATCAGGAGGTGTGGAGGGAGCTGGGAGCATCACCGCTAATCCTGAACATTCTAAAAGGAGCAAGGATACACTTCATATCAAAACCTCCTCGGGCGCTCCCATCGGCCAAGCTGAAGCAGAATTTCAGGACAAGGTTGTCTCCAGGCATGACCGCACACATCGAAACGATGAAAGCGTCAAAAATCCTGGAGGCAGCAGACGACTCCCCAAGCTTCCTGTCAGGTATGTTCCTTACCTCCAAATCAGACCACACCCTCAGGCCCATCTTCAACCTGAAGGCCTTGAACGTCTTCATAGACTCAAAGCCCTTCAGACTCTTCAGTCATTTTCGGGTCCCGGAATTCCTCCAACCCGACGACTGGCTGATAAAAGTCGACCTCTCCCAGGCTTACTTCCACGTGCCAATCGCAAGATCACACCGGAAGTTCCTGCGCCTCGTGTACAACGGAGAGCTCCTTCAGATGACGTGTCTGCCCTTCGGCCTGTCATCAGCGCCAAGGATCTTCTCGCTGCTCTCAAACTGGGTAGCAGAACTACTAAGGAAAAAGGGACTCAGGATTGTAGTCTACCTAGACGACTTCTTAGTAGCAAACCAGTCCAGAAAACTTCTCACCTCCCAAGCCGTTGCTATAGTGCACACACTTCAACAGCTAGGCTGGTGCATAAACCCGGACAAGTGTGTCCTGACACCCACGCAGAAGTTGGAGTTTCTGGGTATAACATGGGACACGAGAGCAGATCAAAAATCTCTCTCCGACCGCAAGTGCGCTGGTCTACGCCAAGCCTTGCAGGTTCCCTTGGAAGTCGGCAGTTGCTCTCCCAGGCAGGCTCTCGGTCTACTGGGAAGACTCAACTTTGCAAATTTCGTGATCCCTCGTGGTCGCTTGCATTGCCGCAGACTGCACCCGGACAAGTGTGTCCTGACACCCACGCAGAAGTTGGAGTTCCTGGGTATAACATGGGACACGAGAGCAGATCAAAAGTCTCTCTCCTACCGCAAGTGCGCTGGTCTACGCCAAGCCTTGCAGGTTCCCTTGGAAGTCGGCAGTTGCTCTCCCAGGCAGGCTCTCGGTCTACTGGGAAGACTCAACTTTGCAAATTTCGTGATCCCTCGTGGTCGCTTGCATTGCCGCAGATTGCAGAGGTTCAGCCGCCGCATACAACACCTGAAACCATCGCGGCCCGTTGCTCTGCCCAACGCAGCACGGCAGGACATACAGTGGTGGCTAGCAGCCATTGGAAGGACAAGCCCAATGTCTTATCTTAACAAGACGAATGTCTTATTGCAGACGGACAACAAGACAGTAGTGGCTTATGTCAACAAGGAAGGGGGTACAAAATCGTTAGCCCTTCTGGAAACAACGCGGGAGCTACTGGATTTCGTAGACCAGATGGAGATATCTCTGACAGCCCAATACATTCCAGGAAGATACAACGGAATTGCGGACCGTCTCTCTCGGGGCGCACCGCTTCCAGAGTGGCATCTACTAAGTCCGGCAACGAAGGAGATATTCAAAAAATGGGATCGCCCTCAAATAGACCTGTTCGCTTCAGCCACTGCTCACGTGGTACCAACATACGTCTCCAGAGACTCAAGCGACTGCTTAGCCTGCTTTCCCAACGCGTTCAGTCAACCTTGGGACTACAATCTAGCTTGGGTATTCCCTCCGCCAAACCTCGTTCCGAGAGCGCTCACCCACCTAAATCAGGAAAAGGGCATGTTCCTTCTAGTCGTCCCAAAATGGGAGAAGACTTTCTGGAGAAGCGACCTAAAACAGCGAACAGACGAACCTCCCATACGCCTGCGCAACCTAGAGGGAGTCCTCATAGACACATCGACAGGACTACCCCCTCCCAGGATTCAGGATCTGGAACTAGAGGTCTGGAGAATTGCGGGTGGGAACAAGCCCTGACAACATGGAGTCAGGAAGAACGCCAACTCCTCAAGTCATCCTGGAGAGAGTCTACACCGAAGACCTACAAACCTGCGTGGGATAGGTGGCGTAAATGGGGCACCCAAAACGGTGTGGACATCAACAATCCCCCACCAACTACGGTTGCCAGGTATCTAGCCCACCTATTTGTTCAAGGAGGCCTAGCCCCAGGGACCATTCAGGTCCACAAGTCAGCCATTGTTACCTTCTGCGGCCCAGCTCAGAATGCGAGAAAAAAAATCAGCTCTGATTTCTTGGTAAGACACGTTCTCAAGGCAATCTCAATGGCAAGGAGGACCAAGGAGAAAGCCCCTATCTGGGATCCCAGACAAGTAATAGACTGGCTGGTCAAGAATTCCCCCGCAGAAAACTCGCTGTTTGAAGCGTCACGGAGGGCAGCAATACTCCTCGTCCTGGCGTCAGGCAGGAGAGTTCATGATTTGACACTGCTCAGAATCACCCCAGAACATTTCATCGACAAGAGGAACTCTATTACCCTGTGGCCAATTTTTGGGGCAAAAACCGACACAGCCAACCATGTTGGAAACTGACGGGCTCACAAAAAGATAACATCAACCTCCTTAAATGGTTGAGAAAAGTCGTTGCCCTCTCTACAGCCAGAAGAGGTCCACTACTAAAGAACCTATGAACCTATGTGTGACCACATCAGGAGAAACAAAACCGGCAATGCAAACAATAATAGGGGGATGGATCAAATCAGTAATCAGAGAAGCTGGAGTCCACGCAACCCCGGGAAGTGTACGCTCGGCTGTAGCCTCCTTAAACTGGTTGGAAGACTACCTCATAGAGGAGATTCTTGCTAGAGGGAATTGGAAGTCTGAGCACACCTTCCGGAAGTTCTACCAGAAGGAGATAGCGCACTCCAGAAGCGAGCACCTCCAGCACTCAATGGCTCCATTCTTTACTCCAGTGTAAATAGCATCACATATAACGCTAAGTTTTCAGATCACCAGGTGAGAGCAAACACATCTCATAATGGATTCCAGGCATCGATACGGAACACAAAATAGAATAATTTTACCTACCAATAAAATTTATATTTTGTTTCCATCGATGCCTGGAATCCAGGTAATCCCTACCTGGTGCATTACGAGTCATATGACAAACAATAACATCACGTGATCTGAGATGCGCGTCACTAGTGTTGCCAGCAGAGAGAAAATGTGGCAAGTCGAAAAAAAAAAAAAAAAGGGCAAATATAGGGAATAAACACGCGCGAAACTGAAACTATAAGGGCGAAAGAGCTAGCTCTCTCTCATAATGGATTCCAGGCATCGATGGAAACAAAATATAAATTTTATTGGTAGGTAAAATTATTCTATTATTTCCTTTTAAAAATATATTCAGGTTGTTTCTACCTCTTAGATTGACGGTCAAATCGATACTTACCAAAATGAAAGACATTTCAAAAGGAATTTTATTTAGTCATTGTGCACTTTCATAATTACTGTGATAAAACAGGCAATAAAACGTTCCTTATTGCTATAATCTTTTATTTTTAAAAAGAAAGACAAACATTCCCGGGTTACGAACAAACCAACAATATTTGAAAATCTCCTACTACCACCACAGTAAGTGGAAAATTTTGCTTGTGTCGTGATGGAGGACTTAGCCAGCTGAGGAATCGAACACGCGACGCCCGGGCGGGACCCAAACGCGATGCCAACTCAGCCACTGACCTAAAGTGCTACAGTCCTTTCAAAAGACAAGGTACACAATATACATAGTTCTGTTTCATCCAAAGGAAAAAGTCATCATTTTCTTGCATCTATCTCGCACCGTAATGCCTCTGTAGACCCCTACCAGCATTACTTGTCATGATGATAATTCGAAAGTATGGAATATAGTTACAAGGATAATATTGAAGTGCAAGTGAATTCCAAAAATTCAAAAATGTCAAATGTTAATGTGCTGATGGTTTTTCTTTTGTTCTTAACCCCTCCGCAACGTAAGCAGATATAAGCGGTAGAAATAGGACAGCAGTCAAGTACAATAAGCGTGTTTATACGTCAGCGCGTGTGTCTCCATTGAAATCGTTCTAACTCCGTTATTGTTTTAGTTACATCCCTAAAACAAAAAGTAAAAGGTCGATAGTAGATCAAGCTGAAACATCACTATCAAGTTGTCCATAGAAATACATAACAGGAATCAGCTGTCAGTCGTGTAATTGACAAAAATATTTACCCGCTCAAATTTACTACCGGCGGCTCCACCGCGCTCCACATTTTAAATTTTTATTAAATATTTTTATATGAAATGATAAAAAAGTGAGGTGACAAAAGTGTTTATTACACATATATACAATAGAATAAGTATTGTTGTTTACATAATCTGTGATTTTAGTACCGTTTTCACATAAAAACATCACGTGAGTCATTTTTAACCTAAGTGTAAGCACTTAGGTTAAAAATGGCGATTTTCGGAGAGGTTAAACATATAATGCTGCCACTCTTTCTTATACACTAAATAACAACAGTCGAAAATGAGACAAATGATGAATGTATGTCTGCACCCCCCCAAAAAGGAAACATACAATCATTATCATACATCTCCCTCACACGCATAAAGAAAATGAAACGCAATTCTCATTGCAAAAAAGCATTACTTTGGAGGAAACAGTCACACGTATTTGGTGTGTCTCACCATTATTTAATGTGTAAGAAAGAGCTGAAGCATTATAGCGATAAGGAACACAAGTTTATTTCCTTTTTTTGCCATCACGGTACCGTAACCGTGAATCGTCATGGTAATTATAAAAGCGCACATTGGTTTCACCTCAAAAAATTTTTTTTTTTAAAATGGCTAACAGCTGTGGAACGAAACATTGATAGACAAATATATTCAAAATTATACTTTATTTAATACTTTTTACGAAAATACACGGCAATTCACATTTTATAATATTTTAGTTGACAATGAATTGTATCATCACACTAACATTTATGCATAACCAATAAACATTTATAGAACAATAACTAGGATAAAACAAGATATATATCTGGGAGACATCTTTAACATCTTCTAAATTAATGTAAATTCTAATTGAAGCATTGGGTGGGAAAAAGGCATTATCGGCCTATCGCTGTTTATTCTGTTGTTAGCTCAAACGATAGTCGGTTACCTGTTTTACCGCCAGACAAAAACTCATTTCAATCTGACGTACTCGTACATAGAAGCCTCTGTACGTATTAGTCCTGGGTCGATCGATCGTTTTACATGACCCGGGTCGCTCACGACCCACTGGCGTCACGAGCGGGTCGTGAAGACCCGCTCTTTTCGCGACACAAAATACGAAACTCGATTGCTCATCACCCAGTTACTTTCTACAGGCGCGCCGCGCGGTAGTTGCTCGCCGCCCAGACCGGTCAAGTCATACGCGACACGAAACCCAGGTTATAATTGTGTGAACGTTCTCTCACAGCTCACACCTGTAACTAGTAATGTCATGTCCCAGAAATAAATTTTTAAAAAGACATGCTTCAGGGGTTAAAAAAACAATGTTTTATCATGTTTTGAAGGATATAAAAACCTTGTAAAAAATGTGTTGTTCTGAAGCTTTTATTGAGAATTTAAATAAGTAAATTAGCTGTAAGCTGTAATGCTTTATTATAATTTCTTTTTATTAAGGTCAGACATTTTACACTTTTACCAGTTTATAGTTTCAATTACAAAGCACAATTACATTCACACCCACACGAAAAATTAAAAGTTTTTATGAAAACAGCACTTAGCACTTTCTAGTCTAGTCGAATATTTAAAAATCGAATCTACTAAACAATCCCGCTATGACGTGACACACGGGCAGGAAGCAGGATACTGTTACGTCACGCACGTGTGTGCGTTGATCGGCAATCGGCGACCGAGTGTGTCGCAGTTACAGTTCGAGAGTTCCGGGAGCTGACACGTCTCGCCACTCGCCACATGGGCACCCGGCGATCGGTCCGTGAGTCACGGGGTGCAGGAATGTGTCATAGTTGATAGGTTGCGGGAGTGTGTCGCGGTTCACGGGTCCCGGAAGACCCGGGTGCTGATGAATAAATAACCCGCTCGCTCTTTGGTGGCTCGTGAGCGGGTTTCGACGATCAGGTCTTACACGATCGACCCAGGACTAGTACGTATCGAAGTAGACTAGTATGTACGCCGGTCTACCGCAAAACTTCTGTTTGGTGGTGCATAGTCATTTCGTGTTGTGTTTTTCCAAACCCAAAAAATAATATTTTCTAATGTTTTTATTTTTTGTTTTTATTTTAATTTTAAAAGAGATTTTTAAATAATTATGGTTTGTGTATCATCGAAGAAGAAGATAATAAATAATAATACTAGTAAATCAAAAAAAATATAAAAAAGAAGCAGTAAAATAAAAAGGTAAAGGTCGCAACTTTTTTTTTTTTTTTACATGAGCTCCACACAGGAGGCCCTGAGGAAAATAATATCCCTCAGGGCCTATGTCATCTTTGGGGATGCTGTATGGAGGGTTTTTTTAAGGAAAGGAAGGAGAGGAGAGTTCTGGGAAGGAAAAGGGTTTAAGGGGTGGATAGGAATCTGGGGTTCAGTGTGTCTTGGTCATCCGCCTCCAAGACCTAGACAAACCTCACCCCATGAACCCGGGCACCCCTGCTAAATCACCAAACGTAGCGAACCACTTGGGGTGACCTATGGCAGAGGTGTTGGTTATCCAATAAAGGTTCCTGGGGCGGCAGTACCCATTCCCGCCCTCAAATTGAACTTGGGCTCGAACCCAGATTTCTTACCCTGTAATTATGTTGTAAGTAAAAACACTGAATGGAATATGGAAAAACACTGTTATGGATGGATGGAAATAGGGCATAGTAACCATGTGCAATAAAATGCATTTTTTTTATATTTAGGACAGATATTTTATTTTTAATAGATCGAATAGTAGATGGCTTTACTTTATTTTGTAATCATTTTTCAATCCTCTAACTGCTAAAAACTTTGAATGCGATTATCTCGGAAAGCAATTTTAGCGATAGCTCCTCTCTTCCACCCAATGCTTCAATTCTACAGAATTGACAATACGGTATAATTCTTTATGTTACTCCACTTTTGTTTAACAAATTGAATAACTATGTATATTATTTGTAGAACTATATTTCTGAATCACAGGCATGTTTTTTTTATAATTTGGTAGATAAATATATACAAAAATATGTTTTTTACATATTATTATTTAGGATTCACTCTTTCCATGTATGTATAATATTTTATTGAAATTCTGATGATGTGAATGATCTAAATATTCAAATAATACTATATATATAATAAAATATTCAACAAATATATAATATAAGCTAATTACAGTGGGTCTATAGGTTGGCTCGGTGGCTCAATGGGTGAGAGCAGCCACCCAGTTAGTGGAAGTTATTGATGCTCAAAAACAGGTTGTAGCAATAACCTTTTTTCTAATGCGTACAATTTTCCAAAATATTTTCTCTTATTAAACAATACATATCGCACATCCTGTAGAAAAGTGTTGCAAGTCTAAAAAAAGTCAATTTTACAAGAGAGCAAAAACATGGTAAGGTGAAGTTAAAACTCTAGTTATAATCCAACCAAGGTAACGAAATGATGAATGATGAACAAGCGGTTCGTCGAAAAGAGACACTAGCGACATCTCGCGGAGATAGAGTGATCTAACTTAAATACGGTTTTTGTGGGGCATAGATGGTATATATATATTATTATGTTGTCTTATTTTTGACAGTAAGATATACACATAATATTCATGGCTTTTGGTGAAAGTTACATTGCCAATAAAAATAATGATGCTGATCTAGAAATACTCATTGAGATGAAAGCTCTAAAAATAAATACAGAGAACTTTATTTTAAATGTGTTGAATATTATATAATCTCTGTTTTCTTAATTAATTTGAGCTTAAAGATGACATCTATAATTAAATCTTCAACCGATCAGCATTTTATGCATCATTCGCTTTAAAAACATTACCTATGTATGAATAATAAAATAAGTACTAAATTTATCCAAATAGGAACTTGAGTGAAAAATAAGAATACATTATATTACAGTGAAACCCTCTTAAGAAGTTCTCTCGTAAGAAGTTTTGTGGCTTAACCGGTGACAGGCCGGAGACGCGCCGGCGCGCGCGTCACATGCGCATGCGCGAGAAAATAATTCAAAAATATTTGAAAAATATTTTCGTCAAAAAACTTTTGGTCTGCGATTTTGGCCCTTCTATGTACATAATTTGTATGAAGAACAGTGTCAGAATCGCTTGCGCCAACAGTACTCTATGATACGCCTTGAAGTTTCATTCACCTTGCAACACCAGAATATTTTTAAAACGATTTCTTCTATGACAATCACCTGTCATAGAAGAAATTTTAACCGTCGCAACTGACGAGTGTTCCGCGACTAAAACATTGTAAAACCTATTAATTTACGTAATAAAAGCAAGTAATGTTGTTTTGGTAGATAGTTTATTGTGTTGTGAAAGTGTTTCAGTCAATAAAATATACAATAGCTCAAAATTAATCAACAAAACATTCAATTCAAAGTTCAAAATGGTGCTTTTTTAGTGTTTTTTTGTGAATTTTAGTGAAATGGCCTGGCCTTTGACCGGTTAAGAAGTTTGGTTTTTTCGGTCCCTCGGCCCAAAATTGACCCAATTTTTCCCACATATAAGGTTTTCCTTCTTAAGAAGTTTGTTTTTTCTGGTCCCTTGGAAAACTTCTTAAGAGGGTTTCACTGTACATAAATCAAACAAATGCTGATTCTGAATAAAGTTTCATAGTTACAAGTAGGATTAATAAATTGTCATTTTAAAGGATTATCGAGACCTAAATGCCCTGTGATTGGTTGGCGGAATCTGACAGAACTTAAGACGCGTAGGCCGTATAAGAATCATTAAGGTTATGGCAATTGCCAAATAATAGGATTACAGTACTCTCTCAGTAATACGCCGTTCAAAAATGCAATTCAATTTTGAGAATTACCTTAATCTGCTGTTATTTATTTATGGACAAATGGTCAATTAACTATTATTAGTTGAAAGCACAAAATCAAGCTCTGTATATTGCCAGTATTCATATATCAAATTCAGTAGTCGCCTCATGCCTAGACTAAGCTCTAAGAACACCGACTTGTTTGGTTATCTTATTCTTACACACTCAGTTCCAAGATCACCGACGTGTTGGATTATCTTATTCTTACACACCCAATTCCAAGAACACCGACGTGTTGAATTATCTTATTCTTACACACCCAATTCCAAGAACACCGACGTGTTGGATTATCTTATTCTTACACACCCAATTCTAAGAACACCGACGTGTTGGATTATCTTATTCTTACACACCCTATTCCAAGAACACCGACGTGTTGGATTATCTTATTCTTACACACCCAATTCTAAAAACACTGACATGTTGGATTATCTTATTCTTACAAACTCAATTCCAAGAACACCGACGTGTTAGATTATCTTATTCTTACAAACTCAATTCCAAGAACATCGACGTGTTGGGTTATCTTACTCTTACACACTCAGTTACTAACCACAACAGAACTTGCTAGAACTGACCATTTTACCACTCACCAGGGTCCAATATGGTCGTATTAAGTCATTTGGCCTAGTCCTCTGTGTATTCTAGCTAAAAACCGTTGCGTATGTTTAGTTCTGCAATGTTTTGTTTGAATAAGTTTACAATATAGAATCACTCAGTTCCAAGAATACCGACATGCTAGGTTATCTAATTCTTAAATATGTACTCAGTTCCAAGAACACCGAAGTATCGGGATATTTTATTCTTACACACTCAGTTCCAAGAACATCGACGTGTTGGGTTATCTTATTCTTACACACTCAGTTACTAACCACAATATAACTTGCTAGAACTGACCATTTTACCATTCACCAGGGTCCAATATGGTAGTTTTAGGACATTTGGGATAGTTCTCTGTGTATTCTAGCTACAAACTGTGTTGCGTGTGTTTCGTTCTGTCACATTTTTGTTTGAATAATTTTACAAAACGGAATCACTCAGTTTCAAGAACACAGACGTGTTGGGTTATCTTATTCTTAAACACTCAGTTACTATAACTTGCTTGATCATTTTACCAGTCACCCCGGGTTTAATATGTTTGTTTTAAGAGATTTGGGATAGTCCTCTGTGTATTTTAGCAACAAACTGTTGCGTGTGTATCGTTTTGCCACATTTTATCGTTGTGTCTCCCTTACTATCATGGTGAGAAATATAAACTAAACGGTTAGGAAGAGAAAATACCATGCTTTATATTCAAATCAAAAAGTTAACCAAACAATAATTATACATAATGTATACACCATTATGAAACCGACGTTTCCGACTGCAATTTGAAAAACATTGTGTAACTTTGGGAACTCTTTAAAAATTATCTTTACATTTAACGACAAAAAAAGTGAGGTGAAGACAATTGTTGAAAATACATTTGTCTAATAATTTATTTTTTTTTGTTATCAGTAAATTTAGTTGAAAAAACCTAAAAGAACCATTTTTAAAACTTTGAAATGTCTGCATTAAAAATTTTCATATTTAAAAAATTATATGTTTATTTCAAATAATAAAATTTTGAAGCGTCTTTTATCACCTTCCAAACACATTTTTCGGATAATTTAAGAAATATTTTATTTTATTGCAAAGCGAAAATATTATGATCTTCTGACAAACTAGGTATGCCTGAGGGCTGACCACTCAAACCAAAAAATGTTAATTTGATGAAAGATCGATAGCGGTGCTTGTTTGCTTTAATGAAATACCTTTATTAATTTTTAACATATTTTCTATTCGTCCGCCGCTTTCACTAATTTGACACTTGCCTAGTTTTTGAGATGGTGGATTAGTTAGAGAGTACTGTAATAGAAATTTGATTATTTTTTAATATTCCAAGTTACAACTCATCAAGAATATTGTAAGACTGAATGACTGTCAATAAAACCAGGTTATGGCTGTAGCCAAGTTGTCTCTATACCCCTAACATTACTACATATAGCCACATTACAGAGAAACCCTCTTAAGAAGTTTTCCTAGGGACCGGAAAAAACAAACTTCTTAACCTGTAATCGGCCGAAGCCGCTCATATGCGCGCAGCTTGTGCGCATGCGCGAAAAAAATATTTCTAAATAAAAGTGTTTGTCTGCGATTTTGACCCTTCTATGTACAGAATTTGTATGAAAACAAGGTCAGAATCGCTTGCGCCAACATCATTGATGATATAGCCACTAGTTTCATTCACCTAGCGACACCAGAATATTTTTAAATGATTTTTATCTATGGAATCGAAATGTCATTTATGCCGCGAATTTTAGCTGTCAATATTGACGTGTGTTCCTCGACTAAAACATCATAAAACCTATTAATTGATTAGTAATGTTAAACCTATTAGTAATGTTGTTTTGGTACGTAGTTTATTGTGCTAGGAACGTGTTTCAGTCAATGAAATATACGATAGCTCAAAATTAATCAACAAAACATTGAATTCAAAATTCAAAATCGTGTTTTGTTACGAAATTTCCGTATTTTTCCTGGAATTTGCAGGCCTTTGACAGGTTAAGCAGAAAAGCCTTACATGTGGGAAAAATTGGGACGAGGGACCGAAAAAACCAAACTTCTTAAGCTACGAAACCTCTTAGGGTTCGTCCATTAATCACGTGATGTTTTTTTAGCAACTTTTTAACCCCCCCCCCTGGTGATATGTGGTGAGGTTTTAGACTAACCCCCCCCCCCCCCCCCCCTCCCCAAATCACGTGTATTTTTTTTTGTATGAAGTATTTTCATATTTTCATATTATCACGAAAAATAAATACACGTGATATCTCATTTTACCCCCCCCCCCCCCTCGTGATATTACGTGATTTTTTTCGAACCCGCCCCCCCCCTTTCGAGCCTCACGTGATTAATGGACGACCCCTTAAGAGAGAACTTCTTAAGAAGGTTTCGCTGTATCACTATGGACAAATTGCCACCGTAACAAAATGTTCACTATATCAGATTTGTATACTATCAACATAGATTCAAGATTGAAAAATTTCTACATTTCTCAAAATCATTCTTTTGCAGATTTTGCTTGCAATAAAACCAAAATCTATCTTATTAATAACTTTCGAATTCGAACGAACCCACCTTATACATTTGTTGCTGCCAGAAAATTTTTGAACATTCTCGATCGAGTCCGGTAGCAATCGGTTTGAGTCGGTGAAAATGGCAATCAGTTAACAGTACAAAATTAATATCCTAAAGGCGGCGGTTTGCGCCGCGACCGCGACCAAAGACCGAGGCCAGAGACGGAGGCAGGCGACCGCGACAAGTGTCTAGGTCTCTTCGACACTACTGTGGGTGAAGACCAAAGACCGCGACCGCCTTCGCCTTCAGAGTTCAGTATAGCGCAGTCTGTCGATGAAGTCAGTTGTGATATTTTACACCAATGGAAACCCAAGTAGAGTTACTAATGGAGGAAGAAGAAGACGATGATTTGTTCTTATTTTAGGCGATTTTTCGTTCACCTATCGTTTGACAATAATATGTTCAGGACTTATTTTAAGCTGAATAGAACACAGTTACAAAAAGACAATGTTTACAAAAGGAAGAATATCATTGGAAATAAATTTAATTTAATTTAATTTTAAAATCGATAATTTATTAATTTTTAAAATTTGTTAGTTTAATTAATTTTTTTTTTCGGAATCTAATTGTGCATTGTACATGCACATCGCACACGAACTGGCCCCCATACAAAGCTATACAAACAAGTACCCGTTGTGGTCGCCTGCCTTCGTCTCTGATCTCGGTCTTTGGTCGCGGTCGCGGCGCGAACCGCCGCCTTTAGCTTGCATCGGGTTTTTCTACAAAGATTTTATATGCAAGACTCCTTGAGAGTTTCTTTACAGAAGACGTCATTTTCAACGGAGAAACCTCCCATGATTCTGTCTTTGTGGTCTAATCTTCCTTCACTAGCCCGAACCTGTAACCTGAAAAGATAAAAAAAAATACAAAATTATTTCAAAATTAATAGATTACTTAGTTTTAACCACATTTAATAAAAAAACGACATATTTTAAAGAATGTGTTCAATAAATTTTGTGTTAATCCATAATCCCAAAATTAAAAATACACGAATGTAATAACTCATCTCTGAACCAGTATTGCAACTGCCCATGCCTAGAACAAGTAACAACTATCAAATATTTAGGATTAACCTTTGATACACACCTAAATTGGAAGCAAAATATACTTAACACTACAAACAAAATCCGCAAATCTATATACTTTTTCAAACAAATGCGTAATTTCCTTAACCTTTCCCTTACTGTGCTAAAAAAATACGCGCACTCCGGTGCTGTGTAATCAATTCACGTGTTAAAATCAGCGATTTTATATCGGAAATATAAGACCATTCATAGCTAATCGCTTTTGTTTATCGTAATTTGTGTTAAAAGTGATAATAATTGTAATTTAATTGCTGAAAACATGAAAAAACCATCGTCCATTGCTCAAAAAACGGGCGAGGAGACCATCTCAAACGATTGCCCGCGAACGACTGAGGCGCTGGGCGCTGGGCTGCTACCCAATACATACATACAGCTATGCATGTTTAGCTACTATGCGGTCGTAGGTATCGACGGTCGAAACACAACACGGCGGTCTCTGTTTCTTGTGTTCCCGTATAGCGAAGTAGAGCGAGACGTCACATAGCGTATCATCTCCCTCCGCACACTCTTCACGTATCTGGCACACGGTTGATTGTATTTGTGGTTTATACCCGATATTTAACAAAATATCTCTGATTTTGAATTAAATTTGCTAATTATTTAAAATATTATTTTTTAATTCGGTGCGTAAATGTATAACGGAGGAATACCTAAAATCTGAATCCAGAATTCATTATATTTATAGAGATATAAAAGTTATTAGAAGCAATGTGTAGTATTTACGCATTACAGACCAGGAAAGGTTAACCTACAACTTTTAAAAACAGTGTATTACTCACTGTGCCAATCTCACATCGAATACGGAATTTTAGCTTGGGGTAACACTTATTCTAATGCCCTCGACCCCATCATTAAAGCACAAAAACTAATAATAAAAATAATTCTTAAACTTCCTCTCACTACCAGCACCGATACGATCTTCAATACTTTCAACGTTATGGACATTAAACAGCTCTACGCAAAATCCATCTTAGTTTATTTACATAAAAACAACAAAATCCTATACAAACCAACACAAATGATACACAATACCCGAGCCAAAAATAAAGAACTTCTCCAAGCTCCCTTTTCTAAAACCACCTTTGGACAAAAACACATTAAATACATAGCTTGCAAACTACACAATACACTTCCAGCTACGATTAGACAAACGAAATCAATGACTAAATACAAACAAGATATAAAGAAATGGATTATAAGTATTGGACGTCACACTACTGCTAACATCTGTAAAATAGATTACAAATAGACAGAATTACCATCTCACGTATGTCCTTACCCTTATTAAAGAACTTAAAATAGTAAAATCCTATATGTATAATATAACTCCCTATATAGATTCGACAGGATTTACTACTTTATTCATCTCTTCCTTCACCTATATAATGCTCCCTTTATGGTATTAACCCTCAATTTAAATCATATTTCTGTTAGAATTGTATAAATCAGTATGTATCTTACCTTAAATATTCTTATGTTATAATTAAATATTCTTATGTATGATACTCATTTATGTACCTCTACGCCTGTCTCAACACAGGTATACCCTAGTGAGACAGGCATCGAATAATGTAATGCAAACATACCTTATATAGATAAATAAATAAATAAAATTATTGATAGCAATTGGTTTAACAATATTAAGTTCTATTAAGAAATTACCAGAGATACAGATACATTAAATAATCTATGAATCATTGAATGGAAAACTGACATTTAAAAAAAAGGATGATTTCCTGTGTGATGTGATGTGGATTATTAATCTGTATAATAATATGTATCTTTACGAAAAATATTAAATTCAATTTGTTTTTTAATAATTTCAAATAAACAGAGTTGAAGTTCCACGACATGATTCTTGCTGATCGCCGAACTGAAGTGCGCGCAGCAGCAGAGGTTGTTGGCATGACGTATCAATTACATATCAAAAGCGTGAGAAAGATGTACAACAAGCGGATAACGCACATGCACATTCATTCATGGCCAAATTGCATGAATTGCACTATGAATTGCTGCCGCACCCATCGTACTCTCCCGACCTGTCTCCCTGTGACTTCTTTCCTTTCCCCAACATGAAAAATTGGCTTGGAGAAAAAAATCAGCTCAAATGAGGAGGTTATCGCCGAAACAGAAGCATATTTTGAAGAGTTTGACAAATCGTATTTTTTGGAGGGGTTAAAGAAATGGCAAAAACGTTGGGAAAAGTTATCGACCTAAAAGAAGATAACATTGAAAAAAAACATTTGTGAGAAACTTGCATCTTCATTCCTAACAAGGCGCGGCTCGTGCCTAAAATTTTTGGCAGTTCACCAATCAATAAATCATATTCGTAATATACAACGTGTCCGGAAACTCGTAGTACAAGCGGGAAACAGGTGAATCTACATCACGTAGAGAACCCAAAAAACTTATTTTTTTCGATCTGAGCACATCGATTTTAATATTATTTTTTTTCTATTTTTCCATTTTTTCCGCAACTAAAGGGTTAAAAAAACTTTTGAGCCCGGTTTACCCTTCGATGCATTTTATAAGACATTACACAGCTGAAATCAACCCCCTAGTGAAAAATTTTTTCAAATTTAACCAAAAAAATTCCAACTTCAGACCCGATTTACTCGAAAACGAAAGCCCAAATCAAAAAAGTTATATCACAATTCGACTCCGAATGTGATGTAGATTTACCAGTTTCCCGCTTGTACTACGAGTTTCCGGACACCGTGTATAAAGTAATAGGCCACTTTCATCACATTTTTAAAAAAAAAATTCCGGTTTAGGCAAATATTCTAAAACATTCTGTTTTTTTTTTTTTTTTTTTATCGTATTTTTGAAACTCTGGGGATTTTTTGAAAATTTCAATCTGAAAAATCAGACCATTTTTTATAAACCGGAAAGACGGGACATAATTTAATAGGTGCAAAAAAAAGATTATTACATAGCCGAAAATCATTTTTAAAAAAAGAACGTTTTCCACACGAATGGCACAGGCGAATAACGAGGCATACCAAAAGTATTACATTTCATAAATATTTTTTTCCTTGATCCATCTTATTGATCATAAATCATTATAATAACTTCTATATTACTGAATCCAATGTAATATACTTGTACTTGTAAATTATAATAATAATAAGAATATTATAAAATTTGATTTTGTTAAAATCAGCACCATAACCATTATACCTCTAAAACACGTACCGACATCTAAAATGTACGGGGTTCTCTTCACCACATCTGTCAAAAAGTCAAACCAAGTTCGCAGAGAACAAACAATAAATCTAGTGAACGAATTCAAAAATTCACCTGAAATCAAAGTCATGCCATTTAAAAAAAAAAAATCAGTGTGGAATTTTACAAAATTAATAGGAGCATTTTCGGACGGGGCATTTTCATATAGTGACGTCACAAGCCCAAATAATGGATTTATTTATTTAAAAATAAAAAAACTGTATATTTCTAAAAAAATTTACTAACATTTTCGTAATCTTAGTAAAAAGATCTATCCACACGATTTTTTCCAAGTCGTTATGAAATCATTGCAAGTGGCCTATTGGTGATAGATAGCTATACTATTTATAGAGAAAAAAAAAATTCTTCAGTCCTTCTGCCGAGCGAAGACATCATTCACCCAATGTTTTCAGTAAGCTTCTTCGCAGTACCCGGTGTAGCGCATTTAAAAAGCACACACATAAAGGTCAAACACTAATGTCATAGTCAAATAGTTTCTCTAAATCCCAAGGATAACAAAACAAGTTGACTTATGGTTGAATTTTGCAAGCTAAGTATTACTATTCTGTTCAAATCTGCAAGAATAGTAGTTATTTCGCTGAAGCCTTTTCGATGCTCTTCGTATCTTGTACGCACCAGACGGCACGTGGCCAGAGGCATATTTTGGATATTTTATTTATTTATTTGTTTGTTTGTTTATGTTATAAAGAATACATCAGTACAAAGAAGTTTTGAATGTCCAACTAGGAAGGTCTCCTGTTCTAGGACAGTCAAATGACAGAAACATTTTGATAGGTGTAGATTTAATTTACAAATGACCGATTTGGGACACATCATCAGGACAATCAACAAATCATCGCCAAAGAACTTTATCTTATTTACTGAATACATTTTGTGTTTTTGACGATCTGAACATGTTTACTATGGGCACCATACAAAATGACAATTCCTAAACGGGTCGTTTTACTGAAACGCATGGAATGGTATCTACCTAGGTCCCTGGTTCTCAGTGCTCGGGAAATAACGCCAGCCAGTTGCAGTAATTATTATCTCTTGCAAAATTCACGCATTTAAACACATAATTCATTTTTATTTTTAAAATTGTGCATAATTTTAATTTAAAAAATATCAAGTTATATAAATATAGGCGGTTCGGCGCACCAGTGAATGTGAGGGACAGCCGCACCTGTTCCATTGTTATTGAACCACCCTTGTAAAAAAAGCAATATGTTGACTGACCTGGCTTTGTTGTGGTCAACGGACCACAGTTGGGGCATGAAGCGGGGGCGCATGGAGTCTAGGAAGTGCTGGCGCCACATCTGCTCCAGTTGGAACAGTCCCCCGGGGATATTGCCAAAGTGCTCCACCACGCTCTGACCGTGCGACTCGTAATCCGGGTTTTCTTGACTGCAACAATTTACATAAATTATAATATTAAGAGGAACAGCTGTGTGACCTTTTTCATACAAAACTTAAATTTTGGATTTGTGAGGTGGCCAAGATACCCAACTAAACTGAATAATTATTTTTTTAATCAAAAGATGCAGCAAATCACTACACTAAATAGCTTCGCTTTTGGGACAAAATGTTTGGGGCCGATGTGTCCCAATTAAGCAGAATCAACTGTACATTTGAATGAAGACTTCACTATTACCTGTAGGTTAAGTGATAGGCCTCCTTCAGCATATCGTCGGTGAGTTCATCGGCCCCTTTGAAGTGCTTCAGAACGTCGTTCCTCAGCTTCTCTTTCCTCTCCGCAGGGATCACGTGCTTCCTGGAACCTTCCAGCAGGGCCTTGGCAGCAGAGGCAACGGACCTCAAATAAAAAATTACATACTGTCAAAAATTGGTTTTCCTACTTGTGACATTCTTTCTGCATTTCATCTCATTGCAGCCTTCCGAAATTGCAAAATCTTACAACGGGCTTGTACAATAATGAACTACACTGAAAAATATTATGGCTTTAAAAAATATGTTCACATAGACCAATAAACGCTGATTCTGAATATATATGTTTTATTTAACAATATTAAACGCAGAGTTTTTAAAAAATTATTAAAAAGTCCATTTTAAATCCGGTCGTGAAAACACAGCGTCAAGTTGGCATTACTGAAATGGTTAGTGGTGACGTCACTGCTAACTATTCACCTGGTGACAGCGTGTTGAAGTTGTATGTTGTATTGACATTTGAAATCACGACTGAAATGACTTGAAGTGTTGACACGTACGCAATTCAACATTTCGTGTTTTTGGTTTATTTTCATACTGCTTATAGAGATTTAGATAAATAATAGTTGTTGAGTTTATTGAAACATTATTTAGGCCCTCTACAATTAAAATGATTACGGAAAAGGGCTATAATTTATCTGCAATAAATTTTGCCTATTTGAGGTTAAAGTCGTGTCATATTTGACATTTGGTTTATAATACATCGATTGTATTTTCAAATTGTTTTTAGTATCAAGGGCTTTTTATACAAGTTATTACACAATCGTCATGATCAGTGTATTATAAATACCAGTGTTTCTGTATGTGTTATACATAGTACAATGTACAAAGTCACGCCTGAACACAAAATTCGATGGCTTACAATGTCATTTGAATTTGCAATGAAAAAGATGATTTATTGTTTTTATATTGCACTTTGATACAATACAATAATAGTAGCGATGAGATGTGGACATTTTACCAATGTTTTTCTATATCAAAAGCAGTTTATTGTTTTCTATATTAAAAGTCATCCAAAAGTCATTCCGCCATCATTGATTCTTCTGGATTCTTCCGTTCAATTCAAAATGTGAATTGAATGGAAGTATAAAACTTGAAAGTAAATAAAACTATCGGTGGGTCACACAATTTACCATAGATACGGTGGTTTTCGGGGGGTCTTGAAAAATTAAAACTTTGACAATTATTTTAACCAGTCACCAACTTAAGCAGATATATGCGTTAGAAATACGACAGCAGTCAAGTAGAATAAGCGTGTTTATACGTCAACGCGTGTGTCTCCATAGAAATCGTTCTAACTCCGTTATTCTTTTAGTGACATCCCTAAAACAAAAAGTAAAAGGTCGATAGTAGATCAAGCTGTACATCCCTATTCAAGTTGTCCATAGAAATACATAACAAGAATATTCTGTCAGTGGCGCGGTTGACACATATTTTTACCCGCCAAATTGCCGGGTTAAAATTGCCGGGCCGCTCGACATTGTTAATTTTTATATGAAATGATAAAAAAGTGAGGTGACAAAAGTGTTTATTATACATTTATACAATAGAATAAGTATTGTTGTTTACATAATCTGTGATTTTAGTACCGTTTTCACATAAAAACATCATGTGAGTCATTTTTACATTTTTTTTAATGTTTGCATTCTAAATTTTAATATTTACAAATGTTAATATTTATTTGTAATATAATAATTCGAATGCTTATTTTGTAACCTTTCAAAAACAGTTTTTACTATTCGGCTACATTCAGAAATGTTTCATTTATAGAGCTTTAATTGTGAAGCGGTAATAACACAAAGTTTTCGTAAAATGTCATTTTGTTTGAGACATCAAAAGCGAATATTCACGAAAGTTCGGAGGGGTTAACTATTAAAACTAACTTTAAAAATAAAAATGCAGTTATTTAAGTTTGAAGATCTTTATTCAAAAAAATAAAAAAAATTGGACTGGAGTTCTCTATTGCGTCACTTCATTTGGATAGGGTTCTAACTTCGCTTCACCTTGTTCTGAGATATGAGGTGTCAAAGTTTGCAAAGATGATTTCTCATAATATGTTTACAAATTTCCGATTTTGATGTTGAACCTTGTGTAAAGTATTTTAATTGAACATATTTTAAATGAAAGTATTTAAAGAGGACGTAAACTTACACTTTTAGAACATACCTAAACATACAAATAGAACCCTGTGCAACCAGCTAGAGCATAATAATTCATTGCACAAGGTTCTAATTACATTACCCTAATGCTATTCCTAGATAGGGCCAAGCCCTATTAAAATATTCTCCATTAAAATACAATAAACTAAATTACATAAATTTAAATTCTTAAATAGATTTCGAAAATTCGTCTTTGGAAACTTAGAAACCTTAGAAAATGGTAAGACGTAGTTAGATCCCTATCCAAATGAAATGACAGACCATAATGTTCCTCGTATTTAAGATCAACTGTCAGATACACACAAAATAGAGAGTGTAAGTGATGTTAGAACCTTGTGAAATGAATTATTATTGAAAAAGCTTGTAGAACTTTGTCATACTTATATCTACGAAAATACAACACAGATGGTTCTGAAAATTATTTTGGTTATAGAAATAAGCAAAAGAAATGCTTTGGCATTCAAAGGTCATTTTTGAAAAAAATGTCAGTTAGAACCCTATCCAAATGAAGTGACGATTGGCCTGCATAAACGATTACGGTAAAAAAGGTTTGAAGCTACGATATCAAGATTTTCCCAATAATAATGCAACTGATTGTCAATAGATGTCTCTGTTGGTACCATTGATTTATCAATAGGGCGTAGTCATCTTCTGTTTTACCCTAGGAATCAATTTCTTTTGTTTATGATAAAGAATCACAACTTATTTTTCCTTCTAATTTTCGAACCCGAGAGAACAGCTTAAGACTACCTACTTATATACGAGGGTGGTCCGATAAGTACCTAGCCTACAAAAGAAAAACGAAAATTTTGGAAAAGTGGCGATTTATTTCTCAACGTAATCTCCTTTTAGCTCGATACACTAGATCCAGCGATGCTCCAATTTCTTTAAGCCGTCTGAAAAATATGTTTTCTTGAGGTCTGCAAAGTAGGTCTCCGTGGCGGCGATGACCTCCTCATTCAACTCAAATTTCTGCCCGGTGAGTGACTTTTTCAAGTTTGGAAACAAAAAGAAGTCGCATGGGGCCAAATCTGGAGAATACAGTGAATGAGGCAGCAGTTCGTTGAAACAGCGCCTGTATTTAACATTGCTCATGCTCTATTAGATTCTCCAGTTCAAGATTAATCTCGATACTTTGTTATCCATTTTCTATTCCAAGCACAGTGAAACCCTCAAAGTTTCGTGGCTAAGAAGTTTGGTTTTTTCGGTCCCTCCGCCCAAATTGGCCCAATTTTTCCCACATAAAAGGTTTTCCTGCTTAAGAAATTTGTTTTTTCCGGTCCCTTGGAAAACTTCTTAAGAGGGTTTCACTGTAATTAAGTTATTTGATTGATTGCATTCGAAGTAATGTCGTTTCAACTTAATTACTGTACAATAAGAAACATCTATTTACGTCGGGGAGATGGTAAAACATGTATTTAAATTCATTAAAAAATTTCAGAAAAAAAGTTCATAAGCAGAATTTTTCAGAACTTAGAATTGACGCCATGTTTATTCTTGATAGTATGATGTGTACGGTTGGCAGCATTTATTTATTGCTTCTTCACAATTTAAATAAATACATTTTTTTAGCATGTAAACGTTTAGACAAGATTTTTATGCATAGCACAAAGGGTAACAATTATTACAAGCAATAATTGTCAGCCTGAAACACTCATTTACATTGAAAAATCTTCCGAGAAAAGATACTTGCCGCCAACGGGACTTGAACCCGTGTCCTTCCGATTGCCGGTCGAATGCTCTGACCACTGAGCTATGGGGGCTTATCAAATACCCGCCAAATAATTCAATATATACTAGTGTTTCATTCAACAATTACTGCTTGTTATATTTTTTCCCACCTGAAAACAACCAACTTTATT
This sequence comes from Limnephilus rhombicus, assembly GCA_929108145.2. NCBI lineage: Eukaryota > Metazoa > Arthropoda > Insecta > Trichoptera > Limnephilidae > Limnephilus > Limnephilus rhombicus. The sequence goes on along the minus strand of OV815292.1, from coordinate 17,360,712 downwards.
TTTGCGAGAAAGACATTGTTAGTGTTAAATCCCTCGCTAGGTGGCGTCGAGACAAATTATGTCTGCATTTATTGGGGAAATACTTAAACTTGTTAAATATTAATTATTATTTTTTAATTTATAAACTAACGTTTAGACAAGATTTTTATGCATAGCACAAAGGGTAATAATTATTACAAGCAATAATTGTCACTAGGGTTCAACCTGTATCGGGATTAATAATTTCACAATTTAATAAAAATAAAACACACAAATATCGGTCATTATTTGGTCTTTACCAAACAATTAAGTAAAAGCAAAATAATAAAATTTAAAAATAAAATGATAAACGGAGAAAATTTGTAGAAAAAATAATATATGCATTGTCCACTGTCATTTGGATGAAATACATCAAATTACAAGATGATTAATTATTACAACCTAAAGGCATTATTTTGTCTCATCTGTACTCACAGTGACTCCTGATTCTTCGTGTACTTGGCGGTCTTATCCGCCAAGGGCAGTCCGCACATGTCTCCGAGTCTCTGACGCAGTAGCTGGTCCCGGGCATTGCTGATCTGGTGGCAGCTCGCACACAGCAGCAGCACATCGTGGGAGGTATGCGACTTCATCACCACTGAAACCAAACAGAGCTTTTATTGAGGGAAGGCGTTACAGCTACCAGCTTCCTCAATGAGCAAACACATTTTGTGAAGTTCTGAAACAGATTATAAACTAAAACCTATTTTGCCAATAATAATAATAAATAATAATAATTGGATGACTTCTATAGCGCCATTTTCGTGAGAAAATCACCTCAAGGGCGCTTTAAACATTCATTTATACATTTAATCTATACCTACATATATACTACAAGTGGCAAAAATTCCTCACATTACTAATCATCTCCAATTGTCCTTGTCCTTCCATGAAAGGCCCTACTCAGTATAAAAAGAAGATGATGCCTACCTACTTGCTAATGCACAAAATTGAAAATACCTTTAATTTAGTTGAAAATTGTCGTGAAATGGTTCAAGTCTTTCTACGGAACTCTCCCTTGAAATTTGCATAAAATACTACTTAAAAACCTCTAAAGTGACGGGTAGTTTAACAATCCCTTGTGCCATCAATCTGGAAGACCAGCCGTCATTAATATTTGGATCCAAGCAGCATATGACATCAGGAAAGGTTGGTTTTTCTCCCTTCATATTACATCATCCCGTGATTGATTTAAAAAACACCATCAATTGTCTTACATCATAAAAATTACAGATTTTCAGTCCATCCTCTAATGGAGGGCTTCCCTAACTGTGAGTCGCGACGTCCCGGGGCGCCGCGGTATCATCCCAGGGGCGTCGTGAGGCAATCTTTATAGCGTCTCCCACACGCACACTTCTTCACTTATTGATCAAGAATATCGTTCCATCAGCACTGCAGCGTTGAGGGTTTTATTAACGTTTGCGACATCATAATTGTGCGAGACAGGTTTCTCTACAGTTGCAGTAATTAAGAACAAGTACAGATCGAAAATAAATTTGGAAGCGTCTGCTTCCAAATGTATTTTCATTACCACTCTCGTCTCTACGAGAGTGGTAATTTCGAAACTTCAACCTCGTTTTGAGAAACTATGCTCAGAAAAGCAAGCACATCCTTCTCATTGTGGTGTGGTTGCTTTGTTATCTTTTTTGTTTGCTTCCATTTTTGTTTTAATGTTGTGTTCTTTATTTTCTAATAAAAAATTTAGATACTATTTGGAATTTTTCTGACAAATTATTTTCTGTTATAAGGGAACGTACCCATACTACGTGACCTGTTCAGGGGGGGGGCTTCAAATGAGCGGCGGGGGGGGGCTTCGATTTTTAGTCACCGGGGGGGGGGGGCGTCGCAAAAATATGGCAACTTCCCAAAGGCGTCACAGTTGAAATAAGTTTGGGAAGCCCTGCTCTAGTGCACTGGTTCTTAACCTGTGTTCGATCGAACCCCAGGGGTTCAATGAGTCAGGGGTTCGGCGGAACAAGACACAGCCCGGAAAAAAAATTATGAAAAATATTTTCACTATCCCATATCCCATCCTATCTTATTGCCCCCCCCCCCCCCCCCCCCCCCCCCTCGTTGTGGTAAGTATAGTCGTGACAATAGCCCATCCTGTCCCATTACGCCCCCCCCCTTGTGGTAATCCGCCGCCACTGATGACACGCCCCGCTTTCAAATTAAGAAGGGTTCGGTGAATGCATATGAAACTGGTAGGGGGTTCAATGCCTGCAAAAGGTTAAGAACCCCTGCTCTAGTGTCACAATATCGTTCGTGACATATTTCATTGAGAGAAGGGTAATATCGAGCTTCCTTTATGAGCAAATACATTTTATTGAGAGAAGGATGATATCGAGCTTCCTTTACGAGCAAATGCATGCATTATTCATACAAGACCTCAGTCGTACGTTTACAAAAACTAGCCTCACCTATGCCATAAGCTAATCTTGTTATAGTTTCACCGGAAAAAGTGATAAGAGAACCTTTGCCTCGACACCTATGGATTGATTGGTCGGCTACGAAAGTCATCAGTGGAAGCGACCAAGAGTATGAGCGAGGAAGATGTGGAAGAGGATCAGAGTATGGCAGGTGGAGTACACACCTGGGAACAGCTTCCTGTACTCTCGCGGTACCACATTCTTCCTGTTGTAGGTGTTGGTCCTGCCACAGACCACGCAGCGGTTCTCTCGCGGTGCCTGGTAGTACTTGTCTACGTCCACCACATTCTCTCCGGCCGGCACGAAGTTGAGGCGGATGGTGTAAGGACATGCACTCACCACACTCGCCAGCTGCTTATCTACGTACCTACAGAAGGTTATTACAGAAATGAGCTATACACTTTTCAGAGTAGGTACAAGGGATATTCTGCAAAATGACAAAAGAAAGCAAGAGGACCATAAATATGTCAAAACTCGAGAAAGACCTGCAGATCAGCAAAAAGCTAGCTGCCTGACTGGATGGCAGCAGAATGTTCTGGTCGGTTGCGAGCTCAATAGATTATAATTTTTTCAAATCCAGTCTGCCACCTCTTACCAGACCTGACGGCTCACTAGCAAACACCGCCACCGAAAAGGCAAACTTATTAGATAAAATGATTGCAGAAAACTCGACCCTCGATGATCAAGATGCTATCGCGCCGTCAGTTCCTCACTACAGTTGAAAGCTAGAGAGAAATCCAGAAGCCAAACAATTTCCAGCATTGTCAGGTATTCCCCAGGGGTCAAGCCTTTGCCCTCTGTTGTTCCTCATGCTTATAGATGATATGCATGTCTGCGTAAAATACGGCAGATGTCTTCAACTACGTACTAAACTTCTGATGGAAATACTCTCTTACCAAGACTGCTTACAAATGCAATCTGACCTGAATGGTCATTGAAGTACCCACCACTGTCCCACCCCGGTATAGGCAACTTATGGTCGCCCCTTCGGAGTTCTCGCAAGAATCTAATTTTTTTGAATAAACGGCTCTACATTTAATGTAACGAATCTAGACCTTCAATGTCCCCTCATACTGTGTTAGGTGGCGGTATGCGGGCGCGCCTACAGGACTGTACTGTAATGGTCAATCTCTACAATTCTAAAGCCCACCTGAATGGTCAGAGAAAAACAAGTAAGAGTTAAATATTAAGAAAAATATATAATAATGACCTACACCCACTTCCAGAAACACATAAATGAGTATAGCATAAATGGGAAAACGTTTTACCGAGTCAGTGGTGTTAAAGATCTCGGTATTGCCTTTGATCCTGAACTAATGTTCTCAAACCACATATCACAGCTCACTCCAGCATTTACAAACTCCAGGGGTTTATTCAAATTCGCTCTCCCTCTCCCCATAATTTGATATGATAACTTGGGTGAAAGTCAGAAATATTGAAGAAAAAAAAAAAAAAATAAAATAAAAAAATAAAAAAAATAAAAAAAAACTACAGTAATCAGCACCATAGTGTTGCCTAATGTAAATATATATCATCTAAGTATGTCTTCTCTTTGCACTTACCATTTTGCCTTTTTCAGATCGCATGTGCACAATATGTCGCCATTTTGCTTTTGCATGACGCAGTTTTGATAGAGCGGTTTCGTGCGCGACAGCATGTGATAATTTTTCTTTGGCTGTCTGAAATTGGGCTGGTTCAATCTGCAAATTAAAAATAAATGAGATTGAGTTCATTGATAATATAGTGATTGACAACATTGGACTACAAAGTGCGACTGTAAGGAAGTGGCAACATGTGAGGAAAATAAAGGATTTTGGTTTTAAATTGAAAAAGTCTCGCTGAAGACCAAAACGCAATTTACATTTTTGACTTCACATAAATTTGAGAATTGCTGGTTAAAGTATTTTGGTTAAGTCCTGATGCACCCTGTACAATTAGGTTAAAAATAGATAAAATTATGTATTTACCCTTCCTGTTGCTGAGCACTTATGAGACTTTCAAACGACCCGCCATTTTTTGACACAAACTTATTTTTACAATCCGTTCTTTTATATTTGTATTTCATGTTGACATAGTCCGAGCACTCTATCTCTACGTCGATCCACTTCTCCGGAAGCTTCTTCAGTCTCCAGCCAAGTCCGTGCTTGTTCTTGAGGATCTTATCCGTCAGCTTCTTGAAGATCTCGATGCCGACGTGAGCATCGGTGGCTGCATACTTGAGCTGCTTGTCTGTCAAAGTGTCGGCTTCCCAGTCGGAGCAGCGGAGGCGCCAGTTCTTGTCCAGCTGCACATTGAGCAGCGATTTGGCCATGGAAGCCAGACCCTCGGACTTCTCGTTAGCATGGAAGGCGAGGTACCGCAGGTCCACAATGCCGTTGAGGTTGACGTTGTAGTCGTTGAAGAGGTATCTCGCATCGTCGATTGGTCCAACTCCCACTTTGTAAATCGTCAGGTCTTCCAGTACCTTCTGTAAAGGTAAACATAATAGTAATATTAAGCCTATTTCATCATCTTTCAAAAACAGTTTTTACTTTTAGGATACATTCAGAAATATTCCCTTTAATAGGCCACTTGCATCATATTTTTTAATTTTTTTTTCCAAGGCATTCTGTTTTTTCTTTTCATTGTATTTTTGAAACCCTGGCGATTTTTTGAAAATTTCAATCTGAAAAATCAGACCATTTTTTATAAACCGGAAAGACAGGACATTATTTTATGGGTGTGAAAAAAATGATAATTACATAGCCGAAAATCATTTAAAAAAAGAACGTTTTCCACATCTCATAAATATTTTTTTCGAAAAAAACAAAGGCTACCGTCTAACTGTGCCAGTGTCATTTCATTCCTCTTTACAAAATTAATCATTTTATATAGATAATAGTTTTAAAATAGTATTGTAAATTAGTGTAATATAGTTTTTACTTGTATATTTGTTTTCACTGTAAGTATTTGTGTTATATAATTGGTTCTTCGGAGCAGTTAAGGTAAGATTTTTTTTTTGATTTGTGTGCTGTAGATTTATTCGAAAATGGATAAAGAAAAACCACCTGATCCCCCAGATGATGGTTTGCTATCTGAATCCTCCGGTGTTACAAAAAAAATAATCGCGGTTAATATTCCGGAGGCTTCGGACTTCGTAACGATTACCTCAAAAAAAAGAAAAATTGCTAAACCAGCAGATAATAGAAATGCAACAGATTTTGAACAAATACATCGAAAAACACCCTCCACGCAAAACGACTCCCTTCCAAATAATTCTGTTTTACAGGATGTAATTCCGTCCACTTCTTCCTCGATTTCAAGTCTAACTCCAGCAAGCCCTTCAACCACACCCGCCCCACTGGTAAACAATACTCCTTCACAAATGTCACGTCTGTATAATAATCTTGATAGACCACCTTACATTACACACGTGACTAAAATTTCAAAGGATGAAAAACAATCAAATTTATACGATGTGGACTTTGGACATTTTATGTTTAAAAATAAAATCCACCCTGTCTGGAATGGAGTAAAATCGGTTGGGCGTAACCGTCTTTCTGTTGAATTCAAGACAGCGGCTGAGGCCAATAGCTTTGTAAAATCTGATGTTGCCAAAAAAAACTCGTACAACATTTTCATACCAACATATCAGGTTACAAAGTTAGGTGTCACAAAAGGGATCCCACCTCACTGGTCGATAGAGGACATCCTGGAAAACATTACTGTTCCTCAAGGTTTCGGAAAAGTTTTAAAAGCGCGTCGTCTAAATTACAGGTTTAATACGGGAAACTCTGTAGAATGGAGACCCTCCCAATCCGTTGTCCTAACATTTGACAGCAAAGACCTTCCACAAAATGTTACTATGTTTAACGTCTCTCTACCAGTAGAGCTCTATGTGTTCCCAACTGTGCAATGCTACAAGTGCTGCAGATTTGGACACACGAAGAACCTCTGCAGATCAGAACCCCGTTGCTTCAAGTGCAGTTCGTCCCATAGTGGCGATTCCTGTGATAAAACAGAGGAAAATTATAAATGTTTAAACTGCTCCGGTACCCACATGTCCATCAGCAAAACTTGCCCTGAACTGTCAAGGCAGCGCAATATTAAACACACAATGGCCGAGAAGAGCATCTCTTATGCGGAAGCATCAAGAATGTTTAACAAATCCATTCCATCTTATTCTGAAGTAACTTCCAAAAATTCTAAAAAATCCACCCCTTCTCAACCTTCTTCTTCTTCATTTAGAAAAACTGTTGAAAGGGTCGTGAAACCTAGAGTTCTAACAAAAAAAAAAAATGCTAATCACGAATCCCTTCTGTGGTTCCCTAACGGACAAATTCCTTCCAGTTCAAATTTCAATTCTTGCCTAAAGTCATCTACTAAAGAACAAAATTATAATATAGACCTTAACTCTACACTAATCACCTCATTTTTACATATTTTACGTTGCTAAACAAATTACTAATATTATCAACTCAACTAGAAATGGCTCCTCTGACGAGGATTCTTCAGTGGAATTGTCATAGTCTTAGAAATAAGACTGAAGAATTTTTAAACACATTACACTCAAACTCAATTGCAGTGGCTGCCATCTCGGAGACGTGGCTGGAACCGGATTCTGATTTCAGAGTCAGGGGATACCACTGTCTTCGAGACGACCGTCAAGATGGAAAGGGCGGCTCCGCTCTTTTCATTAAAAAATCATTACCCTTCTCCCCTGTAGATGTAAAACCAATTGGTTGTCCTTTTCAAGTGACGGCCGCAAAGGTTTTTGACACTACAATAATTTGTTTGTATATATCACCATCTAATAAACCTTCTAAATCAATCCTAAAAGCTATGTTTTCCAAGGTCACTACCCCTTCTCTTGTTCTGGGAGATTTCAATGCCCATCACGGATTATGGGGAGCTCACAATTGTGACAGAATGGGCAGAGATATTGTTGATCTACTAGATGAACTAGACTTTTGTATTATCAATTATGGTTCTCCTACTCGTCTTCAGGTGCCTGGTCAGCGACCCAGCATGGTTGATCTTACTATTTGCAATTCCAACATAGCCGCATCCCTGTTATGGAACGTTTTGGATGACCCTCATGGGAGTGATCATTACCCCATCCTCATTGAATCCTCAAATATTTATCATTCCAACAAAAATGTCAAGTGCAGTAGTCGAAAACCAAGGTTCTTAACTGCCAGAGCCAACTGGAATGACTATTCAAATCATACAAAGTTCTCTGTGCAAAATCTGCCCTCTCCAACTACAGAAAATGTTGCGGAATGTTACGATTTATTTGTGTCTGCAGTCATTACGGCCGCAGAAAAATTTATCCCCATTAAAACGACACGTAACAAAGGGAAACCTCCCCCAGCTCCTTGGTGGGATATTGAATGCTCAGACGCAGTAGATATGAGGAAAAAATATGCGAAAATTTATTCAACAAATATGAATATGGAGAACTTCCTTCAGTATAAAAAAATTGAAGCTAAGACCAAACGTCTTCTAAAAAACAAAAAACGTCAAGGCTGGAAAAAATTTTGCACATCATTATCTCCCGAAGTTCCTCTTTCAGTTGTTTGGAATTCAATTCGCAGGTTTAAGGGTTCTCACGTCCCAACGGTGACTCGACCACTCACTTCAGAGTGGGTGAAGGAATTTGCCGATAAACTAGCTCCTCAAACTGCAAGTAATTTTAATGAAACAGAATTCACATACTCATTTAAAACACGGGGTTGGATGGACACCCACTTCAATTTAACGGAACTTAGGGAGGTCTTAAACGATCTCACAGACTCATCCGCTGGTGTAGATGGAATTCCTTATAGCTTTATTAAAAACTGCGACGTTACCACACTAAACTATTTTCTTTCAATTATAAATCTGATCTTTGACTCCGGCAAAATTCCATCATCCTGGAAAACTCAAATAATTGTTCCCATTCTGAAACCCCAGAAAGACCCTAACTCTGGACTTTCTTACAGACCTATAGCTCTGTCATCTTCCTTAGTTAAAATAGCTGAACATATGATCAAAAGACGTCTAGACTGGTATGCAGAAAATGAGAAAATTCTTCCCAGCTCTCAGTTTGGCTTTCGAAAAAGAAAAAGTACGATCGAAAGTGTGTCCATCCTGACTTCTGATATCCAGTTAGCCCTGGCCGATAATGAATTCCTTGTCGGTGTTTGCCTTGATGTGTGCGGAGCTTTTGACAATGTTTTATTGGATGTTTTATTTAATAAATTATTAAAAATTGGCATCCCTCGTAAGCTTTCCAGTTTTATAATTAACCTCCTTCTTACCAGGAAAATTCAAATCCAGGTGCTGGATTCTCCTCCACTGGAAAGAACAGTAAACAAGGGTTTGCCTCAGGGCTCCGTCCTTAGTCCTATCCTTTTTAATATTTATACCTTTGACCTGCATCGGAGTATGCATCCATCTTGTAAAATACTCCAGTATGCGGATGATCTTTTTATATATATTTCAGGACGAATTATTTCTATTCTGGAGGATGTGATTAACATTTGCATGAAAAACCTTGACACCTGGTTAAAAAATCACAGCTTAGAAATTTCTCCGTCCAAAAGCAATGTTATCGTCTTTTCCAGAAAACGTGTTACTCCGCGTGTAACAGTCCAAATAAATAATTCAATTCTCCCTATGCAGGTACAAATAAGATTCCTTGGGGTAATTTTAGACTCTAAGTTAACATGGAACCCGTATGTTAATTTAATCATTAACAAATGTCAAGCTGGCTTCAACACTTTACGTGCCGTTTCACGGGTCTGGTGGGGAAGTCATCCATTCACCCAAAAACTTTTTTATAACGCATATGTTAGGAGTCATTTGGATTACGCGTCATTCCTCATTGAACCCACTTCTAAAAAGAACCTCGCAAGGTTGGACCGTATTCAATTTCAATGTTTAAGATTGATTATCGGAGCAATGCGTTCTTCCCCAATTAACGCTTTACAAGTGGAGGCTGTGGAGGCTCCTCTTCATTTCAGAAGACAGTTCTTGGCTGACAAGTTTTTATTTAAATGCTTAAGACTCTCTAATCACCCACTGAAAGACAAAATTACTGCACTCACTGCTCAAGTGAAATCACTTCCATATTGGAGGAACAAATCAATCCCTCTTCTTGTTAAAAGCCTCCATACGTACTGTTCGTATAAACCCCTCTTAAATCCATCAGACAGACTTCCTTTATATGCCAACTCCTTTCGTATTCATTTGTGTAAACCAAATATTCTTTTTTCTCTCGGCATGATTAACAATCACGAAGCTCCAACAAAACTTATCGAAATTTTAAATTCGAAATATTCCAACTGGAAAATTATTTACACAGATGGTTCCAAGTCTCCCTTATCAAACCATGTGGGAGCGGCATTCCACTGTCCATCAGATCAAGTCGATAGAAAAATTAAACTTCCAAAAGAGGCTTCCGTTTTCACTGCTGAATGTATAGCCATTTTTGAATCCCTCAAATATATTGACGATGTTAACATTGGAAAATTCTTAATTCTCTCCGATTCCCTGAGTGCACTTCAAAAATTAAACTCTTCCCCTTTCCATTACCCAGAAGACAATTTCTGTGTTGGAATTCGCACTTTAATTCATAAATTAACCGACTCTGGCAAAGAAATCGTCTTGGCTTGGATACCTAGTCACTGCGGTATCCCTGGAAATGAAAAGGCCGATTCATTGGCGAAAGATGCCATTATTTCGGGGGATATTTTATATACATTTTTAAACACCGATGACATTTTCATAAAATTAAAGGAAAAAATGATTTCCACATGGCAGAATCATTGGGAAGAATCTAGTCAATCAAAAGGATATAGCTTTTTCACAATTCAGCCAACGATTCCTTCAAAACCGTGGTTTTCAAGACTTTCTTTTAACAAACTCTCGACATCATCCATTTGCCGCATGCGGATAGGGCATTGCTGCCACAATGTTCACCTGACAAAAATTCATATTAAGAATTCTGCGATGTGTGAATGTCGTCTTGGTGAAGAGGATCTCAATCATATTTTTTTCAGTTGTCCTTTAAATAATTCATACAAAAATTTCTTCCCTCACCTAATCAGTTCGGGAATATTGCCTCCCTACAACATTGCATGCCTGTTATCTTCTGTGAACAAACGCGTGTATAAAGTCTTGGCTAATTTCCTGAATATTAACAGCATCAATTTGTAACTGTAAGTTAAGTTTCATGTATTTATTTATTTATTTTATTTTTTACGCACAATAAATTGTGTCAGCATATCTTTTAATTTCCTTGTTATGTTTAATTAAAATCATCTCTTATTGTAATAATTTTGCGTATTATTATTATTATTATTTGTATAGTATTATTATATAATGTAGATAGGTTCTTGTTATTAAAACTAAATTAGTTAATATTAACCAAAAATTACACTCACAAAATTACACTCACAAAAGCATTCACTTGACACTGGCCAGAACACTCTTTTGGGGTGAAGAGCCATTAAAAAAAAAAAAAAAATATTTTTTTTTCCTTGATCCATCTTATTGATCATAAATCATTATAATGTTCAACGTCTATATCACTAAATCCAATGTAATAAACGTGTACTTGTAAATTATAAAAACAAGAATATTATAAGTTAGTTTTAGAATATTATAAAATTTGATTTTTTTTAAATCAGCACCGTTACCATTATACCTCTAAAACACGTACAGACAACATAAAATGTACAGGGTTCTCTTCATAACATCTCGTCGCCCGAGTTCTTAATTGTGCAAACTACCATTTTATCGAAAATGAGTTTTAAATGCAATCATGTTAAGGATAAAATTTCGCATCGTTAGATAAATAAAAAATAGTTTTACGAGCCATATACAATTAGTTACAAGCTTTTTAAAATGTCAATGTCCACAACAATATTCTAAAAGTGAGTTCTTAATTAGTTAAACTCCTTCTTAGTTCAATCTCAGTTGCCGCGAAATAAAATTTGCGGGCTAGATTAGTCAAACTCCACCAATCGACCAATCACAGCATGCCGATCCACGATACCGCGCCGCCATGTTGTTTGTTTACTTCACATTGTTTTTGTTATTGTGGTGTGTTATGAGGAAGCAAAGGGCATTTAATTGTATTACAAGTGAGTTTTTGAATAACGAAATTAAAACAAAATGTCTAAAACTATTGACAAAAGATCTTACATACGCGGCAGTGCTGAAATAGAGCGGTTAGTATTAGTTTTAAGTATCTTTATCAATGACGTTTCAGTTTTGTTTTATAAATGGCAAGGAACTTTGTAATACAGTGTGTTCATTTTTCGGTTTTAACACAGTTCTCCTTTCCGAGAGTTTTTATTGTCGAAATCAGTTTTGTTGATTATCATTTCATATTAAAGTTAGAAGTTCGATTCGAAATTGTCAGTTTATCCGTATTTGTATGAAGCCTTTGTTTGACATTTAAGAATAATGTGGGGTGATCCGAGTTTCGCCAACATAAATATGGTTGGGATTTGAGTTTTAGCTAAAGAACATGAAAAAAAAGAGTTTTTCCAGGATTTTAATTATAACTCAATTACTATTGACTCTGTGAAAAATATTTTATTATTTATGAATTACGCCGCTTTTTTTTACATGAATACCGCACAAGAGTCCCAACTGCTCCAGTCTGGAGCCAGTGGGACTATGGCATCCCCAATTGGGGTATGTTGTGAAGCTGTAGGTAGTGGGGAGGGGAAGGAGATAGGGAATAGGAAGGTGGGGAAGTACCTGGCTATTCAGATCTGGTCACCAAACACGGCAGAAGCCATTTCAAGCAACGTTTCAATTCTGAATGGTGGTCTTACACCAGGGCGATACTGAGAGTATCTTCCACTCTGGAACGTGCCGCACATACACTGTATATTATTTTAAATGAATAAATTGTGAATTACACAAATTAATCAAATAAAATTTATTTGCCACGCCGGGATTCGATCCCGCGACCTTCGGAATGCTAGTCAGGCGCCTTACCGCTGCACTACGCCGGCCGTCTGGTAATACGCAATATTTCTTATTCAAACAGTTAGATTTATCTTTATTATCACGCAAAGTGAGTATTTATGTTGGGGGAGACAAAAAACATGCAAAAAATAGACATTCAACATATTAATTATGTTTAAATTAATTCATTTACGCGGTAACGCCATTTTCATATGTATTCAAGATTAAGATTATTGAAATCGGTATAAAAATGTTTTAATTCATTATTCTCATACGGTTTTTATTTTCCTCACAAAAAAAAAATTCAAAAAATATTTTTATGTGTTTCAATTAGTTTTTTTTTTTTTTTTTTTAATTATCTTTGCATGACCTTTTCAAAGCGTTCCCGTTCCCGCCCTGTTCCCCTCAGGCGTCCCCTCTGCCTTATTCTCAGATTGTTTGTATTTTTCTCACGAAAATGCATTTCAATAAATTTTTAACAAATTTTAATGTGTTTCAATTATAGCTATGGTATTTTTTAAAATAATTATCGCTGCACGTCCATTCCCATGCGTTCCCGTTCCCGCTCCGTCCCCCTTCCACGGTCACTTCCGCGTTCCCCTTTCACCTTCCAACCCCTCCCCCCTCCCGCTTCCACTTTCCCCGTCGCCCCTCCCTTGTTTCACTCCCGCGACTCCCTCGGCTTCGTTCCTTCCTTTCTCCCTCCCAGATTCCCCACCCCCCCTTCCCCCCTACCGCTTAACTTTGTAAAATACACACATTTTTCAAACAACTCGCGAGCCGCCTAATGTATTTTTTTTTAAATAAATATCATTAAGTCAGAGCTCACCATTATACATAGAAACCTTCGCGGTTTCAGCACAACAACTGACGAAAGTTTCACCACAATCGGTTAAATTGTGTAGGAAATAATAAGATAATTTTAAGCAAATTTCATAACCCCCCAGATCTGACCATTTCATATGTTCAGGATCTCAACTTCCGCTCTCCTGACAGAGAAATCCCGGCGTGGTAACACCTGATTCCGAAAGGAAGTGTGGCTGGAGTAACTCTTCAATAATAACTCCAGCTCTTGAATATTGGTCTTTATTCAAACAATAAAAAGACCCGTAGGGTAGCTCATGTACGGTGAGCCCAATAATGCTATCTCTCTCCGCGGTTTTTATAACCCACATGAAGTGAAAACCTGGCAGCAGACGTTTTGCCAAAAACGACCCGCCCAAGACGGATGGTAACAAGAGAAGAAGACAATATGAAATCGCCCTGGCAATCGCCAACACAAAAAAAAATGGTGCCACAACCATTAGGGTGACAATCACAAAAAATTAATATTTCAGTACCTGAAATCTTCACAGAGACCTTCGCTGCCGTTCGTAAAAAAACTCACCAAAGTTTTACCGGAAGCGCAGAAAATAATAAGGTAATTTTTATGAAAATTACATAATGCCAGAGCTCATCATTATATATAGAAATTTTCGCAGGCGTGCGCACAATACCTCACCAAAGTTTCATCGCAATCGGATGAATAGTTTAGGAAATAATGAAGGAAAATTTAATAACACCAGAACTCACTTAATTGCAAATTTGATAACACCAGAACTCACCATTATATATTGAAACCTTCGCGGGCATGCGTAAAACATCTCACGAAAGTATCATCGGAATCGGATGAATGGTACAGAAAATAATAAGGGAATATGTGTACAAATTTCATAAAGTCAGAGCTCACCATTATACATAGAAGTTTTAGCGTGCAAGCGCACAATAACTACCCAAAGTTTCATCAAAACCGTTTAAATGGAAGAGAAAATAATGACGGACAGACAAGCTACATAATTAATAAGTTTTTATATATATATATCCCACCTTGTCGATATCACAAAGAGATATATTGAAAATAAACTCACCTGTATATAACTTGAGATGGTCGTTTGCACAATTAAGCACGGAAAATATTTATGCAGAATTTGCTCTATCTCCATTTTAGTGTGGTCAATCTCCTTTGATTTTGAATTCTTGCTCAATCTCCATTTTAAAATTAAAAATAAAGTATCAAAAACGATAATAAGTCACCTTATTAAGAATTATTTCAACTTATGAGACCTTTACCTTTACGTAAATAGCTTTGTTTTACACACCTATCATAATGTTTCATTGAAATAATCAAAGAAAACCTCCTCCTGTAAAATACGCAAATGGTAGTTTGGACAATTAAGAACTCGGGCGACGATCTGTCAAAAAGTCAAACCAAATGATAAGTTCGCAGAGAACAAACAATAAATCTAGTGAACGTTAAATATCAAATTCAAAAATTCGCCTGAAATCAAAGTGTTGCCATATAAAAAAAACAAATCAGCGTGGAATTTTACAAAATTAATAGGAATATTTTCGGAGACAGGACATTTTTATGTAGTGACGTCACAAGCCCAAATAATGGATTAATTTATTTAAAAAAAAAAAAAACTCCACATTTCTAAAAAATTTTACTAACATTTTCATAATCTTAGTAAAAAATCTATCTACACGATTTTTTCCAAGTCGATATGAAATCCATGCAAGTGGCCTATTGGATTTTATTGTAAAGCGGAAATATTATGACCCTCTGATATTATATGGTTGAGGTTAATAGTTTTTTTACATTGAGAAATATAAAATGATTTATACTAAGATGCGCTGTCAGCAGTTACTCAAGTACTTTACTGCCCAGCTTTCCCATATTCCTATCGTTTCCTTATCCATGGGTAGATGTTTGGAATATGCCATTATTCCTTTCTAGTTTAGACATTTAAATGGTGCATGATTGGCATTCCTCAAGTAATTATTTTATTGTGAACAGTTTATTTGTAGACAACCCCAAGTGGTTGGTCTGCCCACCAGCTGCATGGCAGGCCGGATCGGCAGGGAGTCCCATTGATTTCTCCAGCCATACTCTCTCGGAACATCACCTTGCACCGCAGTGGGAGAGATGGATTCATACGTCCGTCACTCCTGGACCCACTGACACCCAGATTCCTACCCAACCCTAATACCCTTTTCCTTCTCAGAACTTCCTCTCCTTCCTTTCCTAAAAAGACCCTCCACACAGCATCCCCAAAGCTGACATAAGCCCTGAGGGGAATTCCTCAGGGCCTTCTGTGTGGAGCTAGCTAATGTAATAAAAAAATAATACTTAATTGTATTTCTCTAATATTTGCACAACAGACAGTTTTTATATTAGCGAGAGCGGATGTATTCAGTACTTATGCTCTTGTGCAGAAATCTGGCAATCAAAAGAAATCTAAATCGTTGTACTGCCAATATTTGGCTCTTTTGACTATGCAATTTGACGACTATTGCTCCGAGGAGCTACTTTGGAGTTGACATAAAAAACGGCATAATAAATTACCTTTAGCTCCTCAGGGATACAGCGTATCTTGCAGAGACGGAACAAGGCGCAGAAGCCGTCCTGCGAGGCCAACTGTAGCAGGGCCACGGGGTGTCGATGGCCATCTACAGTCACCCACTCGCAGTCGAAGCCCAGCACTCGGTAATTCCTGCATCCACTGGAAACCAAACCAAAATATGTTACATTATTAGTAGACATCAGACTGTATGCAATAAAAATACATAAAATATGAATTAAGAACCACTCCCGCCCAGGGCCGGATTAACCATGTCGGGGCCCCTAGGCAATGCACGTCTCGGGGCCCCTTTACCAATGGCGGACTAACGGGGGGGGGGGGGGTTGAAGGGGCACTTGTTCCCTTGATCAAATCCTTAACAAGACTTTAAGGGGGGGGGTAAGGTTTTATTTTTTTCTGAATTGTAAAACATGTCATTATATTGAGTATTGTGTCAAAATTTCGAGTAAATCGGAGTAAAACTAACGAAGGTACAGTGTTTCAAGCGACCGGCCCTCATGCTCGATTCAAGTATATTTCGAGTATAAAATTTTTTTAATCGGTGTAGCGAAGCAACGAACAACTATATAAAAAAGTAAAATACAACTATGTTTACATATTTCTTTTAATTATAGACTTTATATTTATTATTTGTGCATGATGTGAATATTAGTTATTTATTGAGTTATAACTTAGTTATTATAATTTGTTGTTTTCTTTAATGCGTGGACCTAATGTTATTAACCTCTAAATGTTCCTAATAAAAAAAATTAAAACATCTTGAAAGCTCACTAATTGAAGCAAGTCATTTTTTCTCAGGACGCGGGGCCCCTAGCCGATGCGGGGCCCCTAGGCAGTTGCCTACTCTGCCTTAGGGATAATCCGGTACTGCTCCCGCCTACTAAAACATGGAACTCGAAAGAATTATGCAAGTATGTCAGGGTAGGGTAGATTAGCAAATCTTCGATTGTATCAAACTGACAAAAATGTTACAAGAATTTCGCCGCTCGCGCGAAGGGGCGATAATATTTTAATAAATAAATATCCAAAAACATTATGATGCAATTTTCTAAAGGTAATACGCACATTTTTAGTTTTTCAAGTGCACTTTTGCATTCTTCGCGAGTGTTTATAACCTCAATATGTTGAAACTTTAGAGGGTTGTTGTAGCTGAAGACGGCGCGGATATTGTTAAAGATCGCCCTTCTATACTTCAACAAGACGAACGCTAGGCCCACAACACCGGCAGTAACAATCGATGTTACGAATGTTTTGTGTTTATTTGTCTCGGTTGACATTTTGACTCATTTCATTTGACTGTTGTGCACAGTTGTGCACAGTGTTGCCAATGTTGCCATGTCCCAAAAATTTAAAACCATGTTTGACATGTTTCGGAGATGAAAAAAAACATGTTTTGAAGGAAAAAAACATGTTTTTCTTAAGCTTTTTATTAATACAAATCAAATAAAAACAGTAGACTAACTTCTGATGATAAAACAATTTTATTAAGAAATAGTTAATATTCCTTGTATCAAAATTAGAATGTGATGGGATAATGCTGTGATAAATGGGATTACTTTAAACTTCAAAAGCCAAATAAATCTCGCTCAATTTACAGAAAATGAAGATAATGTTGGTAAGTAATTTGACCGGTCAGTGGTTGAGTGGGCATAGCGCTTGGGTCCCACCCGAGCGTCGCGTGTTCGATTCCTCGGCTGGCTAAGTCCTCCATTACAACACAAGCAACATTTTCGGCTTTCTGTGGTGGTAGTAGGAGATTTTCAAACATTGTTGGGTTATTCGTAACCCGGGAATGTTTGTCTTTCTTTTTTAATTTAAAAAAAATTAAAGTAAGTACTTAGTCGAAGTATGATACGGTTAAAAGTGACCGAATTTCATGTGGGTTCCGTAGCTCAATCGGTAGAGCTCTTGCCGTGTAAGCAAAGGGTCCTGGGTTCGAGTCCCAGCGGAGCCAATATCTTTTCTGATTTTTCTGTCTCAGATTTTCGATTGAGTTTCGCTAATATTGTCTTCATTTAATTAAATATTATAATTTGAGATTTTACTCATAAAGTTTAAAATAAATATTATTTTTCTAGTTAGGTACTGATTGTAAGTACTCCAATAAAATACCCTGGTATTTTGTTTAGTCATTGGAATAACCTGACAATAATTGGAAAATCTCCTTGTACCACCAAATAAATCTAAAATTTTACTTGTTTGTTTGTTAGGCTTTCACGCCTAAACCACTAAACCGATTTTAAAAATTCTTTCACCAATATAAAGCTACATTTTCAGCGAGTAGCATAGGTTGTGTATAATGGTAAGCTCTGGTGTTATAAAATTTGTATAAATGAAAATGTTTGTATTTCATATATTTTAGCGGCAGGTAGGAAAGGCACGGGGAAGGTTGGGTTTGCGGAGAGTGAAGAGACGAAGGAGGGGGGAATGCGGGGAAGGTGAAAGGGAACGGGGACGCACGGGAAAGGACTTGCAAGAATAATCAATTTATGGCATTGCGACGCGTGCCGGGTACCAGCTAGTATAATTTAAAGTCTAGCCAATAAAATAAATATATGTATTTAATATGAGTAAAATAGCGCCCTTGAGATATATTTTCACGAAAACGGCGTTATACAAATTAACCAGATATTATTATTGTCCTGGCTTTACGTAGGTTTTCGAAATAAGATGTAGTCTGTAATTTTCCTTTTGTTTTGAAAGTCAAGTGTGCAAAATTTCATCACGAAGTAATAAAATTCGCTTTGAGGGGGTGGAAAAAGGAGATGGGATAGTTTATAAATAATCTCTAGGTAAATAGGAACATCCCTCTTGTTTTGAAGCTCGAGTGCGCTAAATTTCATCAATCTTGGAATAAAATTGTAGATTTGTATAAAAAACAAAGCAACAGGCACACACTTTATATAATACGTAACGTATGTTGAATAGATAGATGGATTAACTATACAATATACTAGCAGCCTTACTAATAACAAAACGCCTTAACGATGGTTAACCTGCATATTTGTTACTTGCGCGGTGCACTGCGTTTTTACATGGTTACTAATAAGATGATCAGATTATTAGGTTAGTTGCATTGTTTTTGATTGATCTGCGCATGCGCGCCATCATTAGCCTGCCATTTTTTTTTTTATAAATTCGCGGTTTTTTTTACTTTCGTGACGTGTAAAATATCATGCGCAGTTATTTAACGTTTTTAAACATGATTTCTGTTTATAATAGATTCACTGTTATATTATTATCATACATGAATATAATTTCTATTATTTGCGACATTTTTGTCAGTTTCTGTGCTTTTATAATTTATTTATTGTTACATTGCTCTGTTGTTACTTTAATTTGGTTAAAACAAACATATAGGTTATTTCGAATAAATTATTTTTTATCCACATAAGTTAAATAAAACTTCCATAAAAGTAATAATATTTAATAAAATAAAAGGCTTGTGCGTGTGTTAATAAATACAAAATTCGAGTTATCAACGTTTATATTGTTTGTGAATTCAAAGTGTCGGAATTTTTCTAATACTCTCTCGGAACAATTGTTATATTTTTTTATAATGTTTAATTGTATGAACGATATAAAAAGTGAAGTGACAGTTTTCTTCCAAATTCATTATATAAAAGGACTGTATTTTTTAATTTTAGTTTTTTTATAAATTTCTGTACACTTTCATAAAAAATATTTTGGTAAGAATTTTTTTTTTAATTTTTTCCGCGTTTGAATCTTAAAATATGGCAGTTTTTTAAAACTAAAGTGTATTTCAAATACAAAAATCTAAAAGGTATTTTATCTAGTTTTCATAAATGGTATTTGTTTTTACGACACTATGAAAAATAAGAAATATATAGAACATTCAAAATACTTTGGAAAAATTTCAAATTTTGTTCAGATATCATTACTAAAACAGAGATAAACTACCCTCTCAGGCCGTGTAAACCAGGTGTATTTTTTTCCATAATTTTTTAATTAGTAATGTTTTCACATCCGCGGCCGTTTGTTATTGGCTTATTTGCAGTACCTAACCTATAAACCTAAATAACGTAAAATAAATTAGAAAATACTTTTCTTAATTGTACGTAGGTATTCGAATCATATTAATAATTACTTATAATAATATTCAATTGTAATGCGTTGTGAGACGCATACATATTTGAAATTCGCGGGTAACAGAAATAATATTAATGTTGCTAGTAAATAATAAGGAAATAATTGCCAGGAATAAAAACCAGTGACCGATTTAATTTTTTTGCAGTACCTTCTTACGAAAGTGTTGCCGTTCCAATGTACCATATATTTTTTAGTCCCCCCCCCCCCCGCGAGACAAAAATTACTGCCCCTATATCGATATATCTTTCGATCATTTTTATGTATCGATTATGTAAATGTATCATTCCCATCACTAGTCTGTACACGAATCAATCAAAACCCTAGCTCCACACTACTCGCGAAGTTCCTCGACGAAATATTCTGGAAAGTTGACCGAAGTTCGAAGTACGTCACTACACACTCGTTCAACTTCGCGAGAAACTCATTCGCGCGGTGGTGCCGTCACGACTCGCACGTCATGGACGTTCAAGTCTGCTGCCGTTGCAATGTGCACGCTCGCGTATTATAATTTACCTACATTGCATACCACGTCAGCTCGAAGACATTTCAAATACCTAGCTCCTAAAATATATGCTAAAAATATAAATATGCTATTATTATAATTAATTATATTTATTATAAAAGTTTGCAATTTAATTTGTACAACTTATAATTTAATTTATCAACCATTACAAATGTATAATTTCCAATCTGTAAACTTCACCCGCATAAC
This sequence comes from Limnephilus rhombicus, assembly GCA_929108145.2. Lineage (NCBI taxonomy): Eukaryota > Metazoa > Arthropoda > Insecta > Trichoptera > Limnephilidae > Limnephilus > Limnephilus rhombicus. The sequence goes on along the minus strand of OV815292.1, from coordinate 17,340,094 downwards.
ACAGGGACATCCCTAGCATGGCGGATGAAATAACACAAAAAACTAAACAATGTACAATATTCTTATAACAAATTAATAAATAAATAAATATGTGCATATTTATAAAAAAATTAGGAAAAGAAGATGGTGGATGATTGCAGTTGCAATGCACCGGAACAGAATTAGGTTAATTTAGTCAATTAAACTATGAAAAGAGAACTACCGGGAATAAATTGGTACAAAAGGATTGTGTTTTTTTTTTAAATTTATTGTATTTTTTACAGCTAAAAAATAATTACTAGTAATAATGACGTATTGAAGCGAACTGAAGTCCGAGTAGTGTAGAGGCACTTCGTGCAACTTCGAGTCCTTTGACTTTGACTCGGGCGCAAAAACCGACAAAAAATGGAGGTCGCCCGAGGCGAGCCAAGGTTGGACGAAGTGCCTCTCCGAACTATCGTATTCGGCTAACCTCGTTCAACTTCGCGAGTAGTGTGGAGCTAGAGCAACGATACTCAACCTTTTTTCTCTTCGGGCCACATACATATATTTGTAAAGTTACGCGGGCCGCAACACTATACTGGTATGACGAAAAAAAATCATCAACCCCCCCCCCCCAACATTTTTTCGATTTAATTTTGAAGACACTCCGCCATTAATAATAATATTTGGATAATTTGTAGAGCGCTGTTTTTGTGAAAAATTACCTAATTATGCGTATTTATATTATAAGAAAATAGTACTTTATACGACAGCAAGAAATGCTTTTAAAATTAGTAGGTACCTGACTAACCATTGACATTAACCAGTTTTTATGTATTATAACTGATGCGGTTGTTTCTAGAAGTGGCACTTTTATTTATAAATTACTAGCTGGTACACGGCATGCGTTGCTATGCCGTTTAATAAGGAAATAGTTTCTCACTGCGTGTCCTTTACCATTCGTCTCTTTCCCCTTTCTCTCCCGCGTCCCCTTCCCCTCTCGCGCTCCCACTCCGCCTCCTCCACCTTCCCTCTCCCCCCTTCCCCGTCCCGCGACTTCCCCTCCCAAGTTCACCTCCCCCCTCCCCTTTCCCTGGTTTCACTCCAACCCTCCCGCACTCCATACATTCAGTCCCGGTACATTCAGTTTTCAAATAGCTCGTGTGCCACCTATTCAATTTTTTTTATACAAATTTCATAACGTCAGAGCTCACCAGTGGTTTTATACAAACCTTGTCCTGACAATAACGAACACAAAAAAAAGAATTATCCAATTTGGTGCAGTCGTTAGGAAGTTATGCGCTTAGCAACACATTCAGAGATTCATATTTATATTAAATATTTGTTTTTTGGGATTAAATCTAGCGTGTGTAAATAGCAACACTCTTACACATCTGCCCTGATGATGGACACTGTAACGCTGTCCGAAACGTTGGCTAAAGACGGAGGTAGCGCAACACGGCATAACACCCCAAAAACAAATAACAAAAAAAAACCTTTTGGCCGTGAATATCTAAACAAGTATCTTACTCTTGTACCAGATCGTGTGGACCCAAATGACAATCCTTTTCGGGTGTCACTATCTGTGGCCTGTGCGTCAAAGTCCAAACGAATCTCAAGATTATAAATCGAATCGAATATTCGAAATTTAGAATGATAGTTTTTTTAAATCAAGTTCCTGATGGTAAAGTGGTTAGGGCCGCACACAAAAGCTTGGCGGGCCGCAGGTTGAGTATCGTTGCATTAGAGGGACGGGCAGCACTGCTTTTTCGTATAGTCCTACCCTTCCCGTCTCGAGGAACAATCAGAATACGGGAGACCTATCATTACAGAAACCTTGAAATAAAAAATAAAAAATTTATAGCATTGACTGGTCCCAGACGTGGCCGTTTTGTGTACCCGTGAATGACCCGACAATTTTTGTGTATGAACTTTGGGAGACATTACAGGTTTAATGTCGTCGGCTCTTACGACTATTTGCATCAGCAGCCAATTTATTATTTCAACTGTCCCAAAGAACAATGTCGGACCTACTTATTTTGTCAATTTATAGTCCATATTTTTGGAATTTTTAATGAAATGCAAAATATAAATTCAAAAAACAGGGAAAAGGCAAAGCTCTATTGCGAAACTACAGAATCGTATGTATGACATTATTCTTTGTAACAGTAATTTTATTCATCTTCGACATTATTCTTCAAGACAGTCTGATTCTGATACTGTGGCTGTCTCACTAGGAAATCTTGTGTTGAGACCGGGCAGTTATGTTTATCAATTTAATACAGCACTGACAGACCCGCAGAACTCGTCAGATGTGCGATTTTGTAGTTTTCCGGTAGAGCTGTTTTTAAAATCGCATTTCTGCATTTTTATTATTTTCAGAGATCAAGAATTGTAGTGTTGTTTTTCATTTCATCAACACTTTTAAATCATCAAAGGAAATTAAAATAAGCCAACAAAATGATTTTCAATTTTTAGCAGATACAACAACATTGTTCCACGGGACCGTTGGTACGATTCGTAGAAGTAAGAATATTAAATAAAAGAGGCAGTGGTCTTTAATTTTTTATTTCCTTATAAAATACATGGTCTGGTGCTCCTCACTTCTCTCCGGCGGGCAGGGCCTGCTTGTCGGGCAGAGTCCTGGTGATGTCAGAGTCTCCAGGGTCGGTGATGGACATGGTGCACACCCGGTAGTACTTTCCGCACGCTGTTCCCAGCTCAATGTTGTTGCCTGTGTAGTGGTGGACACCTGTGCGGGCAAGCATGGCGTAGTACTCGATCTCCGACTTCCTAGAATGGTAAGAGAGATCGTTGCTGTTGGTACTGATGGTCTGCGATATAATAAACATCGGAATATACTGAAAAATTACATTTTCCATCAGTACACTCAAGACCGGGGGGGGGGGGGGGGGCAGGGGTTTTTCTACTGGACCTTCCATATATTCAGATTTTTTTATTTGATGGAAATCAAAAAGGAATTTAGTAAAAACAAAAGGAGTGCAGGCAAATCATTTTAAAGCGCATACATTTGCACGTATCAGTGAACACCGATAGTATCACAAGTTCGCTTGGTTACAACGTTTATCATAATTGTTTTGGGTTTTTTAGCATCCAAAGCTTAGCAATAAAAGAGTAAATCTTTTTATCCATCCAATAACACCACTACACTAGCATGAATCTCTTTAACTCTTTGAAGTACTGTGGTTTCAAAATTCGGCCACCTTGAAAATAAATAATTATGCTAAAACGGCCATCTATTGACAAGTTTTTTAAATGCCATGTGAGACATAGTTTCTCTACTATTTAGTTTCTAATAGCGATAATAGGTGGCTTTGCACGGTTTGGTTATGTGTTTGACAATTGCCAGCGAATTGTGGTTTTTTGTGATCTCCGACTTTAAAGTGAAATATAACGGTATGTATTTCGAATTTTTGTCCATTTCTTATGAATTCTAGTGCCCTTGTATTTCATTTGTTGAATTATCAATAAGAAATGTCTATAAATATAGTATTTTTTTGTAAAATCGAAATTTTTTGGTGGTTTTGCTTTTCGACCACCGTACTTGAGGTAATTTTTTTAGTCTTACAACATGGTTATTCTGATTTTATAATTTTACAGATACACCATGCCGAAGAAAGGTCTTCGCCAAGAAGAAATCGCAGGAATACTTTTAGAAGAGATACCTTCTGATGATGACAGTTGTTATGGGTGCTCAGACAATGAGGAAGAGGATCTACAGGAGGAGCATCTAGCAAATGTCACAGTTAGCGCCTCTTCGGACGATGATGATGATGAACTGCCTCTATCTTGTGTGAGGAATCAAATCCCGGCGTCTTCTTCATCTACCACACTCAATCACCCTATAGCAGGCACATCCAGCCCTTCTGGTTCACAATCACCATCTACTTTTGATGTTCATCTTTCGCGTACGCGTAACCGACCAGTATTGTCTTCTCCATCTGCCCAGTATAGTCCTAATATCTCAATGTCCGTTTTGTCATCCACCGCTGCTGTTCCAGGCACAACTGCATCTACACCTGTCATACCTGCGATTATAGTCGTGCCTAAATGGAGCCGTACGTTCAATACCGCCCTCCCTGGTGAATTCCGTGAAGAAACAGGACTACATAATGACTTTCTTACGATGGAAAATCCCACACCTTTGGAAATTTTTCTGAAATTTTGGACTCCTAGTTTGATTGAAAATATCTGCTTCCAGACCAATCTATACGCACAACAAGTTGGGAAAAATCACCAACCCACAACCGTTCAGGAAATTAAAAAATTCATTGCACTAAATTTAGTAATGGGAATTAAAAAATCCCCCAGTTATAGAGACTATTGGTCATCGTCCCCTGATTTACACGACCCCTATATTTCAAGATTTATGACAGTCCATAGGTTTGGCTGGCTGTTGTCAAACCTTCATCTCAACGACAATTCATTGATGCCTGCTAGAGGTCAATTTCGATAAATTATATAAAATAAGGCCTTTGTTGAACTGCTTGTCAGACACCTTTGATCGAAATTACAAGCCATCACCTACTTTGGCAATTGACGAGAGCATGGTCAAATTCAAAGGCCGCAGCACATTGAAGCAATACATGCCCAAAAAACCCATTAAAAGAGGCTATAAGATCTGGATGATGTGTGCAGAAAATGGATACAACTTAAAATTTGAAATATACACAGGAAAAATTGGTGACTACGCTGAGTCTAACTTAGGGCCAAGAGTTGTCTTAAATTTTTGTCAATCTATTCAAGGTCGTAACTACACAGTTTACTTTGATAATTATTTTAATTGCTACCCCCTACAAAAACAGCTGAAAGATATGAATATTCGCTCATGTGGAACTGTCCAATCAACCAGAAAATATTTGCCTAAGATGAAGGATGATAAAAACCTAAAAAGAGGTGAATATGACTGGTACGTGAGTGATACAGGAATTTCCATGATAAAATGGAGAGATAGAAGAGCTGTACACCTCCTTTCAAACTTTCACAACCCAAAGGATGCCATGCATGTCAACCGTAAAGAGAAAACTGGTGAGATCACAAGGGTGCCATGTCCGTTGGCTCTAAATAATTATAACAACTGCATGAATTATGTGGACAAGTTTGATCAAAAGAAGGCGGTTTACTCGATAAACAGAAAGTCTAAAAAATGGTGGCATCGTTTATTTTTCCACTTTTTAGATGCAACAATTGTAAATTCTTACATTGTTTACACAGAGCTCTGCAAGTTGGGTAAGGCTGACAAAGACAATCCATTGAGGCTCAAAGATTTCAGGAGGCAAGTTTACAGAGGACTTTTGGCTGAAGAGGAGCTGAAATGCACCAAAAAGCGTGGGTCCACATCGGAGGTGGTGGAAATTAAGAGACATAAGCCTTACGTGGACCCTGAAATACGTCTGAAAAATAGCGCCCACCGGCCAGAACATACTACTTCACGTCGTTGTGCGAATTGTAGTACAAAAGACAGGCCCATACGTTCCAACTGGATATGTTGTGTTTGCAAAGTACCCCTTTGTGTAAAAAAAGATAAAAACTGTTTTGAAAATTTCCACAATTAGTCATATAAAATGGCCTTTTTTTATTTCTAATAAACTTTTGATTTGAACCTAATATTTGTATAAAATTTTGACCACCTCATTCCTGAAAAGCCTTCAGTCCAATTTTTTTTTAAATATTTTTTCCTCGTTATTATAAGTTACATCAATTGATTAAAAATAAAAAAAAGGTAAAAAATAAGAAAAAAAAAGTTCGTACCTCAAGGAGTTAACCCCTCTACACCATTCAACAAATCAGCTCTCACATATTCAGTGTGTGCGATCAATGTCAATTTAAAAAAAAAGTATTTATCATTGAAAAACACATGTCTTGTTCTGAACCTTTAATTTTGTTTACCATAATACTATAACCCGGGGCTTCCCAACCAGGGGGGCACGCTCCCCTAGTTTGTGTTATTACCGCTTCACAATTAAAGCTCTATAAATGAATCATTTTTGAACGTAGCCGAATAGTAAAAACTGTTTTAGAAGGGTTACAAAATAAGCTTTCAAATTATTATATTACAAATAAATATTAACATTTGTAAATATTAAAATAAAGAATGCAAACATTAAAAAAATGTAAAAATGACTCACGTGATGTTTTTATGTGAAAACGGTACTAACACAGATTATGTAAACGACAATACTTATTCTATTGTACATAATATGTATAATAAACACTTTTGTCACCTCACTTTTTTATCATTTCATATAAAAATATTTTATAACTTTGTTAACCCCTCCGAATTTTCGAGAATGTTAGCTTTTGGTGTCTTAAACGAAATGACATTTTACGAAAACTTTTAGTTATAACCGCTTCACAATTAAAGCTCTATAAATGAAATATTTCTGAACGTAGCCGAATAGTAAAAACTGTTTTAGAAAGGTTACAAAATAGGCTTTCAAATTATTATATTACAAATAAATGTTAGCATTTGTAAATATAAAAATTTAGATCGCAAACATTAAAAATAGGTAAAAATGACTCACGTGATGTTTTTATGTGAAAACGGTACTAAAATCACAGATTATGCAAACAACAATACTTATTCTATTGTATATATGTGTAATAAACACTTTTGTCACCTCACTTTTTTATCATTTCATATAAAAATATTTAATAAAAATTTAAAATGTGGAGCACGGTGGAGCTGCCGGTAGCAAATTTGCGCGGCTAAATATTTTCGTCAACTACACGATTGACAGCTGATTCCTGTTATGTATTTCCATAGACAACTTGATAGAAATGTGCAGCTTGATCTACTATCGACCTTTGACTTTTTGTTTTAGGGATGTAACTAAAACAATAACGATTTCTATGGAAACACACGCGCTGACGTATAAACACGCTTATTGTACTTGACTGCTGTCCTATTTTTAACGCTTATATCTGCTTACGTTGCTGACCGGTTAATAAAAATATTAACAATGTCGAGCGGCCCGCAGGCAATTTGGCATGTAAAGTAAAAATAAGGCGCGACTGACAGAATATTCTTGTTATGTATTTCTATGGACAACTTGATAGGGATGTACAGTACAGCTCGATCCGCTATCGACCTTTTACTTTTTGTTTTAGGGATGTCACTAAAACAATAACGGAGTTAGAACGATTTCTATGGAGACACACGCGTTGACATATAAACACGCTTTTTGTACTTGACTGCTATCGTATTTTTAAAGCATATATCTGCTTAATTTTCGGAGGGGTTAAGGGGGGGCATGAAAATATTTTTTTTTGGTTCGGGGAGGCTCGGCAAAATAACGGTTGGGAAACCCTGCTATAACCTATCCCATACTAAAAAAATAATAAAATAAACAAAACAAGATAAATGTTGTCACTTACATTAATAACACTGCGTAACTCATTTTACACAGGGTTTCAGAAGAAAAACCTTTAAGAGAAAAACCTTTAAAAAAAATAAGAGAAAAACCTTTAAAAAAAATAAGAGAAAAACCTTTAAAAAAAAATAAGAGAAAAACCTTTAAAAAAAAATAAGAGAAAAACCTTTAAAAAAAATAAGAGAAAAACATTTAAAAAAAATAAGAGAAAAACCTTTAAAAAAATAAGAGAAAAACCTTTAAAAAAATAAGAGAAAAACCTTTAAAAAAAAATAAGAGAAAAACCTTTAAAAAAAATAAGAGAAAAACCTTAAAAAAAAAAAAAAAAAGAAAAAAGAATTAAAAAAAAAAAAAAAAATTTAAAAATAGCACATCTTTGAAAAAAAAAGGTTAACTAATAGTATCAGTTTTTTGGAGAAGTAATGTTTTTTCGTTAAAAACATGTGGTTAGGTATTTTAAATGACATTCATTGTATAACTCACAAAAAAGGCTAGAAATATTGAGATATGCGTTGTTCTGATTCGAGAAATATATAATATTTTATTTAACTTTCTTCAAATTATAAAAAAAAAATATTATTATTATTAAAGTATTAAAAAATTATTACAATTTTATTCTTATTAAAATTAAAACTTTAGTATAAACATTTACTACTAACCATTGATATGAACCTACCAAATATTTTGTTACAAAACTTTGTATAAAAGAAGCAGTAATTGGTCAAAACATTTGTTTGTCGATTTAATCCATGGCACATAGCTGGTGAGGTCCAGCGGTAAGGCTGTTGACTCACAATCCGAAGGTCGCGGGATTGAATCCCGGCGTGGCAAATAAATTTAATTTGATTATTTGTGTTATTTCACAATTTATTAATTTAAAATATCATTTGCAGCACGTTCCAGAGTGGAAGATACTCTCAGTATCACCCTGGTGTAAGACCACCATTCAGAATTGAAACATTACTTGAAATGTTTGGTGACCAGATCTGAATAGCCAGGTACTTCCCCGCCTTCTTCTTTCCCCGCCTTCTTCTTTCCCCGCCTTCTTCTTCCCCCGCCTTCTTCTTCCCCCGCCTTCTTCTTCCCCCGCCTTCTTCTTCCCCCGCCTTCTTCTTCCCCCGCCTTCTTCTTCCCCCGCCTTCTTCTTCCCCCGCCTTCTTCTTCCCCCGCCTTCTTCTTCCCCCGCCTTCTTCTTCCCCCGCCTTCTTCTTCCCCCGCCTTCTTCTTCCCCCGCCTTCTTCTTCCCCCGCCTTCTTCTTCCCCCGCCTTCTTCTTCCCCCGCCTTCTTCTTCCCCCGCCTTCTTCTTCCCCCGCCTTCTTCTTCCCCCGCCTTCTTCTTCCCCCGCCTTCTTCTTCCCCCGCCTTCTTCTTCCCCCGCCTTCTTCTTCCCCCGCCTTCTTCTTCCCCCGCCTTCTTCTTCCCCCGCCTTCTTCTTCCCCCGCCTTCTTCTTCCCCCGCCTTCTTCTTCCCTATTGTTGTTTACATAATCTGTGATTTTAGTACCGTTTTCACATAAAAACATCATGTGAGTCATTTTTAATGTTTGCGTTCTAAATTTTAATATTTACAAATGCTAATATTTATTTGTAATATAATAATTTGAAAGCTTATTTTGTAACCTTACTAAAACAGTTTTTACTATTCGACTACGTTCAGAAATGTTTGCAATTATTATAAGCAATAATTATCAGCCTGAAACACTCATCAACATTGAAAAATCTTCCGAGAAAAGATACTTGCCGCCAACGGGACTTGAACCCGTGTCCTTCTGATTGCCGGTCAGCTGCTCTTGACCACCGAGCTATGGGGGCTTATCAAATACCCGCCAAATAATTCAATATATACTAGTGTTTCATTCAACAATTACTGCTTATTATATTTTTTCCACCTGAAAACAACCAACATTATTTTTGCGATAGAGACATTGTAAGTGTTAAATCCCTCGCTAGGTGGCGTCGAGACAAATTATGACTACATTTATTGGGGAAATACTTAAACTTGTCAAATATTAATTATTATTTTTAAAACGTTTAGACAAGATTATTGCTTATAATAATTGTTACCCTTTGTGCTATGCATAAAAATCTTGTCTAAACGTTAGTTTATAAATTAAAAATAATAATTAATATTTGACAAGTTTAAGTATTTCCCCAATAAATGTAGTCATAATTTGTCTCGACGCCACCTAGCGAGGGATTTAACACTTACAATGTCTCTCTCGCAAAAATAAAGTTGGTTGTTTTCAGGTGGAAAAATATAATAAGCAGTAATTGTTGAATGAAACACTAGTATATATTGAATTATTTGGCGGGTATTTGATAAGCCCCCATAGCTCAGTGGTCAAGAGCAGCTGACCGGCAATCAGAAGGACACGGGTTCAAGTCCCGTTGGCGGCAAGTATCTTTTCTCGGAAGATTTTTCAGTGTTTCAGGCTGATAATTATTGCTTATAATAATTGTTACCCTTTGTGCTATGCATAAAAATCTTCTAAACGTTAGTTTATAAATTAAAAATAATAATTCAGAAATGTTTAATTTATAGAGAGAGCTTTCTTTAATTGTGAAGCGGTACTAAAGTTTTCATAGTTTTTGTAAAATGTCACTTCGTTTGAGACAGTTTAAGGGCTTAAATGGCGAATTTCGGAGGGGTTAAACCCAGATTGAGTACCATTTGAACTACACATTCAGCCAAATTTTGATTTGAATCTTAGGTGTGGCTCGATCACAAGTGTGCGTCAGCTTCACTTTGTGTGTGCGTCAGCTGCGGGTTAAGATAAAATGATTTTCCTACAGGCACATACCAAAAAAAAATATTTCAACAGTATAAAAACAATCAGATCTACAAGGATATAACAGACAGTTAAACATAAAACTTACTCAGTTTGTTTGCGCACAGGTCACACACGGTCGAAACGACTACTCCATAGATTTCCCATTTAAAAAATAAACAAGTAACCTTTACAAAGCGTAAGGTTCAGAAATCATACTTCTTAGTCGAGCGACTCCATATGGTTCCATTGCGTACTCAGTACTTATCATACCAGTTACTTTAAGTCATTGCGCATTGTGTCCGGCATGGGGATAGGGGGATGGCGGAAGGAGATTTATGTAGAAAATTGGAAGTCAAATTACTAGATATGTTAACTGATATTAGCCTTTACAAAGCGGACCCTTTTAACGCAATTTGTCCTATCATGCAGAACGTTTGACGGATGTAATTATTAACACGGCAGAATCAATCAACTGTTAGTATTAGTTTTCTTCTAAAGTTGGATGTTTTCAACCCATTTACATTTATTAAAGTAAGGCGGTAGCTATAACCAATCAACTCAATTTAAAACCTTTAATTTGAACGTGTAATGTTTGATGCATGTTTGGGTGATTGTACAGTTCGACACAGTTAACTTGGCATTCAGTGATGTACCAGTGTAAATCTTGCAAATAAAAAGTCAATAGAATTGTTAGCTACTTTCTTGGCCATGTGCATGTCAAGCCGTAACCTAATCGAACTGAATTATCATGGTTAAAACACTGCTTTTGTTATACCACGGATAAAACAATCGGCCTTAACGAGTTTATGATTGATGTAAGAACAAATTATTAATTTAAAAAAGAAATACTGCCCCATAAAACTGTTTAGCCTTCGTCGACTGATTATTAGGGATTGGAAAGGATACAGGACAGCCATATTGGACGCAGTGCGACAATGTTACGAATCTATTAAACCATTTTTGTTGGGAATTCTACTTCTCGGTAGTCTCACCTTAGCGGAGGGGTGTTGTTGGCGATGATGACCAGCTTAGCCTTGCCCTGTCGGAGGGTCTTCAGGGTCTGCTTATAGCCCAAGAAGTACTTGCCGGACTTGATAACCATAGCAAGTCGGGAGTTGATGGACTCCTTATCCTTTTTCTGGAAATAAGTAAGATAATACGTTTAGAAAAATTTTATAGGTTTTTTAAAACTTCTAAAAATAAAGCAAAACACGAGGAGATACCCATGGAAATACCCGTTGACAGTGCAATTTATGGTTGTATTTACTATACATTTGAAGCAATTTTTACATGTGACAGCTAGTCTCCAGATTGGCTGTCACAGATTGAGACAACAATGATATAGCAGATAGGGGTAATTTATTGTAATGATTTGCCCTCTCTTGTATCTAAAATGAGTGAATTAATGCTAAAAAGAATTGGAAGCAGAGATCAATCCTTGAAAAATTGTTATTTATAGTTCTAGAGTAGGCACGTGCCGAATATCTCTAAAGAAGATCATTACTTGATTACTGGATCATTACTTGAATCTGACATTTGACAGCATTCGTAATAGAAATTTGAAGTGTCCACTCTTATTACAAATAATTTTTAGAAAAAACCTTTAATTCGCCTTAATTACTATAAAAGGAAACTTTGCATTCGGGGTGGCGGAAAATGATGCATTTTAAATTAAATTTTACTTCGCGTGCCGAATTTGCGCCGCCATTTATGATAATCTGTCATTTTTGTACTGTTGGTATTCCTGATAATATAACAGGGCAGTTCGTAGCCGACTTCATACGAAAACATGAGATGTCGTAATATGGTCGTAATTATAAAGACAAACATAATTAATAATATTTAAAGATAAAATAGGTTTTAAGCAAGATTATTTTGACTTAAAAAAAATCTTGCTTAAAACCTATTCTATATTTAAATATTATTAAGGTAAATTTTTACAAAGCCGGGACCAGCTCATTTTGCACAAAAAAAAATATATACCCCAGTAAATAGGTAATAATTAGATGTAATTAATTACGTGAGCGGAAATGGAAAATAATGTATATTATTGTCAATTTTTAAAATTTAAAAATACGAAAATGTCATTTTTCAATGACCTCCATGTTATCTTTATTTTAAAAAACAGCCTACGTTTTTAAATGGTTTGTCTGGCTACGCAGGGTTTGTCTAGCAGGCTTGTGTGACAGATCGGCCGCGCCATGTCAGTTTGCGAAGACGCGAAGTGAATTTTGATTTTACGCAATTGAAATTTAAAATGCATCATTTTCCGCCACCCCCAATGCAAAAAGTTTCCGAAATACGTAATTCTAACAATTATTCAACTTCTGCAAAGTGTTTTTTTCGAGAAAAAGTGCATATTTACCGCTGTAATTTACAACATGGAGGTCATTGAAAAATGACATTTTCGTATTTTTAAATTTAAGAAATTAACGATGATATACATTTTTTTCAATTTCCGCTCACGGAATTAATTACATCTTATTTTTACCTTTCTACTGGGGTAAAAAATTATTTTTTTTAGTGTAAAATGAGCTGGTCCCGGTTTTGTAAAAAATTAATATTATTAATTATGTTTGTCTTTATAATCACGACCATATTACGACATCTCATGTTTCCGTATGAAGTCGGCTACGAGCTCATACGAATTACTACCATATAGTGTCAAGAATACCAACAGAATGAACAGAACAAAATGACAGGTACAATAAATGGCGGCGCAAATTCGGTACGCGAAGTAAAATTTCACTTACGCAATTGAAATTTAAAAAGCATCATTTTTCCGCCACCCCAAATGCAAAAAGTTTCCTTTTATAGTAATAAAGGCGAATCTATAGGTTTTGGGTGAAATGCAGATTCTGTCAATGTCTGGGAATTTAATAAAAAAGGCACTTTTTAGATGATAAAAGTGTGGAGAAGATGAATAAAAAATAAATTAAAATTGAGGGAGATACAGCCGTTCAAAGTATTTAAAATTTCTCTTCGCGAACCGATATTATGACAGTCCGTTCGCCATTTTTTCACTGTTTATGTTGGTATCCCAGACCAATACAAACCTAGATACGATTGTAGCCGACTTCGTGGGATAAATGATAAGGCGCGTAATTATGAAACAGAATTGAACGTAGTTATGCAGAAAGCAGCCAGGCCACAATTTTGGCAAAAATGAGTTATTGTTGTAATCCGACGGAGAAACGTCAATTCTATGTTCTATTAAAACTAGCCAGGGCCCTTTCATACAAAAATTCATAGTAATCGACTTCCTAAATATTTGCTGATCACGAAAACATCGTTGAACAACCTGCATAAAGCGCCCACGGCAATCATATTCAGCAGAAAACAGCCAGAGACAACTGGTTGATTTTGTCGGTACAACTAACATTTTAACAATGACGTTTACCTGATCTGCAGATAACGGTCACGGCGCATGTCTGTTTTCTACACTATAGCGTTTGTACCGAAACTTTCAAGTGGCGATCTACAGAAAGCGCTCTCGCGTTATAATAATAACTTGTTTTTTGGATAAAATCAATAATTTTAAGTATGTATTATCATTTAATATTACATAAATTTATTAAGTTATTAGTATTATTTATTTAAGTTCAGTTTATTAAATTTATGTAATATTAATTATGTAATAATAATAATTTATTAAATAATAAAAAAAACCTCTAAATATAAAATAATTTTTTGAAATATTTATTTTAATTACGTAAATTAAATGCACAGATGTTATAAGCATGACCACAAGTATTGATTTGTAGAAGATGGTTATAAAAACCCATAGTGAATATAAAATAAATAATAATATCTATGTATATCATGTTTCACAAAGTATTACGTATTAAAGTTTAAAAATTTATATTTCCTTGAGATATTAAAAATTCCTCGGAATATAAAATTACTAATTGGATATAATAGTAATATCTATATAACTATCGATTTTAAGTTAAATAATTTAACTTAATTTCATATATTTAGTAGCTCTGGCTGTTTTCTACGGAATGCGTATTTCGCAAAATAAGGCCGAACGGTTTTTTTATTTTTTTTTTATTTAGTAACTATATAATATTTTTTACATTTTTATATGAAACATGTTAGTTAGATGTATATATAAAATATATTCGTAGTCCTCCTCACTAGGAGATCCTGTGCTGAGGGGGACTATGCTTTGGATAAGTTTTTCAGCGACTTCTATGGTTTAACTTCATTGATTGGATAAGGTTTTCCAGAAACTTCTATGATGTTTTAAGTATACTAGTAAGTTCATTTTCCGATAGATTCTTCAGCCAACATTTAATGTCCTTAATGTAGCTATTTTTTATTTTTATTTGTTTGATACTAAGTGGGAGCTTGTTATATAACTTTACTGCTAAAAATGCAGAACTTCTTTGACCAAATGAAGAGTTACACTTTGGTATATTAAGTATGTCTGTTTGTTTGGCTCTGGTTTTATGAGCGTGGGAGGTGTCTGCCTGAGTTGATTGCTGAGCTTACATTCTCAATAATGTATTCTACAGAAAGCAGCCAGACCTTATAAAACACCAATATCTCTAAAAACCCACCCTTAAAACCACTTTAAAGTTATAAGAATTCGGTATCTACATATTATTTATAATATTTAGAAGTAAAAACCATCCTAGGTGTTATGTAGATTTGATTATTAAATCTTTAGACAAAAGTGCTCGTATCTCCGTTTGAGTTTTTTATGGCTGGCTGCTTTCTGCATAACAGCGTTCAATTAATAGTACGCCAGAATCACAAACCATGTTACACAAACCTAGCGTAGCCGCTAAACTCCTTGAAAACTGGGATGTTTTTCTTGCCTTGACGCGAGTAGGCGTTATAAAGGGGCACTTTATTTTGTATCACAAACCAAGTTTAGCTGTCTAGCTGTTGTTTGCATCAGGTCGGGGATACCAACATACACATTTTTTTTTTTGATTCTACGGATTCTTTCGTAATCCTCTAACTAGCTAGGGTTTTGCAATGCCCTTTCATGTTCTAACTAACTAGTTTTTCGGCTCATTTGGCCTTATAACTATTACCTTCTGAAGGTGATTATTTACTTGACTGAATTTACTTTTACATTAATGTTATCGTGAGGAAAAGGTCTTAACTGGATAAAAACCTCACCTCCCAACATACACAGTGAAAAAATGGCGAACGGACTGTCATATTATCAGTTCGCGAATTGAAATTGTAAATACTTTGAACGGCTGTATCTCCCTCAATTTTGCCGAGCGCGCCCTAAATTTATTTTAAATTCATCTTCTCCACACTTTTCTCATCTAAAAAGTGCCTTTTTATTAAATTCCCAGACATTGGCAGGATCTGTATTCCTCCCTAGGTTATTTCTAAAAATTATTCGTAATAAGCATGGACACTTCGATCGAAAATTTACCGTTTATCATTCTACGTAATTTGTGCAGTTGGAAAATAATTCTAACATAACCTAGTTGTCAACCATGAACACGTGGAAACGTTGGAAGGATTAATAAAGCATTTTATTACCTCTTTCTTGGGGGCAACCATTGTGGCAAAGGTTTGTTGTCTTCTTCTGAAATAAAATAAAC
This sequence comes from Limnephilus rhombicus, assembly GCA_929108145.2. Lineage (NCBI taxonomy): Eukaryota > Metazoa > Arthropoda > Insecta > Trichoptera > Limnephilidae > Limnephilus > Limnephilus rhombicus. The sequence goes on along the minus strand of OV815292.1, from coordinate 17,324,393 downwards.
CAAAATGTAAGTACTTTTATTCTTAATAACACCAGAATCTTAATAATTCAACGGAGAAAAGCGATCAGGACTCACGGTCAGAAAGGCGGAAATACAAAAGAAAGATGGATGGCGGAATTTGGCGGAATTCGACCCCGAGGAGTCGGAGGAGTGCCAGCTTCTGAAAAAAAGATAAAAAATATATTTTCCCCATATTTAAGTCAAAATAAGGTAGGTACCAAAAAAACAATTTTAGAAAACCTGAGATGGAGCACTCTAATAATTTGTTTTATTTGATTTTATTTGTCAATCACCAGAAAACCGTATCAATTGAAAAATTTTAGGTCTCAATTTTATGTATTTTACTGTTGAAAGTTTGAAACTACTATGCTTTGTCGTGATTGCTTTTATATTACAAATATATATTTTAAATCACATTTATAATTATTATTCATGCTAAGGGGGCACACATTACGTGAGCTCAAAAGTGAGAGGGGGTCCATCAAAATCTTACGTTACTTGAAAAGAATGAACTAAGGGGCCCAAATTTATCTCACCAAGGGGGGGGGTCTAGATTGGAAGAAAAACTGCTCACGTAATTAATGTATTCCCACTTAGTAGTTTCTATACTAATTGTACTTTTATCGGAGTAAAAATAAAACTAATTATTCGTAAAAAATATATTATTTCGATAAAATTAATTATTCTTAAATATAACTTATTGATCACAACAGTTTTTAGGAAAAAATATTACATAAAATTATAAATATTAAAAAATATCTTTGTACTCTGTATAAAATAGACTTTTACAAACGCTTAAATCAATAATTATTCTAGATGCAAAACGTTATTTATTTACAATAAAATTTTCTTGCACATTAACACTATTTTATGTAAATGCATGGGTTAGTACACTACACAATTAATTTTAAAGTTCGTTCTTATTATTAGAACGAACTTTAAAAACGATCTTATGTTGGTGGCACCAGCATATTAGCGCCGTTTACACGCACACTTCGGAGCGACCGAGTTCCGCGCCACTTTAGGCCGCCGCGCAGAAAAGTAAAGACCGATAGGTTTACAGCGCAGTTCACTGTGAGACTTTTCTGCGCGGCGGCCTAAAGTGGCGCGGAACTCGGTCGCTCCGAAGTGTGCGTGTATCAAAAATAATACATTATTATTATGATAAAATACATAATACAGGAATTGTGGACTAAAATTCATAAGCGCGCCTTTCATTAAGAAGCGCCGAATATTCGGCCGCCTGAAATAATTTGAATAGTGTTTGTCTCGATCGTAAAGCGAACCCTTTTAACTAATGGTCAGCAAACGCAATCTAAACCTAATGGAGTTTAAAATTAAAAAAATTCTTTGTTTTAACCACTTTTAAAATAAAGAAATTTTAATTTTTAACTAAAAATGGTGCCGCAATATAAATTTGCTGTGTTTGAAGAACTAATGAAGTTTGTTAAAATGCATTTTTTGTCACCTTGCGGTCAGGTCGGAGGCGTCTACTAATATCTACAGGAATTCCAAAAACTGAAAAAATCGAACTAATAACTATGAGAACCAAAGCGTTGACGAATATCTACAGCTCAAACTGTTGACTAATATCTATGAGAACCAAAGTGTTGACGAATATCTACAGCTCAAACTGCTGACTAATATCTACGAGAACCAAAGTGTTGGCGAATATCTACAGCACTGGCAGAGGTTGGATTTGCAATTATGTATAGCATATTGGAATAACGTAATATTGCGTATGCAGTTTAAAAAACTTAATTTATGTAAGTATGTATGTAAAAATCCCTAATATCGGACTATTGGACACATTTAGCTGATTAGTCCAACCTACGCTCTGTAGATATTAGTCAACATTGGAACCGTCATAGATATTCGTCCGACCTTAGCTCTGTAGATATTAGTCAACACTCTGAAGTTCGTAGATATTAGTCCAACATATGAGCTGTAGATATTCGTCCGACATACAGGCTGTAGATATTAGTATCTGGATTCGGTAAGGTCTACAGTGAGAGATTATTTTCGAAAGCAGTCTACGAAGAAAAATGCAATGGTCTGCTACCAGCAAACGTAGAAAAACTGGTTTTCATTCACCATTTGCCACAATTTGCCTATGATTGATTTTAAATATTAAATATCGTAATACTTTTTAATTTATTTCATTTAACACGTGTTAACTGTCTGAATAAGTGTAAAAAATAAGCCAAATAACAGTAAACAATTGATTTTTAACATGTCTAAAAAAGTTTCGGTTTCGGTTTCGGCGGAAACTGAGACAGACACCGAAGATTCGATTTCGATTTGGGTTTCGGCGGAAAGTCCTGTTTCGGTCGGACACTCATTATTTTAGTTCATTCTGGATGTTGCAGAAAACATTAATGGTTGACCATTTAATATCTTACTCGGGGGGAGAGTGTGGTGGGTTTTCAGTGGTTGAACAAAAATGGAAAAAGGTATTATCGCTTTTAACGAAACAATCATATCACTTCTTGAAGTAAAACTTCTTTACGTACGCTTGACTTGGGGAGTAAACTGGTGAATGCGTGACGAGAGCGTTACGAAAAGTGTGATCGGGCGAGGCGAACGGAAGTTGAGAGGGAGATATAAGTTAGTGAATTTTTATTTCAGTCGTGTGGTCTAAAGCACACTCGTATTTTTTTATCAGCATCCGTGGTCGAGGGGTAAGACTCTTGACTAGATCTCCGGAGGTTGTGAGTTCAAATCCCGGTGCGCACAAGTAAAATTTTTATTTGGTTGGTTTGTGTTATTTCGCAATTTAATCATTTCAAATATTAAAATGTATATTTTCGGCACGTTCCAGAGTAGAAGATACTCTCAGTTTCGCTCGTGAAATACCACCATTGAAATGGCTATAGCCGTGTTTGGTGACTAGATCGGAATAACCAGTTACTTCCCCATCTTCCTCTTCCCCATCTCCTTCCCCTTCCCACTAACTTCAGCCTCACAACATACCCCAATTACGGATCCCATAGGGTCACTAGCTCCAGGCGGTTGGAATCAGTTGGGATTGTGCGATATTCACGTAAAAAAGGCACCTAAAATAAATTTACACAACTTCTAAATCTTTTTGCATTCAATCTCTCAAGATTCTTTATTGATTTTTTGTAACTTTTCCCACTAAGAATATATAATCCTAAGATTTATATGAATTCTGCTTTTTTGTACCCGTTTATTAAAAAAAGTTTGTCTGAATAAGGGGCCGTTCAAGTATTACGTAACGCACTTGGGGGGAGAGTGGGGGTCTTGTGAAACGTTAGTGTGCGTTACGTAGGGGGGGGTTCGAACAACGCGTTACGTAACATGTTTTTCTTTATTTAGATAAAAAACGGGGCAATTAAAATCTTCCAAGTTGGCAAACCTTTTCGTTCTCGAAATCTCTTATTTTATTTATTACTGCAAACGCGATTAAAACAAGATAAAAGGTATTTAAGCGACTTTCCAGTACTTTGCGCAACTTAATTGTGACTTTCAGGTAAAAATTGTCAAACAACTTGAACGCCCCCTAAGTAAAATAATAGTTTTATTCAATAAATTTGTACTAGATAACGGTGTGTTTCCCTGTAATATTGGGGAAATATATTTTAATCATACGATTAAATTTATTATTGATAACTGGCAACTGTGACAACTGGCAACACTTAATTCATCTGTCAACCGTAAAAAATGGCTAGCCTGGCGACCGGAATTACAAAATTAATTTTGGGCTCTACGCAGCTCCCTGGTTATGGTGTAAGTCTTCTTTTAAAACCACGACAAGTTTTTTTTCAACTATTTTATTTTAGTTGAATACTGTTTTTATTTCATTGGGATATATGACTTTTCGAATATTGTTATTTATAACCTGTTCAACCACTTAGTTTCAGCAAGTCCGCAACAAATGGGTAGGATGGATGATGATTCGAGACGTTAAGCGGAGAAGACTGAATGCAGAATTCTACAATGATAGACTAAGAGTCAATTCATTGAGGAAAAATACCATTTTACCCGTCGAGTTAAGAGAGATTGCTGATAAAGAAATTGCAGAATTTCCTCTGAACTCTACACCCCTTAGGATCAACAGAAGATGTGTGTTAACGTCAAGGTATTGTTATAACTGATTCCTAATTTGTATCTTATTGAAACTGCAGTGCAACTGGCTAATGTAAATATTACTCCTCTGGTTAGATAACTAAACATTGTTTCATTCTAAAGTAAAAGAATTTTATGGGCAAATAATAATGATATCACCAGGCGAAAACTCGATATTGGATAAAATAGGGTAATTATCGGTTCGGACTGGCCACGCTTATTACGAATAATTTTTAGAAAAAAACTTTAGATTCGCTTTAATTACTATAAAAGGAAACTTTTTGGCTTTGGGGCGGCGGAAAATAATGCATTTTAATTTTCAATTGCATAAAACCAAAATTCACTTCGCGAACCGACGCAGCGAAAATCCGCGGCCGTAGCTGTCACTGTTATGGACTGTAGCCGACTTCATGGGATACCTACATGAAATACCGCGAATCACAAACCATGTTACACAAACCTAGCGTAGCCTCTGAACTAATTGAAAACTGGGATTTTTTTCTTGCCTTGACGCGAGTAGGCGTTATAAAGGGGCACATTCTTTTGTATCACAAACCATGTTACACAAACAAGCCCGCTAGACAAATTTCATAATTACGCGCCTTATCCCACGAAGTCGGCTACAGTCGTATGAGCTCTTGCTAATTTATCAAGGATACCAACATAACAGTGACATTTACGGCCGCGGAATTTCGCTGGGTCGGCACGCGAAGTGAATTTTGGTTTTATGCAATTGAAAATTAAAATGCATTATTTTCCGCTGCCCCAAAGCCAAAAAGTTTCCTTTAATAGTAATTAAGGCGAATCTAAAGTTTTTTTCTAAAAATTATTCGTAATAAGCGTGCCCAGTCCGAACCAATATTTACCTAAAATAGTTAAGGCTTCTCAAGGAAGTTATCTATAAAATTTGTTTATGGAAAAATTGTTTTTTTTTTTTTTATATGTATTGTACACAAAACTTATGAATGAATCTATTAAAATACATTAAGTGTTGGCTATTAATTAAAATACCTTATTACATATTAATTTATTTGATTTTCTGTATATGCTTGCTGTACCCACTCCTACCAATATCTCAGAAGTCACTTTTCCGCATAAGATTTTAGTGTCCTGTATTATTTATTTTCAGGCCTCGCGGTATAATCCATCCCTGGAGGATGAGTCGCATCGCGTGGAGGAACCTCGTTGACTACAACAAGCTCAGCGGGGTGCAGAGGGCCATGTGGGGCTTCACGGTTCACAACAAATAAACATTTATAGTACTGTGCTATTACCTACCATTGTTACTTCATTGGATAAGTTGTTAATAAATAATAATAATTATAATAAAATAACTTGGTTTGAATACCACTTTATTGTATATATGAGATTGGTCCAGGTCTTAGCGGCGGATGCATCTGCCCACCAACTGCGTGGTAGGCCGGATCGGGAAGGACTGGTTGAGGGAGACATTTTAATCTCTCCAGCAGAACTCTATTGGAACATCACCTTACCGCAGCGGGATGGATGGATTTATGTGTCCGTCACTCCTGGATATACTGACCCCAGATTCTTACCTGTCTCTCATACCTTTTTCCTTCCCAGAACTTCTTCTTTCTTTCCTAAAGACCCTCCACACAGCATCCCCGAAGATGAATAGGCCCTGAAGGGATTTATTTTCGTCAGGACCTCCTGTGTGAAGGTGATGTAAAATAATATATATGTGGTATCGGGTAAAAGGTTGGCAACGGAATATAAATAAAGTAATAAAGTTGGGTACCTACTTGGGGAAGTAGCTAATTAAGATTAGGTGCTTTTTTCAAAATTAGAACTAGATAGATTGATTGTTAAAACAAAAGCAAGTTTTCATGTTGTTGTGGTCTTCTTGAAAAATATAATACTTAATGTCTGTCCTGTTGTTTTATTGTAGATATTCTTTATGGGGCTAGAAACCTACAGCAACTCAAGGAGCGTTTTAAGCAGTACGAAGCGATGAAGAGAGATATGAAAGTGGAACGCATAGACTATAAGGGAAAACGCGAAGGGCAAAATCAGCCCAAAAAGACAGGCGGTGTTATAATTGCGGAAGTGCAGAACATTTAAGTGCTAAGTGTCCGGGAAAAGATAAAGGTGTCAAGTGTAACGAGTATGGACACATTGCAGCAGAGTGCAAGGAAAAGAAAAAAGAAACATACGTTGTTTCAAGACCCGAGAAGAATAAATATATGAAGGAAGTGTCTATAGAAGACTGTAAGCTTATATCATTAGTGGATACAGGTAGTGACCTCACGTTTATAAGATCAGATGAGTATGCTAGATTAGGATCACCACCTTTAGGTAGTCGTAAGCTTCAATTCGAAGGGTTGGGTTCCGCTGGTAATGAAACTTGGGGTGAATTTACAAAAATTATGAATGTCGATGGGTATGATTTTCCAGTAACTTTGCATGTCGTGTCGAATAAAGTTTTGTCAAAACACAGCCTATTGTTGGGTACTGATTTCTTGGATCAAGTAGAGTTGCGGGTCAAACGGGGAGAAGTAACCTTTTTACGACTTGAAGAACAAGCAGACAGTCGCGAAGTCACGCCGGATATTTTTCGAATAAATGTAGTAGAGCAGACTGCTGAAATAGACTTATCGCATGTAGAGGAACCGCATCATCGGGAAGCGATCCGCGATATTATCAAAGGGTATAAGCCGGAGAAGACACGAGACATAGGGATAACTGCTAAAATTGCTTTGAAAAATGATACACCCGTAGTAAGATGACCGCGAAGGCTAGCACCGTCTGAGAAAAAAGAAGATATACAGATGAAGAAAATCGTTGATGAAGAATGGACAGCGAAATTTGAAGAAAAACGGTGTGAACTACGTGAAGAAGCCGAAAAGAAGATTGCAGAAACTCAAGAACAAAATCGGAAGACCTTTAATAAATGGAGGAAAAAGGCGACACAATACCAGAGGGGGGATTTAGTGGCCATAAAAAGTACGCAGTTCGGCACCGGCTTAAAACTTAAAGGAAAATTCTTGGGTCCGTACTGTATATTGCGGGCATTACGAAATGATCGTTACATGGTAGAAAAAGTAGGGGAGAATGAGGGGCCCAGGCAAACTTCCTCAACCGCTGATTTTATGAAGCTCTGTGTGGTCAACGACGGAGATGATATTTCCGAGAGCAGCGAGGTTGAAGAAAACATCTGAGGGCAGATGTTACTGAAGGATGGCCGAGTGTAGTATCGGGTAAAAGGTTGGCAACGGAATATAAATAAAGTAATAAAGTTGGGTACCTACTTGGGGAAGTAGCTAAGTAGAGCTAATTAAGATCAGGTGCTTTTTTCAAAATTAGAACTAGATAGATTGATTGTTAAAACAAAAGCAGGTTGTCATGTTGTGGTCTTCTTGAAAAATATAATACTTAATGTCTGCCCTGTTGTTTTATTGTCTAGAATTTATCCGATCTTACATATATTTTTAATATAAAACCAACTGGTTTCGATTCAACCTGAACTTTCATCAGGGTTATATAAAAACGAGTTACAGTGAATTTATAGGAAAGGGAATGTACCCATACTATGAGACCAACTTTTTGCAATTTTTAACCCCAACCCCCCGGTGACCAAAAACCATAGAAGAGGGAGAGAATATGAATTTTGGTGGGGGGGTGAGGGGGAGATAGGTAAGAGAGAAGGGGAAACCAAACCAGGGGAAGAAATATGTAGCAATGTCTACATCCTTTCCGACCCGTAGATGGTTCATTCCGAGCATACACAAAAGCAAGTCTGTAGGAAAAAGCCACAGTAACAAAAGTAAATCTCAGAAAGTTTTTCTAAACTCTCTCCAACATAAGGAATATTTTACTTGACTCCAAATTACCGACCCACTTTCACGTCTACTCCTTACTAAGGAATTGAATAAAATTATGAGAACCCGGGTATCTAAAATTCCTGCAGTGCTTAGAACAAAACCCAGCTACAAGCAAGTACTACAAGTCATCTCAATATGAGCATGAAATGTTACCCTACTCTCAACATTATTACAAGGTCCTTCATGTTGAAGACATGTTTTAAACTTTGGGCGTCCATCGTATACTGCATAAATAAACCAGTCATGTATACTGGTAATACCAGGTATGACACGCCCTAGTGAATTCCTTTATTCAATCTATACATGGATAATTGTATGCAAGAATTGAAAGCGGTGGGATTGGGCGTGAAATTGAGTAATCTGAGAGTAGGTTGTATGCTGATGATGTGGTGCCGATTTCTAACACTATGGAAGATCTACAGTCTACATATTCACACTCCATTTCTGTTAGACAGAAATAGGGTCCGAATACAATTTGAATGTTAAATTTGTTCTGAAGGCGGAAAAATATCCATGTTTATGCAACTAAAATTTAGCAGAGGTGCTGATTGAGTTTAGAAAGAAGTCAACTCGACATCATTCTCATATAGTTCTTTAGCAGCAAAGAATGCCTTTCAATTATTATTTATTTCGTTATATGAGTGGACCTAAAATCTTCTTTAAGATTGTAAAGATAAAGAAATATGATATTATTGTCTTCGTAGCTATTCACAGCATATGAAAAAATGATTAAATTCAGTATTTTGGGAAGCGGGGTGTGCGGAAACAAGCATTAAAGAGTAGCGTATCCGTAGGCTGCTTGTGGTTCAGTCACATAGCTTGTAAATGTCTACAAAGGGCCTCAGATCACCCGCAGACGAGAGTTAAGTTGCGGCGACAGTTATAAACTATTCCAAAAAATTTCTCATGAGCACACATCCATATACCGTTATGGATTTTTATGCCCACAACTGTCTCTCGGCTGGGGGCTGCCTAAGGAATATAATACAGAATAAAAGAGATTTGCTGTGTTTGGAATTTTTTGTATTTAGTACATTATAACTGTACAAAAATGTATAAAAATTTCAAGCAATTTCAGTACTTGTTTAGTCGAAGAGACCTGAAACAAAAGAAAATAAATAAATATTAGTACGACCATAATAAATAAAACAAAACAGTTGAGCGATTCCGTATTTTTTGTGGGATCGTTATTAGATAGCAGACGTAATTTCCTATCAGATTCGGGTGAATTTTATGGCTGTTATTTGCTTTTTTTTTGTACAACATACATTAAATGAATAAATAATCATGCATACTTGCAGGAATTCGTGTTTAAATAGATCTAAACTAAATTATGTGACAATATGTAAAAAAAAAAAAATCAACTTTTTAAACTTTGGAATTTTCATGGGACAGCAATGAAATGCGTTCAAACTTCTAAAACCTTCAAATGTAGTCAGCCGCACTTTACAGGTAAGTCACTAGCACAAAAAGTAACTTGGGCGAAGCTATAACTACGAACAACATAATATTGAATATCGAGAATTATCTTTGAAATATTTTCAACAAAGATCTGCAAAAACACACATGTGTGGACTGTATTGATTGTAGACATGTACTTCTAAGAAATATCTGTTTTCCTATGGACTCAAACTGGTTTGAAAACTTAATCTGACTGAATGTTTTAGATACTGCGAGTAGAACACATCTTGGCCTTTCAAATAATCAAGCATTCGATAAGTCCAGAAAAAACAAAGTATAAGGCCCATTAAAAATTGTGAGTGCAAAATCTCTGACTTACAAACCCCTTTTCGGTTAAGGTTTTACGTGGTGAAATCAAGTTCTTTAGAAAATGATCGAAAATCATTTATATTTGTGTCTGAACTCACAAAATAATGGCAATGTTTTTTTTCTCCATAATGCTGCTTTCACACGAGCGCTATGCTCTCATGACTTGAGCTATTTCAGCATATCGCTCTTGTAAGAACAGAATAAATCAAAGCGAGCAAAATTCCTGCACAGGTTAACCAGGAATTTCAACCTTACCGCTATCTACACAAGGAGTGTTATGGAAAGGCCAGAATTCGAATGCCACACAACGTGGTGCAACACCTTAAGAAATGCTTCAAGACACATTTTAATGACAAGACATAAATTTATCAGCGAAATATTCCCATAAAATAGTCACAATTATTTTTCATTGAAACTATAAAGTTGCAGGATTTGAACCCGAGATGTGGTTGGATTTTATGAGAAGTGTGAAGTGATAGCAAGTAAGTTATTGATTCAATTTAGAAGTCAGTCTTTAAATATGCAATGCAGTACAATTTGAATAAAATAAGGAAATGAACTAACCGAAGCCCATGTCATCGTCAGACTCCTCAGCTTCGGATTCCTTCTTCTCCTCCTTGACGGCTGCTGCAGCGGGGGCGGCCGCGGCGGCGGGACCGGCAGCTGCGGCTGGGCCGGCGGCTCCAACTCCTGAACCGATGTTGGTGATCAGATCCTTAACGTTCACTCCCTCGAGGGCCTTGGCGAAGAGTCCTGGCCAGTATGGCTCGACGGTGACGTTAGCCGCCTTCAGGATGGTTGAGATTTTTTCACCCTAAAAAAATTGCACAACTATAAGTAAAACATAAAAATAAGTAGCCATATATGTGTGATAAAAGTTTCGTGGTGTATTTGGACGGATTTCAAATGAAATGGTAACAAGATGCGTGAAGTTTATCACGATTTTGCATGTTCATTGGGGTTATGTTTTGACGCTCCTGTCATGTCACAATTTTAAAATGATTGTAAATTAATAAATACTTACAGTGACGGCGACGTCATCATCAACCAAGATGAGCGCGGAGTACACGCAAGCTAATTCGGCCTTGTTGGTCATTTTTAATGAGTTTTTGATTAAATTTGTGCAAGTTGCCGCACGGCCTTAGCTCTGAGAGAACAAGCACACGCAAATGGTGGACCGGAAAGAGCCGAAATTCACTTTGACGTTTCGTTCGTATCCGGCAAATGGCGGATGAGTGAAAATTTTATGCTGACTGTTGCAGATTTTATTAATATATTCTATTTTATCTGTCAGAAAATGAATGTTGCTACTTTAAAGATAAATATAAATATTTTATGCAATTAAGTGTATTCATTTTTAATAATAAACCCATCAGTTTCATATTATATTTATTTATTTTTTCGTTATAAGTAGGTACTATGATTTTTTTTTTAAATTTAAATTTTTTTGTCGTTGAATATTTAGAAAAACAATAGTCTATGTACGTCGCAAAAGCTTGTTATTGAATGTTATCAAAAAATCGTTTTTCGTTTAAAAAATGCTTTGAATGCTGCATTTCGACACAAAACGCATTACGTGTATAAAATAAAACATCAGGTAATATATGCACTTACAAATTTATTCCTATTTCGTCATTTTTCGTTATGCTTAACCTATTGTCATCGTTCAGATGATAGATTCTGGAATCCTGTAGATTATCATAAATATACTATAAATGTACCTACTCTTTTGATTGAATTCATTAGATTTTCTTGTCGTAATGCATTTGTTCTAGAATGAACGCAAAGAACTGCTGTGTTGACAGCTGTACTTCATCGAGCATCAGGGAACAAGATAAGGGAGTTACATTCCATAGATTGCCCAAGAACTCCGCACTAAAGAGCAAATGGATAAGGCAGGCAAGAGTTAACCTCGAAGATAACAAAAACAAATGGAATTATATTTGTTCCAGGCATTTTAGGAAGATTGACTTTGAGGCCTACAAAGCCTCTAAGTTTGCCCTCAAATTAGGTATGTGGTGCTAATGCAACATAATATTAAAGTTATTTGTTATGCAATCAAAGGTATAATATATTCACAAGAATCTTAGTTTTATCATGTCAAACATGAACCAGTATTCACTCTTCATTCTAGACAGCGAAAGAACTAAGAAGCTAAGACTAAAATATTGCTTACAGGAACTTGCACCAGCGCCCTTGAGGTGATTTTCCACGAAAACGGCGCTATATAAATTAGCCAATTATTATTATTTGCAATTGTAATGGTTGAATCTTTCATGTAAATTCGTAGAAAATTATCTTGAACCTACCTACTTTTAGTATAAATATGTGATAACCTGTACTGTTGTTATTATTGCTTTTGTTTATTTATTTTTAAAAAAAGAAAGACAAACATTCCCGGATTACGAATAACCCAACAATGTTTGAAAATCTCCTACTACCACCACAGAAAGCCGAAAATGTTGCTTTTGTTGTGATGGAGGACTTAGCCGGCCGAGGAATCGAACGCGACGCTCGGGTGGGACCCAAGCGCTATGCCCACTCAACCACTGACCAGTCAATTTATATTTTTCAGATGCTATTCCTACCATATTTCCGTGGGGAATCACACCTCTCGAAGATTTGATAAAAATATTTCCCGCCGACGATCCGTGCAATCTTCCTCCTATCCGCCATTCCTCGGATACGGAAATTAAGAGTGACGGTGAAACTAAAAGCTGCTCTTCAAAAGATTCCGAGGAAGATAATAAATCAGAATCAGAAATTCCCACAGGATCTTCGATGGAGAAAGGTGAAGATATAGGTGACATTGCAGATGTGGAGTATGAGGTCGAAGACGAGGAAGATAAACAAGATGAATTAGTTGTATCTCCTGACAAAGATGAAAACACCATTGACGATATTGAAACAAACGCAATGGAAGATCAATCTGCATGTAGCGTGTCCACTGAATCTGCTTCGGAAATTATTGAGGAAGAAATTGTACCAGTAATAGTATTTCCAGTGAAAAAGAAACGCGGAAGGCGAAGTAATCAAGAGATTCTTCTGGCTAAGCTCGCCGCAGATCAAGAGAAAGCTTTACTTGACAAAGAGCGAGGAATTGAAGAAGTTCCGGCATTGCCAGAGAAGAGAATCAAGTTCCCCGGTAGAAAGAGCTTGATGGATCTTGACCCGGAACCCACCACCCGAGTCTCAACAGGCGCTAAACGAGGACCCAAACCTAAAGGAAGAAGAACCCTAACTCCTAAAAGCTCTAAAAAACAAACTAAGGCCATGAAACAGGAATCGTTTGAAGTTGCCAACAACCCTGATTTATTCCCAGATCTTATGATAGACGAATCTGGCGGGAATTCAAAAGTCAAGTCGTGGGCGGCTTCAGGTTCAAACAGTTTTATGAAAGAAGATGTTCGGACAAATGGTGGTTTGATTTCTGAGGCAGTTAGAGAGCTAGTTCCTTTGAAGATGGACAAGTTGAACTCTTCACCGATGTTGAAGGCGCTTATAGAGAAGAAGACTCCGATGACAAAGTCAAGGCCAAGTTTCATGCAAGCTAGCGGCAGTGATGGGGATTCTAAGCCGTATGAAAGTCCAAAATATTCAATATCGGAGAAAAGTGCTTCTGGAGGGGCTGAGAAAGGTAAATTTGCATCATTCATCCGTATCTATTCAAAAATCTTTATGGTTATTGTTTATTATCTTGACACTCCGTAAGCTCCTTGGCTCCTTACCCCAGAGTTCCCGGCTTCAATTCCTGGTATAATCAATCAAAATATTTGCATCATCCCAAAGTGGTAGATATTCACAGTAACGGAGGCGTCTACTAATATCTACAGGAATTCCAAAAACTGAAAAAATCGAACTAATATCTATGAGAACCAAAGTGTTGACGAATATCTACAGCTCAAACTGTTGACTAAAATCTATGAGAACTAAAGTGTTGACGAATATCTACAGCTCAAACTGCTGACTAATATCTATGAGAATCAAAGTGTTGACGAATATCTACAGCACTGGCAGAGGTTGGATTTGCTATTATGTACAGCATATTGGAATAACGTAATATTGCGTATGCAGTTTAAAAAACTTAATTTATGTAAGTATGTATGTAAAAATCCCTAATATCGGACTATTTGACACATTTAGCTGATTAGTCCAACCTACGCTCTGTAGATATTAGTTCAACCTACGCTCTGTAGATATTAGTCAACACTGGGACCGTCATAGATATTCGTCCGACCTTAGCTCTGTAGATATTAGTCAACACTCTGAAGTTCGTAGATATTAGTTCAACATATGAGCTGTAGATATTCGCTTGACATACAGGCTGTAGATATTAGTATCTGGAGTCACAGTAACTCATTGGTGGAAGACCGTAATTTATGAATCGAAATGCTGCTTGAAATGATTTTTAAATTGCCATGTGACTTGATCTGAATTACCAGTTACTTCCCATTCAGTTTATGGAGTCTTGAAATGTCCTGACTTTTGATTGTGTCGTGTCTTCTCCGGGTATCTACGGCTTCTCCCATTCTCCTGTATGTTATATTATGTCCAAATCTTCTAAGCTACCTTTTCTTTATCTTTTTTATCATCATTTTTATTTTTATTCTTTTTACCTACACATGAGGCCCTGGGAAAAATAATTTCCTTCGGGGCATATCATCTTTGGGAATGCTATGGTGTCCCTTTTGAGGAAAGAAATGAGTGAACATGGGTCTTGAAGAGACCTGTGTTGTAGAAGGAAGGAAACACAGAATCCGGCAAATCATTCCACAGCTGAGCCGTTGAGCTCAAGAACGAATAATATAAACGACCTGTTCTCATGAGACCAATATCAACTGTGCACCGGTGCCGAAAGGATCCACTACTAGTCCTTGGTCGATCGATCATTTTACGCGACCCGGATCGCTCACGACACTGGCGTCACGAGCGGGTCGCGAAGACCCGCTCTTTTCGCGACACAAAATACGAAACTCAATAATCGAGTTTCTCGCGCCAGTTGCCGCCCAGACCGGTCAAGTCATAAGCGACCCGAAAAACCCACAATAAAACAATAAAATAGCTTTAAAAGTTGGCCAAAAAGGATACACCAATAAAGTTATAACTCAAACCTTGGGATTAACAAATATTGCTAATTTTATGATTATAGGAGTTCCTCTTAGGTTGGGTTATAAAACGCTGACAGTAAACACTTTACATTTTTGGGAACTTACTTGAAGTAACCGTGGGATAATTTCATTTGCAAAAGTGTAACTAAAATAACATGAATATTACGAATAATCATTTTACTTACTAAATAGAAGAAATCGCATTCTAGAACGAACAAATACCAAGATACGCTCTAGTTAAAAACGACTCCGTGTCTAGTTGAATATTCAAAAATCGGATATACTAAACAATCCCGCGATGACGTGTCACACGGGCATAAAGCAGGATACTGTTACGTCACGGACGTGTGTGTTGATCGGCAAGCGGCGACCGAATGTGCCGCAGTTGGCAGTTCTCGCTGTCTCGCCACTTGCCACATGGGCGACATGGGCAACCGGCGACCGGTCGTGAGAGTGTCGTGAGTCTTGGGGTGCAGGAATGTGTTGTAGTTGGCGGGTCTTGAGACCCGGGTGCTGACGAATAAATAACCCACTCGATCTTTGGCGGCTCGTGAGCGGGTTTCGACGATCAGGTCATTCACGATCGACCCAGGACTAGGTCACGCGGAGTTTGTTTCGGTTCAGATATGGTATGGTTCAGATAAAGATGTTGGATTCTCACTTCCTGAATTTTTTCCGAAAAAGTTGTTGTTTGTAATTTGTTTATCGAAGTGTGTAAACATAAATAGATGCAAGTGAAATGCGTAAACACAGTACTTAGATATAAAGTAGATACCAACATGAAAAACACTTTTTATATATTTTTTTTGCTTGTTTTTAATTGTATTTTAACCGAGTAATATTCAGTTGGTTTGTAAGAAATGTCTCATTTTGAAATATTTATTTGTGTGCACAATTTTTTAAAATATTTATGTGAATACCGCACAAGAGACCCAAGTGCTCCCGTCTAGAGCCAATGAGATTATGGGATGACTATTGGGTATTTTGAGAGGCTGAAGGTGGTGGGGAGGGGAAGGAGATGGGGAAGAGGAAGGCGAGGAATTACCTAGCTATTGAGATCTGGTCACTAAGCAACGTTTCAATTCTGAATGGTGGTCTTACCCCAGGGCGATACTGAAAGTATCTTCCACTCTGGAACGTGACGCAAATATATTATTTTTAAATTAATTAATTGTGAAATAACCCAAATTAGTCGGATAAAATGTATTTGCCCACGCCGGGATTCGATCCCACGACCTTTGGATTGCGAGTCAAGAGCCTTACCCCTTGACCACGCCGGCCGTCAATAGTTAGTATCAGTAATTTGGAAGGCAGGTATGGTACCGCCGCCCCGGGAACCATGTATTGGATTACCAACACCTCTGCCATAGGTCACCCCAAGCGACTTAGCAGGGGAGCCCGGGTTCATGGGGCGAGATTTGTCAGGATCTCGGCGGCGGTTGTGTCTGCCCACCAAACTATGTGAAAGGCCGGATCGGAAAAGACAGTTTTATTTACAATCTGCCTATTAACATAAAAATCCCCATCCCCATCCCTATCCCTATCCCCATCCCCATCCCCATCCCCATCCCCATCCCCATCCCCATCCCCATCCCCATCCCCATCCCCATCCCCATCCCCATCCCCATCCCCATCCCCATCCCCATCCCCATCCCCATCCCATCCCCATCCCATCCCCATACCATTCCCATCCCCATCCCATCCCCATCCCATCCCATCCCCAACCCATCCCAACCCCATCCCCATCCCATTTAGTGCAGGCGCTTGCATTATAACATGGGATGGAACCATAACAGTTTAGTTGACCGCGAGGTTACAGTGGCCTTGCAACTCATGCCGGGTACCCGCTGCACATAATGTTATATAGTGCAGGCGCTTGCATTATAATGTAGTTTCCCGGACTTGAGATGGAACCATAACTGTTTAGTTGACCGCGAGGTTACAGGGGCCTTGCAACGCATGCCGGGTACCCGCTGTATATAATGTTATATAGTGCAGGCTCATGCATTGTAATGTAGTTTCCCGGGACTTGGGATGGAACCATAACACATTAATTGACCCCGAGGTTAATGTGGCCTTGCAACGCATGCCGGGTACCCGCTGTATATAATGTTATATAGTGCAGGCGCTTGCATTATAATGTAGTTTCCCGGGACTTGGGATGGAACCATAACAGTTGAGTTGACCACGAGGTTACAGGGGCCTTGCATCGCATCCCGGGTATCCGCTGTATATAATTTATTTATTTAGGGGTCGTCCATTAATCACGTGATGTTTTTTAGGAACTTTTTAACCCCCCACCCCATGGTGATATGTGGTGAGGTTTTAGACTAACCCCCTCCCCCCCCCCCAAAATCACGTGTATTTTTTTAGTACAAAGTATTTAGAAATTTTCAGAATATTACCACGAAAAATAAATACATGTGATATCTCATTATACCCCCCCCCCCGGTGATATCTCGCGATCACCGTTTGCATCAATTACCGTTCACATCACACTTTTCCTAACAATCACCACTTTTTATAACAATCACCATTTTTTGTAATTCATTCACCAGCTTACCCCCCAAGTGCGTAAAGAAGTTTTACTTAAAAAAAAAAATTTACAGCAGTTGGGACGCTTGTGCGGTATTCACAATATATGAATGGCTCACTCACGCAAAAAAAAAAAACAATTTTTTGAGCAGTTGGGACTCTTGTGCGGTAGTCCTGGGTCGATCGATCGTTTTACACGACCCCCTGGCGTCACGAGCGGGTCGCGAAGACCCGCTCTTTTTGGGACACAAAATACGAAACTCGGTAATCGAGTTTCTCGCGCCGGTCGCCGCCCAGATCGGTCAAGTCATAAGCGACACGAAACCCAGGTTATACCTGGGCGTTCGCTCACAGCTCACACCTGTAACTAGTAATGTCATGTCCCAGAAATAAATTTTTTAAAAAGACATTCTTCAGTGGGTAAAAAAACAATGTTTTATCATGTTTTGAAGGATATAAAAACCATGTAAAAAACGTGTTGTTATGAAGCTTTTATTGAGAATTTAAATAAGTAAATTAGCTGTAAGCTGTAATGCTTTATTATAAACTATTATTTTATATTTTTTCTTTGTGTAATAGGACAAAAAATAAAATAAACGTGCCCATGAATTATTGTGATTGCTATGATACTTTTTGATAGTGGGATAGTTAGGTTAGGAGTACAAGTTACAAGAGGAGAGGGTGTACAAAATAATGCAATGTTTGCACGATTTTTATTAGAATTTTAATAATAATATAAAAATTCTTATCCGTGTATGTACATAGATTTTTGTTTAATGTTATATTATTAAATCTAATGAATATTGAATAATTGTCTAAAGATGACCATAATAGGCTGAGCATAGACTGGTAAAGGTTAAAAATATATTGTGGAGAAATTTTTCAAATTGTTTTAATATGTATATTATGTATTGTTATTTATTAACGTCACGCACGTGTGTTAACCGAATGCGTCGCAGTTCGCACTTACGCTTCACCCAGCTACTTTCTACTACCTGAGTCGAGAGGGCGGGTGGCGAAACCCGATGTTTGCAACCCACTCGCTCTCTAATACATCTATTTATCGTCGCTCGCCCCGCCACATCCGCACCCGAAACCCAGGTTGCAGTAGTAGAGCGGTTGCGAGAAGTGGGTCGCGAGACCCGGGTGCTGACGAAAAAATGACCCGCTCGCTCTTTGGTGGTCCGTGAGCGGGTTTCAATGAGCGGGTCATTCACGACCGACCCAGGACTATCAACTACACTAGTTCCTCAGAACATCTTCCATTAAATTACCAATAGAACAAGGACAGCATTCCCTCCTGACGCCTGTGCTCTAAAGATTGCAATCCGTTTGTTAAGATAGGAGAATCTATCAAACGGACCGCCGTTTCTGCACCGAGTCAAGGGTTTTGTTAAATTATTTTGGGACTCTAGACCAAAGGTGGCTGCCAAATTCAAAAGTGCAGTATCTGCTGTTCCTGTACAATGCGCCCAGCTTCTGAGAGGCTAACACTTCCCCACCTGAGCTGGGGCTAACAGCACTTAGGAGTTAAGAGCCTGCAACTTTGCAGGGACGCATAGTGGCAAAGATGCTAGTCTAAAATTATTTACAGTAAAAAAAACGCATAAATTTGACCGCTTTTTACAAATATGAAATATCTAAAATTATTTATTTATTCTGCTATTAATCTCTTTTCCGTGTCCATAGTTCATTTATTTTCATCTCACTAATTTTTTCTTCCACCTCTTCATAAAATAAGCATTAAAATCAGCTTAATTAGAGGATTTACTTTGCTGTGTGGCAGCCCGTCATCCGCCGTCATCTTGCAACGGACCGCAGGCACTAATATTCTCTACTTGAAAGTAATGCGATTGGTTTTCGGCGAGTCAAGTAGCGCAAACGTACTTACTACTCCAAACATATCAATTATAGACATGTTGGGAAGATTGCTTCCGTTGAAAGAGACTGGATTGTCGTTTTGATCCCTTTTAAACGTAATCATATTCATTTATAATAACGTATTGTTGTATTTTTTCCTTCAGATACGGGCAGTTAATAATTGAGCTCTTTTATCTCTGTTCTCTTTGTATCTCTGATCTATCTTTATATGTCCATGTTTGAGTGATTTGTAAGATTTATTTTTCATTATTGAAATTAGGAGTGATGGTTCCCGGTGCCCGAGTGGAAGCCAAGGACTTCAGTGAGCAGTGGTACGCTGCCAGGATCATGGAAGTGGATCACGAGGAGTTAGAGGTCCTAATCCACTATGATAACTGGTCACAGAGGTAATTATCTCATATTTTTAATTAATTTTTAATGAGTTAGTTCATAATATGTATTCACAGACCAAAGAAGACAGACTTGCACTAATGCAAATTCTGTATATCATTTCAATGAGCTGAAAAAAAAAATTAGTCCAAGATAATATGTATTGTTAATTCTTAAAATTTGAAATATGAGATTGACAAATATGATATTCAATTAAGGGACGGCAGTAGCCGAATTGGTAAGCCGTTTGTCCCGGTAAGATGAGATGTTTTGGGTTCGAGGCCAAGTTGCGACTGTTATCTTTTTATTTTTCTGTGTTCTGTTCTCTTTCATATTTTCGTTCAGATTATTAGTGTTATCTTCTTCTTCAATGATATTTTATACTAGTTGGTATCCGGCATGCATTGTAATGCCATTCAAAGAAATAAATTGATTCTCTATGCATGTCCTTTCCCGTGCGTCCCCATTCCCTTCCACTTTCCCTGCCATCCCCCTCCCTCGTCTCTTCCCTCTCCGCTCCCTTTCCGCTGTTACGATACGGGCCAATAACAATCGAGTCGGGCGCCCGGCAGGCTCTCATCAAGTAAGATCGTACCTCACACCAAGGATTTTTAGCAAGGGTACGTCTTTTTGTATGGGAAAAAAAATGTTGGAATTTCGGAAAAAGTTGTTAATCTTTTTTACTCCTATCATCATGTAGAATCACCTCCCATAGTTAATGCACTTTACCCCCGGACACCCTGTATACAGCCTATGTTACTTGCTGATAATGTAGCTTTCTATAGGTGAAAGAATCTTTAAAATCGGTTTAGTGGTGTAGGCGTGAAAAATAACAAACAAACACACGCACTTTCGCATTTATAGTATTAGTATGAATGTGTAAATTTTGCGCGCTTCAAATCTAATTCCTAGTAGATACCCAAAATGGGAAATAGGCTTTCACTGCGGTTCCAGCCTGATATTCCATTTCAGATTCACCGCCTCTATTTTTGTGTTGTGAGACTTGACTCGAGATGCCTGGTCCAAACAATTAATTCTTCTATGTCAGTGTTTCTTAACTGTATTGAATGAATCGCCCCCTTTACCACAGTAAAATTAGGCGCCCAATTTAATTTGAATTAATTAATTAAAACACAGGCACCCCCACCCTTCCTCTCGTACTGATACTACTGATCTTGCTCCGTATCAACAAATGAACACATATTTATGTACACATGAGTGTCGAGTCTAGGACGGTATAAACTTTCACTCACTTTTTCAACTTTTTTAAATGGGCCTTTATTTTATATGAATCACAATGACAGTGATTCATATAAAATAAAGTAAATAAATCCATCATTTTACAATCATAAAATGATGAATCAACCCTACAACATTATCAAGGAACATTATTCCTCCTAAACTAACTATCATGACCCTATTCAATGCCTCCAAAGTAGTCAGCAACTTCACAGTACTCATTACTAGATATCGGTTCCATGCCAACTCAGAATCAAGTCAACTCAACACCTCTTTAAAAATCATTAAAAGCTATGAATTTTTATTTATTTATAAATAGCCCTTAACTAGGTTAAGGGCTAATGTAACCTATTCAACCAATTTTTTTATATATATTTTTTTCATCACTTTTAATGACTTTTCAAAGGAGGTGTTGAGTTGATTTCATTCTGAGTTGTCCGGTCAGCATAAATATCTACACTTATACCCCCTTTCCTAACTTGTGTTCCTAGCTAGGTTGAATCCCCCCGCGTTATATTGTAACTTGTTATTCAGTCACGCCCCTATTCAGTGACAGCCTCTGCTCCAGATATGACGAGTGGATCAGCATGTCGAGCCCCCGGCTGCGGGTGCTGGACCCCCCCTGCGGGCCCCCCGCCGCACCGTCATACGGGGAGGGGGAGCGCTGCCTCGCTCGCTGGTCGGACAACAGACGCTTCGCCGCTACTGTGCAGAAGGTTCTGCCAGACGGTAACATCAAACTTAATTATTATTCCTAGAAGCCAAGCAATCCTGATGCGTGAACTGGAAGGATGAAAGAGAGAATTGAGATTCCTGAGCCATAAGCGTGGTAAAACTGGTGACCCGACAGTTGATCCGCCGACAGTTGGCTCCCCGAAATGATATTTACTATAAATTTATAATTTTTTGTGCATTATTTACCAATTTCAAACGTAAAATCGACTTCGAAAATACCCTTAACCTGTAATCGGCCGGACACGCTCGTACGCGCGCAGCTTGAGCGCATGCGCGAAAAAAATATTTCGAAATAAATATGTTTGTCTGCGATTTTGACCCTTCTATGTACAGAATTTGTATGAAGAACAAGGTCAGAATTGCTTGCGCCAACATTACCCCATAAGATGGGTAAAAATTTCATTCACCTTACATCCCCAGAACGATTTTATCTGTGACATGAAAATGTCAGTTTTGCCGCAAATTTTAGCTGTCAAAGTTGATGCGTGTTCCTCGACTAAAACATCGTAAAACCTATTAATTTACGTAATTAACGCAAGTAATGTTGTTTTGGTACATAGTTTATTGTTCTAGGAACGTGTTTCAGTCAATAAAATATACGATAGCTCAAAATTAATCCACAAAACATTCAATTCAAAATTCAAAGTGGTTTTTTAGTGAATTTTCGTGAAATGGCCTGGCCTTTGAGAGGTTAACCTCTTATTGGCCGGAGACGCGAATCCACGCGCAGTTTGTGCGCATGCGCACGGAAAAAATTTTGAAAAAAATATATTTGTCTGCGATTTTGTCCCTTCTATGTACAGAATTTGTATGAAGGACAAGGTCAGAATTTACCCAGGATCTAGGCAAAAATTTCATTCACCTGGCAACCCCAGAATATTTTTAAATGATTTTATCTGGCATCAAAATGTCAAATTTGCTGCGATTCTTTCTGTCAAAGTCCGATGCGTGTTACTTGACGAAAACATTGTAAAACCTATCAATTTACGTAATTAACACAAGTAATGTTATTTTGGTACATGTTCTAGGAATGTGTTTCGGTCAATAAAATATACGATAGCCCACAATTAATCCACAAACCATTCAATTTAAAATTGATGCTTTGTTTGGAAATTTCCGTGTTTTTCCTGGCCTTTGACGGGTTAAGTGCCATAAGTTGAATTCTGTAAGAAAAGTGTTGATTCTAATAAAAATGATTAAACATTATAACACTTTTATACCTAGTTTCTAATAACAAGTAAAAACAGGTAAATTAAGTATACTATCGAATTAAAAATAGTAATGAGTTGAGAATAAAACAAATATCTAAGTAAGAATTTCGGGTGTAGATTACCCACCTTACGCTCAATGTTACAAATTTGAACCTTACACTCGCCGAGTTAATAATAAATTGGTATGTATATCAAACCAATTTATATACAGTGTCGATTTTTTGTACTTATCCACTGGAGGGATTATGGTAAAAAAATGCACCACTTTTATTTTTCTGCGATTGATAGCGGTCCAAAATTTTACCACATTTTCCTACCATTTGTTAAACATTTATTGTAATTATTTTTAAAAATTCCATGGCAAGCCATTTATTTTAAAACGAAGCTATTGAAATGCTTTATCTATTATGACCATAGATGTCGCAAATCCGATCTTCGTAGACTATTTTAGAACGATGTTAAAAATAAATTTTTAAAATAATTTTTTTTCAAGCCAAATTTTTGATCAGTTGTTTACGGTTAAAGTTAAGTCCTTTTTCCATAGATATGCACCTTTCATTAAAAAATATCCATGGACGGCAAAATTAAATCAATTTTTTTACTCGAAATATACTCAGAAACTTCTGGTTAAAATCCTCAGTTATGTGCTGTTACACCCTGTATATTCAATAGATAATATTATTCAATCTTTACGTAGTATAAAATGAAGTCGCTCCCGCTCTCTGTGCGCTTAGATCTTTTAAACTACGCAACGGATTTTCATGCAGTTTTCACCAATAGATAGTGATTCATGAGGAAGGTTTTTAGGTATATAATTTGTCAATTGTTTTGTGTAAATTAGTTGAAATATATAAATAAAGGGAGCAGTCTGGCAAGCGCGCAGCGGGCAGCGTGCTGGCAGATTTAACAGATAGCTTGGTTATAAAGTTGGGTAATGGGTGGCGTTGTGTTTCGTTGGCTGTGTGATTCCAAGAATGTGTGATGCAACAGTTAATGGCAGAAGAAGTCAGGGATACTTGAAAAAGGGGATCGTGTGAATCAGACGCTGACATTAAAACAATGTATGATTGTGAATGAAACAAGGGGTGTGTGCCAAGACAGAGTTTTGAGACGGTCAATCCTCAGAAGTAAAGCATTAAAACTGAACTTTGGAGAATCTGCTTGTTTAAAACCTACATCGTTAATTACTGCTAACCTACTTCCTTAATTACAATCAGAACATTATTCCAGGGAAATACCAAGTCAAATTCGACGACGGCTTCATCCGCACCTTGAAATGGGCCAACCTGGCCAAGGCAGACACTGTCTCCCCCCTCACCTCGGCCAGCATCACCACCAACCCATCCAGCAGTCTGGCCGCCTCCTTAACCCCCCTCGCGCCCATCCCCTACCGCGCCAAGATGCCTGCGCCCACCCTACCCGCGGCACCCACCTCCCTCCCCCCACCTGTTCACAACCACCTGTTCGACCCCAGTCGGGACCACCTCGGAAGCAAGGAGGAGCGAAGGGATATGAAACGGAAGCTGGTGGTTAAGGACCTGTTTCAAAAGGAAACCAAGCACACGGGAAGGAGCAGAGTGGAGTCTGATAAGAGATTCAAGAAGTTCAGAAGACGAGCTGTGCCCAAAGTCAAATGTAAGTTGCCCTTTAATTTGCCATTCATATTTAAAACACTAAATAAGGTTTTATACTACAGCTAAACAGCAAGCAAAAGAAGACGCACATCTATTGCCGTGCTCAGAAAGGGCACAATTTATTAGTAGTTCGTTGGTGGCTTGCCACGCTGCACTGCCCTTCATTCCGTACGATGCTAACTATACTTTAATTAATGCCTTTGTGAAAGGCCACCATTCAGAATTGAAACTTTCCTTGAAATGACTTTAGCACTGTTTGGTGTCCAGATCTGAATAGCCAGGTACTTCCCAATCTTCCTCTTTGTCGTCTCCTTCCCTTCCAAATGTAGATGCCGAAGTGTTTATGTTGTTTATGGGGCTGAACATCAGTGTCCGCGGGTCTCCATGTAGCGCAGAACTGTGAGGAATGTGTTATGTTGGTATTGGTAAACACACTGGCTGTCACATGCTGACAGTTGGTAGGTCTGTAGCGCCACTTGATGCGCAACCTTGAACTTATTAACAGTGTCAATAAATGACTTATAATTAAAATCGACTTTTTGTTAATACGAACATTATAGAATAAAGGATCCTTGTTACACTAGGACTAAAAAAGACGAAATATAGAATACATGTTATAATATTAATTCTTTCCAGCCGAACCCGTTCCAACCCCGGACACCATCCCCGCACCCTCACAAACCGCCCCGCTTGAAAAGCTGGACTCGTACAGCACCGACCTGTCCCAACTCATGGCCAACGAATGGTCTTGCCACTGGATAGACGGGCGGCCCATTGGCACGCCGGCCCCGCTGCCGGCCGAGAGGGGCGAGCGCGCGGGGCGGCCTTCGCTAGCGGGGGCCCAAGACGAGGCCAAGGGCCCCCGCCTCGAGAGGATGAGCGTGCAGGTGCAGGATCACAGACTGCCCGAGGGGTGGAGCAAGTTCCTGACCAGGCGGTGCGTGGGGAACTCGAGGGGGAAATGGGACGTCGTGCTGGTGTGGTGAGTTACATTTGAATATACATATACCCCCTTACTGATAAAGGTGTTTTAAGTTTTTCATAATTTTGGTGAACAAACATTTGCGAAATATTAACCCCTTGGAACCGAAGCCCTGCAATAGCAGTATTGAAGAATTATGCCTTCGCACAGTGTGGAACAATGGATTTGCAGTGTCGACCTTACATATTCATTTTGTCTTCAGATATAACTTGTTACTCGGTTAGTTGAAGATAAAAATTAAAGTGTCACTTTAGTACGGTATTGTTTACGTGTTGGCTACAAAAAATATTTTTATTTATTGAAATTTCTTACCGTTCCCTATGAGTTAATGATTGTTTGGAGTGTCGATACTCCACCATACCCCCTGATCAAAAGTGGGGATAGACGCAGCATGGGACATCATTCCGTGTTTACCGGTTTTTTTTGCAGTTTTATCATAATTGCAGAAAATTCGTTTTTCAATATGATTTTTTCTAGTCCAACTGGGCGGCGATATCGCAGCCGCATCGAAGTCCGCGCCCATCTCGCGGAGCCCGAAGGTGCCGGGCTCGAGTCGTACGCCCACTGCCTCCAGGACTTCAGCGTCCATCGCAAGCTAGCACGCCGCCTCGGATGGGACCACACCTCAGTCAAAACAGAAAATCCTATCATAGCCACCGCTGGTGTGACCACCGCCACAACCAAGCGAACCAACTCCCCCGCAAACAAAACAAAAAAGCGAATCGCTTCGCCGGCATTGAAGTCAGAGCCGGGTTCGCCGGGACTTAAAATCAAAATTAAAAAAGATATAAACTCGCCGCTGGGCTCGCCGAAGCACAAGGCAGAATTGATATCTTCGCCAGTTGTGAAGTTGAATAAAGAGCAGGAGAGGGTGGCTTCGCCGGTCACGAAGATCGGCAGGGTGGGTTCACCGGTCACAAAGGTCGGCAGGGTGGCTTCGCCGGCTTTAAAGATGAATGAGCAGGCCAGGGTCGGTTCACCAGCTTTTAAGATTAAGACTGAAAATCCTCTTATCAAGGTATGTTTAACTCTTTCTTTTATATTTATTTTTATAAAAGTAGAATTGAAAACCTCTTTAATACAATACATTTATTTTCTTGATATGTCTTGAATATCATCATGATGATCATGGGCGCTTCCTGTATAACTACATGTCCTTGTCAGCGAAAACATCCCAGTTTTATAAATATTGCTATTGACTGATCATAATGCTTTATTGCTAAAGGCGGAATCTCCTCAAGCTGAGGTAGAAGACCCGACTCCGCCAGTGATATCCCCCGCAGTTCCAGAAGTTCCCCCGCCACCAGCTCAGCCTCCTCTCGAAGACGGCTTCAGTAAGTTACAACCAAAAAATGTTCATTTACAAATAATTTCAATGCACAATCATAGCACAGGCAATCTTAACACTTCAGGTGGGCGAAAATGAGGAACCTGTTTGAGAAAATGGAATTAATTTCAAACCGATATATCTTTGTACATTTATTATTATTATGTAATGAGCAGTAATGATACGCTCATATCTAATTTCACAATAGTTTCACAGTAAATGCGTACTTTTAATTTTTAACTAAGTTAGTCCTTTCTTCTCTCCAAATACGAATCCAATAGAGCTTTGAATTGGTTTATATTAGTTGCATCGATGACATGTTGTGGGAGTTTGTTCCAAGCATCCACCACTCTATTTGCAAGGAAGTGTTTTCTGGGATTAGATGCAAAAGGCGTTTTGTTAATTTTTTTTGAGTGTCCACGGAGAATAATATTTTTATTAGTAGTGAAGATTCCTTGGATGCCAGGGCAGCTGTAGTGTCCAGATAAAATTTTGAAAGTCTCGATCAAGTCACTTTTCATCATGTTTGATGACCTTCGAGACCCAAATGGTCGCACTAGACATTTCCAAGGCCTTTGACTGGGTTTGGCACCGAGGGCTTGTCAACAAACTGCCTTCTTACGGACTTCCCGCATCCTTGTGTAAGTGAAGAGAGGTCGATTCAGACGGTTGCTGACGGTTTCACCTCTTCCTCGCATTCGATAAATATTGGCATCCCACAGGGATCGGTTCTGTCTCCGACTTTGTTTTTGTTGCACATCAATGACCTCTTGTCATGTGCACCGATTCATTGTTGCGCGGATGACAGTACAGTCTATGATAGCTTTTTGTTTGCCAAGCCTCCAAAGGGCACACAAACCCCACTGGCTCGGAGGGCTTTGAACAAAGAATGGACGGTTACCTCGAATGTTTTCTCTTGGGGTAAGGATAACCTCGTTGAATTTAATGTTTCAAAGACCCAGTCATGTCTGATTATCTTTAAAAGGGATCGAAAAGGGGTCCGCAGATACTTTAATAGTACACAACTGCTAACCCTGTACAAGCGCCCCCATGGTTGAATTCAGCAGTTACCTCTGGTCTGGAGCCCCAAAATACCTAAAAAAAACCCTCGACTGCAGAAACGGGCGGTCCGTTTGATAGATTCTCCTAACTTAACAAACAGATTGCAATCGTTAGAGCACAGGCATCAGGTGGGAATGCTGTCCTTGTTCTACCGGTATTACAATGGAAGATGCTCTGAGGAACTAGCGTCATTGATCCCCTTGGCACCGGTGCATAGTCAGGAAACACGCATCCAACAAAATGTACACGGTTGTCATTAGTCACATGAGAATGGGTCGTTTCTACGACTCATTCTTGAGTTCAACAGCTCGGCTGTGGAACGATTTGCCGACCTCTGTGTTTTCTCCCTCCTACAACATGGGTCGCGTTAAGACCATTGTTTGCCGGCGACCGAACTAGATCTTCAATAATCTCATGTCTTTCGTTTGTCCCTTTCTAACGAAATATTGTATTTGCGGTGTGTAGCGGGGAGGCGGGAAGGGAAGATTTCTATGTAGTGGTATTTAGTTGCAGCGCTAGCGAGCAAAATATGGTGTTATAGAGTTTTAAAGAAAAGGGCGCGTAATTATTATGTAACATCATTTTATCGGAGAATACGAGGAATGATCTTTTTGTGTAGTGCCTTGAAATTAACGGAGATATTATATTGTAATAGGAGATACGGGATAATCGGATGCATGACGTAAAATTGTAAATAAGTAAAATAGAGCGTTAAACAAAATAAGGAATTTATTTCCATGCCCGAATACTTGCACGAAGACGGTGCAACGCCCCTTTTGTTGATAATATCTTTAGCGACACATCCTATAATATGGGAGACTTCTGACATATTTCGTAATGGTGTTAGTGTGTCCGGTGTCCGGCGTTTCGACGTGTACACAGTAAAAACGCGAGAAACCACCGAAACAAAATTTTAATTTTATATGTCAATATATTTTCGTTAAGACGAGAAATCACCCTTTTGCTTAGTTCATTCAATATTAGCTGAGACATGTATTGTTAGAAGAGCTCCGGAAATAATAATGATAATATTATACAATTCTGCAAGGAACTCTAGGAAACATCTATGTATAAAAATCAATGTATGTTTGCTTGTATGTATGTTTGTTCCATACGCGTTGCTAAACCAATCATCCTATTGTGATGAAATTCTGGGGATTTGATGTACGCATGCCCGCGATGGTTAATATATATAGTGGTGAGATTTTTTTTATATGAATACCGCACAAGAGTCCCAACTGCTCCCAATTGAAGCCAGTGAGATGCCTCACGGCATCCCCAATTGGGGTATGCTGTGAGGCTGAAGGTAGTGGGGAGGGGAAAGAGATCGGGAAGAGGAAGGTGGGGAAGTACCTGGCTATTCAGATCTGGAGAAGGGTACGAGAGAGAGGAAAGGGAATTTAAGCAGGAACGGCATAAAAGTTAGAATTACCCTTCCCGCCCAAAGTATGTTAACACACTGTAATCTCCTTTGATTGTTTACATTTGTGAAGATGGTCAGCATGACCCCTTTGCACTCAGGCCGTAAGTTCATTGCACTGTGTCTTATGTTTCACCTTATTCCTTTGACAGTCATTTCATACTCTTCACATCCTACGGCTATTACTCTGCAGGCAATTTACCAACAGTTCAAATCTAATATATGTCTTTTCATTTTCCAGTTTATGTCGGATCATTAAAAGTCCAAGTGGTTGACAACCTGCTCTGCTGTCCCAAAGAGACCTGTTTTAAAAACTTCCGAAAGGACAACTTTCTCCAGATGCACATCAAACACTACCACACCGATCTGCTCAGCTTCCTCGGAGAGACACTCAACGTGGCCGATCTCGCCTACGCCAGAACCATCACGGAAGACGCAACCCCTGTTAAACCTGCCGCAGACAAACCTCACAAACCCAAGGAGAGGAAATCCTTGCTTGCAGCAAACATTACACCTAAGATCGAGCCAGTTCCTGTCATCAAGGAAGAAGTTGTGCATTTACCTGCAGAGTGTCAGAGTCCCGAACCTCCGCCAGCTTTAAAGCCATTTTCCGCTTTAGAAGTGTTGGATAAGAGCCCCAAATTGAGAACCTTACTGGAGAGTAAGCCGGAAATCAAAACTGAAGCTAAACAAGATCATCAGGACGTCGAGGAGTACATGACCGCCTTCAAAATCAAAAACGATAATGCCATCGTCAAACCGGATATTGCAACACCGCGACCGGTGAAATCCGAAACCCTCAAACGCCTGCTTAAACGACAACCGGAAAAAGAAATAACAAAGTCCCGCGTCAAGAGCATCATCTCGCAGATTGCCGCGGAACACGGCCAACGATCCAGAAGTCAATCGCCCAATTCGGCGAAAGCCCCGCCGACTGCGGAAGTCAAAACGGAAGATGCAGAACTAATTGTTCCGAAGTTGGAGATGAACATCTTTCCTACGCCTCACAAGTCCAAGAAGAAGAGTAAAAAGCGCCACTCGGAAAGTGCTGACTTCCGAGTCGTCAAGAAGAAGAAGAAACCGGCGAGGAATCTGGACATTTGGACGGCTTTCACGGACGAGATGGACGAGACGAGGTCCAGCTTTGGGAGCCCCGATATGATGGCTGCTCAGCCCGCCCCTCCCGCCCCTCCACCACCCCTCCTTGTGAGTAACCCCGCCAGCATCACTGATCCTCAAGGTCCTGAGATCAAGGAAGAAATTAATTCAAACACATTTGTCACTGACAGTAAGTTAATCATTTTAAATGTTTAATAGAACAGTTTATCCGTTGGCATGCACTCCAATTCAAGTTCCAAAAAATAGTTTCCGTACTTAGTGCAACGCTGGAACTCAAGTCCTACAATTACATGCGAGGATTTCATAGATTCGCTGAAATAACAGTCTACTTTCATGCAGTTAAATGGAGCATCATTTATTTTAGCTAATTGAAATAAAATGCTTACTATCGTGAAATGTACAAAAAGTCAATAGCCAAATTTAATCAAACACACAATTTGAGCACACACAAACTATTGTCAGTAAATTTCATGGATTTCGGGGAATTATTATCTTGACATAATTCTACTTGATGCTAATAATTAACATATCAACAAATTTCACAATTCAGTACAATAGAGAACTCCAGTCCAATTATTAAATTTTTTTTAGTGAATAATGACCTTCTAACTTAAATAATTGCATTTTTATTTTTAGAGTTAGTTTTAATAGTTAAAATAATTGTCAAAGTTTTAATTTTTCAAGATCCCCGAACACCACCGTATGTATGGTGAATTGTGTGACATCATCACTCCTGAAAAGTTACTATAGGATCGGGCAATCAGCTTGTAGGTACTCAGTGTAGGCTGGTGGTTAAATGAAGAACAACGAGGTTGCGTGATAAAAAAAACCTTTAATGAGTTACCACAATAATTATAATTTGTAATCACGGTCAGCGTAACAGTCTTACGATATCAAATAGTACTAACGAAGTTACACACTGGGTCAAGGTTGATTGCGGATAGAAGAGGCGACTGCTCGGTAAGTTGAACGAACACTGCTCCTTTCGCTGTTGTTGGGCGCGTTTTATATGGCCAGACGAGTGGAGTATTGGTAGTAAATCATCACTTGGCTAGTTACTCGAAAGCGCTAGAACTGTGCATTGCAAGCGTACAATGGTTTGTACCTTTTCTGGAATGCGTGAGAGGTAGGTAGGTCCGCGGCTCTGTTTCGATGAACTAGGTACCTACTGTTCAGTCGCGTACCGCCCATGCCAGACGGCTGACGGGAGCTCTAGTAATTTCGCTTGCATATATTTGAACACAGGCGCCGCTTCTGGAAACATCGATACGATTTGGGGGCAATCCAAAGCGTGACGTAGCAAAGGCTGGTTGCTACAAGCTGATCAACTGCCGCCATTTTGAATTTCGTTGTTCAAAGTATTCTCCCTAGAAGTAGCATTACTATTTTTTTTGTGTATTAGTTTTTGAATATTTTCAATAATAGAGATAAACTAATAAGAGATACCTTTATTTTTGAAACATTATTTAGGCCTAAATAATGTTTCAATAAACACAACAACTAAATCTCTATAAACAGAATGTAAATAAACGAATAAATTAATACGATGGCTTGTGTCATACCTGGTACATTCCCATACAATGACTTTACGGTGATGTCACTGACAGCGTGTTTCTACGACCCGATTAAAAATGGACTTTTTAATAATTTTTTAAAAAATCTGCGTTTAATATTATTAACCCCTCCGAATTTTCGAGAATATTAGCTTTTGGTGTCTTAAACGAAATGACATTTTACGAAAACTTTTAGTTATAACCGCTTCACAATTAACCTCTGGGCGGCCGCTTGTCACCCGGTGGCCGCGGCATCTGCGCATGCGCGAGAAAATAATTCAAATATTTGAATAATATTTCCGACAAAAAACTTTTGGTCTACGATTTTGGCCCTTCTATGTACACAATTTGTATGAAGAACAGTGTCAGAATCGCTTGCGCTGTCATTACTCTCGGAGACGCTACAAGTTTCATTCACCTTGTCACCCTGGAATATTTTTAAAACGATTTTTTCTATGACAATCGGCTGTCAGAATTTGCCGCGAATTTAACGGTCGCAATTAATGCGTGTATCGCGAATAAAACGATCATAAAACCTATTAATTTACGTAATAAATGCAAGTAATGTGGTTTTCGTAGATAGTTTATTGTGATGTGAACGTGTTTCAGTTAATAAAATATACAATAGCTCAAAATTTATCAACAAAACATTCAATTCAAAATTCAAAGTGGTGGTTTTTTAGTGTTTTTTTGCAAAGTTCCGCGAATTTCCGCGAAATGGCCTGGCCTCTGACTCGTTAAAGCTCTATAAATGAAACATTTCTGAACGTAGCCGAATAGTAAAAACTGTTTTAGACAGGTTACAAAATAAGCTTTCGAATTATTATATTACAAATAAATATTAATATTTGTAAATATTAAAATTTAGAATGCAAACATTAAAAACATGTGAAAATGACTCACGTGATGTTTTTATGTGAAAACGGTACTAAAATCACAGATTATGTAAACAACAATACTTATTCTATTGTATAAATGTGTAATAAACACTTTTGTCACCTCACTTTTTTATAAATTATGTGTCAGACTGCGCGTCTGACAGAATGTTCTTTTTATGTATTTCTATGGACAACTTGAATAGAGATGTGCAGCATGATTCACTATCGACCTTCCACTTTTTATTTTACGGATTTAACTAAAACAATAACGGAGTTATAACGGTTTCTATGGAGACACACACGCTGACGTGTAAACACGCTTATTGTACTTGACTGCTGTCGTATTTTTAACGCATACATCTGCTTACGTTGCGGAGGGGTTAAAGAAAACTTATATGTTCAGAATCAGCGTTTTTTGGTTTATATGAATATATTTTTTTAAAGCCATAATATTTTTCACTGGAGTTCCTTATTGCTGTAAATATTTGAAAAAATATAAATTTAATTGTTTTTTTTTATCATTTTCTCAGTTTTTTTTTATGTTAGCTCCACACAGAAGGCCCTGAGGTAAACTACCTCCCTCGGGGCCCATGTCATTCTTGGGGATACTGTGTGGAGGGTCTTTTTAGGGAAAGGAAGGAGAGAAAGTTCTGGGAAGGAAAAGGGTACAAGGAGTGGGTAGGAATCTGGGGGCCAATGTGTACAGAAGTGACGGATAAATCCATCCCTCCCACTGTGATACAAGGCGGAGATTGTCCAACTGGAGAGGTAAAGTGTCTCCATCAAGCAGTCTCTCACATTAGGTGGGCAAACACAAATGCCGCTAAGTCTTAGACAAACCTCAATCCATGAACCCGGCAACCCCTGCTAAATCACCAAACGTAGCAAACCACTTGGGGTAACCTACGGCGGAGGTGTTGGTTATCCAATAAATAGTTCCCGCGGCGGCGGGACCCATATTAATCATTGCCAAATGTTCAAAATATCATCTTAAGAAAACCTCTTGAGAAGTTTTCCAATGGACCGGAAAATAAAACTTCTTAACCGGAAAGGCCAGGCCATTTCACGAAAATCCCTTACAAAGCACCTCTTTGAATTGAATGTTTTGTGGATTAATTTTGAGCTATCATATATTTTATTGACCGAAACACATTCCTAGAACAATAAACTATGTACCAAAACAACATTACTTGCGTTAATTACGTAAATTGATAGGTTTTACGATGTTTTCGTCAAGTAACACGCATCGACTTTGACAGAAAGAATCGCGGCAAATTTGACATTTTGATGCCACAGATAAAATCATTTAA
The DNA here is from genome assembly GCA_929108145.2 of Limnephilus rhombicus. Classification (NCBI taxonomy): domain Eukaryota; kingdom Metazoa; phylum Arthropoda; class Insecta; order Trichoptera; family Limnephilidae; genus Limnephilus; species Limnephilus rhombicus. The sequence continues at coordinate 17,290,329 of OV815292.1, read as the reverse complement.
AAATATTCTAGGGTTGCCAGGTGAATGAAATTTATACCCATCTTATGGGTAAATGTTGGCGCAAGCGATTCTGACCTTGTCCTTCATACAAATTCTGTACATAGAAGTGTAAAAATTGCAGGCAAACATGTTTTTTTCGAAATTTTTTCTGCGCGCATGCCCACAAACTGCGCGTGGATTCGCGTCTCCGGCAAATAGGAGGTTAAACAGGAGAACCTTATTTGTGGGAAAAATTGGGCTATTATTGGACCGAGTGAAAAACCAAACTTCTTAGCCACAAAACTTTTTAACCTGTCAAAGGCCGGCAAATTCCAGGAAAAATACGGAAATTTCGTAACAAAACACGATATTGAATTTTGAATTGAATGTTTTGTGGATTAATTTTGAGTTATCGTATATTTCATTGACCGAAACACATTCCTAGAACAATAAACTATGTACCAAAACAACATTACTTGCGTTAATTACGTAAATTAATAGGTTTTACGAGGTTTTAGTCAAGGAACATGCATCAACTTTGACAGCTAAAATTTACGGTAAATCTGACATTCTTATGCCACAGATAAAATCGTTTAAAAATATTCTGGGGTTGCAAGGTGAATGAAATTTTTACCCATCTTATGGGGAATGTTGGCGCAAGCGATTCTGACCGTGTTCTTCATACAAATTCTGTACATAGAAGGGTCAAAATCGCAGACCAACATATTTATTTCGAAATATTTTTTGAAAGCATGCGCACAAGCTGCGCGCATATGAGCGTCTCCGGCCGATTAGGGCTTAACCCGTCAAAGGCCAGGCCATTTCGCCGAAATTCGTGAAAATTCACCAAAAACACTAAAAAAAGCACCATTTTGAACTTTGAATTGAATGTTTTGTTGATTACTTTTGAGCTATTGTATATTTTATTGACTGAAACACGTTCACAACACAATAAACTATCTACCAAAACAACATTACTTGCATTTATTATGTAAATTAATAGGTTTTACGATGTTTTATTCGCGGAACGCGTATTTATTGCGACAGTTGAAATTGCGGCAAATTCTGACAGCCGATTGTCATAGACGAAATCGTTTTAAAAATATTCCAGGGCTGCAAGGTGAATAAAACTTGTAGCGTCTCCGAGAGTAATGATGGCGCAAGCGATTCTGACACTGTTCTTCATACAAATTGTGTACATAGAAGGGCCAAAATCGCAGACCAAAAGTTTTTTGTCGGAAGTTTTATTCAAATATTTGAATTATTTTCTCGCACATATGACGCGCGCGCCGGCGCGTCTCCGGCCTGTCACCGGTTAAGAGGGAATAACCATACAAAACTTGAAATATGTTATTTTTTAATCAAATTTTAGACGTGTTGACTCTTTTCCACAAAAAATTATAAATTGATTTCAGATGACTGTTCTTTTCTCTAGTAAAGCTATTTTTTAAATTTTGAGAAAATATGTTTATTTTTAGTACAATAAGGTTTTACCGTAGGTCGTTGGCAGATTTATTAAATTTTCAAATAAATTTTGTATTGTGCAACACACATTTCAAATCATATAATCATGCAGTAAAATAAATCAACAAATTATCTGGGAAATTTAAGTTTCAAAATTTTAATTTTAGTTTAAATAAAATCATTTAAAAAAAAGATCCGCAAACGTGATTTGTGACGAAAATACTTCAGTTTGTCTGTTTATTTACGGTCTTGCAAACTAACATATTTAAGATTTTTTTTACATTCTTATTTTGGTTAAAAATTATAAATACTTATGATGAAAAAATAATTACAAAAAGAACATAATTTTAATATTTTTATCCCTTTCAGAATTTTTGAATGTAGGTATAAATTAAAGCAAATTTTGAATGAAATGAAATCAATATTGGGTTATTATTTTGGAGAATAATTAATCTTTCTCATTTGAACTGCCCTGTATTATGAATTCTCGGCTGCTGGCTTGTTAATGGCCCTTAACCGGTCAAAGGCCAGGCCATTTCACTAAAATTCACGAAAAAACACTAAAAAAGCACCATTTTGAACTTTGAATTGAATGTTTTGTTGATTAATTTTGAGCTATCGTATATTTTATTGACTGAAACACGTTCACAACACAATAAACTATCTACCAAAACAACATTACTTGCATTTATTACGTAAATTAATAGGTTTTACAATGTTTTAGTCGCGGAACACGCATCGGTTGCGACGGTTAAAATCGCGGCAAATTCTGACTGGTGATTGTCATAGAAGAAATCGTTTTAAAAATTTTCTGGTGTTGCAAGGTGAATGAAACTTCTAGGCGTATCATAGAGTAATGTTGGCGCAAGCGATTCTGACACTGTTCTTCATACAAATTATGTACATAGAAGGGCCAAAATCGCAGACCAAAAGTTTTTTGACGAAAATATTATTCAAATATTTGAATTATTTTCTCGCGCATGCGCACGTGACGCGCGCGCCTGCGTGTCTCCGGCCTGTCACCGGTTAAGAGGGTTTCACTGTAGAAATCCAGATAAAATTAAGGATTTTTAAAATGTTTCCTGTAGCCTCACCTAATTTAGGTTATAATAAATTTATTTTTATTTCATGCATTTTGAATAACACAGTAACTACTGTTAAATTGTTTATTGATAGGTACCCTAAGTTTATTCAAATCAGTTTGTTCTTTTGACTTGTTCCAAACATAATTAGTTTGAATGTAAAACTAAATAGTTTGTTGTTTTGCAGCTGGTGAAAAAATAAAGATTGTCCACATGAGGAGGGAAGAGATCATTAACTGCCATTGCGGGTGAGCCCTTTTTACCAAACTTGATTAATTCATTCATTTATATATTTCGGTGATTTTGCCCAAGTTGAATAATTGCAAATTGTTTGCTCAACATAACCTAAAATAAGAAGAGGTCAGGTTGAATTTTCCTGGTTTACAATTTGACACATTTTGTTTGTCCAGTTCATTAGTCAGACATCTCCAAATGGTACATTTAAAGGGAGGAATGCAGATCCCGCCAATGTCTGGAAATTAAATAAAAAGGCACTTTCTAGATGAGAAAAGGGAAAAAGTTCGGTTTATGGGCGAAATTCCTAAAAAATAAAACTAGTTATTTTTATACTAATTTGGGGTCGGGGAATCCGAATCTGAAAGAATTAGGCGGCGGCAAGCAATATTAACTGAATTACAGGACTTTAAAAAATTTTATACACATACAGGAAAATAGCCATTTTGGAAGCATTTTGATTCCTAGAAAATCAAACTAGTTATTTTTATACTAACTATGGGCCGGGGAATCCGAATCTGAAAGAATTAGGCGGCGGCAAGCAATATTAATTGAATTAAACGACGTTAAAATTTTCTATACACACACACATGAAAATAATCATTTCGGAAGTATTTTGACACATGTAGTACAAAGATCATAGAAAAACAAGGAATATACAAAAACATGTGCCGGCAGTGTTACCAGCTCTCAAAAATATTTATCCCTATATCAATAATTTCCGACACGATAATTCCTCACATAACACATTAACCTGATGAATTACGACTATCTACTATAAAAAAATTAAATTAAAATATTCTAGTACCACCTCATAACTTAACTTATTGTATTTAGAAATATGTATTGAATATGTAGAAATATTTTTTGCCTTATCAATACTTCAAATCATTTATTAACTAACATTTAATTTATTACTTTTATCTGTATCTCCCATGGAACTATGATTCTAAGGTATCTTCTCATAAAATCACTAATGTTATTTGTTGAATAACTAATATTTTTTGTTTTCATTTAAACAAATGAAATTTTTTTTTTTTTAGTTGTCCTCTCCTAAACACAAGCAGCTGCTTTATTAGGAGAGTGATTGAAATGTTGTTGTATATTATGTTGTAAATTAATTAGTAAATCTCAACGGCCGTATTCTTAAACCAAAAGTATGAAAATTCGTAGTCTTAAAAATCCGTAACCTAACCTAACCTAACGCTAGGTTTGTGTAACATGGTTTGTGCCCCTTTATACCGCCTGCTCGCGTCACGGCAAAAAAACATCCCTGTTTTCAAGTAGTTTAGCGGCTACGCTAGGTTTGTGTAACATGGTTTGTGCCCCTTTGTACCGCCTGCTCGCGTCACGGCAAAAAAACATCCCTGTTTTCGAGTAGTTTAGCGGCTACGCTAGGTTTGTGTAACATGGTTTGTGCCCCTTTATACCGCCTGCTCGCGTCACGGCAAAAAAACATCCCTGTTTTCAAGTAGTTTAGCAGCTACGCCGGGTTTATGTAACATGGTTTGTGATACAAAAGTGAGTAAAATTTATAATTTATAAAAAATAAGTACTTAAAATATAAACATGTTATTTTACCTTATTAATATTACTGCTTAATGGCAACACTTAATTTTGTGTGGTAAAAACATCTATGTTATCTTGTTTTTCTATGATCTTTGTACTACGTGTGTCAAAATACTTCCGAAATGATTATTTTCATGTGTGTGTGTATAGAAAATTTTAACGTCGTTTAATTCAGTTAATATTGCTTGCCGCCGCCTAATTCTTTCAGATTCGGATTCCCCGGCCCATAGTTAGTATAAAAATAACTAGTTTGATTTTCTAGGAATCAAAATGCTTCCAAAATGGCTATTTTCCTGTATGTGTATAAAAATTTTTAAAGTCCTGTAATTCAGTTAATATTGCTTGCCGCCGCCTAATTCTTTCAGATTCCGATTCCCCGACCCCAAATTAGTATAAAAATAACTAGTTTTATTTTTTAGGAATTTCGCCCATAAACCGAACTTTACCCGAGAAAAGTGTGGAAAAGCTGAATAAAACAAAAATTAAGGCGCGCTCGGCAAAATTGAGGGAGATACAACCGTTCAATATTTAAAATTTCACTTCGCGAACTGATATTGACAGTCCGCCCGCCATTTTGTTATAACCTAATACGCTAAACATGGTTTGTGATACAAAAAAAGTGCCCCTTTATAACGCCTACTCGCGTCAAGGCAAGAAAAACATCCCAGTTTTCAAGTGGTTTAGCGGCTACGCTAGGTTTGAGTAACATGGTTTGTGATTCTGGCGTACTATTAATTCTGTATTAGGTCTGGGATCCAACAAAAGCAGTGAAAAAATGGCGAACGAACCGTCAATATCAGTTCGCGAAGTGAAATTTTAAATACTTTGAACGGTTGCATCTCCCTCAATTTTGCCGAGCGCGCCTTAATTTATTTTTTATTCATCTTCTCCACACTTTTCTCATCTAAAAAGTGCCTTTTTATTAAATTCCCAGACATTGGCGGGATCTGCATTTCACCCCATTTAAATAATGCGAAAAACAATATATGGAAAAATGTTTGGTAAATGTGCGGTGGTAGTCCACCTCACGGATAATACGGAACATTCGTGTTGTAAAAGTTTGATGCACGGATAATACAGAATATTCCCGTTTTAACTAATAGACAATCAAATATGATATTTGTCGGAAGCACCCAACTTATAAAATAAATTCTCATCAAAATAAAAATTAAAAAGTACCTACTTCGAATTATTGGATTGCGGTTCAAACTACAAAAGCTGCATGTTATCATAATTTAGATATACATCCCAGGTTTTGAATGGTTTATTTGGCCAAGCAGGGTTTGTCTAGCGGGTATTTGTAATTATTCTAATACATTTCTTTCATGCTGTTATAAATACAGTTAAAAACTTGTCAATAATGCATTCACTTTAATGTGAATAAATTATTGTTTTATATTGCAATAATATTTTTTCTGTGATTGGCAGCATTGATTGATTGTTTATGAAATATTAAATAATAACAATAAATATAAAAATGGCGTTACCGCATAAGTGAATTAATTTTAACAAAATTAAAATGTTAAATGCATATATTTGTATTTTTTTTGGTCTCACTATAATAACTCACAAATACTCACTTTTCATAATAATAAAGCTAAATTTAACTGTTTGAATAAAAAATATTCCATATTAACGAGTAAGTGTTTCAATACATAAAAAAAAAATGTTTTTTTCCTAAAATAATTACATTAGCGCCATCTATGTAAGGGCAGATGTGTGTTTTTGGTAAACTTTCGATCGAATTGGACACGCTTTGAATTGGACACGCTTGAAAATATGAATATTTTTTAGGAAAAACCTTTAAATTATTTACCTTATCATCATCATTACATAGTATAAAATGAAGTCGCTCAAAAAAAACGTATGTGTGCATTGATCTTTTAAACTACGCAACGGATTTTCATGCGGTTTTCACCAATAGATAGAGTGATTCAAGAGGAAGGTTTGTATCTATAATACATGCTGAATGATTTTGCGAGAAGGACCATGAATGATGTGTGTTTGTGTGAATGCGGATATCTTATGACCTTGAATGTGTTTTGAGATGTAAGGTAGACCACTGTACAAGTAAAATGAATGCACATAAAGGGAAGGAAGAAAGGGACTTACTGTGTAATCTTGTGGTTCTTATCTTCCCTCATGGGTGGCCTTTATTCACACACTCGTATAATTATACACTTGTATTTACTGTGATATGTGGGTAGAGAATGCGGGAGCGGAAAATTATATGTTTATGCGGCGAGGGTCGATTAAAGACTGATTGTGGGTAAGGTTAAAATGACAGGTATACAGGAAATTGGTAGGAAAGGAACATGTGACAATACAAGCTACAAATACAGGGTCTATGATGTATTAGGTAAGTAGTGTGTAGGTAAGTGTAGTATGCATTGTGTAAATGTCCAACCACATGCTTATTATAATAGAGAAAAGCCGAGAAATTCAATTCAGGCAGCGGGCAGCAGGCAAGAGGGTGGTGTGGATTTTATAAAAGTTGGGTAATGGCGTTGTGTTTCGTTAGCCAGAGCAACGTGTGGCCGGGTCTGCTAGTTTACTATAAAAGACAATTTCCGCATTTGGCGAGAAGGAAAAAAATGCATTCAAATTTTCAATTGCATAAATGAAAATTTACTTTTGCGTACGAGATTGCATCAATTCTCGGCCATTTACAATAATTTGTCATTTTGTTATGTTGGTATTCATATGTCAGGAATACCAACAACAACATTACAGGAATTATTGTAAGATGACGCGGTATCATACGCGAAAGTAAATTTTCATTTTAATGCAAAAAGGTTTCTTTTATACTAAATAGGGTTAATCTAAAGGTTTTTTCTAAAAAATATTCATATTAACCTGCCCGATATATCGCGAATATTCACTTTTAATGTCTTAAAGGAAATGTCAGTTTTACGAAAACTTTGTGTTATTACCGCTTCACAATTAAAGCTATATAAATGAAACTTTTTCAACATAGCCGAATACTAAAAACTGTTTTAGAAAGGTTACGAAATAAGCTTTCAAACTTTCGATCGAACTGGACCTTAACCCATCAGCAATGTAAGCAGATATATACGTTAAAAATACGATAGCAGTCAAGTACAATAAGCGTGTTTATACGTCAACGCGTGTGTCTCCATAGAAATCATTCTAACTCCGTTATTGTTTTAGTGACATCCCTAAAACAAAAAGTAAAAGGTCGATAGTGAATCATGCTGTACATCCCTATTCAAGTTGTCGATAGAAATATGTAAAAATACCTATTCTGTCAGACATATGGTTGACATGTATTTTACCCGCCAAATTGCCTACGGGCCGCTGGATATTGTTAATTTTTATCAAATATTTTGTATGAAATGATAAAAAAGTGAGGTGACAAAATTGTTTATTTTACATTTATACAACAGAATAAGTATTGTTTTTTTTACATAATCTGTGATTTTAGTACCGTTTTCACATAAAAACATCACGTGAGTCATTTTTACATTTTTTTTAATGTTTGCATTCTAAATTTTCATATTTACAAATGTTAATATTTATTTGTAATATGTATAATAATTCGAAAGCTTATTTTGTAACCTTTTAAAAACAGTTTTTACTATTCGGCTACGTTCAGAAATGTTTCATTTATAGAGCTTTAATTGTGAAGCGGTAATAACACAAAGTTTTTGTAAAACTGACATTTCGTTTGAGACATTATAAGTGAATATTTGCGATTTTCGTAGGGGTCAAATAAGAGGCGCTTTATGGTTTGTCACTTCATTTGGATAGGGTTCTAACACCGTCTTACCATTTTCTAAGGTTTCTAAGTTTCCAAAGACGAATTTTTGTAATCTATTTAACAATTTTAGTTAAAGTATTTTAGTTTATCATATTTTAATGGAAAATATTTAAATAAATTAAATAGGACGTAGCCCTAGGTAGTTGCACAGAGATCTATTTGCATTTTTTTTTATTGGTTTTCAAGGTACAATCCTGTTAAACCGCAATAAAGCAGTTTGTCAACAGGATGTTAATGTTCAGTTACAATTTAAACATACATACATAATGTTAGAGCTTTACCTACCATTAAAACTATTATTATGTTGTCTTGCTTATCCAGAATATATAATGTGAGATATCAGCCCTATTTCCCGCCAGCGTCGGTCATATCCATTGCTTTATCTTGAATTTCCCACCATTCCTCTGCAACTCCCTTCAGCTGTCAATTGTCGCCATGCAGTTGGCATCTTGAGATGCCGTGTTAATTCAATTTGGACTCACCAAGCAGAGCTTAAATATATTCTGGATAAGCAAGACAACATAATAAGAGTTTTAATGGTAGGTAAAACTCCAACATTATGTGTGTCGTTGCTTATCCAGAATATATAATGTGAGAAGTGTTTGTTATCGCTTGGTGACAATTCTAAAGCCAAAATTGTGACTATTACTGTATTGCTTGCAATAACTTGGTCAAAGACTGAGAGTGAATGGGGGGATTCAGCACCTCAACATTGAGACCTCTGATTTGTCTATATTTTGAATGTGTTTTCTGAACTCCAGCTTCCTCTTTCCAAAATGGTGTCTATAGGACACTCTTCTAGCCAACTTCTTGAAGCTGCAGCTGATCTCAAACTCCCAGGAGAGGCATCAATCCCAGCATCCTTCAAAATTGTTTTAATCCATCCACCAATAGCAGTTCTCGAGGCTGGCCTTGCAGGCCCCAACGTGGAAATAAACAGACATTCAACACCAGCTTCATGTCTTCTCTCACCCAAAGACATAAGCTTTCTCAACCAGAATATGGAATCTATATTACGATCCTCTGCTTTGTAAAGCTTCCAACCAGACTGTCTATGTGTAGAGGTGTCCTTCTTAGAACCAAAAAATTTGGCAATAATGCAATGTGATCATCATTGTCAACAAGATTATCAGAAGATGCATGTAGTAAGGTCAGATCCTGTACTTTCTTCCTGATGCCAGAAGTAAATTAACAGAACATCTACGAGATGATTCGAAAAGAGTCAGGTCATTTGAAGGATTCTTACAAAGCTAAGACACCAAGTGTCCTGGATCCCAAGTAAATGCTCTAAGCTTCTTATTTGCAGAATTTCCTATACCTCTCATCACTTGCTTGACCAAGGGATGATTACTTATCCTCAAATCGCCTGTGGGGTCATACAAAACCGACACTACAGACTTGTGAAGTGCTATAGTATTGGGATCCAAGCCTTTCCTCACTCTTAAGTATACTAAAAAACCGTGCTGGCTGAGATCCCGAAGGGTTATTAGGACATGTATTATTAATGGCGCACCATTCCTTCCAGCTCTTCCATGCCATGTGATAAGTTGTAAGCTTAGGTTTGCGCCAACCCGCATTCAATAGAGCTCTTTTCTTGCTGTGACCAATCGTTCAAAGCTTCACTCCACCCCTAATCTTCCACACCTGTAGTTGGAGCTTCTGGACCTGTTGAGGATGAAGTCCTGTTGATAAGTCTATCAAGTTGTCGACCAACATGGGTATTATGTGAGGTCGGTCTAGGGCTCTTCTCTTTAGGTCTGGTAACCAAAACACTTTTGGCCAATTTGGGGCTACAACCAGGTACACCCCTGATGACTTGGTTCAGATGTGCCAGCACTCGTGGCATTAAGCAGGGGGGAGGAAAGATCCATGCCAAGGGGAAATTCCAACTCCTGCTGAACACGTTGTGAAGCATTGCTCTCTTGTCGTGGGAATCTATCGAGACATACTGATCCACGAAGTGAGCCCTCGAGGGAGCGAATAGATCCACTACTGGACTGCCCCACTTGTGAAAAACAGCTCTTACCGCTGGGGGTAGAAGGTGCCATTCTGGTAATGTCATCCCTCAGGATAGATGATCCGCGAGGCCATTGTAGCGTCCCGGCAAATACTGCACTTGTAAAGAGATTCTGTGCTTCTCCAAAAGTGCAAGAATCTGAAATGTCAGATGAAGGAGACCCATCGACTTGGTGCCCCCCTTGTTCCTCAAGTAGGCTACGACTGTCCTGTTCTGAACTTCTGAGTCAGAGACGTTAAGGCATTTAAGATTGCTGTCATCTCCTTCATGTTGCAATATCCCCCCCTCTAACTGTCTGTCCAACAACCCAACAGAGGTACATAGTCGATAAGGGCTCCCGGCCGTGATCTGCCGCATCCGTAGTCAGAGAATATGTTGGGCTGGGAAAATGAAGAGTTGAAACATGATCTAAGTTGATCATCCACCATTTCATTTCTTACAAGACCTCCTTCTTTATCAGAGACTTTTGCTAAGGGGTCAGCTTCAGCATTAACTGTAATTGTATCAGCCGAGTATGAAGTCGACCTCTGGGGACCACAAAGGCAGCAAAATTCAACTTTCCGAGAATACTCTGAGCTCCTTTCAGAGTCCATCTTCCTTTTGTCACGGATCTCTGAAGTGAGTTCCAAAGATCTTGGCGTCTGTATTTGTTTAAGGACTTCTGTTTCAGATGGGAGTTCTACACAATTCCAAGATATTCCACTGACTGTGCTGGCTGACAGACACACTTTTGGAAATTTACCGACCAACCTAACCGCTCTAACAATTAAAGAGCTTCTCAAGCTTGACTAAGGATCTCTCTGGTCTGATGAGCCAGGAGAAAGTCGTCTAGGTACACAATGATCCTGATTGCCTGTCTACGCAGGATTTCTGCAATCCAATTTGTGATAGCTTTTAAATTGAAGATCGACTGTTTCGAGCCTTCGCTCGTTTGAACCAGAAAAAGTTTTGATAGGAAGGTGGCATTGTCGTCAGCTCTTTCCATGTACCATCTCTCATCATTGTCATTTCCGGGTTCGTTTTGAACCTCCTTGCGGAAGCTTGGCTTGGACTTATCAACGAGGGCTCTTGGATGAATGGTATGCGGTATCCTCTTATCATATGTAAGATGGTCTCTGGGACATCTAAGGCCTGCCATTCTCTCCAATAATCCTGTAGTGTAGTTGACCCGCCCGAAATGGTTGATAGTCACCTGTTGAAGCGGCCACGAGAGGTCTGCCCCCTCGCGCCATGCTTCTGTTCCCTCCCCTTACCCCTCGTACAGGAGGAATATTGGGGGTTTTGCCCGTGGTCTGCCCGCCAGGGAAACGAGGGAAATGCCATATTTTCCCTTGATGTTTGCTTGGGGGGAAGGCAACAACCTCCTTAGATGTTGAAGGGCGGTTGTGCACAACACCTGTTGAAGCGGCCACGAGAGGTCTGCCCCCTCACGCCACGCTTCTGTTCCTTCCCCTTACCCCTCATACGGGAGGAATATGGGGGGTTTCACCCGTGGTCTGCCTGCCGGGGAAACAAGGGAAATGCCATCTTTTCCTTTGATGTCTGCTTGGGGGAAAGGCAACAACCTCCTTAGATGAAGGGCGGTTGTGCGCCGAGTGGCTACCCTGAGGTAGGCGCACTGGACTAAAGCACTTTGCTACACCACCTAGTTTCTGCAACTGGGCAGAAAGTGCTTCTTCCCCAAAAGGATGAGTGGTAGAAGGAGGAATTCTGCTGAAGAGCCTCCGTTCCACTCCAATCTTACAGCTGTTCATTGTTCCTGTAAAGACCTGACAGGGAACCTTCTGAACTACTTTCCCATTTGATAAGTTTTTTGGAGAGCCTGTCGAAAGCACTCTCTGCTTCAATGAGGCATGCAATGCCAGCATCTTTTCCATGGCCGTAAATATTGGTGAGGCGGTGACAAATGCCAGCACCTTGCAGTTTACCTCCAGCTCCTTGAAGCCTGGATCAGCCAAATATTCCTTTAAAGCAGATGCATAGCGGACATTGGCCCACTCGCCCGAGTTTGAAACATGCTTGAAACTGTCAAAAGCAGGACCAAACTATAAATAAAGCTGAATTATAGATAGGTCTAACTACATCAAATTGCGTCAAACGATTATCAAACGAACATGAATGTCATGATTTCGTATTTGTAATTTGAGTATTTTAATATAACATCGCCGATGGTCATATTTCATTCAAAAAATCGATTACCTAAATTCCAAAGGTGGAAAATTGGTTAAATGTGTCTACAATTGATCCATAAATCAGGTAATTACGTAAGACAATACATTCAGCTTAATTTATCTTTAGTATGGATATAAATGGGTCGATCCCAGCGGCAATGCCGTCCAGGCCAACCCGCGACAGGAGTGGAGCAAGCCCCGAACATCCCGTCACATTCCAAAAACCAGTTTAATAAACTGGTCCCGTATTGCGGGAACTATCAGATATTAAGCTGATAGGACAGATAATACACTTATCTTAGCCAACAGGCCGAGAAGCGATTGTTAATCGGCGCGGCGTCCTTCCGTTTTCGAGAACAAGCGACGCAGATTTATATAGCGTAGGTAGTAGGAATACGCTAATCTGTCAAAAATGTGTGCACAAATTTTTCATAAAATTACGGAATTTGCGGGTAGCAACAGATATTATTTTCGTTAAAACAATTATGAACAAAAAATTTTTCGACCGGACGTGGGCGAAACAACGCCAAAATTGAATTAACACGGCATCTCAAGATGCCAACTGCACGGCGACAATTGACAGCTGAAGGGAGTTGCAGAGGAATGGCGGGAAATTCAAGATAAAGCAATGGATATGACCGACGCTGGCGGGAAATAGGGCTGATATCTCACATTATATATTCTGGATAAGCAACGACACACATAATATTATTACTATAACTATACAGATTATCGCAATTAACACATATGAATTAATATAAACCATCTCTATTTAGCAGCCATTGCTTCAGCATATATCTGAATCTATTTGTAGAATCGCAATTTTTTATATTAATTGGTAACATGTTAAATATTTTTGGCACGTTATATTCCAGGGTTCGCCGTCCGTAGTTATTATTATATTTTGGAACAATCATTCCTTCATTCTTCGTGAACCTTGTATTATAATCATGTTCTACTTTCCTCTTATAATTAGACTCAGACATATGCTGAATCAATATTTTGTACCATAATAAGGCCTGCACCGGTTTTATTGTTAAATTCCCATACAACAATGATATGTTTCGTTTCTGTGAAAAAATATGTTTTTGAACTAATAACTTAACCATAGAATTTTGTACTGGTTGTAGGTAGCTCAAATTAGTCTTGCAAGAGTGTCCCCAAGTTGTTAATCCATACCGTAAAGTTGATTCTGCGAGTGATAAGTAAATGATTTTTAAAATATTCACCGGAATGAAAATATTCACCGGAATGAAAGGAACGGAACATGTTTAGGTATGTTCCAAAAGGGTAAGTATACGTCCTATATAAATATTTTCAACAAGAGATTAAAATTCTTTACACAAGATTCAACCTCAAAATCGGAAATTGGTAAATAAATAATGAGTGCATGTCTTTGCAAACTTTGACACCTCATATATCAGAACAAGGTGAAGCAAAGTTAGAACCCTATCCAAATGGAGTGACGATATCTTACCTTAAAAGTTTATCGGCGGCATTGCAAATTGTTTGAATACATTTGTGAGTAATCCGAGTAAAACCGGCTGATGGAGGGTACAATTGTACATACAAATGCTACTAGGAGTAAAATTTTGTGTTTTTTGATTTGTCTGACCAATAATAAACTGGGCGATTGAAAAACGGAGAAAACAGGTTAACCACTCCGGTATTTTGCGATTGTGCAAGTTTTTTTGTCTTAAACGAACCGACAGATTTATTAAAACTTTGTATTATTTCCACTTTGAAATAAAAGCTCTATAAATGAAACATTTCTTAACGTATACAAATACTAAAAACTGTTTTTGAAAGGTTATAAAATAAGCTTTCAAATTGTTGCAATACAAATAAATATTAACATTTGTAAATATTAAAATTTGGAATGCAAACATATAAAAATTGTAAAAATGATTCACTTGATATTTTTATGTGAAAACGGTACTAAAATCACAGATTATGTAAAAAAAAAATAACACTTATTCAATTGTATAAATGTATAATAAACAATTTTGTCACCTCATTTTTTTACCATTTCATACAATAATATTTTATAAAAAATTAACAATGTCTAATGGCACGTAGGCGATTTGGCCGGGGAAAACTGTTTCTACAAAATAAGTCTTTTTTATGTACTTCTATGGACAACTTTGAATAGAGATGTGAAGCTTGTTTCAATGTGGATCTTCTACTTTTTGTTTTAGGGTTGTCACTAGAACAATAACTGAGTTATAACGATTTCTGTGGGAACACAAGCTAGTTCAAAGTTCGTGAAAACACGCTTATTGTACTTGACTGCTATTGTTATATTGTCGTATAAGTAGGAGTGGTTAATAGGCCCAGTAATAAATTATAATTAGAGAGCCGTTTGATTGATTAATTGATATTTGTTTTGTTACAGTTTTGGTGAGGAGGACGGGCTGATGATTCAGTGCGAGCTGTGCCTGTGTTGGCAACACGCCCTGTGCCATAACATCGAGAAGGAAGCTGACGTGAGTAGAACACCCTGTTCTAAGTAAATACAATCTCTCTTCTTCTTCCTTTCACTGTCCCAACTCATTGCCTAGGTAAGCGGTTGGGGTCGGCTCTTCTCATTCTCAGGTTGTAGCTTCTTGCTTCTTCGGTTCTAAGTATCGTCTTCATCCAGGCCGTTTCTCTGTAGTATTTTGGAGCATCGAGTTGGTCTGATGGTCTCTGTCTTATGTGCCCATACCATGTCAACTGTGGTTCCTCCAACCTACTGTTTATGTCCGTGACACCCAGGCTACCACGAATGCGTGAACTTTTAACCTCTTGCTAGCCGGGAAGTATTTCTTATAAAATCTCGGAAAGCATACCTTGAAGTGATATTTTGTCGATTCATTTTGAGCTATAGTTTATTTTATTTACCGAAAAACATTCCTTGAACAATAAACTATCTATAAAAACAATATTACTTGTGTTTATTTAATGATTTGATAGTTTTTTTTTAAATTATCATTAATAACTGTAAAAAAACAAAACATGTTAAAATCATAGGTTAGGTTTGTTGTTTGTTTATATTTTTCAATGTTCTGTTTTGTCATGACCCATTTAACTATATAACATCATTCACTTAGGTCCCCGATAAGTACGTGTGCCGCATCTGCCTGCACCCCCCCAGGGGACGACGCTCCCAGCGCCACCTCAACAACCAGGACTGGCTGTACGAGGGCCGCCTGGCGCGCTGCGGCCTGCCCGCCCTCGACCCCGCGGCCGACCAGCGCCGCGCCGCCTCCCTGCGCCGCAGCCACCAGCTCGCCGGCAACCTGCTGCATGCGGCCAGCCTGCTCAACTCGCTGAGGTGCAAGATTGAGGTGTCGCAGTAAGTGTCTTACCAAAACCCTTAACCTCCGAGTGGCCAGGCCATTTCACGAAAATTCACTAAAAAAGCACCACTTTGAATTTTGAATTGAATGTTTTGTTGATTAATTTTGAGTTATCGTATATTTTATTGACTGAAACACGTTCCTAGAACAATAAACTATGTACAAAAACAACATTACTTGCATTAATTACGTAAATTAATAGGTTTTACTATGTTTTAGTCGAGGAACATGCATAAATTTTGACGGCTAAAAATCGCGGCAAAAATGACATTTCTATGTCATAGATAAAATCGTTTAAAAATATTCTGGGGTTGCAAGATGAATGAAATTTACACAGAGTAATGTTGGCGCAAGCGATTCTGACCCTGTTCTTCATTTAAATTCTGTACATAGAAGGGCCAAAATCGCAGACAAACAGTGTTTTTGGTCGAAAATTTTATTCAAATTTTCGAATTATTTTCTCGCGCATGCGCATAATACGCGCGCGCCCGCGCGTCTCCAGCCCATTAGAGGTTAACCTGTCATCTGTGGCTCAAAAAAAAACTTTTTATCTTTTTTTGATTATTGTGGCTACTCGGAATGATTTTGAAAGAATTTTCTATGAAATTTGCTGGTGGCTTTTGGCAGCTCTCAATGGCGAAAATATCGATTTGTTTACATTTTCAAATGAGTATAAAGGTCATTATTTCTTTGAAAACTCCTTTGAATTGTGTTTTTTCATGTTGGGTATTTATTTAGGTTGTGTAGAAATAATAAAATCGGTTTATATTTGTATGAATGTATTTTTGACAATATCGAACTCCAGTCCAATTTTTTTATTTTTTTTAATGAATAACCGGTTGTTTGCCGTTTGTCACCCGGTGGCCGCGGCACTTTGAAATGCAATTTTGACCCTTGTGTATAAAGAAAGTGTATGAAGAACAAAGTCAGAAACGCTTGCTCTATTATCGTCCTTTACCATAGCGAAACCCGCAATGCGTCTAGTCACTCGGAATAATTTATATTTAATTTGCCGTAGTGCGGGATGTGAACAGTTTCTGCGCATGCGCGGGGAAAAAAATACGTTTTTTCTACTATTTTGACCCTTCTTTGTACAAAATTTGTAAAGGAAGTGTCAGAATCGCTTGCGCCAACATTCCCTATGGGATGGGTAAAGATTTCATTCACCTGGTAACCACAGATTATTTTGAAATAATTTTTATCTGTGGGCATCTCGAAATGTCATTTTGGCTGCGTCACATTTATGAGTTCCTCGACTAAAACATCACAAAACCTATCAATTTACGTAATTAACGCAAGTAATGTTATTTTGGTAGATAGTTTATTGTTCTAGGAATGTGTTTCGGTCAATAAAATATACGATAGGTAAAAATTAATCCACAAAACATTCAATTCAAATTGAAGGTCGTGAAATTTCCGTGTTGTTCCTCCGCGCTCCAAGAGGTTAATGACGTTCTAACTTAAATAACTGCATTGTTATTTTTATTTTTAGTGTTAGTTTTAATAGTTAAAATAATTGTCAAAGTTTTAATTTTTCAAGATCCCCTAAGACCACTGTATGTACGGTGAATCGTGTGACGTCATCACTCCTGAAAAATTACTATAGGATTGGGCAATCAGCCGATCAAGTGCCGCCATTTTGAATAGCGTTATTCGAAGCATTCTCCCTAGAAGTAGCATTACTATTTTTTTGTGCAGTAGTTTTTCAATATTTTAAATAATAGAGATAAACTAATAGAGATACCTCTATTTTTGATACTGAATTATTTAGGCTTAAATATTGTTTCAATAAACACAACGACTAAATCTCTATAAACAGTATGAAATAACGAATAACATGAATTGTTGTTAATACTGATGGCTTATGTCATACCTGCATAATCAAAGATTTCAATACAATGACTGGTGACGCGTGACGTCAACACCAACCATTCAGTAATACCAACTTTACAGTGTGTTTTGACGAGAGGTTTAAAAATGCACTTTTTAATATTTTTTTAAGAACTCTATGTTTAATATTATGAAATAAAACTTATATATTCAGAATCAGCGTTTATTGGTCTATATGAACATATTTTTTTAAAGCCATAATATTTTTCACTGGAGTTCCTTATTATTTCCAAAATGGGAGATTTTTTAATCTTTTTTTTAGTTAGCTATTCTGGAAAAACCTTGTACAATATTATTATGATTAATAAAATATATTATCTAGTAAACAGAAAACAATCGCTTTGTTTTATATAGATATTTGACCAGAACTCTTCAAGGTAATCTTCACGAGGTTTTTGAAATATCATCCCACGTTCAACAGGTTAAACCTGTTTGCCAGAAACAATGCCAAATATCTAATTTGTGTGCAAAATTCAAACTTTTCTGATTTTTTATTTCCTGAATTACAAACTGGTTCTTCAAAATTACCATTGCATTATATAATATTTCTTCATCGTCAAGGACGGATCCAGGGTTTTTTTCTGGGGGGGGCACAAGGGGCGGACGGGTAAAAAAATCAACAATTACTGTTAGAAATAAACTTGAAGTATGATATTTCTACAAGTTCAAGTATGTATAAGAAGGTTTATGAAAGTGTCAAAACAATAGAAAAATTAAATGTTTAATAGAGACAGTTTTCTGTACTGTGATGGAATCTCCACAGTACAAAAAAATACTTTCGTGCCCCCCCCCCTATATCCGCCCTTGTTTGTCGTCAAGGGGTAATGCTCTCGACTAGCAATCTTATTTAATTAAAAATGTGTGTTGTTTCACAATTTATTTATTTACAATAATATAATAGTAGGTATATTTGTTGCAAGTTCAGTAGTGGAAGAAACTCTCAGTATCGCTCTGGTGTAAAACCATATTTCAGAATTGAAACATTGCTTAGCTGTATTTGGTGACCAGATTTGAATAGGCCGGTACTGCCTCACCTTCCTCTCCCTCACCTTTTCCCCTCCCCTTTAATTTTACCCCACTACTTCTGGCCTCGCAGTGTACTCAATTTAGGATGCCATAGTTTCACTGGCTCTAGACAGTTCGGAGTAGTTGGGACTTGTGCCTTATTCGTATTAAAAATATGTAATTTTGTTCTCAAAATTCTTTCATTTTGCAGGAAAAAGGACCATCCAAAGCTATACCTCTGGTCCAAACCTTGGGATGTGGACTCCCCCACTGAAGAATTCATTCCAATACCCCAAGAGAACGGAAAAGACCACACTGTGAAGCTGGAAAATCAAGCGTTCCAAGAAGACTCTCACAGCGTCTATCCATCCGTAGACCCTTATTCAGACATAACCATCGACCAGATCAAACTGGAGGAAGTGGGGGAAGAGGCTCTGGAGGTGTCGGAGGTGAACGACCTCGAGGATATGGACGATGGAGTGCCCAAGTGTGACAACGAGGTGGAACTATGTACTAGCGAGGAGCAAGGATCCGGAACTCTTGATGGCAGAGGGGAGCAGCTCTTGTCCTCGATGCTGTCAAGCCCTGGCGGTACCCCGCTGAATCTACCCATCACTAAGTCAGATTTGGACAACATGGCAAAGACAGTTCAAGGTATGAATTTGTTCTTATAACTTGCAACCAACCGAAGGAGCTGATCATTTGCTTGTGTTCATAATACATACATGGTATTGTATTAAAATATAACAAAGCCCAATGCTATTGATGGATGTGATGGTATTTACATACAAATATTATTCAACGCAACGCAGTCAGATGAGTTTGATGTGTTGTTTTAGCAGTCTTGGCACCAAATAAATAAAAAAGTGTTGCAGCAACTTTCTCAATGGTACTATATACGAGTTATTTGTAAGGAATGCAATCTCGTTCTCGCGAGATCTCATTCTTCCGAGATCTCGACCTTTTTTAGCGAGATTGATCTCGGACGAAAAAAGGGCGAGATCTCGCGAGTTTAACGAGACTGCACTCGAGCTTAAAACTGTCTTATTCGAAGCGCGGACTGACACGGACGGAGTTGCGATCTGTCGGTTTTGTTCGGTAGCGGTCGCGGGACGAGGTGTCTCTCAGATTCGTTCGGCAGAGTGCAGCGTCATTGGAGCGCATTTGTTTAGTTTACTTATAGTTGTTGCCAGCTAACGTGTTACGTGATTGAGTTTGATTTAATTCGAGTATTTTTTTGGTTATTTATGCAAAAAAAAGTTTCTTTTGTGAAGTTGTTAAGTTTAATTTTTTTTTACTTCTCGTTTCATTACTAAAAGATTTTTGTTTGATATTAGAAGAGAAGACTGGTTGTTTCTTTTATTTGTTATTTGATAGATACGTACGTCAAAGTTTACTACTTAGAAGTTTATTAAAAAATTATAGACAAATACGTCAAACAATTTTTGATGCATAAAAGTCTACTGAAAAATTCGTGAAAATAAATGTTTATCTTATAATATTTATAATTTTTTTCCTAATTTATTCAAATATTGTGATTATTTGCAAAAAAAATCACACAAAACTGCCAATCTCGCGAGATCTCGAAATTGGCGAGATCTCGCAGTATTGTTATTCTAAACTCGCGGGATCTCGCTTGAGCCCCAATCTTGCGAGATTTGCATTCCCTAGTTATTTGGGATGATCTTTTGGTTATGTAGTGTTCCCGAACTGACATTCTCTGGCCGTATATGGCAGCTCACTCAGTCTTTCTACAAACTTCTCGGGTTCATCATCAGGATTTGCAAGCAGTTAAGTAACCAAGAAGCTATGCTAGCATTGTTCGATGGCATGCTGAGAAGCAAGCTGGAGTATGCGAGCGATGTTTGGGCACCATACGAACAGAACTACATTGATATGTTAGAACAAATCCAGAAGAAATTCCTCAGGTATATCTAAATGCGGACGCATGAAACCTATCCAAGGTTCACGCACCATATTGACTTACTTGAGGAAACTGATTCTGTGAGTCTTGAAACTAGGCGGAAAGCAAAACTAGCTGTTATGTTTTTTTCAAAATTTGGAACAATTTCATCGATAGCCAATTCCTCTCTTGGGATGCTGTGATTTATATGTACCAGACCACCACAGTCAAGAGTCAATACCGTGACCTGTTCAGAGTACCGTATGGCAGAACAGACGTCCTGGCAAAGCATAACACGAAGAGGGGAGTGGTGCTATTAACCCTTAATTACTCGCACAAAGAACATTACATAACTGCTCGCGTGGGGTCATAGATGACCCCAATTAGTATGAGTAGTTTTTAATATATACATATATTTATTTTTTTATTTTTTATTAGTATCTATAGCAAAATTTGTACATAATGTATTTATAAATTATATTATATTAAGGTATTATAAAGTATTTTATTTTTCACAGTCCTCCTCACTAGGGTATCCTGTTCTGAGGCGGCTTGTAGTTTTTCCACATTTGTATTTAGTATCCAGTTGTCTTTACATGGTCTTCAGTATGTTTGATAGTTCATTTTCACTTTGTTCTCTCAACCGTATTTTTACTTTTGTTTTAAATTTATTTATTTCTGTTATTTTTTTTGTTTGAGTTGGTAGAGCGCTGTATAGTTTTGTCGCATTGAATTTCATATTTCTTTGTCAAAAAGATGTTTTCAAACTGGCTGTAGGTAGAATATTTTGGTTTATTGCCCTAGTTGTGTATCTATGTTGGACAGTGGAGTATTCTGATATGTTTTTTTTAAATTTTAAATAAAATATTTTTTGCATAAAGTTTTTGTATGTAGTAGACTTGAATGCTTTGAAACAATTCTTCTGACGGAGTTCTAGCCGGTAATTTCAAAATTGTCTTTAGTACTCCTTTTTGGGCTGTAATATCTATAAGTAATAACATGAATTACTAACTAAATTATACAAAAACAAGTAAAACTAAAATAATTATCAATAATTAACAATTTTGTACTTAGGTATACTGAGATCATAGTTAATACTCACATTTTTTAGGAACTCTCCGAATCACTCTTGTTACACTAATGACAGTATAATTCAGAGTGATCATTTTTTTTTTTTTTTTTTACATTAACTCCACACAGGAGGCCCTGAGGAAAATAATTTCCCTCAGGGCCTATGTCATCTGGGATGCTGTGTGGAGGGTCTTTTTGAGGAGAGGAAGGAATGAACATTGGTCTTGAAGAGACCCATGTTGTAGGAAGGAGGAAACACAGAGGCCGGCAAATCATTCCACAGCCGGGCTGTTGAACACAAGAACGACCGTACCCGAATTTGTACACGGTTGACAAATGTCAACCGTGTACAAACATTGCATACAAATCTTGTATATTTCTTGCATTTTGTTGGTACTTTGCGATAAAACTTACCTCTTCCAAAAAAATAACGTAATTAGTCGCATGGGGTCACCGCTCAAGAGCGCAGCGACGCGTCCTTCCACTCCCGTGACTTGGTCGCTACTAAAATACAAACTTAGACGCACGTTATGAAGCTAGCGAGGGAGCAGGGGAAATCAGGCTGCGCCAAGTGTTTCATTTTTTAATCCGAAAATGCTTTGACCCCATGCGAGTAATTAAGGGTTAAATAAACTTGCAAACCATTTGGATGTAAGTGACTGGTCTCTAAATGTATTAAAACTATTATTGAAGAGTCACTTGCCCAATTGTATTGTAATTGGAATAATATTCTGTTGTACAATAAAAAATATTTAACAATAATTTCCGTTATGTTGCTTTAGTATCGGCCCCGCAACCTGAGGCCGCCATAGACCCTGCGGAGTGCAGAATGAGGCTGCTGCAGCACGTGGAGAGGACACAGGCCCTGCTGGACGCCCGGCTGGACTCCATCGAGGCTCAAATTGCCGGTATTAACATATTACATCGTCCTAAAACCATGCTAATTCTAACCTCCATTCATGACAATTATACTTAATTCTGTTTTTACACACAGGAATAACATTTCACAGAGTACCATATAAAAAATAAAGTATATAATTTGTAGGAAAATGGGAGAAAGGTACGAAAATCATTCTGAGAAGTCTGTGATGTTATGAAAGTATATAATTTTTTATTTTATATTATACTAGCTGTTACCCGCATGCGTTGCAATGCCATTCAAAGAAATCTGCATGTCCTTTCCCGTGTGTCCCCGTTCCCTTCCACCTTCCCCCTCCCTCGTCTCTTCTCTCTCCGCGAACCCCACCTTCCCCCTGCCTTTCCTCCCTTCCGCTAAAATATATGAAATACACACATTTTGATTTATACAAATTTCATAACGCCAGAGCTTACCATTATATATAGCCTATGTTACCCGCTGATAATGTAGCTTTCTATTGGTGAAAGAATTTTTAAAATCAGTTTGGTGGTTTAGGTGTGAAAGCGTAACAAATAAACACACGCACTTTTGCATTTATAATATTAGTATGGATTATTCAGATATGATTTTAGATTTTCACGGCCAAAACGACCGTTGTTTATTTTTGGGATGTTATGCAGTGTTGCGCTACCTCCTTTAGTCAACGTTTCGGACAGCGTTACAGCCCTGATGATGGGCACTGTAACGCTGTCCGAAACGTCGGCTAAAGAAGGAGGTAGCGCAACACAGCATAACCCCAAAAATAAAAAAGAATATAATATTGTTTATTCCTACACTATTTTTGGTTAGTGTATATGGGGGAGGAATATTACTTTGTATTTCGCTTTTTTTATTGTGTGAATTCAAAATGGTGTAAGAAAGTAATGTGATTGTACTGTAGTTAGGTTATATTTAGTTGTGTTTGTGACTGAAGGATTTATTTGTTTAATTGACAATTGTTTGCACTTTGCAGAACTGGAATCCCAAGATCCGTCGCTGGCAGACGACGAGAGTCCCGAGCACTTCCCTCGCACCAAGCAGACCATCCAGATGCTGCTGCGGGACCTCAACACCATGGAGGAGCTAGGAATGATCACCAACTAGAGCTAATGCCACATTACCAACCAACCCACCAACATGACCCATTCGTAACTAGCAGTCAGGCTCTTCCTATCAACGTTCAAGTATATTTGCTGTTGGGTTAACAGCTCACGAGTTCTGCCTCTCTCGGTGTCCGGGACAAAGCTATTGTGATTTTTTTATAATAAAATCAAACAGAATTGTTTTTATTTAGTGGTTAGTTTTCAGTGATAATAATATAAATATAAATGAAAAAAATATCCTTCATGCATGAAAACTGCAAATCGATCGTTTTACAGGAGAACCATTATTTATATAAACATTGTTCACCCATAATAGTGCAAATCGCATCCTTTGTTTATATCTACAAATCAAATGTGTAACTCTCATTGGAGCCTTTGATGGTGGTAGCTCGGTGACAGTCAACAAGCTTCTATGCCGTACCTCCCCATTATTTCTATTATCTATGGTATAAACTGAATACCTTGGTTCTATAAAGATTTTATGATATTCTTGAAGATAAGAAATTGTGAATATTTCTCAAGCGCGCTGCTGTGTATAGCTACATAATTATTTTATCATAAATTTGAGCAACTTTGAAAAACAAATGTTTTGAAAGATTCGTCAAATAAACTGAGAATGAAAAATTGAATACATAATATAAATGTACAGTGAATTTGCAGTCTTTGAGGCGAGGTTTGCAACCTATAGTTTATAATAATTTATATTTTACGTACATTCATATATGATTCATTTATTTAGAGAATCTCATTATTCGTTAAGCTTTATTTTTATTTGCCATTCTGGAGTAGCGGAAAAGTCCACCCGAGTTCACAATTGAAATGAAAAGAAATTCAACATGAAGATTTATGGTCACTTTCTTCAATCAAAACTAAGCGAATATGCTAAGTAAAAATTTACACTTGGTGAAGATTCAGTCAACCATCGTTTCCAATTTTTTTAGCCACAGCGAAGATGGGCATAAGATCACTTTGATTCGGATTTCTTTTTCTGGGATCTTTTCCTATCAGAGGTTGGCTATCTTCATCTCAAAACAACTCTGTGGAACTTCACTAGTGCCAAGTCATTACAGTGAAACCCTCTTTAACCTGTCAAAGGCCCGCAAATTCCAGGAAAAATACGGAAATTTCGTAACAAAACACAATTTTGAATTAAATGTTTTGTTGATTAATTTTGAGCTATCGTATATTTCATTGACTGAAATACGTTCCTAGAACAATAAACTATGCACCAAAACAACATTACTTGCGTTAATTACGTAAATTAATAGGTTTTATGATGTTTTAGTCGAGGAACACGCGTCAAAACTGACAGCTTCAATTTGCGCCAAAAATGACATTTCGATTCCACAGATAAAAATCATTTAAAAATAATCTGGTGTTGTCAGATGAATGAAACTAGTGGCTATATCATCAATGATGTTGGCGCAAGCGATTCTGACCTTGTTTTCATACAAATTCTGTACATAGAAGGGTCAAAATCGCGGTCAAACTTTTTTATTTCGAAATATTTTTTTCGCGCATGCGCAAAAGCTGCGCGCAAATGAGCGTCTCCGGCCGTTTACAGGTTAAGAAGTTTTCCAAGGGACTGGGAAAAACAAACTTCTTAAGCAGGAAAACTTTATGTGTGGGAAAAATTGGGTCAACTTTGGGTCGAGGGACCGAAAAAGCCAAACTTCAAGCTACGAAAATTCTTAAGAGGGTTTCACTGTATCTCTATGAGACTATCTCTACAATGTATTATTCCATCTTTACCTCTTTTGATTATAAGTTGAATATTCTTGTATTTGTCATCATAATTACTATTTATGCTGCCTTTACACTCGTAAGTTTTTTCCTGTAAGTAGTTCATGTAAGCGATTTATGGCCAAATTACCAATGTAAACGACACCAAAAGTCACTTAAAATAATTTATAGCAAGTTACAGAACTTGTTCTTTCACGAGTTTTTTGACACGTCTAATCGCATCCGCGTGAACTTCCAGCCTTCTCACACCTTATAAAATCAGTTTGATAAGTTGATTTATCAAACTGATTTTATAAGAGATTTGCCACAAGAAAATCAAAATGCGCCATTGCAAGATGTCAAAAATTAAAAGACGGTTGTTTTTGTAGGATTTTTTTTCATGACTCATTTAAGTTTTCTGAAAATGAGCATTCTTGTATTCAATTATCAGTCAAATCCTGTCTAATACTGTCTCAATAATTCTGTTTATAACATTACGTATTTGAATTCAAAGTCGGTTGCTGTCAGGTAGCGGAAATTAATAGGTAACTCTATTAATTTCCGCCTTTGACGGCACAAAAGCGCGTGGAGAATTGTTTTTAATTAAAGTCAAATTCTATTTCAACACTTTATTTGGGCCTTTTCGTCTTTACAGACAAAATCGCGTGAATTTGACAGTAGCAGATGGTTTTTTTCAGGAAGCCATCTTACCACAAATAAATTTACAGATGTAAACAGTCGCATGAGCATTTACGCGAGTTGAACTGCCGAACAACTTCCTTGAACATTAATTACCACAAGTCGGATGCGTATATAAACACTCCTGTGAGAACTTGTCAAAAACGTACGTGAAGTCATAAATTTTACTTATGAGTGTAAATGGATGCGTATATAAACGCTCCTGTGAGAACTTGTCAAAAACGTACGTGAAGTCATACATTTTACTTATGAGTGTAAAGCTAGCCTTAAAATTACAAAAACAAAGTAAAACAAAAATTCGGTAGTAAAAGTAACAGCTTGTGAAAATGATGGATTAACTTTAAAGACACTGAGATACTTTGGTTAAAATTTAAATTAGCAATCCCTTAGTTTGATTGGTGAAAGCAAACTCTCTAAAGTATTGTAGATTCTTTAGACAGGACGTGAAAAAATTAGCATTATTGCTTTATATTATGATTTTTTTAAATATCTATAGTTTATTTAGTTGTTATTAATTATGCTTTATTCACCATTAGATTATAATTTTGTATTGATAATTTAGTGTGCAAGAATTGAATGTTAAAAATACAATTGTGTATTCATAAGTGAGTAAGAATAAATTATATATTCAATAAATATAAAATGAATAATAAAAGATGTAAAATAAAACTGTGTTTTGCATTACGCCACTTATATGTAGCGACAAGCTATTGTAATAATAAAAGTCATTCGTAGCGCAACCTTCACAATTTTGGAGGCGGGTATGGGTACCGCCGCAACGAGAAGCGTTTATTGGATAACCTACACCTCTGCCATAGGTCACCCCAAGTGGTTCTCTATGTTTGGTGATTTAGGGGGGGTGCCCGTGTTCATGGGTGAGGTTTGTCCGGGTCTTGGTGGCGGATGCGTCTACCCACCGGATGCATGGCAGGCCGGATCGAGAGAGACTGGTTAAGGGAATCCCTTTGACTTCTCCAGCCGTACTCTCTTGGAATATCGCCTTGCACCGCAGTGGGAAGGAAGAATTCATACGTCCGTCACTCCTGGACACACTGACCCCCAGATTCCTACCCACCCCTCATACCCTTTTCCTTCCCAGAACTAACTTCCTTTCCTAAAAAGATCCCCAACACAGAATCCCCAAAGATGACATACGCCCTGAGGGGAATTATTTTCCTCGGGGCCTCCTGTGTGGAGGTAATGTAAAAAAAAAAGCAACCTAGAAACTTTGAGATTTCTAGGACGCACCGTGCGAACATTGCGGCCTAGCAGCTTTGAGACTCGCAACCAGTGGCGGCTCGTGACTTTTGGGTGTGCTAGAGTGCTGATATTAAAAAAATGGCATTATTGATGTTGTAGCCGAAAAAAAATTTTTCCTTTTATTTTGAAAATCAGTTTTTTGTATGAAAAATTTCAGGAAGTTTCAGTTTGGCGGTGTACCGCACCAATTTCCTGAAAAATCTTCATATAAAGCACCGATTTTTGAAAAAAAAAAAATTTTTTCGCATACGACATCCATGATGGCATTTTTTTTAAATTAGCACCCTAGCACACCCAAAAGCCACTGCTCGCAACGAAAGCATCTCGCACTGGTCTACTCCTAGGACTCTCCCAGCGGCTCACCAAGACACCCGCTTATACAAGACGTCGCCGCTGCACTTACAGTCTAGTCTAGTATTCACGGGATCTCATTCCACCATCGTGACCTCCGTGCTATGCAACCCATCGTAATTCACACACACTACTCTGTTCAAAAGACACAGTACTACACAACATCTTTCATTGTCTCTGCCTGTCATAACCCACATTTTTTTTATATGAATACCGCACAAGAGTCTCAACTGTTCCCAACCCAACTGTCTGGAGCCAGTGAGACAATGGCATCTCCAATTGGGGTGTGTTGTGAGGTTGAAGGTAATGAGGAGAGGAAGGAGACGGGGAAGATAAAGGTGGGGACAAAATTGGCTATTCAGATCTACTACAAAATTGGCTAACAGATAGTGAATTCGCCGGCTAGGCTTGTAAACTTGCTAAATGTAATCTAGGCTTAAAAGCGGAAATATTTTGACCTTCCGACAAAATAAGTCTTTTTTTCTTTTGTTTTATGTGAATACGTCACTAGAGTCCCAGCTGCTCCTGTCTGGAGCCGTTGAGACTATGGCATCCCAATTGGAGTATGTTGTGAGGCTGAAGGTACCGGGAAGGGAAGAGGAAGGTGGGGCAGTACCTGACTATTCAGATCTGGTCACCAAACATGTCTAAAGCCATTTCAAACAAATTTTCAATTCTGAATGGTGGTTTTACACCAGGGTAATACTGAGAGTATAGTCCACTCAGGAACGTGTCACAAATATACTATATATTATTTTAAATGAATTAATTGTGAAATAACACAAATTAATTGAATAAAATTCATTTACGTATGCCAGGATTCGATCTCGCGACCTTCAGATTGCGAGTCAAGAACTTTACCCCTCAACCACTGAGGCCGTCAAGGGGGGGTCAATGACTATATCAGTTTTGAAAGGTGTGTTGAAGTGCCACTGTGTTGAGTTGTCTTGGAACCTGTAGTATTAGTACACACAACTGCTAACCCTGTACAAATCACAAGTGCGCCCCACGGTTGAATTTGGCAGCCACCTCCCGTCTGAAGCTCCAAAATACCTGAAAAATACCCTGGACTCAAAAACGGGTGGTCCGTTTGATAGATTCTCCCATCTTAACAAATGGATTGCAATCTTTAGAGCACAGGCGTTGGATGGGAATGCTATCCTTGTTCTACCGGTATTACAATGGAAGATGCTCCGAGGAACTAGCGTCATTGATCCCTTCGGCACCGGCGCATAGTCGGGAAACACGCCAAACGCGTGCCCAAAATATGTACATGGTTGACATTTGTCACGTGAGAATGGGTCGCTTCTTCGACTCGTTCTTGTGTTCGACAGCTCGGCTGTGGAACGATTTGCCGGCCTCTGTGTTTCGTCCTTCCTACAACATGGGTCTCTTCAAGACCAATGTTCATTCCTTCCTCTCCTCCAAAAGACCATCCACACAGCATCTAAGATGACATAGGCCCTGAGGGAAATTATTTTCCTCAGGGCCTGCTGTGTGGATTTGATGTAAAAAAAAATATAAATATATGGGTCATTCCGCCGTTTCGTTCAAATTTGCCTGATTCTGCGTAAATTTTTTTTTTTGCGTTTTTACTATATATTTTTATAGAAATGGGTTCCTGTACCTACCAGACGTAGAGAGGTGAAAAGGGCACCTTTCTACGACACTTCGATACGAAGAAAATTGATGGATGGTAATGAAGGTGTGGATGGCAATGAAAAACTGTTGGTTGGTAACTTATAAATTTGGATGGTGATGAAGTTTGGTAAATATTAATAGATGGTAGTGAACACGTTCAAAGTTCTTAAAAGTTCTGTGAATAATGAAATATGAATTGAAATTGAATAATAAAATAGATTTCAAATCATGCCAAGTATCATTTGACCTGACGTGATGAGCGGATTAGGAAAAAGGAAGAAAAATCTATTATAGTGAAAAACTAAAAGCTTTATTCAGACTTTCGAGTATTGGAGACAAGAAATACATTTTTTCATACGTAATCAGTTCTGCTTACTTATGCTTTTGCAATATTTGTATAAATTGTTGAAAAATAATGGACAAAATATCAAAATAGGTACAAATGAAGAAAATGCAGCTGGAACATCACAGGCACAACAAAAATTTCCCTACTTATACTACTTACCCCGAAGTTATAAGGCGTAGTCAAATTCTTTATAATTTAGTTTTATAAGTAGGTATTGGACACAAGAAATACAAAATTTTCACATTTCTGAGCAAACATTGTAATATGTAATTGAAAAATAGAAATATTTAAATATTAAAAATAATAATTAAAATAAGAAAAGAACAGAACTCAATTGGAATGCAGTTAAAAATAACATCAGAGACACTACTAAACAAACACAACATAACTAATACGTACTAGGTACAGCTAAATAGGAACATGATATTTAAGGAACTTTAATGAGTACACGAGTTGCTATTCTTGTGAAAGTTTTTGCTCGAAAACTATTTAAAATTATAGTTCGGCAAATCTTTGAAAGTGAATTTTCCTCTTCCATTCTCATATGGATCTTGCAAGCACTGAAGAATTTGTGATTCCAGAATGAAATGAAATTGGCCAAACAATTTTTTTGGAATTTCCTTGAGCTTTTTTCAAAAAAATTACTTCGTACTCTAGTGTGTACTCATATTTCCCAATGAAATGATGTGTTGTTATTTATTTTTTATTGAACCATTATCTAGTCATCGAAGTCGTATTTGAATGGCACCTCCTTATGCTCTTTTCGTCAATTTCCATGTGTGGGATTTCCATAGTTTTGGGAGACTGCTGTTTTGATTCATAATCAGGATCTTCTACTCTTAGGGATCGGATGAACTTCTCGAACTCACATTGATCGAATAGATTGAATTCTTGGGTACTTTTTTTATAGAAGGAATAATGCTGACAGTCGAACGGGACATCTGAGAGTATTTTCACTTTATATTTCTTTTCTATAGTTTTAGCAGATTCTGGCGTTGAAGCAATAGTATCATCCAAAAACATGGATCCGTCGAATTCGCTCAATAGCATAGTGTCATCAATATTATTGAAAATAGTAGGCGAGTCAATAGCTATGTCGTTTACTTTTTTCTCTAATGTATCTTCGATTGCTATGTTTGCGTTTTGTAGCTGCAACGCCTCCATTTTATTGTGTTCATTTTTTTTTCTCTTTCTTAAGTTTGTTTATCTCATCCTGTAACTTGGTAATGTTTTTCATAGATCTGTTCCTTAATTTTCTAACATTCGTGCATGCATGTTTTTTTGTGTGATTCGTTGTTCATTCTCGACTGCGAAGAGGTCAGGATCTAGAGTGTTTCGCACATTATTGGGTACTTCCTTAACATTGTCACTAATTGGAGGCATATTTTCTACTACAATCATTTCTATTTTACGCTGCTCCTCTTTTTTCATCAAATAATTTAGAGAGTTCTTTGGCCATCTTCATCCTTGCATTCTTTGGGCTCTTTCACTCATATCTTTCTCACGAAAATGGAACTATAAAAATCATCCAACAATTATTATCTTCAATGCTGCATATCTTTTTTTTCTTTTGCTTTCTGAAGACTGTACATAGCTTTTTTAAAATTTTCAGATTTTTATTTAATTTTGCCATTGTGGTTTATAGTGGTTAAGCCTGGAACAAATAACAAAGAAAAATTATCATAAGTATCGGATTAAGTGAGAAGTCGAAGAACAAAAATGGATATTTCATTTTGTTAACTTTTACAGGAGAGTTCAAAAAATGTTACCACTTTTATATCTTTGTTTAATAATTTTTTACCCTAAATGATTTAAAATGTAACAGTAGTGATACCGTTTTTTAATCAAGATATTTAAGTTGGACTCTTGATGCCCAGTTATGTAGATTTTTGTTTAAATCTGGCTTTGTTTAGAAACTTGAAATTATGTAAAAATTCGTCAGTTTTGAAAGACAACTAACTAATGAAAGATCTTGAGACCAGTGGCGGCTCGAGCACTTCTTTAGTGGTGGGGAACGACATATGTTACGTACTGTACCGTAATCTCACCAATCGTAGAACGTAATATAAAATTTTACAAAAAAAATTTTGATGGTCTAATCATGCTAGTCGGACATATAAATACAAAATAATATAAAATGTCTATAGATATATACCAATTTACAATAAGTATAATAAAAATAAAGCTTCATCTTGCAAGATTGTTATCAAACAATTTGGGAGGCGGGAATGGGTACCGCCGCCCCGGGAACCTTTATTGGATAACCAACACCTCTGCCATAGGTCACCCCAAGTGGTTCACTACGTTTGGTGATTTAGCAGGGGTGCCCGGGTTCATGGGGTGAGGTTTGTCTAGGTCTTGGAGGCGGATGACCAGGACATACTGAACCCCAGATTCCTACCCACCCCTTAAACCCTTTTCCTTCCCAGAACTCTCCTCTCCTTCCTTTCCATAAAAAACCCTCCACACAGCATCCCCAAAGATGACATAGGCCCTGAGGGAAATTATTTTCTTCAGGGCCTCCTGTGTGGAGCTCATGTAAAAAAAAAAAAAAAACTTAATTTGAACGCGAGCGATTCCCGCCCGTAACTGCGCAAACAAAAAATGGTTCAGAGGGGATCCAAAGAATTGTCCCCGCGGGTATTTGAATTCACGTACGAGTGCGCATGCGCAGTTGCATACGATCGCGAAACAACGCAAGGAAGGTATGCCGTACATTGTTCGCGCGTAGGGTCTTATTAAAATCATTCGGAATAATTTTTTTAATTTTATTTCTGCAAATATTAATTACTTTTATGTTTAAAGAATTCATTCATTTTGAAGACAAAGCATCGGCTGTTATTTTCTTTAGTAGGTTTTGAGTGTAATTGGTGGGGACTGTCCCCATTGTCCCCCTGTGAAGAACCGCCACTGCTTGAGACTGTAGGGTGAATAGTTAAATCATTTGTATAATATATTCGTTTACATTTGAATAATTATATAATTGAATAAAAAATCAATTTTCAAATAAAAATTTGCAGGGTTAATTTTAACTGATTGTTTTTCCACATCAGAAAGAAAATAAAACGAAAATATGCATTTAACCAAAACCGAAATTGTCCGACGCCAGAACGCAAGAAACTGCATTTATTCATAATATTAGCTTTTATTAACCCCCAAACATGGTCATCTGGGACCATGTTTGGGGGTTAATAAAAGCTCGTAAAAATAACCCTTACAAAAGTTTCATTACCCTCCAAACCTCTACATTACCATCCGGCAAAAATTTTGACGATACGGAAGGTAATGAATCGGAGGGTAATGAAGTTTTGACAGTTTTTTCTCAATTACTCGCTAATATTGACATTACAAATCTGTATGATTCAATCAAAAATAGTCCGACTAAATACAGTTTATAGACATATGATTCGAATTTTTAAAACATGTACTTACTTTAAAAAATGCTGGAAGGTAATGATGCCTGGTCGGTGACAAAGTTGTTTTCGAGCACGGAGATCGCAGATATTTCTTTATTCAGCGACGCACGGCTTCCCCCGTCTAGATGTAGTGATACACTGGTTAGTAACAGAGGTGCGGGGCGGGATACAGCTGACCAACAGAGACAAACGCGGTCACAATTTTAATTACCGCTTTCGCGGAAGACTATGACGATTTTCTCTGGACAAAATCAAAATCTCAATTCTTTCTATTATACAATAACTTCAATGCATATTATGGCGCATTCTGAAAGGAAGAAGTTCTCGCTTTCAGAGCATAAAAAAATGCGCAGGATCTCCCACGAGTATACGCGTTAGGGACATATAGGTTAATCGCCTTCAACATAGGTGGATTCAGTATAGTACCGGAGATCAGCTTAAAAAAATGTTTCCCCAAAAATATTTTTCAGTGGGCTTCTAAGGTAATAAGATCGTGCATGCCTGTTAAGAACAATGATGGATACAGGAATGGATAGTATGTATATTCCCTCATATAAAGGTAACGCATAAACCTTTTTTGTACTTTTTCTATTTCTAGGATATGATTTTGTTCAGAGGGGGCCCAAATAATGGAGCTGTATTCCAGGATGCTGTGGACAAGTGCTATATACATACTCTATATAGATACAAAGGTGTCGCTTTATCACAAGCCTAATTAATTTGTAACTTATAGATGAGTGTGAAGTCTCCGTGACAGAGGGGGGGGGGGGGGGGGGGGTTTGATGCTTAATTTTGTTTTCAGAGATTGCATCTTGTGTTACAAATTTCATAAAAACAAAGTTTCAATAAAAAATAAATTTTCATAAAAAAAGTTTATTATCCAATTATGTATAAACCTACAATGGGTGGACCGCAATCATTCCAGAAATAAAATTATTATTAACACAATACACTGGTGCCAAACTTCGCTAAAATAAACCAACAACATAAATACCCTGCATCATTCAACACTAAAAACACATTGTTTATTTTATTTAAAGAAATAAACATCCTCAGGTTAAAAACAACCTAAGAATATTTGAATTCCTGCTAATATCATCATTATAAGCGGAAGATGCTGCTTGTGCAATGATGGAGAAATCGAACCCACGACGTCTGGGTCGGAAAAATAAACATAAAATAAATAATAATAAATGCATTTTTCAAACTCAACCACTGACAGGTCTATTTTACCGTGGCAAGTAAAAACATAGTGCTTTCTTAGAGAGCCTCAACTGTATTTTTCACGGCAGTATTGTTAACCTGTAGGAAAGATTATTTATCGAGTATTCTTGATAAAGTGACATTTTAATATTTATCAATAACTAATCTACCTAGTAGAGGTAATACTCAAAGACAAAATGGATATAAAAGGTCGACACTGGAATTGCAGTGCTTTACACCGTGCATACAGTTTGTCAAATAAAGTAGAAAATATCGGAGGGCGCCACTGTTGTTCAAATGGCAATACTAAAAATATAATTCATGGTGGAAAAGTAAAGCTGTGTAACCTACATTTTTGTAAAAAATTAAAAAGACATAAGTGAAAAAAAAAGTTTTTTAAATGTGATTTACAGTGTTCTATAGATTCAGTGTCATTGCGCTTTAAAAGAATATTTGACAGTTAAATTGGTGTTGCCAGCCTACAAATTTTGTAGTTCCATTTTTAATATTTTCTTCTCTTAATTGACAGACTATGTACCAGTCTTCAACACTGCAATTGCAGGGCTCCGTCCCCTAGGGGTTAACATTGGTTTCTATTGTTGAGCAATCGTGATTTTAGCTTGATGATTTATTTCAACTATTCACACCAGATTTGCAGCAAATTAACAAATAATCAATCAACCCTCGTAGAACTTGGGCAGATTGTCTCCCAGGACAACTCGTCTCTCAATTCCGTCCTTCGTGATGACTCCAAGGCGAATTACTCCGCCCGAGGAGCCGTCGCGGCCCATAGCCAGAGCCAGGCAGCGCGTGGTGAAGTCTACGGCCTCCTCCTTGCCCATGTCCTTCTTGTAGTGCGCGTCTACGTAACCATAGATGTAGGAGGAACCCGAACCACCGATGGACACACCCTGACGCACGCACATACCTCCGATGGGGACGCAGTACACTTGACCTGAAAATTAAAAGTTTGTATCTCAGAAACAAGTGAACCTTCTACATGCCGAACTAAACAAAACTTGTAAGACTATGTTAATAGTTTTAAAGCGGTGCCACACCCGCAGATAAAAGATAAAGGATCATCGCACGCCAAATAACACTCTCCATACAATCCCATCAACCATAGACAACACAAATCTTCAACTGACCCCCTCTCCTATCATAGGAAGAAATATTTGATAGAGTCGTGTGATGGTACAACATATGCGCTCGCGGTTCAACAGATATCTGCACATGTGACACATACATTACTGTGAAAAACTTTACCTGCCTGTCATCCATCTATGTTTTGAAGTTGTTTATCAAGTAAGGCGGTCTTAATTATTCTGGAAAGTCAAAGTTATGACCATAGACAAAACAATCAAAGGCATATTTTATGTGAATACCGCAAGAGTCCCAAATGCTCCCTACTAACCAGAGCCAGTGAGGCTATGGCATCGCCAATTGAAGATGGGAAAGAGGAAGGTGGGAAAGTACCAGGCCATTCAGATCTGTTCACCAAACATAGCTTAAGACATTTTAAGCAATGTTTCAATTCTGAATGGTGGTCTTTCATGACGATACCACTCTGGAAACGGAAATGTGCCGACTGTCGTCTAGAACTAAAACCAAACTGCAGAAACTACCGAAGCGAACTACGTAAGTTATGCATTTGGTCTGCTGTGCGTAAATGCAATTCACAGTAGTACATTGGAGGACCCACCACTTACCCGCCCTGGTATAGGTAACAGATGGTTACCCCTTCAAGGCTCTTGCAAGGACTCTAATTTTTTTTGGTAAAAACGACTCTACATTTGAAAACGAAACTAAACCTCCAATGTCCCTGCATAGGTTGTTAATAAGCAGCATGCAAGTGCTTAGCAGGAAATACAGATACAATATGTGTTAGTATGACAAAATATAGACAAGACAGTGGGACAGGTTGGTGAAAGTCCACGAGGTGGCAAGCGCTGGGTGATTGTATCCAGCGTATCCTACAAGCACCTGTTTGGGAGGAAGACACAGTAGATAAGTAAAAAGGGCATGGCAAACGGTTGGGAGTCCTCTCCAATCGATTGGCAGTCCCAGCAAGAATGCGCATGACGTTCGGTCTAGTCGTGAACCACACTCAGCTTCCGCGCCCCTTAGCCGGTTCCTCGGTGATGCCTCAAAGAAAAGTAAATGGGAGATTGGGGGGAAATACCCGACGACCCTAAGGAATTCAGCGTCACAGTAGTACAGGTGAAGGATTTCCCTTGTTTCCATGTATTAGATATAGTTGTGAGTTTAGGTTAGGTTGAGCTCACCTCCCAGATTGTTGTCCCAGCCAGCCACCAGGATGCCGGCCGTGAGGGAGTCCCTGTAGTTGTAGCACAGGTTGGCAAACAACTTGGCGCCCGTGCTCACCAGCGGCTTCTCTCCCATCTCCAACTCCATCTGATGAATACCTGAGGAGGAGAGGAGCAAACAAATATTAACCGCTAATATGTTTGTACATAGGTTTTTTGGAAGCGCTCCGAGTTTATTTGAATGACTCGGGAAGTTCTCAGTTTCTCGGGAGTATATGTAGCATAAAATAATGGTGATAATTTTTAGGTTGGGTTTGTAAAAATTAAATTTACAATTTGGGAGGCGGATATGGATACTGTCCTCCCGGGAACCATTTATTGGATAACCAACACCTCTGCCATGGGTCACCCCAAGTGGTTCGCTATGTTTGGTGATTTAGAAGAGTGAGGTTTGTCTAGGTCTTGGTGGCGAATGGTTTCCTCACCAACTGCGTGGCGGTCCGGATCGGGAGAGACCGCTTGAGGCCAATGTAATTTAGGCCTCTCCAGCCAGACTCTCTCGACCCATCGCCTTGCACCGCAGAGGGAGGGATGGATTCTCACGTCCCTCACTCCTGGACACACTGACCCCCAGTCCTACCCACCCCTCACACCCTTTTCCTTCCCAGAACTTCCTCTCTTTCCTTTCCCTAAAAAGACCCTCCACACAACATCCCCAAAGATGACAAAGGCCCTGAGGGATTTTTTTTCCTCAGGGTCTCTTGTATGGAGCTACTGTAAAAAAAATAAATTATTGTAACATTTTCAGGCTTAATTCTACTTCTCTACATAATATTATAAATTAAAGATTTATTTTTAATTTTTAACTTTATGAGTAAAACCTCAAATTGTAATATTTAAATAAATGAAGACATAGTTTCGCTTATATTGTCTTCATTTATTCAAATAAATTAAAGTCCTCCACCGCGTCTGTCTGTCTGTTTGTGATAAATACAAAAACTATGAACGGATTTTCATGCAGTTTTCACTATAGAGTGATTTCATGAGGAAGGTTTGGGTATATAATTTGTCAAGGTTTTGTATGTGGTGGACGAGCGGGCGGTGTGGATTTGATTTGTATGCAAATTAACAGATGGCAGTGTGAGTTGATTTATCGTGGTTATAAAGGTTGGGTAACCATCCAGTAGATGGCATTATATTTCGTTAGCCACGGCAACGCATGGCCGGGTATATATATATGTAGAGTCTGTCAATTAAGAGTAGAAAATATAAAAAATTGAACTACAAAATTTGTAGACTGGCAACACCAATTGTCAAATATTCTTTTAAAGTGCAATCACACTAAAAATGCAGAACACCGTATACACATTTAAAAATACATTTTTTTGTTCCTAAAAAAAAAATTAAATCGAGGAAGCACTATTGTTAAGGTACCTACTTAATGACATGAATTTGATTAAATTGTGTTCTACAAAGTGATTGGCTTCCATTTAATTTAACACAAATTTGAATTTAACAATAGGTAGAAAGGAAGAATAATTAATGGTGTATTTAGTTACACTACTGAATGAGTTAAATATATTCAGATCTAAAACTAGCGTCATGATCTAAACAACGCTAGTAGGTACTTAAGCTAATATTAAATAAATGTGAGCGATTTCTAAAGTGTGCTACTTTATAATTTATTACAATATCGTTATTCTTCATTATGTTAAATGTGTATTTTCAGTGTCCTGTATTTTCAGTGTCATTGCACTTTGAAAGAATATTTGACAGGTAAATTGATGTTGCCAGCCTACAAATTTTGTAGTTCCATTTTTTTAATATTTTCTTCTCTTATTTGACAGACTACTAGCCGTGCGAACAAATTTACAGACAGGCGATATGCAAAACGCAATGTTTGGGCTAACCATGACATTTATCCGTAGAACTAGATAGATAGGACGAAAAGTCATTGAACTCTGCCGACTCAAGTAGTGAGCAGATTTTCGTCTAAATTTCGTTGTACGTATATTTACCTTGATTCATAATTAAATTCTCTTTTTCATTAAATTAATTTTAAACGAAATTTTTTACTCATGCTTATTTGCACAAATTTGCATAAAAACAAAATCAGTTTCTTTCGGTTTACACACGCGTTTTATTCTATTCACTTTTCGCAAATTGTAAGACGTCGAGTTTTAAGTGCCTACGTGTGATATTTTAGTGTATTTTTCCATCGCGCGCTATACAACATCTGGCATCGTGGACCTTCCCGCCATTTTGAATGCTGTGAAAGTTTGCAATCAATTCAGTGTTCCTCGACTAGCCGACTCAAGTAGATTCTCCTTACATTTTGCATAAAATCACTTCGCAAAATTCTTGCATAAATTCACCCCAAAGTATTTTCCCTTAATTGTTTTTTAGAACCGATTGCGAAGAAATGCACTAGAGCAAGGTTAAATTAAAGGATGACGAAGAATCATTACAGCTAACGTTGGAAGACTAAATCGAAATAGATTCAATAGCAGCCTCTACATCCTCCGCAGGATCAGAGAACCTAAAAAATAAAAAAAATAAAAAAAAACTCATAATATTCCAAAGATTATTACTGGCAAGGGGGACAAAACTTCCTCTCCAAATAATGATAAGCCCACGACAAGTCTCGTGGGCTTATCATTATCATTTATACGCTCGAGTTACTCGTGGGAAAAACGGACCATCTCAGTCCACTACAGCTCCGGTCACTGAGAAGAATTTCTCATTGATTGTCTCTGGGAAACCACCTATTGCTAGTGAAATGGAGAGACATGTTGACTCCAGGACTTCATGGGACTCCAGGACTTTGTGGGACTCCAGGACTTCGTGATTATTATTGGTCGGCGACTTTGCTACAGTAAGACTAAATACATAAGAGTGCAATGCTATTGCATTACCTCTAGTAAGACTGCAATACGATTGTGTCCGCAGCAGGCATTATTATTTGTTTACTGAACAAGATCAGTTGGTAGCTAATTCATATTTCTAGGTTCAAATGTTGAAGCGAGATAGTAATTATATGTATTCCGATAATCTTGAAATAGTACATATGAAAAGTAATTTTATTTAATTTATTGGGGGGCTAGAATTCCAATAATCCATGCGCTTGATAGCTGCAAGACGAGTTGTTATCTAGCCTCCTACATAGTTAAGTAAATTGAAATACGTACATATAAAAATATATTTTATTTAATTTATTGGGGGGCTAGAATCCCAATAATCCATGCGCTTGATAGCTGCAAGACGAGTTGTTATCTAGCCTCCTACGTAGTTAAGTAAATTGAAATACGTACATATAAAAAATTATTTTATTGAATTTATTGGGGGGCCGGAATTACAATAATCCATGCGCTTGATAGCTGCAAGACGAGTTGTTATCTAGCCTCCTACATAGTTGAGTAAATTGAAATACGTGCATAAAAAAGATATTTTATTTAATTTATTGGGAGGCTAGAATTCCAATAATCCATGCGCTTGATAGCTGCAAGACGAGTTGTTATCTAGCCTCCTACGTAGTTAAGTAAATTGAAAAACGTACATATAAAAAGATATTTTATTTAATTTATTGGGGGGCTAGAATTCCAATAATCCATGCGCTTGATAGCTGCAAGACGAGTTGTTATCTAGCCTCCTACATAGTTGAGTAAATTGAAATACGTGCATAAAAAAGATATTTTATTTAATTTATTGGGAGGCTAGAATTCCAATAATCCATGCGCTTGATAGCTGCAAGAGAAGTTGTTATCTAGCCTCCTACATAGTTAAGTAAATTGAAATACGTACATATAAAAAGATATTTTATTTAATTTATTGGGGGGCCGGAATTATAATAATCCATGCGCTTGATAGCTGCAAGACGAGTTGTTATCTAGCCTCCTACATAGTTGAGTAAATTGAAATACGTGCATAAAAAAGATATTTTATTTAATTTATTGGGGGGCTGGAATTACAATAATCCATGCGCTTGATAGCTGCAAGACGAGTTGTTATCTAGCCTCCTACATAGTTAAGTAAATTCTAAAGTAAAATCCATGCTAATTTGTACAGCGCTCTTGAGGTGATTTTTCACAAAAACAGGGCTATACAAGTTGTCCAAATTTATTATTTATTAGTTGTCCGAGAGATTTTGCTCTCATAGACATAAGACAGTAGAATAGTCCTTTTTCTTAGCAAAAGTGCAACGAGCCGAACTGCATGCGTATATTGAAATACAATACTAAATACATTATTGATGCAAGTTTGATATTTCTGTCACGTCAGTTTTATTAATTGGCCATGAGAAAGCACTTCATACAACCACTCAATATTAATTTACTGTTCATACAAACGCAAAAACATATTTAAAGGCATCTAAAAACTATAATGCCTTAGAATTACATATCATGTTATTATTTACAGTCTGTCAAATAAGAGTAGAAAACATAGGAGGGCGCCACTGTCGTTCAAATGACAATACTAAAAATATAATCATGGTGTTAATCCAAAGCTGTATAACCTACATTTTAATTAAAAATTAAAAAGGCTTAAAAGTGAAAAAAATATTTTTTCATTCCACTGATCTCAAATTAGAATTGCATACAGGTATATTATTATTATATCTTTACAATTTTATGTTAACATAATGAAGAATAACGATATTGTAATAAATTATAAAGTAGCACACTTTAGAAATTGCTCACATTTATTTAATATTAGCTTAACCCCTCCGCAACGTAAGCAGATATATGCGTTAAAAATACGACAGCAGTCAAGTACAATAAGCGTGTTACACGACAGCGCGTGTGTCTCCATAGAAACCGTTATAACTCCGTTATTGTTTTAGTTACATCCGTAAAATAAAAAGTGAAAGGTCGATAGTGAATCATGCTGCACATCTCTATTCAAGTTGTCCATAAAAATACATAAAAAGAACATTCTGTCAGACGCGCAGTCTGACACATAATTTATCCCGCCAAATTTCCCACGGGCGCCCGACATTGTTAATTTCTATTAAATATTTTTATATAAAATGATAAAAAAGTGAGGTGACAAAAGTGTTTATTACACATTTAAACAATAGAATAAGTATTGTTGTTTACATAATCTGTGATTTTAGTACCGTTTTCACATAAAAACATCATGTGAGTCATTTTCACATTTTTTTAATGTTTGCATTCAAAATTTTAATATTTACAAATGTTAATATTTATTTGTAATATAATAATTCGAAAGCTTATTTTGTAACCTGTCCAAAACAGTTTTTATTATTCGGCTGCGTTCAGAAATGTTTCATTTATAGAGCTTTAATTGTGAAGCGGTAATAATACAAAGTTTTCGTAAAATGTCATTTCGTTTAAGACACCAAAAGCTAATATTCTCGAAAATTCGGAGGGGTTAAGTACCTACTAGCGTTGTCCAGGCTTTAGATCATGACGCTAGTTTTAGATCTGAATATATTTAACTCATCCAGTAGTGTAACTAAATACACCATTAATTATTTTTCCTTTCTACCTATTGTTAAATTCAAATTTGTGTTAAATTAAATGGAAGCCAATCACTTTGTAGAACACAATTTAATCAAATTTATGTCATTAAGTAGGTACCTTAACAATAGTGCTTCCTCGATTTAATTTTTTTTTAGGAACAAAAAAATGTATTTTTAAATGTGTATACGGTGTTCTGCATTTTTAGTGTGATTGCACTTTAAAAGAATATTTGACAATTGGTGTTGCCAGTCTACAAATTTTGTAGTTCAATTTTTTATATTTTCTACTCTTATTTGACAGACTCTACATATATATATATACCCGGCCATG
Organism: Limnephilus rhombicus; assembly: GCA_929108145.2. Lineage (NCBI taxonomy): Eukaryota > Metazoa > Arthropoda > Insecta > Trichoptera > Limnephilidae > Limnephilus > Limnephilus rhombicus. Next base: position 17,248,103 of record OV815292.1, on the reverse strand, counting down.
CGTTGCCGTGGCTAACGAAATATAATGCCATCTACTGGATGGTTACCCAACCTTTATAACCACGATAAATCAACCCACACTGCCATCTGTTAATTTGCATACAAATCAAATCCACACCGCCCGCTCGTCCACCACATACAAAACCTTGACAAATTATATACCCAAACCTTCCTCATGAATGTATACGTGAAATCCTATTTAGATACTATTTTGATTAATCTTTACGACGAATCGGCTTACAGTATGAACATCAAAAAATATGCTGTGGATAAATCGAAGCTTTTACTAGCTTTTCTATGTATTGGAATTACAATAAAATTATTATTTACGTAACAAAAATATAAGCGTAAACCACAAAAAAAATGTTTTTTCATGACTTAACCGTGAAGTAATACAAGAAACAACTTTTTAAAAATACCCCTTTATGGCTAAGACTATTTTTGAGGTTTTCTATGTTCTAACTTTTTTTCGTTCTTATAAAATTATGCACAAAATAAATAAAAACCACTTTTTCGCTTACTAGCCTCGTGCAAAAAGATGCTCGATTTTAAAATTTTGCAGGCATGAGATTCGAAATATTTCTAGCGTTTATATTCCTCTTAAAAATACATTTTTTTGTTCTTAAAAAAAAATTAAATCGAAGAAGCAGTGTTGCAAGTTACCTACTAATGACATAAATTTGATTAAATTCTGTTTTACAAAGTGATTGGCTTTCATTTAATTTAACATAAATTTGAATTTAACGGTAGGTAGAAAGGAAAAATCATTAATGGTGTTACACTACTTTTAGATCTGAATGAGTTAAATATATTCAGATCTAAAATTAGAGACATGATCTAGAGCCTGGACAATTTTATAGTAGGTACTTATTGTTCATTACGTTAACACAAAATTGCAAAGATATAATAATAATATACCTACATGCAATTGTAATTTTAAGATCATTGGAATGAAAAAATATTCTTTTCACTTTTATGCCTTTTTAATTTTTAATAAAAATGTAGGTTACACAGCTTTAGATTTCCACAATGATTATATTTTTCGTATTGCCATTAGGACAACAGTGGCGCCCTCCTATGTTTTCTACTCTTATTTAACAAACTGTATATTACAGCTAGTTATACATAAATTTTCAAATATTTTGATTTCAAATCTGCCAAGTTGTTCTATAAGGGCACAGTGATAACGAACGCTAAAGCACCGGTCATCCGCGCCCCACAAAACGACGCAATACAAATCTTCCCAATTTTATTATTAATCAACTGGACAATCGATAAAATAAGAGTAATCATTCTGTTCCAGATTTCCGAGGACGTAACAGCTCATAAATCGCTACTTGTTCGCTCCCACTTTTCATATACAAATATTTTGTAAATAAAAATTATGGTACGCATGTAAATTGTTATAATAAACTTGTAAACATAGTGTTAAATGCATGTAATTTATACACAACCATACATCACATCCACCATACATTTAATCCGACATCTAGTAATAAATAGTTTACCAAGTTGGTAGGACACAATGTCAGCCACGGCCTGCGTGTCGGCCGCTGAGCCCGAGCGACAGCAGTAGATGTAGTCGGTGACGCGAGTCAGTTTGTCGGTGACGCGGTTGGCGATATAGACGCCGGTGGTGGTGCGAGAGTCTGCTCCGATGATTACGCCGTCCTTAAACTCCACCGCCATGATGGACGTGCCCGTGCTGTGCTCCGCATTCCAATCCTCGGATCCCGTGTTCACCATAATGCCTGTCAACAAATTGATAATGAGATTTAAAAGACCGATAGATACTCTCAGTAGAGACCGTAATTCAGAAACCAAACCTTGCTTGAAATAGCTTTTGCCATGTTTCACCGAACTCCTGTGCCAAAATCAGACATGTTTGGGTTTTTTAAGATGTTGAAACTGACCAGGTTGACCTTCTTACCCCATGCTGAGTTTATCTCAAAACTTCCCGAGCTGTTCGGACATCATAAGTGGAGGGAGTCTAGACAAAAATATAACCCTCGTGAATGAAATATCAATGAACTGGTGCTCATTCAACGAGATTGTTGATGTGCAACAAAAACAGCGTTGGTGATAGCACAGATCCCTGTGGTAACCCCTGATCTCTGTGGCATTGGTTTGTTGTGGAGAAATTTGAATTCATTTGAATTTGTTCCACGTAGGCAAGTAGCGTTTGCCCCTTTTTTGGTGGATAGGATATGAAGAAGAGGATTGGATTTAGACAGGTAGGCCTAACGTCTTGAAGTGAGTGGCGAGGGACCACAGCCAGAGTAGAGCATTTGTGGAGAAGACCAAATCTCCTTGCAGCCGTATAAAAACCTAAGACTAGTGTCATTGAGAATTACCTAAGTTTTATTACATACTTAGGATTGTCTGAGGATAAATGAAAAATTTACAATTTGAACTGATCTAAAATAATATTACTTATACATATTAAATACTAATTTAATTGCCGTGAAATAGATTAGCCTAGGTTTATATTGAATGCTTGCAATAGTAGAGTGTCAACATTATCCAATAATGTCACTACAAGAAATATTTGGGTTTGTTGTGCAAAACATTGTGAAAATAGATATTTTAAGATGGTACTCAAAAAAATAACACGGACTGAGTAGACAATAATTGTTCAAAATTCCAACAAATCATCTATCACACACATCTTCGATAATGGGTATAAAGTGTTGGTCAAAGTAAAAAAATCATATAGTAAAATGCCGACAAATAAAACTATCAAAAAGCTAGACCACTCAAATATAATAAATAAAACTCTGAGAACCAATTCCACAGTTTTACCCGCTCTCCGTGTGATGTGAGATATTAATGTGTTGGAAAATTAATGCTATTTGATTTGTACAATTCGTGTTTACCTGTTTTAGCGGTGAGACGGTCACAAAATATAAAATAAAACTAACTATTTGCAGGTTAGCGAGTTTTTGTAAAGTCACCGAAGTTGCCTTTTGTTCCTGTCATTCTGACGTCGGTAATGCAGATTCCTTTTATGTCTTTGTCGGTAATACAGATTACATTCATAATGTTGATTGATATAATTTTTAATAGTTTATGCTACTGTCCAACAGAGTACGTTCAAATATATTTTTGGGGTAAATATTTTATGCATAGAGTCCACCTCACGGATAATACGGAACGTTCGTGTTATCGAAATTTGATGCACGGATAATACGGAATCAGAGGCGTAGCCCAGAATACGGAATCAGAATCGTAGGCCCGCCCGGGTGCCACCCGATAGGGGGTGACACCCGACCGTGTGTCAACCCCTTCCCAGAAATTCTCTAGCCACTCCCAATTTACATTTGAACCAATTTACATTTGACTAGGTAGTATTTTTTTATGAAGTCGAAATCAACTCTCAAGGTCAACTTTAATGGGGTGGGGGGTGACACCACGTTATCCGCCCCGAGTGCCACCCATGCTTACGACACTATACGAAATATTCCTTTCCTAACTAATAGACAATCAAATATTACATTAATTTGTCGGAGGTAGGTACCAATCTTATAAAATAAATTCTCGTCAAAATAAAAACAAAAAAGTACCTACTTACTTAACTAGAAATGTATTATAAGTTTGTACAGCGCCCTTGAGGTGATTTTTCACAAAAACGGCGCTATATAAATCATCCAAATATTATTATTATTATTATTATTATTACTTCGAATTATTGGATTAAACTACGAAAGCTACATGTCATCATAATTTAGATAAACATCCCAGGTTTTGAATGTTTGTTTGGCAAAGCAGGGTTTATTCTTATTCTAATACATTTTTTTCCATGTTCTGCTGTTATAAATACAGGTACTAACACTAACTTGTCAATAATGCGTGCACTTAATAACGTGAAAAAATTATTGTTTTACATGGCAATAATATTTTTTCTATGATTGGCAGCATTGATTGATTGTCTATGAAATGTTAAATAAAAACCAGGGGCGTAAAACTTGGCTTTAACCTTGAAACTGACAGGAGTGAACCAAATTCTTATAGATAAAGCTGAATTTTATTATAGATAGGTCTAACTTTAAACGTCAAATTGCGTCATGCGATTATCAAACGAATTTGAATTTGTGTTGTTGACATCGCCATGGGCATATTTCATTTAAAAATCGTTTACAGGAATTCCAGAGGTGGAAAAATGTTTCAAATGTGTCCGCAATTGATCCAGAAATCAGGTTATTACATGAGACATTAACATTCAGCTTAATTTATCTGTAAATCTATTTGAGGTTAAATGACATATTGATAAAATATTCTTTCAATTTTACTTTAATAAGTATAATTGTAATACGTACGTCATACATGTGTCTGTTAATGTTATATTATCGTTAACACAAGCTTATGGGTCCGAGTGGTTAATGTTTCACAAATATTGTTTCAGAAAATGTTCCAGACTTTGAATGATTTTGGAGCTTTACGTTAGGAACACCTTATAACATTGTTTGGCAGACCATAACCCCGTTAATGGCAGGTAAAATTAATAATGCTACTAATTTATATGTTCATATGAACAGAAGTGAGAATACTTTTCCCTTGTGATAAACAAAGTATGTCATCACAAGGGAAAAATACTGTATATTCTGTTCACAAACTTTGTTTAATGTGATATATTTTTTTCAGAACACATGATGCGGTTTTTACCGGAGATGGCTGAAATGGGTCCCCGATGAAGGTATAGGTACTCTGTTTAATTTCGGTTGAAAGGAAATTTAGAATATGTAGATTTTTTATTTCATTCTACAAGAACTGTACGGTGACTGCTGGAAAGGAAAATTGGATAAAACGCTATATAGATGTGACATTGAAGATGAACGTATATAAACAAACAATACAGCTATTGTTTATGTTGATCTTTAATGTCACAGCTGTATGACGCTTTAGCCATGTTTCCTTTCCATTCCTTTGTCGATATTCTTTTTCAAACCATTTTTCAATTCATCGAATTCACCGAACCAGTGTTTTTATGTGCTATTATCGATTGTCTTTCTGAAAATAAAAAGAATTTAAACATGTACCCCCGAGTTATCATTTTTCAAGCAGAAAAATGTAAATTCGTTGTAGAAAACCAATCATTATTTGAAAATGTTTTCCTTTTATAAGGAGTTCATATTTCAAGTATTTTAGGTTTTTTACTAACGCTTGAATTTTTGATTTCCTCAGGATAACAGGTTTCCATCTGACAAAGCTCCTTGCTGAGGAAATGAGCTTTAAAAATGATGTAAAGCTCATTCCCTCAGGCTTTGTCAGATGGAAGGTTGTTTTCTTGGGGAAACTAAAACATTTTTCTGCTTTCAAGCATTTTTATTTTTAAATAATTTTTTTGGCTAATGAATTAATAAAGTAGGTTCAATGCGATTATATTGTCTATGGTGGCAAATGGCCTTGAACTTCCTCTATGTTATTAAGACAATAGTCTTTGGTGGACCATTTTATTTTTGGTTAAGTTGGTGACAGTGATGACGAAATTTCTAGTATGGAGAAGGCCCGAAGATATCGATCTAGGGATTGGTTTATTTATGATAAAAACCATAAAGATGAAAATGGCGTTACCGCGTAAGTGAATTAATTTTAACAAAATGAAAATGTTAACCCGTCTAATCACAGGAGACGCAAGTTGTCCCAAAACATCATATGCCGTTATAATAACAGGAGACCCAGATTGTTCCAGAGCGAACGTGCATTATTAAAAGTTAGATATCTCTCTTTCTGTCATGCGAATATTTGTGATTTCTTTTATGGTAGAAACGGAATGGGGTGAAATGCAGATCCCGCCAATGTGGGGGATTTTAATAAAAATGCACTTTCTAGATGAGAAAAGTGTGGAAAAGTTGAATAAAAAAGAAATTAAGGTGCGCTTGGCAAAATTGAGGGAGATACAGCCGTTTAAAGAATGAATAAAATGACACTTCGTGAACTTAAACTACGCCATTTTGTTACTATTATGTTGGTATCTCAGACTTGCTATTAACCTGTAATCGGCCGGACACGCTCATTTGCGCGCAGCTTTTGCGCATGCGCGAAAAAAATATTTCGAAATAAAAAAGTTTGTCTGCGATTTTGACCCTTCTATGTACAGAATTTGTATGAAAACAAGGTCAGAATCGCTTGCGCCAACATCATTGATGATATAGCCGACTATAGAACCGGTTGATACGATTGTAGCCGACTTCATGTGATAGATGAGACGCGTAATTATGAAAATTTTCTAGCGGACTTTTTTTAAACGATTTTTTAAACTGTTTATCACCTTCCAAATTAAAGTAACCTAACCTAAGACTACGCTAAACATGGTTTGTGTTACATGGTTTGTGCCCCTTTATAACGCCTACTCGCGTCAACGCAAGAAAAACATCCCAGTTTTCAAATAGTTTAGCGGCTACGCTAGGTTTGTGTAACATGGTTTATGTAACATGGTTTGTGCCCCTTTATAACGCCTACTCGCGTCAATGCAAGAAAAACATCCCAGTTTTCAAGTAGTTTCGCGGCTACGCCAGGTTTGTGTAACATGGTTTGTGCCCCTTTATAACGCCTACTCGCGTCAATGCAAGAAAAACATCCCAGTTTTCAAGTAGTTTCGCGGCTACGCCAGGTTTGTGTAACATGGTTTGTGACCATTATTAATTCTGTTTTTCATAATTACGCGCCTTATTATATATCACACGAAGTTGGCTACAATCGTATCAACCTTCGAATAGCAAGTCTGAGATACCAACATAATAGTAACAAAATGGCGTAGTATAAGTTCACGAAGTGTCATTTTATTCATTCTTTAAACGGCTGTATCTCCCTCAATTTTGCCAAGCGCACCTTAATTTCTTTTTTATTCAACTTTTCCACACTTTTCTCATCTAGAAAGTGCATTTTTATTAAAATCCCCCACATTGGCGGGATCTGCATTTCACCCGATAATGGTTGAGGGAGTCCCTTTGACTTCTCAACTTACTCTCTCGGAATATACATATCGGACACACTGACCCCCAGATTCATACCTACCCCATACCAATTTCCTTCCCAGAACTTCCTCTCCTTCCTTTCCTTAAAAAACCTCCTCCTCCTCCACACAGCATACCCTAATATGACATACCTACGTCCTAAGGAAAATTATTTTCCTCATGGCCTCCTGTGTGGAACTAATGAAAAAAATAGTGTATAATTTATTATGTTGTTTTGTACAGTGTTCTTGTGACGTTTTTTTGTATATGTGGGTAGGGGAGACCTAGGAGAGTTGTAACAGAGGAGAGTTGTGACAAAGACGATTTCTCCCTACCTATAATAGTTAGCGAAATTGTAACAATGCTCGTTTGTCGCTTTAGAAACGCGCTACTTCACTCAGTACCCACCGGCGGCGCACAAGAAGCGGTTGCGTAATTACGACGTCTGCACGCAAAAAAATGCGAAAAGTAAGTTTTTCTTCAAAATTTTGATTGAATTTATATCACGTCTTATTACAATTGCGTTGTTGTGTTATTTTTTCTTAAGTTGTAGTCTCAAAGCGTTGCATTGATCTTTTGTGTTTGCATCGTGTTTAGAAAATATGAATCATTATTCGGACCAAGTCGTAATTTTGAGCACCTAAGCTGACAGGCTGTCACAACTCTCCTTTTACTTCATTTTTCTGCTGGGTTATTTCGACACTTTTTAAAATTAATTTACGATGTCCGTATGTGTGTTTGTGCGTTAGTATATGAAGGTCAAATATTGCAAGTGCAGTCCGCAATAAAAACTTGTCTCAAAAGAATCATTTTCGATAAAAAAAAATATATTTGGACTTGTAGTGTGATATTGCATGCTGGATGACTACTTTTTTGTTTCAGAATTTATTTATTTATTTATTTATACTAATGCCTAGAATGCCTACTAATTTATACTAATAACTAGAATGCCTAATAACTATACACGAAAGACTGGTAAAGGCATTGCTAGTGTCTAAATACTCAAATAGTCTAAATACAAAGCTGTCACAACTTAACTCGGTGATAGGAGAGTTGTGACAGAGGGAGTAGAAACCGTAATACTTTTAACTAATTTTGATGATTGTTTTGGAAAGGGAAGGAATGGTGCTACCTTAATTTACATAGATCATAAATACGGAATATTTCTTGAGCGAGATATGTCCCTTAAATTAAAAATTGTCACAACTCTCCTAGGTCTCCCCTACCTATAGTGTTCGTTTGTATAAGTCCATTTTGTATTTTGTAAACTAAAAGATGTTAGGTTCCCATTGTCTGTATTTGCTAATATACCTAATGTGTCTATTCCATGTAATCTGTATTTAAAAAAATGTAACTACTTTAAGAAATGGCCAAGATCACCCTTAATGGGTAAAAGCCAAATAAATAATAAAAATATATTTTAGATTGTATTCGTGCAATTTTCAATAAATTCAATTCAAGGTATATATATTTTTTTGTTTTACGTTGAATTACGTTGAAATCCATCATTTCGATGTTTTACCCTTGACAGCTTAGAGTTTAGAGGGATGAGTGAACATTTGGAAAGTCTTATATCCCAAACAGGTCAAGAAATAAAATAATAATAAAGTCCTTCACAGACGCAGACATGTCCATTATAAAATCACTCAAATTCGACGTATAACCTTATATCTGAAATGCCAAAGCACTTCACAATAAAAATAAAATGGATATTAAACCTCCATTGTGCTCATTTTTTCTTGAGTTGGTCGCGTGACCGTTTGCCGATGATATTATGATGAATAAGTGAAGAAAGGGAGTCAATCAAGTGTCATGTCAGCCGACACGATGCACAAATGTGGCAGAAGCGACCTTTGCAACTTGTTGACGGCAGCGGTGAAATGATTCCCGATAATAAGCATTTCAAATCCATGCAATAACACGCGATGGAAGTCAGCTGTCCATTTTTTTAATGACACGAGTCACAATTTCTAATAATAAAAAAATGTTCAGGAGGCCCTGGGGAAAACAATTGCTATGTTTATTTTTTTTATTTAAATCTATTCTTCAACACACATTTTATAAATGATTGAAAAATTAATAATGAAAAGTGGTTTATAATAACAAAAATAAAGTTAATATTCAGTAGTATAGTGTGTAAAATGGTTAGTTGTAGCATTTTGTGAACACATCACTGGGAGAACCTGTGCTGAGGTGTTATTCTATTCTGTCGACGTAAGTAAAAACACAATAGGTACTCTCCTTGATATTGTCAAGATCGGGTCGTATTACAGTATATACAGAGTATTTTTAGGGAAAGGAAGGAGGGGAAGTTCTGGAAAGAAAAAAGGTATGAGGGCTGGGCAGGAATCTGGTGGTTAATATGTCCAGCAGTATGAATTCATCCCTCCCACTGCAGTGCAGGGCGATTCAATTCAATTCAATTCTATTTATTTATTCTTTCAAAAACTTTAAAAAAATTAACATTTTAATGTGTTTTTAAAATACATTTGTAACAACATAAATGGTAGGCATAAAAACTATACAAACATTAATAGAGCTTGCCCTTTTTACCCCATATGCAATCGGTGGGCAAACGTATTGGCCGCCAAGACCTAGACAAACCTCATCCCATATAACCGGGCACCCCTACAACGTCACCAAACGTGGCGAACCACTTGGGGTGCCTTATGGCAAGGGTGTTGGTTATCAAATAAATGATTCCTAGGGCGGCGGTACCCATACCCGCCTCCCAAAATAGTGAGGTTTATCAAAGTCTTGGCGGACCATATGTTTGCCCACCTGCTGTGCTGATCGAGAGAGACAGGTTGAGGGTTGAGGAGGTCATTATTTGATCTCCAGCCAGAATCCCTCGACCCATACCTTTCATCGCAGTTGAAGGTATGGATTCAATACGTCCGTCACTCCTGGAAACACTGACCTCCGGATTCCTGCCCAATCCTCATACCTATTTCATTCCCATTCTTCTTCCTTTCCTTAAAAAAACCTTCCACACAGCATCACCAAAGATGGAAAATTATTTTCATCAGGGCCTCCTATGTGGAGCTAATGTAAAAAATTAAAAAAAAAAACGAGTGTGCTTTAGACCACACGACTGAAGTAAAACTTCACTAACTTATATCTCCCTCTCAACTTCCGTTCGCCTCACCCGATCACACTTTTCATAACGCTCTCGTAACGCATTCACCAGCTTGCTCCCCAAGTCAAGCGTGCGTAAAGAAGTTTTACTTAAAAAATAAATTAAAAAAATTAAAATATTTGTGTTGACAAAGAGTGAGTTTTCAAAACCAGTTTTTGACCACAGACTAAATTCCAAGCAGACACATTTTAAGATTTTCACGGCCAAAAGTATTTTCGTTATTTGTTTTTGGGGTGTTATGCCGTGTTGCGCTACCTCCTTCTTTAGCCAACGACACACATTTACCGGATCGGCCGTGATGATGGACACTGCAACGCTGTTCGAAACGTTGGCCAATGAAGGAGCTGGCGCAACACGGCATAACACCCCAAAAAACAAATAACGAAAATAAATTCCAAGCGTTTGAATGTTCTGTCTCCGAACTTTTGATAAGTGATTATTTTTGTAAGTAGGTACCGTTTCAAAAATCTGTCAGTTCCATGCCATACATCTGGGTTGGTATCCAAACTATTATCATAATATCGTCTTATAAATAATATAAATAGGTATTAAACAAAGATATTCAATTCAATATCTTTGGTATTAAACAATTATTTTCCCAATCCACGCAAATCCTTCCCTAACAGGTATAAAAAGAAAGAAAGCACATTTAAAATTCACAATCATCCGACTGCCAAAAGGAAAAAAAATGGCCACCGCAAAAAAAACAAAAAAGTATTCTATTCAAATATTTATTTTTTCCCAGCGAATTTCTCCCATGTTTACTGTACCGAACCTTTCTCCGGATCCCTTTGTTCTCCAGCGCCGGGAAAATGACCCCTTTGACGGGGGAAATAAGGGTTGAATTCGAGCGAAGGCCTTTTCCAATCTTACCCCAATCACATTATCCTTCTGTTCAATACGATTTCGTTGTTCGATACATATTCTAGTTCTTTTTTTCCTTCGCAATATGGGAAAGGTGTTTTTTGGCGTATTTATCAACGATAGGGTTACTGAGAATTTTTATAATCTCTCCAAAATTGAGTTTGTTGACGAAGCAGGTAATCGGACGTATTTAAAAAAAAAAAACGATATTTTTAAGAGATATTTTACTTGGAGAATGATGAATACTTAGAGTAGGTGGATGAGTTTGTGTAGGTACTTGGGTAGTATGTTTACGAGAGATGGGAAGAAGGGTAAATGCAGGTAACTCCATTAATATAGGACTGAATGCCGTTGGCGCTAATAAAAAAAACTGTCAAAAGAAGCGAAGCTAGCAGTCCACAATGGTACCTACCCTGATGTATGGCAGTGAGGCATGGAACTGGCAGAGGAAGGATGAAAGTAAACTGAATGCTGTTGAAATGAGATCCCTGAGGCGAATGTGTGGTAAAACCATAGACATATGAATATTACTAGATCAGAACATAAAGGTAAGGGGGAGAAACCAACTGTAGTGGGGCGCAGAGCGGGAAGATGAATTTGGTGATATGTGATTCGTCAATAACTCAATCTGAGAGTATATATGGGCATCTCGCATTATAATATCACCATTTAGTTCTTAAAAGTAAACTCTGCTTTTGAATGAATAGACCTTTTTACATGGGAGCGCGAATTGCTCGCCGCGTAATGAACAAATTTGCGAATTCCAAATACGGCAAAGTAAAGTTCGCATATTTTCATAGTCCAATATTTTGTTGAAGTATTTAGTTAAGACATTTTTACAAATGTTTCATAATTTACTTACCCCACTAAACAGCGACGAGCACACGCCATGTATCTCGAGTGATAGTGTGTGTTACAAAAACGACCATATTATGTGATCTGAATAAGCTTAAAATAAAGTAAAATAATGCTTGCCTATGGAATGTAATACGACAATTGGGTTAATTCTCTTTTTCACTTCTATTTTTACACATTTTCAAAACACCAGCCACTATTTTTGCCATGTTATTTCGTAAAATACACCGATGAGTGCTCGACGCTGGCTCGCAGAAGAATGATGACGTCACATTTTTTAGATGCACGCGAATGGAACCGGTATGGGGAGGGGGAAATAATACGCTTTTATCGCTTAGGGCAGGTCTATCAATATTCATTTATCTATGGGTAAAACCATGTATGATCGTGTGAGAAAAGTGGATATCCGCAAAAATGTAAGGCTGATGTAAGCATAATGAGTAAGATTAAGAAAGGGACCCTCAGATGGTTTGGCATGTAGGGCGAATGAAAAAAGAAAATAGTGTGAAAAGAATATAAGACGCAAATGTGAATGGAAGAAGTCGGGGACGCCCGAGGAAGACATGGCACGATCAAGTGAATCAGAAACTTGAGTCGGGCCATGTCAAAAGTCAGAATAATAGAAGAGTATGTATGAGACGATGTATGAATGTGAAAGAGTGTGTGGCAAGACCGAGTTGTTTGGCGGTCCGTCTTCTCTGCCTACCCCTGCATGATGGTTAGTTAGTTAGTTATTTTTAAGATTCAACTTGGGATTATTTACACAAAACATGTCAAAAATACAATAAAAACAATGCGCAAAATAATATGGGCGTTTATTTCATAAATTGGTACAAATTTACAAATTGACTGAAGATGTCTCAAATTGGCTAAAAAACGTCAAATAAAAATATACAAATGCATGTACCCGAACTCCGATATTTATTTAATGATAATGCAACTCATCTATTTATTTTACTGGGTTTTTACAAATTTTTGACCTGTGAGATCAATCCATTTACAAAAAAAAAAAATAAAGATATACAAGAGATTCAAAGCTATATGGATGTATAAAAATACACGAAAAAAATGGAAATAAAAAAAGGCAGATGATAGAACAACCAAGTGCAGGTGGGAGTTGAAGAAAATTTTGAGTTTGGGTTTGAAAAAAAAATTGGCATTTTTTTTAAATTTAATTTTCTGAAAGCATTTGTCAAGAATGCGCTCACGAAATGTTTTAAGGAAATTTGTAAAATTGACGGAGATACAGCATTTTATATGAAACCGTTTTAAACAGTTTGTATGTTGAATTATGCTTCAGCAAAACTTTGAACGCGTTTTTCTCGAAATTACGGTTTTTAACCTAGTTGATAAGAAAATAGAAAAACTATACATCCGATTTGCATGAACCAAGTCTTAAACTGTTCGAAAATCTATGTTCACTATGGCATTACATGTGAATTTTTTTTAATAAAGGCCTCTCTTCTATTTTTTTATGAACAATGAAAATTTTTCATAAAAAATCAGTAATAAAATTCGCTGGTCAGCCATTTTTTTTTTTTTTTTTTAGATATCAAAATTCCCCTACGTGGTGCGATAGACATTGGATTTTCGAACAGTTTAAGACGTGCTTGGTGCTTGCAAATCGGATATATAGTTTTTTCAATATGTTGTCAACCAGGTTGAAAAAATTGTTAAAAAAGTTTCGAGAAAAACGCAAGGTTAAACGTCACGTACGTTATAATCTACGCATTCACAGATGGCGCCAATTAAATAATTTTAAGTTTTTGATACTTTTTGCACGTTACGCTTTAAAATATTATGGTAAATTAATTGTTTGCGCCCGTAAATATTTAATATGAATAAAAATAAATAGTTTTGTTCATAAACAAACCCAAATCTTTCAAGAAAGGCTGAAAAATTCAATTTTATATCGGTGACTCAATCCAATATTGTATTTTTCAGCCTTTCTTGAAAGATTTGGGTTGGTTTATGGACAAAACTATTTATTTATATTCATATTAAATTTGTACGGGCGCAAACAATTAATTTACCTTAATATTTTAGAGCGTAACGCGCAAAAAGTATTAAAAACCTAAAATTATTTAATTGGCGCCATCTGTGAATGCGTAGATTATAACGTACGTGACGTTTAACCTTAAAAGTTTTGCTGAAGGATAAAATTCAACATACAAACTGTTTCAAACGGTTTCACATAAAATGCTGTATCTCCGTCAATTTTTCAAATTTCTTTAAAAAATTTACTGAGAGCATTATTAATAAATGCATCTTTCAGAAAATGAAATAAAAAAATGACAATTTTTTTTTCATACTGTCCTAGTGCTTTAAAGCCTTGCTTAGGATTTGATCAAGGGACCGTGGAGGCGTTTGGAAGCCCCCCAGGACCAGAAGTGGTGATATTATTTTGAATATAAATATTTACATATGTAATAGTCTTCTTGTTTATCCTGTAGTTTTGGGTTAGACCGATGGAGTGGGCACTCGACCGGAGTGGAAGGGGCAATGGTTATATCGAAAATGAAAAAAGGGGAAAAATATTGTTCCCAAAATGGCTGAACAATATCACCCAGCGGAGTTTCCGTTCCGGATAAAGTTACACTTTATCTGCGCCATTATTGATTCCCAAAAGGATTTGGATTTTTTTCTCAAAAACCCGATCTCGAACTTACTATAGAATAGGTTACTCGGAAATAAATTGTTGATGATGTGAACTTTTTTTATCATTTATGGTAGGTACAGGCGTTTTCAATTTTTTATGAGATTTAAATTTGGCTCACTAATCACTTCTTTACCTTCGACCTCCACAACACGGGCACATGACTGGCATGGTGGTCGAAAAATCCTCAACTTGTGTAAACAATGCAATGAATGAAGAAAAATCACAATATTTGAAAAAGATTGAAACTGATAGAGCCATAATATTTTTAAAAATACCAATAAATTGGAACAAGAATTTTTCAATTCTATAGCAACACCAAGACCAAGCTACTCCCTTTTTCGTCGATTTTTTTATTATTATTTGGCTCTTACCCATTAATTAAGAGTGATATTGGTAATATAAAGTTTCTTAAAATTAGTTACATTTTTTAAAAACTATAGTTTCATTGAAGAAACAAACCTGTTTACAAATTTTTTAAAGTGTATTTAATAGTAGGTAATCACAAAATTATGAAATAAGAAATTAAATTAAAAAATTATAATTAGCGTTCTTCGCCATTTATTTATAATTTTGATCTATTAGATTTTGTTTTATGTATTTTGATCTAATAAAGGACTATTTTGATACATACATTTCACAAATACAAAAACCCCTTTCCATGTAATTAATTATCTTCCTTGCAGCAATTTATCTATCTATCTCATCGACCAACTATCTATCTATCTATCTTATATTTATCTATATATTTAACTATCTATCTATCCATATATAAATAAAAATGAATCGCCGAAATGTGTGTGCGCACATAATTTCCGAACGACTGCACCAAATTGAATAATATTTTTTTTTGCATTTGTTATTGTCAGGACAAGGTTTGTATAAAAGTACTGGTGAGCTCTGGCATTATGAAATTTGTGTAAAAAAATTGCAATAGGTGGCACGCGAGCTGATTGAAAACTGAATGTACCGGGAATGGGGAGGGGAAGGTGTGAGGGAACTTTGATAGAGGGTTCGCGGGAGGGGGGAGGGGAACCCGGCAGGGGGGGGGGGGAAACCTGGTAGGGGGAGGGGAACTTGGGAGGGGGGTTCACGGGACGGGGAAGGGGGAGTGGAGTGTGGAGAGGGAAGGTGGAGGAAGCGGAGTGGGAACGCGAGAGGGTACCTACTAACCTAATTACAATCTTTAAAGGTTTACCTAATTTGAACATTAAGAGTAAATTACAGTTTCTCTCCATGAAGGTTTATAAGATTTCTATTTATTGTTTAAATAAATTTTTAAAATATTATTTATACATAAAACTTTAAAATTATTTCAGTTGGCTTCGTGTTAAAAATGTATTTCTTTCTTTATGTAGAAAAGCAGTTTTCGGTTTTCCATGATGTAATATTACCTGTGTAACGAATAACAACGTCCTGCTGCAGTTGCAAGATGCAACAATGCGGTTTGTTGTTTGTTGCACCGGCGAAAGGTGAAAGCTGCTCTACTCTCTACCCGGAGCCTGGACCCCTTTTTGCATCCCTTTACTTAACCAGGTAAACTAGTAAACATTCGTAGCAGAGGTGCTCTACCTGCGGTTTGCACAATACCTTTTTTGAGAAACGTTGGTGGGCAATAAAAATGCTAAAACTTTCTTTTCGGAATCATGAACTGAAGTTTATCCATTTTTCCTCCTTCATTAAATCTGGATCTCTTCAAGACCTGCATTAATACATCGCTTTTTCGACATCCCTTACCTTAACCCGCCTCGCAACGCTGCCTAAGTTCTCCTGTTTTTACACTGTACTGGGGGGGCTTTTGTGAGCTGTCTCACAAACATTAAGGCGAGACATAACCACGTTTATCGCGGGTTTTCCCGAGGCTCACATTTTAATTTATTTCGGCGAATTCGTAATTGAATTATCATTTTTATTTCCATGCCTCACAAGGGATGCGAGTTATTTATATTTTAGATATAAAAACAGTATGTTGCTGTCATTTTTTTAACGTACAACGCTTTTAAAAAATTGTAATACGTTGTACAACTAAAGTTAGCAGTGAGCACCAGATTTTATTTTTTTAGACGATGAATTAATAACTTCGGGAAGTATTCATTTAGAAACAAAATGTTTGTAACACATTCTTCAGTATTAATTAAAATGACCCGGCGGAAAGTTCGAATCTCCATTCCTACTACGGCGAATTCGACCGTACGTCCGTACAATACGCGCGCCGTGCCGCGGGCGCATATTTGTTTACACGCTTTCTTTACTTACGTCGTTAAGATTCCCACATTATTTTTCTTGTTCTTCGTTTCTTTGATAGGGCAAATTCGACAGTAGGTCCGGCTAATACACGGGTCGCGAGTCGCAATTTGTATACACGGCTTCTTTACTAACGTCGTTAAGATTCTGAAAATATTTTAGGCTTTATTGTCCTCTTAAAAAACTGACCTAAAATGCCATCTACAGAGCATTAATGCGATTTTGTATGTATGCCATTGTGTCAAATTTATTTATTTATTTATTTTTTCAGGTTCTCCATAAAACAGTTATACACCAAATTATTACGGAGAAGATTATAAAATATATGAGAAAAAAAAGGCCGAGGGGGCAGTTTCACTATGTTGAGACATATGTCAAAAGATAGTTACTGAACTCTCTATAGGTAACATTGAAGATGTCAGTGCTCAATGCAGAATCGTTAAGCAGTTGAATTGCTCTATTTAATGGGGCATTCTGAAAGGAAGAAGTTCTCGCTTTCGGAGCATAAAAAAGTGTGTGGGATCTCCCACGAGTATACGCGTTAGGGACATATAGGTTAATCTCCTTCAACATAGGTGAATTCAGTACAGTACCGGAGATCAGCTTAAAAAAATGTTTACCCAAAAATATTTTACGGCGGGCTTCTAAGATATTAAGATCGAGCATTCCTGTTAAGAACAACGATGGATACAGGAATGGGTAGTATGTATATTCCCTCATATACAGGTAACGCATGAACCTTTTTTGTACTTTTTCTATTTCTAGGATATTATGGTTTTGTTCAGAGGGTGCCCAAATAATGGAGCTGTATTCCAGGATGCTGCGGACAAGTGCTTCATATGTGAATGCTTCAAATATGCTTTAAATCTGGGGTGAGAGAAAATTGCCTGGCAGCCATCTTGTATTACAAACTTTTGAAATAGGCCTTTTAGGCAAGGTTCGTAGAAAATGCGTTTAACAAAGTTAGCTCATCGAGGGGGTAGTAAAGTATCTATTTTTAAATGTTTTTAATTCAGTATTAAATTCAGTTTTGCCCATTTTACTTAGAATCATTTATCCAGTAGTAAATTAATTAAAAAAGGCCATTGGCGTACCAAGTAGTGCCTAGCTTCATATTTTTTATAAAGTTTCTGTACAAACACCCCACTCGTCTCGTACAAAAAGTATTGCCATTTTCAGTGAAACACCACTACTCTGAATCGAAACGTTGCTTGAAATGGTCGGAGCAGTGATTTTTTTATGTGTATACCGCACAAGAGTCCCAACTGCTCCCGTCTGAAGCTAGTGGGATTATGGCATCCCCAATTGGAATATGTTGTGAGGCTTAAGGTAGTGGGGGGGGGGGGGGGGGAAGGAGATGTGGAAGAGAAAGGTGGTGAAGTTAAGCTATTTAGATCTGGTCACCAAACACAACTAAAGCCATTTCAAGCAACGTTTCAATTCTGAATGGTGGTCTGACACCAGAACGATACTGAGGTATCTTCCACCCTGTGTCACAAATACACCATATATTATTTTGAATTAATTAATTGTGAAATAACACAAATTATTAAAATATATATTTTTTTTATTTTCGCACGCCGGGATTCGATCCGCGAGCTTCGGATTGCGAGTCGAGATCCTTACCCCTCGACCACGGAGGCCATCGATTGGTGGACATGGATCTCTTCAAGACCCATATCCACCAATAGGAGTCTCAAGTTGTCGCTTCAAAACCCATGTTCACTTCTTTTTTTTTTTTTTTTTAAGTATGTTTATTCAGTTTTTTTTAAATTTGACAATATTAATCTTTAAAATCTTACAAAACTGATCAATCAGTTTGATTGTAAGAAATCTCTCATTTGTCCTATTTAATTAATACTATTATACTTTTATGTTTTACATTGTAATAACTGTGTAAAATCTAAAATACTAATTATTATAAACTACTAATAATTATAATGTTTATGAATACAGTGTGTGATAGTAATTTCCAGGTATTTGATCAATATTCGATCTGGGTATTTGTATACTTCCTTTCCTCAAATAGACCCTCCACACAGCATCTTCAAAAATGACCTAGGTCCTGGGGGAAATTATCTTCCCCAGGGTCTCCTGTGTAGAGTTAATATAAAATTTAAAATAAAACCAATGTGAAGGAATTGGAAATAATAATAATAATTTAAGCTTTCCCCAATGGTTGGCGATTCTCAAAACATTCGCTACTTTTGCATATATGGACATTGGACATGTGTATTTGAGAAGAGTTCTGTTGATGAGATGTGACAATGTTGGACCACGGGATTGTTGGAATCTACGAGCTACACAACACATTGCAAGCTATTATTATTATTTACATTCCTTTTTCCTTTATTTTGCCGATCCATCTTCGTCGCATTTTGATCCTTTTTTCAATATGTCAAAAAAATGCAGATTTGCAGATGTTACGAAAGGATGCAATGTGTTATCATATAATAATGCATATTAAACTTTAGAAAGCAGACAATAAAATTATTGAATGCGTTAGAGTGAAATACCTGTGTGCAAATGCATTGTTGAACTTATTATCATCTGTTATAAATAATATACTAGCACAGCCCCTGAAAAATCACTGGATAATAGTCTGAATATTTGAAAAATCAGTTTCAATTTTGAAAATGATGCTTAAATTCAGAGCAAATTTGATTTAATTCAACCAGAGCTACGCAGGACCTATAGACAGCCAAAATCAGCAGTTTTGATGAACCGCATTTTCAAATTGCTGCTGTTTTATACAGTTCGGTCTCTGAAAATCAGAATCCAAAGGCAGGTATCTAATCTTCTTCTTGTCTCATTGAAGTAAAACTTTTTTACGCACGCTTGACTTAGGGAGTAAGCTGGCGAATGCGTGACGAGAGCGTTACGAAAAGCGAGGCGAACGGTATTTGAGAGGGAGATATAAGTTAGTGAAGATAGAAAGAGAGAAAGTTACGTTTCGTATATTACCGTAGACCGTAGGGGCAAGAGAGCGAGCACACATTTTCTTTCTCTCTTTCTTTCATAGCCAGTTACGTTTCTTATATCTAAGATACAGTGCAGGCCTATTGTCTGTATCACACTGTAGGAGCAAGAGAACTCTTCCTACCATATAGATGGAGCTATAGAAGTTTTACTTCAGTCGTTTGGTCTAAAGCACACTCGATTTTTTTTTAAGTGAAACTTCTTTAGCCCCGTTAGTGATTTGAAATTCGGATGAAACGGAAATGAGTCACCAAAACGTATTTTTTGGTGGGTCCTCGGTTCTAATATATTGCGGTAAATTCGCGCGTCGGCGCGGGCCTTCGATAGCGCAAAGAGACAGACATCAAGCGAACGAAGGTTCGAATCCTACGAAATCCAAAAAAAATAAACATTTTTATTTTCCTGAAATCAATTATTGATTTTTTAAAGTGGTTTGATGATTGGATATTATATCCAATCATCAAACCACTTTAAAATAAAAGAAAGAAAAGAAATTGACATCTAGTGACTTTCTAGTTTCACTTCCACCGCGTGTGAATTACACACTCTGATTTTTCGCATGTTATTTTATTAATTTAAAAAATAATGTGATAATTATTTGAAGGTTTTTATAATCATTTCAGAAATTTAATTAACTTTTGCTCCAATTGACAATTTGAAAAGCTCTGAAACGTAATAAAATTATTTTAGCTCTCATCACTACATGATCCGTACGGCGACCGGACAACTCAGAATGAACTCAACTCAACACCTCCTTTGAAAAGTCATTAAAAATGACGAAAAAAAAGTATAAAAAAGTGATTAAACAGATTACATTAGGTCAGGGCTATTTACCAATTTTTTTAAGTAAAACTTCTTTACGCACTCTCGACTTGGGGGGTTAGCTGGTGAATGCGTTACGAAAAGAGGTAATAGTTACGAAAAATGTCATGCGAATGGTAATCGATGCGAACGGTGATCGATTGCTAGGCGAACGGTCGGGCCTTTACGCACGCTTGACTTGGGGAGTGATAAGGATAAGGATAAGGATTAGGATACGGACAAGGATGAGGATAAGGAAAAGGATAAGGTTAAGGATAAGGATGGTCATCTCAAGGTCGTAGGTCATCCCAAGGTCGTAGGTCACCCCAAGGTCGCAGGTAACCCCAAGGTTGTAGGCCACCCAAGGTCGCAGGTAACCCCAAGGTCGTAGGTCACCCCAAGGTCGTAGGTCACCCCAAGGTAGTAGATCACCCCAAGGTCGTAGGTCACCCCATGGTTATATTTCACCCCAATGTCATGTCACCCCTAGGTCGTAGGTCACCCCGTTCGCTACGTTTGGTAACTTAGCGGGGATACCTGGGTTCATTGGGCGAGGTTTGTCTTGTAGTTTTACTTTAGTCGTGTGGTCTAAAGCACACTCGTTTTTTTCTTAGCTTTTTCTTTTCAAGGAGGTGTTAGTTGAGTTGTTGAGTTGAGTCGATTCAAGGAACCGATAGCTTTTCCTATCATTATGAAGGATCTGGAGCTTGTACCTACACCAAGCTAGTTACTCTATTTGCCATACTATCAAATTCAAAGATATGATCGCTTTGCACTCTTTGCACGAAGGCCGTTTATCGCATTTACAACCGATAAGTCCTTTGTTTCAACGATTTCATGTTTAGTTAACACCCAGGCGCTAAGACACGTGTAAGTGGTTTACCACGTGTGAACAAGGCTGCCATTAGCGTCATGGGCTGTAGTGGAAGGTGCATGAGATGTTGTTAGGAAGTCAGTCGGGTGGTAGGGGTGGGGGTGGGGGGTGGGTAGGAGGAAATAGGTCCCAAACTATGATCCCGTGGGACCGAAGTTCATTAGACAAAAATCTGCCCATCGGATTCAGACGATTCTACAACTTTACTGTTGGAATCGATAAATAAACACAAGCCTCGGTTCTCCCAATTTCTACCAATTTCTTACAAATCTCCCTTAAACATTTGAAGTTTTTAAGCTCTTAAAAAAATATATGTTATTTTTGAAGATAATATCTAGACACGATACGGCACGATATGATTACAAAACTTTACTAATTGGATTTATTTATTCGAAGCCTTAGGTACAACTCAATCTGCCTCTTACCGAGGGACGAATCACATTTAAGAAGATAAATATTCTTATCAAATAATTGCACTATCGTACCGCCCACCATAAAATTTTGCTTTTGCTTTTCAAAAAACGTTCATTAAAAAAATATCATTATTAAAATATACTACTACGAGTACTAGAATTAAATAATACCATGTGTTCCCAAGTAAGTCCCCTGTGTGAAAACTGTATCCATTTCTCTAAAAAACAATAAACAGTGCTAATCACAAATGACCTCCGAGGTACCTAAGTATGATTCTGTTTATTTTCTACTTTCACAAAATATAAATAAACAATAATAAATGTCCATTTTAACATAGCATCATGTTAATAGGTCAAATGCATTGTACACACTGACCTTTGATCGAATATTGTGCATAATACTTTTGTATTAGTAATCGATGAACCGGTGGAAGCAATCATAACACAGTGGAGGTTATCCACCTCTTACCCGCCCTGTAATACTTTTGTATTAGTGATCGATGTACCGGTGGAAGAAATCATAACACAGTGGAGGTTATCCACTACTTACCCGCCCTGCAGGGGCGTGCACTCCGTATAGGCACATAAGCACTGCCTACCCTACCGTATTTGTGAAACATAAGCATTTAAATAATATTATAATTTATTAAATAATTGCTAAAAATAAATACACACTTTCAAAAATAAGCGCGAAAAAGCTGAGCAACCGAAACTACGCGAGCGCCTCATCAAACGGCATACTACAATCGTGGCATAAATTGTAACTAGAAACTACACGCACGCCCTCCGACTGCCTCACTAAAATGCGGCCTAAGCAGGAATAGAGAACTCCAGTCCAATTTTTTTTAATTTTTTTTATAAATAATGACCTTCTAACTTAAATAACTGCATTTTTATTTTTATTTTTAGAGTTAGTTTTAATAGTTAAAATAATTGTCAAAGTTTTAATTTTTCAAGACCCCCGAAAACCACCGGAAATATGGTAAATCGTGTGACGTCCATCACTCCTGAAAAATTAGTATAGGATCGGGAAATCAGCTGATCAACTACCGCCATTTTGAAATTCCGTTGTTCGAAGAATTCTCCCTAGAAGAAGCATTACTATTTTTTTGTGCAGTAGTTTTTGAATATTTTAAATAATTGAGATAAACTAATAGAGGTACCTATATTTTTGATACTGAATTATTAAGGCATAAATATTGTTTCAATTAAAACAACAACTAAATCTCTATAAACAGTATGAAATAAAGAATAACATGAAATGTTGTTAATACTGATGGCTTGTGCCATACCTACATTTCAATTGATTTCAATACAATGTGATACAATGACTGGTGACGCGTGACGTCAGCGTTAACCATTTAATCGTACCAACTTTACAGTGTATTTTAACGAGACGTTAAAAAATTCACTTTTTAATAATTTTTTAAGAACTCTACGTTTAATATTTAAACTGAAAAAAAAACATATATGTATACTCCACTGCCCAACATAAATACTCAACCAGGGCAGTAAGCAATAACATCCTGGTTACTCCCAGTTTGAACACATCTTTTGGTCAGAGAAATAATAAATTCCATGCTATGAAATTATACAATGCTCTACCAGATCAAATCAAAAATATAAAGGAAATGAATATATTTAAAACAAAAGTAAAAACATGGCTGAGAGATCAAAGTGATAATAAAATTACAAACATCATGAAGACGATATAAAGACAATCCATAACCAAATACAAATATTTAAAAAAAACTACAGGCCACCTCAGAACAGGAAATCCTAGTGAGGAGGTCTGTGAAAAAAAAAGAATCTATACTTATACTATACATTATACATACATGTACAAACCTTGCTATTGAAACTAATAATAAATAAATAAATAAATAAATATTATGAAATAAAACTTATATATTCAGAATCAGCGTTTATTGGTCTGTATGAACATATTTTTTTAAAGCGATAATATTTTTCACTGGAGTTCCTTATTATTTCTGCTTGGAGCTAACTTCATACAAGATATAATATCAATGTTTACGAAATGCCCTTAGCGTATAGTAGAACTGTCGTTATGAATTTGCTTCCATGAGGTTTTTTGTTATTATTATGCAGTGCTTTCTGGAATAAAATTAACAAAAGGCAATCAGTGACGTTAGTGACATCTGTTGTTATCTATTTCTATCAACTAGTTGTCTTACCAACAGCAAGCACACAGCAAAAACTTGTACGATGGGAGTTATTTGTAGTAAGTTTTTTTTTAAAGTTATTTGATTCAATTCGGCGGTTTTCCTACTGCCTACCCAGATCAAAAACTCTGTGCACGCCACTGCCGCCCTGGTACAAGTAACAGATGGTTACTCTAATTTTTTTGTTAAACGAAGCTACATTTTTTTTATTTTGAACGAATCTAGACCTCCAGTGTCCCTGCATACGTTGTTAGAAAGCAGTATGCAAGTGCTTAACAGGAAAAAACATAATACAACAGATCAGGTTAGTAATACAAGCAAAAGCAAAATAAAACTCGTTCAAGAAGCTCACGAGGCAGCATTGCATCATGTAAGAAAAATCCTGTAAGCACCTGTATAAATAGATGAAGAACATACGATAAAAAATTAAGTATCAAATTATTTGCATTCAGCCTGATATAAACCACACTCAGCATCCATAACACAAGTTAAAATATGTTGTCCAGTCTACGGTTAGTAATGTGCACTCGTAAGATGAAATATATTATAAATTTACACAGCGCCCTTGAGGGGATTTTTCATAAAAATGGCGCTATACAAATCATCCAAATATTATTATTATTGTATATCAATGTTGAGAAATCCAGTTAATCTATAGGTACATAATATAACTTCCCATTTCCAGTACTGATAGTTGTAGGTAGTGGGTAGTGTTCTAGAGGGCGGAATAGGAATTCGCCCCTAAATTCCTTAGGGAGCCTTCCTTCCCTCCCCGCGAAACTTCCATCATTATTAATTACCCACTATTTTATGTGCCACTTTAAAATATCTACTTTTCCTAGAACACTTTACCCACTTCCTCCTCTACCAGTAGATAAACAAATTGCTACCGGATAAAACAACAAATTTCTATAAACATCTAATAATTTTATCCACTTACTATTTATTAGTATACTCTGTGAAAAGTTTACAAATCAAGCTTGAAGCCATTTCTCTGAAGGGGTAGACAATATAACCAACGAACTTAATGGAAGCTTATTTTCTTACACTGGCGGCCTTATGACGACAGGCGTGTTCGAGGGGTAAGGCTCTTGAGTCGCAATCCGAAGGTCGCGGGTTCAAACCCGGCGTGCGCAAATAAATTTTATTTGATTAATTTGTGTTATTTCACAATTAATTCATTTTAAATAACTATAATTGCGGTTCGTTCCAGAGTGGAAGATACTTAGTATCGCTCTGGTATAAGACCACCATTAAGAATTGAAACGTTGCTTGAAATGGCTTTAGCCGTGTTTGGTGACCAGACCTGAATATTCAGGCACTTCCGCATCTTCCTCTTCCGCTTTTCTTTCCGTTCTCCGCTACCTTCAGCCTCACAGCGCACCCCAATTGGGGATGCCATAGTCTCACTAGCTCCAGAAGGGAGCAGTTGGCACTCTTGTGCATTATTCACATAAAAAAACTCAACGAAGTGGCACTACATCACTCCTTTAAGCCGCTGCTACCAGAATTTCTAAAGATTTCTTACATATCCCCCTTAAACATTTGAAGTTAAAAAAATGTTATTTTTGAAGATAATATCTATACGTTCCCCGTGCCGAAACGCAAATTACATATATGAAATTCCCTCGATAGAAAAAAATCGTAAGTATGCTCCGAAAATTATTATTTTCACGTCCGTTTCAGTTATTTTACATGTTATATGTATGAAAAAAATCATAGTGTTTCATTAAATGCTGTTTTAGATGGTGACCGGACAACTCAGAATGAAACCAACTCAGAAGCACCTCAGAAAGGTCATTAAGAGTGATTATAAAAAAATATTAAAAAAATTGGTTAAATAGGTTAAGTTAGGGTAGGGTTACCGGCTATTTTAAAATTCTTTTTTCACAGCTTTTAATGACCTTTCTGAGGTGTTTCTGAGTTGGTGTCATTCTGAGTTGGCATGGAACCGTTTTAGATAGCCCCCAAGAGATTTCTTATCGATTGCTCTATTTTAAACGAGTCGTGCTTAAACATTTTCACAATTTTCGCTTCAATTTTACCGTTTTAAATATTAGCGCACTCTCTCCAACATAATTACATATCTCTCCATCTTCTTATTTTTGAGCGGGGATACGGCGCCTAAAAGAATCTTGAAAAGTGATGAAAAAAATTTAAAACTAGGTTACGTTAGTTTAAGTTATGGGTTTTTTTTCATCAATTTTAATGACTTTTCAACAGCGTTGCATTGCCACTTTGTTGAGTTGTCAATGGACCGATTTTTTTATATACCCAATACATAAAAGTTGGATGCTTTGTACAGTAATGAAAAAATTCCATTGTGCACATATTCTGAAAGAACATTCTTTCACTTACAAAGCCAACTAATTTGCATGTCACGTGCTTGCATCCATAAATAAGTATTTTCCCTCTCACGACACAAGTATTAAAAAAAACTGCAATATGCAGAGCGTAAGTGCAGATTTTTTGGTTCGCTTCCGTGCTAAATAAAATGCACTAATTCGACAGAAATAGTTACAGAAAAAATCGCCAAGTCCGGGAAATGTCGCATTCTTGAGTTCTTCCAACAGCTTCTGTACCATAAATCATCTCGAACATACCAGAAATGTCCCTTAATTGGCAGGCAGAACGGAAAGGCATTACCATTTGCAACCTTGTAATCCTAAATATTCAAATATTGGACATAATTGACGGTTTGAAGTAGGTACCGAAATAATTTCTTATAATATCCAAATATAAAAATGATTTGAATTAAAATCAAACAAAAGAAATGTTAATCAATATTTTGTAAGGACTCTTAAGGAACACCTTAGGATTACTTTTAAGTCTATATCCAATAGTTAAGCACACTTGAAGCGAATACACTAAATATTATTATTATTTAGGTAGGTAGAAAATGATGACCATTTATTTATTTATGGGCGCTTGAGTATAGAGCGCCCTTGATGCGATTTTTCATAAAAGCGGTGCTATGCAAATTATCCAAATATTGTTAATATTATTAGAACTTTGTAAAAAAATCCCAGTGATTTTTAAAGTGAAGAAAAGAACTAAGAACTTGGTTTAGCAGCATTTTTGTCTATTTTAATAATAATAGTTTATCATGGAGATCAACAATCATTAAAGAATATATTACATATTAGGTAACATCTATTAAAAAATTTTTCAGGATTAAATAACATGTGTTCACAATTAGGTATGTCCTCTGCATGCGAACTCTATCAAAATTTCTTTAAATAGACGATATACAGTGCTAATTTTAAGCAGCCTCCCAGGTAAGTATGGTCCTGTATTCATTCATTTTTAGGCAGCATCGCGTTCAGTGGTCAAAACATTGTACATATATTTTCGTATCGATGATAAATGAACCGGTGTATGCAATTTTTAGCCATAACATGTTTTTAATTGTTTGTCTAGTTTGTAGTTTTTTAGATTTTAGAAATGTGTTAAAAGTTTGTACAGCGCCCTTGAGGTGATTTTTCACAAAAACGGCGCTATACAAGTCATCCAAGTATTATTATTATCAATGTTGTTTATTCCAGAATGTATACAAGGGTAGTGCAATGCAACACATTCCATATTTTAAAATAACAAAACAAGTACTAATTAGACAAAATGAAGTCGCTCAAAATGTATGTGCGCGTTAATCTTTTAAACTACGTAACGGATTTTCATACGGTTTTCACCAATAGATAGAGTGATTGAAGAGGAATGTTTATATGTATAATACATGTAAATTATATTAGACAAAAGCCGAGAAATTTAAAGAAAACATATTTTTGAGTGATTTAAAACGACTGCCGGGCCGTACTATAGTCACTTTTGAAATTCGTTCTACGGAAGAAATTGGAAAATAGATGTCCTAGAGTAAGTAGGTATTTGATTTGAATTATTTTATTTGATGAAGTCGCTCAAAATGTATGTGCGCATAGATCTTTTAAACTACGCAACGGATATTCATGCGGTTTTCACCAATAGATAGAGTGATTCAAGAGGAAGGTTTTTATGTATAAAAACATGCTTATTATAGTAGAGAAAAGTCGAGAAATTCAAATATTCAATTCAGGCAGCGGGCAGCTGGCAAGCGGGTGGTGTGGATTTTATAAAGGTTGGGTAATGGCGTTGTGTTTCGTTAGCCACAGCAACGTGTGGCCGGGTCTGCTAGTTAGACAAATAACAAGAAAAATAAATTAGCCAAAATAACAATAGGTAAGTACATACCTACCTACATAAAATAAAAACGGAAAACTGATTAAACAAAATAACAAAAAAATGTTTGAAAGCACTGAAAAATTGGAAAAATAAAACTGAAAAATATTGAACACGAAAATGTCGATCGTCCAGTTAATTATTCAGACATCACCTAATACTTAGTTTTGAGATTATGAAGAAAGCAATATTCGATTGCTCACGATAAATCAAATATTATTTACACGTGTCTATGTTTTACGTATTAAATATTCTATAAAATAACACCGGGAAGAATCACGGTCAAGTACATTAATTAGTATGACATTTTCAAATAACCTACTAGTGACCCATAAAACATCAACATATTGTTTAATTCTCTCCGCGTTTTTAATAACTAGTTTTAATACGTTATGAATAACTAGTCAATCCAAGTATGCAAGCGGTTCTCCTCTCCAGAAGGCCACCTTTTAGTAAACTTAGATTTGCAACACTTCAGAACGATAAAATTTCATACATTTTGAAAAGGTTATGCAATGATTAAAATTATTTATTTCGTCGTCGCTCTACCTCTTAGTAGATAATAATAATAATAATAATAATTTTATTTTAGTAATTTGTACATTTAAGTTTACAAATTTCTAATTGATAATAATATTTCATATTCACTATATTTTTTCAAGTTTTATGTAGCTCCTACAATACATCTTGAACTTTGCAATTGGTGTGGACTTTAAAGTTTCTGGTAGTGTGTTATACAACTTCATTCCCTTGTACAGTAGACTGTTCTGCGTATTCGCTTTGTCCTTTTTTTGTAGCCTAATTTCCTTGCACGTCCTTGTGTTATATCTGTGAATGTCTTTATTGTATAAAATTTTATTTGAGAAGTATTTTGGTAACGTGTTGTTCAATATTTTGTGAATAAATACCATCGTGTTCAAGGTCAGCATCTGTTTCACGGTCAACCAATTTAGTTCCTTTAACATTTTAATAATTTTTGAAAATCTGTTTCGTCGAAGAATTATTCTCATTGCCCTGTTTTGGAGAATTTGTAACATATTTTGTTCTCTTTCGTTACATAGGAAAAGTATACTTGAGCAGTAGTTGAAGTGTGGAGCAATAATTGAATTGTATATGGTGATTGCTGTTTTTCTAGAAATTTTTGGCCGAATTCTTCCAAAAAAATATATCTTTTTGCCAATTTTCTTTTGGGTGTATTCAGCATGTCTATTGAAGTTTAGTTTCGAATCTAATATAACTCCTAAGTATTTCATTTCAGTAACATTTTCAATAATTTCACCATCAATTTTAATTTTGCTTTCACTGGATGTCTTCTTGTATCCAATCACCATACATTTTGTTTTTTTTTGTATTTAATTTAAGCTTATTTATTTATAGCCATCTTGATACATCATTTAGTTCATTATTTAAAATGTGTATTAGTTCTTCATAGTTATCTCCAATTAGGTATATTAGTGTATCATCGGCAAATAGTCGTACTTTGCATTTTGAAAATATTTTCACCATGTCATTAATATAGAGTATGAACAATAGAGGTCCAAGGACCGATCCCTGTGGTACTCCTAACTTATTTTCCATTGGTTTTGAAAATTGATTATTTATTTTTGTTACCTGCTTTCTGTCTCTCAAATACTCTTGTATTAATTTAATGGCTGCAGATGAGAAACCAATTTCTTTAAGCTTTCTTATTAGTATGTCTCGATCTATAGTTTCGAATGCCCTTTGAAAATCCAAAAATATTGCTAAGATAAATTTATTATTATTCATTCCTTCCTTCCATTCTTCGACAATTACGTTTAATGCTGTTTCACATGAGTTATTAGATCTGAACCCTGATTGCTCTTGGTATAAAATATCGTGTTTATCTAGATATTGCAAAATTTGTTCTTTTATTATAACTTCAAGAATCTGCTCATATTTTGGTAAGGTGTTGATTGGTCGAAATTCTTCACATTTTCTGGTATTTTTAACCTTTGGAACCGGTATAATAGTAGATAGTTTCCATGACTGTGGAAATTTTCCTTCTTCAATCGTCTCATTGATAATATTTAATAGAGTAGATCCAATTACTGGAAAAGCATCTCTTATTTTACTAATAGTTAATCCATCAGAACTATTCTTTGATTTTATTTTGTTTAAAATGTTAAATAAATATTCTGCATTTATTTTTCTGAAGACTAATGATTCTTTGTTTGGGTCGATATTATCACTTGTGGGATTAACAGCAATGTTGGGTATTAATTTGTTAATTTGAATGATACTTTCAATAAAATATTTATTAAAGTTATTAGCCATGTTTTCTTCGTTTATCTCTTTTGGAAAGTTTACAATTTTTATGTCGTCTTTGTTTTCGCCATGTAGTAATTCTTTTATGCTTTTCCAAATTTTTTTAAAAGATAACCTACCTACCTACAGGTACCATAATGACATTTTGCAGTTTGTAGACTTCCGAGAAACTTTTAGAAACGTATAGACGCGCCTAACTTCAATACAGTAAAAAAATACAAGTGTGCATTTCACACGCGGTAGAAGCGAAACCTTCAGAAAATTCAAGTAGACAGGAGAGGGGAGACTACAAAGCACCGCACAAAGAGGAGACTGATATTTCATTCTCTCGCAGGCTAAAACCTACAGATGTATGTGTTTGTATCTCAAGTTTCAAATCACAAAAATTTCATGATATTTTTTCGTTGACATTTTTGATGTTTTTTTTTTTTTTTTTCTACAAAAACATAAAAAATGGTAGTTGTTGAACAGTTGGAGGCGGGGTGAGGGGTTCGTCGGACACCCGGCTGAGTGACCAGTGACGACAAGCGGAATAATTTTTTTTTGTTTGATTTTGAATAAAAAAAAATTGAAAAAAAAAAGTCGTCAAAAAAAGTCACCGCAGACCAAAATTTCATTTTCATTTTTTACTCCAAATAATGTCAGGAATCACTGGTTAAAGTAAGTCGAGTACGTCCCTTAACACCCTATATATAAAAATCTCGTGTCACGGTGTTTGTGGTCGCACTCCTCCGAAACGGCTTGACCGATTTTTATGAAATTTTTTACGTGTATTTTATAGGTATGAGAATAGGTTTTAAAGTAGGTATATTTAATATCGCTAGGTGATTAGGGTGTCCCTATCCAGAAAAAAAAAATATTTTTTTGACAATTTTTTTATATATTTTTTTTTTATTTGGCATCAAAAAATAACTTCCCAAATTTTAACCCTCCTACCCCCACCCTCCCATTTAATTGCGATTTTAGTATTTTTGTATGAACAAATTTAACCGTCTTTCGTATTTCAAAAAGAACGAAATTATTATGTTGACGACATAAATAATTTCGATGTTTTCGATTTCGACAATGACAGTTGGCGCTACGTCCGCCTTATCGAACTTTCATCCACACATGCACAAGACATTAACGAGCAGCTTCGCGTCATTTTGATATTTCATTCGGCATCATGTTCTCGCGTGGGCACACTATCGAGCTTATTTGCGTTGGCTAAAGAGGGACTGACAAAAAATATCGTACGCCAGGGGTTCCCAAACTTTTCCAAGTCGCGGGACCCTTAAAAAATTTGAATCTTCTCACGGCACCCCGGCCATATAATGTCTATTGGTAGGTATAAATAATTACAAAAACCGTTTAGTGCGATGGGTGAGCCTGATACAGCTACTTTCAAACCGGGGAATAAGGCTTGATGCAGCTACTCTCATTTTTTTTTTCCACATTTATTTAAGTAGCAAAGGGAATGAGGACCCTTACAGCTTTTGCATTTCGAATCGGATACTGATTTTTGACTGATATCCAAAACTCCGTCAAATCCAACAAGCGTATTTTGTTTTTAGGCTGCTGTCGCTCGAGAGGTCAATTAGATTTTCTTCTTCCTGCGTAGTAAAATCTTGGGGAGCTTGAGCACGGATAGATCTTGGATCCACACAAACTTCTCCACTTGGTCTTCTGCGAAGTACTTTGAAAACCAGTCAGTCAGATTTTCCTTTCCATAAAATGTCAATCAGGGGCGCCCCGCCTGATCTCTGTCCGCGGCATCCCAGGGTGCCGCGGCACCCACTTTGGGAACCTCTGTCGTACGCTCAATTACTCTTCGAAATTCATATTGATTTTCATTATTTCATTTTCCTACTTAAGTTGGTGTTTTTTTTGTTTTTATCGGCGGTCATCGTCTACAGCGCTCCATTGCTCTTTCTGTCATAGATCCCATCCCCACACACTTACAATACATTCGTTATTTTTTATTTAATTACCAAAATATTCACTAGAAATAATTTATATGGCAGAACAACGTTTGTCGGGTCGCTAGTAATTTATAATAATAATAATATTTGGATGATTTATATAGCGCCGTTTTTGTGAAAAATCACCTCAAGGGCGCTGTACAAACTTATAATACATTTCTAGAATATAAAAAACTACAGCTAGGCAAACAATTATAAACAACTTATGGCTAAAAATTGCATACATCGGTTCATGGATCACCGATACGAAAATATGTGTACAATATTTTGACCAATGAACGCGATGCTGCCTAAAATTTAATGAAAACAGGACCATACTTACCTGGGAGGTCGCTCGAAATTAACACTGTATATTTGTCCATTTAAAGAAATTTAGATAGAGTTCGCACGCAGAGGACATTATTGTGAACACATTATTATATGGCAGAACAACGTTTTCCGGGTCAGCTAGTTGTTTTAAAAAATGTTTTTTTACTCTTAAATTTATAAGGCGCCCTTGAGCCAACAAATTCACAAAATTATCGCTATAACTTTCCAATTTTTATCCCTTCATTATACATTGTGTACTGACATAATAGCACACGTGACTATTTTTATTGAGTCAACATCTGCAACATTGATTTATTGTAGTAACTGTTCTATCCTTTATTAACCTATATTCTATGTTCGTATGAATGAGCAGGAAGGTCTGCCTGATACTCGCACATCGATATCTCGCAGCGGAGAGAATAATCGATATATATATTTGCTCCGATTTTTTCCGGCCCATAAATACTATTCCAGGGTCCTCTGGCACTTATTGGCCGTCTAGTCCCGGGTTCTGGACCTTGTGGAATAAAGGAATATGGAGTTTTTTTGTAGGTGAAATGTGACCGCACGGCAGCTGGCCGTGGACAAGTTTACTAAAATAACCAACTGACCGGTGAGGAGCGGCTGAAGAATTCAATTAATGTAATTAATATATTATTAATATTTTCATAATTTTTCTTCTGACTGATTTTGTGAAAATTCACCTAGTTGAGCTTTGCAAAGCTAGATTTTTTAAAAATAAGAGTAAACTACGGTGCTACAAGTATAAGTTGGCGAAAAATGGAGGCGCTGTTGTTTGTGACATTACAATAGTAGGTGTGGTTTTCAGACTAAAATATAAAGATATAGCGTTGGTTCATATTTACGTCACTGCCAACTTATGTTTGTATCATTGTAACCTAACGTTGGTACAGCGCCCTTGAGGTGATTTTTCACATAATGAGCTATATAAAACATCCAAATATTATTCGCATAATAATAATAGTTGGCTAATTTATTTAGGGATGTTTTTGTGAAAATTCACCTCAAGGGCGCTGTACAAATAAGTATTTAAAACGAATTAATATTACTGGCTTACAACTAATATTTACAATTATAACTAGTGACTTACATCTAAGACTTAGCTTAGTGACTTATAACTAAGACATATAAATGCTGCCCTAAAGCTGGTGACTTAATAACATAGGTACATATTTACAATTAGATTAAGATTAGCGCCAGAAGAAGTAAGGAAAAAGAATAATATATAATATGTTCTGTAATGAGCGTATTTTGAAAACAAAAGTAAAATTTTATGATACTTTCAGATAGGAATTTTTATTTAATGGTGGAGATAATTATTTAATAAGAGAGAATGTGTGGAGTTCACATAAAAAAAATATTAAAAAATGAGAGCCCAAAAAGGTAGGTTTTTAATTTGGACCTAAATTCTGTTGAGCTTGTTATGCATCTAAGTTTCGGAGGGAGTTTATTCCAAGCCTTCGGCCCAGACACTCCGAAAGCGCGATCTCCAAATTTAGTATTTGGCTTGCGTTTAGGTTCCATTAGTTTGCCTATAGCTGATGAGGTTGCTGATATAAGGGTTGACTGCCTTGGACCGAGTATCGGATCTAGCATTTTCCGGGACACATAGTTCAGAGATGTAAGGTGGGGCCATTTCATTGATCGATTTAAACACCATCCAGCACAATTTGTACTGGATTCTTCCAGGGCACTTGCCAGCCAGTGAATGTTACGAAGGTGTTCTGAAATGTGTGAATATTTACAGACTCCGGGATTTGTCAGTTTGATATTTTGGAAGGCTAGCGTAGATGCCGTTACAGTAATCGAGCCGTGAGACTACGTCAGGGCCGTATTTACACTTTTCATCAGTATAGGCCACTTCATTTGCGCCGCCCCTTCCTCCTTCTTAGAAGTTGCCACCTACCATAATCACTCACTTGTAGGCTTTTATTAGGTGACGTACAATTTTTAAAATAAACATTCAAATATACGTTAAGTAGGTATTCAAAATGAAAGAAATAATGAATTATTCGTAAAATAAAAGTGTAACACGAAACAAGAACTACAATTTTTTACGGAATTTTTTATTTGACAAAATCAGTTATAGCTTCATGGTTGCTTCTACGCATAGAAGATCCGAGGAGTAAAGTGTTTCTTGCGATAATGAAGAACTTTGGCATTTCTTATCTTGCTTTAAACAGGAAAAACTCCTTTCTCCAGAACAATTTGTGACCGGAGTGCAAAGTGCGAGGCGGAGAGGTATATCCAAGTTTGGGTAAACATTGCACAGAGATGGTTTCCTCAAAAACTTTCTTTGGAAAAATTCAGTAATGATGGAGATTCAGGTTTCTCTGCCATCTTATTAGAGTAGAGGAAACGTGACCTTGAAAGTGTACCCATGATTGAACTAAATCGTCTTCTAAATCATTGCACAAGAGACTAAGTTTTTTCTGAGACTCTTTGTGTTGAAAGTTCACCCATTTAAAGAAAAAAAAATTTTTTGAAGTATTATGCCTTCATATTATGCCTTATGCCTTCACATATGCCTTCTCTCTAATTCAGATCTCAGTCAGGAAGTTGTTTCAATACCCTCATTTGATGTTTCGTCTATAAAGTTTTTTCTCTTAGGGTCATCTTACTCTG
Source organism: Limnephilus rhombicus (assembly GCA_929108145.2). Taxonomy (NCBI): domain Eukaryota; kingdom Metazoa; phylum Arthropoda; class Insecta; order Trichoptera; family Limnephilidae; genus Limnephilus; species Limnephilus rhombicus. Next base: position 17,212,729 of record OV815292.1, on the reverse strand, counting down.
AATGTCGCCCTGATATTGCTAAAGTGCGCTCATTTCTAATGAGCGCACTTTAGCAATATCAGGGCTACATTAATAAATTTTCTATGCGCGTAGAACTATTCAAAAATATTTTCTGAAAATTTAAAACCAAAATTCCACCCCATTTAAAAGTTTTATGCGTTTGAATGAGTGACCTTCGGTCGAACTACCGCTATTTTACTGCCACTCTTATTTTCAAAAGCCTTATTCTCGAAGCTGCTTTTTTAGAATTTGTGTAACCTCTCATACAGTTTTTTTTTTATCAATCTTTATCAAACTCAGCACCTAGTTTCTTTATATATATTTTTTTTTTCCAAAAAACGTTCAAAAGAATGTTAAAAAATCATAAGTATAGAAAATTTCACATTTCTGAAAAAAATATTAATTTTTTCATATTTTGGAAGAAGTGAGGAAGAAAAACTTATCATTTTGAAAAATTGGTTTCGGATGAAAATTGTGACCTCCAGGAGTAACAAAAATTGTCCAGCCTGATGGCGACTTACAATGCGCGGCAGTTGATATCTCCGTTTTTTTTAGGAAAATTTTAGAATATACTCTTGCATATATACATATGTAAAATGCCCGCAAGGTACAAATAAAATAAATATATTCCTTACGTATTTAAAAAAAATCATGAAAATAATTAAAAATAAAAATCCCCTTAAACGCTCGTGCTATAAAGGTAGCTATAAATATTCACACCACAATCACCGATCACGTATTGGACCGTTGGGCATTGAACGACACAAATCCGCGGTCCCATACGCGACCACTGGGCGTCTAAAGGTTAGTAGATAGAAAATTCTATCTATCCACAGTGACTTTTTTGTTGTTGTTTATAATCGTACACAAAATTAACGGCTTACCAAACCGAGTGCGCGCCGCCCCCTGAACTCTGCCGCCCCTAGGCCGCGGCCTATAAGGCTTATTGACAAATCCAGGACTGGACTACGTAAGAGTTGATTAGTAGTTTTGATGCCTCTGTAGGAAGATTTCTTCTCACTGACTTGAGTTGTCTTAGTTGAAAAAACCGGTGCTTACAGTCCTATTTATTTGACTTTTAAGCAATATAGAATGCAGAAATGAATTGTATTAAAACATGTAGAACAAATGTATGTCGTATTTTTTACTATGAACATGTGAAAAGGAATCCATAAATGAATAGGTTTGAAGTACACGTTTGTATAACAAAAGATGTAACGCCTTAATATTGCATAATTAAAAAAATGAATATATAAATAAGCAGACTATGGTGGGTTTCTTCATTTACCGAGAATGCTAAATGCAATGCTAATTGTATAAGTAAACGGTCAAATGCATAGAAATATTTCAATTTCGATCGTTTACTTTTACAATAGAGAACTCCAGTCCATTTTTTAAAAATGAATATAGACCTTCAAACTTAAATAACTGCATTTTATTTTTATTTTTATAGTTAGTTTTAATAGTTAAAATAATTGTCGAAATTTTAATTTTTCAAGACCCCCCGAGAACCACCTATGGTGGATTGTGTGACTCATCACGCACCGATAGTTTTATTTACTTTCAAGTGGTCATTTTGAATTTTGAATGGAAGAATTAATGGCGGAATGACTATAAGATGACTCGATGACTTTTGTGTGAGAAGTCGAGGCATTTTTTATTCAAGATTAACTGCTTTTAATATAGAAAAAAACATTGGTAAAATGTCCACATCTCACCGCTACTGTTATTGAATTTTACCAAAATGCAATATAAAAACAATAAATCATCTTTTTCATTGCAAATACAAACGACATCGTAAGCCATCGAATTTTGTGTTCAGGCCTGACTTTGTACATTGTTTTATAACAGCTAGGTACATGTCATTGGTACCAATTATTGTATTAATTCTATAACTTTGTAACTATTTTCCATTATGTAATAATGTACTAAAATAAAATAAAATAAAATAAAAATAAATAAAATAATACATACAGAAACACAGGTATTTATACTACACTGATCATGACGATTGTGTACTAACTTGTATAAAAAGCCCTTGATACTAAGAACAATTCGAAAATACGATCGATGTATCGTCAACGAAATGTCAAATATGACCTATTTATGACTATATTTACGACTATATTTAACCTCAAATGTAGCCCTTTTCCGTCATAATTTTAATTGTTGAGAGCCTAAATAATGTTTCCAATAAACACAACAACTATCTAAATCTGTTTAACAGTATGAAAATAACCAAAAAACACGAAATGTTGAATGGCGTGCGTTGAATTACGTGGCGTAAGATTTCAAATGTCAATACATCTTGATACACTTCAACACACCAGGTGAATAGTTAGCAGTGACGTCCCACTAACCATTTCAGTAATGCCAACTTGACACTGTGTTTTGACGAGAGGCTTAAAAATGGACTTAACAATTTTTTAAAAACTCTGCGTTTAATATTATTAAATAAAACTTATATATTCAGAATCAGCGTTTCTTGGTCTATATCAACATATTTTTTTAAAACCATAATATTTTTCACTGGAGTTCCTTATTAGCATTGCATTTAGCATTCTCGGTAAATGAAGAACCCACCCCTGCATTAGTATATTTTTGTCGCAGAATAATGGAAATTTGGTAACTCAGAAATAAATTGTGATGAAAATATTTGCTTTGCCCCAGAAATTCCTGATAAAAAATTGTGCAACTTTCATGATTCCTAAGCTAAATAATCCAGATTTCTGCGTTATAGTTAAAATTATCACGGAAAACTTTTCTTTTCACGTAGATAAAACAAATGATAACATAGGTACTTTTCGTGATATACTTTAGTTATTTTTGCGTGAACTCTGCTTAAATAATAATATTTGGCTGATGTATTTATTTATTTATATCTATATATTACAGTTTACACCTTATTGTTAACATTTTTACATATGTAATATATTTTAAAAACATTTTTACATATTAATATTACATTTCATTATGTTGTTTGTTTGGTAGGTTTGAGAAGGTGAAACTGTTGGTTGGTAATATTGTATGTTTCGTGAACACCTCACTAGGAGAACCTGTGCTGAGGTGTTTACGTGTTTATGATTAAGTGTGACAGGTACAGGTTTATGTGTTGTAGTAGAAAGTTAGTTTTTTTTTTCATTTTTTTTTTACATTTTAATGGTAATTGTACATAGATTACTTAGAAGAAAAAAAATATAAATATATAAGGTATATATGTATATTATATGTACATATGAATAGTTGGTAAATCCTTGATAGACATGTTTATTTATTTTGCACTTGTTATAGTTTGGGTATGTTTGGTTAGGGATTAAAGTATTTTGAATAAAGTGAATATCTTGATTTTTTATCCAGGCTGTGATATGTTTTTTGTGGATGTTTGTAGATGTATTTGCAATTAGTTTATAAAGCGCCATTTTCGTAAAAAATCATCTCAAGGGCGCTGAACTCAAATTTGCTTAGAATTTACGTGGCATTTTCCAAATTTGAACGGATTATGTCAAGAATAATTCAAACAAGCGATGAAGTAGAAACTTGTCTGTAAAATAATTTTTGAACAGAAATTTTTAATTTTTACATCTGCATTTAACCCTTAATTACTCGCGTGGGGTGCCAAACACCCCAGACCGCGTTTGAAAGCCTATAAATTTGTCAAATTTGAATTTACCGCGCTAGTTCTCTCCGTAGTTTCGGGTAAGCTCGTGAATCGTAAATCAGTCGCTTTCGATTGTGCTTGGAGAGCTCGTTTGGGGTGTGTAACACCTCTTCGCCCCACGTGACTTAAGCGACTAAAAAGGATTTATGATGTTGATGGCCATGATTCATCTTCTGGAGCTCTCCAACCACCACAATAAAAATATATATCATATTTGTCAAAGAACCAAAGATAGAAAAAAAAGACTACGTGCTCCAAACGGCAATGATTGTTGTCTGCCAAAATTTTAATGTAGTTATTACAAATACTAATATTACTTTGTCTACTTTAAAAAAGAGTTTAAAAATTGATCAATATGTAAGTGCAAAGATATTAAGAGCCAGTTGCATCGAAAATAGTTAAAGTTACTTTATAGTTAAAGTTAAATAAAAGTAACTTTTTATCATTTCTTACAAAAATGGGTTGTTTCAACTTCGTTCAAATAAAAGTTAACTAAATAGTTACAAAATAGTTACTTTTATTTAACACAGCGATGTTGAGAGTTTAAAGTTAGATTTTATTAAAGATGCTAGCTGTCACCCATCACCAAGGAATGAAATACTGTTTGAATGGAAAATAATAATAAAAATGTCTTGATAACCCGGGTTTTGATAAACAATTGATTTGAATATATAGGAAATAGGTAAAATAAGGAATTAAACCATGAACCGATCATTTTCCGGAGGAAGAGATGGATTCTATTGTCAGATTTCGGATGACCAAAAGTATGGTTAGGCAATTAAATTTTCTCATTGCCAATGACAAACTACATTATTAACAAACAAGTGTTTATTCAAACTTATATACCTACACTTCTTTTGATAATTTATGCTAACATTGTTATATTTCAATTAATGCAACGGAACTGAAATAATATAAAAAAAATTGTCAAGTCAGAAATCATGCTGCTTGTGCTGTGGAACTGTGTACTAGGTTCTAATAACATTGCTTTTTTATCCAAAGGGAAAGATGCAAAGATTTATAGGAGACATCTATGGGGTGCATAAAAGTATTGTCTCATGTATAATAGACAGAGTTAGCAGAGCAATAATAGCCCGCCTTCGGCCACAATATAATAATATCATCAAAGTTGTTCACGTTTCTAAACCGCAACTGTGAATTAACAAATAACCATAAACAACCCAATTCCCAAATAACATAACCCTAAAAAACTTCATAAACGCCAAACAAATAAAATCTAAAAATCGGTGTTGACACCCGTAAAAATAATTGTGTGTTTATTTTTACAGAAATATATCAAATCCAAGGAAAATTCGAAGCCATTTCAATGGCAACACTGAAACACTTAAACTAACTATTTAAATGTTGATGTAACTCAATTTGTTATTATTTTTAATTTATAAACTAACGTTTAGACAAGATTTTTATGCATAGCACAAAGGGTAACAATTATTATAAGCAATAATTATCAGCCTGAAACACTCATCAACATTGAAAAATCTTCCGAGAAAAGATACTTGCCGCCAACGGGACTTGAACCCGTGTCCTTCTGATTGCCGGTCAGCTGCTCTTGACCACTGAGCTATGGGGGCTTATCAAATACCCGCCAAATAATTCAATATATACTAGTGTTTCATTCAACAATTACTGCTTATTATATTTTTTCCACCTGAAAACAACCAACTTTATTAAAAAAATATAAATAAGCAGTAATTGTTGAATGAAACACTAGTATATATTGAATTATTTGGCGGGTATTTGATAAGCCCCCATAGAAAGACACGGGTTCAAGTCCCGTTGGCGGCAAGTATCTTTTCTCGGAAGATTTTTCAATGTTGATGAGTGTTTTAGGCTGATAATTATTGCTTATAATAATTGTAACTCAATTTATGTTGAAATGCAGCTTAACTTTAGTTAGGGATTAAACAGTTTAAATATTTAACTTTAAACCTTACTTTAACTTTTTTCGCTGTAATTGGCCCAAATTAATGAAAATCTGATTTTGCGTATACATATTGTTTTATTTCCATGAACTAAAACGGGGTGTTTGAAGCCCCACGCAACCACTTACGTTACTTTTTAGGCGCGAGTAACTAATTCTACTAACCTGGCTCGATATAAATTGTATGTGGTGTTGTATTGAACACAAAAAATTAGATACTTTTCACACAACCCTCTTCTCAATAGTCAAAAGGGTAGAAAAAGTTACCGGCCAAACCCTTATTCCTCCCCCACTCACTCTTACCTATTCTTTATCCCTTTTCTCGGAAACTAGCCACTTCTTTACTTCAAAGGGCTCGGATTGCCCTTAAAAATTACAAAAAATGTGCAAACCATTCAGAAGTCAAACAAGCATCAATAATCTATGGTAGTTACCCTGATTGACATTAACTACGGTCGTAAATGTGATCTATCTAGTGATGTGGTCAGTTTTTTAATGAGCAGATGTTCATTTCTACAGAGGAAGTAGGTCGAAGCATTGCTGTTAAAAAACAAATTGTGTCTTTGTTCAATTAACGGTTCATCTAACTAACTACCTAACCATCACGCCGTTTCCCCGCATGGGTAGGCAGAGAGGACGGACCGCCAAACAACTCGGTTTTGGCACACACTCTTTGCCTCACTCACATTCATACATCGTCTCATACATACTCTTCTATTATTCTGGCTTTTGACATGGCCCGTCTCAAGTATCTGATTCACTTGATCGTGAATCAGATACTTGATTTCCCGATCCCTTGAAATCCCCGACTTCTTCTACCATCATTTGCATCATATAATAATAACGTAGTATTTATATAGCGCAGTTTTGTGATGTTTCACTTCAAGTGCGCTTAATTATAATAAACTTAAAATTAACCTACAGTGTTGCTTACGAGTCCTTAAAAAATTAATTAAATAATGTGAAATAACGAATATACAAAAATATACAAAGCAATTCCTAAAGAACAATATTAACAACAATAGTGAGTGCTGTTTTGGCACAGGACAATATATAATGATAAACCATCACGGTGCCATTCAACAAGAATCATTTAAACTAAATTATATAGAACAGGAGGCAGTTAACATTTAGAAATAATACAAATTCAGAGTGCACATAAAACTATAGTAAGGAGGTAATCGAAACCAAACAATTACCAAAAACTTGAGGAACATGGCTTATTATAGTAGATTGAAAAGGAGTTAAAATTCATGAAAGGTATGATTTTTTAAATAAGTTTGTTTTTAAAGCTCTTTTATATATTCTTTTTACACGGTTCATCAATTATGGATAGTACAGACAAAATAAGGGACATGACTCACATGACATTTAGCATAGATCCATGACCAGAACCAAGAATTGATGAAAACACGACTGAACATCTGAAAAAACTGCCTACGTAACCCACTAACAGTCAGACTATACCAGGGGTTCCCAACGTTTTTTGATTATCGTATAGTCACTATACGATAATCAAATACATTGACCTATTGATGGACATAATAAATTAATAAATGGCGGATAATTTTAGTAAACTTATCGACTGTGGTTTGGTAAAAGAAAAGCTTTTAAGTCACAAAATGTAAATGTAAAACATTGGCGGGTAGGCACCTGTATGAGTTTTTACCTTTTTGAAGTGAAAACTTCTTCAGCACCGTTGTGATTTGAAACTCGATGAAACGAAAAAGCGACACTAAAAAGTAACAAACACATACATCTATCAGTGGCGGTTCGTGACTTTTTAGTGAGCTAGAGTGCTAAGATTGAAAAATATTACGTTATTGATGTTGTAGCTGAAAATGATTTTTTTTTCAACATTTCAACATTTTGAATGAAGATTTTCAGTAGATATGTCTTGATAAAAAATGTTAAAATTTTGAAAAAAATAAATTTCATTTTCAACTACAAAAACATCAATAATGTCGTATTTTTCAATCTTAGCACTCTAGCTCACTGAAAACTCACGGACCGCCACTGACATCTATAGGATTTAGCCTGCGAGAGAATGAAATAGAATAATCGGTCTCCTCTTTGTGCGGTGCTTCGTAGGCTATCGGTCTCCTCTTTGTGCAGTGCTTCGTCGCTTCCCCACTCTTGTCTACTTTAGTTTTATGAATTTCACAACACCGTATGAACTGCGCACAAATTTTTGAAGGGAAATCCTTTTGCACCGTTGTGATTTAAAACTCGATGAAATGGAAACGAGTGACACTAAAAATAGATAAACACGAAAAATTGCACTACGAAACATCGCGCTCTGTCAAGCGGCACGCATTGGCCGCTTTGATTCAAGCTCACTTTTCAAGGCTCCTATTGGTTGAGATTGTGTAGGTGAAGGTTTCACTTCTATCGCCTGTGAACTTCACTCAATTTTTTAAAAGTGAAACTTCTATGGCACCGCTGTGATTTGGATTTAGGATGAAACGGAAATAACGATAACTGCACCTGCGACGCATCAACTGCGCTCATCGGCCGCTTTGATTATGATGTCACTTTTAAAGGTTCCTATTGGTTGAGGTATGAAACGGAAATTACGCGAGGTCTGCGCTCATTGGTCGCTTTGATTACGACCTCACTTTTCAAGTATTAGTTGAGATTTTTTTGGTAATGTTTCGTTTCTACCGCGTGTAAATTGCACTCAATTTTTTTTTTATTAATAATTATCTATAATCAATCTTGTGATTCCAAACAATCGAGCTAACAAAAATCATTACATAGGTATCTAAAAGAGTCATCATTATCATCATCACTGTTGGCTCTACAACCCCTGGGGTCCTAGCATGGTCGGTCGATATAGGTTTTATCGAAAATGTCGGTAACTTGACATCGCTCCCGAGCACGACTGCAGGCCGCTAACGAGCAAATAACAGTTCACATCGACTAAGGGTTCCTAATTTATTTGACATAAACTGTTATTTCTTCGTTAACATCCTGCAGTCGTGCTCGGGAGCCATTTCAAGTTACCGACATTTTCGATAAAATCGATTGACCATGCTAGGGGGCCTGGTGGGTCTTGACCTTCTCAAGAGTCTTCCTCCACTCATCTCGGTTTTGTACCAGCTCTCTCCAGTTTGGAAGCTCCAAGGAAGATATATCTTTGAGGACGTTGTCGCTCCATCTTAATATTGGTGTTCCCAGGCTCCTTAAGGCTCTGCAACCGGGCCCGAAAAGAAGAAGATGGAGAGATACGAAATTACGAATATTAGAGGAGAAAACTAACATTTACAGCGACAAAATCGATGCGAAAATTGCGAAAATGTTTAATAAAACACGACTCGTTTAAAATAGAGCAAAAATCTCAAGGGCATTATCTAAAATAGCATATATTGAAACACTGTGAATTTTTTCATACATAGGTATAACTTGTAAAATAACTGAAACAAACGTGTTAATAATAATTTTTGGAGCATACTTTGCGATTTTTTTCTATCCAATTTTATATAATTTGCGTTTTGGCGCGGGCAAAGTCTAGATATTATGTTCAAGAATAACATACATTCTTTTAAGATCTTTAAAACTTACCGTGTTTAAGGGAGATATGTAAGAAATCGGTAGTAATTCGGGTAGCGGGCCCTTGAAGATGAGTTAATGGATGAATTATACCAGGGTATTATGCCTTATCGGTCTTCAGCAGGGTCGGAGTTCAGCAGGGACTTTGGTGCTTGATGCTCGGTCATTCTCTCTATATGACCCAGCCATCGAAGCCTTCCCAGTTTAATAAATTTTGTGATGTTTAGATCCTTAAACAGAGTATAAAGCTCATTGTTTTAAAGTCTGCGCCAAAATCCATTTTCTAAAACCGGTCCGAAGACACGCCTCAAAATTTATCTAAAAGAGTATAGGTATATTATCAGGTTGTGGGCATAAAGTTTCGATAATTTTATTTCAAAATTAAAACTGAACGTGTATTGCATATTATTTGAAAGAAACAATGTGTCGCCATATATAGTTTTTGTTTTTAAAGTGAAGTAGGTACCTACTTATTTACTAATTTAAATTCCCCCAGTTTTCTCAGTCGGTAATACAATGTAGATGCAGATAAATAGTGTTTAGATTGTCAGATAAAATAATAACGGAGGCTGGGAACTGCATGCGGGTGATAATTCCATAGACAATAGACAAGATGGACGCTGGCTGGCTACATTTATCTATGATTTGTTTTAACTTTTAACAATCAATTATGTTTTATTGGGAGGGAAAACAAAACAGATATAATTGAATCACGTGATGGTGGTCACCGTAAACATATTATATCTATTATTATTATTTTGGACTATTGGACTCGTGAGAACCTTTTTTTAAAACTTGCTTGTGGTCGATGGGTAAGGCTCTTCACTCGCAATCGGATGGTCGTGGATTCGAACCCCGCGTGTGTAAATAAATGTTATTAGGTTAATTTGTGTTTTTTTACATTAGCTCCTCACAAGAGGCCATGAGAAAAATAATTTCCCTAAGGGCCTCTGTCATCTTAGGGGATGCTGTGTGGAGGGTCTTTTTAAGGAAGGTAAGGATAGGAAGTTCTGGGAACGAAAAAGGTATGAGGGGTGGGTAGGATCTGGGGGTCAGTGTATCTAGGAGTGACGGACGTATCAATCCATTCCTCCAACTGCGGTGGAAGGCGATGGGTAGAGAGTCCGGCTGGAAAGGTCAAAGGGACTCCCTCAACTCAACCATTCTCTCTTGATCCGGCCCGCCATGCAGCAGGCGGACAGACGCATCCGCCGCTATGACCTGGATAAACCTCATCCTTATAATAATAAAAATCAATTAATTTGGTCAACTTATACAGCGCTGTTTTTGCGAAAAATCGCCTCAAGAGCGCTGTACAAAGTAGCATGGATTTTACTTTAGAATTTACTTAACTATGTAGGAGGCTAGATAACAACTCGTCTTGCAGCTATCAAGCGCATGGATAATTAAAATTCTAGGCCTCCAATAAATAAAATAAAATATCTTTTCATATGTACGTATTTCAAGATTATCGGAATATATATAATTAAGTATGAACCCGGGCACCCCTTCTAATGTAGCGAACCACTTGGTGTGACCTATGGCAGAGGTGTTAGTTATCAAATAAATGGTTCCCGGGGCGGTGGTGTTATTTCACTATTTTTACTTCTTCTTTTCCTTAAAAAAAACCCTCCATGTACCATCCATAAAGATGACATAGGCCCTGAGGGAAATTATTTTCCTCAGGGCCTCCTGTGTGGAGCTTGTTTAAAAAAAACATGATTTTGAATTATTTCGCATGGCTTCATCTTAAATAATTAAAAATAATATCGACGCTGGAAAGGATAAATGGCTAAAACGCCATGCTACGGCGCTTTAGCCATTTAATTTTAATTGATTAAACAAGTGAAAATCATAAGTAGGTAGACTTTTTGGAACAGTTCTACTGTTCACAAAACTAATAGTAAGTAAACAGATCACCTAACTTATTTATTTTTACACTACATTAAACTATGTTTTTTTTATCTTATCATTTATCCTAATAATATTCTTTCTCTGAACAACTATTGATTTGATTTATTTAAAATCGTTTCAAGTCTTATCTTACCTACCAGAACACGCCATTTATATAGCGCCATTTTTAACAACGAATTTACAGACAGGTGAATTTAAGCAATTTACAACGGTCGAGTTGAAACAGGTATTCGATACGCACATGTATCTACCTAAATGTAAATAATAGGTACAAAATATTAATTACATTTCATATTGATACTATTTTGGCCCCTACGAAATGTTTTTAATTGAATTTTACGCACGCGTTGTTTTTAGGGGCCATGTTACCAAACATGAATATGAGATATATTCTGCAAAGTTTTAAGAGGGGTTTCATTTTCAGGGAAGTACTGGACCCATAGATATTATTTTTAGCAGTTTCGCCTCAAAATTAGGTTATATTTTGAATCCTTAGAGAACATTTTAATGCGTTAACTTTTCTGTGACTAAACGAAAATATGAAAAAAAACAAATTTTCCATCTGCCTTTTTCCCTTCCTTGACGATTCGTCTTACCGTTGATTCAGATTTACCTGTGTGTGAAAAACATCATTAAAATTATTATTATCGAAGGTAGTTTTAAAAAACACACTAGATAATATTCACTTAGAAAGAAAGAAAGAGAAAACGAGAAAAAAGTAACTTTTCTACGAGTTTAACGAAATTGCACATTATTATTATTTTTTATTCAGTTATTCCCTTTTTCCTGTGGCCGCATATTAACTGTCAAATGGATGTGTCAAACTCCGATTTTTGAACATAACCTCAAATCAGATTGTAATGGTTATTATCGCTCGAAAATTGGCATAAATCTTGTAATACTAATGAGATTTATTAAACAAACTATACTGCGTACCAGTTATTTCTGCAGTTCATTGTAAACATCTTCTAAATTAGACAAAAGCTCCTTCGCGTGATACTCGGCTAGGATATAACCCCTCTTGCATCACTATGTAATGGTTTATTCATTTTAATTAAATTCAGGCAAACAATGAATAAAAATATTATCAAATCAGCGATCTTCTACTCAGATTTAAGACAATAAATCAACCGTAACATGTGATAACATGACAGCCATAGGAAACGTCATAACAAAACGAATAATTCGGTGCTGCCATAGTAATGAAAACGTTTAGTTACAATTTATTTAATTTCTACACTCAATTGCCAAACTATACCTACCTTTTCAAATATTTAAATTTTGATATTGAAAATTTGCGTAAAAACTACATATCTGCGGATTCCCCGAAAAAATACGTAAAATAAAAGAATCTTAAAATTTTAAATGAATATTTGTAATAAAACTGTGACTTCACTTTTTATCACTGTCATACAATTTTATATTAAAATTAAATGTTAAACTTTGTTGTTTGGTTGGGGGTACAAAAAGATTTATCATATTGTAAAATGATCGGGTTTGTAAAATATCTGAATAACATAGCTCGTATGTTCCTTGCAATGAGAAACATTATTTCTTTCGCTTGCTAACATAAAAGAAATCACAAATGTTTGCATGACAGGAAGAGAGATATATCTATAACTTTTAATAATGAACGGTCGCTTCGGGACATTTTGGGTCTCCTGTTATTATAACGGGTTAAAACCATGTATCTATTAGACTAGCAGCTCTCTTAATTTTTGTCTATATTTTCTTGACGGACTGCAGTATTTCCCGTACACACTTAATTTTAAGGCGATCCAATAGTCCAGGAAAAAATCGAAATCGGAATTCACGCTCTTTAATGGGAGGAGTTTATAAATACTTAAGAAAAAACGGCGCTATATAAATCATCCAAATATTATTATTATTATTAAAAGGCTTTTGGAAAGGTTGGAAAAGGTATTTGAGAATTTTTTTCACAGGTTGATTTCTTAAAGGCCTGTAAAAAACATTAACTCATTTTTTACGCATTGTTTATTGTAATAAAACAGAATTTTAAAATTGATTTCACGGAGCAAAGCGACGTGGAGCCTAGCGTCCGTTTACCGCTCCGTTCGGGGGCGAACTGATAAAAAAAAACGGGCGTGTCTAGTTATGTCCCTTCGGTGGACGGCATAGAGTTCACTTTGAAAAACCGAATTCGTCGACTAGCAGCCGTATTGTAAAATAACAACGCGAAAATGCATATTTTATTTTATTTTGGGAAGATCGGGTGTAAATATCAACTTTTTTTGCGATTATTATAAAATAAACTGAATTTGCTACATTATACAATAAAACCATATCCGAAAAGGGGTTTATAAATAGAAGAGTTTGGACTTGAAAGCGTGTTTTTTAGACATTATACTTTATTTTTTTATAGGCTTATTAAAAGACTTATAAAAAAACTGACCGATGTTTTTAAGGGCCAAGGTATGTTCTACACGCAGTATTTAATTGAAGCATCTATAATACTTCTAAGCGATCAAATTTTCAAAACAAAAAAGTATGATTTTGTGTGATTTTGCATTATTTACTATGGCTTCATCTTAACAGTAACCTGCTAAACTGTTTTGTATTTTCAAATATTTTTTATGTTATCACATCCAGTGCCTCCCTGTGCCGTTGGTTCCGGCTAACAGCATGCAGCACAACTCTAGCGCATACCTAACCCTCTGTTTACGCACCACACTCTGGTGACTAGTGACTAGAGGCAACTATAGCCAACTACAGCACGTGCTGTCGATTTTACGCTCCGAGGGCATTACGCTGATCCTGCCACTGATTTTAATCTTCGATATTATGTCGAAAAACTTTTTTTTTCTGTTTTACCCTATTTTCAAACCTCGGCGCATTAAAATGAAACGCGGGTGGTGTTTTGTCCATACTAACATATGCCCCTATTTCCTCTTTAGATTCTGACACCAGTGGAAATTAAAAAATATATATATTATAAATATCGACCACAGGAATATCCCTCCGTTTTAAATTTTTTGATAAATTACTTCTTATAGGAGCTGGGACTCTCGAAAAATCGTTAATATTTCCTAGTTTGAAAGCCGTCAACGGACGTTCAGTAAACGAGTATATTAGACGATGTATTTTTAAAAAAGCAAAACGTTTTTACAGACATAGTATATTTTCTTCTAATATATCTAATAGGTGAAAAAATAAAGCCATTCAACTTTTGGAGGGAAATACAAAATCTCGATTTTGACGATTTTATTTAGGTATAGTCAGCCAGAGATGCAGTTGTGGTTACTTGCGGTTACTTCGTGCCTTTCCCATAATACATGGCTCGGCTCGCGCTTGTGTTCGCAAATGTATACGCAGTGTAACAGCGACAGATATAGCTTTTTTTATAAAGGTTATAGATAGATTTGAAAAATACCCATTTGTTCAAATTTATCGACACTCTAGCCATGAAAACTGAAATCGATAGGAACTGCATTGTGAGTTCAATAAAACGAAAAACACCGAAGATAAATAAATGAGCCGTCAAAATATTGATATTTGAGGCCGGCGAAAAGCTGGCGAAATTTTTTTTATTATTTTATTTGTGTGATTACCTCAAGAGTCCCAGCTGCTCCTTTCAGGAGTCAATGAGGTTATGGCGTCCCTAATTGGGATAGGTACCTATGCTGTGTGGCTGAAGTTAATGGGGAGGGGAAGGAGATGGGGAAGAGGAAGGTGGGGAAGTACCTGGCTATTCAAATCTGGTCACTAAATACGTCTAAAGCCATTTCAAGCAACATTTCAATTCTGAATAATGGTCACCAGGGCGATAGAGAGAGTATCTTCCACTCTAAAACGTGCCGCAAGTATCCTAAATATTATTTTTAATGAATTAATTGTGAAATAACACTAATTAATAAAATAAAATTTATTTGCCACCGCCGCGATTCGATTCCGCGACCTTCGGATTGCGAATCAAGAGCCTTATTCCTCTACCACGGAGGCCGCCATGACGGTCCATGTGCGGCGGTAGGGAGGTACTTCAGCACTGCCATTCGAATTATGAATTGTACTGAGTCGTCTCGTGTGACGTTACGAAACACCATTGCATACATCTTATCAAAGATCACTAACTTTGAAAGCTCATAACTTCGTAATTTTTTAAGATATCGGAAAACAAATTCTACTGTCGATAATAACTCTTTAATGTAAACACTATGTACCATGGATATTGGAGGTAAGATATTATCATTTGCTGACGATACAGTCTTAATATTCGAAGATGAAACATGGCAAGCAGTTATAAACAAAACTAATAATGGCCTAATAAAAGTGAGGCATTGGCTTGACACAAATCTCCTTACACTCAATATTGACAAAACACAATATATGACGTTTTCCATACGCAAACATAATTTTCCCAACAACTGCCCTAAACCAATAATTCACTCGTGTTCACTAAACATGCATTCCACACCCACCCGGAACCCCACCTATTACAAATTGCACGTGTCCTACCCTTAAATCATCTAAGGAAGTTAAATATCTGGGCATAATCATAGATGACCAATTACGTTGGGAAGCACACATAAGTGGCACAGTTAAACGACTCCGTAAGCTCTGCCATATATTCTGTTCTCTTAGATCCATCTTAGACCTAAAAACCCTTAGAAGCGTATATTTTTCCCTTTTTCAATCCATTGCAACATACGGTATTTTTGGATGGGGTGGTTGCACAGAATCCGTCATTAATCCAATAATTACCTAATACTGAGAATCATATTTAAATGCCAACCTACCCACCCCTCTAATGTGCTATTTACTAAATTTAAGGTCTTAGATATTCGCCAACTATTCACTAAGACAAGCCTATCCTACATACGGAAAAATAACCTACTGGTGGTCCACAACATCAAGCCAAAACCCGCTTTTCATCAAATCTGGGATGCGTGGTCCCAAAAACTAGAACCACATTCGCTCACCGACAATTTTGGTTAAAAAAAAAAAAAACAAAATTGTGATACCCTTTCATAAAAAAATATGAGACGACCTCATTGAAATGGCTTGAATATTTAAATGATTTGTAGAGGGCTATTAAGGCATATTTATAAGTTTAAAAATACTTCCCTTTCTTCATTGGTTAATTCTTCACCCTTCTAACAATATATTTACCAACATTCTTTTTAGACAGGCCCCACACTTTGTTTATAAATAGAACGTTTTTTATTCCAAGTTTGAATTCAAAGGGGAGAATTCAACAACCAATAGCGTTAAAAGAACGCATTTTTATAAATAGAACATTTTTTATTCCATTTACAAACCGAGGGGGAACCGCGGCAACCAATCGGATCGACCGCGACTTTTTATAAATAGATGTTGATTCGTTTTTCAAACAACGCGGCGGAGTTTCAACCAATAGTGTGGCTTGGTTTTTGTTAACACAATGTTTTTTATCTTCTTTTTTTATCACGGTATTTTTATGAACCAATCCACGATCGGTTTGTTTTTAGGCTGCCTTTGGTTATTTAAAAAATTATCTATAGTAGAAATGAGATCCCTGAGGAGTAGGTACGTATGCTATAACAGTGTATACGATCGTGTGAGAAACGTGGAGATAAACAAATAATGCAAGGCTGATGTAAGAATAATGATGGTTTGGGCATGTAGAGCGAATGAACGGGAAAGGGGTGTAAGGAGAATATATGATGCAAATGTGAATGGTAGAGGTCGGGGACGCCCGAGGAACACATGGCACAACCAAGTAAATCAGATATATGAGTCAGGCCATGTCGAGAGCCAGAATAATAGAAAAGCATGTATGAGACGGTGTATTAACGTGAAAGAGGCAAGGAGTGTGATTTGTTTGGCGGTCCGTCCTCTCTGCCGACCCCTGCGGGGAAACGGCGTGATGGTTAGTT
The DNA here is from genome assembly GCA_929108145.2 of Limnephilus rhombicus. NCBI lineage: Eukaryota > Metazoa > Arthropoda > Insecta > Trichoptera > Limnephilidae > Limnephilus > Limnephilus rhombicus. The sequence continues at coordinate 17,195,790 of OV815292.1, read as the reverse complement.
AGTTAGTTATCTTTCGTATTTTTTTCTTTAGGATTTTTCTTTTATCGGAGGTGGGCTATCATTACTTAAATATTCATTCTGCGGAACTGCACTCGTATCAGTCACACGGATTTCTAAAGTTGAACTCAAGAACGAGTCGTAGTGACAATTGTACAAATATTGGGTAGAAAAATAAGTCACTTAATGTCTTTGGTGTGTAAATAATAGAGATGAGAATCAAATAATAGAAATCATTGAGTTTAGAAATCCATTCGATGAATTCTCTTTGGAAAAACATTTTCTTTTCCTTGAGTCAATAAGCTTACGTAAATAAATTCGTAAATATACCTAATAATTCGAAAAGAAATTATAAGGATATCACATTATGGCAACACTCGGACTGCCTTCAAAATGGCGCCAAGGAAAATCGGATATGCTTTCTGTCTAAGGTTTAGCGCGTTGTCTATGGCAAATATTTGTAGTGTTTTCCCGCCGAAACTATTAGGAAATTGTGGAACTCAGGAAATCATTCGTCTTTTTCAGTCGGCCCTTGAATGCTGGGAGCTGGTGGTTAGATTTGCAGACAATGACGTGGTTAATGGATGTTGTAGGTATTAGAAGCATGAAAGAGTCGTAATTATTTTTGGTAATCACCACGAATTAGATGTCAATAAATTGTTAATGCTAACGTTTTTAAGGTGAGGGAAAATGCTTTTCATGCTTTATTGTGCTTTAAAATATCTAGTTGATCTAATAGTCCAGGGAAAAATCGAAATCGGAATCCACGCCTCTTTTTGGGAGGAGTTTAAAAATACTTGAGAAAATAAAAATACTGGCGTCCCGCAGGGATCGGTTCTGTCTCCGACTTTGTTTTTGTTGCACATCAACGACCTTTTGTCATGTGCACCGATTCACTGTTATGCGGATGACAGTACAGTCCATGATAGCTTTTTGTTTGACAAGCCCCCAAAGGGCTCACAAACTCCAACAGCTCGTAGGGCTTTGAAGCAAATAATGGACGGTTTCCTCGAGAGTGTTTTCTCTTAGGGTAAAAATAATCTCGTTGAATTTAATGTTTCAAAGACCCAATCTTGTCTGATTACGTCAAAAAGGAACGCAATGAAAATCTAGTATCTTTCAACGGAAGCAATCTTCCGAACAGGCCCTCCATTGATATGCTTGGTGTAACCCTAAGATCATAGTTCCATGGTGTAACCCTAAGTGACCAGCTCAGGTATGGGGGCTCTATCGAAGCCAGAGTAAAGTTAGCCTCCTAAAAACTGGGCGTACTGTACAGGGCCCGCAGATAATTTAATAGTACACAACTGCTAACCCTGTACAAATCACAAGTGCGCCCCACGGTTGAATTTGGCAGCCACCTCTGGTCTGGAGCTCCAAAATACCTGAAAAATACCCTCGACTCTGTGCAGAAACGGGCGGTCCGTTTAATAGATTCTCCCATCTTAACAGACGGATTGCAATCTTTAGAGCACAGGCGTCGGGTGGGAATGCTATCTTTGTTCTACCGGTATTACAATGGAAGATGCTCCGAGGAACTAGCATCATTGATCCCTTCGGCACCGGTGCATAGTCGGGAAACACGCCAAACGCGTGCCCAACATTTGTACACGGTTGACATTTGTCACGTGTTCAACAGCTCGGCTGTGGAATGATTTGTCGGCCTCTGTGTTTCCTCCTTCCTACAACATGGGTCTCTTCAAGACCAATGTTCATTCCTTCCTCTCCTCAAAAAGACCCTCTACACAGCATCCCAGATGACATAGGCCCTGAGGGAAATCATTTTCCTCAGGGCCTCCTGTGTGGAGTTAAAGTAAAAAAAAAAAATCTACATTCTACAATAAAACCACAACCGAAAAGGGGTTCGTAATATTTTAAGTTAATTTTCACGTTCTGTGTAAGTTGCTCTATAAAATTGAAATAATCACAGAACTTGAATATATAATGTTCTGTGATTATTTCAGTTTTATAGAGCAACTGGCCTGTAATGTTATAATAACAGAACTTGAATAGAACTTAGACAGAACGTGAAAATTAACTTAAAATATTTGATGAAACCGTCAAATTTTTTGAAACAACCCGTCCTTAGCAGTACATCACCATCAGTTATTTTTTCCCAATTTGGCGATATTGCAGATCGAAAGATTAGGTTCTTACTTTTATGTCCGTAAAAGGGTGTGTTTCTTCTTTTTAGAAGCTTGATCAGCATTATTTGATTATTTACTTTACAGGATCAAATGCTGAATTATCACTTGATGAATGTAATAAATGCGCAGGAACATTCATAGACCTAAGAAAAGCATTCGATAGTATCTCACACGTAAAGCTTATCAAAAAACTGAAATTAAATAACATCAACGACATAGCCGTCCAATGGATAGAAAGTTACTTGAACATAATCGTGCACAATTTGTTAAAATAAATGACCAAACTACCGACCAGGAAACGTCAAATTTTGGTATCCCACAGGGCACCGTGCTAGGACCAATATTGTTCATTTTGTATGTAAACGATATATTTATTCAACCATTACATGGACGAATTATCTCTTACGCCGATGATACCGTTCTTTTAATAAAAGAAAAAACGTGGGAAAAAATTAATTTAAAAGCTACAGAAGACATAAATAATTTAAAAATATGGTTTGACTATAACCTCCTTTCGTTGAAAAGTGATAAAACATATGTCATCTCTTTCGAAATTAACACCAACAATATATCAAATCTTCAAATAATCTTACATAATCATTCTCTCGCACAACACGATACTAATCACTGTCGACAAAATTGTTCACTTCTGAAAACAGCGGATAAAATTACATATCTCGGAATAATCATAGATAAAAACCTAAAATGGAAAGATCACATCGGACATACAATAAAAAGAATTAGGAAATTAATTTATATATTCTTACGAATTAGAAACTTCTTATCAACGAAAAATATATACTCAATATACTACGCACTAGTACAGTCTATTCTTCAGTATGCCATTATCAGTTGGGGAGCAGCTTACAAAACTAGTTTGGCCCCCATAGAAATTGTTCAAAGACTCATTATAAAAATTATACTAAAAAAACCTCCAGACTTCCCCACTGAACGGATATTCGAAGAGTTCAAAGTTCCAACATTTAAAAACTTATTTGAGAAAAATTCAATCATACAAATTATAAAAGAAAAAGATAAGTTCTCATTCATAACTGAAAATCGTACAAGACTTACACATGTATTTGTATGCCCCAAACTAAACACGTCTTTTGCCCAACACCATTATACACACCAAGGAAAATACTTCTTTAATAACCTTCCAGTAGAAATCAGAAGCAAATGACAAAGTACAATTGTTGAACTCCATCAAAAAACATTTTAGAGAAATCACCAACGGGAAAATTGCTGCTTCCCTCATCACCACATGAATGTCACACTAAAAATTATACCTATTTTACTTATTACTGAATACATGTGGATGATTTTATCTTTTAGTTAAAGGATCTTGATTGCGATATGATTAAACTGTGTTTTAACGGTGTATGTATATTAAATGTGAATCTGTGCATATGTTATGTGAAACACCTGACTGCATAAATTGTAAATATTTAAAATGTATCCACAAGCTCCTTCATCCACAAGCAAATGCTTTTAATGGAGGAAAAGGAACACTGTAACATGTTCCATTTTTTAAGATAAATAAAATTATAATCAATGGCCTGCTTGGATCGCGGTTAATATTCCGGAGGCTTCGGACTTCGTAACGATTACCTCAAAAAAAAGAAAAATTGCTAAACCAGCAGATAATAGAAATGCAACAGATTTTGAACAAATACATCGAAAAACACCCTCCACGCAAAACGACTCCCTTCCAAATAATTCTGTTTTACAGGATGTAATTCCGTCCACTTCTTCCTCGATTTCAAGTCTAACTCCAGCAAGCCCTTCAACCACACCCGCCCCACTGGTAAACAATACTCCTTCACAAATGTCACGTCTGTATAATAATCTTGATAGACCACCTTACATTACACACGTGACTAAAATTTCAAAGGATGAAAAACAATCAAATTTATACGATGTGGACTTTGGACATTTTATGTTTAAAAATAAAATCCACCCTGTCTGGAATGGAGTAAAATCGGTTGGGCGTAACCGTCTTTCTGTTGAATTCAAGACAGCGGCTGAGGCCAATAGCTTTGTAAAATCTGATGTTGCCAAAAAAAACTCGTACAACGTTTTCATACCTACATATCAGGTTACAAAGTTAGGTGTCACAAAAGGGATCCCACCTCACTGGTCGATAGAGGACATCCTGGAAAACATTACTGTTCCTCAAGGTTTCGGAAAAGTTTTAAAAGCGCGTCGTCTAAATTACAGGTTTAATACGGGAAACTCTGTAGAATGGAGACCCTCCCAATCCGTTGTCCTAACATTTGACAGCAAAGACCTTCCACAAAATGTTACTATGTTTAACGTCTCTCTACCAGTAGAGCTCTATGTGTTCCCAACTGTGCAATGCTACAAGTGCTGCAGATTTGGACACACGAAGAACCTCTGCAGATCAGAACCCCGTTGCTTCAAGTGCAGTTCGTCCCATAGTGGCGATTCCTGTGATAAAACAGAGGAAAATTATAAATGTTTAAACTGCTCCGGTACCCACATGTCCATCAGCAAAACTTGCCCTGAACTGTCAAGGCAGCGCAATATTAAACACACAATGGCCGAGAAGAGCATCTCTTATGCGGAAGCATCAAGAATGTTTAACAAATCCATTCCATCTTATTCTGAAGTAACTTCCAAAAATTCTAAAAAATCCACCCCTTCTCAACCTTCTTCTTCTTCATTTAGAAAAACTGTTGAAAGGGTCGTGAAACCTAGAGTTCTAACAAAAAAAAATAATGCTAATCACGAATCCCTTCTGTGGTTCCCTAACGGACAAATTCCTTCCAGTTCAAATTTCAATTCTTACCTAAAGTCATCTACTAAAGAACAAAATTATAATATAGACCTTAACTCTACACTAATCACCTCATTTTTACATATTTTACAAACTTTAAATAAAAACAACATTCAAATACCGTCCCACGTTGCTAAACAAATTACTAATATTATCAACTCAACTAGAAATGGCTCCTCTGATGAGGATTCTTCAGTGGAATTGTCATAGTCTTAGAAATAAGACTGAAGAATTTTTAAACACATTACACTCAAACTCAATTGCAGTGGCTGCCATCTCGGAGACGTGGCTGGAACCGGATTCTGATTTCAGAGTCAGGGGATACCACTGTCTTCGAGACGACCGTCAAGATGGAAAGGGCGGCTCCGCTCTTTTCATTAAAAAATCATTACCCTTCTCCCCTGTAGATGTAAAACCAATTGGTTGTCCTTTTCAAGTGACGGCCGCAAAGGTTTTTGACACTACAATAATTTCTTTGTATATATCACCATCTAATAAACCTTCTAAATCAATCCTAAAAGCTATGTTTTCCAAGGTCACTACCCCTTCTCTTGTTCTGGGAGATTTCAATGCCCATCACGGATTATGGGGAGCTCACAATTGTGACAGAATGGGCAGAGATATTGTTGATCTACTAGATGAACTAGACTTTTGTATTATCAATGATGGTTCTCCTACTCGTCTTCAGGTGCCTGGTCAGCGACCCAGCATGGTTGATCTTACTATTTGCAATTCCAACATAGCCGCATCCCTGTTATGGAAGGTTTTGGATGACCCTCATGGGAGTGATCATTACCCCATCCTCATTGAATCCTCAAATATTTATCATTCCAACAAAAATGTCAAGTGCAGTAGTCGAAAACCAAGGTTCTTAACTGCCAGAGCCAACTGGAATGACTATTCAAATCATACAAAGTTCTCTGTGCAAAATCTGCCCTCTCCAACTACAGAAAATGTTGCGGAATGTTACGATTTATTTGTGTCTGCAGTCATTACGGCCGCAGAAAAATTTATCCCCATTAAAACGACACGTAACAAAGGGAAACCTCCCCCAGCTCCTTGGTGGGATATTGAATGCTCAGACGCAGTAGATATGAGGAAAAAATATGCGAAAATTTATTCAACAAATATGAATATGGAGAACTTCCTTCAGTATAAACAAATTGAAGCTAAGACCAAACGTCTTCTAAAAAACAAAAAACGTCAAGGCTGGAAAAAATTTTGCACATCATTATCTCCCGAAGTTCCTCTTTCAGTTGTTTGGAATTCAATTCGCAGGTTTAAGGGTTCTCACGTCCCAACGGTGACTCGACCACTCACTTCAGAGTGGGTGAAGGAATTTGCCGATAAACTAGCTCCTCAAACTGCAAGTAATTTTAATGAAACAGAATTCACATACTCATTTAAAACACGGGGTTGGATGGACACCCACTTCAATTTAACGGAACTTAGGGAGGTCTTAAACGATCTCACAGACTCATCCGCTGGTGTAGATGGAATTCCTTATAGCTTTATTAAAAACTGCGACGTTACCACACTAAACTATTTTCTTTCAATTATAAATCTGATCTTTGACTCCGGCAAAATTCCATCATCCTGGAAAACTCAAATAATTGTTCCCATTCTGAAACCCCAGAAAGACCCTAACTCTGGACTTTCTTACAGACCTATAGCTCTGTCATCTTCCTTAGTTAAAATAGCTGAACATATGATCAAAAGACGTCTAGACTGGTATGCAGAAAATGAGAAAATTCTTCCCAGCTCTCAGTTTGGCTTTCGAAAAAGAAAAAGTACGATCGAAAGTGTGTCCATCCTGACTTCTGATATCCAGTTAGCCCTGGCCGATAATGAATTCCTTGTCGGTGTTTGCCTTGATGTGTGCGGAGCTTTTGACAATGTTTTATTGGATGTTTTATTTAATAAATTATTAAAAATTGGCATCCCTCGTAAGCTTTCCAGTTTTATAATTAACCTCCTTCTTACCAGGAAAATTCAAATCCAGGTGCTGGATTCTCCTCCACTGGAAAGAACAGTAAACAAGGGTTTGCCTCAGGGCTCCGTCCTTAGTCCTATCCTTTTTAATATTTATACCTTTGACCTGCATCGGAGTATGCATCCATCTTGTAAAATACTCCAGTATGCGGATGATCTTTTTATATATATTTCAGGACGAATTATTTCTATTCTGGAGGATGTGATTAACATTTGCATGAAAAACCTTGACACCTGGTTAAAAAATCACGGCTTAGAAATTTCTCCGTCCAAAAGCAATGTTATCGTCTTTTCCAGAAAACGTGTTACTCCGCGTGTAACAGTCCAAATAAATAATTCAATTCTCCCTATGCAGGTACAAATAAGATTCCTTGGGGTAATTTTAGACTCTAAGTTAACATGGAACCCGTATGTTAATTTAATCATTAACAAATGTCAAGCTGGCCTCAACACTTTACGTGCCGTTTCACGGGTCTGGTGGGGAAGTCATCCATTCACCCAAAAACTTTTTTATAACGCATATGTTAGGAGTCATTTGGATTACGCGTCATTCCTCATTGAACCCACTTCTAAAAAGAACCTCGCAAGGTTGGACCGTATTCAATTTCAATGTTTAAGATTGATTATCGGAGCAATGCGTTCTTCCCCAATTAACGCTTTACAAGTGGAGGCTGTGGAGGCTCCTCTTCATTTCAGAAGACAGTTCTTGGCTGACAAGTTTTTATTTAAATGCTTAAGACTCTCTAATCACCCACTGAAAGACAAAATTACTGCACTCACTGCTCAAGTGAAATCACTTCCATATTGGAGGAACAAATCAATCCCTCTTCTTGTTAAAAGCCTCCATACGTACTGTTCGTATAAACCCCTCTTAAATCCATCAGACAGACTTCCTTTATATGCCAACTCCTTTCGTATTCATTTGTGTAAACCAAATATTCTTTTTTCTCTCGGCATGATTAACAATCACGAAGCTCCAACAAAACTTATCGAAATTTTAAATTCGAAATATTCCAACTGGAAAATTATTTACACAGATGGTTCCAAGTCTCCCTTATCAAACCATGTGGGAGCGGCATTCCACTGTCCATCAGATCAAGTCGATAGAAAAATTAAACTTCCAAAAGAGGCTTCCGTTTTCACTGCTGAATGTATAGCCATTTTTGAATCCCTCAAATATATTGACGATGTTAACATTGGAAAATTCTTAATTCTCTCCGATTCCCTGAGTGCACTTCAAAAATTAAACTCTTCCCCTTTCTATTACCCAGAAGACAATTTCTGTGTTGGAATTCGCACTTTAATTCATAAATTAACCGACTCTGGCAAAGAAATCGTCTTGGCTTGGATACCTAGTCACTGCGGTATCCCTGGAAATGAAAAGGCCGATTCATTGGCGAAAGATGCCATTATTTCGGGGGATATTTTATATACATTTTTAAACACCGATGACATTTTCATAAAATTAAAGGAAAAAATGATTTCCACATGGCAGAATCATTGGGAAGAATCTAGTCAATCAAAAGGATATAGCTTTTTCACAATTCAGCCAACGATTCCTTCAAAACCGTGGTTTTCAAGACTTTCTTTTAACAAACTCTCGACATCATCCATTTGCCGCATGCGGATAGGGCATTGCTGCCACAATGTTCACCTGACAAAAATTCATATTAAGAATTCTGCGATGTGTGAATGTCGTCTTGGTGAAGAGGATCTCAATCATATTTTTTTCAGTTGTCCTTTAAATAATTCATACAAAAATTTCTTCCCTCACCTAATCAGTTCGGGTATATTGCCTCCCTACAACATTGCATGCCTGTTATCTTCTGTGAACAAACGCGTGTATAAAGTCTTGGCTAATTTCCTGAATATTAACAGCATCAATTTGTAACTGTAAGTTAAGTTTCATGTATTTATTTATTTATTTTATTTTTTACGCACAATAAATTGTGTCAGCATATCTTTTAATTTCCTTGTTATGTTTAATTAAAATCATCTCTTATTGTAATAATTTTGCGTATTATTATTATTATTATTTGTATAGTATTATTATATAATGTAGATAGGTTCTTGTTATTAAAACTAAATTAGTTAATATTAACCAAAAATTACACTCACAAAATTACACTCACAAAAGCATTCACTTGACACTGGCCAGAACACTCTTTTGGGGTGAAGAGCCATTAAAAAAAAAAAAAAAAAAAAAAAATGGCCTGCTTGGTAATAAATATGTTATTGATGATGTGATAAATATTGAAAGAATATCAACATATAAACATTATTTAATTAAAGCTGTTTGTCAGCGCTTCTCAGTTGGAATACAATCAAATATTCTTTGAATGTTTATATTCTTCATCAATGTTTACTACTGGAATTTTTATATTTATTTTTATTACGTACTTATTTTTTAGTTCAAAATATCTTGTATACATGTACGTACCTATATGAGGTTTTCTTTTTCTTCATATTTGTATTTTTAATAGCTTAGATAGTGTGTGTACTTTATGCTGTCACTTCTATATGTAGGTACTTCTTATTTTTTGTCATATGATTTTTTTCTTAATTATGTTATATTCTGTATCCGTTTCAAATTATGGTAATTCCTATGTAAAAGCCGTTAATCGGCGTTAATTCATAATTAAAAAAATATATTATTTCGCATTTAACATAAATAAATGTTTTTATCAACTTTATATTATGTCTTGTCTACTTAAACAGTAAATTTAGAATAATATGCGCCCCGAAAGCGAATGGAAGAATTGAAAACCTGGCTATCACTTGAACAAATACCTACCTACCTGGCTGCACAGATAGTTTCTGCTCAACTATTTATAGATTGTTTGTGCCAGGTTTACTTTGTCAAATCTCTCGACATTTAATAGCCAAATTTTCGAGTCATCAGGTTGTAAAACATTCAAATTCAAAATTATAATCAATGGACTAGCCGCCGCGATTTCTTACATATTTTTGTACTGAAAATTTGATCGCTTAGAAGTGTTGATAAGAAAGAACATGTTGATCGTGTATTATAGATACTTCAATTAAATACTGCGTATAGAATTTATCTTGGCCTTTAAAAATATCGGTAATTTTTTTTATAAATCTCTTAATAAGCCTAGAAAAAAATAAAGTATTAGGTGTATAGAAAAAGACTTTCAAGTGCAAACTCTCCTACTTATAAGCCCCCTTTTCGGATATAGTTTTATTTTTTAATGTGGCAAATTCAGTTTCTTTTATAATAATCGCAAACAAATTGTATATTTACGCCCGAACTTCCCAAAATAAAATAAAATATGCATTTTTGCGGTGTTATTTTTGACATCAACCAATACGGCCAGCAGTCGACGAATTTGGATTTTCAAAGTGAACCTTATGCCGTTCATCTAAGAACTACAGACTTACCACACCCATTTTGTATCAGTTCGGTCCCGGCTGCGACGGGGAATAGACGTCTTAGACTCTGTGTCGCTTGGTTCCGTGAAATCAATTTTAATTCTCCTTGTTATTACAATAAACAATGCGTAAAAAATGAGTTAATATTTTTTACCGGCCTTTACGAAATCAACCTGTAAAAAAAAACCTTTTTCTCAAGTATTTTTAACACCTCAGAAAGAGGGATGAATTCCTATTTCGATTTTTCCCTGGACTATTGGATCACCTTAAACTACAAACATAATTTTTTGAAAACCTCGCATCATGAGCTTTTTTTGCTTCCTTTTTCCCCCCGGCTTGCCCCCTTCTCATTTATCTAGGTTCCTTAAAATCTCCCTGACCTTCCCACTCCCCATCTCCTAGAACTTTACCTTACCCCCTTCCCGTACTCTAAAACCAATACTTACCGGACACCGGACATTTTACCTTTCCGGATCGTTTAGATTTTCAGTGTAAAACTTGTTACATTCGAAAAGAAACTTGTTAAATTTGTCTTTATCATTTAACAAACTATGACGCCATTGCTCGGCAAGAAAAGGTAGAGCGAGAACTCCACACACCTGTCCAAATCGAACATACCTTTCTTCTCCCAAATTCATACATCTTCGCCAATATATCTATTCTTACATGACGTGACCTGTCTCAAGGACTTACTTGATCATGCCGTTTCATGACAGAGTGTCACTGGCTTCTTAATTCATTTCCTTGTTAGATTAGTCTTACTAAAAAACGTGATAATAAAATTTACAATTTTATATAATTGATAAACAATCGAGTATGTAAAAACCTTACATACCTACTCTTACGTAGCAATGTGAAATCGAAACTTTTTTTTCACATTAGCTCAACACAGCTGGCGTAAACTAGCGGTACGGCTTTTGACTCGCAATCCGAAGGTCGCGGGATCGAATTCCGGCGTGGTCAATTAAATTTTATCTGATTAATTTGTGTTATTTCGTAATTAATTCATTTAAAATAATATATACAAAGAATATTTTTGCGGTAAGATCCAGAGTGGAAGATTCTCTCAGCATCGCCCTGGTGTAAGACCGCCATTCAGAATTGAAACGTTGCTTGAAATGGCTTTAGCCGTGTTTGGTGAGCAGATTTGAATAGCCAGGTACTTCCTCACCTTCCTCTTCCCCATCTCCTTCCCCTCCCCACTACCTTCGGCTTCACAACATACCCCAATTGGGGATGCCATAGTCTCACTGGCTCCAGACGGGAGCAGCTGAGACTCTTATGAGTTATTCATATAAAAAAAAAATAAGGAAAAATCAGGAGGCCTTGAGGGAAAAAAATCCTCAGGGCCTATGTCATCTTTGGGGATACTGTGTGGAGGGTATTTTTAGGGAAAGGAAGGAGAGGAAGTTCTGGGAAGGTAAAAGGTATGAGAGGTGGGTAGGAATCTGGGGGTTAATGTGTCTAGGAGTGACGGACGTATGAATCCATATCTCCTACTGCAGCGCAAAGCGATGGGTCGAAGAGACCGGCTGGAGAGGTCTAAGTTAGGTCTCCCTCAACTCTGTCTCTCAAATCTCTCCAGTATTAGGTGGGCAAACGAATTGGTCGCCAAGACCTAGACAAACCTCATCTCATGAACCCGGGCACCCTGATAAGTCACCAAACGTAGTGAGTCACTTGGGGTGACCTATGGCTGGGGTGTTGGTTGGAAACTGACATTTAATAGCCATAAATAGTCCATGGAATGATGTAGATTGTTTATACCTGCAGCCAAATAGAGTTGTTTATCTGTTGTATAAACTACAAATTTCTCGCCGAATTTCGGAATATTTCCAAAGACATTATATACATTTCTTCTTTTTGAAGATGTACTAAAACACACAACATTTTAGAAACTAGATAAAATTACCTTTTAAATTTTTGTATTTGAAATGCAACTTTATATTTATAAGTTAGAAAATTTTGATTTCAAACATGAAAAAGTTGAAAAAAAATACCATATATATTTTTATTTCAAACATTGAAAATATGTGAGGAATACAAAATTTGGAAAATCTGATTCTTTTGAATCTGTGTGAAGTTAACGTGATATTAAAAAATTCAAGTGTGCATTTCGCACGCGGTAGAAGTGAAACCTTAAGGAAACTAACGTACACAAGAGTGGTGAGGCTACAAAGCACCGCACATAGAGGAGACTGATTATTCTAATCATTTTCTCGCAGGCTAAATTCTATATATGTATGTGTTTGTCTCCTTTTAGAGTCGCTTTCTCGTTTGATCGAGTTTCAAATCACAACGGTGCTAAAGAAGTTTTCACTTTCACGGAATTCTTATTAAATTCACGCGATAAAAGTTAATTAAAAAAATAATGTCCGAAATAACCACACTTTATCTGATGTGTCAGTCTGTCAAAACACGACTTTGACAGCTCTTTCCGGACACGGTTAGGTAAAGACATTTTTTATTAGTATCTAATAATTAATAATTCACATCAGAGGTTTTACTTAATGTGCATCTAAAATACCGTTTAAATATGATGATTTTTTTATTAGTAAGCTTGATGACATATAGAAAAAGAAACAGGGGACGACTAAAGGCATTATAGGAATCGGTAGCTATACAGAAAATTATGTGTTGGTGTGAATGAAAGTAGGACAAGGATTAATAATAATAATAATTGGATAATTTGTAGAGCGCCGTTTTTGTGAAAAATCACCTCAAGGGCTCTTTACAATTTATTATGAATCTTAGGCTCTATCTAATTTTATTATTTACAAATAGATACAGAAACATACTTACCTGCAGGACACTTCCGATAAACACACTTTAATAGAAAGTTTATGCTTGGAGAAGATACGACTTTGCACGTGGAGTGTCGTGGAGGACATTATATTTAAAACATTGGACGATGCATGACTTTACCTTTGTTACCCTCACCACTGTTGGTTGTACATTTATATTTATTAGAAGATTAATGCCAAAGTTGAGTTAATATTTATTTTGAAAGTCTGGAGAATTTTAAGAATTTGCTTTATTTTTAAACTTATGGATACGACTGTCTGAAAAGATGAGTTTTAAGATTGTATGATAAGACTTTGTTACGTGGCTTTTCTCCTCTCTACCTACCTCTGCTGTAAAATAGAACGACGGTTCCATGCCAACTCAGAATGAAACCAACTCAGAAACACCTCAGAAAGATCATTAAATTTAACTCTTATTTAATTCAAGTTCACTATGTTGACATGTCTTCATGTATATATTTTTAATATAAGTACTTATAATAACATACTCTCTATACCTACTCGCATTTTACAATGGCACTACTTCAAAAATCAAACAAGAGAAATGTTTTTTTTCTTTTGAATTGGGTAGTTTCGTTAAAAATAAATATATATATATTGTAATTATTTTTAAGAACCATATGTTTTACTTTAAATCTGTATATGTATGTATTTTTTACATAAAAATAAAAAAAATTAAAAAAAGCTATGAAAAAATAATTTTAAAATGGCCGGTAATCCTAACCTAACTTAACCAATTTAACCAATTTTTTTATCATCAATCTTAATGACCTTTATGAGTTGCTTTTGAGTTGGTTTCATTCTGAGTTGGCCGGTCACCGTTATTTACATAGTAACTGACTTATACAATGGAATTTCACGTCGAATTGACAGTTTCAAAAAGGGGATTCCTTTGTGTCTTTTTCCTTCTCTAAATCACTCACGGGGTGGTTTTTTACCCACTCTGCAGTTTCCCTTAAAGACGTCCCCAACCCCCTCCCGATCTTCCCCAACATTAGGCACCCGCCACCCCAACCCACCCCGACACCCCCTATATAATATCCCCCACACCCCGTGCAGGCGAGTCCTGGGTAAGTCTAGCGAGGGGAGGGTGGGGTAAGGGGGGTTCCATAAAAAATGTGTGCGTATTTCAGCCCCGCTTTTTTCCACCCCCACTCCCCTTTTTCTTTTTCTCGGGTTGCCATGGCGACAGTCCGCCATCTTCCCTTTGACCGGTTCCCGCCGATTTTTCCCTCCTAAAATATAAAACCTTTGTAGTCTAGCGAATGCCAACATTTGGGGCAATAGAACTATTTTATTTTCCGATCTTCCATCTTTCTTATGGTGTTATCTACCTACTAGCGCAGACCTGTAAAAATTACGGGCTAAAATATTTGTAGAATTTTGAAGCTGAAAGTATTTAAAAAATATATATTTGGGTGGCTCAGGGCCTATGTTATCTTTGAAGATTCTGTGTGGAGGGTATTTTTGAGGAGAAGAAGGAGTCTTGAAGAGACCCATATTGTAGGAAAGAGGAGGCCGTCAAATCTTCCACACCCGAGCTGTTGAACTCGAGACCGAGTCGTAGAAACGACCCCTTCTCATGTGACAAATGTCAACCCAATGTTGGGCGCATGTTTGGCATGTTTCCCGACTATGCATCGGTGCCGAGGGGATAAATGTCGCTAGTTCCTCGGAGCATCTTCCGTTAAAATAGCGCTAGAACAAGGACAGTATTCCCGAATGTACTCTTTACAAATAATCAAACGTAGCGAACCAAGTGGCATGACAGGGGTGTTGGTTAGGGGGCATACATTAATTACGTTAGCTCAAAAAGGGGGGGGGGGTCCAGCAAAATCTCACGTTACTTGAAAAGAAAATACGAAGTGGCCCAAAATTATCTCATCAAGTGGTGGGGAAGGGGTCTAGATTGGAAGAAAAACTGCTCACGTAATTAATGTATGCCCCCTATCCACTTTATCCAATAAACGGTCCCGGGGTGGCGGTACTCATAGTCGCCTCCCAAATTGCACATGATACATTGAATTTTCAAAACCCTAAGAACCTCCGTAGTCCAGTGGGTAAGACTCTTGACTCACAATCCGGAGGTCGCGGGTTCGAACCCGGCATGCGCAAATAAATTTTATTTGATTAATTTGTGTTATTTCACAATTAATTCATTTAAAATAATATATAGTATATTTGCGGCGTGTTCCAGAGTGGAGGATACTATCAGTATCGCCCTGGTGTAAGACCACCATTCAGAATTGAAACGTTGCTTGAAAATGGCTTTAGCCGTGTTTAGTGACCAGATCTGAATAGCCAGGTACTTCCCAACCTTCATCTTACCCACCTCCTTCCCCTCCCCACTACCTTAAGCCTCACAACATACCCCAATTGGGGATGCCATAGTCTCACTGGCTCCAGACGGGAGCAGTTGAGATTCTTGTGCGGTATTCACTGTAAAAAAAAAAAAAAAACCTGCGTTATCGTAACAAGAATTTGCATGTCACAACAAACAGTACAGCAGTGAATAACAGAACAGTCTGTCAAATAAGAGTAGAAAACATAGGAGGGCGCCACTGTCGGCCGAATGACAAAACTAAAAATATAATCATGGTGTTAATCTAAAGCTGTGTAACCTACTTTCATTAAAAATTAAAAAGGCATAAAAGTGAAAAAAAAAAATTTTCAGTCCACTGATTTCAAAATTAGAATTGAATATAGGTATATTATTAGTATTTCTTTACAATTTTATGTTAACATAATGAAGAATAACGATATTTTAATAAAATATAAAGCACACTTTAGAAATTGCTCACATTTATTTTAATATCATATGCTAGTAGGTAGGTTCTAGCATTGTCCAGGCTTTAGATTATGTCTTTAATTTTAGATCTGAATATATGTAACTCATTCAGATCTAAAAGTAGTGTAACTAAACTCAGTATTAATTATTCTTCCTTTCTACCTACTGTTAAATTCAAATTTATGTTAATTTAAATCACTTTGTAGAACACAATTTAATCAAATTATCTCATTAAGTAGATACCTTAACAACAGTGCTTCCTGGATTTAATTTTTTTTTTAGGAACAAAAAAATGTATTTTTAAATGTGTATACGGTGTTCTGCATTTTTAGTGTGATTGCCAGGTAAATTGGTGTTGTCAGCCCACAAATTTTGAAGTTCAATTTTTATATTTTCTGTTCTTATTTGACAGACTCTAGGTATACGAGTATTTATTCAAAAACCTTTAATTCTATTACATTAGTGAGTAAGTAAGTAATCACCCTCGGGCAGTAAGTACATAATATTTTCTGTTGATATAAAGATAATGAAATAACACTTCAAACAAGCGTTTTCTAATGTTAGATAATTTAAAAATGTGAAAACAGGCATAGATACGAGTAGTTAGTCATACGCCTGCATCGTGCATGGTGCACGTAGTTAGGATGTGTTAGTGTTATTTGTTGTTGCTGAAATATTTTTGAGGTTAGGTAATATAAATTAGGTGTCATTAGGGAGATCGTGTTTGTACATTGATGCTATTGCTTTGTAGAATTATGACATTGTTTTGTTATGACGAATTAGAAAATAAAATAATCCATACTAATATCATAAATGCGAAAGTGCGTGTGTTTGTTTGTCACGCTTTCACGCCTAAACCATAAAACCGATTTGAAAAATTCTTTCACCAATAGAAAGCTACATTATCAGCTAGTAAAATAGGCTGTATATAATGGCAAGCTCTGGCGTTATAAAATGTGTATAAATGAAAATGTGTATATATATTTTAGCGGCAGGGAGGAAAGGTAGGGGGAAGGTGGGGTTCGCGGAGAGGGAAGACATGAGGGAGGGGGAAGGATGGGAAGGTGCAAAGGAACGGGGACGCACGGGAAAGGACATGTAGATTTCTTTGAATTCCATTGCAATGCAAGTACCAGCTAGTATTGAATATTTTAACAAGAAAGTTATGTATAATTTTGGCATCAATGATTCAAAACATTTTCAGTAATATAATGTAGGAATATATATTATAATGAGAATGATTTCACTCCATATAACTCCTTCATGAAGGGTAGGCCTCCAATAAGGTTGGAAGCAGTTTTTTTTACATTAGCTCCACACAGGAGGCCTTGATGAAAATTATTTCCCTCAGGCCCTCAGGTCATATTTAGAGAAGCTGTGAGGGTTTTTTTAAGGAAAGGAAGTTGAGAAACATCTAGGAATGAAAAAGGTAAAGGCAGGAATCCAAGATGGTGTGTCCAGGACCTCCATCCATACCTCCCACTGCGGTGCAAGGTGATGAGTCGAGTCGATGATCACTATATCTACTAATCAAAAACGCGGAATAATTATTTATTTTACACAAGAGTTGTGTAAAATAAATTTGGGAACGGGAACCATTGGTTTGATAACCAACACCTCTGCCACAGGTCACCCCAAGTGATTCGCTATGTTTGGTGACTTAGCGGGGGTGCCCGGGTTTATGAGGTGAGAATTATCTAGATATCTTGGTCTTGGCGGCGGAAGCGTCTGCCCACCTACTGTTTGGCGGACCGGATTTGGAGAGACTGGTTGAGGGACACCTTTATACCTCTCCGTCAAGAGTCTAGTAAGAATATAGTAGTGCGATGACCTTTTGTTTAAATTTTTGACAGATGATTTTTCAACGGTTATTCATTCAAAAGGTAAATTTCTGACTGTTCTCTATTTTGTCAATAAAATATGTCATTGTGTGTGAAAGAAAATTGAAAGTAGGTGTTTGACTATGTAAGTTAACGATCCCGAGGTAAATATAATTATTCAGCAACTTTTCAGTTGCTGAATAATTATATTATGCCGTGATATTTCACAGGTCTACCGCGCTAATAAATAAAATAAAACTTATTTTAAAATAAAAGTTAGTAACGTTGAAGAGCCACTGGATCGCCTTCTACGCGAGACCTTGGGTTGGGTGTACCTCCTCGTATGATTTCTCGATAATAAAATAAATGTGCGGACAGTACACCCACGGGAATAGGGAGCTCTCGCCTTTATTTTCAGCTAGAGTCAGAAAGACCTTTCTGACTGTACTCTGCACTAAAATATTATTTCAACTTATTCAGTAAATTAACAAATTATTATATCTGCATCTTATAAGGGCGATTAACCAGCGGCAGAGAATTCAGATTTCGTCGAAAGACGGTCTTGCGATTGTACCCTCGCAACTGTAAAGGGCGGTCCCGATGAGAAAGATTAATGATTCTCCGTACCAGCATTTTTAAATAATAACTCAATATCGATTTTATTTCAATAAGAATTTGCTTTGATTATATCTGTATTCAAAAATGCTCAAATGTGTGATGATAAAACTATTAAAATGATGTACTTTTTGTAACTATTTTTTTATCATAGTATTTATAATTTTTCAATAATGTCTAAGCAAAATGAAATTGTAAAAAAACAGATACATATGTTATTTTATAAGACCGTAAATAAATAGACAAACTGAAATATTTTCGTCACAAAATCGTCGTTTTTAAAGATATTATTTGAACCAAAATTAAATTCCTAAAAAGTAGCTTTCCCAGATAATTTATTGATTTATTTTACTGTATGATTATATGATTTGAAATGTGTGTTGTAAAATACAAAATTATATTTTAAAATTTAACAAATCTGCTAACGACCTACGGTATAATCTTATTATACTAAAAATAAACATTTTTTCTCAAAATTTAAAACATACCTTTACTAGATAAAAGAACAATCTTTCGAAATCTATTTATTACTTTTTTTGTGGAAAAAGTCAATAAGCCTAGATTTTTTTTTAATAATGACATATTTCCGGTTGTCTGGTTATTCCCTCAAGCCTGTGCCCAAGGATCACGGGATCAACTCATATAGGTCTTATAGAATCGTTGTGTCTTCCTTGCTGTAACGGTTAGAAATATGACCTAGACGATGATAGAAAGAGAAAACACACGCTTTTTATTCATATCGAATAATTAAAAGTTTCCCGCCGCAATTTGAAAAAAATTATGAATCTTTTTTATTAATTACTAGCTGACACGGCCACGCGTTGCTGTGGCTAATAAAACCCAACGTCATCTACTGGATGGTTATACAACCTTTATAACCACCGCCGTCTTTGAGTTTATCGCGAAGAGACAGACAGATGCCGCGGAGGACTTTAATTTATAATACGTAGAGATGGTGTGAAAGATTATAATAATGTGCATGAAATGCTTGGGGTAACTAACGTATTTAAGTTAATAAGGATTAACACTGTATCCGTCTAAATAACTTTTCAATTACCGCAATGTACGTGACCATTTTTTAGAAGACTGAATGGCTTAAGTAAGCTATCCGTAAAAGATAGATATATGCCTTCGCGGACTGTTTTGTAGATCTATAAAAGAGGAATATCCCACCATGCATTGTTTTGTTATATCCCAATTAAGGATTAGGCAGCGTTTTCGATGAAAGCTACCAGGCGACTTGACTTTTTCCTACACTTCTAACAATTGAGCCCTTGAGGTGATTTTTCACAAAAACGGCGCTATATAAATCATCCAAATATTATTATTATTATTATTATTAATTATCGTTATGTTTCAACCAATTTACACAAATCCTTGACAAATAATATACCTATACCTTCCTCACGAAACACTCTATCTATTGGTAAAAACCGCATGAAAATTCGTTCAGTAGTTTTCGAGTTTATCGCGAACAGACAGACAGACGACGCGGGGGACTTTAATTTATAATATGTGGAGATTTTTACATGAAACACCAAAAAAGTGAGTTGAGGGTAACGTTTTTACCTAATACGTTTTCCTAATAAAATATGGGTCCGTTTATATATTTTTTCCTTAGGTTTATTTAGAAAAAACGTGCCATTTTTATATTTGCATTCAAATTTTTTATATTAAAAAATTATATGTGTATTTCGAATAACAAAATTTGATAGCGTATTTCATCACCTTTCAAAAATAGTTTTAGTTTCCGATGCGTTTAGAAAAACTCTATTTATTTTTTATCGCAAACCCGAAATATTTATTGTAAACCGAAAAAATAGGCTCGAAGCCTGATTGGTTTGAAATGAATGGGTATATTGTATTGACTAAAAATAAGTTCTCGTTTTGAATTAGTAGATACTAGCAGTATCACCCTGTTGTGGTCCGCCGTTCAGAATAGTACCTACCTACCTAACGTTAGAAACCTGAAATGGAGTCAAGTTCTTTAGATCTCATGATCCCATGGTTCATAGCTCATCTGACTCCGGTAGTTGCATCCCTTGGGCATTTTGGTCATAGGTGTAGGCAGAGAGGACAGGTCGCCACGCCATCTATCGCCTCGTGTTTTATATTTGTTCATTCAGATTCCTGACACATCATGACCCCGGATGAAGCATTTGATTCACTTGATCATTCCATGGCTTCCTCGAACGTCCCAATTTCTACCATTCAAATATTTACCTTACCCCATTTCTTTGTTCATTCTCTCTACAGGTCCAAACCATCCTAAACGTCTTTTTCTTAAAACATATTCATGGCGTCCCTTAAAACCTTTACGATGGTTATCACGGCTGTGGTGAAAGCGGTTGTGCGTGCTAGTATAAATAAATATAAGTAGGTAGGTATATATACAAAGTTTCATAAATTGTTTTATGAGTCGCTATGATCAATTTATAAGACGAAAGTTCAAGGCTCGTAGAAAGTGCGTTTAACAAGATTAGCTCATCGAGGGAATAGAGCGGTGATTGTTAAAAATTCGTGACGTAGCTTGAAGTCCATGTTCCACTGGGAGATTTGAATTAACTGCAATACAAGTGACAGTGTTTTATTTCAAGCTACGTCACGCGTTTGAAATTTCGAAAGCGCCTCGACGAGTTTTTTTCGAAAAAGGTCCGCATGACCTAACCTCCGAGCTCACCTTGTCGAACGAATTTGAACCATAGTAAATTATGGAAAATCTTGTTTAGAATGTAAATCCATAGAAAAGACTGTTCTCGGGGATCTATTTCTTAGATTACACGTCAGGACATGAAAAATGTTTTTTTCTTCTGTGAATCATACTGTGGATTTTTTAATCTTCCTTTTGAGAACTTGTATAACTGCAATCGGAACATGAAAAAGGTTTTATTCCACTATGAGTCAGCTTGTGAATCATAGTGGAGTAAAGTATTGCTCCACAGGGAAACCTGAAAAAACAGGTCCTCCTCAATGGAGCTAACGTTAAAAAAAAGTATGTGTTGTAAAACCATGTAGGTATACAAGTATTATAGGTAAGACAGTGTTAAATTGTGGAGATCCGGAAGGAATACAAGGCGGGTAAAAATAATAATAATTTAAAATTTTTTTATGAATAACAATATGAATAAATAAAATAAACAATATACCCGTGCATTGTGAGTTGGAAACCTCTTGTTTTATTTATTACAAAGATTATATTTATTTTATTATTAACAAAGGTATTTCAGCGACTTTCCAGTACCTACTTTGCGCAACTTAATTGTGACGTTTAGGTAAAAATAGTTACGGAGGGGGAGAGGGGGGGGGGGGGGTACAGAAATTCGTTACGGCACGTTACATGGCGGGAGGGAGTGTCAAAAATCTTCAAAAGTTGCGTTACGTAATACTTGAACGCCCCCTTTATAATTTTTCAAGAGATCACAAAAATGCAATTATTACTTATTTCCAAAATACGTTTCTTTTTTTAAATTGAAGTCAAGCCAGGGGTCGCTTTCCGAATACATTTTCCTTCCCTTCTAAAATCGTGAGGGGAGAGTTTCAGGTTTGAGTAAGTATATTTATAAGGCATCGATTCCTTTTCTCCTGCGAGGGGTGAATGGGGGTGCGAGGAAATACCTCCGTTGGGTAGGGGGGAGTGGGGAGAAGGAGATGGGCAAGGGGAAGGGGCTTTAGAGCTGAGGAAATGTCGATGGGCGTTTTACAAAACGAACATTCGGGGTATTACGCAATGTGTGAGGCGGCATCGATTTTCTTTATCATATCTTTCACCGTGGAGGTACGCTTTTATAACATCATTTTCTTTGTGAATAAGTACCTACTCTCCGCGGGCTTTAACTTTTTAAAATTGAAACCGGTAGATTTCTCGAGGAAAATTATATTAACAAAAAAATAAATATTTTCAAATCAATAGCAATTAAATAGGTACCTTCCTACCTATGATTTATTATTTTAGCAGATTATTTTAATTCTATATTTAAATTATGCATAGGTAGGTACCTGCATAAATTTTTGTTTACTTTGGTGGGCAATTTTCACTTTTCCAGTCAATTTACATTCCATGTTCAAATGATTAGTAAACATGCAGTTAAACTAGCGCAGACACGTAAAAAAATCACAGCATAGTCATTGGATAGGTACTAAGATCTTCCAAAATGTGTTCCACTCGGTTCCATGCCAACTTAGAATCACCTTAACTCAACACCTCTTTGAAAATTCATTGAAAGCTATTAAAAAAATATGAAAAATTTACCATAACCTAACGTATAGTACTACTCGTATATAACCAAGTTTCTGGGTTGTCCGGTCACCATTCCACTCATTATTACACGGGTAGCAGCACGCGGGGACCGGATTCGTGTAATTTCTGTTCGTTCGGAGTTCGTGTTAGAGCGTTGAGGGTGTTGCAGGTCGTGTCTCAACTTTTCTTTTTTTTTTACATTAGCTTCACACAGTCGGCCCTGAGGAAAAAATCCCCATGGTCTATGCCATCTTTGGGGATACTGCGTGGTGGGGAAAGGAATGAGAGGAAGTTCTAGGAAGTAAAAAGGTACAAAAAAGTAAGGAAAGAGGTCAAAAGGTCTCCCTCAACCAGTAACTCCCGATCCGGCCACCACACGCAGTGGATGGGCAGATGCATCCGCCGCCAAGACAAACCTCACCCATGAACCCAGACACCCCAGCTAAGTCATTAAACATAGCGAACCACTTGGGGTGATCTATGGCAGGGGTGTTGGTTACCCAATAAATGGTTTCCGGGGCAGCGGTACCCATACCATCTCCCAAATTGAAGTTAAATGGGATAGTCTGAAATATCGGAAAATCGATTCCGTTAAAAACAAACAAACACTTCGAATTTTGAAAAAGGTTTTGAAATTCCTAGTTGGACAGGCAAAGCTTCCTAATTGTAATTTGTACTTTTGTATCTATAATAAATAAATAAATAAATAAATAAAATAAAATTCAAAGAAAAGTTTTAGAGGTCGTTGAACCGGAGTTCCAGACAACCGAATTTATCATTTTGAATTAACTTGCACACGCCGGGATATGAACCCCATTTGAGTAACGTATCATTAAAACGGTGACCGGACAATTCAGAATGAAGTCAACTAAACACCTCCGTTGAAAAGGCATTAAAAGTGATGAAAAAAATGGTTATATAGGTTACGTTAGGTTAGGTTATGGGCTATTTTTCAGAGCTTTTAATGATTTTTCAAAGAGGTGTTGAGTTGACTTGATTCTGAGTTGGCATGGAACCCATTAAAACTACCTACTGATCCTAAGACGTATTTATTAAAAATTGCAAAGACCTGCTCGAAATAATATCAAAGGTTATTAGTTATTATACAATATCACTGCTCTGTCCAAGTTTTATTCCTATTAAGAGAAATGAGACGTTAACTATAACACAATACGGTCTGAGGGGAGGGCTGGGGGGAGGAGGTCGGGTGGGTGTTGCCATGGTGACAGCCCCAGAAAAAAGGCGGTAAAAAGGGATGAAAACTGGCGACGCCAGGGGGAGTTTTTTATACACCCGGGGGCGCACACACACATACACACGAATTTATTATACGCTGCTCTCGTACTTATAGCTATGCCAATGGATGATGCAAAAACTGAAGGATGTGTTGTAACTTCGTGAACCGTGCCGACAGTCGCCGAGGTACGACCAAAGTGCACGGACTATCGATGCGACGGTTCCAATAAGGATTATTCTTAAGGTATGTACTGTGTAGGTAGATGCGATTTGTTGTATATGGGTGGACGATCTTGGCGACACGCGTTTTTTATGTTATGGGCTTTATGTTAAATATCCCTTGTTTCTATTATCTATGCGTTTCTCGGTTAAAATCTTAATAATTATATAAAACAAAGTCGGGTTAGTTACACTATTTATAACTCGAGAACGGCTGGACCGATTTTTATGATCTTTGATTTGTTGGATTTGTCTCCACTCCGAATAGCAGAGTAGCTATTAAAACATCGGAAAATTTCACGAAAAAAAATTATAAAGGAAATTCTTTTTCTTGTACATTTCATATGGAACGAATTCTCATCTTTTGATAGAGCTGCAGGAATATTGTGAAGTAGGTATGATATTGAGAAGTGGGTGAATTCCAAAAATTCAAAAACGTCAATTGTCAATGCCCTGATTGTTTTGCTTTTGTTCTTAAACTTATAATGCTACCTCTCTTTTTTACACACTAAATGTCTACAGTCGAAAATGGGATAACAGTGAACGTATGTCTACACACCTCAAGTAAAAAACAATAATTTTAATAAATCTCCCTCATACTCGTACGCATGAAGAAAATGAAAAGCAATTCCCGTAAGTACTTAGAAAGTAAGAAATTCACAAAAATATAAATCGGTACACAACGCCATCTCTCTGATACCCACTGACAAAAACAATACACGAACAGTTGCGTATCGATAATTGCTTAATTGTGTAATTTTTGATTTAATAAAAAAACTGAATTTATTTCAGCTAACACAACAGTTATTGATTCTGAGGGGTACGAAGTTCGCCGGGTCAGCTAGTCATAAAATAAAGAAAAAATGTACAAGTGTGCAGTTCACACGCGGTAAAAGTGAAACCTGCAGAAAACTGAAGTAACTAGAGTGGGGAGGCTACGAGGAAACCGGATAGGCTACGAAGCACGCACAAAGAGAAAACCGATTATACATAGATTATAAGATCTCATTCTCTCGCTGGCTTAATCCTATAGATGTATGTGTTTGTCTATTTTCTATAATTTCTATAGTCTTCTCAATGAATCGAAAAATTGTGTCGCTTTTTTTCGTTTCATCTAGTTTCAAATTACAACGGTACTAAAGAAGTTTTCACTTCAAAAATACAAGAAATGCCTTACGGGCGTGATCCAAAAGTCAGTTGAACAAACTGTGTTTCATCATCGTAGTGTGTGTCTATGCATGTGTAAGTAGTTTCAATGTCTTTTAACAGATGTCGTTAGTACAGTTTGTATATGTGTAATTTTGATGTGTCTCAACTAAGGTCAGTCAGGTCTTTCATTTAGCAGAACGTCACTGACTCAGTGACGTTGTGCTAAATGAAAGAGTCAACTGTCTAATACCCGAAGGGTTAGGGAGATAGCCGATGATACCCGACTGACAAGTGGGCATCTTCAGTGACCAGTTTCCCCGCGGAAGATCAACTTAGATCATCCTTTAGAACATATATTAAGTTCAGTAAAATATTCGTTGTAAATAAGACGATAATTAACAAGACTCGTAACCTGACGAACCGACGTATCGTTGAAACTCCCGATTATCCTTATTAAGGAAAACCAGTGAAAAATATTATGGCTTTAAAAAAATGTGTTCATATAGACCAATAAACGCTGATTCTGAAAATATACATTTTATTTAATAATATTAAACGTAGAGGTATAAAAAAATATTTAAAAGTGCATTTTTAAACGTCTAAAGTCGTAAAGTTGGTATTATTGAATGTTTAGTACCTACTTACGTCATGTTATTCGTTATATAGAGATTTAGGTGTTTATTGAAACATTATTTGGGCCTAAATAATTCAGTATCAAAAATAGAGGTAGGTATCTCTATTAGTATATCTCTATTATTTAAAATATTGAAAAACTTTAAACTGTACGAAAAAAATCGTATAGTATGCTAAATCATAATGCTACCTACTCCAAGGCCAACTCTGCGAACTTCGAAATCTAAAATGGCCATTATCGAACAGCTGATCGGCGCCGTATCTTATTTGCCTACAATTGTGCAGGTGATGATTTTTCGATAATATTGATTTAAAAAGCTAAAAAAATAATAATTTCAAATAATTTTTATACCACTCTCCCGTAATTGAGAAAAAAAAAATAATAAATATATCTAATATAAGAAATAAATCATTACACCTAAATAATGTTTTAACTTACCGAATAGTATCATTTTTTCCATATAACTGTCTTACAAAATGAACACCTGTTGAAAATAAAAATAACCTGTACGTAGTGAGTAATGATGTCACACGATTCACTACACATACGGTGGTTTTCGGGGGATCTTAAAAGCTTTAAAAAAATAAAACTTTGACAAGTATTTTAACTACTAAAACTAACTCTAAAAAAATATGTAGTTATTTAAGTTAGAAGGTTTATTAAAAAAAATAAAAACATATTACTGGAGTTCTCTAATGTGTTGTTCACCAGAGGAAATAACAATACATCACAACCATCATTATGAAATTCAAATGTAAATGGTGATATACGATGTCAAGCAAGTTTAGAGAGACAGAGCGCTAATTGGTAAACGGGCTAGAAACAAAACATACTAAGTAAGTGTTAGCGACGTTGGTTTCCAATCAAATCTACGTTGAAGGCATTTCTGGAGATTTTTAGGTTCCATGCATGATATCCCAATTGTTTCACCAATTATTCCTAACTAAATTATTTCATCACTTTGCTGATTTCTGGGCATTTGTTTAATCAATATCAAACACACACGAATGAAAATAATGATTTCTACGGGTTTTCTTTACTCATACAAAGATATAATTTTCTGTCATAACTTGGAAATGTATGTTCTTTTATTGTAAAAGGTTTCGGGTAGATATTGATGCGGACTTTTCACAAGATGTAAGTAATGAAATTTTAGGAGAGTATTATTCGCTTTTCATCCGCCATCTTGGAAAACATTTAAATTATTACCGACTCATTAGAAAGAATTCATGGTTTGAAGGATTTTAATATCTTTATTTTTTATTTGTGTAGAAAATCTGCATAATCTGTGATGTTTCGGACATTGAAACTGTAGTCGCATGTATACTAAATGCGAATCAATTTGTGTTTTTATTTCTAAGGTGGACTGTTATCTTCTTCTTCTTCGATGGCGTTACAACCCATATCGAGCTTTGGCCTCCTGCAACAGTCGCCTCCAACTCCTCCTGTCCTCAGCGGCTGACTTCCAGTTTGGTATCTGGAGAAGCTGTGCTATTGCATCCCCTCTTACCTCGTCTTCCCACCTCAGTCTGGGCCTTCCCACTTTTCTCTTTCAACCTGGGTGTCCAGTCAAAATTCTTTTTGGGACGCGTGTATCCGGCATTCTCTGTACATACCGAGCCCATCTCAACCTGAGGATTCTCATATGTGCTGAGATGCTAGGGGCCTTGGATACATCATACGATTCTCTTTCACGGGTCCACATATTCTTCTCGGCACTTTTCTTTCAAAAGTATCCAGCATTTCAGCCATCTTTACCCTCAGTGTCAGCGCCTCACATCCATATGCCAATACAGTTCTAACAACGGTCTTTATATATGGTTATTTTGGTTTTTCTGTGGACACTACGTGACTTAAACACTTGCAGCAAAGAGAAGTATGTTTTGTTGGCTGCTGTGATTCTCGTTCTGATTTCTGCTGGATCCTCATTGTTCTCTGTCAGACTGGAGCCCAGGTAGGTGAATTGATCGACCACGTCGTCTGAGTAGTTGTCTTTAAACTATGAACTACTTCTACTTCTGTGTGAAGGGTTCCTGCTGTGTACCATCATTTTCGTTTTGTCAACATTAACCCGCAGTCCTACCTACTTCCAGTGGCGGCCCCTGCCTTAGTTCACTTGTGCAATGCACTACCAAACACCGACAAACGTCAAAAGTGTAAATTCGTAACATTCATTCACGAAGAATTCCCGCCAATTCGTTATAATATCCTTACCAATTAACTTTCGTACTAGACTCCGAACTCATACTCGTTTCGGCGCATACGAAAAAGCAATGCGTGAATCTTCCGTTGTGCCGAGACGTAACGTCACATGAAGTGATATTTCTACCGGGACAGTCTACAGAGGCTGGAACCGTGAAATGGGCAAGACATGAGTGAAGATATATGACACGCTCGTGCACTAGCGGCGCACATGAGCAGAAGCATTCTGATTTATGACAAAACCTTTAACATGCGTAATATGTTACCGAACGTTTGGAATGACTTAGTTAGGAATAACGAATTTACAACTAATTGACAATGTTATGTATTAGTTCTACCATCGTTAGATCGAGTTGATAGGTACCTACACGATTACAACTTGATGTTGGTTTTCGCGAATCTGTGAATCAATCAGTTATATTTTCCCGTATTAATGTTACCATTTTTTGTCAAATGCACTGCTGGCAAATTTTGTCGCGGGCCGCCTCTGCCCTTCCCGTGCCGCTTCTAAAGGGTGGAAGACCTCCTTAATAGATTGTTATCAATAATTATAAACTTTTTACGTTGCAACAACTATCTAGATCTAGAAGTTGGTAAAAATAGGACTGACTTGCCTTATCCTTCTTATTATGGTGAATCGATATTATGATCTTGAGGGATACATCTGGCGGTAATCACTGCACAAGTACCTACATAACTTAAACACACTAAGGCACCAATTTAGTATGTTCACTACACCAGTTTTCTTAATAGACTTGATATTAAATGAGAGATCACTTTGGTTAATCATTGCACAGGATGCTTTAACAGACTCGATATTAATTGCACTGAGAGATCACTATGGTTGATTATTGATCACGCTGATTTAACAGACTGATTATATAATAACGTTGTTGTAAATGTCACACATACATAGGTTTATTAGCCACACACTGTCAGAAAGGGACGGGTACTTATATAACATGTTGGGTGAAAGAATGAGGGAACGGAGATGCATATAGTTGCGTCAAAAGAAACAAAGTTAAGAAAATATTTTCGCGTCATTTTCCATTAATTAAACAAGTAAAAACTTCTAATAACTAATATAATACAACTCTTTTATGTCTGTTAAATAAATATGCTCCGACGACGTCAAAAACACGTAAAGTTCGAAAGTCTGACGGCTGGTATGACGATGAATGCCGAAACCAGAAAAGACTTATGCGGAAATTAGAGAGGTCATATAGGAAAAATTCTACGGTAACTTCTAGGGATGAGTGGATCCTTGCTCAAAAACAGTATATGAGCAAAATAAATTCCAAAAGATCAAAATACTGGAATGAAAAGATTGACTCTGAGCGAACCAATCCACGGCGTCTCTGGAACTCAATAAAGACTGTTATTTCCGAAGCCACTGTTCCAACTAAAATAGATATTAACCCAGATGCCTTCTTAACGTTTTTTCGGGAAAAAATTGAAGCCATTCGTGCCTCCACATCTCACGCCCCTCCACCAATATTTACTATAAATTCTAAAGGAAATTTGTCTTCCTTCAAACTCACAACACTGGAAGAAGTAAAAAAATTAATTTCAAGTTCGCCAAATAAGCAGTGCAGTCTTGACCCTATACAAACATGGTTACTAAAAAAATGTGTCATTGTCTTAGCCCCGTTCCTAGTTCATCTTTTTAATAAATCTCTGAGCACAGGAGACTTCCCTGAACCTCTAAAGTCTGCTGTAGTTACGCCGATACTAAAAAAATCACAACTTGACCCCGATAACTTAGGTAATTATCGACCTGTTTCAAATTTACCTTTCCTATCAAAAATCCTGGAGAAAATTGCTGCTGCACAAATAACCAGTCATTTGAATTCAAATAAATTATTCACTAATCGTCAATCCGCATATAGAAGGTTTCACTCAACAGAAACCGGAATCCTTCGTATGCTGTCAGATATAACTTTGGCCATAGAGTCAGGTAAGTTAGCACTTATCTCACTCTTAGACATGAGTGCAGCGTTTGACACAATTGATCATGACTTTCTCATTAAGAGATTAGAGGAAACATTTGGTTTGAGTTCCGATATTAAAAATTGGCTGGTGTCATATCTATCCAATCGCTTACAAGTCGTTAAGGTTGGAAATAAGCTCTCTAACTTCGCAACACTTTCTTAAGGGGTACCCCAAGGATCCGTTTTAGGCCCACTTCTTTTCATCCTTTTTACAAATGATGTCGCCAAAATAATCGAGTCATTTGGTCTTCTGTCCCACTGCTACGCTGACGATCAGCAAGTTTATTTTTACTGCTCTCCAAACGAAATCAACAGTCTCAAAATCCGCATAGCTGAATGCCTAGAAGCAATAACTCGTTGGATGTCTTCAAACAAGCTGAAGCTGAATCCATCTAAGACTGAGTTTCTATGGGCGGCCACAAACAAACGCCAACATTTCATAGACAATGCACCTATTTCCATTTCCGGCAACGATATTATTCCAAAGACAACAGTCAAACTTCTTGGCGTTAATTTAGATTCAGACTTTTCGTTAAAAAGTCAAATAAATAGGACAGTAAGCACCGGTTTTTTTCACCTAAGACAACTCAAGTCAGTTCGAAGAAACCTTCCTACAGAGGCGACAAAACTATTAATTAACTCTTACGTAGTCTCGCGGCTCGATTACTGTAACGGCATCTACGCTAGTCTTCCCAAATATCAAATTGACAAACTTCAATCCGTGTTTAATGCAGCGGCAAGGCTCATAACTGGGGTTTCTAAATATTCGCATATTTCAGAACACCTTCGTAACCTTCACTGGCTCAAGTGCCCTGAGAGAATGTACAAATTGTGCTGGATGGTTTTTAAATCAATCTACGAAATGGCCCCACCTTACATATCCGAATTATGCGTCCCGGAAAATACCGGTCCGAGACAATTAACCCTTAGATCAGCAACTTCATCTGCTAAAGGCAGACTAATAGAACCTAAACGAAAGCCAAATACTATGTTTGGAGATCGTGCTTTCGGAGTATCTGGGCCTAAGGCTTGGAATAGACTCCCTCCGGAATTAAGATGCATAACAAGCCCAACAGAGTTTAGGTCCAAACTAAAAACCTTCCTTTTTGGGCTCTCATACCCGTAATTTAAATATACCTATTTGAGAGCATCATACTTGTATTGTCTATGATATGTCTTAATCACACTTTTCTTACTGAATTAAAATAACTCGATTCCTTACACATCAATCTGTCTCTTGACGAATCACATTTAGTAAGATCAAATCCTTATAGGTACTACTGCACCTCCCACCTATATATGTTGCTTTTACTTTCCAAAATACACTCGTCAAAGAATACATTACATATTAATATTAAAATATTTTTCAGGATTAAATAACATGTGTTTACAATAATGTCCTCTGCGTGCGAACTCTATCTAAATTTCTTTAAATGGACAATTTACAGTGTTAATTTCAAGCGACCTCCCAGGTAAGTATGGTCCTGTTTTCATTAAATTTTAGGCAGCATCGCGTTCATTGGTCAAAATATTGTACACATATTTTCGTATCGGTGATCAATGAACCGATGTATGCAATTTTTAGCCATAAGTTGTTTATAATTGTTTGCCTAGCTTGTAGTTTTTTAGATTTTAGAAATGTATTATAAGTTTGTACAGCGCCCTTGAGGTGATTTTTCACAAAAACGGCGCTATATAAATCATCCAAATATTATTATTATTATTAACTGCAAATATTTAAATTTATTCACTGAATATATTCGAGATGAATTAAAAATGTCTTGTTGATTTTTTGATGGTACCTCTCACGATGATGCATCTGTCCGAGCGGCGTAAAGACAGGAAAATTATTACACCACTCTGTTGGGCAGCGTTGTAAGGCGGATAGAGGTAGAAGCTGTAGGAAGCGATTTTTTAATGCAAGTCTTGAAGAGGCCCGGCTTATATGAATAAGGAGAAGTAGATTCAGGTAGCTTGTTCCACAGGCGAGCCGACTTACACAAAAACGACCCATTCTTATGAAACCGGATCAAGCTGCTATTTCCTTCAAGCAAGCTTCATTTAAATACCTGTACAACAAACTCAGCATGCCTGCATTGTGTCTGTGCATTAGAGATGGCCATCGAATTGTCTTTCAGATGGACCGCCCTCCTTTGCATAGAATCAAGTAGGATTATCAGGTATTTTATATAGCATTCCAGCACAGAGGAGGCTCCCAAGTGCAATTGTTGGACGTACTTGACATTTGTAGGTATCTACAGAGTTTGCAGCTGGTCACTTTTGAAGAATCTGCTATAGCCCTCTACAATGCGCTCAGTTTTTTGAAAGCCATCAGATTTATTTAAATGTAGATAATTCGATAAGTAGAAAAAAATATAAAATGTATAAATAAGAATGTCATAATAGGTGTATTCAAATTCCGGAATTTGACATTCCCTGTCAAAATCGACCCGCCAGCCGCCATCTTGGATCACATCCCGCCAATTATTTTTCATATCTGTGTTGTCTATTATTTTATGCCCATCTATCTCGTCTTTTCTTTTTATGTCGCGTTGTCTATGCCCACCGCCATTTGTCCTTTTTACTTTATGGGTGTGATTTACTCTTTACGGCCTGCTTTGTTTTTCTCCTTATCTTCGCGATTTTCTCCGCCTATGAAAAATGTTATTATTCTCCCTCATACATATTTATAAAGCAACCAACGCGAGGCGGGCTTTGCTTGGCTCGGCCCAGTGGCCAAAATGGTGATAAATGAGTTTGTTATTCATAAACTTAATATTCCCATTGTGCCGAATTGGAAAGGGGCAAAAGGTTTTTGTTCTTAATTCGATCTGTTTGTTGTATTTAATAAAAGGTAATCAAGGAACACAATAATAAATTGTTCTTGTTCGTGTATTGGAGGAGAGCTAGTTGAATGCTGAGGTTATGCAGTCAGTCGACGACACCGGGAGTTACACGGTTCAGTACTGAAATGCCTCCAGCATACTGATGAACGGAACATTCTTAATAATAATAATATTTGGATGACCTCAAGGGCGCTGTACAAACTTACCTATAATACATTTCTACAAACTTACTCCTAATTACAAACTAAACAAACCATTACATTACGGCTAAAAGTTGCATCCACCGGTTCATCGATCACCGATACGAAACTGTATGTACGATGATTTGACCAATGAACGCGACATCGTGTTTGAATATTTCCACATTCACATATTACATATTACAAATCTGACAAGAGATCACGTCTGTTATCTCGATAACGATCCCACAAAAGATATGGAATCGATCGGCAGAGTCCTTTAGGCCCAATTTGTGCATCTTATTTGGCGGGGGCGATTCAATGAAGTTCACGTATTCTGAGGGACAGAGAACACTGGCAATTTAATAATTTGGTCCACAACAAGGGTTCACGATAGTTGACTCTAGGGAAAATAGGGTATGTATAGATACCTACTTATTCAAAATATATCTAAGTGTTCTCGAAGGCGAGTACCGCCGAATAACAAAAGCGTCAAACATATTTTCATTCAAATCCATCAAGGATAAAACTACGTGTCTATATATTGTATATGTTCCAGTAAAAGCCCGTAAATTGGTAAACCTTTGGTTTTACCAGTAAATCCTAAGATTTACCAACTTTTAATGTTGTTAAATCTTAGGCTTACAGGTTGTAAGGGATTTTAGAGTAACATGTAGGTATACCAGCTTTCAAGTAAGTACAAAAAATCGACACTGTATAAATACTCGTAGGTACGCTTGATATCCTATCCGTATTATTAAGGGTATTTTTGAAGTCGATTTTAGATTTGAAGTTGGTAAATAATGCACAAAAAAATTATTATTTTATAATTTCGGGAAGTCAACTGTCGGGGGACCAATTGTCGGATCATCCACAACAAAGATGCGTGTTTTTTTACGTCCGAGGTCAATCATTGAGTCGGGTCTAGCAGCCTTTCGTGTTCAGTCGAAAAGGGATGCGAGATGATTTAACAGGAGGATTGCATCTCGATGAAGTATACTTATTCTACTTCAGGATGACCTTGCAAACTCCACGGACTCTCCTCCACCATGAGAAGAAGAAGAAAGATATATGCATTCTCCAAGAACACATGTTTTGTGAATCAAAAACTCAGAATTTGTATTTCTCTATTCACTCTTTGCCTTGTAACTTATGATAGGAGAATAAGTAGTGTCTAATTCCAAAGACCCGCATGACCCAAATATTAAACCTTTTTACAAACACAAGTCCTACTAATTCCCGACAACACAAAGCCAAAGAATGAATACAGAAAGCAAAAGTCAAAACCACGTTTTTTCTGACACATTGTGCTTTTTGAAAGAGCGATTTTTTATGGTCAAATTTACCAAAAAGAGCAGTTACAAACAGAATCGCATTCTTTACAAATATAGGTAGTCAAGTTTGGGCTAAACGACCTTACCGTTCTAGGAAAAAGCATAAAAAAGCAACAGATATTAGACATTTCTAAAGGTTTTTAATGATGGATTATCACTTGCGGAAAACTGCACTGTCAATAAATTTATTGATGTTTTAAGCTTTAGAATTTTTTCTGCTTTGTTAATTTTTATGGCGGAAATAATGTGAGGCAAATATAACCATAATGTTTTTTTTATACATGTATTCATAAGCGCACCGTTTGTATTTTTTGTTCCTTGTTTATGAAAACCTAGATTTAATACGAAACCTGTGATAGAATGGTAAATTTCTTGGCTCTAGTCCAGAAATATATTCAATTTCTTTTGTATCAATTTGTACAGCAGTTTACCAGTACATAGGTACTATCTACCTATTTACTTTACTACCCAGTTTCATTCCAGTGTAGCAGTTTTTTCACAAACTTTTCTTTTAGTGAACAACTCTCACACAGTACCAAACAAATTAAAACAAAAAATTACCACAGTTAGGACATAAAATCTTGGCTTATTAGTAGGTACCTATATTAAAAAGTCGTCATAGAAGTTACCGAAAAAAACTTACCCGAATCATGAAGTTGTACCATAGAAATCCGCTGAAAACTTATCCAAACATACTCCCCCCCCAGCATGCAATCTCCTAGTGAGGAGGACTACGAAAATAATATAAACCAATTCTATATTTATATCTAATGTGTATCCATACTAATATTATAAATGCGAAAGTGCGCGAGTTTGTTAGTTCATTCACGCCTAAACCGCTAAGCCGATTTTTTTTATCAATAAAAAACTGCATTATCAGCGAGTAACATATACTGTATATAGTGGTAAGCTCTTGCGTTATGAAATTTGAATAAACGAAAATTTGTGTATTTTATATATTTTAGCGGCAGGGATGAAAGGCAGGGGGAAGGTGGGGTTCATGTATAAGGAGGAGACGAGGGAGGGGGAAGGCGGGGAATATGGAAGGTAACGGGGACGCACGGGAAAGGACCTGCAGGGAGAATCAATTTATTTCTTTGAACGGCATTGCAACCCATGCCGGGTACCTACTAGCTAGTCTTCTATAAATGTAAAAATTAAAAAATGATAAATAATTTATTTTTTACTGAAAAATTAAAAAGTATGGAATGTAGTATTGTGAGTCTTCCTGTTATTTTCTCAATAAAATTTATTTTTAAAATATCCTGTGGCTAAAATATAAAATGACTATGTAATAATAGCTCAACATCGATAGTCTCAGACACCCTGTTCTAGAGTCCAGGAAACTGTTAGAATTGCCCTGGAAAGATGCCACCGTTCAGAATCGAAAATCAGTTAAAATGACTTGTACTATTATTAGTTAATTAGCAGATCTGGAATAACTTAAGACTCTGCAACCGGGATCGAAAAGAAGAAGATAGAGAGATACGAAATTAAGAATGTTAGAGGAGAGCGCTAACATTTACAGCGACAAAATCGATGCGAAAATTGCGAAAATGTTTAATAAAACATGACTCGTTTAAAATAGAGCAAAAATCTCGCGGGCATTATCTTAAACAGCATTTAAAGAAACACTGTGAATTTTTTCATACATATAACTTGTAAAATAACTGAAACAAACGTGTTTATAATAATTTTTGGAGCATACTTTGCGATTTTTTTCTATCCAGGGAATTTTATATAATTTGGGTTTCGGCGCGGGCAAAGTCTAGATAATATCTTCAAGAATAACATATATTTTTTTAAGAGCTTTAAAACTTACCGTGTTTAAGGGAAATATGTAATAAATCGGTAGAAATCCGGGTTGCGGGCCCTTAATACCTTCCAATCTTCATCTACCCCATTTACTTCACTTTCAACCTCACATCTTTCTCAAAAAGGTATCGCCACTGACTCGATGCGGTGTTATACGTTATAAGTTATAAGTTATAATGAGTTGCGATTACTGCCAATTTTTTTGTACCATTACAAAAGCATTTATCTTTTGTCAGTAGTTACTAAATGCATTTTTTCAACACCTTTTTTTTACCTGTGCTACAAGTAATTGTTTGCAAGGGATGCATCAGTTTTTTCGCTCATAGAAATCTCAGGTGCAGTTTGGCAGTACAAAAGAATGACGAATGACCTAGTCTTGAAGAATTCAATAATATATTATTATGTGTGTGTATAACAAAAAACGAGGAAGTTAGAAGTGTAATTTTGCGTGCTTTTCATGGTAACTAAAAATCCAATGCAATTACTCTTACTTACCTGCAAGTGAAGCTTGTTAGAAATATAAAGCTTACTGCAGTCGAATCGAATTAAAAGAGTTCAGTTTAAAATTAGTTGTGCAGTGTACATAATAAAGCTGTAGGCAGGGGTTGAGCCAAATGGCATCCGGCGCTAGTGAAAACCTCAAGGCCATTGTGTTTTGTGTTAGGCGTTACATATCATCAGCACCTTGGCTTGGCAAGTCGGCGCCCACTTCAGACTGCTCCAACAGCGCCTGCAGAGATCCGGCCCGCCCTCCCTTACATAAAATATAAATAACTAGCTGACCTGGAAACTTCGTACCGCCTCAGAATCAATAAGTATTGTGTTAACTTATTAGCTGAATTAAATTCAGTTTTTTTATTAAGTTAAAAATTACACAATGAAGCAATTATCGATGCGCAACTGTCCGTGTTTTGTTTTTGTCGGTATCAGAAATGGCGTTGTGTACCTACGGATTTATATTTTTTGTGATTTTCTTACTTTTCCACTTACTGGAATTGCGTTTCACTTTCTTTATACATGTGAATGAGATTTTTTAAAATTATTCTTTATTCATAAAAATATGTTAGGTGTATGTATACCTACAGTTTCTACAGGATTTTCGACTACCACATATTATGGTAGTCGAGATATGTACATATATAATTATATAAATGTAGTGATTATAATATCGTATTTTTCCTTTGGGGGGGTGCAGACACAAATTGACCGTTTGTCTCATTGATGTTTACATTTACCTAGTGTGTAAGAAAGAGGGGCAGCATTATATGTTTAAGAACAAAAGCAAAACAATCAGCGCATTGACATTTGACGGTTTTGAATTTTTGGAATTCACTAACTATTTAATATTATATTTATCACAATATTGCTGCAGCTCTTTCAAAAGATGAGAATTCGTTCCATAGAAAATTTGTGAGGAAAAGAATTTTCTTCATAATCTTTTTTTTGTGAATTTGTTAGACATTTTAATAGCTATTCTGCTATTCGGGGCGGACACAAATCCAACAAATCAAATACATAAAAATCGGTCCAGCCGTTCTTGAGTTATAAACGGTGTAACTAAATCGACTTTGTGTTATATATTAAGATATCAAAAATATATTAATTTATTTCAAATCCCAATAAATGGCATAAACTAAAAGATGCTTTCAATATTCGCCAAGTATTCTACCTAATAATACTGCAGCGATACGGAAATTTTCCTGGAGGGATGAGTACACTCTTTCTGAGCACTACTCCGCAATCGCATGGGAAGCTTATAGCGCAACTACGCCAATCGAAGAATGCAATCATCACTGCCATGGTTGCCTGATGGTCCATGGAGACCCCCTGACGATCATCTGGAGACGGTCAAAGATCCTCCATAAATGACTGCTTGCTTATGTTTTTGTGTTTAATATTTTTCATTTCTTATCCTTTTTATTCTGTGCGTGCATTGTTTTCTTTTATTCCGAATCATCTAAACTCTCTTCTCTTTAAAGTCATTAAAAGTTATGAAACAAAATATTTGAAAAAGAGCCCATAACCTAGGGAGCAGACATGTTTTTCGAATTCAATTTTTCGAAATCAATTGTTCGAATTTCAGTTTTTCGTAAGACTAATTTTTCGAACAGCAATTGGTCGAAAGACATATTTTTCGGATTTGTTAATTTACTTTTAAAATACATATTTCACTTGCTTACGACTAAGATACTGTTAGGTTAGGTTAGGTTAGTTAATATTGTCCATCCTATAAAAAAATACTCTTGTACGTACTATATAAATACCTACTTATATCAATTCGAAAAACTGGTGTTTCGGTCAATTGCCGTTCGAAAAATATGTTTTCGAAAAATTGCATTTCGAACAATAATTGAATTCGAAAAATTGATTTCGAAAAATTGCAATTCGGTCAATTTACCTAAACCCCATAATCTGACCTATTCAATAATTTTTTTTAATATATATTTTTCTTCACTTTTAATGAATTTTCATGGGAGGTGTTGGTTTGAATTCATTTTGAGTTGTCCGGTCATCGTTATTTTGTCAAATTTCTTTTTTTAAAAAATATATATATTTTTTTAATTTTCAAAAAGAAAGACAAACGTTACGAATAACCCGACAATATTTGAAAATCTCGTACTACCACTACAGTAAGCCGAAAATGTTGCTTGAGTCGTGATGGAGGACTTGCCAGCCGAGGAATCGAACAAGGAACTCCCGGGTGGGACCCAAACGCGATGCCCACTCAACCACTGACCGGTCGAAATATGTATTGTTTTGTACTACTCCTTCATACATTCTGTAATAAACTATTAATCCTATCATATCCTATTTCATAACAATATTATAAAGACGAAAGTTTGCATGGATGTATGGATGTCTGGATGTATGGATGTATGTATGTTTGTTACTCTTTCATGCAAAAACTACTGAATGGATTTAAAACATTCTTTCACTAATAGAAAGCTACATTATTTGCGAGTACTATAGGCTATATATATATATATTGTAATTGCTTGACGTGCGCTGTCATTTTGTTATTTTTTTAGGTTACTATGGAGATCCGTTTGATAGTTAAAATTTACTGCGCGTGTTTGATTGTTTCGTTTTAATATGTGCACGCGAGCTGTTTGTAAAATGAGGGCGGGGGGGGGGGGGGGGGGGGCGTGCGAAGCCGGGGGCAAAAGCTAGCATTATTATAAATCAACAGAATCTTGTCGTATCCTTTTCTAGAGCTTTATGAATAAGCTACAGGTATCTAGCATTGGGCTTAGTGTTATCGATAGCTTTTTCTGTTGTAATCGGCTTATCTGTGTAAATAATCTAATGGCATGTCCTTACTAAACAGTCGGGCAATATTAAGTAAAGCCTTTGGACACTACATAGACCTGGCACGTGGAATTGGCATTGCCTCTTCAGATCCGTTGTTTTGAAGGCTTTGCACTCTAGATTCTGTTTGATTAACTGTAATAGGTATTCTTGTGTATTTGAAATACAACGAAAGCCTGAACGTCTCTAAATATCCCAATGTCACTAAAGTGCCTTTGCCTTTGACTTGGTGCGAATGTTTAAAAGGATTTTTCTTAGAAGAAAAAAACACTATTTTTCTTGTGCATTTGATTTTAATTTTAATTAATAAAAGGTTTGTTGAAGTGTTATTAGAAATCGAAAAATGATCGACAATTTTTGTGCGGGCGAAAAGTTCATATCGCTTTTTACAGGTGGACTTGGACTTGTAGGGGATATTAAAAATAAATAGAAATAATACTTTTCGTTATTTGTTTTTGGGGTGTTATGCCGTGTTGCGCTACCTCCTTCTTTAGCCAACGTTTCGGACATCGTTGCAGTGTCCATCATCAGGGCAGATCCGGCAGATCCGGTAGATGATGGACACTGCAACGATGTCCGAAACGTTGGCTAAAGAAGGAGGTAGCGCAACACGGCATAACACCCCAAAAACAAATAACGAAAATGCTTTTGGTCGTGAAAATCTTAAAACTTATCAGAAATAATACTAATTACTGTCATTATATTCCGCACATCGATCGTCCAGTTAATTAGTCAGACATCTCCGAAAAATCGATATTTGAGTTGGGTATTAGGGTGGGTCACGACTGTATGGGAAAAAAATAATCAGTTCTGCCAAAACCCTGAAGAAGTCAGCTTTGCTGACGAAACATGTCGGTTTTTGTTATCTATTAATTTGAAAAAAATAATTCTTACTTTGTTTTATCTAATAGTGATAAAAGGATGTTAAATGGAGATATAAAAATCACGTAATTTTTTTAAATAATATTTTGATATCGTCTTCTTCCTTCGGATTGACTTTGAAATTTCACATAATAGAGAAAAACCCACCCTTGATAAATCTTAAAAAAATGTTAGATAAACCATTAAAAATTAACTATCATCCATAGTATAAAATGAAGTCGCTCAAAATGTATGTGCGCGTTAATCTTTTAAACTACGCATCTGATTTTTATACGGTTTGTTATGGTATCACCAATAGATAGAGTGATTGTAGAGGAATGTTTATATGTATAATAAATGTAAATTATATTAGAGAAAAGCCGAGAAATTCAAAGAAAACATATTTTTGTGCCATTTAAAACGGCTGGCGGGCCGTACTATAGTCACTTTTGAAATTCGTTCAACGGAAGAAACTGGAAAATAGATGTCCTAGAGTAAGTAGGTATTTGATTTTCCCTTTTCAAATATCCAGTGTTGCATTGCAAGCATTGTATAATTAGTGGCGAGTTAATTAGTTTATATGTATAATACTTGCTTATCATGGGCAGCGGGCAGCTGGCAAGCGGGTGGTGTGGATTTTATAAAGGTTGGGTAATGGCCTTGTGTTTCGTTAGCCACAGCAACGTGTGGCCGGGTCTGCTAGTTACATAGTATGAAATGAAGTTGCTCAAAATGTATGTGCGCGTTAATCTTTTAAACTACGCAACGGATTTTTATACGGTTTTCACCAATAGATAGAGTGATTGAAGAGGAATGTTTATATGTACTTATAATACATGCAAATTATATTAGAGAAATTCAAAGAAAACATATTTTTGTGCGATTTAAAACGGCTGGCGGGCCGTACTATAGTCACTTTTGAAATTCGTTCTACGGAAGAAATTGGAAAATAGATGTCCTAGAGTAAGTAGGTATTTGATTTTCCCTTTTCAAATATCCAGTGTTGCATTGCAAGCATTGTATAATTAGTGGCGAGTTAATTAGGTTATATGTATAAATGCTTATTATAATAGTAGAGAAAAGCCAATAAATTCAAATATTCAATTTATTTATTTATTTATTTTATTATTTATTTATTTTCCATGTTCTCCGCAAAACGGTTATTCACCAATACATTATGGAGAAGATTACAAATTAGACAAAAAGTATAGCAAAACACATAAAAAGGTCAGTTTCACTACTTTGTGACATACGTCAAAAGATAATTGTTAAACTGCCTGTAGGTTACGTTAAAAATGTCGATGGTCAATGCAGACTCGTTGAGCAGTTCAGTCGCTCTGTTGACTGACGCGTTCTGATAGGCAGAAGTCCTCGCTTTTGGAGCATAAAAAAGGGTATGGGACCTTCCACGAGTATACTTGTCTGGGACATATAAGTTAATCTCTTTCAAAATAGGTGGATTATGTATAGTTCCAGAGATTATCTTAAAAAATGTTTTCCTAAAAATATTTTTCGGCGGGCTTCTAATGTATTAAGATCGAGCATTCCTGCTAAGAATAAGGATGGATACAGGAAAGGGTAGTACATATATTCCCTCATGTATAGGTAACGCATGAATCTCTTTTGTACTTTTTCTATTTCGAGAATATGGTTTTGCTCAGAAGGGGCCCAAATAATGGAGCTATATTCCAAGATACTGCGAACAAGTGCTTCATACGTTCTTCGGATTGCGATTCCGTTGGTAAATGATCTTGAATTACGAAGAACAAATCCAAGCATTTTGAGATATATGGGATTTGAAAGAGAGATTTGCTTAAAAAATTACGCCAAGGTCTCGAATCTCATTTTTACGAGTTAATTCATGTTTATTAATGTGGTAGGGGAACAGGAATGTATCTTTGGATCTTGTAAATGTAACGACACTGCATTTCTGAATGCTGAAGGGTAAGTTGTTCAGTTCCGACCATTTGACAAGAGAATCAAGATCGTTCTGCAGAAGAATGGAATCGATGTAACTTTTGATTGCTTTGAAAAGTTTTATATCGTCAGCAAAAAGGAGATATCTTGAGTGGTTTATGGTGTTGCCAAAGTCATTGATGAATAAGAGAAAGAGAAGAGGTCCCAGATTCGATCCCTGGGGAATCCCGGAGTTAGTTTTGTATTCGTGAGAGAGATGGTGTCCGTAACTGACATACTGACGACGATTGCGTAAGTAGCTAGCCACAAAAGCGAGGAAATTCTGAGAGAATCCGATGTCACTTAATTTTTTTAATAAAATATCATGGCCGACTTTATCAAATGCTTTCTCGAAGTCTGTATAAATCACATCAACATGTACAAAATTTTCGAATGAATTATTAATATAAGTGGTGAGATTCATAAGATTCGTTGAAGGTGACAGTGTGGGACGAAATCTGTGCTGATTTTCGGTGAGTGCGTGTTTTGTTTGGTTATATATCTGTGAATAAATTATGGTTTCTAAAAGTTTTGCGGGTGCTGACAACACAGCTACAGGTCTGTAATTATCTATTTCTGACTTTTTTCCTTTTTGTGTATAGGCGTTAATTTCGTTAGTTTCCACATTTCCGGAAAGATATTTTTGCGAAGTGATAGGTTAAAATATGTTTTAGAGGTTGAATAAAATAACTTGCATATCTTTTGAGGATTATAGGTGGAATAGAATCTGGGCCGACGGAGTATTTAGGTTTTAGCTTATGGAAAGCTGTAATAATATCGTCATCGTTAATTTCATGAATTTGTACAGGTAAAGAGTTAAATGACGATGAAGCTATAGAGGATATGTCAAGTTTGGGGACATTGTCGCTAAATACTGATTGAAAATAGTGTGCGAAACCTGCGGCGATCTCAGAAGATCCATCATATTTATTGTCTTTGTAGTTCATGTGGTTAAGTTTGTCACAGCCGCGGCGTTTATCGTTAGTGTAAGACCAAAATCGAGTTGGGTCTGTTATTATACTGTTCTCGGCCTCACGTGTAAAGTCAGTGTAGGCCTGACCAATTAACCGTTTGATTGATTTTCGCAAATTTTTAAAGTTAGCTAAGGCATGTTCAATTCAGGCAGCGGGCAGCGGGCAAGCGGGTGGTGTTGATTTTATAAAGATTGGGTAATGGCGTTGTGTTTCGTTAGCCACAGCAACGTGTGGCCGGGTCTGCTAGTTTTTAATAAAACACGAAATAGAGGGAATATTTTGATTTATTTATTAAAAAAATATACGAATATAATTCAAATTATCTCAAGGCAATGTAACAAATACCAGCAAAATTCACTTAAATTTCGGCATTATATTTTAAGCACGTCCTTTTGAACCCATTTGGCACCCTTTTATCGCTCTTAGAATTTGAAAATAACGTTTTTTATTAAATGACCCAACCTTATTGGGTATGCAGTTATGTGTAAAAGTGTACCCTCTCTCTGGTACAATACTCAGCTTACTCATAAACACCACCAAATCAATATAATGCAGAAAAACTAGTAGTGAAATAATTTTTTTTAAATGGTGTTTTCAGGGTTACTATT
Organism: Limnephilus rhombicus; assembly: GCA_929108145.2. Lineage (NCBI taxonomy): Eukaryota > Metazoa > Arthropoda > Insecta > Trichoptera > Limnephilidae > Limnephilus > Limnephilus rhombicus. The sequence continues at coordinate 17,151,884 of OV815292.1, read as the reverse complement.
GAAAAATTCATAATGTCGTACTAATGTACCGGACCATTATTCTTCCCGGTGTTATTTTACAGCATCTTAAATAAGTAAAACAAAAACGCGTGTAAATAATATTTGATTTATGGTGAGCATTAGAATATTGCTTTCCTCATTTTCTCAAAACTTGGTCCCTATGTATATATGGAAATATCTGACTATTGAACTGGTCGATCGATATAATATAATGGAGGCTGCCGCTATTTATACTTGACAAGTATACAAAATCAGTATTAGTATTTTGACAACTTGTCTTTATTCGTATTTATTATTATCTGCTATTTACCTAGTTATTTATTTATTTATTTATTTATTGTTCTTATACGCCCGTAGGGGCTTTTACATAGATTATAAAATAATATTTAAGATATCGAGGATTACGATAATTAAGTGAAATTTCAGGTCAAATCTGATGGAAATGTAACCGCTCGAATTCCGGCGGTTAGTGGAAAATTGATTGAGGGCGCATGCGCAGACGTGCGAAACTTTGCTATCTGACAGCTTGTGCAGCTCTGTGGCACTATGCACTACCGAAACTAGTGATTATGGCTGGACTGTTTTTGCATAAAACGTAAATAAAACATAACGATCAAAACTTCAGGATGGCAAAAGAACAAGTTTAGATATCTTTTCGATGTATAATATTGTCGAAAATCGTTTATTTCAGAGATTGAAAATGACGTAAACACTGGTGAAAACATTGAAAAAAATACAAACTTATTTCTTGTGTAAACCGATGATGTTACAATCTATTGCCATCTTATTCGTGTTATATTTATCCTAGAATAATTTATGAGTCTACAATAATTCATAATAAAAGAAATCTTTTCCCCGTGATTGACATTTTTCCCAATCTTTCCTGATTATTTACCTTGAGAACATAGAGATTTTGTTGTATGTACGTGGTGACAACTGAAGGTTCCTTCTGATTTCTGTCAACTTCCGATTTCATAAAAGATATAAAAGAAGTTGAGTGTGTTACAATTGTATACTTACATGATTTTTGGCCAAGTACCTAAATTAAAAACAGCGCTTCGGGCCACAGTAGAGTTCATAAATACAGAATGAAGGACTGGCGCCATCACAATATTCTATATATAACTGGTTCAACCCTCACAAAGAAAATTGCAGTTTGGGAACTGAAGTCATGACCTAGCATATTAACATAAATCTTTACCTGATACTAATAAGGCGATTAAAACACATGTCTTAATAAAACATTTAAAATATGCTGTGTAAAGGAATCTTGAGTATTACCTCTAATCATAGCTGTATTAAATTTACAAAGTCATACCTAATATGAACAGTATTTTATAGGTAATAAAAATCCTTTTGTGTTCAATGTTACAACTTTATTTTAAGTACAAAATAAAACGAAACCATGTCAGTTCAAATGTTTATTTATTTATATAAGTAAAACTTCTTCGTTATAAAAGTTGTAAGTAATAAGTATATGTGTATATGTATAATAAGTCAGAAATTATATTTAATTAGTTGATTTATGCGGGTTAACGACGCGAAACCTAATCTGCCATCTTATTATGACAAGCAGTAATATGAAAACAATGTACCTACATCAAATTAAAAGTATATTATGCAATGGTTCTTGCCGAGGAAAGCCATTTATGCATTTCACGTGCATATATTACATTTCACTATTGGTGAACCACTATAGTTCCTTGGTTCTTCTATCATTTGGTTCTGCTTGGAGGTACCTACAACCAGTATCCAAAACGCAGACTCGTCAAAATATCGTAAATTCTGTTGTATTCCTCCAGAACATATGCATTTCTTATTTGGACTGCAATGACCCTAAAACAAGAATCATAATGTAATTGTAATACGTTAGCATTTTATAAATAAAACTACAAGTACACTTCGGAGCGCGCCACGCCGCCGCGCCGTGAGAGAAGTTAGTAAAGATTCACTGCGAGACCTTACTGCGCCTGCGCGGCGGTCTGAAGCGGCGCTCCGAAGTTTCCATATGGAGAGTGCTGATAGAATATGACATATGACCAAACGACAACAAACCGACCGAACGATATTATTACATTGTTTGCATATTTATTAATTGTATTAATTAACTATACACTTTAAACAATCGTATCAGACGTTGTTTGATAAGATATTTTATTCGCAAAAAAGGATCCTCTTCAAGCCTGACAAATAAAGTATAAGACACAACTAACCTGTATTTCACGATGTGTTTGTGATCAAGCATAGCATGTACACGTTTGGCAGTCATATGGTGAGCTTTGATTATAGTTTCCATAGGAATTTAATTCATTTCCTATATGGTTCTGGCGACATTTGAGCATTAAAACCGTAGCCGTTCCGGAGACTCATAAAATTGATCTAAAAAGGAAGAATATTTAAGTAATACGATTGCATGTTACCATATTAACTTAACTGTACATGTAATTAATTGAATACTAATAAAAAAAGCACTCACTCTTAAGCGTTTATGTTTTATTTGTAGATAAACATTACGCACGGCTTACGATAAAGGCCGGTAAACTCTGACAGGCGACGAATTTCATAAACAACTTGTGAGTGTTGCAAGCGTTAAAAAATATTCCTTTCGATTTCTCTGGAATAATTAGTCCGATTCGGCGGGGAACACTGTGTGAAATTTTCGAATGTAACGAATGTTAAATTTAATTTGAAACAACCCAATTCTGATTTGACAAAAATCAACGGAATGATTGCGTTACATTTGAAAAATCAAGAAGAATCTGAACGATTGTTCAGGTTTTCCGAAACAACTGGCCCTTAGGGCCAGTTGTTTCGGAAAACCTCGCCTGAATGAAATTCGTCGCCTGTCAGAGTTTACCGGCCTTTATCGTAAGCCGTGCGTAATGTTTATCTACAAATAAAACATAAACGCGAGTGAGTGCTTTTTTTATTAGTATTCAATTAATTACATGTACAGTTAAGTTAATATAGTAACATGCAATCGTATTACTTAAATATTCTTCCTTTTTAGATCAATTTTATGAGTCTCCGGAACGGCTACAGTTGAAATGCTCAAATGTCGCCAGAACCATATAGGAAATTAATTAAATTCCTATGGAAACTATAATTAAAGCTCACCATATGACTGCCAAACGTGTACATGATATGCTTGATCACAAACACATCGTGAAATACTGGTTAGTTGTGTTTTATACTTTATTGGACAGGCTTGAAGAGGATCCTTTTTTGCGAATAAAATATCTTATCAAACAACGTCTGATACGATTGTTTAAAGTGTAGTTAATTAATACAATTAATAAATATGCAAACAATGTAATAATATCGTTCGGTCGATTTGTTGTCGTTTGGTCATATGTCATATTCTATCAGCACTCTCCATACGGACACTTCGGAGCGCCGCTTCAGACCGCCGCGCAGGCGCAGTAAGGTCTCGCAGTGAATCTTTACTAACTTCTCTCACGGCGCGGCGGCGTGGCGCGCTCCGAAGTGTACTTGTAGTTTTATTTATAAAATGCTAACGTATTACAATTACATTATGATTCTTGTTTTAGGGTCATTGCAGTCCAAATAAGAAATGCATATGTTCTGGAGGAATACAATAGAATTAACGATATTTTGACGAGTCTGCGTTTTGGATACTGATTGTAGGTACCTCCAAGAAGAACCAAATGATAGAAGAACCAAGGAACTATAGTGGTTCACCAATAGTGAAATCTAATGTATACACGTGAAATGCATAAATGGTTTTCCTCGGCAAGAACCATTGCATAATGTACTTTTAATTTGATGTAGGTACATTGTTTTCATATTACTGCTTGTCATAATAAGATGGCAGATTAGGTTTCGCGTCGTTAACCCGCATAAATCAACTAATTAAATATAATTTCTGACTTATTATACATATACACATATACTTATTACTTACAACTTTTATAACGAAGAAGTTTTACTTATATAAATAAATAAACATTTGAACTGACATGGTTTCGTTTTATTTTGTACTTAAAATAAAGTTGTAACATTGAACACAAAAGGATTTTTATTACCTATAAAATACTGTTCATATTAGGTATGACTTTGTAAATTTAATACAGCTATGATTAGAGGTAATACTCAAGATTCCTTTACACAGCATATTTTAAATGTTTTATTAAGACATGTGTTTTAATCGCCTTATTAGTATCAGGTAAAGATTTATGTTAATATGCTAGGTCATTAACTTTGTGAGGGTTAAACCAGTTATATATAGAATATTGTGATGGCGCCAGTCCTTTATTCTGTATTTATGAACTCTACTGTGGCCCGAAGCGCTGTTTTTAATTTAGGTACTTGGCCAAAAATCATGTAAGTATACAATTGTAACACTCAACTTCTTTTATATCTTTTATGAAATCGGAAGTTGACAGAAATCAGAAGGAACCTTCAGTTGTCACCACGTACATACAACAAAATCTCTATGTTCTCAAGGTAAATAATCAGGAAAGATTGGGAAAAATGTCAATCACGGGGAAAAGATTTCTTTTATTATGAATTATTGTAGACTCATAAATTATTCTAGGATAAATATAACACGAATAAGATGGCAATAGATTGTAACATCATCGGTTTACACAAGAAATAAGTTTGTATTTTTTTCAATGTTTTCACCAGTGTTTACGTCATTTTCAATCTCTGAAATAAACGATTTTCGACAATATTATACATCGAAAAGATATCTAAACTTGTTCTTTTGCCATCCTGAAGTTTTGATCGTTATGTTTTATTTACGTTTTATGCAAAAACAGTCCAGCCATAATCACTAGTTTCGGTAGTGCATAGTGCCACAGAGCTGCACAAGCTGTCAGATAGCAAAGTTTCGCACGTCTGCGCATGCGCCCTCAATCAATTTTCCACTAACCGCCGGAATTCGAGCGGTTACATTTCCATCAGATTTGACCTGAAATTTCACTTGACGAACGGTGAAACAACCCAAATTTCGTTGATTGACGATTCATTTGCGATTTGACGGTTCATCAGACGTGATTTTTTCCGAAACAACTGGCCCTTAACTAGATAGAATCAACGAAGATGTGCCATTTACCAATATTAAATGGCACGCACAAAAGTGTCGCCCACCGCTTTCACATTCACAAAATCTCATCAGTACCCTTTTTTTAAAATAAAAATAGCTCACAAGAGTCCCAGCTGTTCCCGTCTGGAGCCAGTGAGTATGTCATCTCCAAATGGCGTGTGTTGTGAAGCTTGAGAGGAAGGTGGGGAAGTACCTGGCTTTTCAGATCTGGTCACCAAACACGGCTAAAGCCATTTCAAGCAACGTTTTAATTCTGAATGGTGGTCATACACCAGGGCGATACTGAGAGTATTGGAACGTGCTGCAAATAAACCAATAATGAATTAATTGTGAAATAACGCAAATTAATTAAATAAAATTTATTAGCCCGAGCCGGGATTCAAACCCGCGACCTTCGGATAGCGAGTCAAGAGCCTTACCCCTAGACCTCGAAAGCCGTCAAATGCACCCATGCACATCCCATTGATCTACGCGCGTGGTACCCCGCCTACACCGTGCCTACCGTTGTTTTCCACCTACACACCAAACCTTTATTTTTCATTGATAATAATCTGTGCAGTTTAGTCGTAGCTTGGTGACAGTCGGTACCTACGCTTCCATGCCTTTTTTCCATTGCATATAGCTTCATATCATAAAAACCAATATCAAATAACTAGAAGACACCAAATAGATTTTTTTTTCACATTAACAGGCGGGTAATAAAATGAAACTAACTAACTAACCATCACGCCGTTTCCCCACAGGGGTTGGCAAAGGGGACGGACCGCTGACGGACCGCGGACGTGTGTGAGTATGTATGAATGTATTTATGGGCTTTGAACAAATTATATTATTGACATGATGCTCTTTTTAAATTTAGGCAGTAAATCGGAGAAAATGTCGATGTTAGAATTTAGACCAATATTATTGAATTTAGACCAATATTAGATACCTCGGCAGTATTCTCACGGAGACTCTTGACCCAGATGTGGAGGTTAGATGCAGAATTGAAGCAGCAAGAACTGCGTTCATTAAAATGAAATCCCTCTTCTGCAATGACAATATCAGCTTAAAACTAAGGCAGAGAATGCTAAAATGTTATGTGTGGTCGGTCTTGCTCTATGGATGTGAAACATGGACCTTGAAAGTAAATACCATGAACAGGTTAGAGGCTTTTGAAATGTGGCTTCACCGGAGAATGCTCAAGGTCCCATGGACCGACATGATCACCAACACAGAAATTCTCAGGCGGGCTAGAGCAGATAGAGAACTGCTTACATTAATAAAAATCAGGAAAATTTCATATCTGGGTCATATACTTCGAGGGGAGAAGTATCACTTGCTCCATTTGATATTGAAAGGCAAGATAGAGGGTCGCCGAGGGCCTGGTAGGAGACAAATGTCTTGGCTGCGTAACATACGAGAGTGGACCGGCATTAGAAGTGTGGAATAGCTCCTTTCCGGGCTGCGCAAGACAGAGAGACATTCTCAAGAGTGATCGCCAACGTCGGGGGGACCTGATACGGCACGCAAAGAAGAAGATTGAACATACATATGAATATGATATGATTGATTGGCGAATTACTTGCTGCATTTGTCTTGTAATTAAACGTGTGGAATAATTCTGCATGGCGTGTACGTCTTAAGGTTATGTTAAAATTAACAAGGGAAAGAAGTTCAGTACAGTCAATGTTATTATTTAAAATTTTGTGTATAAATGTCAAATCAGATATTGCTCGCCTTTTTGCAAAGCTTGAAATGTGCATTCAAAGTTATTGTTGAATTATTTATTTACGCCCAAGTGGGCTTTTACAAAGATAGATAATAATAGTTAGGCAGGTACGTAGTACACAATTATAATGATTAAATTAATAGTAAAAAATAAAATTAATTAAAATCATACATTTCATTAAAGTAATTATAAAGTCTTCGTTTTATAACTAATACAGAATCTGCAAACATGTCTACAATATTCCCAAATTTATTGCCAAAATGATGTAATCTATTTATAGGTGTATGAGCCTCACAGTTTGTTTTAAAATTGTCACAGAAGAAGGTAACACTTTGCCTCGTATTTCTGGTCGGTACGTAAAATTTTATTTTGGCGACAATTTCAGGGTTGTCAATGCAATTATTAATGATTTTATTTAATAGTACAAGGTCAGAGATGATCCGCCTGTCTGACAGCGTAATTGAGTTGAGTTGTTTCATCAAAAGGACATAGTTAATATTTTGAATTGGAATATTCAGCTTAAAGTCAACAAATCTTAAAAATTTGTGCTGTACCCTTTCTATATTGTCGGAATGTATTTTATACAATGAGGACCAAATGGGCGAATTATACTCTACCTGGCTTCTTACTAAAGAAGTGTATAATATTTTCAAACATTCTATTGACTTAAAATCACTTGCTGTTCTGCATATAAAACCAAGCATTTTTATAGCTTTATTTGTTATTTCATTTACGTGCAAAGTAAATGTTAACTTTTCATCAAATATAACACCTATATCCCTGATCTGAGTGACTGGTGTCAATATTACATTATTTAAAGAGTATTCATAAGTTACATGACTTTGGATTTTATAAAAACGAATAACTTGGCACTTTTGAATATTAAGAAATAGCGAGTTGATCACACACCAATGAAACAATTTATCTAAATTAGATTGTAAAATATGGCAATCGTCTATACTACGTATCATTTTATATATTTTTAAATCATCAGCGAAGAGTAAAACTTGTACATCTTTAAATATACTTGTTAGTCATTTATAAATAATAACAAAAGAATTGGTCCGAGGTGAGATCCTTGGGGAACCCCACTTGTGGCTTCGAAGATATAATATTCTACAGAATTTATTTTAACACAAAGCTTTCTTTTACTAAGATAACTGTTAAACCAGTTCAATACCAAATCTCTCGTATACCAATGCACGGTTACAGACCATTATGCTACTATCACCTCCCTTTCACATGTTATTAAAAAATTACCTACATCTAAAATACCCACGAAGAAAATCTGCTATGACACGCTATTCAAACTGGTTGAAAAAACGGTAAAGCGAAGGCTATACAAATTTCTTGAAGACAATGACATTTTGTCAGGAAATCAATGTGGCTTCCGCAAAGATCGTAGTGCCGCAGATGCAATTGCAACTTTTACAAAAGCAATCTCTGATAATCTTGATAAAGGCCGCAAGCCCCTCGCTGTTTTCTTGGATCTAGCCAAAGCCTTTGATACTGTCTCTCACCGCATACTTTTGAAGAAACTCCTTCAGGTAGGAATAAAAGGTACTCCCCTCAAATGGTTTGAGAACTATCTAACAAATAGGTCACAATTGTCTCTTGTAAATTCTGCTAAAGAATACAGAAGTACAAGTTTACCAATCACGTACGGTGTGCCTCAAGGCAGTGTATTAGGCCCACTTCTCTTTCTAATATATATTAACACTTTATGTAACTTGGAAATTGATGGAACTATAATATCTTTTGCCGATGATACGGTAATCATCTTTGAAGCTGAAAATTGGAACTCAACTATGGAAAAAGCAAATAAGGGCCTGAATAAAGTAAAACATTGGTTAGATGACAACCTTCTGACTCTTAATGTTGACAAAACAAAATATTTACTTTTCTCCATACGTAAAGTCACTCCTCCTCAAAACTGTCCTAATCTTATCATTCACTCATGCTCACAGAACCATATTACCCCTACGCCCCCCCACAATAATTGCTCATGTACCAACCTAAAAAAATCCGACCAAATTAAATATCTGGGGATTGTTATAGATGACCAACTGCGTTGGGAGGACCATGTCAATTTCACAACAAAAAGACTCCGCAAATTGTGCTATATATTTCTCTCTCTCAGATCAATCCTGAGAAATTTGATGAAATTTTTTGAAATTTGATGAAATTTCAAACAATTAGATGCATATATTTTGCACTATTCCAATCAATAGCCACATACGGTATCGTGGGATGGGGAGGCTGTGCAGCTTCAATTATATATCCCATGATCTTAATTCAAAAGCTGCTACTAAGGATTATATTAAAATGTCACCCATCTCACCCATTAGAGCCACTTTTTAAAAAATTCGCAATCCTAGACATTAGACAATTATACGTTAAGACAATTCTCATACACTTAAGGAAAAATGATTTAACACTCAAAACTCAACAAAATATTTACACCCGCTATTCATCACACCAAAAATGCAAAATTCCTCCAACAAAAACAGCTTTCGCCCAACGACAGACAGTTCTCTTACATCGCGCCTAAAATGTTCAACTTACTAAGTATTGATATTAAGACATCGAAAACTGATGATCTTTATGCCATTAATATACAGAACTGGTTATTTACTCAGGGAAGGAAATATTATAAAGAATGCCTTACATCTTAAAAACTGTTCTTATTTTTTCATATTTCTCGAGTAAAAATCTTATCTCTAAATTAATTTTCAACCAAAACTTTATATTACGCTGATGCTTTTTTTCATATTTTTGACATTGTTCGTCCATTTCATATGCTGCTTAGGAATACTTGCTTTTGTTTTTTGGGGTCTAAGACTATCATTGTTCATCTATATAGATGATTTACATATTTATTCTTATTTTTTATATCTATTATCCTTAAAATATTATTATTTTGTTACTTTTATTTTTATTACTTATTCTATTTTATTTTTATTTATACAAGATTCACCTAGTTTAACTCCTTTCCTGTATGTGATCATGTACCTAATACTAGTATAATATATGTGCTATATGTTTGTACTTTCATCTACATATATATGGAGGATTATTAATATTATATACTTAATATCTTATGAATCTCGACTACCATAATACGGGCATTTGCCTAGCTTGGTAGTCGAAATACCATGTAAAACAATCCTGTAATAAACAAAATGAATAAAGAAAATAAAAAAAAAAAAAAAAAAAAAAATGAGGTTCCTTTAATGCCCAACATATTTAATTTATGTACAAGAATATGTCGCCTAACTTTATCAAAAGCTTTGGAAAAATCAGTGTATATGTATAGAATCCACCTGAAGCTTAAGGACAAGGGAATCAGTTATATAATTTAATTTGAAGGTAAGATTTTTTATAAATTTGTTTTGAATATGTTCTACGCTATTTATGTATACTTTGTAGGGAGGCGTCTACTAATATCTAAAGGAATTCCAAAAACTGAACAAATCAGACTAATATCCATGAGAACCAAAGTGCGTACGAATATCTACAGCTCAAACTGCTGACTAATATCTATGAGAACCAAAGTGCGTACGAATATCGACAGCTCAAACTGTTGACTAATATCTATGAGAACCAAAGTGTGGACGAATATAATAGTTTAAACAACTTAATTTATGTATGTATATATATATATATATTGGTATATATGTAAAAATCCCTAATAACGGACTATTGGACACATTTAGCTGATTATTAAGGATTAGGGTTTTTGTTTTAACAGTTTTCTTTATTTCGAGTGCTTCTAAATTATTTAGTCCGTTACCATGACCATTTCTATGTCAGTTAGGTTAGGTTAGGTTAGGTTAGGTTATGGTGCTGTGTATTTCGAAATAAATAAATATCTTTGTATTACGACCTCCATGTTTGTTCAATAAATTATTGTCCTCGTAAACAGCAAAATACGTAAATGCAAAAACTTCCATGTACGTACATTAAACGTTTAAGCCTTTACGTAATTAGTAATTACGTAATTGAAGTAATTTATGCTATAAGTAATTTATGATATTTAAGATATTAGTCCAACCTACGCTCAATAGATATTAGTCACCACTGGGACCGTCATAGATATTCGTCCGACCTTAGCTCTGTAGATATTAGTCCACACTCTGAAGTTCGTAGATATTAGTCCAACATATGAGCTGTAGATATTCGTCTGACATACAGGCTGTAGATATTAGTATCTGGAGTCCTTTGTAGTGCGAGTTTCAAATTGGCGAGGCATATTCCTATCTACTTCAGACTATCGCAAAATATAACATTACTACTCAGTGGCGTAGCGTGGGTGTCGGCCGCCCGGGGCGGTGAAAAATTTCGCATTTGACGAGTATTCTTCCAACGACAATCATGTTTATGAATTTAACTACAAATTTATAGCTGCTGTCGGAAATTGAGAATGGTATCCACGTGAAAGGATTTCGCATCTCGGACATTGACACCGTGTTTAGAACCAAGGCAAGTTTTAAGTTAAGATCATTTCTTCTAAGATTCCTTAAATAATAGTTACGCGTGGAACAATCAATTTCTCAGAATTTTGCAGCATTTGTTATTCTACTTAAATGTAAAGCTTCACTGGGTACACGATGAATCTGCAACTCGTTATTTAATTTATCGTTGTATTCTGAGCACAAAACTAGTTTAAATCAAATTAAACTAAATTAAATCTGTATACGGTGAATTAAAACTCCACTCAGAACATGAAAATGAGCTTTCTTTGATTCTGGCATTATATAAATAGTCTGCAACTATAATTTTATGGATGCACTTCGAATAAGAGAATGCTTTCCTTCAAAATGTGTCAACAGATTAAACCACAACAGAAAATACATTCTGAACACAAAACTTTTTTAAATTATATCTGATTGCGGCGAATTATCATTACCCTCAGAACATGAAAATGGTTTCTCTCTGATTCTGGCACACATGCACAGTCTTTAACTAGAATTTCATAACTGCACTTCGATTGAGAGAATGTTTTCCTTCGAAATGTGTCTGCAGATGAATCCACAAGTGGAATTTTACATTTTCAACACAAAATTGCTTTAAATGAAGTCTGTTTGCGGTGAATTAAAAGTACACGCAGAACATGAAAATGGTTTCTCTTTGATTCTGGCAACACACGCACCGTCTTTAACTTGAATTTCATCACAGCACGTCGAATCAGAGAATGTTTTCCTTCGAAATGTGTCAGCAGATGAAACCACAACAGAAAATTTTCATTCTCAGCACAAAATTGGTGTAAACTAAGTCTGTTTGCGGCGAATTAAAAGTGCGATCAGAACTTGAAAATGGTTTCTATTTGATTCTGGCGACACATGCACGCATAGTCTTTAATTAGAATTTCATAACTGCATTTCGAATAAGATAATGTTTTCCTTCGAATTGTGTCGGCGGATGAATCCACAATTGGAATTTCGCATTCTTAAAGCGAGTTTAACCCTTCGAATAATAAGAAAGTAATATCTATAAACTTTTGCTTGTCAAGGTTTGCGCACAAAATTCCCGGTTCTTCCCATGTATTTTAAATGTTCTTTTTTATTGTTTTTTTTTCATCCTTTCGCAAAAATGAAATTTTTCTAAAATCTAGATAAAATAAATTTTCCGACGTGATCATTAGAACACATTTGTTTCTAAATATTAAAATTTTGATATCTGAAATGTAAATAGCTCAAAAATAAGTACCTGAAAATATTACAATTAAAGTACCTACTTAAAATAGAATAAACTTAAAATTTGAAAGTACGGATTCCCTTTTTTAAGAAAATTTTAAATAAAACTGTCTCTTTATGTGGTCTCTTTATGGTGCGACAAAAATATGAAATGAAATGGTTTAAATTTTTACAAGATATTATTATTATTTATTGTGAAAATTTGCTGCCCCCCCTTAAAAGTGCCGCCCGAACGGGCCACCCCAATACTTGCATAGCCTATCTAGGTCACTATCTACTCCTCTATTATTCTGACTCTTGTCATGGCCCGTTTCAAGTATTTGATTCACTTGATCATGCCATGTCTTCCTCGGGCGCTCCCGACTTCTTCTACCATTCACGTTTGCGTCATATATTCTTCTTACACTACTTTCTTCGTTCATTCGCTCTACATGCCCAAACCATCTGGGGTTCCTTTCTTAATCTTACTCATTACGCCTACATCTTCCTTGCATTCTTTGCGGATCTCTATATGTCTCACACGATCATGCATGGTTTTACCACACAATGAAACACGAAATATTTAGTCCATATTTTAACCGCCAGCAAGATAATATGTCAAGCTACACACAAAATACCATTCCAAAGTTTAAATGGTTTTATTTTCCAATTTAGGTAGACTGCATGTCAGTGTTGAGTTTAGTTACCTCTTTTGTTGAATTGGTGTCGCCGTTAATCCCAAAATAGTTGACATGCTCACGGTCCTGCCCACGGCCTATAGAGACATGGGTTGTTGAGGCAGTTGTTGATGGAAAAGCGAATCCCTCACGCGGCATTATTATAACATTATATAGCTAGAGCAAAATAATCATAGGAACTAAGGTTTAGCGAAGAGTGGTGGTCAACCAGCGGACTACGAGCAGCACGTTTACACGCGAAACAGCGAGAGTATCCCGCGATCAGTGAGGAGTGTGATCAGTGGCGACGTGTGATTGAAAACTTTGACCGGTCAGTGGCTGAGTTGGTGTCGCATTGGGTCCCACCCGGGCGTCGCGTGATTGATTCCTCGGCTGGCTAAGTCCTCCATCAGGATACAAGCAAAATTTTCCGCTTACTGTGGTGGTAGTAGGAGATTTTCAAATATTGTCAGGTTATTCGTAGCCCGGAATGTTTGTCTTTATTTTAAAAATTAACAGGAAAAATATCGTCACGCTTTTCAGACTGGATTCTATCTAAATTTCCACATTTGTAGAAAGGCTATACATGGTTTTAGTACACATACGCGTCAGGGATCTCATTCTACAGCATTCAGTCTAATTTCATCCTTCCTCTGCCAATTCCATACCTAACAGCTATCCTCGTATATTAAATTTGTCGAGTAGGTACTCCATTGTGAACCGCAAGGTTGGTTTCTATGGAAAATGTTTGAATTAGAGCCAATCCTAAAATCCCTTCTTTCGATTTCCTTGCCAACTTAAACACGTCAACATACTTCAACAAACTCATACACTTGACGCTTTTGTTCTTACCATGACGATCTACGATTACGGTACCGTGGTGGTATAAAAAAGGAAATAAACATATGTTCCTTATCACAATAATGCTGCAGCTCTTTCCAACTTTCAAAAGATGAGGTACACATTGTTCCTAGGTCGGTTTCCTGCAAAGGAAAAAGTCATAATTTTCTTGCATCTCTCTCACACAGTGCACCGCGACGTCTCCGTAGACCCTAAATCTCCGTAGACCCTACATCTCCGTAGACCCTACAATACTACTAGCCGTGACGATAATTTTGAAAATTCGGAATATAGTTAGAAGGATAATAATGAAGAGTGCGTGAATTCCAAAAATTCAATAACGTCAAGTGTCAATAAACTTATAACGCTGTGTAGCCGAGCAACGAACAACCTTAAAAAGATTATTCAAATTTGATTTTACAGACCGGTATCACCGCTCTCCGGTCTAGTGCATGACGATGCAAACTTATTCCGGTTTCAACGTTCGTTCCGTCCGCCTGCTTTTCCTCTAAGCGAGATAATTGTTAAATCTGTGCTAACTTATTGTAACACAAAGTTTCAATGGAAATATATTTGACTCGCGTTAATCAAGAGTTATTATTGAAAACCTGCACAACACACGCATCCAGTTTATAGACGTGGCAAGGCCTGTAAACGGTCAAAACCTCTGGATAAAATATCTATTACATAACCCACATTGCTAAAGTTGTATCTTTTTCTTACACATAAATAATTACAGTCGAAAATGAGACAAACGGCGAACGCACGTCTGCACTCCCCCAAAGGAAACGTACGCTCATTATCATACATCTCCCTCGCACGTATAAAGAAATTAAACGCAATTCCCGTCGAATTGGCTGAGCCGTAATAAGATATATAAAAAGTAGTAGGTGTGTACTTTGGATGAAATTGTCTCACGTATTTTTGTGTCTCACCTCTTTTCTCGCCATTATTTAATGTGTGAGAACGAGCTGCAGCACTATAAAGATAAGAAACGTATGTTTATTGCTTGAAGACAGTGTGTTAGTTCACTGTTTTCGTCCTCTCTATCAAACACCATCATTTTGAACTCATACTTACATTCAAATTATTCAGCACACATCCTTCGTTCATCCTAGACACATGAGAATGTAGATTGAATGGTTGTACACTTCTGTATTTAGTGTTTACGCGACTAAGAATGGAGTAATTCACATTTTGCAAAGGGGGTCAGATGACACAATGGAATGGTCAGATTTATTGACACGCAGCAATTGCAAAGGGCACTTTCATTTGCTGAAAGGGCGACACGGTTAATCTCCCAATTGTGGCTATTTTTTTTCTGCCGGCCAATACCATTGTTGCATTTTCTAGGTTAGGTACGAAAAGGGAAAATGAATCCCTTTCGATCTTAAATAAATGGCCGCGGCTTGATTTATTGTCGTTACTTCCGAATTTGAAATTGGAATAATGGCACGATTTTGGAAAAAATCGTTGCTTTAATCTTTTCTAGTATTGAGAAATAACGGTCGATTTTTATTGCTGGCAACATTTAAGCCAGTTTTGTTTTCTTTTGTAAAGGCTAGAATCTTTATTTGTTCATGGGGTGAGGTTTGTCTAGGTCTTGGAGGCGGATGACCAGGACATACTGAACCAAGATTCCTACCCACCCCTTAAACCCTTTTCCTTCCCAGAACTCTCCTCTCCTTCCTTTCCTTAAAAAAACCCTCCACACAGCATCATAGGTGAGCATAAAGATGACATAGGCCCTGAGGGAAATTATGTTCCTCAGGGCCTCCTGTGTGGAGCTCATGTAAAAAAAAAAAATTGTTCTTTATCTTTTTGAAGTGAAACTTTCTTAGCCCCGTTAGCGATTCGGAATTCAGATGTAACGGAAACGACGCGTACATCACCTGCGAAGCATTATACTCCTATGAAGGCTCCTACTGGTTGAGATAAAAATTGAAGCGACGCGAAGTCTGCGCTCATTGGCCTGCTCACTGCGCTTTGAAATATGTTCTACATTGGTTGAGATTGTTTTGGTAATGTTTCGCTTCTACCGCGTTTTAATTGCACTCGTTTTTTTTTTACTTTATCTCCACACAGGAGGCCCTGAGAAAAAAAAACCTTCAGGGCCTATATTACCTCTGAGGATGCTGTGTAGAGGAACTATTTTTAGGGAAAGAAGGAGAGGAAGTTCTGGGAAAGAAATATGAGGGGTGAGAACTAATCTGGGGGTCAATGTGTTCGGAAGTGACGAACGTATGACGAACGTATGGAAGGGATGGCCCTTCCACTGCGGTGCATTAAGGTGGATCGAAAGAGTCCTGCTGGAGAGGTCAAAAGACCTTCCTCAACCATTATTAAGAAACAGCTTCAACACTATCTGGAAACCAAACAAATACTGTCGATAAACCAACATGGATTCAGGAAAAACAGAAGCACAGAACATGCAATAGCTACTGTAACGGACTTCATCACACATAGTCTTGATGCTAAGAAAAAAGTTATTTCAATTTATTTAGACCTATGTAAAGCCTTCGACACAATCTCACACGAAAAACTTTTCAAGAAGTTAAAAAGCATAGGTATTAACGGAGTAGAATTCGACTTAATTAAAAGCTTCATGTCTGACCGAACTCAACAAGTTAAAATTGATAACAAGATAAGTGAACCACTCTTAATTACGTACGGAGTCCCACAGGGGAGTGTACTTGGCCCTTTATTATTCCTCATCTACATAAACGAACTATGTGACATTGAAATTGAAGGTAAAATCGTGACCTTCGCTGACGATACAGTTCTCCTTTGTCAAGCTGCCACATGGAAAGATGTATTCGTAAATGCCGAAAAAAGTTTATCAGTTGTCAAAAAATGGCTAAACAGTAATACGCTTACCGTCAATACTATCAAAACAAAATACATCACACATAGTATTACACAAAGAGGTCAACCTCCATCAAACATAGACCTGCTTCTGCATGACTGTGAACAAACTTCTTCCAATTGTCAATGCGAGCATATAGAAAGGGTCAAACAAACAAAATACCTAGGGGTTATTATTGATACACACTTACGCTGGACTGAACACATAACTTTCATCACAAATAAACTAAAAGGAGTCATGCACCTAATAAAATCCATTAAAAACATTTTCCCACTAACAATACTCAGATCCATATACTTTGCACTTTTTCAATCCATTGCGACATATGGAATACTGGCTTGGGGAAGTGCTACAAATGTAGCAATTGACCCAATTCAAAAGATACAAAAGGCGATAATTAAACTAATTCTGCAAGTGCCTTTCTACACAGATTCAACCGAAATATACAAATCATTAGAAGTCATGTCAATAAAACAACTTTATGCCAAATCTGCTCTGCTATACTTCCTCCAAAACAAACTCCATATTCCAATTCAACCCAAAATAATAATAAAAACCAGGTCATTAACAAATATAACCCTGAACATACCAATAACACACACCACACACGGACAAAGACATTTTCAGTATTATGCAACCAAACTTTTTAATTATATGCCCATTACTCTGAAACAACAACTAATTGCAAATACATCTACAAACATCCACAAAAAACATATCACAGCCTGGATCAAAAATCAAGATATTCACTTTATTCAAAATACTTTAATCCCTAACCAAACATAACCAAACTATAACAAGTGCAAAATAAATAAACATGTCTATCAAGAATTTATCAACTATTCATATGTACATATAATATACATGTATACCTTATATATATATTTTTTTCTTCTAAGTAATCTATGTACAATTAACATTAAAATGTAAAAAAAAAAGAAAAAAAACTAACTTTCTACTACAACACATAAATACCTGTACCTGTCACACTTAATCATAAACACGTAAACACCTCAGCACAGGTTCTCCTAGTGAGGTGTTCACGAAACATACAATATTACCAACCAACAGTTTCATCTTCTCAAACCTACCTAACACACAACATAATGAAATGTAATATTAATATGTAAAAATGTTTTCAAAATATATATTACATATGTAAAAATGTTAACAATAAGGTGTAAACTGTAATATATAGATATAAATAAATAAATAAAATAAAACCAGTCTCTCCCGATCCGGTAAGCCACCCAGTAGATGGGCAAAGGCATCCGCCGCAAAGACCTAAACAAACCTCACTCCGTGATCTCGGGCACCCCATTAAGTCACCAAACGTTGCGAACCACCTTGGGTGACCTGTGACATATGTATATGAATGTCACATAAGATTTTCACTGTTAGGACCCAATGGAACTATGGTAATCTGATTTGGGAATTTAGTGAAGCTGGAAGAAATAGAGTAGAAGAAGAGGAATGATGCCAAGTATCTGATTATTCAGATCTGACCAATAAACATAGCAAAAGCCATTTCAAACAGTTCTCGAACTCTCGAAGCTCTGCATGGCCGCCTGAAAGTGTGGATTTTTTTCTGTCGTTTCTGTCGTTTATGCGACTTTATTCAGCTCGGGGAATCACCGAAAGATATGAAGTTTTAAAATTTTCATTTGGATATTAGATAAATATGAATTCCGGAAATGCTAAAATGATGTAGGTAGGTACTATAAGTTAATATTATTCCTGTGTGATATTTGACAAAAAGACAACAAAGTCTGTGTAATTTTCAAAGTACTAGGCCCACAGTTTTGCACAAAGATTTTATTGGTTCTTCGTTTTGGTTAGAATGAAATGGGTAGATATTTTGTAAGGCGAACATTTTACAAAAAAATATCATAACAAATGAATTACTTATTACGACAATTTACTTAGGTAAATATAATAATAAAACTGGAGCAAATACACGGTCAGGAGACTTTACTGTTTTGAAAACGCCAAAATAACTTAACCTAACCTAACTGTTTTCAGAAAACATAACAAACGGAGACCTCAATAAATCACACCATTGAAAGATGGACACTACATAAGGACTGGGTGGGTACTTACTGGATTTTTAAATTACATAAATGGAATGAATTTTTGTTTATCGTGGGAGGTTCAAATTCTACATGATGATTTTTTTTAACAGATAATATTTATATTACGAAACTCTAAACTTTATATTATTGTTGTACTTTGTCACAGGAGTTAAATGTATATTTATAATTTTCAACAAATTGTAATTGCTACAATTTTGGAGGCAAGTGTGTAGACCGCCGCCCCGGGAACCATTTATTGGATAACCAACCTGCCATAGATCACCCAAGGTGGTAATTAATTAATGAAATTATTTAATACATAATGAATTACATACATATTTTCCTATTCCACATCACAATGTTGGTAGTTATGTTATATGCGTATGTTGTTGCCCACTAATGCGTTCATGCGTTACTACCTACATATTTAAATTGTTGTTGTAACTAATCTGTGGAACTAATTTCTTGCTGACAAGCTACTTGCAGTAGCTTAGCGGGTAAGAAATTCCAATTGTATGCAATTTTTATACAAAAATAAAAAAAAATTACAACGTTCATCACTCCTGGACACAGTGACCCCCAGATTCCTACCTATTCGTCATACCTTGTTCCTTCACAGATCTTGCTCTCTTATCTATCCTAAAAAATATCTCCACACAGCATCCCCTAAGATGACAAGGGCTCTGAGGGAAATTGTTTTCTCAGGGTTTCTTAGTTGTCGCGAATAAAATCTCCACTAGTCCTCCACTTTGTTCATTGTGCAAGCGATATTTTTAGTACATAATAATGGTAGTAGGAGAAATAGAAATAAATAAGAGGGGTCATTCGTGACCTGTGAATTTTGTCTTAAAAAAAGAGTTTATTTTATTTTTGTATGTCTTGAATGACCCCATAGCGAAATGGGGTAGATACAGATTGTAAAAGGGTCCGCCGCCCTCCGAACAATTTATTTATTTTTTCTATGGATTTTAATGACAGATGCGGGTCGGCTTGGTCACCGAGGGTCAGAGAATTTCTCTGTTTTAAAAATAGGGTCGGCACCCCGAGGCTAAAGGTGGACCCCAAACAATAAAATAAATAGGAAGTGTTGTCCGTAGATTAATGCTTCCAAATAAAACGCATTAGGTACCTACTCTCGGCTTATTTACAGCTTCGCTATGGGAAAATCGATTTTTTTCACAATGGCAACACTACGAGATCCGTTCGAAGCTTTAACTCAAACTTTCCAAGTAACAATGGCCGCTCTGGATTTGAATTTGAAATGGGAGTTCTGGGCGGATCCATTGTAATTGGCTTTGATGAAAAATTGATTTACATTGTCTTTTTTTGTATGCGTGATTTATGTTAGATTTTGATGGTTAAATTTAGTGTGAAACTTTTAATAAAGCTTAAAATACAGTTTGAAAAATAATCTATTGGGTAGGTTCCTACTCGCGAAAACTGAATGTAAAAATAAAAATTACCTAAGTACCTAACAAACAGTTGTTCAATCATCTCAAAACGGTATAAAGGGGCTCGAGTTCTTGTTTGTACTCGTTTTCTTTTTGGTAAAATGGTTAACTAGGACCAATGTTGTATATATGATGTTAATGTATGAAGCGCATTTTGTTGATATACTTCTATATTTTCTATTCGTGCTAATTTAAAATCATTAGATACTTAATATACATTTCCTAGAAGAGTTTTATGTAGGTAACTCCATGAATCAGTGATACAGTTGAATGGTTGCAACGTCGAAAAGGTGGAAAGATTTAGATACCTCGGCAATATTCTCACGGAGACTCTTGACCCAGATGTAGAGGTTAGGTGCAGAATTTAAGTGGCAAGAACTGCGTTCATTAAAATGAAATCCCTCTACTGCAATGACAATATTAGTTTAAAACTAAGGCAGAGAATGCTAAAATGTTATGTGTGGTCGGTCTTACCGTATGAATGTGAAACATGGACCTTGAAAGTAAATACCATGAAGAGGTTAGAGGCTTTTGAATTGTGGCTTCACCGTAGAATGCTTAAGGTCCCATGGACCGACATGATCACCAACATAGAAATTCTCAGGCTAGCTAGAGCAGTAAGAGAACTGCTTACTTTAATAAATATCAGGAAAATTTCATATCTGGATCATATACTTCGAGGGGAGAAGTATCACTTGCTCCATTTAATATTGAAAGGCAAGATAGAGGGTAGCCGAGGGCCTGGTAGGAAAGAAATGTCTTGGCTGCGAAATATACGAGAGTGGACCGGCATTAGAAGTGTGAACGAGCTATTCCGGGCAGCGCAAGACAGAGAGACATTTTCAAGAGTGATCGCCAACGTCAAGGAGACCTGATAGGGCACACAAAGAAGAAGAAGAACTCCATTAAAATGGAGGACTGAATGCCGTTGGCGCTAATAAGAAACTGATAAAAGAAGCGAAGCTAGCAGTACGGGATGTATGGTATTGAGGCATGGAACTGGCAGAGGAAGGATGAAAGCAGACTGAATGCTGTTGAAATTAGATACCTGATGTGTGCATGTGGTAAAACCATGTATGATCTTGAGAGAAATGTGAATATAGGCAAAGAATGTAAATGTAAG
This sequence comes from Limnephilus rhombicus, assembly GCA_929108145.2. Classification (NCBI taxonomy): domain Eukaryota; kingdom Metazoa; phylum Arthropoda; class Insecta; order Trichoptera; family Limnephilidae; genus Limnephilus; species Limnephilus rhombicus. Next base: position 17,130,398 of record OV815292.1, on the reverse strand, counting down.
CGTAATGAGTAGGTACCTAAGATTAAGGAAGTGACCCTCAGATGGTTTGGGCATGTAGAGCGAATGAACGAAGAAAGTAGTGTAAGAAGAATATTATGACGAAGTAGAAGAAGTTAGGGACGCCCGAGGAAGGCATGGCACTATCAAGTGAATTAGATACTTGGGCCATGTCAAGAGTCAGAATAATAAAAGAGTATGTATGAATGTGAATGAACAAAGAGTGCGTGCCAAGACCGAGTTGTTTGGCGGTCCGTCTGGTTAGTTAGTTAGTTTTTTTCGGCGTGATGGTTAGTTAGTTAGTTTTAGAAGAGTTTGTAAAAAAAAACCTACTTGTAGGTAACCGGATTGAATTTGGTTACGTTATTTTTTTTGTTCAGGTCACCTTTTTATACCGCCATTAGTGATGAAATCACATCTAGTTTGTTGTTTATGTAAAAAATCAGGAACTGTTCACAGTAACTCCACCATATGGCAACACTGACTGGTCCCAAACGTCATCTCGTGTTGGCGGGAACCGTAAAAAATGTTAACATGATACTTTGACGCTACCATCCATCGCCATTTTTTTCGCTTTTCGGTTTTTTCCTTACCAAGAATTGAACCTGTTTCCTGCATTTTGCATTTTGACATTCCTCTGACACGAAACAAAAAATGATTAGCCACAAAAGCTGGTTGGAAGCATTTTGCTTTTTGTTGGTTAATGAACGATTCCGCGAACATTCACCAACCCGGAACATTTGGGCGGGAATATTTGGGATTTGAAAAAATGAGGAAAGACAGTTTGTTGATATCTCATCTTACCAATGTTATATTTAAATATTTGCATGTTTTAATAAGGCTACATGACAATAATAATAAGCGATTACATGAAAATATAACAGATTTTGTTTTGTTAACCTTTCCGCTCCAGCGCTGTCAACTGAGTTGACAGTCATGGTCTCTGGTATTCATCCGAAATAAATGTATGTATTGGATTAAATAAATTTAAAATATTTATTGTAGGTGAACTTGAAATTGTTCTGAAAGTGGTACAAATTATTTTTACGTGTTATACAGAAAAAAAATTCTTTGCCTCATCTTAAGGAGGTACTTAAGGCTCTTGTGTTTGGTGGGGGAAATCAAACTCAAATAATAAAATCTTGTAAAAAGTAAAATATTGTAAATAACAATAACAAGAAAATTAATAATTAAGAAAAACACAATATTTATCGATAACACGAAAATAATTATAAAAATTAACTAACTAACCCTGACGCCGTTTCTCCGCAGGGGTAGGCAGAGAGGATGGATCGCCAAACAACTCTGTCTTGGCACACACTCTTTGCATCATTCACATTCAAACATCGTCTCATACTCTTCTATTGTTCTGAGTCTTGAAATGGCCTGACGCAAGTACACTTGGTCGTACCATGTCTTTCTTGGGCGTCCTCGACTTCTTCTACCATACACATTTGCGTCAAACATTCTCCTTTCCTCTTTCATTCACTCTACATCAGTGGTTCTCAACTTTTTTTTATCACTATGACATTTATTTGTTCTTACAGGGACCACAATGTAAAATAATGATAAACTGTTAATCGCGTAATTTTGCAATTCAGTGGGCTCTTCTTGACTTCTTCAGCTACCGCTCCATCATTACTACCAAAAGGGTTACGAATCATTGGATAAATTCATCTTTTGGATAAATTTCGTTTCGATTTTTGTAGTAAATGAATACCTACATGTTAGATCTCGCGGAACACCTGTGGTCCACGGACCACCGATTGGGAATCTTACTCTACATGATCAAACCATCTGAGCGTCCATTCTTAATCTTACTCATTACGCTTAAATTTCTCACACTCCAAGTTTCTCCCACGATCATACATTGTTTTACCAAACATACCTACGCCTCAGGGATCTCATTTCTACAGCATTTTTTTTTCTTTTTTTATTTCATATATATATCCCGTTAAACTACAGTTAAGTAGTTTGTCAACAGGATTTTTATTACAACTTTTTACAGATTACAACTTAGACCTTAATTTATACAATAACAATAAACTTACACATTAATAGTAAAACTAAATCGTCTAATACAAATTATTTCTACCTAGTAGCCATGTTTTCAGCAAATATCTGACTCTATTTGGAAATTCGCATTTCTTAATATTACCAGGTAGCATATTATATATTTTAGGCACATTAAATTCAGTCTTCTTTTATCCTTCCTCTGTCAGTGTCAAAATAAAAATATTTTTTAAACTATGACGTCTATGGTCTCTTTTAGTAGTTTTTGGTAATTTTTCAATTTAAGCTGAAATTCATGAAAATTTTCAATAATTTTTAGATTTAAAAGAAGGTTATCTAAATATGTTATTCCTAAATATTTTTTCTTTACATGATATTTTTGTTTATATTTTAATTTTGAAGCCTGTGTTGAAGTTAATAATTTTATAACATAATAAAAATATAACACAAAATAATACCTATATGTATGTAATACAGTTAATGAAAATATAAAAAGCAATAAAATTCAAATTTCCTCGATAACCGTTTTCAGTGTAGTCGAAATGTGAAAACGACGATGATGACATTTGCAAAGACGAAGTGTTGATGTTTTTATTTCACAATCATCTGGGAAGGCTGGTGATTTTTCAGCAAATTATCAGCGCAGCATAACAACGCTATCTTTCAACGAGAAGCCCAAGTTTAACATTTTGGAAATATTAAATAGATTAGGGATATTTCCAACTACAGCACAGGGTAACAACTTGCTGACGGGAAGACGACGGGATTGATTGACAGGGAGGGAGGAGTGTGAATTCCAAAATATTCCCTTTTGATATAGGATAGGTAGGTAGGTAGGTTGGTAAAGAATTTTTTGAAAATTTCGTATCGTTATATTTTCTCGGTCCTCGGTGACAACACAACACATTTTGTGTTGTCACCGAGGGCCGAGAGTTATTTTTTTTAAATTATGTTATTTTTCACTCATTTTAGGTATAGTCTCTGTCACTATGCGATGGCAGGTACATATCTACTCTTATTCCTCTTCCCCATCTCCTTCCTCTCCCACTACCTTCAACCTTACAAAATACCCCAATTGGGGATGCCATAGTCTCACTGGCTCCAGTTGGGAGCTCCGCTTGAAGCAATTGGGACTCTTGTGCGGTATTCACATAAAAAAGGTCTTTATACATTCATATTTGACAGTGTCAGGAATTTTTATATCATTGAACAATAAAATGGCGGCAATCAAACATTACCAAATGCTCCCCACTGTCCGGATGATGGGAGTGTTGGATAACAATATTAACCTAGCAATTAAAAACCCGCTCCGTGGGTTTTTGCTGCTAGGCTCTGCGGGCGGCAGGCGTAGTAGCTTTATAACACACTTCAAGTACGAAAATGGTTTTGCATAAGGCGCGGCGTCAGAGATGTACTCGAAATCGTTTTTTTTTTACATGAGCTCCACACAGGAGGCCTTGAGGAAAATAATTTCCCTCAGGGCCTATGTCATCTTTGGGGATGCTGTTTGGAGGTTTTTTTTAAGGAAAGGAAAAAGAGGAGAGTTCTGGGAAGGAAAAGGGTTTAAGGGGTAGGTAGAAATCTGGGGTTCAGTGTGTCCTGGTCATCCACCTCCAAGATCTAGACAAACCTCACCCCATTAATCCGGGCAACCCTGCTAAATCACCAATCGTAGCGAATCACTTGGGGTGACCTATGGCGGAGGTGTTGGTTATCCAATAAAGGTTCCCGGGGCGTCGGTACCCATTCCCGCCTCCCAAATTAAATTGGTTCTTAAATTTCAACTGTATAGACGCTAGGGTATTAATACTATCAGATACAACATTACGTATAAGTATACCAGCACAGACTCGTGAAAAATCTTGATACAACAGTTCCAATTATGAAAATTAAAATAATTAAACTTTGTCGCTTGTCTGATTTTTTTACACAATAAGTTCCAATTGAACCAAAGTTACACGGGCAGAGAAATATACTCAACCGAAATTTGTATTTTTATCTCATGCATCCGCCGCCAAGACCCGAACAAACTTGACCCCGTTAATCCTGGTACCCCCGCTAAGTCAACAAAGGTAGCGAACCACTTGGGGTGACCTGTAGCAGAGGTGTTGGTTATTTTTTTTTTTTTAACCATCACGCCGTTTCCCCGCAGGGGTAGACAGAGAGGACGGACCGCCAAACAACTCGGTCATGGCACACACTCTTTGCCTCACTCACATTCATACATCGTCTCATACATTCTCTTCTATTCTTCTGACTTTTGACATGACCCGACTCAAGTATCTGATTCACTTGATCGTGCCATGTCTTCCTCGGGCGTCCCCGACTTTTTCTACCATTCACATTCGCGTCGTATATTCTTCTTACACTACTTCCTTCGTTCATTCGCTCTACATGCCCAAACCATCTGAGGGTCCTTTTCTTAATCTTACTCATTATGCTTACATCAGCCTTACATTCTTAAGGGTATTCGTTTGATATTTAAACCAACTTATTTTTGAGGGTATTTTTGACGTCGAAATAATGCACAAAAAATTATAATTTTATAGTAAATATGTAGGTATATCATTTCGGGGGGGCAATTTTCGGCTCAAACATCGGGTCACCCCCGGTAAGACAAAAGAGACCCTTCGGATGTCTTGGAATCCCAGTTCCGACTGTAACCTTTTTATTTATCCGTGTCCCGTTCTTTTTCACGTTTCATTTATGTAGACTTATTATATTATTGTCTTCTTCTTCAATGATTTACTAAAATGTGTAAGTTTAGTTATTCTGACAAAATTAAATAAATGAACATCCATCAAGAACCAATTAAAAATTTCATATAAAAACTTTAAATCTTAATTTTTTCTGCCCAAGTCTACGAAATTGTTATCTGTAATAAATATTGACTTGGCCGTCCCATCGCCGGTTGCGCTGCTCCAAAAATATCTAACTTTTGTATTTGTTCTTTAATCTTACTAACAATATTTCGCTTCTTCAAACACAGCAAATAATATTAAACTAAATTGTAAACAGAATCAAACAAACGAACCAACCAAAAACAAATTACAGATACTTATTGAAAATACGATGTTTATAGTGTTAGCTCAGTGGTCAAGAGCAGCTGACCGGCAATCAGAAGGACACTGGTTCAAGTCCCGTTGGCGGCAAGTATCTTTTCTCGGAAGATTTTTCAATGTTGATGAGTGTTTCAGGCTGATAATTATTGCTTATAATAATTGTTACCCTTTGTGCTATGCATAAAAATCTTGTCTAAACGTTAGTTTATAAATAAAAATAATAATTAATATTTGACAAGTTTAAGTATTTCCTCAATAAATGTAGTCATAATTTGTCTCGACGCCACCTAGCGAGGGATTTAACACTTACAATGTCTCTCTCGCAAAAATAAAGTTGGTTGTTTTCAGGTGGAAAAAATATAATAAGCAGTAATTGTTGAATGAAACACTAGTATATATTGAATTATTTGGCGGGTATTTGATAAGCCCCCATAGATCAGTGGTCAAGAGCAGCTGACCGGCAATCAGAAGGACACGGGTTCAAGTCCCGTTGGCGGCAAGTATCTTTTCTCGGAAGATTTTTCAATGTTGATGAGTGTTTCAGGCTGATAATTATTGCTTATAATAAGTGTTAGCTCTGTCAACTTCTGTTATTTAATTTATTTATTCATTGATTTACGGGCAAATAGTCCATTGTCCATTAAAAATATAATAATAACACGAAAAATAAACAAAAATTTTAACAAAACAAAAAAACGACTTCAAAAATGCACTAAAAGAAAAAAAATAATTTCGTATTCTTCGGCAACTTCATAATCAACTTACTTTTTCTACTCATCAATATGTAGGTACGATTGTTATTTTTGGAGTCGGTGTCAGTCAAGGTAGGTTTAGGTAGTTCATAAGTAGAGATGAAACGGATAGTTGTTTGGCCGGATACCGGATACCGGATATCCGGCGAGCTGCGAGGCCGGATGGCCGGTTATCCGGCGGCCGGATATTTGGCCCATTGTCTCGTTGCATGTCATAACATAACATAGTTTACTATAATGATGATTGTGAAGTTAATCATGTTAATTTAAGTTTTTAGTTTACTTATTTACTATTTATGTATTTATCATTAGAGTGAATATCTCAGAAGAAAATTTTAGTTTTTTGGAAGGCCTTACGGCTTTTTTGTAATTTTTTCGGCTTTAAATAAAAGCCGTCATAATTATAAGCCATTTTATTGATATTTACCTCACAAAGATTAATGTATTGCATTTTATTGTATGAAATTGTCGTAGTTTTTTAATATCCGGTATCCGGCCGGATAGTAAATTTAGGCCGGTTATGCCGGATACCGGATAGTTACCGGATATCCGTTTCATCTCTAGTCATAAGTACATAGTTATAGGTGAGATGTGCTTGTGTCGCACGAGCGACTAGACGAGGCGAGAGGCGTGTAAGAGGTCGCGGCGTGAGGAGAGCTGTCAAGTGAACACGCCGGGCCGGGTACCATTGCTGACACCGATTCCAAAAATAACAATCGTACCTACATACAAAATATTGATGAGTAGAAAAAGTAAGTTGATTATGAAGTTGTAGAAGAATACGAAATTATTTTTTTCCTTTTTAGTGCATTTTTTTAAGTCGTTTTTTTGCTTTGTTAAAATTTTTGTTTATTTTTTGATTTTTAGTGAATCTGAAGTACACTAACTAATTTGTCTGAATATGGGTAGACCTTGGGTAGACCTACTAAATGTGCTGCTCATATGAGACAGGCATAATTTGACTATAATGACGTTAAGGTCAAGTTAAGAGATTCGGCCGAGTTTCGTTAATTTGCTCCCAAGAAAATGAAGAGTTCCGTTACTTTGTCACGGATCCGATAATCAGAACCTAACCAAACTCTCATCAAATTACCCTTGAAGTACATCCTTTCCAATAAAAAAGAATCATCGAAATCGGTTGGCGTGATATTGAGTTATTCGTCCATTTGTCACGCACATACTTAATGCAAATTTAAACTTATATGGTTTTCTCGTTAATGCCATTGTCAGAACTAGAACAAATTGAAACGGGACTACACGGAAAGCACCAACTTTAAAATAAAAAAGAATTATCAATATCGGTTCACGCAGTCGAATGTTCTGAGGAAACAAACGTTTAAAAAGGGATGAGAATGAAAGGAGAGCATTGACAATATGCTTATAATATAAAAGTACATGTAGGAGATAACTACAAGTAGGTAGCTTGAAGATGGATTTAAAAGGCTTTAAAAAATTCACATTTCGTATCGACTGCCGAAAGTCATTTAGGCTTACACCAAAAAATTCAATGCTTTGATTTGCGTTGATAAGTCTCGACATTCCTAGATAAAGGAGAATGATATCCATAATTAGTAGAATGTTGATTGAGGAACAGCAATTCATTATTTCGGAGTCTACGGGAAGATCTTAGATCCTAGAAGAATTTTAGATCCTTTAACTAAATACTGCAAGGAGAACATGCCATTGCTATAATCAGTATATTTTATTTGTAAGCCCAGAAAAAAATTAAGTATCAGGCCTGTAAACATTGCTTAACAAGTTCAAAATCTCCAACTTACGAACTCCTTTTCGGTTGTGGTTATATTGTATCATGTGGAAAATTAAAGTCTTCAAAAAGTGATCTTATAAAATTTAAAATTTGTGCTTGAACTTCAAAAAAAAACAAAACACGCTTTTTGGCGTTTATTTCTTGAATAAATCAAATGACGACCGAGGTAGTACAGGGGTAAGGCTCTTGACTCGCAATCCGAAGGTCGCGGGATTGAATCTTGGCGTGGGTAAATAAATTTTATTTGTTTAATTTCCGTCATTTCACAATTAACTCATTTAAAGTAACATATAGCATATTTGCTGCACGTTTCAGAGTGAAAGATACTCTCAGAATCGCGAGACCACCATTCAGAATTGAAACGTTGCTTGAAATGGCTTTAGCAGTGTTTGGAAACCAAATCTGAATAGCCAGGTACTTCCCGACCTTTCCCTTTCCTATCACCTTCCCCTCCCCACCACTTTCAGCCTAACAACATACCCCAATTGGTTACGCCATAGTCTCACAGGCTCCAGACGGGAGTAGTTGGGACTCTTTTGAGGTATTCACATAAAATAATATAATTAAACCAATTCAATGATTTCAATCTTTCGGCATTGGTTCGTGGGGTATCGAAAGGCGTGTACTGAACTATTTAATCAATTACCTACCTGTATAAAGTGCTTTGACCAGGAGAGTGACATGTAATTATTTTAATGCACTCAAATTCCTGGAAATTCCTGAAAGCGTATATTCTAATTCTGGCCTAAACATTATCTCAACTAATGATAATTAAATGGAGGCAACAGGTATTATACGATAATCGTTAAAATCCCATTACACAGGGGAAAATAATTAGTCCTGTTTGTTCGGGAATAACCTACTAATAAAAACAATAAATCATTTGAGGAATATCTCCAGGGAATTTTAAAAATACCCGTTATTAGATAATGAACATGCAATACCTATTCCAGTCTAGTTTTTAATGTTTTATGATAAGACGACACTATACCCTAAAATATATTCAGAATCTTAACTATGTAAGTAAAGAAGCCGTGTATATAAATTGCGACCAGCGACCCGTGTATTGGACGGACTTACTGTCGAATTTACCCTACGAAAGAAAAGAAGCAGAGGAAAAATAATGTGGGAATCTTAACGACGTAAGTGAAGAAAGCGTGTAAACAAATATGCGCCCGCGGCACGGCTTATTGGACGGACGTACGGTCGAATTTACCCTAGCAGGCCTGAAGATTCGACCTTTCCGCCGGGTTCATTTTAATTAATTCTGAAGAACGTGTTACTAAGTTTCTAAATGAATATCTCCTGAAGTTATTAATTCATCATCTAGAAAAATAAAATCTTATGCTCATCTCTAACTTTAGTTGTACAACATATTATTACAATTTTTAAAGGCATTCTACCTTTAAAAAATTATGGCAACGTACTGCTTTTAATTATCTAAAATATAAATAACTCGCATCCCTTGTGAGGCATTGAAATAAAAATACTAATTCAATTACCGATTCGTCGAAATAAATTAAAATGTGAGCCACGGGCAAACCCCCGATAAACGTGGTTATGTCTCGCCTTAAGTTTAAGTGTTGGAAAACCCGTGTTCGGCAACTGAATATTTGCAATGTGTAGAATTGTATTTAACTATGAAAAAAATAAACTTTTTTGTTATAAGAGAAAGCTTTGAAAAACTCATTCTCAAAGGTACATCACTTAAAATATATGTACAAACATCGTCGGTATTGACAACAGCCTGGTTTAAACTGAATCAGTGAGATCGATTTGCTTAGAAGAAAAAATATATTCAAAACATATACTAACTTTCCATTACAAGAACACCTCACGAAATAGACACAATACTAGAATTTTTATTTCTTTTTTATATTCAATAATATTTTTATTAATTTAATAATAATATTATTGAATATATAAAAGAAATAAAAATGATAATGGGGTTCTACAAATTAAACTGGATAACAATAAAAAATACTAGAACAATTTTTACAATTTGTGAGGCGGGTGTGGTTAATTATTATTACTTCTTTTTTCGCTCAGAAGAGCGATTCTATATCTTTTGTGGGATCGGTATGAGATAAAGGACGTGATCTCCTGTCAGATTTGTGTGATTTATTTGCTTTTCTATGTACAACGTACATTAAATGAATAAATAATCATGCATACTTGCAGGAATTCGTGTTTAAAACTATCTAAACTAAAATATGTGACGGTAAATATGTAAAAATCACACAAATCTGACAGGAGATCACGTCCGTTATCTCATAACGATCCAATTTAAAGAAATAGATGCGCTCGGTAGATGGTTTGGGTATGTAGAGCGAATGAACGAAGAACGGAGTGTAGGGACATAGATGTGAATAGTAGAAGATCGGGCACGCCCAAGTTAATTGTATCAAATACTTGTGTCGGACCATGTCAAGACTGAGCATAATAGAAGAGAATGTATGAATCTGAATGAGGCAAGGGGTACGCACCAAGACCGAGTTGTTTAGCGGTCCTTCCTCTCTGCCTACCCCTGCGGAAACGGCGTGATGGTTACTTAGTTATTAACTTATTCGATTTCTATTTACTTATTTCTATTTATTATGCAACACACATTACAAATCATAGCAACACACATTACAAATCGTATGTAGATACTAATACAGTAAAATTATATAATAAATTATAGGTAAGCTACTTTTCAAAATTTTAATTTTAGTTTAGATAGAACCAAAAAAAAGCGTACATTATTTTGCTACGAAAATACCTACTCCAATTTGTCTATTTATTAAACATATGATTTTGTGTGATTTTGCATTATTTACTTTGGCTTCATATTAAGGGCCCGCAACCTGGATTTGTACCGATTTATTACATATTTCCCTTAAACACGGTAAGTTTTAAAGCTCTTAAAAAAATATATGTTATTCTTGAAGATAATATCTAGACTTTGCCCGCGCCGAAACGCAAATTATAAAAAATTCCCTCGATAGAAAAAAATCGCAAAGTATGCTCCAAAAATTATTATTAACACGTTTGTTTCAGTTATATTACAAGTTATATGTATGAAAAAATTCACAGTGTTTCTTTAAATGCTGTATAAGATAATGCTCGCGAGATTTTTGCTCTATTTTAAAAGAGTCGTGTTTTATTAACATTTTCGCAATTTTCGCATCGATTTTGTCACTGTAAATGTTAGCGCTCTCCTCTAACATTCGTAATTTCGTATTTCTCCATCTTCTTATTTTCGGGACCGGTTGCAGAGCCTTAAAAACTAATATAAATCCGTTTTTCTTTACTCAATTATTTTGCTTAGCCATTATTTAAAAATTATACATTTTTATGATTAAAAAATAATTACAAATAGTACATAATTTTATCATGACGCGTTTGAGCATTTTTATTGCTAACTTGAATTTAGGTTTAAGTGTAAAATAATAGCAAATTTTTAATGAAATAAATTCTATATTGGGTTATTAGTTATTAGTTACGGAGAAAATCAATCTTTCTCATCGGAACCGCCCTGTACAGTACCTCAAGGGTACGATTCAAGACCATCTTTCGACGAAATTTGAATTCTAGGGCGCTGGTTAATGGGTCTTAAAGGTGGAGACCAAACGAGCAAATGCTCATTCTAGTCTGCTCTTGCAAATTATTTTGATGTAACAGGTTATAAAGCATTATTTCGCCGAAATTTAAAAGAATGCTCGTTTGTTTGAAGGAAACGCAGTAAGTGCGCGCGAACAGTTTCCTAGAATACTACGAGCATTCCTTCGTGGCCGGAGGCTATCGCTCCTAGAGGCCATATCTTCAAATTATTCTTGTGTTCTTGGAACTTGCGTCGACTTGTTTGAACTAATTATGGATTGGAATAATTAAAAATGTCTACAAATCATAGAAGCGTTCCAAAATTTCAGTTGTCTGTGGGATCCAACTTCAGTTGTCTGTGGGATCCAACTTCAGTTGTCTGTGGGATCCAACTTATGGAAAAATAAAAATAAATAATAATAACTTTTGGAAATAAAAATAAAAATTTATTATTAAAGTACGTCTATTCCTATTTTTTTTTTATTTTCAATAATCGAGCCATAACGATAGATGCAGCATTTTAAATCACAATATCGCTCTCACGTTGAAGAATGAGCAATGAGCATTCGCTTGCCTGATCTAAACATTCCAAGAGCTCTAAACATTTTTTATTTTTTTATTTTTTATTTATTTAATTACAGAATACATTTTGTACAAAAAATTTGAGTAGACCCACAAAGCTGTCATATGACAGCTTGTCTGCAGGTTCTAACAATTTAAACATTCTTAATATTATATCTAAGAAAATATTTGTAAATACATTTATAGTTTTAAGGAAACATTAGAATAGATCACATAGTAATATTGGATAATTTAACTTACAATCATAAATATATAAGATATTTCAATATACCTGCCTAATAACAAGATATGTAGGCAGCTATATTAAGATATTCAAAGATACATGGAGTTTTCACTCATTAACCATAGTTTTATCATTTTAGGACATAGTCTCTCATTTTTTTCAAGTTTTATGTTTTTATTGATTTTATTGAAAATCACTGGTATTAGATATTCAAGAGTACGGCTTCCATATTTATTTAATATTCGAGGAGTTTTTAGGCCCTTTCCTTCTCTAAATCTTGTGGTATGTTTGTGTACAAGTAGGTGTTTGTAAGGGCTTTCCCCCATATTATCCATAATAGTAGTGAACCAGTGGAGACCTTTTATTGTAAGTAAGCTCTCTGAGCCATACAGTAGTTTTAAGTTATGTCTCTGTTTGTAAATATTTGTTGTGACAATTTTTTTTTATTATGGCAGTTTGTAAATTTTCAATATATTTAATGTAAGTAGTGCTTGCATGTCCCCAAGTTCGAATACCATATCTAAGGATGGATTCTACCATAGAAAAATATATGAGTTTAAGAGTACAATGAGGCAAAATAAATTTTAATTTGTAAAAGTTACTAGCTAAGGATCTGAGCTGGTTACAAATTTTAGCCACTTGTTTATCCCACTTAAAATTATTATCTACAATTATACCCAGATAAGTATATTCATTTGTGAAATCTATTTTTTCACAGTCACAAACATTAATAATTCCTCTATGTATACAGTCAAAGCTATGAGCGGTTATTTTAGGAACATTCCACATTTTCAAACTTGGTGATTTTATGTACATGCATTTGGTTTTTTTTACATTAATAACTAATCCTACATCATGAGCCCATTTGAGAAGCTCGTTAAAATCTCTTTGTAATTCTTCATCTGCAAGAATAATTCTAGTTGGCTCTTGTTCCAGCTCTAGCTCTATGCTCCTTTAGATTGCACCACGTTTGTATTCTTATCATAGTCGTAGTAAGAATGTTGAGATGAATGGTGTGCTCACCTTCATCGCTCTAACCATACTTCATCACTATAACTTCTTTTTTTAAATTGGTTAACGCGCACGTCCATTGCGACCATTGTCTTTTTCTGTTTTTCTGGGTCTTGTTCTCTTTCATATTTTCGTTTAGATTATTATTGTTATCTCCTTCTTCAATGATATATTACATTGATGTAGGTAATAATTATAATGTGATATTTTCTGTTGGCGAGCCGATAAACAAAATAATTAAAATAAATTTGTTAATTATGGATTGCAATAATGTTTGCACTTCAATTAAATTAACATTTTTATTTCTTTGACACCGGTTTTGTGAAAAATCAACGAAAGGGCGCTCTATCCTATCTGCTACAAACTTTAGATATGGGGTATTTCACCATCCTCATGATAACTTATCCGGAGGATAACGAATACTAATAAATGTACAAAAAAAATGGTTCAAAATTCGGCTAACTTATCCGATATATAGCCTCTATTCAAAGGTTCGAGTACCGAATAGAAAACTTGTTGGACTTTATAATTAAATAAAAAATGCGTCATCCTATGGATAAGCTAACCAGAATGTGGTGAAATACCCCATAATCTATTATGAAACATAAATCACGCTCTAGAGTCCAAGCTGCCGAAATGAGGTACTTGAGAGGAGTGGCACGGATTACGAAATGGAATCATATAAGAAACTCGACGATCCGAGATGATCTAAACATTGAACCACTGCTACTCTTCATAGAAAAATCGCAACTGATGTGGCTTGGGAATGTACTAAGAATGTCTGAAGACCGAATTCCGAGGAAGATACTAAGTGCGATTCCAGAGGGTAGACGTCCAGTGGGCCGCCCCAGACACAGTTGGGCGATGCAACTCCAGAAACTGTGTGAGGAGAGGAAGGGTCTACCATGGACAGAGGCCGAACAATCAGCACAAGTCAGGGACGTATGGAGGAGCCTTGTCGATGCAATGGGTTCCCGACCCGAATAGGATAAGGGGAAGAAGATGATGATGATGAAATAACGTGATAAATCTAAACCAAAAATTAACCAAAAGATACAAATACTCGTACAATAGGTATACATAAAAACATCATGAATAAATAATATAATGTGTCATTAAGAATATAAGAAATAATTTCTGGCGATACCTGCACTGTTACTCCATAGAGGGTAAAAGAAGAATGCTTTCAGGATTTTTCTTCTCAGTTTCGGGAAGATGTTTTCTTTTATTGAAACCCTTTATTTTCTCTCTTAATATTGAAGTGGTAGATACTCGAAAGTCTTTTGTAAAAGACCACTGTTCAGAATCTAAACTTTCCTTGAAATGGATTTAGCATGTTTGGTTACCAAAACTGACAACCTTCCTCTTCCCCAAATGATCTGCTCTCTCCCTTCAGCCTTCTAAATTCCTAACGTAACCCAAATTGGGGATGCAAATGACCCAGCTAGCTTCAGACAGATAAATCAGTAAACACAATCAAATATATCCTGCTTTTCCGACTCTTAAAATGACCGAAAATTTTTATTTACTTGATCGTACTATATTTTGCAACAACGAAGCCAAATAAACACCCCTGATTCCCAAAGAGTACTAGTTTAACCTAATCACCCCTGTAAAAAACTCCCTTACACGCATATTATAAAATACTTTTCAGTAGCAATAAAAAGCAACCCCTAATCTAAAACACACCACCAATCAATTCACCAAGCCACCCTGAAACCCGGTATTTTAAAAAGGTGCTTTTTACAGGTTTTTTCCCATCCCCTAATAACACGACACCTCAAACCTTCACACTTGTTCAGCAAATTGAAGATAATATCGCTTGGAAACTCCCCTATTTTTAAGAGAAGTTTTTTGCAGGTAACCTTTTTGAAGGGTGCAGTTTAGTAGGCTTTTTATTTAATATTAGGTAATCATCTACGAGTGGTGGCAGTTTTTATTACGCGGGGTTGAATAGAGGGGATGTTATGATATTTTTGAGAACCTACTTATGTAATAATATCTTCATAAGTGTATTCCGGCTTTTTACAATGGCTTATTTTGTGAAATACACTCAACTATGCAAATAATTAAATAAAGGTATGTATGTACCTACCTATGTATGACTCCGAATGCTGGACTATGTACAACTCCTACTCTAGGCAACTCGAAACAGCAGAAATGCGATTGCTTAGTTGATCGGATCGGCAGGAGTATCTCTAAAAGATAAAATTAAAAGTTCACGCATTCGTGGTAGACTGGGTGTCACGGACATAAACATCTGGAGGAACGAAAGTTGAGATGGTATGGGAACATAAGACGGAGAGCATCAGACCACACAGTGAAGCATCAACGACGGTCATCCAGAGGAAGACCAAAGAACTACTGGATGACTCGATTCTCCAAAATGCTTCAGTGAAACGGCCTGGATGAAGGCGATACTCAGAACCGAAGAAGCTACAACCTGAGAACGAGAAGAGCCGACCCCAACAGCCTACCTAGGCAATGAGTTGGGACAGCGCAAGGAAAAAGAAGAAATAATTAATTATTATTATAAGCAATAATTATCAGCCTGAAACACCATCCACATTGAAAAATCTTCCGAGAAAAGATACCTGACGCCAACGCGACTTGAACCCGTGCCCTTCTGATTGCCGGTCAGCTGCTCTCCCAAGGGCACGGGTTTTTTCTCGGAAGATTTTTCAATGTGGACGAGTGTTTCAGGCTGATAATTATTGCTTATAATAATTGTTACCCTTTGTGCTATGCATAAAAATCTAGTCTTAAACGTTAGTTTAACAATTAAAAATAATAATTAATATTTGACAAGTTTAAGTATTTCCCCAATAAATGAAGACATAATTTGTCTCGACGCCACCTAGCGACGGATTTAACACTAACAGTGTCTCTCTCTCAAAAATAAAGTTGGTTGTTTTCAGGTGGAAAAATATAATAAGCAGTAATTGTTGAATGAAACACTAGTATATATTGAATCATTTGGCGGGTATTAGATAAGCCGCCATAGCTCAATTGGGAGAGCAGCTGACCGGCAATCAGAAGGGCACGGGTTCAAGTCCCGTTGGCGTCAGGTATCTTTTCTCGGAAGATTTTTCAATGTGGATGAGTGTTTCAGGCTGATAATTATTGCTTATAATAATTGTTACCCTTTGTGCTATGCATAAAAATCTTGTCTTAAACGTTAGTTTAACAATTAAAAATAATAATTAAATAATTAATTATAGGTTTAAAAAACATTGCAAGTTAGTTGTACAGCGTCGATCCTTGAAATACAACGAAATCAAGCTTTTTTGTCAAAATTAAAGAAAAGAAATTCACGATTGAAAATATAGAATTAAAATAGTTTTCTGGTTAAAAATATGTTATTAATTTAAGGTAGGTTCTTTATAACTTATTTGAATTCTCGACACAAACCGTTCCGTTTTAAAAATGACACCATATTCAAAACAAATCGGAGTTCATTGAACCAGAGTTACAATCACAGACACACTCATAACCGAAATTAGTACTACGCGCATAACTTCCGAACAACTGCACCAAATTGGATAATTCTTTTTTTTCTGTTCGTTATTGATAGGACAAGGTTTGTTTGAAACTACTGGTGAGCTCTGGCATTATGAAATTTGTATAAAAATTTAAATAGGTGACACGCGAGTTGTTTGAAAACTGAATGTACCGGGATTGAATGTATGGAATGCGGGAGGGGAACTCAGGTAGGGGGTTCGCGGGAGGGGGGTGGGGGGAGGGAAACACGGGAGGGGGGTTCGCGGGACGGGGGGTGGGGGGGGGGAGTGGAGTGGGGTGAGGGAAGGTGGAGGAGGTGGATGGAAACACAAGAGGGGAAGGAACGCGGGAGAGGAAGGGTAGGCGGAAGAGAAACGGGATGAATGGGAAAGGACACGCAGCGACAAACAATTTCTTTATTAAATGGCATATCAACGCATGCCGGGAACCAGGTAGTAATACATAATTGTATAGTACATAATTGTGGTAGAGTAATTGTAGTAATAATATACATAACGATATTACATTATTTACAGAGTCCATATAAATATTGAATTGCATTGAATTCGAGATAAATCAATCTAGAGATATTTGTTACGCGTTTGCTGCCGTCATCCTTTATTTCGTAATGATTTCGTCATTTGATTTTTAGGGACTTGATTCATACAAAATTAAGACGACAATATACCCTAAAATATATTCAGAATCTTAACGACGTAAGTAAAGAAGCCGTGTATACAAATTGCGACTCGCGACCCGTGCACTGGACGGACCTACTGTCGAATTTGCCGTATCAAAGAAAAGAAGAAGAAAATAAATAATGTGGGAATCTTAACGACGTAAGTGAAGAAAGCGTGTAAACAAATATACGCCGCGGCACGGCGTATTGTACGAACGTACGGTCGAATTCACCCTAACAGGCCTGGAGATTCGACCTTTCTGCCGCGTTCATTTTAATTAATTCTGAAGAACGTGCTACAAATATGTAAATTGTGTCTCCATGTTGTCCTGCCAAAATTATTAATTCATCGTCTAGAAAAATAAAATCTGGTGCTTACCGCTAACTTTATAGTTGAAAAACGGGTTATATAGTTTTGAAATCGTTGTACGTAAAATATATTAATGGTAAGGCACTGTTTTTATTAATCTAGTATATAAATAACTCGCATTTCTTGTGCGGGATGGAAATAAAAAAGTTATTATAATAATGGATTCGCCGGAAATTATTAAAATGTGAGTTTTGAGCATACAAAAAATATTAGGCTTTTTTCCATACTTCGTAGAATATGAACCGGGTTCCCCGCTCGTACCGCGATTCTTTGGGGGTGGATTATTAGGGACATTTTTGAAATTTTCTTTTCACGCTACATAAAAAAATATGATAAACGTTTTTTTTTGTGGGGTTTGCAAAACGTTCGGTATGGGTACCGCCCAAAGATATTGATTGAAATACAAGTAGATGTGCTATCTGCAGTTTTTACTAGGTGGGACTGCGCTTCCGGGAAGTCGCCGATATTGTTTACCGATTAACATATAAATTAAATGAACGAATAATTAACGAATAAACCAAACGAACGTTAAAACTAAATGAACGAATTCTTTCCGTACTCAAACTATATTGTTAACTAATACTAATGCACATCTTCAAAAATTCAACGAAATGAACAAATTATTTTCGTATGCAAACTACTCCGCCGACAGTTGCGCGGACACCATAGCATTTTGGTACCGCCGCTCTGGGAACCATTTATTGGATAACCAACACCCCTGCCGTAAGTCATCCCAAATGGTTCGATTCGTTTGGTGACTTAGCAGGGGTACCCGGGTTGATACGGTGAAGTTTGTCTCAGGTGTCTTGGCGGCGTATCAGTTTAGTCTTGGCGGCGAATCAGTTTGCCCACCTACCGCATGGCGGGCCGGATCGGGAGCACCACACAAAGATGAGACCTTTTATACTATCTCATTCTCTCGCAGGCTAATTCCTATAGCTAATGTTTCTCTCGTTTTAATGTCGTTCGTTTCCGTTTCGTCGAGTTTCAAATTACAACGGTGCTAAAGAAGTTTTTTTTTCAAAAACTTTATTGGGATTTTTTTTTTAGATTCTCTTGAAAAATCACCCCCCCCCCCCCCCTGAGTTTCGAAGTATGATGGTGGAACAAGGTGTATATTAAATCTTCCTTTAAACAAGATATGTGGCAAATAAAAATGAAACATTATAGTAATATCTGTCGTACAATCGGATAGATTCTTCCAGCAAGTTTGTATGAATTCCATCACGTCTTGTTTTTTTTACATTAACTCCACACAGGAGGCCTTGAGGAAAATAGCTTCCCTCAGGGCCTATGTCATCTGGGATGCTGTGTGGAGGGTCTTTTTGAGGAGAGGAAGGAATGAACATTGGTCTTAAAAAGACCCATGTTGTAGGAATGAGGAAACACAGAGGCCGGCAAATCATCCCACAGCCGAGCTGTGGAACATAAGAACGAGTCGAAGAAACGACCCGTTCTCGTGTGACAAATGTCAACCGTGTACAAATGTTGGGCACGCGTTTGGCGTGTTTCCCGACTATGCACCGGTGCCGAAGGTATCAATGATGCTAGTTCCTCGGAGCATCTTCCATTGTAATACCGGTAGAACAAGGATAGCATTCCCACCTGACGCCTGTCCTCTAAAGATCGCAATCCGTCTGTTAAGATGGGAGAATCTATCAAACGGACCGCCCGTTTCTGCACAGAGTCGAGGGTATTTTTCTTGTACTTTTCTTATTATATTATATATTTTTAATTAAAATTGTTAAATACCACAAATTAATCAAATAAAATTTATAATTCGATCCCGCGACTGTCGGATTGCGAGTCAAAAGCCTTACCTCTCGACCATGGAGGCCGGCTCGATCCGATATGCCTCCGGGAATTATTGTATAGCATATTTAATATGTAAACACGGACACGTGTAATTAATATTTGATTTACACAAACACGTGTTGGTACAAAATATTTGATTTATAATGTAGGCATTCGAATACGCTTTTCACATTATTTTCAAACTCCAAGTTTGGAGATCTCTTACTAAGCAACTGGACGATCTATGGTTAATAGCCCATCTCCCTTGTTTCTGTTATAGGTACATAACAATGAATCACACCCCTTGCGCGTTTTGTATCTGGCAAAAATCGTTTTCTTTTTTTACCTGAGTTCTACTACTAAAGCGAAAGTCATAAAGATGACGTCGACCTGATTAGAGCAGTTACGTGTGAAGCTAGTCATCGCAGCGGTGTCGTCACTTTTTCTAGCTCAGCGGGTCAAAAACAATATTTGCCCTTAACTTATTACTTATTACAAAACAATGGAAAGTAATGACTAATGACGAACCCTTCAGCAGGTGAGTGACGGAAATTGTAATTAAGTAGATACACATTATGGTAATGATCGGAAGTAAAATAATGTTAACTAGGAAGTAGAAGAAAGCGGGCAGCGAATCGGATGACTGCTCTAGCTTTCGTTTTTAATATTACCGCACAAGAGTCCCAACTGCTATTCCCAATCGTCTGAAGCAAGCGAGATCAAGGCATCCTCCGTTGTGGGTTGGGGAAGGAGATGGTGGGGAAAATACCTGACTATTCAGATCCTGTCTCCAAATACGGCTAAAGCCATTTAAAGCATCTTTTCTGTTCGGATTAATGGTCTTTCACCAGGGCGATACTGAGAGTACCTACCTTAGAACGTGAAGCAACGCAAAAATACTACCTATGTAAAATTAATATTGTGAAGCATCACAAATTAATTAAATTAAATTAATCTAACTAACCATCACGCCGTTTTCCGCAGGGATAGGCAGATAAGATGGACATCCAAACAACACTGTCTTATTTCATTTACATTCATGCATTGGATCGTGCAACCCTTCGGTTATTCTGGCCCGCTCGTGGCCCGACTAAAATTTTTGATTATCTTGAACATGCCATGTCTTCCTCAGCGTCCCCGACTTCTACCATTCGCATTCCGTAATTGCGTTACATTATTTTCTTCATTCGTCCTCACCACTCTCCACACGCCCAAAACCTGTGAAGGGAAAACTTCTTTAGCGCCGTTGTGATTTGAAACTCGATGAAACGAAAAAAAGCTACACTAAAACAGACAAACACATACATTAATCTATAGGATTTAATCTGCGAGAGAATGAGATAGTATAATCAGTCTCCTCTTTGTGCGGTGCTTCGAAGCGTCCCCACTATTGTCTACTTTAGTTTTCTGAAGGTTTCACTTCTACCGATTGTATTAAGTACAAACTTCTTTAGCAACGTTGTGGTTCGAAACTCGATGAAACTAAAAAGTAGAGATGAAACGGATAGTTGTTTGGACGGATACCGGATACCGGTTATCCGGCGAGCTGCGACGCCGGATGGCCGGATATCCGGCGGCCGGATTTTCGACCCATTGTCTCGTTGCATGTCGTGACGAGTTTAGCGCCGCACAGGTGCGGCGAACGCGATCAGATCAATTCGGGCGCTTTCGGTTGCCATCGTGAGTATGCCTGTGTAATTGAATAGCGAAAATTGAATTAGTTGCTTACTTGTTGCGTAATCTGACTAGTTTAGATATTTACTATTTATGTATTTATCATTAGAGTGAATATCTCAGAAGAAAATTTTAGATATTTTCAAAGCCTTATGGCTTTTTTGTAACTTTTTCGACTTTAAATAAAAGCCGTCATAATTATGAGCCATTTTATAGATATTTACCACACAAAGATTAATGTATTGCATTTTATTATAGGAAATTATCGTAGTTTTTGAATATCCGGTATCTTGCCGGATATTGAGTTACTATCCGGTATCCGGCCGGATAGTAAATTTAGGCCGGATAGGCCGGATACCGGATAGTTACCGGATATCCGTTTCATCTCTACTATAAAGCGACACTAAAAAGAGACAAACACGAGCGAATGAGATATTATAATCATTTTGTGCATTGCTTCATAGCCTCCCCACCCTTGTCTTCTTTAGTTTTCTGAATATTTCACTTCTATCGCGTGTGAACTGCATACTCTGATTATTTTTATATATTCTGTACCTTACGGTACATTATAATCTAATTTTTGTTTAATTTGTTTTGTAGCCACAAATAAATAAGAAAACTCCGTTCCATACAAATTTGAAGGAAAACAAAAGTTCAAATGCTCACTTACACCCCCATTTGAAATGCACGTTGAAGTGAATCAGTAAAACCTAAAAATAGAACGTTTTAATTCTTGTCAATATTTTTATTTCCATCTTAAAAATAAACACCCAGTTTACGCAGAATTCCCAGCTCAAAACCTTATTCCAAACCATTCTCAATTCAAGCAATGCCAGGTTCACTTTCTTTCATAATCTTACTCACTACGCGTCTTACATGGTTTTTTCACACTTACGTCTCAGAAGACTCACTTTCACAACATTCAA
Organism: Limnephilus rhombicus; assembly: GCA_929108145.2. NCBI lineage: Eukaryota > Metazoa > Arthropoda > Insecta > Trichoptera > Limnephilidae > Limnephilus > Limnephilus rhombicus. The sequence continues at coordinate 17,108,464 of OV815292.1, read as the reverse complement.
TCTACTTTCGTACTAAGAGATATAACTATGTAGGTGAAATTCTTCAACAGTACTATATTTGTGGTACCCAATCATCACTGCATACCCTTGATAATTTAGGGCGCGTGAGTCAGCGTATCACCATGACCCACCCCACGCCCATAGCACATAGCCCGTGGCACCACGGGGCAATCAACGCCCATATTATAGGGGTGAGGGCCGATGGATGGGAGAGGTCATAAACATGAACACAACCTGACAGCCTTTCTTCCAACCTACCCCAAATTATTGAACTTTCGAATAAATAGGTAACCTATGGCTGCTATCTTATTCTAGACATAATGCATAGCTAAATTATACACAATTATATATTCGTAAGAGTACCAACTGCTCCCAATCCAGTGGGACTATGGCATGCCTTATTGGGTTAATTATGTTGTGAGGCTGATGGTAGTGAGGAGGGGAAGGAAATGAGAAGAGAAAGATGAAGAATAACCTGGCTTTACAGATCTGCTAAACTAAAGAATCTATATGTATAGGTATATGTATACGTATATATTTGGTTTACATTAGCTCCACACAGGAGGCCCTGATTAAAATATTCCCCTCAGGGCCTATGTCAAACCTAAACCATCCACACAGCATCCCCAAAGATGACATAGGCCCTGAGGGAAATTATTTTTTCCTCAGGGCCTCCAGTGTGGAACTCTTGAAAAAAAAAAGTCATCTTTGGGGATGCTGTGCGGAGGGTGTTTTTAGGATAGGGAAGTAGAATAAGTTCTGGAATGGAAAAGGATATTAGGGGTGGGTAGGAATCTGGGGGTCAGTGTGTCCAGGAGTGACGGATGAATCCATCCCTCCCACTGCAGCGCAAGGCGATGTTCCGAGAGAGTACGGCTGAAGAAGTCAAAAAGACTCCCTCAACAATTCTCTCCCGATCCGGCCTGCCATGCAGCTGGTGGGCAGACGCATCGGCCGTCAAGACCCGGAAAAACCGCAAACTTCACAAGCGTCGCTCAGCTTGGCCAGCATAAATAAACACTGTCAGTGAGCGTCGACGCTCATGACGTCACACGATAGTCCCGCCTAAAATATCGTTATAGCGGTAATTCAAAAATCGGAAACTTTGACTCGCTGTAGAAAATTTATTGGTCCACATTAAAATAGAATAAAAATGCTACAATCATCGTAATTTTTTGCTTAATTTTTTTAAGCAATAAAAAACGTTACCCCATTAGGTTTTGTGCAAGTAGGTATACAGTATTTTCCTTAATTAAATCGACTGTATATTTTATACATACAGGGTGTTAAGGGACGTACTTGACTTACTTTAACCAGTGATTCCTGACATTATTTGGAGCAAACATGTAAATGAAATTTTGGTCTCCGTTGACTTTTTTTGACGACTTTTTTTTTTTCAAAATTTTTTTCTTCAAAATCAAACAAAAAAAAAATTCTTCCGCATGTCGTCATTGGTCACTCAGCCGGGTGTCCGACGAACCCCTTACCCCGCCTCCAGCTGTTCAACAACTACCATTTTCTTATGTTTTTGTAGAAAAAAAAAAAAATCAAAAATGTCACCGGAGACCAAAATTTCATTTACTTTTTTACTCCAAATAATGTCAGGAATCACTGGTTAAAGTAAGTCAAGTACGTCTCTTAACACCCTGTATAAGTGTGCGGGGGGGTCAACTAAAAGCAAATCAACTGTCATGGAATCGAATATTATAATATTGGTTCCAGACGCGAGAATTATTGTACGCAAGTTGACTGTTATATTTAGCCTTTGTTACAATATAATTAATAACAACCAAGTTATAAATCTCATTACTTATAAGCCCTTGTTGAGATTTCCGCTATGTGGTTAACAAATGAAAGATTTGATTGAAAATACCCAAATCTTTATTCTGACTTAATGTCTCAAGGGAATTGATATAAACATTGTGATTAAATTCACGGGATTAAAAATGATATTTTCACTTAAGATTTGCGATAAAGTACCTAACTGTACTTACTATATTTAATCTACATCATTTAATCACTACCACATGCTTGTTTTCACGATACTATAACATTACTAAATTAATTAAATTTAGTTCTAGGTTTTAATATTGGTGTTTTTTCATCTTTTTATTTGTGTCTTGCGATCCAAAGTACCAGACGATTATGCAAGGCGCAGAAGTCATCACACTTTCGGAAAATGCCATAATTTTTGCAAATGGCGGCAAATTTAATGTCAGTTCTGCTTTGATATTTGTGAAGTAAACAGATTAAAAAATACACAACAAGATATGAATCGCTATACTCCTCAACAACGCGGAAATTTTTTGAAAAAACACATTTCCGAGTCTTCTGATTAGGCCAAATATTAGATTTCGGGAGATTTCTCGTTTTGGTGATTTGCACTGGCCGGCAAGATCGCCCGATTTAACCGTTCCACACTTGTTTCTTGAAGTCACAAGTCTATTTTAACAAACCTCAAACTCTGAAGCCCCCAAAGAGAATATCCGTTAAGAATGCGAAAACCTATCACCAGAAATTCTGGAAAGAGTGATGGAAAATCAATACCATAAATCGGGCCCTTGGTCATAAATTGGCGGCAGCCACTTGGCCCATAGCATTTTCTTGACTTAATGAAAAAAATAAGACATCAAATAAACACAATCCAAAAGCAAAATCGAAAATTTTCATTCATAAAAAAAAATTACAGCCAAAGAACATCGAGTGACAACTTTTGCGCCACCTTGTATTTTTTTTTACTTTATTTATTCCCATTTCTTTGTACATAAAATATATAATAGCAAATAGTATATAATAACATAATGTATAATAACACAGTATGAACAAGAAATGAAAACCCACTAAGGCACTGCCTGAGTGTGGGTAATATTAAAACAAAATACTATATTTCCAAGTACCCAAAGTATAAAATAGACTTAAAAAACATATAAAATATAAAGATAGTATAAAAAGATGGTATTACATAGGTAGAATAAGTGAAAAGGGTTTTTTTTCAGCTATTATAAAAATATGGAGAAAAACATACTGATTTTTTTTTTTTAGTTATTATAAAGAATAAACAGAAAACATATTGTACTACAGTTTAGAAAGTTACAGAAAGTGAGTTGTAGAAGGATGGATAAATTTATAGAAAAAGCGTTTCAATATCTACATTATTCAACCATAATTTTACCTCTTTTAAATATTTTATCATTTTATTTATCATTTGAATTTGTAGTGGTAGAAGGTTAAATGTACGAGGACCAATGAAACTGCTATGTGTCTGCAACAATTTAGTATTGGTTTGTGGGGTGTAAAATATATTATTTATTCGTTTGCTCGTTCTGTTTTCATTTATTTCGAAATTATTATAGTATTTAACTTATTATTATTATTTTTTTTTAACAATAAATGTACAATTTTTACATGTAATCCAGTGTTACAAAGGAAAATAAAAATAGCCTTAATAATAAATTAAATAACCTTAATATTTTTTGATTCCGTGGGAATTCAATTTCGCAGTATATTGGCATTTTTATTATTTTTAATGACTTGTGATCCAAAGTTGTGATTGGGTTTTTTGTTTAATCGTTGGTTGTTGTACACTTTTATCAAATGCGTGAATTTCAGATTTTCTATTTTGAAAGTTAGACCATGACTAATATTCTAGAAACGCCAACTCTCGAAAGCGACAACTCATTTTAATATTAAAATTTGGACGGCATTTTTAGAAATGTACTTGTTTCCCCCCGCCTCCCCTGGGCGATCCTAATGATTTAATGATTATGCATTTATCCGTAAAGTTTTCAAAACAAACCTTTCTAATGACAACTAATTTAAAAATGTGAAAACAGACAACACATCCAGTAACTTCATGCGAATCGAGTTCAGCGATGCACAACAGTTTTTACAGATTAAATAATAATAGTATTGAATAAATATAAACAATAATAATATGACTAAATATTAATTAAAAAATATAAATCTAAATATAAACCTCAATATAAATATTCAAAGATTTTTTAAATATTTGTATTGAGGGAACCGTAGGATTTATAGGTCCAATTAGGAGTTCCACCGAGCCGAACCCTCTGATATGAAAATATCTTTAGTCGGTGAATTATTTTCCCATTTGGTCTCTGGTAGGTTGGCACGTTGTTCGTGATTATTTTGTATTTATTATACTTATATAGTGCATTTGTGGATAGTGTGTTAAAGGGTTTAGTTTTAACAATTATTGAAAAATCATATAACATTGAAAAATCTTCCGAGAAAAGATACTTGCCGCCAACGGGACTTAAACCCGTGTCCTTCTGATTGCCGGTCAGCTGCTCTTGACCACTGAGCTATGGGGGCTTATCAAATACCCGCCAAATAATTCAATATATACTAGTGTTTCATTCAACAATTACTGCTTATTATATTTTTTTTGGGTTAGGGTTTAGTTTTTGCTGTGGGGAAGATTTAACCCAGTCATAAAATCTGAGTTATATAAAAGAAATTAAAATTAAAATGGAGTTCTACAAAATCAACTAGAGAACAATAAATAAAAAATAGTAATATCCTTACACAAACAGAAAACAGCTGGTTCATTGAAATGTACTGAGTGGTAGATACACTCAGTTTCGCCCTAGTAAAGTATTACCATCCGTTGCTTGAAATAGTTATAGCCGTGTTTTGGTGACCAGATCTGAAGAGTGATTCTGTATATTTTGTGGATACGGAATCGATTTCATATATAATCGCAAATTTGTGCGATTGTCTATGACTTGCAATTGCTTTTTCAACTAGTTTAAAATACGAAATGCTCTAAGTAGAGTCTGTCAAATAAGAGTAGAAAATATAAAAAATTGAACTACAAAATTTGAAGGCTGGCAACACCAATTTAACTGTCAAATGTTCTTTTAAAGTGCAATGACACTGAATGTATAGAACACAGTAAACCACATTTTAAAAACATTTTTTGTTCATGACATAAATTTGATTAAAATGTGTTTTATAAAGCGATTTGATTTCATAGAATTTAACATAAATTTGAATTTAACAGTAGATAGAAAGGAAGAATCACTAACGGTGAGTTTAGTTACACTAATGAATTTAATGATTTGAATGAGTTAAATATATTCAGATCTAAAATTAGAGACACGATCTAAAGCCCGGGCAACGCCAGGTACTTAAGCTAGTATTAAATAAATGTGAGCAATCTCTAAACTGTGCTTTATATTTTATTACATTATCGTTTTTCTTCATTATGATAATAATAAACCTATACGCAATTCTAATTTTGAGATCAGGGGTAACTATATTGTAATGAAATTATTATTTTTTCACTTTTACGCCTTTTTAATTTTTTATAAAAACGTTACACAGCTTTACATCAACACCATGAGTTATATGTTTAGTATTGCCATTTGAACTACAGTGGCCCCCTTATATGTTTTCTACTCTTATTTGACAGACTGTATACACGATTATTTACTCAGGGGTTGGGCGGTTAATCGACTGTAGCTATGAAATGTGGGAAAACTTTTTTTTTTGGTCTTGAAGAAAAAATAAATTAAAAAAACTTTAAAAAGTCACCGGAGACCAAAATTTCATTAAATTTTTTTTCTCTAAATAATGTTGGATGAATTAAGTCAAGCGCGTCCCTTACTCCCTGTATAATTTGATATCACTTAATCTGGTATTAAAATTTTCGTATTTTTTTAAAATTATTTTTATCCATATTGATTTCGGTAATTTGAATGTTATTTTACGGTTTAGCTGCGTGGAAACAACCCGGTTCGATACTTTTTTTTTCTTGCTTATTTGTAATTACCTAGGGTTTATTGATTCCGTGAATTTCAAACGATCGGAATTTTACCTTAAGTACAATTATATTATGGGGTATTCACGAATTAATACCTAAACCCTGGGTAATTACAAGATTGAGTGAACAGGGAGTTAAGGAACTTACTTGACTTAATTCAACCAGTGACTCCTAACATTATTTAGAATTAAACAAATAAATTAAAACTGTGATCTTTTATAATTTGTTATTATTTATTTTTTCTTCAAGACTAATCAAAAAAATCTTCCATATGTCGTCACTACAGCCGAGTTACCACCCAATCCCTCACCCGATCCTAACTGTCCAATACCAACTGATCTTTTTAAATTTTATAAGTTAAAAAAAAAAAAAAATCTCCAGGAGCCAAATTTCATACATATGTATTTTTTACTCTAAATAATGTCAAGAATCACTGGTTAAAAGTAAGTCACGTTAGTCCCTTAAGAACCTACTAATAAATAGAAATATATAATTTGATTTCAGTGAATTGTGTATTGAAAATTTCGCAATTTATTTTCGTAAAGACGATAGATTAGTTTTTCCTCAGAATATGTGGATTGCACGCAAATGTTTTCTTTATCGGATTTTAATTTTCATGAAATTAAAATATTTTTCTTTGAATAACGTTTAAAATATATATACTTATTTAAAAAAAAAACTTCTTTCTATCAGATAAGTTTTAAGATTTTCACGGCCAAAAGCATTTTCGTTATTTGTTTTTGGGGTGTTATGCCGTGTTGCGCTACCGGATCTGCCCTGATGATGGACACTGCAACGATGTCCGAAACGTTGGCTAAAGAAGGAGGTAGCGCAACACGGCATAACACCCCAAAAACAAATAACGAAAATTCTTCCTATCAGTTTTTAGAAAAAATATCTCGCGGACCGTTGGTACTGCACCACTGGTCTAGTTATTTATTGAAATATTTAGTGTTGGGTAATGTTAATTAGTCTTTAGTTTCGACCAGACAAACCACACAACGTTAGCATTATGACACCCGTAAAATAATATAAGTATGACGACATTGATTTTGCAACAGTCATGAACTTTCTTGCTATTTTGAAGAGAAACATTGAAAGCTTACATAGATTTCTAATTAATCATTCTAATTTTTGTTCGAGTCGTGCATAATTTAACAGAAACAGATTTTGAATTTCATTTGAGCGTAAAACTGAGAATAAATATTGCCCTTATTGGTTATTGGTGTTAGTAACCGATTTTGCCCATAATTTCGCCCATATCTGCTAGTACTACCACGTAATCATAATAAATATAATCATGTAACCGTAATATTATGTCCTACCAGTATGCACTCTAATACCTATGGCTTAGAAACATATCATAGGTACCTACTTTTCATATCGCATTGTATACTCCGTAATACCTTCCTTTTATTTGTTTTTTTTTTTTGTTGAAATTTTATATTAGGGAACGTATGGAGCGTGACATTTTGAAGACCCCCCCCCCCCCAAAACGTGTCACGTAGTATGGGTACGTTCCCTTATCATCAATATTTGGCTCATAAGACCATTTCTTACTGTTTACTTGTCATACTTTTTTATATTTATAACTTTTGTACTTTATATTATTTATAAAGGTAACTTATAGTCTAAATTATTTCCTGCCTTTCAACTTTTTGTTTTAACTTTTACTTTTACATTATACTTTATATTTTATAGTTTACACCTTTACTTTATACTTTCATTTTATACATCTTAATTCTATTTACTACTCATTACCTTAACTCCTTTTTTTTACCTTTTGTTTTTATATTTGTCTCTACATTTATATGTCACTTTCTTATGTTATTGCATTATAATATATATAAATATAGTTATGTCAATGGCACATGTTGTGTCGTATGTTTTGAAATAAATAAATAATTAGAATGTATGACATACTATATGTTTTTATTTTTTTGTTATAAAGAATACATCAGTACACAGAAGCTTTAACTGTTCAACTAGGAAGGTATCCCCTTCTAGGACAGTCAAATGACAGAAACATTTTTATAGGCGTAAATTTACTTTACAAATCACCGATTTGGGACACAAATCAAAAAATCATCGCCAAAAAACTTTACCTTACTTACCGAAGCTCAGGCTAAAACATTGAATTATTTATAATGTATGCACAATTTAATTATTAATAAATTTAATTATTATTAATTACACATGTATATAGATACTTTTATAATTTTCCCTTTTTATCGTATTTTTGTTTGTTTTTTATGTGAATACCCGACAATATTTCCAAATGCTTCCAACCTACTGGAGTCAGTGAGACTATATATGTAAAATAAGCAGGAGGGTGAGAGGGGTGGAGGGGGAGGGGAGGGGGGAGTGGAGTGGGAATAGGGAAGGTGGAAGAGGCGGAGTGGAAACCCCCTAATACTATGCGAGCGAGGCCGGGGGCAAAAGCTAGTATTATTTATTTGTGAGGTGATTTTTCACAAAAACACCACTATACAAATCGTCCAATTATTAGATACTATTGGTTATTATTAGGTACCCAGTCATATATTGGTTATTATTAGGATATTCCATGACAGTTGATACCCGACACTTGACCCCCGGCATATTTACATACAATTTGCGGTCGGTTTTATAATACCGATTTATAATATTTGTGATTTTCTTACTTTTCCACATACTTATGGGAATTGCATTTAATTTTATTTATACGTGTGAGGGAGATTTATTATAATTACCTTATTTTTCCTTCGGAGGGGTGCAGACATACGTTCACCGTTTGTCCCATTTTCGACTAGTGACATTTAGTGCGTAAGACAGAGGAAACAGCACTATATGTTTAAGAACGGCAAAACAATCAGCGCATTGACATTTGATGTTATTGAATTTTGGGAATTATCTCACTACTTAATATTATACTTATCACAATATTCTTGCAGCTCTTTCAAAAGATGAGAATTCGTTCCATACGAAATGTATGAGGAAAAGGATTTTCTTCATATTTTTTTCGTGAATTTTTCTGATGTTTTAATAGCTATTCTGCTCTTCGGGGTGGAGACAAATCCAATAAATCAAAGATCATAAAAATCGATCCAGCCGTTCTCGATTTATAAATGGTGTAACTAAACCGACTTTGTTTTATATAATTATAAAATAAACGTGGTTAACTAAGTATTCTATTAATTTTGAATTAAAATGGTGCCATAAAAAGCTGTGTTTGAAGAAATTAGATATTAGTGATTGATATTAGTATGATACTGTATGTCGCCAACATCGTTCAATCACATATTTCTACATATACTACATACTGCAGCAAATCGCATTTACAACGCGGCAGCTCACAAAGCGGCAGCTTTTTTAAACGACTTCGAAAAGGAGGAGGTTCTCAATTCGACTGTATTTTTTTTATGTTTGTTACCTCAGAACTTTTGACTGGGTAAACCGATATTGATGATTCTTTTTTAATTTAAAAGCTAGTGCTTCCCGTGTGGTCCCATTTTAATTTGGTCCAGTTTCAACAATGGCATCCATGAAAAAACCATAAGCCATAAACCATATAAGACTTAAATTTGCATTAAGTATGTACGCGACAAATGGACGAATAACTCAATATCACGCCAACCGATTTGGATGATTCTTTTTTATTGGAAAGGATGTACTTCAAGAGTAATTTGATGAGAGTTTGGTTAGGTTCTGATTATCGGATCCGTGACAAAGTAACGGAACTCTTCATTTCTTAGGAGCAAATTAACGATACTCGGCCGAATATCTTAATTTGACCCTAACGTCGTTATGGTCAAATTATGTCTGTCTCATGTGAGCAGCACGTTTAGTAGGTCTACCCATATTCAAACAAATTAGTTAGTGTACTTCAGATTCACTAAAAATCAAGAAATAAACAAAAATTTTAACAAAACAAAAAAACGACTTAAAAAATGCACTAAAAAGTAAAAAAAATTATTTCGTATCTTCTACAACTTCGTAATCAACTTACTTTTTCTACTCGTTTTTTTGTTTTGTTAAAATTTTTGTTTATTTGTTTCTACTATGCACCAAACGCATAACTTTCACTGCATAGCCGCGAAGTCCATGCAGTTCGGCACGCTTCCATGCCCTATCTTATTTGTTTATATAATCTATGGGTACAACCTATGTAGTTGTCTTAGCATAATATAAAATATTAATTAAACGTATTCTGTATTTGATATACAGTTTTACTCGGTATCAGATAAACTTATCCTATTAAAGCCTAGAATATATTTTATGTAGCAAACACTGAATCAACAAACAGTTAGAAATGTGATGCAAGTGTCAGTGTGCCCGAAGTAAGGTCATTTTTATTCTGATGCAGGTGAAATTAATCAAGCATTTTCAAATATCATTTCTTCAATAGATAAGTGTTAGAAGTTACCTCGGAGTTAGCAGCGTACATTTCTTATATTAGGTACATATATCTATTTCTATTATTCTTGGGAGGCTAGTACGCGTACCGCCGCGCCGCCGTTGCATAACCAACGCCTCTGCCATAGGTTTGGTGATTTAGCAGAGAATGGAGGGAGGTTGGTTCAGGTCTTGGCGGTAGATGCCCATCTGCTGAATCGGGAGAGACTGGTTGAGAGAGACCATTTGACCTCTCCAGCAGGACTCTCTTGAAATATCGCCTTCCACCTCAGTTGGTAGGATAGATTTATACGTCCGTCACTCCTGGACACACCGAACCCCGGGTTCCCACGACCCACCCCTAATACCTTTTTCCTTCCCAACAACACTTTTCTTTATTTTATTTTATTTTATTTTATTAGGAAAACCAACAGTTACAATTATTAATAATGTGTGATGAAATATGTATAGAAATTTAACCAATAATAGGTTTTCGCAGAAGTATGTAAATTATTTAGTGAGTAGGTAAAAAGAAAAATAGTTAAATTATGTTGTGTGGATGAGATGGTGGAAGGGAGTGGAAAGGGATGGATCCTTTCTGTGTAAATAATGGTATGTATGTGTAAATGTTATTTATTCATTTTAGTTTTGAAAACGTTAGGTACTGTGTTAAATAAGTCGAATTCACTGTATGAAATGTTAAAGGTGTGTGAAGCGCGATGAATGAATGTATTTTGTTTAGAGTTAGTGTTGCATTGAGGAATGTTTAATGCGTGGCATATCTAACACATTTCTTTTTTTTACATTAACTCCACACAGGAGGCCCTGAGGAAAAAATTTTCCCTCAGGGCCTATGTCATCTGGGATGCTATGTGGAGGGTCTTTTTGAGGAGAGGAGGGAATGAACATTGGTCTTGAAGAGACCCATGTTGTAGGAAGGAGGAAACACAGAGGCCGGCAAATCATTCCACAGCCGAGCTGTTGAACATAAGAACGAGTCGAAGAAACGACCCGTTCTCATGTGACAAATGTCAACCGTGTACAAATGTTGGGCACGCGTTTGGCATGTTTCCCGACAATGCACCGGTGCCGAGGGGATCAATGATGCTAGTTCCTCGGAGCATCTTCCATTGTAATATCGGTAGAACAAGAATAGCATTCCCACCCGACGGCTGTGCTCTAAAGATTGCAATCCGTCTGTTAAGATGGGAGAATCTATCAAACGGACCGCCCGTTTCTGCACAGAGTCGAGGGTATTTTTCAGGTATTTTGGAGCTCCAGACCAGAGATGGCTGCCAAATTCAACCGTGGGGCGGACTTGTGATTTTTACAAGGTTAGCAGTTGTGTACTATTAAAGTATCTGCGGGCCCTGTACAGTACGCCCAGTTTTTGGGAGGCTAACTTTACTCTGGCTTCGATGGAGCCCCCATACCTAAGCTGGTCACTTAGAGTTACCTACACCAAGCATATCAATGGAGGGCCTGTTCGGAAGATTGCCTCCGTTGGAAGAGACTAGATTTTCATTTCGATCCCTTTTAGACGTAATCAGACAAGATTGGGAATTTCTATTCTATTCTTCCATCTTTTTTTTTCTCCCCGTATCGTTCGAGTCCCAGAGGTGCCAATATCTTTTTCTGATTTTTCTGTCTCTAGATTTTCGATTGAGTTTAGCTAATATTGTTTTCATTTAATTATGTATTACAATTTGAGGTGTTACTCACAAAGTAAAACAATCGACATATTTAATTAGGTTTTTAATTTCTACAAAGTAATTTGTTTTCAGTTTTCTTTCATTTCGAGACATATCACACCTCTGGTTATTTCCTATACACTGCCAGCGAATAAGTTAGATACATTGTTTGGAAATAACAAAGTAAACAGTTCACATTTCCAGCAAGTAATCCTTCGCAACGGAAAGCACCTATTCTATTATTTATCCGACCAATGACTGACGAAATGTAATGCTGTTGCTGGTATCGGGACAAAGTTCAGAAAATAATAAAATAAACATGGCTGGACTGATTTTGCAGCTTTGTTTCGTTAAAATTCTTTGTTTGAACGTTGATAGTAATAAGAAATTAAAATGCGTTGTGTCTGTAGTACCTAGGTACTCAGGGATGGTAAACCTTTTTAGACAAACGAATCCAAAAAAGGAACTGGCCGCTCTGTAATGCTAAAATATTCACCGTTTTATCTCTTTTACGTTCAGCTATCATTAATGTAAATAAAACAATAACTTAGTTTGTAACCACGATTTAATTTTTTTTTGTGTACCGACCGGTTTCGCTTTGCACAAGCATCTTCAGGGTACAAAATTAAACTTCAGTTTATACCCTGAAGATGCTTGTGTAAAGCGAAACCGGTCAGTACATTAAAATAAATTAAATTAAATCGTGGTTACAAACTAAGTCATTGTTTTATTTCAATTAATGGTTTCTATCAAAATATATCATTAATTTATTTATTTGTTTATTAACGCCCTTTTTAGGGGCTTTGACATATATGATGAGCAAAAATTATACAGTAGGTAGGTATTTATTTACGAATTTATTATACGGTGACCGGCCGACTCGGATTGAAAGCAACTCAGAAGCACCTCAGAAAGGTCATTAAGAGTGATGATAAAAAAATATATTTAAAAAATGGTTAAATAGGTTAAGTTAGGTTAAGGTTACCGGCTGTTTTAAAATTATTTTTTCATAGCTTTTAATGACCTTTCTGAGGTGGTTCTGAGTAGGTTTCATTCTGAGTTGGCATGGAACCGATAGGTCTCTATAACGGTGAAAAATATGATCTAAACGGTGTTAAAAAGAGAAAATACCATGGTTTACACTCAAATCAAGAAATGTAAACCACAAAATAATTAAATTGTCCATCTTTATGAAACAAAAGTTTCCGATCATTTTTGAAAAAAAAATTATGAAACTTTTTTAACAGTTATTTTCACATAAAACAATAAAGAACAAAGAAACGATAATGTTTATAATAAGTTTGTCTAATAAAATATATTAAAGTTTTATTTATTTTTTTCGTTTTCAATTAGTTTACTTAGAGAAAACATATGGTAAACTTTTATTATTATTTTGCTTTCATCATTTTCATATTTCAAAAAATTACATGTTTATTTTAAATTATAAAGTTTGAAAGCTTATTTCATCACCTTTCCAAAACAGATTTTAGTTTTCAGATATTTTCAGAAATATTCAATTTATTTGGATTTTATTGCAGTAATATTGACGACCTCTGTTATTTCTGCCTCCCCATTCAATAAAAATTACGAAATTTATTTTTCATATTATGTACATAGATAAAATTAATTATTCGACTATCTTATTTGTCTTCTGAGTTGTTATTGTTTAGGGAATGCGTGATAATATATTAACAATGCCAATAATGTATAAAATTGTCATTGTCTGAACTGTGAATTTTACATAATTCTTCAAACAGTGGAAAATAACAAAGCTATTCATAATTATCTAAAAACCATTTCTGGGGAACTAATCACTTAATACTTATGAACCTTTTATATCTTTCTACTGATAGGGACTTCTCTGGTTTGCAAGTATCTAAACATGACCAATGATTAGGGTGACAAAATTACATTTTAAAAGATTGTTATAATGAAGGGTTTTTTTTGCATTAGCTCCATACAGGAGGCCCTGCGGAAAATAATTCCCGTCAGGGTCCATGTCATCTTTGGGCATGCTGTGTGGTGGGTATTTCTAGGAAAGAAAGAAGAGAAAGTTCTGTGAATGAAAAGGGTATTAGGGGTGGGTAGGAATCTGGGGTTCAGTGCGTCCAGGAGTGACGAACGTATGAATTCATCCCTCCCACTGCGATGCAAGGCGATGTTCCGATAGAATATAAGTCTAAGGGACTCCCTCAACCATTCTGTTTCCATGTTTCTTAACCGATGGTGTCTTTGTCGGGATAAACGTAGATACATCTAATGAATTCGCTAACTAAATAATCATTGGGGTAGGCAGAGAGGGCCAAGAACAATGCCAAGACCGCCAAACGCCAAACAAACACTCCTTGAAACGATGTATGAATGTCAATGAGGCAGGGAGTCCTTGCCTTATACATCGTCTCACACATACTTTTGTATTATTCTGATTCTTGACGTGGCCCGAATTAAGTAGATATCTAATCGTGCCATCTATTCCTCGGGCGTCCCCGAATTTTACCACACATATGCCTCAGGAATCTGATTTCTGCGGCATTTATTCTACTTCCATCCTTCCTCTGCACTCCATTGTGGACTGTTAGCTTCACTTCTTTAGACTTTCAAAATTTCTATCAGCCTTCCCATCTCTCGTAAACATACTTCCCAAATAATTCCCTGTAAAAAAATTAACAAATATGATAATAGACAAATAAGTAGCTATAGACAAAAAAAAACATTAAAACGAGCGGTGATTTATTAGTTATTAGACTTATTAGGAATCAAAACAAGTACATAAAATAAATGAAATTATTGTGAAACAGGTTCAGTGGTTTAGGTGTGAAAGTCGTAACAAACGCAAGCACCTTCGTTTTTATAATATTAAGTATAGATGTTTGAATATACTTAATATTGTTTTATGTATCAATATGGAAAGTTATCTTAAAAAATTTCATTTATAACCGTTTTTTTTTATTTTTTATCACACAGTACTGCTTCGTATGAAGGAATAAAACTATTTCATTGATTTGTTATTCTTCTTTCGTATGGTGATAAAAACCCATGGTGAGAAAAACCCAAACAAAGACAATTAGGAATGTGCCTACGTAAATGGGAATTTTAAAGCAGTATTTTAGTGAAGCATCACCTCACATTGTTTAACTACAATTTGCGAATAAAAACCCAAATCTATGTATCAATGGAAAATCCCTCCATTTAGGAACTGCACTGCCCAGTTTTGTAATAAGGTAAATCAGTAGTTATCGGGCAATTAGCCGTCACATTAGTGTTATTTTTAATAAGTTGTTTTTCACAAATAATAATGATATTATGATGTGTTCTAAGAAAAACAGTATAACCATCCCTGCTAAATGTTTTATTGTCCCTGTTCACTTTTTCTTTAACTTCGATCAAAACAATTTACCTGCGTGAACTTTGTAGATAGTAAATGTGATAAAGGAATATCTATCCGCCTACCTATGTTTACGATAGATGGAAATGCGGATAATAAAGGTTATCGAAGGAAGAATTAGGAATACCTAAATGGCTGCGTGGTTTTTTTCATACAAAACTTAAATTTGGATTTGTGGACAAAATATCTAACCGAAATGAAAAAAAATAATCAAAAGGTATAGCAGCTACAAACTGTTTTTAATTATAATATATAGGCCCTTATAGAAATCTTTTTTTTATGATTTAGAGGAAAATTTTCTTATTATTTGTGAGTTAAAAATAAGGGAGGGATCTAGGGAGTCAAGCATGCGATTTTTTTATAAGTGAGAGGTAACGGAGCAGGTCCGATTATCTTTGAAATAAGTAAGGATATTATTTTTTTGGAAAAATGAGGTAGGTACCTAGGTACCAATGGCGGTCCGTGAATTTTCAGTAAGCTAGAGCGCTAAGATTGAAAAATATGATGACTGATGAAAAAATATGATGAAAAATATGATGATTGACGTTGTTGTAGCTGAAAAATTATTTTTTTTCAAAATTTCAACTTTTCTGTATGAAGATCTTCAGGATTCTTTCAGTCAAGAGATGCGCCGCATCCACATACTGAAAGATCTTCACAAAAAAAGTTCAAATTTTAAAAAAAAAATCATTTTCACCTCCAACAACAACCTTTTGTTGGAAGCACGATTTTGATGAGATATTTGTATCGTCGCATAGCAGGTTCCCTGCTATTGACTAGGTACTAATGTGCCAATAATCTGCCGAAACCTTGCGGAATTGGTAATTTTTTCTACGTTCGGATTCCGTTTCAAAATGGTGGCCGATTTAATACGTCAGCAAAGATTTTTTTTAAATGTTAAATCGTTGTGTTTATTTGGACTTTATTATTCGCATTTTATTCATATTATGGTACCTATAGGTACAAGTATACCTACTTGCCTGAAATTGAAAAAAGAATTGTCGTTGAGATGGTGACTTTTTTTGACAAATTGTTTAAATTCTTATTTGAAAATAAAAAAAAAGTCAATCAAATAAAATATTATATACCTAACATTGAAGAAGAAGATAATAATAATAATAATAATAATAATAAACGAAAATATGAAAGAGAACAAGTCACAGAAAACAGAAAAAGAGAATGGTCGCAACTTGGTGACGCTATCCAGGTTACAAACCAATTCTTAGAATGATGTTTCCAATAAAAAGGGTAGTTGCCTATGGAAAATAAATTAGTTGAAGATAATATTGTTAATTCTAAAAACTTGAAATATGACTTCTTCAAATTTTGCAAATTCACACTGTGGCATCATTTTATTAACGAAATAATTAAAAACACTTTGTTTTTGCCACGATGATCTTTAATTTAAAAAATCAACATGTTTCGAGAACGATGTTTTCGAATTATTGTGTTAAAAACAAACTTGAAATATGAGATTGGCTATTATGACGGTTTGACAGTAGGGCGTATGGCGGGATTGGTAAACGCACGTCCCGGATAGACATAGATATTTCTTCAAAAATCTAAGAAACGTGCTAAATAAAAAGGATATGAAAAAGGTCTACTATGCGTTATGTCATTCTCGAATTGAATATGGAATCATAGGATGGGGATCTGCTGCAAATACGTACCTACACAGCCTGAATACGATTCAAAAAGGAATCATAAAGACCATATTGAAAGTACCAATTAGAACGCCTTCAACTGAAATTTTCAATAACTTTGACGTACCAAATGTACAACAAATATATTCCAAAAATATATTATTGAAGCTCTTCAAAAATAATGAATCCTCTACTAGACCGTGTATGCATAACACTAGATCGAATAAAAATGATATAAAAAATATTCCAAGTTATAAAACCACATTTGGACAAAGAAACTATACATACTTTGCAACAAAACTCCATAACATCCTCCCCCAAGACATAAAACTAATAAAAAATCCAATTGAATACAAATCAAGAATAAAAATATGGCTTAAAGAGGTCAATGAGAAAACCCTAGCGAAGACGCTAAAAACGACATAGAAGACAAATGAACTATATTTAAATAACTTCGCCTAAGTCCGCCTCGGCACAGGACCCCCTAGTGAGGAGGACTAAGAAATACAATATTTTGTACTTAATTTCACATTGCATTTTGTATGTAAATTTTTTTTATATAGTCGTTATAATAAAAAAAAAAAAAAAAAAGACGAGGGGTTCTGATTATTATTATCTTCTTCGTTAATTACATTGATGGGAATAACCTTCAAAAGTTATAAAAAGAGAGTTTTTCTTATAAAAATTGAAAATATTATATGGTTTATGGTTAAGTAGGTACCTAATAATAATAATAATTATATTTGGATGATTTATATAGCGCCGTTTTTGTGAAAAATCACCTCAAGGGCGCCTACATAGGTATATAAGTACCTACTTACAAATCATACATAATGACGGAAAATTATAAACACACTTTTTTGGAAACAGAAAAATCAGAAAAACATATTGACATCTCTGGGACACGAACCCAGGACCTCTTGCTTCCCGGGCAAACGCGCTAACCACTGCGCCACGGTGTCGATATGAAATTCGGTCATGTTTAACTGTACCATACTTCGACTAAGAACCACCTACATTATCTTCATTTTCTTTAACGCATATATTATTGGCAACTATCTTTATGTATGATTGCAAGATTCAAACCCGAACTAAATGCTCTCTAGATAGTGTCTGGATAAATCTTTATCCATTTTATTTAATATGCGACATCTATCGACTTTTCTGCAAGTCTAGGATGAATATTTTATATTTAATTTTTAACTTTATGAGTAAAACCTCAAATTGTAATATTTAAATAAATGAAGACAATATAAGCGAAACTCAATCGAAAATCAGGAAACAGAAAAATCAGAAAAACATATTGACACCTCTGGGACGCGAACCCAGGACCTCTTGCCTCTTGCTTGTCCCAGAGGTGTCAATATGTTTTTCTGATTTTTCTGTTTCCTGATTTTCGATTGAGTTTCGCTTATATTGTCTTCATTTATTTAAATATTACAATTTGAGGTTTTACTCATAAAGTTAAAAATTAAAAATAAAAAAAAGTTATATTTTTAGTTTCCAAAGACTTGATATAAACTCTTACTACTTTGGATGCGAGGTCTACTGTTCACTTCTACTAGTTATATTATTATTATTAGTTTCCAAAGACTTGATATAAACTCTTACTACTTTGTATGCGAGGTCTACTGTTCACTTCTACTAGTTATATTATTATTATTAGTTTCCAAAGACTTGATATAAACTCTTACTACTTTGGATGCGAGGTCTACTGTTCACTTCTACTAGTTATATTATTATTATTAGTTTCCAAAGACTTGATATAAACTCTTACTACTTTGGATGCGAGGTCTACTTTTCACTTCTACTAGTTATATTATCATTATTAGTTTCCAAAGACTTGATATAAACTCTTACTACTTTGGATGCGAGGTCTACTTTTCACTTCTACTAGTTATATTATCATTATTAGTTTCCAAAGACTTGATATAAACTCAAACTACTAAAGATAAGAAAATCGAAATAGAAATCAGAGTTATCATCATTACATAGTATAAAATGAAATCGCTCAAAATGTATGTGCGCGTTAATCTTTTAAACTACGCAACGGATTTTCATACGGTTTTCACCAATAGATAGAGTGATTGAAGAGGAATGTTTATATGTATAATACATGTAAATTCTATTAGAGAAAAGCCGAGAAATTCAAAGAAAACAAATTTTTGTGCGATTTAAAACGGCTGGCGGGCCGTACTGTAGACACTTTTGAAATTCGTTCTACGGAAGAAATTGGAAAATAGATGTCCTAGAGTAAGTAGGTATTTGATTTTCCCTTTTCAAATATCCAGTGTTGCATTGCAAGCATTGTATAATTAGTGGCAAGTTAATTAGTTTATATCATAGACATCCAAATGATATATTCATATGTCCGTGGTTTATATGTATAATACATGCTTATTATAGTAGAGAAAAGACGATAAATTCAAATATTCAATTCAGGCAGCGGGCAGCGGGCAGCTGGCAAGCGGGTGGTGTGGATTTTATAAAGATTGGGTAATGGCGTTGTGTTTCGTTAGCCACAGCAACGTGTGGCCGGGTCTGCTAGTTTTTTATAAAAAATGCTTTATTGATAAATTTTGCTGCGTGTCAATTATATTCCATTTTTAATCTTGACGAGATAATACGAATAATAATTTATAATACAACATGCATAGATACCTACATAATTAATAATTATGTTATCGGAGAAGCAAAATAATATACACGAATGTATGTATGTATAATATGTGGGTGTGTGTGTGTGTCTGGGTGTATATAGAAGGGGCGGTCGTTGGTGGTGTGAGGAGGGGTTCAGCTTGTACATGCGGAACAGAACTCATGTACCTTCGATAATAATCATATTTTTTTATGCCATGACAATAAATATGTGAGTTTCAATACGTGGTCTATCTACGTACATAAATATAGTTTTTAGGTTAGGTTTGGTTTTATAAGTAACGTTAGGTTATATCTATTGTGCAGGAATAATAATTGTCTAATGATTTGAATAGCCAGCCAAATCAAAATTTCTCCCTAAAACAGTAGTGTGTTTGCAGTTTGACAATCTAGGGATGCCAAAGAAGGCAAAACAGCTCATTTCTCAACAATCAAGAGAAAGCAGTTGTAGTTATTATAATATATCTGAAGGCCTCCGTAGTCTCCAATCAACTGACTGTCTCTGACAAACGATCCGTGCGCAAGTAAATTTTATTAAATCATGTTATTTCACAATTTAATTCTTTAAAAAAATAAGGTATAATATTTGGGGCACGTTCCAGCGTGGAAGATGCTCTAAGTATCTCTCTTTTGTAAGACCACCATTCAGAATTGAAGCGTTGCTTGAAATGGCTTTAGCCGAGTTTGGAGATCAGATCTGAATAGCCAGGTACTTCCCCACCTTCCAGAGAGGCAGAGAGGACGAACCGCCAAACAACTCGGTCTTGGGACACACTCCAGCCTCGTTTACATTCATACATCGTCTCATAATAATATATCAAAATATGTTGAACCATATGGTCATATCCGTTTTAACTTCTCCTATTTTCATGTAAGCCATACACGTATTAGAAAGAGATGCTGCCACGGGAGTATCAGCGGGAGGACTATATTTTAGTTTATTACTTTTACTGGGGATTTTATTTGGGAGTATCGTATTTGTTTCTGGTAAGATTTAAATGTAATCGAACATGAACCTGTTTGGATAAGAAGTGAAGAAAAACCGCCATTGTGAAAAGCAATTTTCTGACATATTTGGTTAATTTTTACTTCTAATATATATTCTAACGAATTTAATTCACTCTACCGCACTTCCTTTGCTACATTTACATTCACACATTATATTATCACAGATACTTGTCTATTATTCTCACATATTGTTATTATCGTAATTTTGGCGAGCCACAAAGTAAATATTTTTACAAATATCTACATAGTTAATTTATTTCGTATTAAAGTACCTACACATAGATTCACCAGTTTTCCGCTTGTACTTCGACTTTCCGGGCACCGTCTAAAAATTAATACTAACTAGTTAACTTTTCGGACAACGTTGCAGTGTCCATCATCCACATCTGACAAAGGACACTATGATGGACATCTGATGATGGATACTAACGCTGTTCAAAACGTTGGCTAAAGAAGGAGGTAGCGCAACACGGCATAATACCCCAAAAATAAATTACGATACTAACTATTTAGTTAGAATAGTTCAACCAATAGTTAAAGACGTTTTTTTAAAAAAAGTCTGGTAATAATATCATTAAAGTACACACAAGTAGTAAGCAATCATCAAAAATCACAAAACATAAAGATTAATTTAAAAATAATTAAAAATGATATGCCTCTTTTGGTTCTCCTGTGGTTTCATTTTCAAACAAGGTGGTCGGGCAACTAGTGTCGATGGTGGGGGTAATGCGAGAGGGACGCCGCTATCCAGCCGTTTCCCACCCATACAATCCGGCGGGCCTCTCGCTCTGCCCGCCTGAAAAAGTCTGGTGGGGGAAATTGAAAGTACAAAAATATTGCAGGAGTAAAAATTGATATAGATTTTTTTCAGTCGATTGTTGTCATTCGAGTGAGGAGGTCGTTTACAATTCTTTGTCACAGCCAAAGGGTTATCATCTAACTCATTCGAAGTATTTTATAATCCATTCTTTTCAACATTATTAAAAAACAAAACTCTTTCGTGTTATTATTAAGTGAAGTGTATATTAATAATTTTAAATCCTAGTTTCGTATTGGATACATATTAATTTTTATTATAATTGTGAAACGTACTTTTTGTGTTTTTTGGAGACGCCATGTTTAAGTGAATGAATTTTTGACATTTTGAAGTAATTTTGTTTTTTTAATCTGCTGCCGTTTTATCAACAGACATGTCGAGGTAAGACAATTTTTATATTGTTTTTTTATAATTATGAAATGTGAACATGTTTTTTAGGTGACCGGACAACTTAGAATGAAATCAACTCAAAACCATCTGTGAAAAATCATTAAAAGTGATTAAAATAATTATAAAAAATTTGTTAAATTAGATTAGGGTTATGGGCTATTTAAAATTTATTATTTTCGCAGCTTTTATTGACTTTTCAAAGAGGTGTTGATTTTTGATGGAACCGTTTTTATATATGCGTAGAATCACGATCTATTGTGTTTTTTTATTGCATCTTATTTTTACATTTCTTATCTAAATTCATATGTACTAAAACATATGCTTTTTAGTATTTTAAATACTAATTGAATTATTTAAAAAATATTAAAGAATTCAAAAAATATTCAGTTTGTTACATTATTGTGGGTAGATTGCTTAACTTGTAATAAAATTATCAACAATATTTTTTTCCACATAAGTAGGTATCTTCTCAAGTGCATATTTTTTTTTTTAAATATCTCTTAGTTGTTTAGAAACGAAAGTAACAATTTTTTTAAAAGAGCCAATTTTCAAAATTTTTATATTACTATGGTAAATAAATATGAATAGAGTCCACCTCACGAATAACATGGAACGTTCGTGTTGTCGAAGTTTGATGCACGGATAATACGGAATGTTCCTTTTTTAACTAATAGACAATCAAATATGACATTTGTTGGAAGTGCCAATCTTATAAAATAAATTTTCGTCAAAATAGTAGAAAGTAACTACTTCGCATTATTGGGTTTAGATTCAAACTACGAAAGCTGCATTTCATAATTTGGATATACATCCCAGGTTATGAATGGTTTGTTTGGCAAAGCAGGGTTTGTCTAACGGGTATGTGTAATTATTCTAATACCCTTCTTTCCACATTCTGCTGTTATAAATTCCGGTACAAACTTGTCAATAATGCATTAATTTCGTAACGTGAATAAATTATGGTTTTATATGACAATAATATTTTTTCTATGATTGGCAGCATTGATTGATTGTCTATGAAATGTTAAATAAAAACGCTAAATGAAAATGTCGTTTACCGCGTAAGTAAATTAATTGTAACAAAATTAAAATGTTAAATGCATATTTTTAGCAAGTTTTTTTTTGTCTCCCCCGACATAAATACTCACTTTTCATGATAATAAAGCTAAATCTAACTGTTTAAATAAAAAATATTCCGTGTTAAACAGTAAGCAGTTCAATACATAAATTATTTAACTTGTAATAAAATTATCAAAAATATTTTTTCCACATAAGTGGGCATATATATATTTTTTAATATCTCTTTCTCAGTTGGTTAGAAACGAAAGTAACTATTTTTTTAAAAGAGCCGATTCTCAAAATATGAATATTATTTGATTGTAAATTTGAATAGACCGGCATGTTCGGTTTTTATTGTTATTTGAAATCCATTGTTTTGGGGTGTAAATCTTGCAAAACAGTTCCTGGTTTTTTGAAAAAAGAAATTCGCAAGGGTTTTCGCCCTTGGAGGCTTCGTTACAGGCTCTTTTCAGGCACCATAAATAATCTGCTTGTTTCACTTTCGTTTTGCAATTTTTTTATCTTGTTTTTGACAAAAATGTGTATTATGCTAATTTATTCGAACAAGCTCCTGTACAGGGCCGAATTCCGTGTAGGTACTATAAAAACAAAATGAATGAAGGAAATAATAGATTTATAAAATATTAAGACATAAACAGTATGTTAACCCAACAATGCATCGGAAAAACAAGCATTTCTATTTTATTAGCTTTTTCACTGGAACAGCAATTGTAGCATTCGCACAGGATTTACTACTTTATTCATCTCTTCCTTCATCTATATAATGCTCTCTTTATGGTATTTACCCACACTTTAAATCATCTTTCTATTTTAGTATTCAAATCAATATGTATTTAACCTTAAATATTCTTATGTTATAATTAAATATTAGGTACCTCTACGCCTGTCTCAACACAGGTATACCCTAGTCCTAGTGAGACAGGCATCGAATAATGTAATGTAAACATACCTTATATAGATAAATAAAAAAATAAAAATAAATTGCTTTTTTTTAACAACGCAATTAAGTAGATTACCCACATTTTGGGTAAAATCCAGAAAATGTTACCTATATTATATTGGTTTTCCCATAATTTTTTTTTAAATTTATTTTAAAGTCAGTTCAATAAAGATTAACATATCGTAGGGTAATTACTAGAGATGAAACGAATAGATATAGAATAAACGGATATCCGGTGAGCTGCAAGGCCGGATGGCCGGATATCCGGCGGCCGGATATTAAGTGAAAAAAGGATCGCCTATTTGGCAATATTTCGACATTAACAGTGAAAATAATAAGTTTGCTGTTTGTTGTGCCGGCTTCAAATTTTTCGTGGAACAATTTTTTTTTTTTGTTACAGTTAAATGAATAAATTATTATTAATTTAATAAAATATGAATTAATATGGCTTTTTCGTAGCTTTTTCGACTTTAAATAAAAGCCGTCATAATTATAAGCCATTTTATTGGTACTTACTTCACAAAGATTAATGTATTGCATTTTATTATAGGAAATTGTCGTATTTTTTTAATATCCGGATAGTAAATTTAGGCCGGATACCGGATAGTTACCGGATATCCGTTTCATCTCTAGTAATTACTACACTAGATAACTCCCAAATCAGCGTTTTTGGGACACACTAAAAGCATAACTCTATTTCCTAGTCTATGAATGCTACAAAAAGAAAAGTCGGGACGCATTAGAATCATAAAATTATTTGAACATGTTTTTGTGTGTCTCTAAAAACCAGTATGGTTTAATTCTGTAAATAGATAACACTAGTTACCACAAATGTTTTCCACTTTTCAATTAGGCAGCTAGAATGGGGTTTTTCCACGTTTAAGTATTGCTTAAAAAAATTAAGCAGAAAATTACGATGATCACAGCATTTTTAATTTGTTTTTATGTTGACGAATAAATTTTCTACAGCGAGTCAAAGTTTCCAATTTTTGAATTACCGCTAAAACGATATTTTGGGGCGGGGCTATCGTGTGACGTCATGAGCGTGGACGCTCACTGACAGCTGGCCCAGCTGAGCGACGCTTGTGACGTCACATTCCGATTTTCAAACCATGTGCCGTTTAGATTTTGCCAGTTTTAGACCGTTTTTAAAATCAATAATATTGAATGAAAACATATTAAACAAACATTTTTAGTAGGATGATTTTCTATTTCCAAAATATAAATGTTCCCAACACAAGTCTATCATTTAATCATACTTATAAACACAACTAGGTAAGTCTGAAATCAAAGTTATCTACCTAGTTTTTGGCGTGTCAAGTAAATTTTATTTCATTGATTTGTGTTTTAAATAATATATCTTCGATATATGTGCGGCACGTTCCACAGTGGAGTATCGCCCTGACGCCAGGCCACCATTCATAATTGAAACGTATCTTGAAATGGCTTTAGCCGTGTTTGATGACTACATCTGAATGGCCAGGTGCTTTCCAACCTACCTCTTGGTCTTCCCCTCCCAACTCACAACATACTCCGATTGAGGATGCCATATTCTCACTGTCTCCAGACGGTTTGGAGCAGTTGCCACTCTTGTGTGATACTCATATAAAAACAAAATAAATTTTCTGGGAATCCCCTGAATTAATATTATACAATGTCGGTAAATTACTAAATCCATCCCTGCCTCAAGCGTTTTAGATATTTAGTTAAATTTACGACACCGTCCATTTTGGGTACAGTCCTGTACGATGTTCACCCTTTGTGCAAGTAGCCGGGGCTTGAACAGCCCTGCATTGTCCGGGATCCACAAAGGGCCTGAGCCACAATTATCCTTGTGGAGCAAGGTTATTTTTTGCTAAGGCACCGTAATAATGGATTCCCCATTTAAATTTTTGGTTTTTTGCACATCTAAAGCCTAAAACTAATACAAATAAAATCTTTAATTGTCAAGTTCAAAGATTTCACTTTCTTGATTGTAATATTTCTACGAATACAATAATAATTTTGAAATAATTACCCTAAAAAACAAGGAAATTGGTGTAACTAGGATTTGTAAGGCGTTCCGCAGTGGTCAGTTTTATTCACCAATGGTACTTTCTTCATCTCTTTCTTCTCTTCTCTACATATTATAAATTAAAGTCCTCCGACGCGTCTGTCTGTCTGTTCGCGATAAACTCAAAAACTAATGAAGGGATTTTCATGCGGTTTTCACCAATAAATAGAGTGATTCATGATGAAGGTTTAGGTATATAATTTTTCTAGATTTTGTGAAAATTGGTTGAAAATATAATACATAAAGAGAGCGGGCTGGTAAGTGGGCGGTGTGGATTTTATTTGAATGCAAATTAACAGATGGAGTTGGTAATAAAGGTTGGGTAACCAACCAGTAGATGGCGTTGCGTTTCATCAGCCACAGCAACGCGTGGCCGGGTCAGCTAGTCATCTATAATTTTTTTTACATTAGCTCCGGGAGGCCCTGAGAAAAATAATTCCTCTCAGGGCTTGTGTCATCTTTGGGGACGCTGTGTGGAGGGTCTTTTTAGGGAAAGGAATGAGAGAAAATAGCCGGAAGGAAAAAGGTATGAGGGATGGGTAGGAATTTGGGGATCAGTGAGTCCAAGAGTGACGGACGTATGAATCCATCCCTTCCACTGAGGGTGTTCCGAGAGAGTCCTGCTGGAGAGGTCTTTAGGTATCTCTCAACCCAGTCTCCCGATTGCCACGCAGTTGCTGGGCAGATGCATCCGCCGCCAAGATTCTGACAAACCCACCACATCAAACGTAGCGAACCACTTGGAGTGATGCTGGTAAACCTATAAATGGTTCTCGGGGCAGCGGTACCGATACCTGCCTCTCAAATTGAAGCTCTCTTATCATAAGTTGGCTAACATTATGTCAGTATTGAAAAGTTAATTTACTGTCTAGGATTATATAATGCACTTCGAGTAGATGTTGTAGCAATGCTTTTAACACTTGGAATTGAAAAAAACTCTTTTTTATGAATATATTAAGTATACTCAGGTATCCTTTTTTGCATACGTTGAACGTGTAACCCATTTCATCCCGAACAATAGCAACGAAATGAGTTCCTTGATAACCGCATCGTAAAAAGCTTTAAACCCCTTCAGGCCTGCATTGCAATAACGGGACATTGTCATATTATGTTTGACGGTGTTTTTTCTTCTCTTAAATCTTAAATATACAGTTTCTTTTCTTGAGAAGCAGACAGAAAAAAATAAGCTAAAAACAATACGCTTTCCAAAACCTTTTTTGTGTGTGTTTTTCATACGTTTTTGAAAATTGGTTGGACCTCATGATGCACATTTTAGAAGTATCTACCTAATTAAATAATATCTAACTAGCTAAGTAAAATAATTTTGACCCGTGTTAGAGGATGGTGCGCCATATTATAGGGTGTTTCATCCTCCATGCCATGTGGCCAAAATGCCTATATCTTCAGTCTTCTACTTCTAGACACTCTGTTTGGAGAGTTTTATTTTACACTAGCTGGCTACCGGCATGCGTTGCAAAGCCATATTCAAAGAAATCAATCGTGTCTCCCTGCATGTCCTTTCCGGTACGTCCCCTTCCTCCTTCCCCGCCTACCCTCTCCCCTCTCCCGCTATCCCGTCCCGCCAACCCCATATAATATTATAATCCATATATTCAGTCCCAGTACATTCAGTTTTCAAACAGCTCGCGTGCCACTTACCTATTACAATTTTTAAATTAAAATTTTCATTCTTCATAGATTACCTACAAGTATTCATTTTTGTATTATATAAGAACAATCATCAAATTTGGTACCTATCATAGGTAGGTAGGTACCTACTTAAAATATCTATAATTTAAAAAATCCATAGACAATTCTTTTGTTACAAAAAAACAGCTGCCTGCTAAATTCACATTCATCAAACGCTCGAACTGTCAAACGTGCGAAGTTAAAATAGTTTTCTGAATTATCCAATTTTCAGCGCAATTTTCTTAATTTTTCTTTCCGTAAGAACCTTCTAGAAAGGTCAGAAAACTTAAAAAAAAATAATGAAATAGGTAAGTCGTTCTAAAGTTATGGCGTGACCAAGGGAAACGGATTAATTTTTATGTAGATGTTCATTTGTTACATAATTTTTTTATGTTTATTTGGTTTTAATCGACACATCCGCCTCATTCATCTTAAAAATTATACAAGCACAGAAATTATTAGATTTTATTAGGTGGGGTGTTTTTTTTTTTTTTTTACAGTGAATACCGCACAAGAATCTCAACTGCTCCCGTCTGGAGCCAGTGGGACTATGGCATACCCAATTGGGGTATGTTGTGAGGCTGAAGGTAGTGGGGGAGGGGAAGGAGGTGGGGAAGAGGA
This sequence comes from Limnephilus rhombicus, assembly GCA_929108145.2. NCBI lineage: Eukaryota > Metazoa > Arthropoda > Insecta > Trichoptera > Limnephilidae > Limnephilus > Limnephilus rhombicus. The sequence continues at coordinate 17,080,327 of OV815292.1, read as the reverse complement.
AGGTTGGGAAGTACCTGGCTATTCAGATCTGGTCACCAAACACGGCTAAAGCCATTTTCAAGCAACGTTTCAATTCTGAATGGTGGTCTTACACCAGGGCGATACTGATAGTATCTTCCACTCTGGAACATGCCGCAAATATACTATATATTATTTTAAATGAATTAATTGGGAAATAACACAAATTAATCAAATAAAATTTATTTGCGCATGCCGGGTTCGAACCCGCGACCTCCGGATTGTGAGTCAAGAGTCTTACCCACTGGACTACGGGTGTTGATTTTTCTAGTGTATATAATATCCTATTCTCTCCAGATCGGAGGTTGGCTAACACCACGGCAAACTTTACCCTGTTTGCTGCATAATCATACTTATCATTCCGTTATTATTCCAAATCTTTACCGAAAATATTTGAAAAAACCTAGGTAAGTCTTTCAGAGAATTAAATATTTCGTTTATTCGTTCCAATTTTGGTTCCAATACTCGTAGATATTATTAGTTTCTATTAAACTGGAACTTGTTATACATAGGTGTAATATGCTTAAATTCATATACTGAATTTGCCTTTCTTGTCTTTATAATGAAACAATATTATACCTAATTACTGCCTAAAAATATTAACGTACAAAAAACATCACACCTTCACTAGTAGGTAGGTATACAATATTATATATGTAGAATATTTTTATAGGTAGGTAACGTGTAAAACGAAGCTATCCTCACAAACTCCCCCTATCGCTGTCCGGCGGCCATTTTGCTTTTTATCAACCCCCTCCTCACCAATAACCCCTCCCCCCGCAGTCACCGCTTTTTCGACGCAGACGCCGTTTTTTGCTCGACGCCACACACACACACAAGAGAACACCCACACACACAAGCGTCGCGACGTCCATAGGCTTTTCGTCAATAAATTCAATACGACGCCTGGCGTCTTGGAACAAAGCATCTCAAATATTGATTTAAGATTTTCACTACCAAAAGTACCTATTATCGTAATTTATTTTTGGGGTTTTAGGCAGTGTTGTGCTACCTCCTTCTTTACCCAACGTTTCAAACAGCATTACACTGTACATCATCAGGGCAGAAATGTAATCGGAGATTGTGGTGAAGTGGGTGATTCTTATGTCTGTACATAGATGCGATACCGTTTTGCCAGCTCCAATCCTTTGTATTTATTGAAGAGATATTCTAGATTCTAGAGATATGTATACAGTAAACCTACTTCCACAAAATATAACTAACTGTCTCTGAAGGGGTGTGCAGAGAGGAGTACCGCCGAATAACTAAAATATAAAACATATACTTATTCATTCATCACGGATAAAACTACTTGTCTATTATTCTACTGTACATGGGTACAGGCGTATAAAATCGATTGTCTAAATAAATTGGTTTGAAAACCTTACAAACTTATACAGGAAGGTATTTTTCAAGTCGATTTTAGGTTTAAAATTTAGAAATAATGCACAAAAAATTATAATAATTTAAAAATTATGTTTTCGGGGATAACTGTCGAGTCGCTGATATTAGGTATCTATAGGTCTCTTACACAAAGCCATTTCAAGCAACGTTTCAATTCTGGATGTGCCGCTAACATACTATATATTATCATTACATCATCATCATCATTACATGGTATAAAATGAAGTCGCTCAAAATGTATGTGCGCGTTAATCTTTTAAACTACGTAACGGATTTTCGTACGGTTTTCACCAATAGATAGAGTGATTGAAGAGGAATGTTTATATGTATAATACATGTAAATTATATTAGAGAAAAGCCGAGAGATTTAAAGAAAACATATTTTTGTGTGATTTAAAACGGCTGGCTGGCCGTACTATAGTCACTTTTGAAATTCGTTCTACGGAAGAAATTGGAAAATAGATGTCCTAGAGTAAGTAGGTTTTTGATTTGAATTATTTTATTTGAGGAAGTCGCTCAAAATGTATGTGCGCATAGATCTTTTAAACTACGCAACGGATATTCATGCGGTTTTCACCAATAGATAGAGTGATTCAAGAGGAAGGTTTATATCTATAAAAACATGCTTATTATAGTAGAGAAAAGTCAAGAAATTTAAATATTCAATTCAGGCAGCGGGCAGCTGGCAGCTGGCAAGCGCGTGGTGTGGATTTTATAAAGGTTGGGTAATGGCGTTGTGTTTCGTTAGCCACAGCAACGTGTGGCCGGGTCTGTTAGTTTTTAATAAAAAATGTGAAATTACACAAATTAATCAAATAAAATGTATTTGTGTATATACGTTGCACGGAGGCCGTCTATTTGAAATACGTTTGTATAAATGCAGTTGACAAGAAAATAAACAATTGGTAATCGTTTTAAAACGCTATACGTATAGTTATGGTTGCTTTCATTTGGTTTGTCCGTTTACGAAATCAAAATCTGGAAAGTCTATCTACCTACCTACCTCCAAAAACAGTATTTCATTTTGTGACGCGTTCAAAAACATCGAATCTAAAATTGAATGTCAAGCGGGAATTATAGATACTATTTGACTAGGCCCCAGTGCTGATAAGAGAAGAATTGGATGTGCCTACCAAATAAGTATTATTTTATAATCATTTATTCTTTGAATCATTAGCGAATCATACTTAATGGCTTTGAAAAAACGTATAAATAAAATAACTGTAATAAAATCAAGTCGGGGGTAGATAGAATAGAGACGGGCCTTGTCTAGGGCCATGGGGTGGGAGGTGTGGTGGGAGGTATTGGGGTGGTATTGGGGGAATCGGGGAGGGATGTTAGTACCTACTAAAGAACGGTTCGGCGGGGTGGTCATTCATTTTTACTGCCGACAAGGGTGGATTTTATTGAAGTCAGGGGCGGATTGGGAAATGATTTTGATGATGAAGGTACCTATGGATGGCGTTAATAACCTTTAGGAAGTACCTACACACGCATATTTTTTTAAACTTCGGTTTTAAAAAACAAATCAAACTTAAAACTTACTACCCGGTTTGGCCCGACTTCTGACACACTGATTTAAAATCTTTTATAATTGAACAAAAGAAACGTAGAAACGTGGTGTACCGATTGTTTCATTTTTGTTTCTGTTTAGTTTGGGAGGCGGGAATGGGTACCGCCGCCCCAGGAACCCTTATTGGATAACCAACACCTCTGCCATAGGTCACCCCAAGTGGTTCGCTACGTTTGGTGATTTAGCAGGGGTGCCCGGGTTCATGGGGGAGGTTTGTCTAGGTCTTGGAGGCGGATGACCAAGACACACTGAACCCCAGATTCCTACCACCCCTTAAACCCTTTTCCTTCCCAGAACTCCCCTCTCCTTTCTTTTCCTAAAACCTAAAACCCTCCACACAGCATCCCCAAAGATGACATAGACCCTGAGGAAAATAATTTTCCTCAGCGCCTCCTGTGTGGAGCTCATGTAAAAAAAAAAATCGGTTCTTTCAAAGCTGCTTAGTTCATGCTTTAAATAACGATGCGAGCTGAAATTAGTTGCGTTAATCTATTTTAGACAGAAAAAAGGAGAGTTTTTCATTTGAAAGAAAAATTTTACCATGTTTTTTGTCATTACAGGACGGTACTCACCTATAAAAAGATTCAACCTCATAAAACCAACTAACCATCACGCCGTTTCCCCGAAGGGGTAGGCAGAGAGGATAGAATGCAAACAACTCGGTCTTGGCACACACTCTTTGACTTATTCACATTCATATACCGTCTCATTTTTTCTTGACTCACAATCCGGAGGTCGCGGGTTCGAACCCGGCATGCGCAAATATATTTTATTTGATTAATTTGTGTTATTTCACAATTAATTCATTTAAAATAATATATAGTATATTTGCGGCATGTTCCAGAGTGGAAGATACTATCAGTATCGCCCTGGTGTAAGACCACCATTCATAATTGAAACGTTGCTTGAAAATAGCTTTAGCCGTGTTTGGTGACCAGATCTGAATAGCCAGGTACTTCCCAACCTTCCTCTTCCCCACCTCCTTCCCCTCCCGACTACCCTCAGCCTCACAACATACGCCAATTGGGGATGTCATAGTCTCACTGGCTCCAGACGGGAGCAGTTGAGATTCTTGTGCGGTATTCACTGTAAAAAAAAAAAACATTCTTCTATTGTTTGACCCTTGACATAATGTTGATACTCAACGTATCTGATTCACTTGATCGTGCCATGTCTTCCTCAAACGTCCCCGAGTTTGGCACTCGTATTTGCGTCATATATTCTCTGAACATTCTGTTCATTTCTACCTCATTATTTTAAGGTGGATATACCTATATCTAATTACCTAATTGGGACTGCTGTGCGATATTGATATGAAAATATTGTCTCAACGAATCTCTCAGCTACATGTTCATATTTAATTCTAAATAATCTCATTGGTGCACACAATAAAAATTGCATTATTATTTTAAAGTGAATATAATATTCAATCCGTCCCTGTCCATCTTAACATTTTTCTCCCATTCCGATGTCCGCCCCCGACATTTCCCCATATTGATGTCGATCGGAATGTGCCCCGCCAGTTGGGATTATTCCTCACGAGAAAACCCCTCCGGATAAAAAAGATTAACGAATAAAGAATTCAAAATGGCAGACAAATACATTACTACCTCCCAAACTCCCAACATACATATATAATACATAAACTTGAGAGATTACATGCTAATCCAGGGATCTTACTGCTCACATTGTTATAAGTTATAAATAATAATGGTATCTTCATTTTGACTATTTCATTTCATTTTACAGGAAATCAAATGTAGAATTTGAGAGACGGGGATAAGTATTGCCGCCCCGGGAACCTTTATTGGATAACCAACACCCCTGCCATAGGTCGCCCCAAATGGTTCGCTGCGTTTGGTGATTTAGCAGGGGTGCCCGGGTTCACGGGGTGAGGTTTGTCTAGGTCTTGGAGGCGAATGACCAGGACACACTGAACCCCAGATTCCTACCCACCCCTTAAACCCTCTTCCTTCCCAGAACTCTCCTCTCCTTCCTTTCTTTAAAAAACCCTTCACACAGCATCCCCAAAGATGACATACCTCCTGTGTGGAGCTCATGTAAAAAAAAGAATAAAAAATTATCAATTATTGCAAATCGGCGCCATTATTTTTTTGAAGTGAAACTTCTTTAGCACCGTTGTGATTTGAAACTCGATGAAACGGAAGCGAGAGACACTAAAAAAAGACAAACACATACATCTATAGAATTTAGCCTGCGAGAGGATGAGAGCAATAAAATATTTATTTATTTCACGGGTTCTAATATAATACGATAAATCCACGTTCCCACGCAAGTCTCCTTTGATCTAGTGGTATAAAGTTCCTGACGAACCTTAGCGGCCATTCATTCATCGAACCAATGATCGAATTCTACGAAATCCAAAAATATATATCTATATTTTTGTAAAATCGTCCCACAAAATATCCAATCATCAAATCACTCCAAAATGAACAGGTAAAGAAATCACAAAAGAAAGTGACATCTAGCGACTCCAAAGAAGAAATCACAAAAACTAATATGATCAAAAAATGTATTGGAAAAAGTGCACTGGAATTCGATGACAAAAATATGGAAAAACTCATCCTTTACATTGATAAAAAAAAATTGCTCGAATCTCGAATGCATTAATTCGACAATATTTTATGCCGTAATAAATCCTAGTTATATTATATCGATTGATTGATATTTTATTCAGCATCATTCTGCTTATAAATAATTCATTTCTGCCCAGCACCCCCAGAAATATCCATAAATAAATGGCTAAAATGCATCAAAACAACTAACCCCTATATACTCGGGACTCGTTCGATATTGGTACATAAACCTCGTCTATTTATCTCGCTTTTTCTATAGTTCTCTATGTACTAAAGGGGTGAAGTATGATAATATGTGAGGATAAAAGGGTTCAACCCTTTTTATATTAAATAAAAGGGGTTGGTTGTTACACGCTAACGATTTCAGGACGCTGTCAAAATGTGCTATTATTGATTTCAATTGAAGTTCAAATAACGTAGTTATTATCTGAATAAATAACTGTACATTTGTTTTGTTCAATAGATGACAGATATTTTCACATTTGTGGTAAATTATTTTTAAAAAGATTCTCGTAAGCAGTATGAATAAGGGGGGAGGAAGCACAAGGTAAAACATTCAGTCTTTATATAAAAATCAATGTGTTTACTATCTATTTTTATAATAGTCTTTGCATTAATATTTGACTTTTTCGTATTACGAAGGCACGTTCAATACAAAACAACACTTCAGCCGAGTATAGTACGTGCCAAACTTAAATATCGACCTAAACTTGATATGATCCATTCTCGCACAGGTACTTCAACTTTATTGACTTTACAGTGACCATAAGCGAAAGAGAAAGATGCGTAAAACATACGTACGATAGAGAAAGGCGTGTGTGGGGAAGGCATGCGGGTTTTCGGACCTTAAACTCGCATTTTGTGACGATGTCTGTATCAACGTCAGTTGGGATTAAAGTTTTGCGCTTACTAAAACAAAGATATGCTTGCTTACAAAACATTTTGTAATTAATTTGTTATAAGAAAAACTCTCTTTATATAACTTTTGAAGGTTATTCCCATCAATGTAATATATCATTGAAGAAGAAGATAATAATAATAATCTAAACGAAAATATGAAAGAGAACAAGACACAGAAAAAGATAATGGTTTCAACTGGGACTCGAACCCAAAACCTCTCGTCTATCCGTGACGCTATCAAGGTTACAAACAAATTCTTAGAATGATTGTTTCCAATAAAAAGGGTAGTTGCCTACGATACGATATGGAAAATAAATTAGTTGAAGATAATATTGTTAATTCTAAAATTTGAAATATGAGATTGGATTTTGATTGATGATTATTATGACGGTTTACTCTACTCTACCACTGAAACATTATGATCGTTTTATCGACCCGTACAACAACTGCTTTCTTATAAAATAACAACGGTCAACTCTTTAATACTCCTTCATCGCCGATAGTCAAAATAATATCGTAGGCCTTTTTTCATTTTTTGGATTTTACTAAAACCTATTGGACTCAAAGAAAGTGATTAGTGATTGTTTATGCATTGAATCGCTTAGGTACCTACTCGTTAATACAGCGTTGATTCAGCTTTATTATTACGAAAAGTGAGTATTTATGTCGGGGAGAGACCAAAAAACATGCAAAAATATGCATTCAACATTTTAATTTGTAAAAATTAATTCACTTACGCAGAAACGCCATTGTTATTTTCACCGTTTTTATTTTACATTTCAAAGACAATCAATCAATACTGCCAATCATACAAAAAATATTATTGCCATGTGAAACAATAATTTATTCAGAGAATGGATTTTTGACAAGTTGGTCATGGGGGTCATGACCCCCCCCCCCCCTCCTGGGCTGGGTCCAGGACCTAGGTGGTTCACTAATTAAAATTGTTAAACATAATGGTTTTATATATTTTTTGTATCTATTATTATCAAAATTACCTACCTACTTTTTACTTGTATATATTATTATCAAAATTAAACTATAACTTCTTGTGACTTGACCACGACTATGTGACCCCCCCCCCCTCTGGCGCTGTGTGACCCCCCCCCCCCCCCCCCCATGGCGCCAAAGCTGGATCCGCCCTTGTTTGTACCTGTATTTTTTAACAGCAGAACTTGGAAAGAAATGTATTAGAATAATTACACACTAGACAAACCCTGCTTTGCCAAACAAACCATTTAAAACCTTGGATGTATTTCTAAATTTTGATGACATGCAGCTGTCGTAGTGTGAACCTCAATCCAATAATTAGAAGTAGGTACTTTTTTGTTTTTATTTTGACGACAATTTATTTTTTAAGATTGGTAGGTAGATACTTCCGACAAATGTCATATTTGATTGTCTATTTGTTAAAAAGGGAATATTCCGTATTATCCGTGCATCAAACTTCAACAACACGAACGTTCCGTATTATTCGTGAGGTGGACTCTATGCATATTTACCAGAATGTGTACTTAGTTGGGATACTTGGTTCAATTAAGGTCCATTAATTATTTAGTCTGTGGTTATTTAATTACTTACATAAAAGCAATAAAACTGCCACCAAATCTTTCCGGTATGGAAGAATTTTATTCCGTAATCATCAATAACAAGTGTCCGAGGTGCGTATTTCATATTCAACAAGTCCAGAGGCAACTTATTAATGGATTTTTAATTTGTTTTTTTTTTCGAAATACGTGACAAAACAACGCTTTGATACCTTGAAAAATGTAATTAGTTTTTTTTTCCTAGAATATTAACAACTGATTTGTTGATAAGAGATTCATTATTTCACAACGTTTTGTTATTTCTGCCGTATCACATAAGTCCGAAGCTTGCTTTAGGCGGATGTTAAAACTAGTATTTAACAATCTTGTAGTTAATTTATAATATAAACTAATAAACATTGTAATGTGCGTACAATACGAATTTCGTAATAAGAAATGTGCGCGTATTGGAGAGTAGGTATTATGAAATTGGCAAATCAACTTGAAGTCGATTTTGGTTTTCGTCATCAACAATTCGTTCGACATGTGCATCGTTACCGAATCGGGAATTTAATTAAAAAGAAGTTACAAACTTCCGATTCCCGCAAATCATTTAACTAACTAGCAGAAACTTTAATAGTACACAACTGTTAACCCTGAACAAATCACAAGTGCACCCCACGGTTAAATTTGGCAGCCACTTCTGGTCTGGAGCTCCAAAATACCTGAAAAATACCCTCGACTCTGTGCAGAAACGGGCGGTCCGCTTAATAGATTCTCCCATCTTAACAGACGGATTGCAATCTTTAGAGCACAGGCGTCGGGTGGGAATGCTATCCTTGTTCTACCGGTATTACAATGGAAGATGCTCCGAGGAACTAGCGTCATTGATCCCTTAGGCACCAGGAAACACGCCAAACGCGTGCCCAACATTTGTACACGGTTGACATTTGTCACACGAGAACGGGTCGTTACTTCGACTCGTTCTTGTGTTCAACAGCTCGGCTGTGGAATGATTTTCCGGCCTCTGTGTTTCCTCCTTCCTACAACACGGGTCTCTTCAAGGCCAATGTTCATTCCTTCCTCTCCTCAATAAGATCCCAACAGCATCCCAGATGACATAGGCCCTGAGGGAAATTATGTTACTCGGGGCGTCCTATGTGGAGTTAATGTAAAAAAAAAAAACTTTAGCATATTTTTAATTAAATTTTACTTTTGTTACAGTATGATGAGCTGGGATTCTGGCATGCTGCGGGCACCGACATTACCTTGGGCTTCTCTGCATCACATCGTAAGTTTCTTCATCTAATTATATTTTCTAATATTTTTTCAGTACTGCAACTTTGCAATGTCCTAATATCTACTTTCTATTGTTCATTCCAGAAACAAGAGCCAATAGAGCCGACGATGGTCAGTGGATTTATGTCCAGTCACTCCGAGGGTTTCCACAGCTCTTCTCCTTCTTCATCGTCTCGTGGATCCCCTTCGGCTCCTCGCAGTCCTCCCTTCCGCCCCCTCACACCGCCAGGCTTCGAGTCGTCCCCCGCCCAGGGCAGGCCGACCACCGCACAACTAGCCGCGGAGGCCGTCACCCCTCCCAAGTCACCATCTCCTTCTCCCCCATGGACCAGCAACTCCGAGGGTATGCCCAGCCCGATAGAGTGCAACCCTGACAACGAGGAAGAACCGGGACTCCGCGTTCCCGCTGTCAACTCCCACGGAAAAGTCAAGACGTTCAAATGTAAGCAGTGCGAATTCGTTGCGGTCACCAAGTTGAGCTTCTGGGAACACACCAAGAGCCACATTAAACCAGAAAGAATGCTCAACTGCCCAAAATGCCCATTTGTTACCGAGTACAAACATCACTTGGAATACCACATGAGGAACCATCTCGGGTGCAAACCGTTCCAGTGTCCGCAGTGCTCCTACTCCTGTGTCAACAAGTCCATGCTCAACTCTCATCTCAAGTCTCACTCGAACATTTACCAGTACAGGTGTGCCGATTGCAACTACGCAACCAAGTATTGCCACTCTCTAAAACTGCATCTCCGTAAATACCAACACCAGCCAGCCATGGTACTGAACCAGGATGGAACTCCGAATCCTCTTCCCATCATCGACGTTTATGGAACTCGTCGTGGACCTAAGCAAAGGTGCCTAAACAAAGAAGAGACCATTAATAATAATAATAATAACAACAGTATGCAACCTCACCATCACATGTTCCAGAATCCATTTGCGGTAAACTTTCCCTACGGATCTCTAATGCCGCACCCGATGCTCTTCCCTAACGGTGGTCTACCCAAGAGCCCGATGAATGACAAAAATAACTATGAACGGCACTCTTCACCTTCTCCAAATCACGAGGAGCATCCCATGAGAGGAGTTCACACCCTGTCACCACATCTTCTGATGCAGCAGAGATTCCTTAACGAGCTGAATCAGAGCCAGCAAAACTTCCTGACCTCTAATGCAACACTTCCCGCTACTTTGCCATCGAGCTCACCCGATGCTCATTCCGCGAGGTCTTCGTATTCTCCTCCTATGAGCAACCATTCCTCTCCGCACCTGTCTCCTAGAGAATCACCTCGAGACGAGCCAGCGTCTGACGCATTGGACCTGACGAGAACCTCTTGCAAACAAGAAATAGTTCACAGCCCTACACCATTGACTCCAACAGCAAATTTGAAGAACCGTCGCAAAGGACGCGCCTTCAAACTAGATCGATCCGTACCAAGAGTGGAGCAAGCTGGAGACAACCACGAACGTGACATCCCAGATATCTCTAACCTCTTGAAAAATACGGAACCAGAACAGATGGAGATTCAAGTCGACATCCAAAACCACATCTATGAAGCCGCTAAAGACCAGTATGAAGCCGACAAGGGAAACCCATCCACCAGCAACAAACCTGCTGAAGAAGTCGAAGTCAAAGTAGTTAAAGCACCAGTCAAAGAGTCCTACGATTGCCAATACTGTGATATCGTTTTCAAGGACATCATCATGTACACCATGCACATGGGCTACCACGGGTTCAAGGATCCCTTCACTTGCAACATGTGCGGAGAGAGGAGCACAGATAAGGTATCATTCTTTGTCCACATTGCGAGGTCTCAACATTCTTAATTTTATTAATTAAATAGATAATAAAGAATAAAACGGTTAGTTTTATGGAGGTTTAACGAAAGAACACGACGTAACTAGTCAAGTACAAAACTGATATTTTTTTATAATTGTATTTTCAAGCCAAAATATGTTACATAAGTGATTTTGAAAATACTTTGCATTTAATGCTTGGGTGCATTTAGCATCGAGTCATATTAATTTTAGATTGGTAGCTGCATTTTTGTGAAGCCATGTTATTTTCACTAATTTAAAGCAAAAAGTTGTTAATGATTATTTGCACTATAAATTGTATATAATATATTATTAACCTTACTTAGAAATACATTTTGTACTTAGAAATACATTTTGTAAATACATCCTTCACATTCGGATAAACGGGTATGCTTATTTTCACAGAGGTTTTTATTTTGGTTCGTAAAAAGCCAATACTTTATTTCAGTTATTTTGTATAAGTTACCACAGAGTAACTTGGTTTTGTCTGGTATTTTTGAACGACCTGGTTTTGTTTTAACAAAGTATGGTTTACACGAGGCCAGCGCTGGCTTGGTATTGGCCTCGTACAAACAGTTTTTCAAGCCAAGCCAGCGCTGGCTGCCAGCACTGGCTAAAATAGAGCGCGAGTCTATTTTTCAAGCCAGTGACCTACGCCCGCGTGCCCCGCAGCCCCTGTGCCAGCGTTGCAACACGTATAGACGCATCGCGCCAGTCACTGGCGCATATCCGTGGAGTGTATACACGTTTATTTTTGCTGGTAATGCATCTCTCATCAGTGTCTTGACGCTGAATTGAGCCTTCTATAAGTGAAAGTAACTCTTCAAAGTTTTCAGTCGTAAATCGCAAGGCCAACCTGTACTTAGAAGGATCTTCTAATCTTACTTGTTGTAGCAACAAAGCAGAGGCTCCAGTACTGGTTCTATCGGTTATCCATTTTCTTGTCCAAAGCCGTTTTTTCTTTACGATTTCTTCCTCTATTATATAAATTATCTCTTCTAATAATAGTGCAGAGATATCTTTTAAACATTTTTTCTTCAACAGCCGGAGATGTCCCGAATTAAACTTCATCAGGACTTAATAAAACTTTGACTATGCTTGCGAAAGGCGTCACAGCAGCCATGCGTAAAAAAAGTTAACTTTTAAAATATTATAATTTTATTTGACTTGTTTCATGTAAATACAGTTCACCAATCTGGTTATACCGAACCCGCTTATTACAAAATATTGGCTGTAACGTTCAAAAGCCAGTTTGACTCAAAACGAAACCTGGTTTGTTTCAATATTATTTATATGACTGTATTCTTGAATATTTAATATTATATTAATAATGTACGTTCAAATGTGGTAGAATACTATTTTTATAATACTTGCATAAAGTGAAGCTTTCCGTGTTTCGATTGTATAGTATAAAAATACTTTTAATATAAAATTAAATTTATTTAGGTTTGTTTTTTCAGTCATGATTATTTCTAGATATATTCCAATAATAATTATTGGTATTTTATTAGAATACCAAATTTTCCAAAGCTTAAGTTTTACGTAGATAAGAACCTATAATTATTTTAGAATATTTTACTTTTCACTTTTGAAAGTTGGTACTTTGATGAAATTACTATATAAAACGACGAATTCTTATGTACATACAGATATGTAATTTGTACGATTTTTGTAAATATTTTTCACTTATTTCTACAGATTTTTTAAAAACTTTTTGATGAATTTTTTAAACTTTTTAATTTTACTAAGTATATATTCTTTTGATTCTTGTACATATTTTGATGATTTTTTTTTATGAATTTTGTAAATATTGCTGATTTTTCTAAATTATTTTTGAGGGGGCCAAATATGTTTATATTTACTATAAACAAAAGACTGAGTACAGTATTATTATATTGGCTATGCGGTGGAGGGTTTTCGTTATACAGTGAAAACGGTTTAATACGATAATTTACGCTCTGTTTCTAATTACGCGTTAAACGGGTTTCACTAAATAAACGCTTTTGGTATTATTTTATTTTTTAATATCATTTCTTTGTATTTAAAATCACAACAGGATAACAATAAGTATTTTCTTTTTTTCAAAAAGTTAAAATCTATTAAAAAAGTTCTTTCGAATGTTGTTTTATAAAGCTTATTTTTAGTTAATACTTCAAACAATGTATGATATTGAAATTATCATATTTATTCACTAATTTTGATTTGTTTTTCCACTTTAACATGTTCAAAATATGTATACATAGGTACAAATATACATATATATTTAATATTTTTTTTAATTAAAAAAAATACCAAATAAATACTTATTCAATATCCTCGCCAGATACTTAGATTTAGTAAAAAATATAATAGAATCTGCTATATAAAAGCATTTATAAGTATTTTTAATAATTAGCATAGTATGGCGTTCCAAAAAACCTTAAATAAGATAGGTATATTTGTAAAGTCGTATGTTAAGAAAAAAATTTAAAAAACTTATCGTGCTATTTTTGTTTGTTTTTGAGTGCATTGTAATAATTAGTGTGCATGAACCTTTACTTGAAATTATATCCAGAATATTGTAAATTCTTTTAAGCAGATTGTATTATTTATGAATAAAATTAACATATATTCTTAAAAACTGTTTTCATCAATGTTTTGCCATCCTTTCCCATTCCTGTAAGTTTTCCTTTAGTACAAAGTGTCGAAAGAAGTTTTGGATTTAATTAAAAAAATATATCACAATTTTAGAGGTGAGTGTATCCCAAGTGGTTCGCTACGTTTGGTGACTTGTCAAGGGTGCTTATCCCGGTTTAGTGGAGTCACCTACTACGTGACGAGCCGTATCAGGAGAAACTGGTTTAGGATGACCTTTTGACTTAATAATAATAAAATTAATACTTGGCTAATTTGAAATCACCTCAAGGGCGCTGTCCAAGTAAATATATAATAAAATTAGTATAACTAAGATTTATAAATTATAACAAGTGACCTGTATCTAAGACTTATAGCTAGTTGCTTATATCTAAGACTTATAGTAGGTAGTGACTTATGACTAAGACTTATAATAGTTGACTTAAAACTAGTGGCATAATGAGATACATATTTACAACTGTGATTTAAAGTTAGAGACTTAAAACTAACATAAATACCTACATTTCAAAATACTTGATTTGCCAGGGTGATAGTGGTAACATTAAAAATCAAACAACAAAGTCAGTCAGTGATAATGATAACATTAAAAACCAAACAACAAACAAGCTCTGTAGGTATGCTCGTATGTACAAACGACTCCAGATACTAATATCTACAGCCTGTATGTCGGACGAATATCTACAGCTCATATGTTGAACTAATATCTACGAACTTCAGAATGTTGACTAATATCTACAGAGCTAAGGTCGGACGAATATCTATGACGGTCCCAGTGTTGACCAATATCTACAGAGCGTAGGTTGGACTAATCAAGCTAAATGTGTCCAATAGTCCGATATTAGGGATTTTTACATACATACATAAATTAAGTTTTTTAAACGGTATACACAATATTACGTTATTCCAATATGCTATACATAATTGCAAATCCATAACCTCTGCCAGTGCTGTAGATATTCGTCAACACTTTGGTTCTCATAGATATTAGTCAACAGTTTGAGCTGTAGATATTCGTCAACACTTTGCACGATGATGTCGTTTCTCACCCGGCATGCCGCTTAAAGTCTCGAAAACCCTTCTGGACGGAAGGAGAAAGACTCCTTCGAACACCTCTAACCCCAGAAGATAGGTGGAAGCTTGAGTGGCAATCAGCCAACGTCAAAAACGCCCATCTCGTGCAAGACCCCACTGAGAGACAGCCTGGGTTCTCATTGCCTCGCAAACTCTGGACTGCCATCAATAGGATAAGGTGCTCCCATAGCCGTTGTGCTCATATGATGCATAGATGGGGCCTTAAAGAGTCGGCGACGTGTGAATGCGGTGCGGTGCAGACCACCGAACATGTGGTCAACGAATGCCCGCTCCATTCATTCCCCGGCGGGATTGATGAGGTCCACAGGGCAACGCCTGAGGCCCTAGACTGGCTCGCAGACCTAGATGTCCCCCTCTGACCCCCCACCATACGAAAGAAGAAGAAGAACACTTTGGTTCTCATAGATATTAGTTCGATTTTTTCAGTTTTTGGAATTCCTGTAGATATTAGTAGACGCCTCCTGTACAAACTCGTAATATCATACTTTACTTGGTCGAAGCGTAACATAGATAAGTTATTGCTGCGAGTCGAAGCAGTTTGAGGATTTTATACATATTATATTCTATTTTTAGTGTTATTAGCGCCAAAAGAAAAAGGAAGTTCTTATATAATAGACTTCTCCAGCAGGTTTCTCTGGAAAATCACACCGCAGTGGGAGGGAAGAGTTCATACGTCCGTCACTCCTGGATACACTGACCCCCAGATTCCTACCCACTTGTCATATATTTTCTTCCCAGAACTTCCTTTCCTAAAAATATTGCTCGCAGCATCCCCAAAGATGACATAGGTTCTGAGAAAAAATATTTTCCTCAGGGCATCCTGTGTGGAGCTAAAGTAAAAAAAATGGATCGAAACTGGCAATCATCAAGTTTGTAACAGATGTCCAATACTTTTGGTCTCATCCACATTCATTATTAGCATAGATACTAGCTTTAGCATCCTCCGTAACTGGCCTTTTTAAGAAAAATCAATACAAGGCTGGTGTATCTACCAGAAAACATCTTTAAAGTGCATAAAATAAAATAAAAAAACACTTTACCCACTTCATAATCAATGGCTACATGATTACTGCAACCGGGTTTAATGTAGATATTAAAAATTAATATTTTTCACAAAAATGACACTACAGATTATTCAGCTTTATTTTATTTTATTCAGAGTTTTCGAAATCAAATGTAGACAGTGACCTTCCTCTTGTTTTGAAGGTCACATGTGCAAAATTTCATCGACCTCGGCGTAAAACTGTAGATTTGCATGCAAATCAAATTTACACCGACATTCTCCTTTATACAGGGTGTTAAGGGACGTGCTTGACTTACTTTAACCAGTGATTCCTGAGATTATTTGGAGTAAAAAATGTAAATGAAATTTTGGTCTCCGATGTATTTTTTTGACGACTTTTTTTTTTTTTTTTTTTTTTTTTCTTCAAAATTAAACAAAAAAAAATTTCTTCCGCATGTCATCACTGGTCACTTAGCCGAGTGTCCGACGAACCCCTTACCCCGCCTCCAACTGTTCAACAACTACCATTTTTTAATGCTTTTGTAGAAAAAAAAAAAAAAAAAAAACATCAAAAATGTCACCGGAGACCAAAATTTCATTTACATTTTTTACTCCAAATAATGTCAGGAATCACTGGTTAAAGTAAGTCAAGTACGTCCCTTAACACCCTGTATATTATAAATTTCAACCAATTTACACAAAATTTGACAAATTATATTCTTATATCCTTCCTCATGATCACTCTTATCTATTGTTGAAAACCGCTTCAGACGCGGCGGAGGACTTCAATTTATAATATTTACTAGCTGACCCGGCCACGCGTTGCTGTGGCTAAAGAAAGGCAACGCCATCTACTGGTTGGTTACCCAACCATTATAACCTACGCCATCTGTTAATTTGCGTATAAATCAAATCCAAACCACCCGCTTGCCAGAGACATTCTCCTTTATATATTATATATTTCAACCAATTTACACAAAATCACACTATCTATTGGTGAAAACCGCATGAAAATCCGTTCTGTAGTTTTGAGTTTATTGCAAACAGACAAACAGACAGACGCGGCGGAGGACTTTAATTTATAATATCGTAGCCAATATCTTTTTCTGATTTTTCTGTCTTCAGATTTTCGATTGAGTTTCGCTAATATTGTCTTCATTTAATTAAATATTGTAATTTGAGATTTTACTCATAAAGTAAAAAAATATAATATTTACATTTAAATAGCTTTTACCCGCGGCTTCGCTCGCATGGTAGGTATTAGGTGGAAATACCACTGATTCATTATTTCATTTTCACTGATTCATTTTTCATTCATTCGTTTATTGTTTAGCAAACAATAGAAATCTCGAATAATCACATATATATATCATACCCAGAAGTAACCATATTTTTTAATGTAGATATATAGAAATTATCACAGGCATGCCCACATAAAATCCCCAAAGTTTCATTGCAATCGGATGAACGGTTAGCAATGCATAATTTCATGATGCCAGAATTCACTATTTTATATAAAAACCATCGCTGGCATGCGCACATCAAATCCCCATAGTTTCATCGCAATCGGATGAACGATTAGCAATGAATAATTTCATGATGCCAGAACTCACTATTTTATATAGAAACCATCGCAGGCATGCGCACATCAAATCGCCAAAGTTTCATCGCAATTGGATGCACGGTTTAGCAACGCATAGGCATCTCACACATATCTATATATAGGTACAAACCAGAAACAAACATGTTTTGATATTTATATAAATAGATTATTATTTTTGTAAGTATATGAATCAAATACATGCTATGTGCATTGTACATGTCTATCTAGTTCACGTCATGTGTAGGTATATGTATGTCACGTAAACATAATATTTTAGACCTACGCCATTTAGTTAGTGGGTACCTATACATCTACGTTTACAGTTTGCTTAGGTACTTTCTAAGGTATGAGCTGAGAAGGTATGTATTTATTTCCTGGTACCTACCCAAGTACTAGTACAGAGGGGAGACGCGTGCAATACAAGACACGGGGCACAATCCCCTTCTTAATCAAAAGCACGCGCGAGGGGCGCGCGCCGAACTTCGCGGGGAGGACAAAATAACAAAAAATCGGGAAGCATTAAGCGGCCCCCGCCCCCCCTCCCCTCACATCTCTTCTTCCGCAGCGTTGTTCCTTCACCAGCGACACAGGGCACAGTGGGGCCCGAGGGGAACGACTTCCTGTTTAAAGGCCCCAAAAAAATAATGAAGAAATCTGCCTGACATATGACCCTCGGAACACGTGCTGAGGTGGAGCTATCCAGGGGGTCACAACTTCTTGAGAAATGGGACCCAGGCTGAAAATTTAATTTAATTAACAATTTTAATTTAATGAAAATTTAAATAAAATATCTCAATGGAATTATAAAACTTTCAGACAGTCGTATGCATAAAGTTAAAAATCTTTCACCTTCACCTTCACTGCCCGCGACATTGTAAACAACTAATTGTGTAAGAATATAAGGAAATACTAACTTACAAGCTTTTTAAGATCATTCATTGTTTTTGTGTTTAATTCGTAGAACTCCATTTTAATTTGTTAAAATTTAATTAAAATGAAATTTGATAATGTTATTATCGAAACTAATGTTATTATAAAACTCAAAAAATAGAAATCTAAACGCAATAACGGTGGCATATATGAATTAAAATGTGACCACGCCGACTGTAACGGTACCTTACATCGGACAAACAGGCATTCTCAACTAGATTCAAAGAACATATACGATGTTATAAAAAAAACACCTCTTCAAAATTCGCAGAACATCTATTAGTGAATAATCACGTTTCACTTAACAACAACCAGCCAAAACTATTACATATCGAACGAAAGGGTCTTTGATTAAATTTGCTTGAACAATTAGAATCAATAAACAACGAATGACCCCAACATAACTCTAATTAATAAAGTAAGGAAAATTATTTATTCCCCACTACTTAGTATGTTTATCAAACCTAAAAAATATGATGCACTTAAATGAGTCATAGCAATAACGTCATTATAAAACAATTAAGAAAACCCTTACACTTAGTGCAAGGGAAACCAAAGGGAAAGATTCCGAATCCCATATAATATTCTCTAAATTAGTGTCCAACAAATTGTTTTAACCGGTAATAAATCAATTAGACAACTTCAAAAATTGACTTTTAAAATCATATAAATAGGTCGTGTCAATGTGGATTCACCACAGTTTGAAAATGGTCTTGTAAACCGAAACAGCTGTAACAAAAATACAAATTAAAATACCTGCAAAGCACGCTAATAACATTATCAAATTTAATTTAAATTATTTTTTTTTTAAATATTTAAGATCATTTCATAAAAAAATATCCAGTCGTAAAGAGTCCTTAATTCTTTAGTCTTTCAAAATAAATATCAACTTCACTTTTGTCACTAATCTTCCCATAAATGAAAATATCATTAGTAATGGAGGGTAGTAAATATAAAATCATGCA
This sequence comes from Limnephilus rhombicus, assembly GCA_929108145.2. Classification (NCBI taxonomy): domain Eukaryota; kingdom Metazoa; phylum Arthropoda; class Insecta; order Trichoptera; family Limnephilidae; genus Limnephilus; species Limnephilus rhombicus. The sequence goes on along the minus strand of OV815292.1, from coordinate 17,060,965 downwards.
AAGTCCAGTGTTTTAAATGTAGTGTCCTCTGCGTGCAAAGTCGTATCTAAAGAAATTTCTTATAAAAGCGTGTTTATCGGAAATGACCTGCCAAGTAAGTATGTTTTCTGTATCTTTTTGTAAATAATAAAATTAAATAGAGCCTACATATAAATTACAAATTACATTACATACATTATAAATTGTTCAGTGTCCTTGAAGCGATTTTTCACAAAAATTACGCTTCACAAATTATAATATTAGTACTTACCACTTTATTACCGAGGATATGTAATAAATAATAATTGGATATTATTATAATAAATAATAATTGGATTATTACAAAACCAGAAATTATATTTAAACTTTAACTAGGTTTGGAGATCGTGCTTTCGGAGTATCTGGGCCAAAGGCTTGGAATAGACTCCCTCCGGAATTAAGATGCATAACAAGCTCAACAGAATTTAGGTCCAAACTGCAAACCTTTTTTTTGGGGGTCTAATATACTTAATTTAAATATACCTATCAGAGAATATCGTACCTTGTATTGCATATGATATATCTTAATCACACTTTTCTTACTGAATTAAAATTACTCATTAATCTTACATATCAATCTTTCTCTTGTCGAATCACATTTAGGAAGATCAAATCCTTGTACTGGGTACTGATATACGACCACCCACCATTAAATGATGCTTTTACTTTCCAAAATACACTCACTAAAGAATATATATTATATATAAATATTAAAATATTTCTCAGGATTAAATTACATGTGTCCACAATTATGTCCTCTGCGTGCGAACTCTATCTAAATTACCTACCTACATTAAATAGACAATAAGCAGTGCTAATTTCGTTTCACGGCGAGTTCATCGAAAACGAATTCATCGAAAGTCAATTCATCGAAAATCAATTAATTAATTGATTTTCGATGAACTCGTCGGTTACCGTTATTCTCTTCTTACTTCTCAGGTAAGTGTGGTCCTGTATTCATTCATTTTTAGGCAGCATCGCGTTCATTGGTCAAAACATTGTACATTGTACATATATTTTCGTATCAGTGATCAATGTAAAATTTATAGGTTATCTCTTCGATTTCCGATTGTCTGATACCTACTGCAAAAAAGGGATATCTAAGGAACGGTGACCAGACAACTCATAATGAAACCAACTCATAAACAACTCAGAAAGGTCATTAAGAGTGATGATAAAAAATATTTAAAAATTGGTTAAATAGGTTAAGTTAGGTTAGGTTAGGTTAGGTTAGGTTAGTTTAGGTTAGGTTAGGTTGGTGGGTGCAATTTTTAGTCATAACTTGTTTTTAATTTCTCTAGTTTGTAGGTTTTCTAGAATTTAGAAATGTATAAGTTTGTACAAGCGCCCTTGAGGTGATTTTTCACAAAAACGGCGCCATATAAATCATCTAAATATTATTATTAGATATTATTAAAACACAAGATTTATTTTTGGGGAATGTTTCGGACAGCTTTTTAGTGTACATTATCACGACAGATGTAAACCTTAGGTGTACATTGCGAGACTGTCTATATATATGGTTTTAGCGGAATACTAGTGCATCACTTCTACACCACTTTCGATTCTAACTTTTTTTTTTAAATTTGAGCTTTCGTAAACTTTTAGGTGAAATATGTCGAAGAGTAGCTCCAATTATGTTTAACCCTTTAGTTTCTAAAACAAAAAGGACAGAGGTAAAAAAAAAAATCGAAATTTTGAATTTTTTTTTAAATATCTGTGTGATGTAAATTCATTAGCTTTCCGATTTTAACACTAGCTTCTAGACACCGTGTACAACGACATAATATTTTTCATATGACAACATTATTTGAAGTAAATTATAGTAAAGTCTAATTATAAAAGTTTTCTTCCCCTGAAACTCAAGGAATCTGAACAACTTCGGCGAACAAACAAAAATAATACTTTCTTTTCCTGTACAAAACTAAGTCTCCTTTTAATTCGGCCATCTTGCTCGCTTCGATTTTGCATATTTTAAAAATCCCTTCCTGAAAACACCCCCAAAACATTCTAACACAAGAAACAAAAATCCGGCAAAGAAAATTGCTCATTGCGCCCAAGGATTTAAAATTCAAATTTGGCTATTTAAGTGAGTTACGACTTTAGGGTTTTAAGTGACAAAGCACGCGTTTCCTTGTTCCAAAAATAATCGTTTTTAGGGAAGCGTTTTTGGATGAAGTTGAAAAATAACAAAAAATAATTGACATTTTGTAGCGGCTGTTGGTTTAGGATTGAATGGAAATAAAATGGATGTCGGTAAACAGATCGGTTAGCGACAGCAGGTTTATATTTTGTTGGCAGATGTTTTTTCAAATCGATAGATAATAGGTAACTTGTGCAGTTTAATTATGCATTTTGTTAGAATTTTAGATATGACATGCTTTCCGTTAGAAAATCATTTTTGGAAGAGTTTAATGTTTAATACAAAACAATTTTTTCAATGTTTAATACAATACAAAGTTAGATATAGTCAACGAATTCGTAATAAATTTTACAGCGCCCTTATCTTCATTAAAATTAGTGTAATATGCCTTTTGCCTTGCCTGGCTTCGGAAAAAATGGATTTTACAGCTAAAATACTTCTTAGGCTCTATCTAATTTTATTATTTACAAACAGATACAGAAAACATACTTACTTGGGAGATCAACACACTTTTATTAGAAAGTTTATGCTTGGAGAAGATACGACTTTGCACGTTATTTTTAAAACACTGGACATTGAATGATTTTACATTTACTACCCTATATTACTGTTGATATTACATTTACTACCCTATATTACTGTTGATATTACATTTACTACCCTATATTACTGTTGATATTACATTTACTACCCTATATTACTGTTGATATTACATTTACGAGAAGATTGTTATTTATTTTGAAAGACTGAAGAATTAATATACAGTATACAATATACAGTGATACGTACAATATACAGTGTTAATTTCAAGCGACCTCCCAGGTAAGTGTGGTCCTGTTTTCATTAATTTTTAGGCAGCATCGCGTTCATTGGTTAAAATATTGTACCTACATATATTTTCGTATCGGTGATCAATGAACCGGTGGATGCAATTTTTAGCCATAAGTTGTTTTTAATTGTTTGTGCTTGTAGTTTTTTAGATTTTAGAAATGTATTGTAAGTTTGTACAGCGCCCTTGAGGTGATTTTTCACAAAAAGGGCGCCATATAAAGCATCCAAGTATTATTATTATTAATTGAGGACTCTTTAGGACTGGAGATTTTTTTAATGTAGGTACGGTTGTAAAAGATGATATTAAAAATTGTAGAAAATCATTTTCTAAAGTATTTAACTTTTTTATTTACCATTCAATTTGGAGTTATTTACATCACCGATTAATTTATTTATATGAAATATTCATTTATTTAGTTGCATCTTTTATCAGTCGGAAATGAAACACCAAAACACTACACTAAACTGACCATCTCGCCGATTCGCCGCAGGAGAAGTTTGATACGATGGACCGCCACACGTCTCTGTCTTGACATACACACCATTCCACATTCACACATCAACTCGTTCATTATTTGCGTTAACCTGACTCTAGAAATGGCCCGATTCTCTTTACACTTCCTTTTTCGTTATTTATAAATTACTAGCACACCCGGCCACACATTGCTGTGGCTAACGAAACACAACGCCATCACCCAACCTCAGGGCCGGATCTACGAAATCTGGCGCCCTGTGCAGTAGGTACCGATGGCGCCCCCCCCCCTACATTTTTATTTTGATTAAAAATTCGTTCATCCCAATTTTTCTTATTTTTTTATTTAATTTTATTTTTTTACACTAATTTATCAAATAAAATCAAGACATATAAAGGGTGTAACTTTTCCAAGTGACCTGGCGGTAGCTCTCACACTTGTTTTTTTTTAAAGAGAGAATCGCCAGGAGCCCTAAACTCTTTTTGCAAGTTATGCTTTAAAATAATACAACGAATTGTTTGTTTGTGCCCGCACCATGATTTAAGATATAGGTTACGAGACAATGCGGGTGGTTTAGCTGAACTAGATCCATTAGACATTCTTGAGATTTACTGCGTTTATGTATATACCCAACGCGAATATTAATAGAAAAAGCAAATACAAATATGTTCTCATGGCAACGTACAACACAAGAATAGCATCTACAGCTTCTGACTAATAAGAATATAACCTCAAATTTGTACCTTGCATTGCAACACCAAATTGAGCGAACAAACACTAAACACTGACGTATGGTATCAACGGCTTACGAAAGACGCTTACACTGATACCGCAAAATAACAGATCCAACAAATCTAATAGATATTAATTATACATGAACTTTAAATAATATGTCAAATCAATGATCTGCAATGATCAAACTGTCAACACGTAACACGTTGCATCCTGCAAACCATGCGATGTTTTTGTTAATGGAATTTACTGAAGATTTCATAAGAAAATGGTCTTTAACTATCTTCTCATAAAGACTTAAATCGTACAAAATAAAACAATAGCGAGCGTACGCTTACTTGAAAGGCGGCCGGTTTGTTTGTTTTCTTGAACAAAAACATCGCGCTGTGATTGGTTATTGAATTTGGATCGCACCCATTCGCCGTAAAAGACGTAAAAGATATATGGAAAAAAAGATCTTACGTTTAAACTAAATATATGGAATTTGTAAAAAAATTCTGTAACTGACTATAAATTCGTAAGCCGTAAACCAACGTGATGCGTGCGCATGACTGGTTTATTTATGCGTGCGCATTCTGTTTCTTTGGAAAGTGTTGCTAGAGCGTAATAATTATTTCGTACTATGGGTAATTTTGAAACAATTCAGGGAATATTATAACTAAATTTTAATACAATATTTATTTTCTCACGGCGCCCCTTCGGAGTTGGCGCCAGGTTTTTTGGATCCAGCGCTGCCCAACCTTATAAAATCCACATCACCTGCTTGCCAGCTGCCCGCTGCCCTCTGCCCGCTGCCTGAATAGAATATTTGAATTTATCGACTTTTCTCTACTATAATAAGCATGTATTATACATATAAACCTTCCTCTTGAATCACTCTATCTATTGGTGAAAACCGCAAGAAAATCCGTTGCGTAGTTTAAAAGATCTATGCTCACATACATTTTGAGCGACTTCATTTTATACCTACTGTGTAATGATAATGCTATTATAAAATGTTCCTGTGTGCCCAAACCTTATTTAACATAAGTTAATGTGATTATATAGGTAGGTACATAAAAACACACACACACAAAAAAGTCGACAATTTTCAAAAATTTTGATTTTTTAATGTTAACCTCACAAGAGTCTGAGCTGCTCCCGTCTGGAGCCAGTGAGACTATGGCATCCCCAATTGGAGTATGTTGAGAGGTTGAAGGTAGTGGGGATGGGAAGAAGATGGGGAAGGGGTAGGTGGGGAAGTACCTGGCTTTTCAGATCTGGTTATCAAACACGGCTAAAGCGATTTCAAGCAACGTTTCAATTCTGAATGGTGGTCTTACACCAGGGCGATACTGAGAGTATCTTCCACTTTTTAATGGAACGTGCCACAAATATACTTACAATATATTATTTTTTAATTGAATTAATTGTGAAATAACACAAATTAATCCAAAAAAAATATTTGATTCGATTCCGCGACCTTCGGATTGCGAGTCAAGAGACTACGAAGCCCGTCAAATTTAGTACCTACAATCCCCGATTTTTATATAATTTTTGTCAGTTTTGTAGGAGACTAAATTTAAACCGCACAATTTTCAGTTTTAATTTCATGGGCGTATCTGTCGTACAAAACGCCCCAGATAAAAATCATAAAAAACCGCGCTGCCTATCGCCGCGCCTGATGACTGATTATTTTTTATCTGTCTTTCAACCAATCCGCGGGTTGCCGCTTTTTCTCCCAAACAAAATGGCGGCGACGGCGCTAAAACGTATTAAAACATCTCCCTTCGATCTATTTTTATTATAATGCACATGGAATGGGGGACATTTGTTTGTCGTCTCCCCCATAATGCACACATAAATGGGATACATTAACGTGCGCGGCGCATTACGACAAAAATAGAAAAAAAGGAAAAAATGTCACCGCTTGAAGTAGGAACTATGTACCCACAGCCATTGCCTGATGTTATTTCGTGAACAAGGCTATTATTATTTAGGCACGCGAGTTTAATGAGCTTTTTTTAAGTAGATGGATCTCTTTTAAGTCTTAGGAATGTTTCAAATGAGAGCTTTGTTTGGGGAAGCACTGAACCATGTAGGTATACAACTATATAGGTATTTGTAATGTAGATAGGAACTTAAACATGGTGGATTTTCAATCATTTAGGATTTTCATATTATGTAGGATTTTCTTTGGTTTCATATATTTTTATTTTATTTATTTATGTTTTAATTACTATCCACAATTTTTTTTTTTTTTTTACAGTGAATACCGCACAAGAATCTCAACTGCTCCCGTCTGGAGCCAGTGAGACTATGGCATCCCCAATTGGGGTATGTTGTGAGGCTGAAGGTAGTGGGGAGGGGAAGGAGGTGGGGGGAAGAGGAAGGTTGGGAAGTACCTGGCTATTCAGATCTGGTCACTAAACACGGCTAAAGCCATTTTCAAGCAACGTTTCAATTCTGAATGGTGGTCTTACACCAGGGCGATACTAATAGTATCTTCCACTCTGGAACATGCCGCAAATATACTGTATATTATTTTTAATGAATTAATTGTGAAATAACACAAATTAATCAAATAAAATTTATTTGCGCATGCCGGGTTCGAACCCGCGACCTCCGGATTGTGAGTCAAGAGTCTTACCCACTGGGCTACGGAGGTCGTCAATGCCAAAAAGAACTACGATTAGGATTTAGACTGCAAGAGAATGACATAGAATAATTAGTCTCCTCTTTGCGCGGCACTTCGTAGTCTCCCCACTCTTATTTATTTATTTATAAACAGAAACAAACAGTAGGAACATTAGTTACATAGGAGAAAAAAAATTACATTAATAAGTATATTTCATGGTGGTTACCTATTATGTGTTTTATTGTAGTGTCTTATGCATATCAAGTAATTACCGGGTGATATGTGTAGTGGGAAGGCGTGTGTGTGTGTGAGTATATGTGTATGTATGTATGCGCATTGAACAATTTATATTATTGACATGATGCTCGTTTTAATTTTGGGCAGTGAATCGGAAAAAATGTCGATGTTGTCACTCTTGTCTACTTCAGTTTTCTAAAGGTTTCACTTCTACCGCGTGTGAACTGCACACAATTTTTTTAAGTGAAAACTTCTTTAGCACCGTTGTGATTTGAAACTCGATGAAACGAAAAATAGCTACAGTAAAAAGAGAGAAACACATACCTACATCTATAGGATTTACCCTGCGAGCGAACGAGATAGTATAATCGGTCTCCTCTTTGTGCGGTGCTTCGTAGCCTCCCCACTTTTGTCTACTTTAGTTTTCTGGAGGTTTCACTTCTACTGCGTGTGAATTGCACACTCAGATTTTTTGAGACAATGAAGACAAATAGACAAATATTCCCGGGTTACAAATAACTTGACAATATTTGAAAATCGTCACAGTAAGCAGAAAATGTTGCTTTTGTCGTGATGGAGGACTTAGCCAGCCGAGGAATGGAACACGTGAAGCCTTGGTGGGACCCAAACGCGATGCCAACTCAGCCACGGACCTATGCAACAACTATACCAAGACCGAGTCATTTATTTACTCGCTTGTATCTAGATTGCGTGCAATTGGCAAAACTTTCTCAGAAGTAGTAGGTACCTAAATGTGTTCAACTGCACGGAATATAGTTACAAACAGGCAGAAAAACCGTGACCGGCAAATTCAGAATCAAACCAACTCAGAAGCACCTCAGAAAGGGAGTGATGATAAAAAATATTTAAAAATGCTTAGTTACCGGCTATTATAAAATTATTTTGTTCATAGCTTTTAATGACCTTTCTGTGTTGGTTTCATTCTGAATTGGCATGGAACCATAATAACATACCTCAATAATCAATGTTAGCACAATACCTAGGTACCTACCTACTATTCTTCTGCATGAGTTCTATACTTATAATTTTACTAACTGGTTCCCGGCTTGCATTGCTATGACATTTAATAAAGAAATTGTTTCTCCCTGCGTGTCCTTTCCCATTCGTCCCGTTCCCCTTCGGCCTCCCCTTCCTCTCCCGCGTCCCCTTCCCCTCTCGTGTTCCCACTCCGCTCCTCCGCCTTCCTTCTCCCCACTCCACGGGGTTCCCGTCCCGCGAACTCCCCTCTCGAGTTACCCTACCCCTTCCCCCCTCCCGCACCTAACATTCCATCCCGGTACATGCAGTTTTCAAACAGCTCGCGTGCCACCTATTGCAATTTTTTTATACAAATTTCATAATGCCATAGCTCACCAGTAGTTTTATTCAAACATTATCCTGACAATAACGAACACAAGAAAAAAATATTATCCAATTAGGTGCAGTCGTTCGGAAGTTATGCGCATACATATATTTCGGTGATTCATTTTTGTTTTTATTTATATGTAGGTATATATAGAAGATATAATATAGAAGATAGAAGATAGAAGATAGAAGATAGAAGATAGATAGATAGATAGATAGATAGATAGATAGATAGATAGATAGATAGATAGATAGATAGATAGATAGATAGATAGATTTTTAGATTATTACCTACATCCTACCTACATACACACATACTCCAAAGGGAGGACTGAACGAAGTAGGTAATTGCAAATATATAGATAGTTTGCCCAAGAAGCGACGATAGCAGACAAAATTTCACAATGGAGTGCTGGTACCAACCCTGATGTATAGCAAGAGGAAGAATGAAAGTAGAAATGATATCGCTGAGGCGTATTTGTGGTAAACGACGTATTTGTGGTGACGTTTGACCATGCTACAAATGTGTAGATCCGGAAAGAATACAAGACTGAAGAAAGCACAGTAAACAAGATTAAGAAAGGGATGCTTAAATGGTTTAGGCACGCGGAGTGAATGAACGAGATATTATTAAATGGGACTGTAAGACTGTGATGCTAAAGTGAATGATGGAAGAAGTCGGGGAAACCCGAGGAAGATCAAAAGTCGGGTCATGTCAAGAGTCTAATAACCGAATAGTATACGTACGAGACGATGCATGAATGTAAATCAAGCGGAAGTGTGTATCAAGAAAGACTTATGTGGTGGTTTATCCTCTCTGTCTAACTCACCGGTGAACTGGCGTGATAGTTAGTTAGCTAGCTTATATCTCATATAATTGGCACAAATAATGCTGGCAGCAAAAAAAACTAAATAGCCTGAACAAAATTAAATTTTCTTATATGAATTCGGCTAAATATTTTACTGTCGAAATATTCTTACACAAAAGAATGTCGACAGAAAAATGAAAGCAATACTGAAAAGCGTTGACAGTATTTAGTATTTAGAATACGTGGATGGATGTCGGAGATAGTCGATGATGGCTGATGACACACAGCCGACGTTTCGGTTGTGTCCCGAACACGCCTTCGTGACACGCGTCAAATGATGACTTGTAAAAATGCTGAAACCCATCATAACAACTGCAAGAGATGAGTTGAAAGTCATTAGGGAGTTTCAGTGGACTTGTGTATCTTTTCAACTTTCAACTAATTGATTTGGCTTCTTGCAGCGGTCTGCATTGCTATATTATCAAAGGCACAGACGAATAATTTTAACGAGGACACTTTTGAATGTTTTGCCTCGTAAAGTAGTTTGGAACACTTGTCCCCTTTACCTCAAAAATGGCTAAAGATACTGGGTGCACAGATACCTACGTATATCAATTAATAGTTTAAATTTAGACTTGCATCATCGATATTTAATTATTAGATATATTTAATAACAATAGATTAGCTTTCTGACGCATAATTTCAACATGAAAATCACTCCCCAACGAATTCCGCCGCCTCACTTTCAAAGTCTAGTCTAGATAATATGCACGCATGTACCCTACAATATTTTTATATAAAACAGAGCACAAAGTTATCCGTCAAATCCCACGATGTAGTTTGTTTATTTATCGGCCAATGAACTTAACAATCCAACTTGATGTAAACTTGTACATATTTCAAAAGTTGTATGCGAAACCAGCGTTCATTTTGTGGCAAAAGGATTGTCGTAATTTAAATACATAACATTGTAATTAATTGTAAATTACAATTACAAAAATATAGTCCGAGATAGTTATCGTCTAAAATCGTTATTTTTGTAATAGTGAAGAACTTGCTTAGCATGCTGGGAGACTAATTCGCTCCATTGTGATACGATCCAAATATGATTTTTCATAAATGTGTATGTGAACCGAAGTGAAATTGGTTTAGGGGTCAATTTTCATGCCGATACGTTGATTGTATAAAAATGCCCCTTTTATTATTTATCATCTTTCGCCGTTTGTTATAGCCGACCATTCCTGATTTATTTGTACAGAGTAGGTACTAAAAAATTAATTCACCTATCTATTTAAAAAAAATCACATTAGGTAACTATCATTGGTTTCTGGCAGTTACTAATTTGTTTAAAATTATTTAAAGCGCTGTTATTTTTTATTAATTTAGTTTATTTTTTAAATGTTATATGTGGGTATGTATTTGTGATTTTGTTTGTGATTCTCAATGTTTTTCAAATCCGAATATCCCGGAAACGGTTTATAAATATAGTCAAGTTTTTTTCCGGAAATGGTTTATAAATGTAGTAAAGTTTTTTCTCAAATCTGCAGCAGTTTTTAAAAACTTTTAATATTTCGGTTGTTCGCTCTTTCGTACCTCTCCATGTTAAGTATGTAGGTTTCGAATTTGCGATATTCATTTACTGTGAATTTTGCGATATTCATGTAAAATCAAACAGATTACAAACGAAAATCAAAGTGTCACTTATTCACTGGGCAATTTTAAGCATCCCTTATAAAATACTATTTTAGCAAATTTGGTCCACCTAGGAGAGAGGGGTGGTTAGAAGTGCAATGAAGGGTGGATATTGGCAGTAGGCAGAGGCAGAGGTAGAGAGTATGGAGGTACGAGTAGGTAACAGTTAATAGTTAGGGGTGGCAAACGACATCTGCGGTTACAAAACAACAAACACACACTCGAGTGCTGATTCATAACCAGCTGACTGTACGCTTAGGTAGCTCCTCTTTCAAGGTATTCATGTTGAACATTAATCAATCCTACATAATATATGGCTGATGATTTTTTTAAATTACGTAAAAGATTTTGAAATATTTAATACAAAATAGATTCTGCAAAAATTAAGTAAACTATGAAATAAAGAAACGTGAATAACACAAATTAGTTTAGGTAGGGATACCTACCAAACTAGTAACTCGATTTTAATCTTTTAAACTATTGAGTTAATTTAAAACAATTTTAATACTTGAAACTATTGAGTATTGACTTAATATTATCACACACTTATTAGGTACGTAGGAGTAGGTATTTAATACTTAGGGAACGTACCCATACTACGTGACCAACTTTTTGGAATTTTTAACCCCCCCCGGTGACCAAAAACCTAAGCCCGCCGCCGCTCATTTGTGCCAAGCGTGACATTTTGAAGACCCCCCTCCCCCTCCCTAAACGTGTCACGTAGTATGGGTACGTTCCCTTAGGTATCTACTTAAGCTGCCGATACCCGCATAGCTACCGATTTCTTGCAAATCTCACTAAAACATTTGAAGTTTTAAGCTCTTAAAAAATATACCTACCTATATTTTGAAGATAATATCAAAACGCAAAATATATGAAATTCACACGATAGAAAAAAATCGCAAAGTACGTTCCGAAAATTATTATAAACACGTTTGTTTCAGTTATTTTACAAGTCATAGTTATGAAAAAATTTACAATGTTTCTTTAAATTATACTTATTTTTTTTTTATTTTAGTTTATTTAGGAAACAAACAGTTATACATATTTTAATAAGAAAGTAACATATTACATGATTGCATCAACCAGCGAAGTTTCCGCTACAATTTATAATATATAAACATGGATTAAAACATTAAAGAAACCATAAAGTGGTAGAAAAAAAAAGAAAAATATATATATATACAACAGAAATGAAAGAAAAAAACACACACGCAAATTAAAGCATATGGGATATATAAATCATCCAAATATTATTATTATAATAAAAAGAAGGAAAACCAACATAATGAGAATGAAAAAAATAACATGCAGCAGGGGGTGGAGAGTTCGTAATTAACAATTTGTTTTAATTTTTTCTATTATGGATTTAATAAATTGGCCTGAGGACAAATGGAAAATATCAGCGTCGTAAAAGATATCATTGTATTTTGTGCACGTCCTTCGGAGAAATGAATGTTGTGTGTAATTTGTTTTTGAGTGTGGGATGTGGAATAGTTGGTTTGACCTTGTGTTTCTTATTGGACAGTGGAAATTAATGTGTTCTAGAAGATAGTTGTTGTCAACAACGTTGTTAATGATTTTGAATAAAAATTTTTGGTCGGATATATTTCTTCTATCTTCTAAAGCTGATAAATTATGGAATGTTAATGAGTCTTTTAGGTTTTCTGAAGTTCGAAAGGATTTAAAGTCTAGGTGTTTCAATATCTTTTTTTGAATTCTTTCTAACCTTTCAATATTTACTTTGTATTGAGGATTCCATATGACTGATCCGAATTCTAATATTGAGCGAACAAAAGAGACGTAAAGTATTTTGATTACATGTGGAGACCTAAATGGTTTGGTCACTCTTATGATGAATCCTAGAAGTTTGTACGCCCTGTCACAGATGGAATTTATATGTGTTCGGAAAGACATTCCGGAGTCCATTATTATTCCTAAGTCCCTCACTTCACAACATCTTTTTATCTCTACGTCATTGATTTTGTACGGGAATATTAGGGGATTTATGCTTTTGGTGAATGATATTGTGTTACATTTTTCCAGATTAAGGAACAGTTGGTTGTTAGCACAATATATTCCAAGCCTATTGATATCATCTTGCAATTCTAGGCTGTCATTAATATTAGTGATTTTTTTGTAAATCTTAGTGTCATCAGCAAAAATTTGGAATTTGGAATTTTTAAAGCATTTACCTATATCATTGATATATAAAATAAACAAGAGAGGTCCGAGATGTGATCCTTGCGGGATTCCTGAAGGTATACTGTAAAAACGCGAGGAGAAACCCTTAGCTCTAACTGCTTGACTTCTGTTTGTTACATATGATTTGATCCATCTGAGAAGGTCACCATTAATCCCGATTTTTAACAGTTTCTTCAGAAGCAGGTCAATGTTAATTTTATCAAAGGCTTTTGAAAAATCCGTATAGATAGAGTCTACTTGATTTTTACCACCCATAGAATTTAAAATAAAATCTGTGTATTCCAGAAGGTTTGTCTCGACCGACCGTTTTCTGAAAAAGCCGTGTTGATTTTTAGATATGATTGTTTGTACAGCCGGAAAAAGTTGATCAAGAACTATGTTTTCCATGATTTTGCTGACAATTGGGAGTTTGGAGATGGGCCTGTAGTTGGTAATGTTAGTTTTGTCCCCGCTTTTGTGGATTGGTGTAATGAGTGCTTGTTTCCAGACGTTGGGGAAGTTGCCTTCTTCAAATGACATTTTGAATAGCAAGGAGAGAGGATAAGCCAATTGGTCCCGGCATTTTACATAAAATATGGATGGAATTAAATCAGATCCCGCACTTTTATTCGGATCAAGTTTTTTTAAATAATTAAGTACACATGATTGATTGAAGTTAATATTGTGGATATGTAGATTAGAGTTGTCGTCATCATTCTCACGGTTTATAAGATTGAGGCGAGGGTTGGAATTTTCTACAAAAACTGATCTAAAATAATCACTAAAATGGTCGCATATGGATTGTCCATCATTGCAGGAAATATCTCCAAGATACATTTGCTTTGGTAAATCGGAAGAGGATTTCTTTGATTTAACAAATGACCAGAACTGTTTGCTGCACTTTTTTATTGAATCTTCTGCCGTCATAATGAAGTTTTCATAACATTCTAACGCGATCTTCTTTTGACGATTTCTCAGTACTGAAAATAATTGGTAGTCAGCCAGGTTCTTGTATTTTTTTCATTTCTTGTGATATTTTAATTTCTCTTTTACAATTTTAATAAGTGGTAAAGTGTACCAGGGGGGAAACCTTTCAAAATTACCGTTAATTTTTTTTTCGGGGATATATTTGCGAATAATGTCATTTATGATATTGTAAAAATCTAATACGGCTTTTTCGGTATCCTTACCTTGAAATTGGAGTTTCCAATTTATTTTGGATAATTCATCAGTGATTTGACCGTAATCACCTCGGTGAAACATTTTAACTGTCCTAGATGAGCTGGAGAGAGACGGTACAGTAACAGGTGATAACTCTATGTCTAATGCTCTGTGATGTGAATCTTCAGGCGTCAGAGGTTCGGTACAATGGGTTATACTACATTTTGAAATATTTGTCATCATTAAATCAAGAATTCGTTTGTTTGTATTGGTTATAGAATTGAATTGGTGTAGTTGGGTGAATGAAAGGAAGTCTACCAAGGCACAGCTAGCAGTGTCTTCTGGAAAATTTGGTTCTAATTGGTTTTGCCCTTCGGTTAACTTCCAGTTTAGTTTGGATATATTGTAGTCTCCAGCTAATAAAAACAATCCTTCCGGGTGATTTGCGTGCAGGTCTGATGTGGTGTTGAAGTGATGAGTTAGGTTGTGGATGTAGTTGGTGTTTTGTGGATGATATGTGCAGCAGATATATAAATTTTTGAGTTTATTAGTGTTACCTGGTATTGGCACTGATATCCAGATCTCCTCAGTACACGTAGACCAGGGAATTCTCTGAGCCTTCAGAGATTTGGATGTTGCAATTAGTACCCCCCCCTCCCTGCTGCTGTCCAGACAACAAGTAGTTCCGATCCTCTCTAAATACATCATACCTATTGTCAAATAATTCACTGTCCTGGATTGATTTATTTAGCCAAGTTTCACATATAAGATAAATATCGTAATTGTTCAAAAGGACCTGATTTAAGAAACTATGAGTTTTTGTGCGAAGACCTCGCACATTTTGAAAATATATGTTAAGCATTTTTAAATATTATGTTCGTGAAATTGTTTGGGAAATAGTTTGGAAAAAAATAATTATTCTGTGATTGGGGGCATTTTTGAACATACGATTTTTTTTGTTTTTGTTTGTGGTAAATTAAAATGTCTATGGTTTTAAGAGGCTTTTGTTTTGACAGATTGATTGTTATATCTATGGACAGATTACTAATACAATTGCAATTCAAACAATTGATAAAAACATGTTTTAACATTATTTGATAAGAGTTTAAAGGGAATTTGTAATTAACGTATAGTGATGATTCGTGTATTACGACTAAGTAGAAATTGAATATTATGTTAAGGTACTGCAAGAGGTTAAATTTGATATAAATAGTAATACGGTTGATATTGTTCTGTAAATTTAGTTTACTTAAGATGCATTCCACGAGATTTTTGCTCTATTTTAAACGAGTCGTGTTTTATTAAACATTTTCACAATTTTCGCATCGATTTTATCGTTTTGAATATTAGCGCGCTCCTCTAACATTTGTAATTACATATCGCTCCATATTCTTCTTTTTGAGCGTGGATGCGGCGCCTTAAGGCTCTGCAACCGGGCCCGAAAAGAAGAAGATGGAGAGATACGAAATTACGAATGTTACAGGTGAGCGCTAACATTTACAGCGACAAAATCGATGCGAAAATTGCGAAAATGTTTAATAAAACACGATTCGTTTAAAATAGAGCAAAATTCTCGCGGGAATTATCTTAAACAGCATTTAATGAAACACTGTGAATTTTTTCATACACATAACTTGTACAAGAAGTAGAAAGAAAATAATTAATATGTCAAGAAAGGACCAATAAGAGCCACGACAATAAAATAATAAACAAGAAGACACTGGTAGAGGCGCAAAATTAAAGAAGGGAGTAGTTGGAAGCAGAAGAAGTGGGGAGCATAAAGAAGTGGAAAACGAGAAACCAACATTCAATCATCTCCTTTGTTCCTGCACATGCAAGAAAAGCCAGACATGGTGATCCAAGAAGGATGAATAGAATGCAAGAAGAGTCAAATCGAGCCAAGGAGAGACAAGATACGAAAAGACACAAGACGATACAAGACAGGCCAAGAAGAGACAAGAAGAGATTGGAAGAGACAAGAATAGACAAGAAGAGTCGGTTAGAAAATTCAAGACGAGCCAAGAAGGGACTAGAAGATGCAAGAAGAAGCAAGAAGAGTCAAGAAGATACGATAAGGTCCCATAAGATCCAAGAAGAGACAAGTAGAGCCAAGAAGAGTCAATAAGAGACGAGAAGAAGCAAGAAGAGTCAAGAAAAGTTGAGAAGAGACAAAAGGATTCAAGAAGATACGAGAAAATTCTCGAAGAGGCAAGAAGATACAAGCCAAGCCAAGAAGGGGCGTGAAGATCCAAGAAGAAGTAAGAAGAGCCAAGGAGAGATGATAAAATCCCAGGAGAGACAGGGAGAAGCAAGAAGAGACAAGAAAACCCACGAAGAGCCAACAAGAGCCAAGAAGAGACGAGAAGGTCCAAGAAGAAACAAGAAGAGAAAAAAACCAGCAGCACGAGCCGAGAAGAGACAGGAAGATTCGAGAAGCGGCAAGAACATACGTGAAGATCCAAGAGAGCCAAGAAGATACAAGAAAAGCCGAGAAGAGACAAGAAGAACGAAGGCACATGGAATAGGAAAAAAAAATTATAACGCTCAATCCATTCCTTTATTCCTGCCCGTCCAAAATTCCAATATTGGCTTATTAGGTTGCCATGTATACCGGTCGATTAAATTCCAATCTCCTTCCCATCCTCAGAGCACGTGTTCCAAGTCCTAACAAATCAGTGCCCCTCGGTGTACCGGTCTCACCGGGACAGGAATGCTCCTGGCTGGGGGGTACAATCGTATCGTACACATAACTTATAAAATAACTGAAAAAAACGTGTTAATAATAATTTTTGGAGCATACTTTGCGATTTTTTTCTATCGAGGGAATTTTATATAATTTGCGTTTCGGCGCGGGCAAAGTCTAGATATTATCTTCAAGAATAACATATATTTTTTAAGAGCTTTAAAACTTACCGTGTTTAAGGGAAATATGTAATAAATCGGTACAAATCCGGGTTGCGGGCCCTTAATACAACGTGTTTACTAGTTATTCTTATTACAAAACGATACGATTGTATCCTGAAATCCTGTTATTTACCTACCTAATAAATTTACTTCTTTTAGTCGACAGTTCGACAGAGTTGAAAATACTCGTATTGTTCATGATTTTTAACTTACAGCTCTATCTACCTGTCTGTAGGTAGATACCTGTTAAAATTATAAAACTATAGCAACTTTTTTTCGAAGGATTACATTAAGAAGATAGTAAAGTAGAGTAGGTATGTGTGGAGAGCGGACTTTTATACAAACCTACAGATTTATTCCGAGATTGATGAAATTTTACACGCTTGATTTTCAAAACAAGAGAAAGGTCACTGTCTTCGTAAGATCTGTTCCTGGAAGAGCTCGTCAACCACAATAGGCATTCAATTATCTGCCTGCAACGTATCATACTATGCTCACGTTGCTCGCCAAACTGAGGACTCCAACTTGGAGAAACTCATAGTCACTGGCAAAGCGGAAGGCGCAGAAGAAGAAGAGGAAGGTTACCAGTGTGCTGGAGTGACCAAGTATCACTGGCGTCTGATACTAGAGTGTCCTTGGCTCTGCACGCAGCGCAGACCCACGAGGAATGGAGGAGCCTTGTCCAGCAAGGAAACTGGAGTAGGGGATCCTCAGCAATGAGGAACCGACTAGAGAAGAGCATGAGATATCGAAAAGCTTTTCGTAAAGCCCGGGCAACTTAGGGGACTTCAGGTAGTGAATTTTTTAAATATTTTTACTTACAACTGATACATTGCTATTTTTCTATTAGGTACCTATTATACCTAATCAAAGCCATGGGGTGTTAAGTACATACCTAAATAGATAGTACCTAGGTATCTACCTCAATGAACAAATGTATATTGCAACATTATCTATTATTTTGTTGAATATGTGTCAACTACTACTTTGAGTAAGATTTTAAGACTTTAGACTAACTAACAGACAATCGTCACTTCATTTGGATAGGGTTCAAACTGACGTTTTTTTCAAAAATGACCTTTGAATGCCAAAGCATTTCTTTTGCTCATTTCTATACCTACCCAAAATAATTTTCAGAACCATCTGAGTTGTATTTTCAATAAAAAAAATAATTTTACAAGGTTCTATCCTCACTTACACTCTATATTTTATTTGTACCTGACAGTTGATTGTAAATACGAGGCGCATTATGATTCGTCACTTCATTTGGATAGGGTTCTAAACATCGCCTTACCATTTTCTAAGGTTTCTAAGTCTCCAAAGACGAATTTTTGTAATCTATTTAACAATTTTAGTTAAAGTATTTTAGTTTATCATATTTTACAGGAAAATACTTAAATATGACATGGCCCTAGATAGGAATTGCATTAGAGAAATGTAATTAGAACCTTGTGCAATGAATTATTATGCCTTAACTGGTTGCACATGGTTCTATTTGCATGTTTAGGTATGTTCTAAAAGGGTAAGTAGGTATACGTCATATTTTCCTTAAAAATATCTTTAATTAAAATACTTTACGCAAGATTCAACCTCAAACCCGGAAATTGGTAAATAGATAATGAATAATGAGTGCATGACTTTGCAAAATTTGGCACCTCATATCTCAGAACAAGGTGAACTTAAGTTAGAAGTTAGAACCCTATCCAAATGAACAGACGCAATCTGTAAAGAATATTATAATAGATATATATATATATATAATATATATATAAATATTACATAACTCGGACTCAGGTAATCAAGTACTTAGGCATTTATATTGACAACTATGTTAGATGGACAGAACAAATAAATAAAACAGCGGGTAAAGTTAGAAAACTATATATTTTTTTTTAAACATACGAAACATAATGCCAATGAAGACTCTAAAAACGATATACTACGCACTAGCCCAATCAATTATCACTCACGGTATGATTGGTTGGGGTAGTGCTGCTAAAACTAATATGGACCCTCTCGACAAAGCACAAAAAGCCTTAATTAAAGTTATTACAAAAAAAACCTATAGATTCCCGACAATACAGTTATTTAAGGACTTAGCTGTATTGAACATACAACAACTGTACATCAAAATTATAATTATACATTACCAAAAGGACAAACTAAACCATCATACTGCACAACACAATTACGACACAAGACACAGACACCAACACATGACTCCAAAGACAAATACCACCTATGGACAAAGACATTACCGTAATTTGGCTCCAAAATTTTTTAATTTAATTGAAAAAGATATTAAAGATATTCATGTGACTAAAAATGCTAATCTAAAACACAAAATTCATACGTGGATATTCAACAAAGGCGTTGTATACTGTGGGCAGATAATTTATACCATATAACAACACACTATAACAACGACCTCCGTAGTCCAGTGGGTAAGACTCTTGACTCACAATCCGGAGGTCGCGGGTTCGAACCCGGCATGCGCAAATAAATTTTATTTGATTAATTTGTGTTATTTCACAATTAATTCATTTAAAATAATATATAGTATATTTGCGGCATGTTTCAGAGTGGAAGATACTATCAGTATCGCCCTGGTGTAAGACCACCATTCAGAATTGAAACGTTGCTTGAAAATGGCTTTAGCCGTGTTTAGTGACCAGATCTGAATAGCCAGGTACTTCCCAACCTTCCTCTTCCCCACCTCCTTCCCCTCCCCACTACCTTAAGCCTCACAACATACCCCAATTGGGGATGCCATAGTCTCACTGGCTTCAGACGGGAGCAGTTGAGATTCTTGTGCGGTATTCACTGTAAAAAAAAAAAAAAAACTAAACTGTATCTTTCTCTTTTCCTCTCAAATATTTGTTATTATTTCTAAATTTCTTAGTATTCTTATATAATTATTTTAAATTTTTATATTTCTTATTAATTATATGAATATTTTTTTATTCTTTTCTTACAAGATTAGGTAATCAAAATTTGACTAAATTCCTGCCACCTCGGAACAGGCTCAGCCTAGTGAGGTGGTGAATACCAAAAAAACAAAAACAAAAAATATGTATTATACTTCAAACTGTAAAAAAAAAACAAAAAAATGTATTTGTGCTTATCTCGGTGAATAAATAATTTTAAAAAAGAAAGATATCATTTGTGTTTGTAGCATTCGCGCAGCAACAAAGACCATTTGGGCCGAAACCTCTGTCGCTGATTTATAAATAAAACATTAACGTTTCACGGTTTTAATAATATAAAGTGATAAATCACCAAACCGGTCGGCAACAAAGGGAAGCGGCGTGAACAATTATTAATAACACACTTCTGCTTTCTGCTAATTAAGGACTAGAATACATAAAAAATATGGCGCCACCTTCATTGAATACGCGTGGCCTTATTAAAAATGAATCTATAAAATATTAGCGAAATTCGCGGTTCCTCGAGTTTCACACTTAAAAACGAACAGAAAAATTACCTGGAAAGCTACTAAGGGCCGGTTTTATAAACGAAGAACCAATTTTCAGTTACTTAACGAACCGTTTTTCGTTAACGGACCGCTATCCATTCGTTATCTTATTTTACGTATTATAAACAAATGTGCATTACTAGCGGTCATCGGTTACATTTAGTCCGAAAGTTTTATTACTTGGGTCACTCTCCATATAACAATGCACTACCTGCATTGTTATACGGATGCGTCGACTTGGAGATTCCTGTAAAATCGCCAGCTGCTTGCAGCATTGATCACAGACCTTAGAAACGTAGTGTTAATAATAACTGTTTATATATTATTTTTAAGTTTAATTTGTAAAACCCCATTTTAATTTTTTTCGAATATTATTATTAAATTTATAAATAATATTATTATTCAATTTATTTGTAAAAAAGTTCTTCTATGTAATTATTTATTATTATTACGCGTAACAGCTATTTTGCCTTCTGAAGGGATTATCAAACTAGGTGAAACGGCTGTCACGCGTAATAATAATTACATAAGTAGCAGAACTTGTTTATAAATTGAATAATAATATTTTTGAATATATAAAAGAAATAAAGCTGGGCTGGCGTTACTGACTGATTTCGATATAATAAAAATAACAGAGCGCCGAGAACAACTTCTTTCTTAAAACTGTCAAAAAACGTCAGCGAACGGATCGTTAACCATTAACTGGCCAAAATTGGTCCGTAAAGCATTAACCGTTTCATAACCGACCGGTAGCCTTGTGAATATTTATAAAACGGCAAAATCAAGCGGTATACCAAATATTAGTTAAAATTGGTATCAAGCGTGACGAACGGATGGTTATAAAACCGGCCCTAAATCTACGGTCGATCGATAAAACCCGATATCAACCCGATATTGACCAAATCCGTCATCTATAATCAGAACAATATTTGCGAGCACTGTTGATAAATTTTAGTGCGGTCCCCATATTATCAGATAAGTTTCGGTTATCCATCAATATACACACATGTTATGCAAAATTACTGGCTTATTGAACTAACGAAGCTTTTAGAATTGAAAGAAGTTATATATGCGATCCATAGACTTAAATAATTTATTTATTTAAATATAAAAAGTCTGTTTTTTTGCGGTTTTCCGATGCTTGCCTCACTAGGATACTGTGTCGAGACAGGCATAGTAGAGGTAAATAAATGTATGTAAACATAGTTTTATGGGGTGACCGGACAACTCGGAATTAAACCAACTTCAGATAAGTCATTTAGAGTGATAAAAAATATATATAAAAAATTGGTTAAATAGGTTACGTTAGGTTAGGGAACGTACCCATACTACGTGACCAACTTTTTGCAATTTTTAACCCCCCCCCCCCTCCCCCCCCTGGTGACAACAAAACCTAAGCCCCCCGCCGCTCATTTGTACCAAGCGTGGTATTTTGAAGCCCCCCCCCTGAACGGGTCACGTAGTATGGGTACGTTCCCTTAGGATTATCGGCTAATTTAAAAATATTTTTTTCGTAGCTTTTAATGACTTTTCTGGAAGTGTTGAGTTGTCTAGGTCTTGGAGGTGGATGACCAGGACCCACTGAACCCCAGATTCCTACCCACCCCTTAAACCCCTTTCCTTCCCAGAACTCTCCTCTCCTTCCTTTCCTTCAAAAAAATCCTCCACACAGCATCACAAAAGATGACATAGGCCCTGAGGGAAATTATTTTCCTCAGGGCCTCCTGTGTGGAGTTCATGTAAAAAAATGTTGGAATGGAACCGTTATAGGTGAATACATTTATATTTTCAATACAATCAAAAAGAAAGGCAATTTGAAGTATATGAGTAAATCCAACAAAGAGTGTATGATCTTACAAATGTAGAAAGAGTAGGAAATCCTGTCAAATCTAATTATGTATAGATTTGAGAGGATTCTATTAGTTTATTTTATTTTATATGGCTTAGGTCGTATACTTGTTTGTGTTGAGTTGAGTTGATTCTGGGTTGTCATGGAACCGTCGGTTCAAAGAAAAACCCTGCTAGCGTATATCTATTTTTTTATTCATTCCCTATCTATATCGACTCAGCTATTGACAGTGAAACTGTGTTAGGGATATCGATATAAAATCATCGAATATAAAGTTATCGATTTCACCACGCTAGAGCCCCTGGACGAATTTCCTTTATCCCGACTAATCGTATCTTTATCTTTCCCATCTTCGGCTGTCAGTACCTAGACCTGGACCTACCTATTTATTTATCCGTAGTAAATGTACACTAAGGTGATTCACTTAAAAATACCCACTTCATTTCTCGACTAAAGAGCATTTTTAGATCTGATAAAATTCATGCAAGACTAGCTAAACCCATAACGCAATGGGCCGACAACCAACGAATGCTTCGTATTGTAACATAATTTGCCTAAGTAGCCCGTGTACAGATAATAGAAACAAGGGAGATGGGTCATGAGCATTAAATCATGAACCATCATTAATATGAAACCGCGCGCACAAAACAAGATGTAACCAACATCTTGCAAATCGCTTGTAAACATACCGGCCACCCCGGGAACCTTTTATTGGATAACCAACACCCCTGCCATAGGTCACCCCAAGTAGTTCGCTACGTTCTGTGACTTAGCAAGGGTGTCCGGGTTCACGGGGTGAGGTTTGTCTAGGTCTTGGTGGCGGATGCGTTTGCCCACCCTGGAAAACGCATATGATAGGCCGGATCGGGAGGGAATGGTTGAGGGAGACACCCATCGCCTAATACCGCAGTGACAAGAAAAATGCATATAGGTTCGTGCGTCATTCCTGGACACACTGACCGCCAGATTCTTACCCACCCATCACATTTTTTTCCTTCATTTATCCCTCATATCTTCCTCTCCTTCATTTCCCTAAACAGACCCTCCACACAGCATTCCCAAAGATGACATAGGCCCCGAGGGAAATTATTTTCTTCAGGGCCAC
This sequence comes from Limnephilus rhombicus, assembly GCA_929108145.2. NCBI lineage: Eukaryota > Metazoa > Arthropoda > Insecta > Trichoptera > Limnephilidae > Limnephilus > Limnephilus rhombicus. The sequence goes on along the minus strand of OV815292.1, from coordinate 17,037,370 downwards.
CTGAAAGGAGCTAATGTTTAAAAAAAACGCATAGAGAACTTTCATTGGCATAGGATCGGCGACAGTCGGCACATTTCCACGTCCATGCCATATCTTCATTTGGTAGACTAGTCTAGTCCTAAATTAAAAGCAACAGCGGACACGTGTCTCACATTATCAAAATTGCAAAAATTTCAAATTAAAACGCCTGCCGTATCAGCTGCAAGCAATTTGCAAAAAATCAAATCGAATACTTTTCAAAATATTTCGTGGTATTCGATTCTTTATTTAAAAAAGGGCGGGCTCGCGGCACGCTCAAGTTGCCGCCCATTTTTAGCTTTCAATTGGTTTTTATGCCACCAGCCACCATATGGTTTTGTTGCCTGTTTTCAAGGAATTCTTCATTCCTATATAGGTGCTTACCTACATAAACATTTATGTGGCTTTATCAATCTTTTTCCGAAACTAGCCAAAGTTTTTTGATACTTTCAACAAAGCTAATTGTGTTTTTAAACGTTTCATAACTTAAACATTCAGCCAATCGAATTAGCATAAAATTACGTCACCATAGTTATCAATCTCCCCACGAGGCCCTTCGATCGGATGCGAATGACGTCAGACCAAATCGGACCGTTTGAATTTTTTTTTTGTATAAATAACCAAAAACAATGACGGTAGTAGATATCTATACTTATTCAGAATCAACGTTTGTTGTTCTATAAAATTAATAAAAGTATTTTTCCTCCAAATTGCTATAACTAAATACATATGTACCTACGTAGGTAAATAAGATCTACAAAATGCGTCAAAACTTAATCCCGAACATATAGAATTAGGTAAAGTGTTTTCAAACCGCGGCATTCCGAATATCTACCGTGTTCTTACATAGGTAATATAAACGCGAAAGTTTGTATGGACTAGCAATAGAGTTGAGATTAGAACCTAACTAAAAATAAATTAAACAATAATATCCTTCATCCTACATTTAATGAAACTTTACAATAATATATCTCATACATCAGTATAACATATTGACCATAGCTCAAAGATCTGGCATTATGAAAATTGTATAAAAAAACTGCAATAGATGGCAACCCCAGCTGTTCGAAAAATTAATGTAGCGGGTATGGAGGGGTTGGTGAGGGGATGGGGTGGGGCGGGGGAGGGGGGAGGTGGTGAAGAGGGCGAAGAGTGGGGGGGGGGAGTGGAGTGGGGATAGGGAAGGTGGAGGAGGTGGAGTGGAAACCCCCCTAATACTATGGGAGCAAAGCCGGGGGTAAAAGCTAGTATGTATATAAAATAATAAAAAAATAAATAAAATAAAATAAAAAATGTACGTGTGTTTGTTACTCTTTCACGCAAAAACTACTGAATGGATTTTAATGAAACTTTACGATAGGTAATATAGCTCATACATCAGAATAACATAGAGGCTATATATACCTAATGGTAAGCTCTGGCGTTATGAAATTTGTATAAATGAAAATGGGTGTAAGATTTTGTAATATCTATCCTTTTAAGATAATATCTATTCATTTGCCATGTCAAAACAGTATAGATGTAGGTATATGAAATTCCCTCGAATGCTCCGAAAATTATTACAAACACTTTTTTTCTGTTATTTTTCAAGTTATTTGTATGAAAAATGCTTTTAAATGCTATTTAAGACATTTTACAGGAGATTTTTGCTCTACTTTAAAAGAGTTGTGTTTTATTAAACATTTTCACAATTTCGCTTAAATATTATCGTTTTTAATATTAGCGCGCTCCCTCTAACATTCATATTTACATATCTCCCCTTCATATTCTTTTCGAACGCTAACCCGGACCTTAATACGACTACAGAACAATTTAAATCTCAAATAAAGCCCACAATAGCCCCCGCGACTGTCCCTTAAGATCATATCTAATAAAAATCGAAGAAAAAATTATATAATAGACTCCCTTCATAAAATTATTTGGATATTATTATTTGCTAACTGAGACAGACGTGCGTTTTACAATAATAGCCCGCGTCACCTGACCGCCATTTTTTGTATCGATGGTAGGTACCTAACCGTATTTATTTTTGTACTCGATGGTTTTTATGCGCTGGCAACATCCATGTCTGACCCATATCGGATGCATGTTCCATTTTTTGAAAAAAATGTGGTTATTTTATGTGGTTTATTGCAATATTGGCAGGAAGGTGCCTACTTTCTTCGATATGAAAAACATCTTTCAAAAAAAATTATGTGAATTGGGTACCTATTTTTTACATGAGCTCCACACAGGAGCCTCATCTTTGAGAATTCTGTGTGGAGGGTTTTTTTAAGGAAAGGAAGGAGAGGAGAGTTCTGGGATGGAAAAGGGTTTAAGGGATGGGTTGGAATCTGGGGTTCAGTGTGTCCGCCTTCAAGACCTAGACAAACCTCACCCCATGAACCCGGGCACCCCTGCTAAATCACCAAACGTAGCGAACCGCTTGGGGTGACCTATGGCAGAGGTGTTGGTTATCCAATAAAGGTTCCCAGGGCGGCCGGCGGTACCCATTCCCGCCTCCCAAATTGAAACCTACTGCATTTGACCTACTGCACAATATTCTCAACTGGACTATGGCATCCCCATGTATGATCTTTTGTAAGGCTGTGATATTTTGTGAGGCTGTGATATTTTGTGAGGCTGTGATATTTTGTGAGGCTAAAGGTGTGGTGCGCAGCTAAAGCATTCACATGGAAGTGGGGGGGGGGGGGTTGACCCTAAGGGGCCATCCATAAATTACGTCATACCTTAAAGGGGGGATGGGAGTAGAGAAGTGTGACATTTTGTGATAAGGGGTATGGGGGGGGGGGGTCATTAGCTCTGTGACGTCACATGTAAAATACAACTATTTTGATTATTTTTAAATGTAAAATTGCAAAATATGTGACGTCACACTAGGGGGGAAGGGGGTCTCAGAAATGTGACGATGTGTGACAGAACAGGGGGAAGGGCTAAAAATCAGAAAATCCGTGTGAGGTAATTAAATTTATGGATGACCCCTAAGGGGAGATCCGATCTGTGGGGGGGGGGGGGGGAAGGCAAGGGATAAAGGAGAGGGGGGGTTCAAAAATGATTAAAATGTTTGTTGGGACCTCTACTCATCATCATTGGTAAAAGGGATGGTGTATACATATAATGTTGTTGTATTTTCCAAAAAATTATCAACGGGTAGGCACATTAGGTATATTTTTTTTCCTGCCCAATAGTAAGTCAGATGCGTTTGAGAGCCCTAATCCCTCCTCCCTTTTTTATACGCCCTTAGGGAGGGAAATAAGATCGAGAAGAGGGTGGTTGAGAAGTAGGTAACTACCTGTCCATTGAGACCTGGTCACCAAACACTGCTAAATCCATTTAAAGCAACAACGATTCGATTATGAATTGTGGTATTTCAGCAGAGCGATAGTGGAAGTATCTACCTACCACTCTGGGGGAGAATGACAACTACATAACGTCATCTGATGTAAAATCAACGAACTGAACGTACTTCCTATCATGAGCTATGGAGCTAGTCATTTTTTTAATATATCTAATGACAACAGACGGATTGCAATCTTTAGAGCACAGGCGTCGGGTGGGAATGCTATCCTTGTTCTAGCGGCATTACAATGGAAGAAGCTCCGAGGAACATAGCGTCATTGATCCCTTCGGCACCGGTGCATAGTCGGGAAACACGCCAAACGCGTGCCCAACATTTGTACAAGATTGACATTTGTCATTTGTCGACTCGTTCTTGCATTCAACATCTCGGTTGTGGAATGATTTGCCGGCCTCTGTGTTTCCTCCTTCCTACAACATGGGTCTCTTCAAGACCAATGTTCATTCCTTCCTCTCGCCAAAAAGTCCCTCCACATAGCATCTCAGATGACATAGGCCGTGAGGGAAATTATTTTCCTGGGGGCCTCCTTTGTGGAGTTAAAAAAAGAACGACGTTAAATTATTTTTTTTATTGGTAAAAAGTTTGCCGAAACCGATTTATAACAGCTACGTAGTAAGTTTTTTTAATTGTTTTATTAATGAGAGATAAATACCTACAGATAAAATATGTTGTATATTATTTAGGTAGGCAGATACTTACCTGAAATAGATTTAAACAGATCAGATCATTCGCGTCAACTTTACCCAACAACTTTATCTGCATATCCAATCGGTACTCCGATTTACTTCTTACAATAGAAGCGAGCTCTCAATTCATTGGGTTTTGAGTTTGGCTTAAAAATACAGTCTTGTCTTATCAGATCTCGTCGTAGTACCTAATCCGTAGGTTTATATTCTTTTGGTGACAAATCTACTGAAAACTGGGTAGGGACAGCATCAATAATTATCCAAGGATAAAGTGAATCATACACGAAAGATTGAGCGCTTTTGTATTTACCGTGACGATTCACGGTTACCGTAAAGAGGCAATAAACATACGTTTCTTATCGCTATAATGCTGCAGCTCTTTCTTACACATTAAATGGTGGTGAGACAAAAGATAAGACACACAAAATACGTGCGACTGTTTCCTCCAAAATACCTTTTTTTTACATTAGCTCCAATCGGGAGCCCTGAGGAAAATAATTTCCCTCAAGGCTTATGTCATCTTTGGGGATGCTGAATGGAGAGTTTTTTAAGGAAAGGACGGAGAGGAGATTTCTGGGAAGGAAAAGGGTTAAAGGTGTGGGTAGGAATCTGGGGTTCAGTGTGTCCTGGTCATCCGCCTCCAAGACCTAGACAATCCTCACCCCATGAACCCGGGCACCCCTGCTAAATCACCAAACGTAGCGAACCACTAGAGGTGATCCATGGCAGAGGTGTTGGTTATCCAATAAAGGTTCCCGGGGCAGCGGTACCCACGCCCGCCTCCCAAATTGAATCTACTACCTTCGTCTTGCGTTTCATTTTCTTCATACGTGTGAGGGAGATGTATGAAAATGATTGGGAGGGGTGCAAACGTACGTTCACCGCCTGTCTCATTTTCGACTGTTGTTATTTAGTGTGCTAGAAAGAGCTGCAGCAATATGTTTAAGAACAAGAGCAAAACCATCAGCATTAACATTTGACTTTTTTTAAATATCTCAAAATGTCATATGGTTAGATTTTCTCGAATAAAAAATCCAGTGATCTTCAATTACAACATTGATAACAATATTCTGGAGACATTAACACAAATTAAAGACTTGGGCATCACTTTTCAATCTAATCTTTCATTTGTTAACCACATAACAGGAATCTCTAATAAGGCCTTAAAAATGTTGGGATTTATAACTAGGCTAACTAGAAATTTTAACTATATTAAGTGTATAAAACTGTTATATTTTGCATATGTTAGAAGTCAACTTGAATACAATTATCCCGTCTGGAACCCATATTACAATATACATGTACAAGCTGTTGAAAGAATACAAAACAAATTCTTACCTTTTCTTAATTTTAAAATGGGTATTCCAGCAATTATGTTGAACTACAATACTATTTTGAATGATATGAATATGCTCAAATTGTCACACAGAAGAACTTTCACTGACTTGGTATTTCTGTATAAAATTCTAAATGATTTAGTTGACAGTCCGGTATTGCTCGAATTGATAAGCTTCCGGATTCCACTACGTAAAACTAGAAGTCAGGATTTATTTCAGTGCAGTAATTCTGGAACTAACTACCATATGTATTCCTCTTTACCCAGAATACTAATGGAGGGAAACAATTATACCAAGTCAGTGGATATCTTCAATTTATCTTTAAACAAATATAAAATATTGTTACGAAGGCAGTTCAGTTATGTACAATAAATACTGTATATTTCTTACTATTCATATGTAAAAGCCCCGAAAAAGGGCGTTAATAAATAAATAAATAAATAAATTTTTGGAACTCACTAACACTTCAATATTACCTACCCTTGTAACTATATTACATTACTTTTAAAATTATAGTCAGGGCAAGTAGTATTGTAGTGGTCTAGGTGGCGGTGTGTGAGAGAGATGCAAGAAAATGATCACTTTTTTCCTTAGTAGGAAACAGACCTACGTACATTGTGCATCTCATCTTTCGAAAGAGCTGCAACATTATAGAGACAAGGGACGCATGTTTATTGTTAATAATTTTTTTAATCAATAATCTAGGTAGTTCGGATACGTATATAATGTTAAAAATGTCGCTTTCTTTTGCCTGTTTATCTTAAAGTGGTTTGAAGGTTGGATATTGATTTACAAAAACAAAAATGTTTATTTTTTTGGATTTCGAAGGATTCGAACCTCCGTCCGCTGGATTTCTCTGGCCGCTGAGATTTGCGACGCACTATACCGCTGCGCTGTGAGACGCGCTCGGCGAGGCGCGAATTTACGCATTGTATTCCGACGACCCGTAAAAAAACAAAGCGGTCAATGAGCGCAGACCTATCGTCGTTTCCGTTTTATAACTCAACCAATAGGAGCTTTAAGGCGATCCAATAGTCCAGGAAAAAATCGAAATCGGAATTCACGCCCTTTTATGGGAGGAGTTTATAAATACTTAAGAAAAGGCTTTTGGAAAGGTTGGAAAAGGTATTTGAGAATTTTTTTCACAGGTTGATTTCTTAAAGGCCTGTAAAAAACATTAACTCATTTTTTACGCATTTTTTATTGTAATAAAACAAAATTTTAAAATTGATTTCACGGAACAAAGCGACGTGGAGCCTAGCGTCCGTTTACCGCTCCGTTCGGGGGCGAACTGATAAAAAAAAAACGGGCGTGTCTAGTTATGTCCCTTCGGTGGACGGCATATAGAGTTCACTTTGAAAAACCGAATTCGTCGACTAGCAGCCGTATTGTAAAATAACAACGCGAAAATGCATATTTTATTTTATTTTGGGAAGATCGGGTGTAAATATCAACTTTTTTTGCGATTATTATAAAATAAACTGAATTTGCTACATTATACAATAAAACCATATCCGAAAAGGGGTTTATAAATAGAAGAGTTTGGACTTGAAAGCGAGTTTTTTAGACCTTATACTTTATTTTTTTATAGGCTTATTAAAAGACTTATAAAAAAACTGACCGATGTTTTTAAGGGCCAAGGTATGTTCTACACGCAGTATTTAATTGAAGCATCTATAATACTTCTAAGCGATCAAATTTTCAAAACAAAAAAGTATGATTTTGTGTGATTTTGCATTATTTACTATGGCTTCATCTTAATGAATAATCTATGCTCGCAAGTGCCGTAATGCGTAATTTCCGTTTCATCCGAATTTCAAACCACTCTATCGAGGCTAAGGAAGTTTCACTTCAAAAATGATAAAATGTAACTGTAAACATGTCATATATATATAAACAATAATGTGAAATGTCAACATGAAATTTTTTTATCAATTTCAGCAGAAGTAGGGAAATATTGTGCCAGTTTCGTTAACCCACATACACGCCCACAACACATCAGTATATCGATTTACTTTTTCCATGGTTCGCAAAAATAAAATAAAGCTCATCTCCTCATTCTAAAACCTTAGGAATTCAGGTATACAAATTCTCTTTTATTATTATTCGTTTGCGACAATTGCTATAAAAAATGTCCGCTTGCCAAGCCTGAGCGCGATGGTCGAATGGTTAAAAATTGGACGGATGTTTTGCTTGAGTCCTGACACTGGGTTCATATCCCTGGAAGGACCTGTTGGGACCGGCTCCTTCAACTGAACACAAAGGACTTTCTTTCACAGAGACTAAATGCAAATCTTTTATCTGGCGGATGCTTTCACGGATTTCAGTGGCGGACAATTTCTATCATTTAGCTGTTCCTACGATACTAGCGTGGTATTTTAAAACATTTGAAATATTATTGTAGATACCTACTGAATCGATTATTCGGAACCAATATTTGTTACTAGCTGGTTTCCGGCATGCGTTGCAATGCCGTATTCAAAGAAATAAATTGTTTCTCCCTGCATGTCCTTTCCCCGCTCCCCCGTCCCGCAAAAGTCTTAGAGTAACAATATATATCTATCTACTCTAAGGTCCCAGTACATTCAGTTTTCAAACAGCTCGCGTGCCACCTATTACAATTTTTTTATTAAAATTTTCAATTTTCGTATATTACAAAAAATATTAATTTTTGTATATTATAAGAACAATCGATCAAATTTGGTACGTAACATAGGTAACAGCTGCCTGCTAAATTCAATTTCATCAAACGCGCGAACTGCCAAACGTGTGAAATTAAAATACTCGTTAAGTTTTCTGAAATTATTAAATTTTCTACACAATTTTCTTAATTTTTCTTTCCGTAAGAACCTTCTACAAAGTATTAAAGAAAACTTTAAAAAAAAGATGAATGTAATAGTCATTCTGAAGTTATGTAGTTAGTGACCAACGGAAACAGGGTTTTTTTTAATATATATATATAAGATTTATCATATAAACTGAACCACGGAAACCATTTGAACGTAATGCCATTTTTGTATAACCGTTTGAATAAAATGTTCGGTACGTAGGTATTTTTAATTTCTTTAATTAGTTTCAAATTTTAATTTTTACATTTATAGAAGGTGTTACATCTATAATATAAAAATGAATCGCTGAATGTGTTGCTAAGCGCATAACTTTCGAACGACTGCACCAAAATAGATAATTCTTTTTTGTGTGTTCGTTATTGCCAGGACAAGGTTTTTATAAAACTTCAGGTGAGCTCTGGCATTATGAAATTTTTTATAAAAAAATTGCTATTGGTGGCACGCGAGGAAGCGGCTATTGCCATGGTAAGCAGGAGGGAGGGAGAGATGGGGGAGGGGAACCAGGGAGGGGGAGGGGAACCTGGGAGGGGGGAGGGGGACCTGGGAGGGGGGAGGGGGACCTGGGAGGGGGGATGGGAACTCGGGAGGGGTACGCGGGACGGGGGAAGGGGGGGAGTGGAGTGGGGAGAGGGAAGGTGGAGGTGACGGAGTGGGAACGCGAGAGGGGAAGAGGACGCAGGAGAAGAAGGGGAGGCAGAAGGGAAACGGGACGAATGGGAAAGGATACTCAGGGAGAAACAATTTCTTTATTAAATGGCATAGCAACCACGGACATATGAATATATGGACCTGCCCTAAGTGATAAAAACGTATTATTTCCCCCTCCACATGGCGCCGGCTGTAGCTCCGCCTTGGAACCGGCTCGCTCCATGGGGAGGGGATAGAGCCTCACTTGAATCTAAAATGTGTGACGTCATCATTCTTGCCGTGAACAGCTAGAAGGTAACATCCATACATTTAACGAAATACAACGCCAAAACGGTAGCGTATTCTATACAATATATCTACATATCAATGTGCACATAGCGAATGTGGGCGGTTCTCCAGTGTGCTCGTCGCTGGTTACAGGGGTAAGTAAATTATGAAACATTTGTAATAGTGTTTTAACTAAACACGGCAACAAAATATTCCTATGTGTATTGGGGCGAGTCTTTTTGTTATATGTTATTATCGTGGCAAGCAATTCGCGCTCCCATGTAAAAAGGTCTATTCATTCAAAGCAGATTTTGCTTTTAAGAACTAAATGGTGATATTGTAATGCGAGATGCCTATTTACTGTCAGATTGATTGTATAACGAATCACAGTCATCTTTCCCCTCTTCCCCCTTCATAGTTTGGTTTTACCCCCTCGTCTGTATCTTCTGGTCTATTGAATTCTGATGTCTATGCATAGCAACGCATGCCGGGACCAACTGGTATAAATATAAAATAGATGTAGATTATTTTCGTAGTACTCCTCACTAGGATATCCTGTGCTGAAGGAGACTATGTTTAGGGTAAGTTTTCAGCGACATCTATGGTACAACTCCATGATTTAGGTAAGGTCTTTTCAGAAACTTATGTGACGATGTTTTTATTACACTAGTAAGTTCATTTCCCGATAGTTCCAGCCAAGATATGTTTTTATTACACTAGTAAGTTCATTTCCCGATAGTTCCAGCCAAGATATGTTTTTATTACACTAGTAAGTTCATTTCCCGATAGTTCCAGCCAAGATATGTTTTTATTACACTAGTAAGTTCATTTCCCGATAGTTCCAGCCAAGATATGTTTTTATTACACTAGTAAGTTCATTTCCCGATAGTTCCAGCCAAGATATGTTTTTATTACACTAGTAAGTTCATTTCCCGATAGTTCCAGCCAAGATATGTTTTTATTACACTAGTAAGTTCATTTCCCGATAGTTCCAGCCAAGATATGATGTCGGAATTGTAGTTATTTCTTTTTTATTTGTTATATTTGATGAATATTATCTACATATTTAATATGCAAAATAATTCTTATTATTCAACTATTTTTTTATACACCTAGACAAATATTGACACAAATATGAATGATAGAAGAAGACATGGCACGATCAAGTGAATCAGATACTTGAGTCGGGCCGTGTCAAAAGTCAGAATAATATAGTAGGTATGTACGAGACGATGTATGAATGTGAGTGAGGTAAAGAGAGTGTGCCAAGACCGAGTTGTTGGCGGTCCATCCTCTCTGCCTACCCCTGCAGAGAAATGGCGTGATGGTTAGTTAGTTAGTTATAGTCGAACAGATACCAAGTGCACTCCCAAAACTTCGCACGGGGATTAACGTACAGTAAAATCTCCGAAAAACCCAAACTCGAAAGACACTCTACCATTATATTATTAATATTTATATTTTTCATTTCTTATTATTTACTCGACCATCTGAAATTCCGATTTTCGGAATTACATTAAACTGGATTCTAACATTATTTCAGACGATTCCTAATAATTACACGCTGCGAAACAAAATTTAGAAAATCCAATGGCGGTTATTCCCGTGAAATAGGCGACCTAATCCTTCGGAAATTCCATTGGTGTTTATATTGTGCTACTATAAAAGCAAACAATTTTTTTTTTTTAAATTTGGCAATTCACTCTAAAAAGAGTGCTTTGTGAAGCAAACAATTAATGATTCCATATTTAGTAATAAGTATATAATATAATTAATAAGATCAAAAACCAGTCCATTACCTTATTTTCGATTTAACTACTTTATTAATGTCATTTTGACTCCGTTTATTTAATCGGTGTGATTTTAATTACATATTGTATGATCTAATATCAGTGAAACGAGAAATTGCAAAAAATAACAATTCTTTCAAAATCTCGGATGTCGGAAACCTTGTGCATGCTGCTATAGGTACGGTTTCTATTACGGATTGGAAAAATGTGTAATTCACGCAGAACGACTTCAAAATAAGGATTTCATCAAAGAAGGCACACGTGACAATTACTTAGATACGGACAGTGACGAGGATGATGTGTGAAATTTCAATTATTTGTTTGATACATATTTTTTGTTAAAGGAATGTGTTTAATCTAGAAGCAATCAACTTTTTCGTGTTTTAGCTGTGTGTTGAAATATTTAGTTATAGGTTTTTACAATTAATTAATCATTTTTTTCCATCATTCTTATGTTTGTTATTCTGTTAAATTATTTGTCATCTTATTTATTGTCAAATATGATATGTAGCACTTGAACTACTACAACGACATAACATGGAATAAATTTGGTGTTAATTAAATAAATATGTGTATCTACATGTTTTCCGTTAACTGTAAAATGTTTTTTTTTAATCTCTACATATTTAAAATTACAGTCCTCTGACGCGTCTGTCTGTCTGTTCGCGATAAACTCAAAAAACTACTGAACGGATTTTCATGCGGTTTTTACCAATAGATAGATTTATTAGGAAGGTTTAGGTATATAATTTGTCAAGGTTTTGTGTAAATTGGTTGAAATATATGATATATAAAGGAGAATGTCTACATGTGGTGAACGAACGGGTTGGCAAGCGGTCGGTGTGGATTTGATTTTTATCCAAATTAACAGATGGCGGTGTTTATAAAGGTTGGGTAATCATCCAGTAGATAGCTTTGTGTTTCGTTAGCCACAGCAACGCGTGGCCGGGGCAGCTAGTTACAAATAAATAAAAATACCGATGTAACATATATATTGTATTGTAAAAAGTATGTTGTTTTATGTTGATGTGCACATTTAGATGTTTTTTGTCTTTAATTTTTGATTCCGAAATATATATGTAATACGAGTTACCGGAGCACTTGTAGGTATTTTTAAACACCTACGCATTTTTATATAATCCTTAAATTCAGACTTGAAGACACTTTAATTCAGTCCCGAAGATAATAAAAACATTTCGTTTAATAAAATTAATTCGTGATTAAGTCGTGAACATTTTATTACTGACTATGGACTTTGACCGTTCATTTAGTTTCTGTTTGACTATAGTCATTGCGTGTATTGGTATATCTCAATAATTTATGCCTAAAATACCATCATGCGCCACCCCTGCAAAATAAAACAACACAATAGCCAAGCAAATGTGAATTTAAAAAATACCGCACATGCGGGTATTTTTTACCCCGCTTCCATTATGCCATTACTGGGTGAAGTAGGCAACAAAACACATTCCAACCAGTTCCTACCCATCTCGGGGGCACCTACCCGTCCATACCCATTCATAATGCATCGCAGGTAACTACTTATTCTCCTGTAATAATAGATGTGTGAAAAAAGCGCTGAAAAAATGTAGGACAGTAGGTAGTACCTACCTATGTATAAATTTTAACAAAATTTAACTACCCATTTATTGTAAAAGCGAGGCTAATAGCTAGCGGTCCACAATGGAGTGCTGATACCAATCCTAACGATGGCAGTGAGGCAAAGTAAGTAGAATAATTAAGTATTTTCTGTTGGTTGTGAAACACCTCATGCTGATAAGGGAACGTACCCATACTACGTGACCAACTTTTTGCAATTTTTAACCCCCCCCCCCTCATTTGTACCAAGCGTGACATTTTGAAGACCCCCCCCCCCCCCCCTAAACGTGTCACGTAGTATGGGTACGTTCCCTAATCTTAATATGTAAAACAAATTCGGATTAGTTACACCATTTATAACTCAAGAACGGCTGGAACAATTTTTATAATCTTTGATTTGTTGGATTTCGTCACTTCATTTGGATAGGGTTCTAACTTCGCTTCACCTTGTTCTGAGATATGAGGTGTCAAAGTTTGCAAAGATGATTTCTCATAATCTGTTTACAAATTTCCGATTTTGATGTTGAACCTTGTGTAAAGTATTTTAATTGAACATATTTTAAATGAAAGTATTTAAAGAGGACGTAAACTTACCCTTTTAGAACATACCTAAACATACAAATAGAACCCTGTGCAACCAGCTAGAGCATAATAATTCATTGCACAAGGTTCTAATTACATTACCCTAATGCTATTCCTAGCTAGGGCCAAGTTCTATTAAAATGTTTTCCATTAAAATACAACAAACTAAAAAACATAAATTAAAATTCTTACATAGATTTCGAAAATTCGTCTTTGGAAACTTAGAAACCTTAGAAAATGGTGAGACGTAGTTAGAACCCTATCCAAATGAAATGACGGACCATAAGGTGCCTCTTATTTAAGATCAACTGTCAGATACAAACAAAATAGAGAGTGTAAGTGATGTTAGAACCTTGTGAAATGAATTATTATTGATAAAGCTTGAAGTTAGAACTTTGTCATACTTATATCTACGAAAATACAACACAGATGGTTCTGAAAATTATTTTAGTTATAGAAATAAGCAAAAGAAATGGTTTGGCATTCAAAGGTCATGTTTGAAAAAAATGTCAGTTAGAACCCTATCCAAATGAAGTGACGATTTGTCTCCGCCCTGAATAGCAGAATAGCAATAAAAATATCGGGAAAATTCACGAAAAAAAAAGTTATGAAGAAAATTCTTTTCCGCATACATTTTGTATGGAACGAATTCTCATCTTTGAAAGAGCTTCTTTTTTTTTACAGTGAATACCGCACAAGAATCTCAACTGCTCCCGTCTGGAGCCAGTGAGACCATGACATCCCCAATTGGGGTATGTTGTGAGGCTGAAGGTAGTGGGGAGGGGAAGGAGGTGGGGAAGAGGAAGGTTATTAAGTACCTGGCTATTCAGATCTGGTCACCAAACACGGCTAAAGCCATTTTCAAGCAACGTTTCAATTCTGAATGGTGGTCTTAAGGGCGATACTGATAGTATCTTCTACTCTGGAACATGCCGCAAATATACTATATATTATTTTAAATGAATTAATTGTGAAATAACACAAATTAATCAAATAAAATTTATTTGCGCATGCCGGGTTCGAAACCCGCGACCTCCGGATTGTGAGTCAAGAGTTTTACCCACTGGACTACGGAGGTCGTCGAGCTGCAGGAATATTGTGATAAGTATAATATTGAGTAATGAATGAAATCCAAAAATTCAAAAACGTCAAATGTCAATGCACCAATTATTTTGCTTTTGTTCTTAAACATATAATGCTGCCCCTCTTTCTTACACACTAAATGTTAAAAGTCGAAAATGGGACAAAGGTGAACGTATGTCTGTACCCCTCCAAAGGAAAAATACATTGATTAGGTATAATAAATATCCCTCACACTTAATAAGAAAATGAAACGCAATTCCCGTAAGTAAGTGGAAAAGTAAGAAAATCACAAAAATTATAAATCCGTACACAACGCCACCTCTGATACTGACAAAAACAAAACACGGACAGTTGCGCATCGATAATTGCTTCATTGTGTAATTTTTAATTTGATAAAAAAGTGAAATTAATTCAGATAACAAGTTAACACACCAGTTATTGATCTGAGGAGGTACGAAGTTTCCGGGCTGCTAGTACCTACATAAAATCTTAAAAATCGAGGTTTAGAACTTCCAATTTTTCTCCTCCAAAACACGACCACGTCTGCACGTTTTGCTTTTTTTTTAAATTCATTCTCTATTCCTATTGTATACCTACTGAACGCCTGTCAGTGGCGTTCAAATCAATTTTAACGATTTTTGGAGGGTCCTAACTCTTATAAGAAGTATTATTATTATATTCATATTAGGTACCTATATCCATTAAAAAATGTTTGCACTAGTGTAAAAGTCCAGATAGGAAATTGGGGAATACGTTTGTGTGGACAAACGCCGCACAGTGATTCGTTTCATACATGCTAGACGCTAAAAACTCTTACATATGATTAAATTATTTTTAACCCTCTATTGAGGTGTAGTCAACACTAATTTTATGAAAATTAGTGTTAAAAATAATTAATACATATATTTTTTTTCGTTTTTTTATTATTATTTTTTTATAATATTTTTTTAATAATGTGTTAATAGAGTATTTGAGGTTTATAATAAAACAATTATATGTAAAAAGTAAAAAAAAAAGTGTATTTTGAGTGTAATAAATTGTTAAAATTACGCTCAAATTAAGGCTTATTTTCAAAGATATAAGCCTTATTTGGTTTTTAACTTTTTTTCACCACTTGCACTGACCTCATCAAGTTCAAATGTACTTAAAATTTTGTTAAACATTCCCTCAAGCCTGGAAATCCCGTATGTGGTTCCTGTAAAATGAAAAAATAGTAATAATGTGGATTGGTGTGGGTTAATATCGAAACTGATATGAGTAGAATATTAGTAGCACTATTTAAAAAAAAAATTTTTTTTTGCGATAAACTCTCGAGAAGATAGAAATTTTACATTTTTTAGGCCAAAAAAAAAACACAAAACTTATTTATTATTTAAAAAACAACTAAAATTATTTACACTAAAGTATTAAGAAAAAACTTTAAAACATATAGTCTGTCAAAAAAGAGTAGAAAATATAAAAACTGGAACTACTAAATTTGTAGACCGGCAACACCAATTTAACTGTCAAATATTTTTTTGAAGTGCAATGACACTGAATGAATAGAACACAATAAACCACATTTTAAAAAAACATTTTTCTTCATGACATAAATTTGATTAAAAGATGATTTATAAAGCGATTTGCTTTAATTTAATTTAACATAAATTTGAATTTAACAATAGATAGAAAGGAAGAATCACTAATGGTGAGTTTAGTTATACTACTTTTAGATCTGAATGAGTTAAATATATTCAGATCTAAAATTAGAGACATAATCTAAAGCCCAGGCAACGCTAGGTACTTTATCTAGTATTAAATAAATATGAGCAATTTCTAAACTGTGCTTTATATTTTATTACATTATAGTTATTCTTCATTATGTTAACACAAAATTTTAAAGGTATAATAATAATATACCTATATGCAATTCTAATTTTGAGATCGGCGAGTATCTATACTGCAATGAAAAAATATTTTTTCCACTATTATGCCTTTTTAATTTTTTATAAAAATGTAGGTTACACAGCTTTACTTTAACACCATGAGTTATGTGTTTAGTATTGCCATTTGATCAACAGTGGCGCCTTCATATATTTTCTACTCTTATTTGACAAACTGTACCTTCCAAAGTAGCCTCCATTTTACAGAACCGAAAAAAAAACACTTATCAAACGAAGTACACAATTTTAAACGTCGAGCTGCAGCGAGCGAATAAATGCAAATGATAATTTCACAACACATTATCCGACTTTAGGCCTCTGGGATGAGTAAATGCGTGCACTATTCCCCCAATTAAGCATGCATTTATTATCCTGTCTATCTGGTAATGTCGACATGACCTCATTGTTTGGGAATTCAAAAGTGACTTATTAGCGTCTAGCTTGTATGAAACGAATCACTGTGCGCCGGTCGGTTTCCTCTTAACTGGTAGAGGGAGGATGAAAGTAGATTACTGAAATACGGAGAGATAGCCATAAACGACCTCCGTAGTCCAGTGGGTAAGACTCTTGACTCACAATCCGGAGGTCGCGGGTTCGAACCCGGCATGCGCAAATAAATTTTATTTGATTAATTTGTGTTATTTCACAATTAATTCATTTAAAATAATATATAGTATATTTGCGGCATGTTCCAGAGTGGAAGATACTATCAGTATCGCCCTGGTGTAAGACCACCATTCAGAATTGAAACGTTGCTTGAAAATGGCTTTAGCCGTGTTTAGTGACCAGATCTGAATAGCCAGGTACTTCCCAACCTACCTCTTCCCCACCTCCTTCCCCTCCCCACTACCTTCAGCCTCACAACATACCCCAATTGGGGATCCCATAGTCTCACTGGCTCCAGACGGGAGCAGTTGAGATTCTTGTGCGGTATTCACTGTAAAAAAAATATATATATATATTTATGGTAGTGTGAGAAATACGGAGAGATAGCCATAAATATATTTATGGTAGTGTGAGAAATGTGGGGATTCGTACAGAATGCAAGGTTGGTGTAAGCGTAATGTGTAATTTATATTTTGTTTATTAGGTTTGTCAACAGTGATTCACATCAAAGCTTTCACAGATACAATTACACTGAACATGGTTGATGCTATCACTAATTAAAGACAAACACAACATTGATAACAATTAAAGTGATGCTATCACTAATTAACGGACGTATGAAGCCATCCCTACCACTGCGGTAGGGATGGCTTCATACGTCCATCCCTCCTTGACACATCGACCCACAGATTCCTACCCGCCCCTAATACCCTTTTCCTTCCCAGAACTTTGTCTCCCTCTTTACCAAAAAGACCCTCCACACAGCATCCCTAAAGATAACATACACCCTGAGGGAAATTATTTTCTTCAAGGCCTCCTATGTGGAGCTAATGCAAAAAAATGCTAACTCAGAATCAAGTCAACTCGACACCTCTTTGAAGTCATTAAAAATAAATGTTTTTTTTTTTAAATTGCCCGTATCCTAACCTAACGGTTCACGGCGAGTTAATCGAAAACGAGTTCATAGAAAACGAGTTCATCGAAAACGAGTTAATCGAAAACGAGTTTATCGAAAACGAGTTCATCGAAAACCAATTCATCGAAAACCAATTCATCGAAAACCAATTCATCGAAAACCAATTCATCGAATGATCAATTTAGCGAATCGCCGATTCATCGAAAAAAAATATTTTGTAGATGTTTGAGTAAAATGCCGAGCGGACCGGGAAGTCTGCGGACTGGTCAATAAAAGTTCACAATAAATTTATATATAAAAAAATGATAATAAAACTTTTGACAAGGAAACTAATTTACATAAAAGATTAATTAGTAAAATGGTTTTACTAATTAATCTAATGACTATCATACTTGGTGTATTGATAAATAATTTTTACATTTTACATTCGGAAAATACGCCATTGGAGGACCCACCACTTACCCGCCCTGGTATAGGTAACAGATGGTTACCCCTTCAAGGCTCTTGCAAGGACTCTAATTTTTTTGGTGAAAACGACTCTACATTTGATAACGAAACTAGACCTCCAATGTCCCTGCATACGTTGTTAGTAAGCAGTATGCAAGTGCTTAGCGGGAAATACAGATACAATAGGTGTTAGTATGATAAAATATAGGCAAGACAATGAGACAGGTTGGTGAAAGTTCACGAGGTGGCAAGCGCTGGGTGATTGTATCCAGCGTATCCTACAAGCACCTGTTTGGGAAGAAGACACAGTAGATAAGTAATAAGGGAATGGCAAACGGTTGGGAGTCCTCTTCAATCGATTGGCAGTCCCAGCAAGAATGCGCATGACATTCGGTCTAGTCGTGAACCACACTCAGCTTCCGCGCCCCTTAGCCGGTTCCTCGGTGATGCCTCAAAGAAAAGTAAATGGGAGATTGGGGGGGAAATACCCGACGACCCTAAGGAATTCAGCGTCGAGTAGCCGGAGGCAAGGCGAAGGAGAGCCGAGGTCGCCCCCCCCCAAACCTAAAGCCTGCACATGTTGCTGGGGGTGGCGCAATTAATTTTAGAGGACACCGTGCCATCGTCGACCGACTCCTGTTGATGCAAGGACGAGGTCTAACGCACCCCCAGAAGGGGAAAAAGAAACATAACAAAATAAATAGATGCAGTTCAGTTCAGCCTTCTGAACGAAGCGAAGTAGCATTGTGAGACTAAAAACAAAAAGAGAACAAAGAAACCAAAACAAAATTTAAAAAAAAACAAAGTCGATAATACGCCAGGTATTATTATTGTCTTTACTTATCTTTTCTTATATATAAAAATGAATCGCTAAATGTGTTGCTAAGCGCAAATCTCGAGAGCAGCTGAACCGATTTCGCTAATTCTTTTTTTAGAATATTCCTTGAAGTACGAGGATGGTTCTTACGGAGAGTAAAATTAAGAAAATTGGATAATTTCAGAAAACCTAACGACTATCGCACGTTTGACAGTTCGTGTGTTTAAGAATGACATTGCTATGATTGTTAAACCAGGATTCTATTTTTGAAAATCTTTAGGTTGATAAATTTATTTAAAGTAGGTACTCCCCTAATAGTTTGAATCGAATCAAGAATTTTAGATATTTTAAATAGGTACCTATGTTAGGTACCAAATTTAATATACATGAAAAATGGAAATTTGAATAAAAATTGTAAAAAGCGGCACGCGGGCTGTTCAAAAACTGAATGTACTGGGATTGAATACATGGAACGCGGGAGGAGGGTTGGCGGGACGAGGGAGCGGGAATGGGAAGAGGGAAGCCGGGGAAGGTGGAAGGGGAAAGCGGGAGGGGAAGGGGACGTGTGAGGGGGGAGGGGTACTCGGGAGGGGGGTTTGCGAGACGGGGGAAGGGCGGGGGAGTGGAGTGGGGTGAGGGAAGGTGGAGGTGACGGAGTGGGAACGCGAGAGGGGAAGAGGACGCAGGAGAAGAATGGGAGGCGGAAGGGGAACGGGACGAATGGGAAAGGACACTCAGGGAGAAACAATTTCTTTATTAAATGGCATAGCAACGCATGCCGGGACCAACTAGTTATAAATATTATTAGACATGTTTTTTATATAAAGGACAGGGGATATTAACAAATGGTACGCTCAGCAATTCTCTCTAATATCTACAAAAAAATCGATGAATTGGCGACTCGATGATTTAATCATTCGATGAATTGGATTTCGATGAACTCGTTTTCTATTAACTTGTTTTCGTTAAACTAGGTTTCGATGAACTCGGTTTCGATAAACTCGTTTTCGA
Organism: Limnephilus rhombicus; assembly: GCA_929108145.2. NCBI lineage: Eukaryota > Metazoa > Arthropoda > Insecta > Trichoptera > Limnephilidae > Limnephilus > Limnephilus rhombicus. The sequence goes on along the minus strand of OV815292.1, from coordinate 17,017,434 downwards.
TGAATTTGCTTTCGATGAATTGATTTTCGATGAACTCGTCGGTTACCAACTTAACGTATCCTATTTAACCATATTTTTAAATATATATTTTTAATCACTTTAAATGACTTTTCAAAGGAGGTGTTGAATTGATTTCATTCTGAGTTGTCCGGTCACAATTTATTTGTACAGCGCCCTTGAGGTAAATTTTAAGAAGGGCCCTGTTTAAATCAACCAAATATTATTATTATTATACCTAGATACCTAACATGGACATTGTAACCTACCCTAATAAAACACAAGTTTTGTAATAGGTATGAATATAATAAAAAGCATTAATGATGTGTACCTAAAACATTATTTATCCTATGCAATATTAAAATTATATTGAAAAGTCGGTAAACTCTAATAAAGGAAATGATATGTAACAATAAATGCTGTGTTAGAAGAAACTTACTAATTGAACCCAAAAGTGCCAGCAAAAAGTAACTTACAGCTAAAACCTATTATTTGTAATAGGTAGGAAGGAACACCAATTTAAAAGAAAATAAAACGGGTTTTAGAAATAAACACATTTACATAATAAAATTTATTTATTAGTTATCTATTTTATTTAAATGTCGGCAAGCTAACTTTGTAAATGGCATAACCGTTTTACGTGCAAAAAATATATGACGGCCATTGTTTCTTCCGTTATACCTAACAAAAACACTTTTGAAAAGAACTGTGAGATATTTATTTGAAAGGGTTATTTTCTTAATTTTTTGCTCTATTTTTTGTTTTCTAAGAATCCGGGGTTTGTTGTTTTTGTGTTTCCTAAAGTACCGTTTCTCTACAAAATGTTTCTTTCCACGTTTGTGAAATGTGGAATTAAATATTCTATTATTTACTTCAAGATGTAATGCCTGCCGATAATAATAGTTGGATCATTTTTATAGCGCCGTTTTCGCTAGAATACATAAACAATCCAACATTAAATAACATTTTTCATATCTTCAACTTGACGTGGATAACTTTGCATTCGGTGTCTTCGCTATGTAGAAATAAAAAAAATCTATGTGTTTTAGTTCCTCCTTCGTTGTCTGCAAAGTTATGCATGTCGAACTGTAAATACATGTTTTCAAGAGATAGTACAGTATAGTAGTAGTAGAGAAGTCAATAACTTGTCAAGGTTATTCCCATCAATGTAACATATCATTGAAGAAGTTGAAATCCCAGTTGCGACCGTTATCTTTTTTTATTTTTCTGTGTCTTTTGTCTTTCATATTTTAATTTAGATAATTATAACATATTATCTTCTTCTTCAATGATATATTACATTGATGGGATAACCTTCAAAACTTATAAAAAGAGAGTTGTCCTAATAAACATATAATATTCATTTAGACTTTTACAAAAAGGGTCAATAGGGATTCCACATACCTATATGAAATCGGATAGGTACGTTTATCCGAGACTCTATCTAGGTTACAAACCAGTTCTTCTTATGTTTCTTCACTTCTTGTTTCCAATGAAAAAGGTAGTTGTCAATACTATGGAAAAAAATAGTCGAAGATAGCACAATAACGTCACAATCACTGAAATCAACATGAAGCTTGCTAACTGTCTAAAACTGAACTTAAAAGTGAATGAAGTTATATACAATATCATAGCTATCTACCGCACACACGGATCGAACCCTAACAGTTTTATTATAGAATTGGAACAGTTATTGCTACAACTAAAAGGTACTTGTAACGTTGTCACAGGCGACTTTAACGTGAACATTTTGATTGGGGCAAAAGGTAAGGTAAAGGAAGATTATATAAATGTAATGACATCGCTTAACTATAAATCATTTATAAATAATGCAACACGGAATGTCAGTGGACAAACTCCTTCCTGCATCGATCACATATGGTGCAACTCAAATAACAATGAAAAAAACATGTCAATATTATGGAAAACCAGCATAACCGATCACTATACCTGTATATTTGTTACCAACATTGATAAAAGAAGTTCCAACTCTGACAAAATTGACAAGAAAAAATGTGAAAAAAAATATTTAAATATGGAAATTTTAAGAACAAATCTTAAAACGGAAACCTGGACATCAATATTTGAATCGGAAAATCCAAATACCTGTGCTGAGAATTTCGAAACAGTTTTCCAAAATCACATAAACCTATCCACACAAATAATTGTTTCTAAACCAAAATCTAAACACAGATTGATAAAGCCATGGATAACCCATGGACTAGTAATTTCAATCAGAAATAAAGAAAAATACTACCACCAGTCTAGAAAATTCCCTAATGATGAAAAAATCAATACCTTCTACAAGAAATACCGTAACAAACTTGCGCTTTTAATTAGACTGACAAAAGAAAAGTATTTTCGTAATAAAATAAAAAATGCTGGTCAAGACAGCAAAGAGTTTTGGAAAATCATCAATACAATAACCAACAAAAGCACGAAAAAAAAGTTACCTAAAGAAATTACTCATCACGGAATCAACACTGACGTCGAAAAAAATCCAAAACTGTGTGGTAACATTTATAATGAATATTTTGCTAATGTCGGCCCTAATCTTGCTCGTAATATTATCCTAGACAACAAACAAAAACAAAAACCAGAGCACAACTCAACTATTGAAGAAGGTTTCCACACATTTGCTTCAGTAACTGATAAGGAAGTCGAAAGCGCTGTAATGGGTTTGCGAGGATCAGCAAGCCCTGGCTATGACAATATAACCGTAAAAACATTAAAAGCCGTTCATGAGATAATCAGCAAACCGATTGCTCATATAATAAATGTAAGTCTAAAGAAGGGTGTATTCCCGAACAACTATAAGAAGACTATTGTCACCCCTGTTTATAAATCTGGAGATGAAAAAAATATCTCCAACTATCGTCCCATAGCACTCACATCAAACATTGCAAAAATCTATGAAAAAATTGTTAAAAAACAACTCAACAATTACATAAAAGAAAAAAAGATAATGAGCCCAAACCAATTTGGGTTTAGGGACAATCTCAGCACTCAAGATGCAATTGCTAAATTAACTTCAACAATAATACAAAAATTAGATAATGGAGAAAAGTGTTTTGGTATATTCATCGACTTACGCAAGGCATTTGATAGCATATCACACTCCAAACTAAATGAGAAACTCATACAAACTGGATTGGACGGAACAGTACTGTCATGGTTCCAAAGCTATCTAAAAGAGAGATTACAATACGTCAAAATAAATAATACACTAAGTGAACCTAAAACCTCATCATTTGGTATACCACAAGGAACTGTCATCGGTCCTATCCTTTTTATTATATATGTAAATCAAATGTTCACTCTTCCCATAGTTGGAGATATCATATCTTATGCAGACGACACTGTAGTTATCACTAAAGGGAAATCATGGGAGGAAACAATGAGTATAGCAAATATCAATATAAACATACTCAAAACATGGTTTGACCTAAATTGTCTCTCACTTAATACGGAGAAAACTTATTTTATTCCTTTTTCTTTGAAAGAAAAAAATGTCGAGAACAATATAACTATTAAAATCCATTCATCACAGTGTGAAAATAAAAAGGAATGCAACGATGAAAATTGCCTACCAATAACTTGCAAAAATAGTATAAAGTATTTGGGTGTCATAGTAGATAGACACTTAAAATGGAAAGAACAAATCCAAAATACAGTAACCAGAATAAGAAAACTTATATACATATTTATTAGACTGAGAAACATCTTATCATCTAATATGATCAAAACTATCTATTTCTCTCTTGCCCAATCTATACTACAATATGGTATAATCGGGTGGGGTGGGACTTTCAAAACAAACCTCTTACCTGTAGAAAGGGTACAGAGGTTGATTTTGAAAGTCATCTTACGAAAACCATCTGTATTTCCAACAACACAGCTATTTGACTCTTTTAGGGTTCTCAGTCTTAATAAAATTTTCAAAAAGAACTCATTATTGCAAACTCATAAAGATCATTTCAATTCATCAACAATAACATTCACAAACATAAACAACCGACCACGATCACAGGGCAATTTAGAAATTCCAAAATTTAAAACGAGTGCTTCCCAACACCATTATGCTTATCAAGGTATAAAATTTTTCAATGCTCTCCCATATAAAATCAAGTCTGAAAAAAATTATAAAGTTTTTAAATCCCAAATAAAAACACTAATAGACCAACCCGACACTAATTATAAGTTTTAAATTCACCATCACAATAATAACAACAAAAAAAATAAACTAGGACATAATCTCTAAAAATATTTCATCACCATATCAAATTGAAAGCAAGTACATACGCATTATTTGCAGGCACCAAATTGTTACAACTTTATTATATGTACCTACTCTGACAATATTGTCAGTTATTATGTCCACTTGTCTTCATGAATATATATTTTATTAATATAAGTACTTGTAATAACATACTCTGTGTAACTATGCATTTTACAATGGCACTCCAAAATTCAAGCACGAGAAATATTTTCTCTTTTGAATTGTGAAGTTTCATTAAAAAGAAATTTACATATTGTTATTAGCCTTAAGAACCAAATGTTTTACTATGAATCTGTATACGTATGTATTTTTTTAAATAAAAAAAAAAAAATAAAAAATAGTAATGTTTATTCTAAAATTTTAAATATGAGATTGACAAATATTACCTACGTTCAAATAAGAGGTGGCAGTTGCCGAATTGGTAAGGCATTTGTCCCGATAAGATGAGAGGTTCTGGGTTCGTATCCCAGTTGCGACCGTTATCTTTTATATGGTTCCATGCCAACTCAGAATGAAACCAACTCAGAACCACCTCAGAGAGGTCATTAAAAGCTATGAAAAAATAATTTTAAAATAGCCGGTAACCCTAACCTGACTTAACCTATTTTACCAATTTTTAAAATATTTTTTTATCATCACTCTCGATGACCTTTCTGAGGTGGTTCTGAGTTGGTTTCATTCTGAGTTTGCCGGTCACCCTTTTATATTACCGTGTCTTGTTCTCTTTCATATTTTCATTTAGATTATTAGTGTTGTCTTCTTCTTCAATGAAAATGTGAGAGCTTAAAAATCCCCTAAAACGACAAAATATTCTTCTTAATAGTTCAATTACTGTAAAATTACATTTTTTACGCGTGAAAAAAGATTCCCCTCGAATTTTTTTCTAATCTATCACCCCTCGTTTTGGGTTCACCGAATAAAACCCCAAGTTGACAGCCTAAAAAGCCACTTAAAAACCAAGAGGAGGGTACTTACTTAGTTTGTATTTACGGTACATACCGCCAGTCGCGTGGCAAGCCACCTCTGCTCTATGCCCTCTTCAAAAAAGCGGCAAGGCGGAAGTGGATTTGATTTGAAAATAGAACAGTAATGTTCTGGGCGAGGGGAGATGTTTTTTGCGCGTGGCAATACCATATTCTAAATTTAAAAACTTAACGGGGCGTTTACTAGTCGGGTAGGTAGGTGCTAGGTAATAGAACCCCAACGAAATGTTGCAAATTAAAATTTTATTATTCTGGTTACTTACGGAATTATCGATAAGGAGTGACTTTAATTTCGTTGCGAAAATACATTTTTATTTTTAGAAGCTAGCTGTTTCGCTTTCCGAACGCGAAACAAAATAAATATATTATCTACCTACTAGCTGAAGTCCCCGGCGATTCCCAGGCTTTACACAGAGTTTTCGAAATCAAATGTAGACAGTGACCTTCCTCTTGTTTTGAAGGTCACATGTGCAAAATTTCTTCAACCTCGGCTTAAAACTGTAGAGTTGTTTAACATACAAATCAAATCCACACCACCCGCTTGGCCATCACATTCATACATTCTCCTTTATATTTCAATCAATTTACACAAAACCTTGACAAAATTATATACCTAAATCTTCCTCGTGAATCACTCTATCTATTGTTGAAAACCGTATGGAAACCCGTTCAGTAGTTTTTGAGTTTATCACGAACAGACATACAGACGCGGCGGAGGACTTTAATTTATAAATGTAGAGATGCATAATTATACAAGTTAAGATGAATATATACGTGAAATCCTATTTAAATACTATTTTGATTAATCTTTACAACGAATCGTCTTCCAGTATGAACATCAAAAAATATGCTACGGATAAATCGAAGCTTTTACTAGCTTTTCTATGTATTGGAATTACAATAAATTATTATTTACATAACAAAAAATATAAGCGTAAACCACCAAAAAAATGTTTTTTCATGACTTAACTATGAAGTAATTACAAGAAACAATTTTTTTTAAATACCCATTTATGACTAAGACTATTTTTGAGGCTTTCCATGTTCTAACTTTTTTCGTTCTTATAAAATTATGCACAAAATAAATAAAAACCACTTTTTCGCTTACTAGCCTCGTGCAAACAGACGCTCGATTTTAAAATTTTGCAGGCATGAGATTCGAAATATTTCTAGCGTTTATATTCCTCTTAAAGTTATTTCTTGGTATCCGGTAATTGACGGTAACATCAAGGCTAAACGCAAAATAACATGTTGACGTACCTATATTGTAGCGCCAGCTCGTAGAGGAGTGGAGCTGGCGACACGGTATCGCTCCTAAGTAGATAAGTATATCTATATATCACCCCTGACTATTACACAACTGCCCTGATGATGTACACTGTAACGCTGTCCGAAACGTTGGCTAAAGAAGGAGGTAGCGCAACACGGCATAATATCCCAAACACTAATAACAAAAAAGTTAAAGATGGTTTGGGCATGTAGAGCAAATGGTGAGAAAGGAGTGTAAGAAGAATATACGGGGCAAATGTGAATGGGAGAAGAAGTCGGGGACGCCCGAGGAAGACATGGCACGATCAAGTGAATCAGATACATGAGTCGGGCCATGTCAAAAGTCAGAATAATAATAAGTAGTCAGAATGTATGAGACGATGTGTGAATGTGAAAGAGGCAAAGAGTGTGTGTCAAGACCAAGTTATTTGGCGATCCGTCCCCTCTACCTACCCCTGCGGGCAAACGGCGTGATGGTTAGTTAGTTATTTTATCCATAAATATGGGTGATAATTCACAAAAATGGTGTTAAAACTTAGCAAAATAATTTTATAGAGCTAAAACCTCTTTATCAGAAGGCTAAAACTTGTAAAAGCTCTGGGGTCATAAATTTTGCACAGAATTTTGTGATCGCTACGGTGCAACTATAAAAAATTAGTCATGACGCCATATTGTTTGCTTAATAATATACATTCGGCTGTTTACCTAGTGCAAAATAAATTAACACCGAGTACCTACCTAATTACGATTATATTAAAAAATAAAATTGTGTCTTAAAACATGAATATTATTCTTCCTGAAACAATTTAATTAGCCTCTCTCAAAAACCAATTATATTAGGTACCTACCTAGACACAATTATTAGTGAATCTATAACACGTGTTTTTCATCCACTGAAAATATCATTCTAAAATAATATGGCAACACATAAAACCCGGATCGTTTCCGTGTGTTGACAGCGTAAAAAAACATCCACAAAAAGCGTCATTATTTATCTTTAACGGTAGGTACCTACCAACCTTCCTGTAGGTAACAGGTTCCTAACCTCAAAAATTAACCCCGGATAATAGCGGAAAAAACTCCCCTCACCTTTTTGTAGGTTATTTTTTAATACATTGCGTAAAAAGGGGAGTTTTTACGTTGTGTAAAAAGGGAGTGTTTTTTCATATTGCTTAATTTATATGACCCTATTTTTAAGGGGGGTATTTTTAGGGTGGGTATATACAAAGAAAAAATGGCGCACTTGTTCGAGAATTCAAAAGTACAGGTTGACTTCCGTATAAAAAAATTTGTTGTGTTTTGTGGGGTGAGAAAATTGAGCGGCACGGTTGGGGGGTCGTTTTTTATTATTTAGGAACTTTTTGTTTTGCTTTGTGATGAAGGATGTAAAAAAATTAAGAGTTAACGGAGTGTATTTTTTAAAGCAGGGAGCTTTTTTACAAGTAGAGTTAACTTTTTTAAAGATAACAGCACCTTTTTTTTAAAATAAATACAGTTATTCAGTTGTGTATTGTAAGAACCTACCTATCTAGATGTATTATTATGAATTCTCATTTTACAATCCTAATAGATGTTTTTTGCGAAACATCGCCTTCTTTCATAATCTATGCATTAGGTTAGTTTTGCGTTAGGTAGTTAGGTACCTACCTACCGAGCATTGAGTACCTATATACACTTTAGTCTACACAATAAACACGCCTTTCATGTAGATTTGGATGGAAACCAATATTGCCACTAACTTAGTTAGTACCTTTTGGTTCTAGGTTCTAGTCCATTTAGTAGATACGCGGTCCGTGTCTCACACTTGCCTGACATCTAACATCTTATATTGCCAACCCAGTTGATCGAAGTGAAAATTTCATAGTGTTGATGAAACCAGTTCTGCTTTATAAAATGGTCAGACTTTTGGATCACGAAGCAAGCCCACATCGTGTGTCTTGTGTTCTTCATTATTGTAGGTATCGAGGTATTTTGTTTGTTGACTTGAAAAGGTAGGTTACAGCTTTTTTGATAAATTTGACGTTCTGTAACTTTTTTTTCTTAATACTCGTATGTTATTATACAAATCGTTTTTTTAATCTACAAAAAAAATTCACGGTCCACAAAACTGTGAATATATGTACCTATCTAATTACCAATTAGCATTATCCGTTTGTCATTCTACATCAAGGTTCGTAGAAAATGCGTAGCTCATCGAAAGTGATTGGCTAAAATTTGATTGCTTGAAGTGCACGCTCCACCGGGAGATTTCAATTAACGGCAATACAAGTAAAAAATAATCATTTGTTTCGGGACTTCAAACTGCGTCACGCGTTTCCGACGAGTTTTTTTTTAGCTAATCTCGTTAAACGCATTTTCTACGAACCTTGATTCTACATCTATCTGTGATTAGTGATTACCAAAGTTTTGATATTAAAGATGTGGTGATATTATTTATTATATCTGCTGCATAGGTATCCTCGTAGTTTAAATTTTATTCTTGATAAGTTGGCGAGTACCTACATATCTATTGATTTATTAGTGCTTAGATAACTAATGGTAAGTACTTGCCTTTTTACTTCTTATTTTTTAGGTTGAACTGCCAACTCTACCTACACTAGTTTTTTGAATATGGAATCTTGTGAACACGCGAGTTTGTTCCATAGATTCATTGGAATGAGAGGGAAATGATTTTATTGGTCATGGGTGATTGGTTCATTCTGGGTTTAGTTAGTTTGTGCATAGGTAAAAGGAAAGGGAAAGGGGCAAGGGCAAGGGCAAGTCCAGTGAGTAATCCTGGGTTTCATTAACCCTGGGGTTAAAATCTCCCCCAGCAACAAAACAAAATAGGGATATGCGCGGCGAGAGATCTTTCAAATTACTGTTAATCTCAAAATCGCCTGTAAACCTCACTGCCTAACAGCCAGGGCTGGACAAGTTAGTAATAACCTATATATATATATATATATATATATATATAGGTTATTACTAACTTGTCCATATATATATATATATATATATATATTTATGTATTTTTTTTTTTCATGAATATCGCACAAGAGTCCCAACTGCTCCGATCTGGAGCCAGTGGGGCTAAGGCAACCCCAATTGGGGTATGTTGTGAGACTAAAGGCAGTGGAGAGGGGAAGGAGATATGGCAGAGGAAGGTGGGGAAGTACCTGGCTATTCAGATCTGGTCAGGTCACCAAACACGGCAGAAGCCATTTCAAGCAACGTTTCATTTCTGAATGGTGGTCTTATACCAGGGCGATACTGAGCGTATCTTTCACTCTGGAACGTGCCGCAAATATACTATATATTATTTTAAATGAGTAAATCAAATAAAATTTATTTGCCACGCCGGGATTCGATCCCGCGACCTTCGTAATGCGAGTCAAGCGCCTTACCGCTGCATCACTACGCCGGTCGAGGTCGGTAGGTATATACGTCCAACCAGAGGCGGCTCTAGGGGTCCAGAAGTGGAAGGTCATTTAAAAAAATGATATTACCTATGATACAATGTCATATTAAATATAACAATATTCATTTGTAGGAACCTCACGAGTTTGAGAGTCAAATTCACCCACATACGTCAAATTACGTTTAATATAGTAAATTATTTCATGCGACAAGCGTAAAATATGCGAAATCAACCTACGTTTATCAAACCATCTCTTTCAGACGAATGATATTCAGCATGCTCTCTCTCCCTCACGGCTCTGACCCAAACCGTCTTCAGAATCCGAAAACTTTTTAAAAAGGGACATAATGCCATCTCATTTATTGTGTAGTGCGTAAAGAGACAGAAGATATGATACCAGGGCATTTCATAATTTGACCCAGCCAATCGCAGTGCGTGGGAAAGGAAGCTTCCATTTAAGATGTTAGACGTCACTGCTTGCCGCTGCCGGCTTTCTCTCGCGGTACATTTCAAATACATTAGAATAATACCAGTTGTTTTGATTTGCTTAATATTTCAGAATAATATTGTTTTACGGTCATCTTATAATTTTGGGAGGTTTTTGACCAATTGTCGCGAGGGAAGGACCGCCACTGCGTCCAACATAGGCATACTGTATTGTAAATAACTTCTAAACGTTATTGTAAATAACTTCTATAAATTTAATTCATTTTTCATCATTATCAATGTTCCCAAACGTCACACCATGACATTCACCAGAAATAAACATATACTTAAGTACTCTTATTCACTCAACAATGAACCTGTCATCTCTAAAGCGTGAAACATATCATGTTCGTATAAAATGTAACTTTGCGGCAGAGCAGAGACCAGGGCTCAGGATAGTGGGCCAAGTAGTTATCTGTCATGTAGGTAGGGTTTTCAGTCAAATAAAAGAAGATGAACTTTATAAAAATGTATTGAATTCCAAACCAAAAAAAACAACATGGAAGTGTACAAACTTCATACCAAGGTAAAAAAAGGAAATATAAAAAAATACACATACCAGATGGACTCCTAATGGACACGCTAAACTAACTATACGGAAATAACCCCGGTAGACGAACGCGATCTTGCTTCGCAATGAGAGAACACGAGACGGGACGGGAACTCCAGTCTTCCCATATGGGAACGGCGCGGAATCCAGAGCACCAAGGTTGTCCTTCTAATTGGGCAGGAGGCCGCTATACCTCCAAGGAGCGCATTCAGCCACGGGCCATCTCGACGAACTCCAATCAAAAGGCACGTGGCCCCCAACAGTATCCAAGTCTGGCGTATTACGGTTAGCAGACCGTGACTTTGCGACGCGGGGTCGTGAAGGCATATTATAGTAGCCAACACCAGGACCAATTCACTTCACGATTCCTTTTCCAGAAATAATTCCACAAAACGGCCAACCAGCCACATCGGAAAAAAGTGGGACTTTCACGTCATCCACTATAAATAACTCGTACACGAACCTCGCGTGTTACGTAAAAACACCCCGCGTTCTTTTAGGTTTAAAAATCGACTTAGATTCTCATGATAAAATCCAATAAAACACTTTTCCAGTGAGTGACCAATTTCCGACCCAACTGCCCAAGTTGATCGGAAGGAAGTGCCCATAAACAAAAAGGAAGCTCTCTCTTTTCCAAAAATTACCAGTGTCCAAAAAAACACCATAGACAAAATAACCACCTAAGCAAGAACTGCATTAGTCACATAATTATTTATGTGACAATTCCCTTCCCACGAAAATGTTTGCCCTCAAACATGAAAAATTAAGTCCACAAACTAACTAAACTATGAGTCCATCAGGTATCTAAAAATTGATAACATAACATTAATTAGTAATTAAAATAACAACTTAGAACTAAATTTCTTAAAGGTAAATCTCTTAAAATTAAATTTCTTAATAATAAAGAACAAACAAGAAAAGAAAGGCACGAAAACAAGGAGTCAACCATCATCTACTAAATTAAACAAAGTTTTGAATTTATTTTTAAAAAAAGGAGACCTGTTGTTTTCGTATCAATCTAACAAGATTTATACTTATAAAATACTCAACATTTTATATTTTAAGAAAAAACACAACCAAATAAATTGTAGAAAAGAAAAAAAATTTGATCACTTTTCCTTATACAGGAAATAAAGGCCAATTTGGCTTCACTTTTTAGGGTTAAACAGCCCTCACTCGCACTGAATTTACGCTATATTTGAATAGCAAAAAAAAAGCAACCTATCTAACTAAGTCCATCCGGTTTAACATTCTTAAGATAAAACTTAAAAATAAACAAATACTTAAAATTAAAGAAGCCTAAATTATGAAAATAACTATATAGATATACATTTTTCAATCAGAACAATGGAGTTCAATGTTGGCAAAACTAGGACACAAGAAAATACTTTTCTGTGTTATAAGTAATATAGAATCAGTATACAAACTGTCTATCAGACGTGGGCAGAGTAGGGATCTTACATTGGATCATCTAACTGTCATTATTGAACCAGGATTTACAATTCCGAAGAAATACCTATATGTAAAAAGGTCGTCAAACTAGAATAATATTTAAATTATCCAATTTTCAAAAATCAAATCAGGTCAGGTTTTATAAAACAATAAATACCTGCCAATCAAGGTGGTCAGATTAGGATTTACATAACACAATACCTATCTATCAGATCATGACAAAAGTCAATTGGTACTTAACAGCAAAACAGAAAGTTAAGCTCGCAGCTTAGGATATCCAAAAATCCATTAAACAACCTGCATCAAAAACTCAAAAGAGTGACATTGTTTGTAAAAAAAATGAGACCACGGTAATACCCAAGCTGGCATCCCTTAAAAAAAACACTCTACGTGTGCACAAAAGTCAGCATTTCTTGTACAAACAAAACAAAATGTGTGATCAACTATGGCTTTCAGTGAGTTGACACTATTCGAGGTGTGATCAATTTAAAATTTTAATGAATGACACTAGTAATACTTAATTTAAAGTTTAATAATGATACTAACAGTAAGACATTAATGTTTATATTATTTAGAGTTAAAACTATACAGAACACACTTTCCTGTATTAGAGGCAAAGCGATAATTCCAAAGGAATTAATTATTAGTTAAGCATGCCAAAGCAGTACTTTCCTTGTTAGAGACAGAAACAACTTTCTTATGAACTAAGATTTATATAAAGAACTTACAGGAAAGCTATGCAATACTTAAACTTATGAATACTTAACTATCAATAGTATAATTAACAGAACTTTTGTGCATCAGAAAGTAGCTCAAGTCTCCGAAACACAAAATTCCAAGATAATTCTTCTCAAGTTCCCTGGAGGTTCTATGGGCTATGGGCAATAAAAGAGCCTCCAGTGGACTGAAGAAAGAAGGGCATAAACTTAAAAATAATAGCATTACAACTGATTCCGTTAAACAGATGGAACAAGGTATGAAATCAGTGTGTGTGTACTTATGTGAACAAGTATATTATTACCAAAATAATCATACGTTTAATAATACAAAAAAAAAAAAAAAACTCGAAATTAGTGCATGTTATTATTAACAGAAAAGCATATTAACGGAGGAAAGAAAGACTTAACTAACAAAATTTGGGCGCCAGTGACCACAAGGATCACATTCCAGTTTACCGAGGGTAAATAAACGGTTTATCGTCAATGAACTAGAATTAAGTGTCTGTACTGAGCACAAGATTTGGAGGTACCAAACTCCAAAGCATGAGACCAGAACAATCACAAAAGAAACAAATGTAATTAAATGAAGCAGTATGAAGGTTTGGTATTCCCTCATGCCACCGCATAAAAAAGAAAATATTTAAAAAACTTAATAGTTTTTAATATATCTAATTATATGAAGGTAGTATTATTCTAATACTAATATATGCATAGTATTAATTATAAAGATAAGTATATCTATAAATAAATATAGCTAACTATGTATAAACGACTACTTATAAATACCTATAAATAAACTAGGATTTTAATCAAAATATACTTATGAGGTCTAAAATCCTCGCCAAAATTTGACATTAAAATATATGCGTCCATATTGTGTAACTGACGACGACCTTCTGTCATCCTTGTGCACAGAACGCAAAAGATCGTCGGTTATTTATGATAAATGTCTAACCATGTAAATAAAAATTTTAATTTAATTTATAATTAAATTATTATTCTCAAATAATTATATGAAATAAAAGGTAATAATAGGATTAACCAAACTGTTATAAATAATTATTTATTTGTAACACGTCAATTACCAAACACCCTGTACGTATGAACTCGATAAATAGTCATTGATTTTCAATAACGACAAAGCCATTTATAATTTATTTAAAATCACCTTAGAATGCAGTAAATATTTAAAATTACAATAAACAATTACTTATGATAAATGTCTGTCACAAGTCATCTGATGTTTACAAAACAAAAGTAATGTATTTAATAATGAACTTCCGCGGCTTTTTAAGTTAACAAAGCACATAACCTGACAAATGTCAACAAGAATTGACAGCTCGGCTCCGATAAACCATAACATAGATAGCTGACAGTTAAAACAGAATTGCCAGTAAACAGAAAAAATGTTCCCAACAATATTTCGGTTATCACCTCTAGAGATATTATGAATGAATTTTGTGTTTAACATTATCTTAATGGCAACACTTAAAGTTGGTGTCAAAGTAATCAGATGCCTTACGAAAAGGTCAACAAACAATAATATTCAACAGAAACAGAATATAACATAATGAAATGTATTTTCAGAATTTAATTTTCTTAATAGCAATTAAGTGACACACAGTATCTCTACAGAACGGTTAATGTCATTTGACGGCAATAACAATAATTAATAACAATAATACGACACACAGTGTCTCTGCAGACCGGTTAATGTCATTTGACGGAATGAAGAGGCGATAAGTTAATCAAGCTCTATATCAACAAGATAGATAAATAACCAAATATATGCGCACACACACCGATTCATTTCTAATATTATCAGCAAAAATTCTGAAAATCCACCCCACATGACAGAAAAGTACGTTTCGGGCACCGAAAATAACTGATTTTACACGTTGGAAGCGCCACTGAAACGTTGGACGCCACTGAAACATATCATGTTCGTATAAAATGTAACTTTGCGGCAGAGCAGAGACCAGGGCTCAGGATAGTGGGCCAAGTAGTTATCTGTCATGTAGGTAGGGTTTTCAGTCAAATAAAAGAAGATGAACTTTATAAAAATGTATTGAATTCCAAACCAAAAAAACAACATGGAAGTGTACAAACTTCATACCAAGGTAACAAAAGGAAATATAAAAAAATACACATACCAGATGGACTCCTAATGGACACGCTAAACTAACTATACGGAAATAACCCCGGTAGACGAACGCGATCTTGCTTCGCAATGAGAGAACACGAGACGGGACGTGAACTCCAGTCTTCCCATATGGGAACGGCGCGGAATCCAGAGCACCAAGGTCGTCCTTCTAATTGGGCAGGAGGCCGCTATACCTCCAAGGAGCGCATTCAGCCACGGGCCATCTCGACGAACTCCAATCAAAAGGCACGTGGCCCCCAACAGTATCCAAGTCTGGCGTATTACGGTTAGCAGACCGTGACTTTGCGACGCGGGGTCGTGAAGGCATATTATATTAGCCAACACCAGGACCAATTCACTTCACGATTCCTTTTCCAGAAATAATTCCACAAAACGGCCAACCAGCCACATCGGAAAAAAGTGGGACTTTCACGTCATCCACTATAAATAACTCGTACACGAACCTCGCGTGTTACGTAAAAACACCCCGCGTTCTTTTAGGTTTAAAAATCGACTTAGATTCTCATGATAAAATCCAATAAAACACTTTTCCAGTGAGTGACCAATTTCCGACCCAACTGCCCAAGTTGATCGGAAGGAAGTGCCCATAAACAAAAAGGAAGCTCTCTCTTTTCCAAAAATTACCAGTGTCCAAAAAAAACACCATAGACAAAATAACCACCTAAGCAAGAACTGCATTAGTCACATAATTATTTATGTGACAAGCGACACTAAAAAGAGATAAACACGTAAATCTATAGGATTTAGCCTGCGAGAGAATGAGATAGCAATAAAATATTTAGTTATTTCACGGGTAGGTACCTACTCGGTTCCAACATAATACGATAAATCCACGGTCCAACTCAAGTCTCCTCTGGTCTAGTAGTATAAGGCGCCTGACAGAGGACCAAGGATCGATCCCACTAAATCCAAAATATATACATCAGATTTATATTTTATTTGATTATTTGGTGTTATTTCACAATTTACTAATTAAAAATAATACGTAGTATCTATATTTAAGGCACTTTCCAGAGTGATAAATACTTTAAGTACCGACCTGGTGTAAGACCACCATTCAAAAATGAAACGTTGCTTGAAATGGCTTTAGCCGTGTTTGGTGACCAGATCTGAATAGCGAAGTACTTCCACACCTTCCTCTTCCCCATCTCCTTCCCCTAAACACATAAAAAACAACAATTTCAACTAGGATTGTACTTTTTTCGGTAGGTAGGTACTTACTATTTTTTTTTTGTTATTTTTCTTCACTTTTCTTTGAAGTTCTGTTTTATCATGCGACCGGTCAAAAGTAAATGAATTAAACGGAAAAGAGCATGATGAAACTATCAGTTTTGTGAACAGTAGACCTTGCTTCCCAAAAAGTGTGTTCTTAATTTTTATTAATTTAATAAATCAAAACCAAAATTTCTTCTGAAATCAATTATGTACAAAAGATATTCTAATGCACGAATTCAAAACCAGGATAACTTTACACAGACAAACTCGGGCCGGTTCAAAAGATCTACATTACAACAAACATTCCACCAACCCACAACTAAAACGACTTTTGGACAAAGAAATATGCAATACTACTCTAAAAATTATTTAATTTACTCCCTCTTGTAAAAAAAAACAATAAAAAATAACCGACTTCAAAAGAAACATTAAGATATGGATTATGGATATGGGATGGAGGAATATAGACACAATTTTGCAACCTAACAAAGATTAATGCTTGTATTGTGCTTTCTTTTAGATAAAACTTTATAATTTTAGAATGGGATACCCCGGTAAGGACACATATTTTCTTAAAATTTGTAAAACAAAGAAGAATAAAAATAAATTACATATATTACAAGATTTGTAAATGGGTAAGAAGGTACTTAATAAACCACATATTTTTATGTAACATTTGGTTTTTATTTCAATTAAGGAATTATATATATAATTTATTTGTCCAAAGAAACGTCACTATCCCAAAGCCAATAATACTTCTTTCAAACTTTCTTCGGGTAAGGTAGGTATAGGTAAAACATCTTAAGTTGGAAGCAATAAAAATGCTTAGTATTGATGTATTGGTCTATCTGTGTGAACGTCAAGCGACGCCCACAAAACCGATTAAGGCTCTCTGTCTTGCTTACGCCCACTTATTGCAACTAGTTTGAAGAGAGGCAAGTTTTACGACACCCTTTTGAGGCTGTACTTACAGGATGTTCTATTCTCATCATTCGGTTCGTAATTTAATTTAAACATACGTGCACCTACATTTCGCAAGTGACAAAATCAAATTTTTAAATTTGAAATAATAAATAGTTTTCATTATTTTTAATTCGAATCTTTATTAGTAGATTTACAGAGTGTTTGTAAAGTGTTTGTAATATTTATACGATATCATGGAGTCCTGTTATGAAACGGAACGTGGCAAATCACTGAATAGACCAACTCGTGAAATTTTATTCCGTATGTTTAATTATTTTACTTATAAAAAACGGTGGTCAACTTTTAAGCATAAATGACTTGTATGATTTGACGTCTAAGGCAACTGGAGTATCACAGACTAGTACCTATTCAACAGTTAATCTTTTGTACCTTTGTGTTAGTAATCTGTCATATTTTAGATAATATACGTATAGATAGTTGCTGATGATGACTGATACATAATTAAATAATTACTGTTGCTAATGGTTGCTAACACACAATTATAAAAAATAAATAATCCATAAGCAGCAAAAATTTTAAGCACAGATTTTGCAAATCACACTTCATTTCAACATTAGGTTCTTGGTTTAGGTAAACCAAGTAATTCATGCGTATTGAGTTTTAAACGAAACTTTACAAATGTCAAATCCGTACAAAAAATGGCGGCAATGGAGATGTTTTATATGGGAAATTTATAACTTTGAAAACCGAATTTTAATGCCTGTTTTTCCATCTATCCCGGCCGAAACCGATGTTTCTTTTGGCAATTAAGTTTCACAGTCGTTTACTTTTCAAAATATATGCCTAAACGTGTAGCGGCATGTGGCGGCTTGTAGATTATTACTTTATAAAATATTATCTATATAGGTATGAATATTATAATAAATTCATCTTTTTAAATAACACAATATTTTTTTAACCTTGTTAGTTATGAATACCAATTTGAATTCAATCTTGAAGATTATCATATTTAGTTAATAAACTTATTTTTCTTCCTAAACCTTCAGTATTTCTATGAAAATGTTGTAAAACAACATTAGTTTTATGTTACCAATTTAAAAACGCTTTGGATTTGAATTCTCAATTGTGAAATAATAATTAATTGCTTTTTTGTTAAAAGCCTAAAACGAAACAAGCTGTATGAAAGTTTTGCATTTTTGTGAGTACTGTGATGAAGTCAACTTAACTTGCGAGACTTATACCATACTCTTTAAAAAAAGCGAATAAGAAGGTTCAAATAAGCTTGACGATTTTACATTTCATAAAATAATCTTTACTGAATCATTAAAACGACCACCACCGTCGTGAAACATACAAAAAAAATTTCAGATGGAACGAAATACAATCAGAGTCAATAATATGTTAGGTTAGGTTAGTCGTTGCATTAGGTTTAGTTAGGTTCGTTGCTTTGCCATGGAACCATTTCTTCAACAGCCAGTTCGCAGATACGCGCAGTCCGCGGTGTTCGCTTTTCACCCCCTGCCTTCTTTCCTGCTTTACTGGACTCTGCCTCGTGGCATTGATCAGAACTGGGTGAATTTATTTTATTTCCTTTCTGTTATTTCCCCTCGCAGTGACCAGCGCCAGCGCCATTACATTACCATTGTCCGAGCCCCGAGCCCTTACACACTGGACATGAGTTATTAGCCATAGAATTGT
Organism: Limnephilus rhombicus; assembly: GCA_929108145.2. Classification (NCBI taxonomy): domain Eukaryota; kingdom Metazoa; phylum Arthropoda; class Insecta; order Trichoptera; family Limnephilidae; genus Limnephilus; species Limnephilus rhombicus. Next base: position 16,998,298 of record OV815292.1, on the reverse strand, counting down.
GCGCCGAATGAATTGTGCGATAGGCACCGAAAAATCATCGATTTTAAAGCAATTTTTCTTGCAGATGATTTCTTGTCAAACGTGAATACAAACTTTTTTAATAAAATCATTTTAACACGTCTTAGGGCCAGTTGCATCATGGTTGCATCACAAAACTTGGAAAATTCATCAACTTTAAGGCGCCGCTACCCGCATTTCTACCGATTTCTTACATAATTATCTCCCTTAAAAATTTGAAGTTTTTAAGCTCTTTAAAAAATATATGTTATTTTTTAAGATAATGTCAAGATGCTGCCCACTCCGAAACGCAGAAAAAAATCTCAATGTATGCTCCAAAAATTATTAAAAACAAGTCTGTTTCTATTATCTTATAAATTATATTTGTGGAGAAATTCACAATGTTTCTTTAAATGATACTTAAGATGCTCCCCACGAGATTTTTGCTCTATTTTAAACGAGTCGTGTTTTATTAAACATTTTCGCAATTTTCGCATCAATTCATATATCTCCATCTTTTTTTTTTTTTTTTTTTTTTTAATTGTACAACAGATTTTTATCCAATTACTGTACAATTTTCTCATTTTAACAGTCTTAACACCTAGGAAGATGATTAATATACAAAAAAATCTTAAGGCTATCTAAAGAAGAGTTATATATATCTAGTGTTTCCGATATTTCGTTCAACAGCACCATTCCTCTTGTCATGCTATGCTGTGCTAGAACATCTGTTTCTTTTTGAGCCCGGTTGCGGGCCCTTAAAGATTAGGCGATCCGCCTTGATGCGTACTCCTCAAGGTAAAAACATACGTGTCGACGTAAGCTACGCAAACGACACATTACGATATATATTATCTATGAAAATGTATGGATTGTAAGTAGTTCAGATATTGAAATGTGTCGCCTACTAGCAAAGATATTCAAATACAATATCTTTGCATACTAGCGTAGATACGTCAACCCAGTATGTTCTTACCTTTACTAAGATGGCGTTTATGGTTGAAATTCACAGCCTATTTGGATTTATGCAGAAAACGGATGTTTTTTTTTACAGTGAATGCCGAACAAGAATTTCAACTGCTCCCGTCTGGAGCCAGTGAGACTATGGCATCCCCAATTGGGGTATGTTGTGAGGCTGAAGGTAGTGGGGAGGGGAAGGAGGTGGGGAAGAGGAAGGTTGGGAAGTACCTGGCTATTCAGATTTGGTCACCAAACACGGCTAAAGCCATTTTCAAGCAACGTTTCAATTCTGAATGGTGGTCTTACACCAGGGCGATACTGATAGTATCTTCCACTCTGGAACATGCCGCAAATATACTATATATTATTTTAAATGAATAAATTGTGAAATAACATAAATTAATCAAATAAAATTTATTTGCGCATGCCGGGTTCGAACCCGCGACTTCCGGATTGTGAGTCAAGAGTCTTACCCACTGGACTACGGAGGTCGTCACGGGATCGTCACGGGTCGTCACGGTCGTGGACGGGATGTTTCACAGAATTTGAACAATTCATCAAATTTCGAATTTAATTTTTAAGTTCTGTGAAAGTCCTGTTCAAGTTTAGCGCAGTTATTTCAAAGAACTGAAATAATAACCGAACTTGAACAGGACTTTCACAGAACTTAAAAAACGATTTATTCTGTGAAACAACTGGTACCTACTAATTGTTTTTGTGTTTACTTTGTAGAACTCCATTTAATTTTTAAAATTATATTATTATTAATTCCCCGATTCCTAGACTTCAGACTCGGAAATCGGAAATAAATATTCTGATCTGGGAGATATATTTCACCTTAAGAATAACCACTGTAAAAAGTGTTGAGAATTAGAATTTTCTGTAATACACATTTCCGATAAGTAAGCTGGAGTCATTCCGTCAAGGGACTTGAATACCATCCAGCAGAGCTTAAACTGGATTCTCTCAGGGCACTTGAGCCAGTGAAGATTTTTGAGATGCTCAGAAATATGGGAATATTTAGATACGCCGGTGATGAGTCTTGCCGCAGCGTTGAACACAGATTGTAATTTGTTGATTTGGTATTTTGGAAGACTAGCATATATTCCGTTGCAATAATCTAGACGTGAAATAACATACGAATTGACTAGTAATTTAGTTGCCTCTGTTGTCGAGTTTCTCCGTACTGCTTTAATTTGCCTTAATTGAAAGAACCCAGTGCTTACAGTTCTGTTCACTTGAGTTTTAAGGGAAAAATCAGCGTCCAGATTGACGCCTAGTAGTTTTATGCATGTCTTTGGAGTGATGTCACTTCCTGAAATGGTTATTGCGGAGTTATCAATGTTATGCTGACGTCTTCTTGTGGCTATCCAGAGAAACTCAGTCTTTGCAGGATTCAGTTTCAATCTATTTGAGGTCATCCAGCGAGTGATTGCTTCTAGACACTCGGTTATGCGAGTTTTAAGACTGTCTATTTCCTCTGGTAAGCAGTAGAAGTAAACTTGCTGGTCATCAGCGTAGCAGTGAGATAGAAGACCAAATGATTCGATAATTTTAGCGACATCATTTGTGAAGAGAATGAAGAGAAGTGGGCCCAGAACAGACCCCTGGGGAACTCCAGATGAAAGGGTTGCATATTTTGATTGGTTTTTCCCCACTTTTACGGCTTGTGCGCGGTTTACTAAGTAAGATATCAGCCAGTCCTTTACACCGCAGTTTAAACAAAAGGATTCTTCTAACCGTTTAATAAGGAAATCATGGTCAATCGTGTCAAAAGCGGCACTCATGTCTAAGACTGAAAGGAGTGCCAGTTTACCCGACTCGATAGCAAGCGTTATATCCGACAAAACACGTAGTAATCCAGTTTCCGATGAGTGAATCCTTCTATATGCGGATTGGTATTTAGTCAGCAGTTCATTTGAGTTTAAGTGACATATTATCTGTGAAGCAGTGATTTTTTCTAGGATTTTGGATATTAATGGAAGATTTGAAACCGGTCGGTAATTTGAAAGATCTTCAGCGTCCAATTGCGGTTTTTTTTATTAATGGAGTTACAACGGCTGATTTAAGGGGTTTTGGGAAATCACCCATGCTAAGTGACTTGTTGAAAAGACAAACCAGAAAGGGAGAAATCTCATGGCAAGACTTCTTTAATAACCACGTTGGAATAGGGTCAAGTGAGCACTGCTTGTTCGGTGAAGTGAGTATTAACTTCCTAACTTCTTCAAGGGATGTAGGTTTGAAGGCAGAGAAGTTTCCGCTATTGCATTTAGTAAAAGATGGTTGTGAGGCGGAGGCTGTTTGGGCGCGTATTCACTTAATTTTATTGAGGAAAAAATTAGAGAAGATTTCCGGAGCTATGTCAGTTGTATTTTGTACACGGACGTCGGCCCCGACCATCTTTATCGAGTTCCACAGACTTCGCGGGTTTTGACGCTCTGAGTCAATCCTACTTGTCCAATATTCAGACCTTTTCGAACGAATGAATAACGTGTATTCTTTTTGAGCCCGTATCCAATCGTCCCTCGAAGTAACCTCTGAGTGTCTGTAGGACCTCTCCAATTTGATCTCTTCTGGCTCCGACATTCTTCTGTGATCTTACAACTTAAAACAGTTTCGGATCGAGACTTTTTAGTAGGTAGGTACCTAGTGCTAAGGTTGAAAAATACGACGTCATTGATGCTGTAATTATATGTATATAGGTAAAAAAAATAATAATAATTTGTAAATATGAGCCTTGGTCGAATCCTGAAATCTCCATACAAAAATATTTTTAAACAATTTTTATTTTTAAACAGTTCACACATAGTAGAAGGGAAACCTTTAGAAAACTAAAGTAGACAAGAGTGGGAAGGCTACGAAGCACCCCACAAAGAGGAGACCGATAGGCTATGAAGCACCGCACAAGAGGATACCGATAGACCGATTATACTCTCGCAGGCTAAATCCTATAGATGTATATGTTTTTAGCGTCGCTTTTCGTTTCATCGACGGCGCAACAGAAGTTTTCACTTTAAAAAAACGAGTGTGCTTTAGACCACACGACTGAAGTAAAACTTCACTAACTTATATCTCCCTCTCAACTTACGTTCGCCTCGCCCGATCACACTTTTCGTAACGCTCTCGTCACGCATTCACCAGCTTACTCCCCAATGCGTAAATAAGTTTTACTTCAAAAATACAAATCGTTTTTAGCTACAACATCAATAAAGTCATATCTTTCAATCTTAGCACTCTAGCTCACAAAAGTCACGAGCCGCCACTGTTTACAGCATTTTAAAAGATATCAAAGGATTTTAATACATACAATAAAAAGCGTGTTCAAATAATAACGTTTTACTTCACTAATGTTGTAAATCGCCAACAAAAAACCCCCAAACCTTTTGATACTAATCATATATCATAAATATTTGTTATTGATATAAAAAAACCATCCCCTTGATCGCGTGCAGTCTTTATAAAACCAAATAAAAATATCTCCTTCTATTCACAAAGAACCCAAAAAGTAAATCTACACGCGTCCGTCTTTTGTCCGACACGCGATTAAACTTAAAAAAAAAACTCATTGAAAACCTCAACATGGTCTATCTCGACCCGATCTTGAACACCCATCGTATCAAATTCCCCCTTTAAAAAAATCGCATAAATAAAACTAAGGTCAAAATGAATAAAATTACGTCAGAAAAAGAATTTGCTTACAATGTAATAAAATCCAGCGAGCGTAACGTCCGTTATTGAAAGGCGGAAATAAGAATTTCCTTTCTTGATCTTTCCTTTATTCGCTTTAACCTTGGGTAGGTACCTACCGCTACAATTTATCCAACACGTGAATAAAAGGTGCAGAAATTTTTGTCTGTGCCCGTAAATAAATACTGCGCGGGGTTTTTTGCGCCAGAAACGAGGGGCTAGGGAACCCTGCTAACTGACCATCGCTCAATGGCTATCGAATATTGAAAAAAAGACAGATTATATAAGTAATCTATTGCCTAAAAATGCATGCATTCAATGCAGGAACAAGGGGGGACAATCACAGTCGTTCGAGAGCCAGAAAGAAGGGAAAAAATATATAGGCGCAATCTGCGGGACATGGTGGTATTACTGAGGGGTATTGGCGTTTTTTTGTTGCATTTTTGGAAGCTGCTTTTCGAGGGGAAGTCGGGACAATGGCGTCGCGGGCACACTTCGAGCACGCTTTGTTCCGACCCTAAAGTAACCTCTAAAAAGACTGACCGGAGAGGGTTTTTTTGATGATTTTTTCGACCCCGACCGGTGGTGCTCAGTCCCCAGTCCGTTGGCGACGACTTCTATGTAAAATTGGCCATTCTGCGCGCCTAGGTACTTGGCTGCGTGCATAATCGGGGAATTATCACTCGTTTTATTGTAGGTAGGTATCTCTGATTTTGAGCTTTTTTTACTTTTACATTTTGTATGGAAGATAGTATGTCAATGAGAGTAGACAATAAAATGGACGTCAGTAGGTAAGTATTGTGTTGTAGACGACCTATCCGTTCCACAAATTGATTGACAAGTAAATTTGTCACCTTTAGGGAAATATTTCATGAAGATCAAAATATTTAAACGAAAAAAACATCTAAACCAAGTCGCATCTTGATAAGCCAAGAGAAGAATCATCGGTTGGTTTTTTTCTATAAAATTTTATTATTGGTTGTCCGCGAGTGCATGATAGAATCTACGTTTTTTTATACTTGAATAAAGAAGGTATGTAGAATCCACAATCGCGTAGATGCTGGTTTTAATGTAATATTATTTGGGTAGATAATTTAATAATATTTGGATGTTTTGTATAGAGAAGTTTTTTTGAAAAATCACCTCAAGGGCGCTTCACAAATTTATAATATATTTTTTAATCCTAACTACAGACTAGACAAATTATTATAACAACGTATGACTAAAAATTGCATCCACCGGTTTATCGATCACTGATACAAAACTATATGTATAATGCATTTGACCGATGAACGCGATGCTGAGTAAAAATGTAAATATGTTTCCATATTTCTTGCTCGTTTCTCATTAATTTGGTAATTTTACAATGAAAATGAAAGGTACCCACCCACAGTTTATCAACTAAGAGTAGAAAACACAGAAGGGCGCCACTGTTGTTCAAATGGCAATACTAAAAATATAATCAGGTGGTAATCTAAAGCTGTGTAACCTACATTTTTATTAAAAATTAAAAAGGCATACTAGTGAAAAAAATATTTTTTCATTTTTACTGGTCTCAAAATTAGAATTGCATATAGGTAGATATATTATTATTATATCTTTGTAATTTTGTGTTAACATAATGAAGAATAACGATATTGTAATAAAATATAAAGCACACTTTAGAAATTGCTCACATTTATTTAATATTAGCTTACCTACTAGCGTTGTCCAGGCTTTAGATCATGTCTCTAATTTTAGATCTGAATATATTTAACTCATTCAGATCTAAAAGTAGTGGAACTAAACTCACCTAATTCTTCTCTTCTACCTACTATTAAATTCAAATTTATGTTAAACAAGGGCGGATCCAGGGGGGGGGGGTCATGGGGGTCATTACCCCCCCCCCCCCTTTGGGCTGGGTTCAGGACCAAGGTGGGCCACTAATTAAAATTGTTAAACATAATGTTTTTATAATTTTTTTGCATCAATTATTATCAAAATTACCTACCTACTTTTTTACTTGTATCTATTATTATCAAAATTAAATAATAACTTCTTGTGACTTGACCACGACTATGTGACCCCCCCCCCCCTCCCCCTCCTGGCGCCAAAGCTGGATCCGCCCTTGATGTTAAATTAAATGAAAGACAATCACTTAGTAAAACACAATTTAATCAAATAAGTAGGTAACTGTACAATCGTGCTTCTTCGATTTAATCTTTTTTTTTAAGAACAAAAAACGTATTTTTAAATTTGTATACAGTGTTCTGTATGTTCAGTGTCATTGCACTTTAAAAGAATATTTGACAAGTAAATTGGTGTTGCCAGCCTACAAATTTTGTAGTTCCATTTTTATATTTTCTGCTCTTATTTGACAGACTCAAACTCAACATCATACACTATTGTTTATTTTTAATAATTTCTCTCATATTTTTCAGTAGGTACCCATCCCAACAGCTACCTATTATTTAATAGTCACAATTTATTCTATAACAACGCGAATAATAAAACCGAAATTTCAGTTTGTTTCTTATCTAAATCGTCTGAATGTGGCAGTTTATAATGATAAGAGTTTTTTCTCTGCACCCCGTGTCCCGAGTCCCGAGTCCCGTGTCCAGATGTCCCCAAATCCCTTCCTCGTTGAGGTTTAGCAATAAGGTGCGACGACATGGATTTATAGCTTTATTTTTCATTCATAGTGTGCCATTTTTTCTGGTCGACACTCTTCAGAAGAAATCCGTTGCCGTCGATGTGCTTTGCTTCAGCTGTTCATTTCGAGGAACAAGCCACCATTTTTTCTTCAATTTGAATTTGAAAGTTTTTTAAAAATATTTTTCCATCATCGATATCGACGATATTCTAAGACGTCGCACTGGTAAGAACTGAGAAACTCAGTTCCTTTTTTTATTAGAACAAAAAATAACAATCTATGATAAAGGAAAATTAAGAGAAAGTAGGGGAATATGGAATATTATTATTAGCCATATTTTTTGTCCAGTTTTTGATAAAAAAGAATAAAGATAAATACCAGATACGTTTTAAGATATTCACGGCCAAAAGTATTTAACATCTACCGGATTTGCCGAATCTGCCCTGATGATGGACACTGCAACGCTGTCCGAAACGTTGGCTAAAGAAGGAGGCAGCGCAACACGGCATAACACCCCAAAAACAAATAACGAAAAGATAAATACCATATTACCCCAAAGCCTGGGGAAATACGTGGATACTATCTACTAACTTGAAGACTTTGCAGAAATTAGTGTTTTAACTGGAAAACAGACTAGGTAGAATTTAGGGCTAAACTTGAAACTTACATTTTCAGACAGTCGTGTCCATAAAGACAAAAACCTTTCACCTTCGCGTTCACAGACAACGACGTTGTAAATAACTAATTGTGTAAAAATGTAAGCAAATAAGAACTTGTAAGCTTTTTAAGGTTATTTCATAAAAATTCTCCAGTCATAAAGAGTCCTAAATTCTCCGGTCTTTCAAAATAAATATCAACTATACTTTTGCCACTAATCTTCTCATAAATTTTATAGCAATAGTAATGGAGGGTAGCAAATGTAAAATCATGCAATGTCCAGTGTTTTATGTGGTGCCCTCTGCGTGCAAAGCCGTATCTTCTCCAAGCATAAACTTTCTAATAAAAGTGTGTTTATCGGTAGTGACCTGCCAGGTAAGTATGTTTTCTGTATCTACTTGTAAATTATAAAATTAGATAGAGCCTTAGAACTCACAATAAACTGTACTGCGCTTTTAAGGTTAATTTTTCACAAAAACGACGCTCTACAAATTATTCAATTATTAGGTATTATTAGAAACTTAGTAGGTAGTTTATGCGAGTCCCTTTTTTAAATAAAGATGTCGCAGCGGTCGGATTATCCCAGACTAAAAAGGCGGTATTTTACGGTGGCAACACTTTCAATGATTCAAAAAAGGAATTTGGAATAAAGCTTCCCGTTTTGTAAAGGAATAAAGCGCGAATGTGGGTCAACAGCTCATGCTAGCCGACCTAAGCCGTTTTTTTCTCATTTTTTGGGTTGTTGACATTATTTTAAAATGTCTTCGTTGTGAGTTTCGATGATGCATATCATTTTGCCGGTTTTTAAGCCATTTTAACTTTGAAATGTGTTAGGGACGAGCAGGTGGCGGGTGTGGAATTTATAGGTAGGTACATATTTCTATGTTGGAGGATTTCAGAGCATAATAATATGCTCTATGGACTTGTACCTACCCTCCTCACCCCCATAAAGCATAAATCTATTTGTTTATATAAAGTTGCACAATATTCTTGAACGGTGAGCGCTGACGTCATGAAATTAGCACACCACTTTCTCGCTTCTTATACACTTTGTATTCTCAATTTTTCTCCTCCAAAACTGGACCGATTATTAAGATTTTTTTCTAACTGTATTAGAAGAAATTATTCTAAGTCTGTATGTTTTGCTTTCTCAAAAAAATACATAGTCTAGTTTGTATATTGAACGTCTGTTTGCGTTTAAACCAGGCAATTTTTGGAGAGTTCTAACTTCTAACTCATACAAGATGTAAATTACCAAAAACGCAAAACGTACCGACACGCTAGTGGTCGATATCCATGTTTATATTAAAAAACGTTTGCAGTAGGTATTGTCAAAATCCTGAGAGGAAATTGGGGAATACGGTTGTATGGATAAAACGCCGCCCGCGCGGTTCCTCTTAACTACCTACATAACTACATATGTAGTTTCGAAATAGCCTGAATTCTAAGGTACGAGTATCTGATAGAATTAATACATCTGTACGGTTGAAATTTAAGAACCCGACGTAGAGTACATCTCTGACGCCGCGCCTTATGCAAAAACCATCTTCGTACGTGAAGTTTTTTACAAAGCTACTGTCCGGTTGCTCCCGCGGGTTTTTATAGTTTTTATGATTCGCTTATGAGGAGATACGTACCTAATTCAGAGGTAGGTACGTGTAGATATATCAACACTTCGAAGGCTCCTTTACCTTCCGTGTCAACTCTTGGTTTAATGATAAAAGGTAGGTACCTATTTCACCATTCAATATTAATTATAAAAGTATTTTCAATACATGCCACACTTTAAATAGGTACTATTTTTACGTTTACCACCCACACTTCGAAATTCAAAAAGCAGCCGTCACGTTGTTTCCCGCAAAAAAATGAAATTTGGCGCAATACAAATATGGCCGCTTGCCTCGTCATTCATTCAATTGTATTTAACATCTAAAGAACTCTGTCTGTCCCCGAGAAATCGAGTTGATCAATCAAAAATGGTGAAACGTCACCAACAATAAAACGTTTCCACATTATATGCTATCAAACGCAAACTATTCACCCACGTTTACTTAAAAATTCAATTCAAAACTCACCCTCGTTTCAATAGATCGATTCTGTACATTTCGCACTCCTGCTTCTATACTTTTATAACTCTCAATCTTACACGGATGGGTAGGTACAACCTACAAACCTACCTATCCTTTCCTTCTATTGGAAACAAACTAGACCTCCAGTGTCCCTGCATACATTGTTAGAAAGCAGTATACAAGTGCTTAACAGGAAAATAAAACATAATACAACAAATCAGGTTAGTAATACAAGCAAAATAATATTTAAATCAAAACAAAACTCATTCAAGAAGCTCGTGAGGCAGCATTGCATCATGTGCAAAACCCTGGAAGCACCTGTACAAATAGACAGAGAACATACGATAAACAATTAAGTCTCAAATCATTTGGCAAGTACCGATAAAAAATGCAAATTGCATTCAGCCTGATATAAACCACACCCAGCATCCGTATCGTTTATCATTTCAGCAGCACAGTAACACACGAAATAGCTCGCGTATCATGTGATCCCGTCGCGACATGTAGGTGTATGATACGCGACGGGGTCACGTGATAAGCACGTCATATCGTTCCAGCAGCACGGTAACACGCGAAATAGCTAGCGTATCACGTGATCCCGTCGCGACATGGTATGTTCAGTGGCGATGTGTGATTGATTTTTTTTCTATATCATCGGATAACAAAATTAAATGTGAATTAATTAACAATTAAATATGAAATAGCACACACTAATCGAAATAAAATTAATTTGTTTTGTATCCGCGGCCACAAATAAAAGTAACTACCAATCTGACAAAGCAGAAAAAATGGCGATGAAATCTTAGTTTGGCATATTTTGAGTTATGACCATCGATTGCGGGAGTGCGATTTGTTCATTGGTCGTTTTAGATTTTTTGTCGCAGAGAAGTATGAAAAATTGCAACGAATGATATTGAAGTATTATTTATACGAATGATCCACGTAAAGTCATACTAAAGATGCAGTTAGAATGGGTGGCTAATGGTTAATGGAGGGAAACTAATTTATTGAAGGATGCACTTCGCGTTTTTAAATGTTTGGCAGCGTTACGATGCACTTTTTGGAGGATAAATAATGATATCTTATACCTATATTAGTTCGAGGTTTGCTTATCATTATAACTTACATTTTTTAAGTGATACTTCTTTAGCGCCGTTAGTGATTTGAAATTCTGATGAAACGGAAATGCGTCACAACTCAGTTTTACACAAAAACTCGGTTCTAATATAATGCGGTAAATTCGCACCTCGGCGCCTGCCTTCCAGAGGGCAGTGGGCAAGGCGCCTGACAAGTCTCAGCGGCTAGAGAGACAGACATCGAGCGAACGAAGGTTCGAATCATACGAAACAAAAAAAAAACGTTTTTGTGAAATCAATATCCAATCTTCAAAAGCGACATCTAGCGACTTTTTAGTTTCACTTCTTTTTAGTTTCACGTGTGAATTACACACTCTGATTTTTTTTTTGCTTTTTTTTAGCTTTTTTTTTTTAGCTAGCCATGTAAATTTTGAAGTGATATTATTCAATAGTTTTTCAGATTCCACCCTACCCAAGCCAATCAACCATTTAGTTATTATTGAAGCATTTTCTAATATCAGAATTCTTTCATGTAGATTTGAGTAGAAACCAATGTCTCCACTGACTTAGTACCTACCTCTTGGTTCTTGCCCGTTTATTTGCCCGGTCTTGACTGATATCGTTTATCGCCATCCCATTTGAATTTGAAGCAGTTTAACATTATTTGGCTTTAACCCTATAAAGTTCTTTTAGATCACAGAAAGAAGGTAGTACAATCTGGAGAGTCGAGCACTTTATGAATTTAAAAAAATTGAGAGTTAAAGGAGGGACGAATTAGTTTTGTACTGAAAATTAAAGGTCCGATAGCCAGACTTTTCGATCTCAAACCCGCCCACATCGCATTTCTTGTGTTCTTTATTCAATGGTAACACATAACATGCCTTTATTTGCCAAAATGGTCCACCTGCTCGAGCTCGCCTTATGCCGGCCGAGCTTTGGCTCGCGCTATATCCTGGTATAAAAACCGAAACACAAGGCGAAACAGATATCCACCGATCTTTTACATTGGCCTCGGTCACTTTGTCTTTCAATACCTCCGCTTACAAATCTGTTGAAGTCTTGGTATGAGAATATCAAGTCCCTAGAGAAGAAACACCTGCGCCTTGGAGATTCGATTACCCACACTGGATTGCGATATATTTTGAGATATTTCATTACTGATATAGACACAAGGGAGATGGGTCATGAACCATTAGTATAAAACGCGCGTGTCGCCAACATCGTTCACTTAACAATTAAACTAACTAACAATTACCCCGTTTTCATGCACGGGTAGGTAGGTGAGAGGACGGAACGCCATCTTGGCACACACTCTTTGCTTCATTCGCATTCATACATCGTCTCTTACATACCATTATGTTATTCTGACTCTTGAAATGGCCCATTCACATCGGAAATGTATGGAAATGATATGCTGAAATACAGCAAGTCAAAAAACGCTGGCGCTTTTAACGCTAGGTATGTACATTTTATTTTAGGAACTTAAAAACTTTAAGGGTCTGCAACCCGAATTTCTACCGATTTCTTACATATCTCCCTTAAACACGTTAAGTTTTAAAGCTCTTAAAAAATATATGTTATTCTTGAAGATAATATCTATACATTGCCCACGCCGAAATGCAAATTATATAAAATTCCCTCGACAGAAAAAAATTGCAAAGTATGCTCCAAAAATGATTATACCTAAACACTTTTGTTTCAGTTATTTTACAAGTTATGTGTATGAAAAATTTCACAGTGTTTCTTTAAATGCTGTTTAAGACAATGCCCGCGAGATTTTTGCTCTATTTTAAACGAGTCGTGTTTTATTAAACATTTTTGCAATTTTCGCATGGATTTTGTCGCTGTAAATATCAGCGCTCTCCTCTATAACATTCGTAATTTCGTATCTCTCCATCTTCTTCTTTTCGAGCCCGGTTGCAGAGCCTTAAGTATTCAAGAGAAATATGTTTTAAATCGGTGGAAATTCGGAATGCGGTAGATATTTTTCATAGGTACAACAGTTATAATTTTTATTTCTTTTATATTATATTTAAATGTCTGGGTTAAATTTTCCCCTCAGGAAAAACTAAACCCTTCACACACTTCCCCAAATGATCATCTAGTGAATCCACGCTATGCAATTGCACTATATAAGTATTATAAATACAAAACAATACAAGAACAACATGTCAACCTACCAGAGACCAAATGGGAAAATAATTCACCGACTCCAGATATTTCATATCAGAGGGTTCGGCTCTGTGGAATTCCTAATTGAACCTATAAATCCCACTGATCCCTCAATATAAATATTTAAAAAATCTTTTGTAATCCTACATATTTTTAAAATAACTGATTTTAGCATTTTTAAATAATAATATTAATTCAATAATATTACTATTCAACCTATATAAAAACAGTTTATTAGAAACAAGTTCTGCTATGTAATTATTATTACGCGTGACAGCTATTTCGCCTTCTGAAGGCATTATCAAACTGTGGTTAAACCACATAAAGACGATTAATTTATATCATTTCTAGATAGGTAAATACTTATGATAAAAAAATGTATTTCTTTTAATTTTTATTACCTTAAATAATAATATTATTGAATATATAAAAGACGATTCGACGGCCGGCGTGGTCGAGTGGTAAGGTTCTCGGCTCGCAATCCGAAGGTCGCGGTATCAAATCCCGACGTGGGCAAATAATTTTTATTTTGATTAATTTGTGTTAATTCACAAATAATTCATTAAAATAATATGTACCTACCTAGTAGTTATATTTGCAGCACGTTCCAGAGTGGAAGATGCTCTCAGTATCGCCCTGGTGTAAGACCACCATTTTGAATCGAAAGTTGCTTGAAATGGCTTTAGCTGTGTTTGACCCAGAATCTCATAAGTCCAAAGTCCTAAATTTAATACATTATGGTCATCCTGGTATAGTCAGATCAAACATTCTTGCCCGTTCATATGTATGGTGGATAGGTATGAATCAAGATATTGAAGATGTTATTTCTAGATGTGAAATGTGTCAGTCTGTACAAAATGCTAACAAAAATGTACGTCATAGTTAACCTATTGCTGAAAGTCCACGGGAAAGAGTCCATTTGGATTTTTTTTGATTTAAAATGTTCTAAATACTTATTAGTTTGCGACTCATATTCAAAGTGGGTAGAATGTTTTTACATGAAAAATACTAAATATTCGGATTTGTTATCTAAATTAAGTGAAGTTTTTTTCCAGATTCGCTTTTCCGAAAACTATTGTTTGTGATAATGGTCCTCCATTCTCGTGCAAAGAATTTTCTATTTTTTGTAAAGAAAAATCAATTAAAATATTATTTTGTCCGCCGTATAATCCCGAGTCAAATGGATTGGCGGAACGGTCTGTTCAAACTTTAAAAAAAAAAAGAATTAAATTTATGTTTTCGAAAAAGTCAAAATTTTTGTCACCAGCTCAACGTCTAATAGATTGTCTGTATAGTTATCGTTCCACTCCTACTTCTGTTACGAGTTTATCTCCAATGGCTAAAATATTTTCATATGAGCCACGTACACCACTACATATTTTGTCAGAAGAAAGTCATGTCAATAAAAATAAACAATCACAAAATGTCAAACAATCAAGGAAAAATGCATTGAACGAATTTAAGGAAAATGATAATTTTTGGTCTATTTAAGACATGTGAAAGGTCCTATGAAATGGTTTCAGGGAACTGTTAAGTTAAAATTAAGTTCATGGGTGTATCTAATTCAATTAATAGGAGGAGAGGTGAAAAAGGTTCATGTTAACCAAATAAAAAAAGTTGTCTTAATAAGTCAAAATTAAGTTATGAGAATCCTGATGAATGGCAAGACTTTAGAAGTCAGGAAAATGAAATTGTTATTGAACCTTTACCCAGCACTAGTGGAAATAATGATATTATAACTAGGTCTGGCAGAGTTGTGAAACCCCCTGTACGATTTAGTCATAGTGATTACTCTTAAGTTTCTTTGTCATTGTTATTTGGTTTGATATAAAAAGTTTAAAAAATGGAAGGAGGAAAGGATGTTATGTTGGTAATAGTAATGGACCAGCTGTCAGATGCTGATGGTTGGCAGGTCTGTCGCGTCACTTGATGGATAACCTTGAACTTGTCAACAGTGTCAATAAACGTCTTACATATGAATCCATTGAGGTATATAAATAGAGAAGCAAACTTCATTACCGCTCATCGAAAAAAGCGTAACCACTCTACAACTGCAACGACGTAGCTTTGGAATCACTAAACATTTGAAAGCAAACATATATTTGTCTCACTTGCACAAGTCACGAGAACATTACCACCGCTAGGATTAGACAAAGCCAGAAACGTAATCCTGCAATAGCGGCTTGGTGTTGCCTACGATGTGAAATTTTATTTACCAAAATAAACAATGAAATAGTTTTTTTTTTACGTTACTTTGCAATAAAGTAAACTTATTTAAATTATTTTAAATATGTATTTTTTATTATACGACTAAAAGAATGCACAACTAATGAAATAATTAAGTCATTATTTGTTCCAATATTTTTTATTGAACCAATAGTATACATATAATACTCAAACCGAAATTGTTTCAAAAGTGTTTTCAAAGTTCTTTTCTCAGCAATCGAATTATTTCCACCCACTTCTACGGCGTGCTGCATCTTATGGTACCCTGCAAAATTATTAATATAAAATACGTAAAAAAATATAATTACTTACTAGATTATTCATTAATAAACTAAAGTAAGTTTTAATGAAGTATGTTGTATGAAGATTAAAACATAATTTTTATTAAGTATTTTAATATGGTTACCTCCATAGTAACTTATTCCATAAATTATGTATTCTCCCATTAATGTGGGAAAACCAAAACGACTTTTTGATGGCAACACTGAACCTACATTAGAGTATTTGACATTTTATTTCATTTTCTGCTTTTTTAAATTAAATGTGAATATGTAAACAATAAACTTGGGTGTGGAAAGTAATTCCACTTGCTTTATAATGTTGAATCGCATTTTTTCGCGACGCATTTAACCATTTTGGTGATAGTTTTGATCGCGTATCGTCCGACACAAGTCGGTCGGCGTCACAATGAGCACTGAACTGACGTTAGCGGGGCATATGCTTTTGGACATATGTACAGTGGCAATGCTTTAGCGCGGTCGTTAGTCATCTAGTATATATATATATCAATGTATGAATCAGTTTCTGTGTTTAATTACAAACTTCAGACATTATACTGGCATCCCCAATAAATTGGAGTGTGTTATGAGGATGCTGTGTGTTGATTTTAGCGCCATAACATATTATAGGTATATTATATAAACGTCAAAATGGTTATAAACAGAATACTGCCATCAAGCTAGCGCTAAAATCGTCAACGCGAAAATTTAATAGCCCGGAAACTTACCTTTATTCCCTAGCGGCGAGTAGTGTAATTACTGCATAGTGCTTTATAGTTTCGCTTCGGAACGCTAGATGACGTAAAAACCATCTCCATCTTGCGACATTATTTCAATCTATTGACAGTTTAGATAAACTTAACAAACCCAGAAATTTACCTTTATTCTCTAGCGGCGAGTAGTGCAATTACTTTATAGTTACGCTTTGGAACGCTAGATGGCGTAAAAAGCGACTCCACCTTGCGACATCTATTGACAGTTTAGATAAACTTAACTAACCCAGAAACTTTCATATAATCCCCTAGCGGCGAATAGTGTAACTACTTTACAATATCTATCGTTTTCTTCTTTTTACCAACTTTCTTCATGCTTTCAAAATTGAACCTTGAATATAATTTACCATAATTTTTAAATTCAGTAATAATAACATAAAGTATTTTGTACAAAAGAAGGATTTGTCTGTAAACATTTTTATATTCATTTATTATTACAACAAAAAATTATTAATATAATAAAATACAAAGCATTTGCAAAACAAATGAGAAGTAGCCATTCTCACATGCAGAAACTAACCATTTTCATGCAGAATTCAGTTCATTAGAATCACCTTACACTTTTATAAAAATACACTGTCACTACAACGATATTAGTCAATTATTATCACTTCAGTCCTCTGCTGTCTTTTCACATCACTGCCCAATCTTCTCTAATCTCTGTGAGACGAATGATGCAGCAACTACTATTGCATCTCTCCACAGTTGGTGATGGTAATCTTCTCGGAGGTGGCTCCACTCTTGCTGCCATAGTTCTCCATCTTCTTCACCACGTGCATGCCGGATATCACGTGGCCGAATACCACATGCTTTCCATCTAGCCAGTCCGTCCTGCGGATAAAATAAAATTATGGAAGTTGCAATGCAACGAAATCAGTTGAATTCATCTGATTCTGCAGTCTATATGAAGAAAAACTTTGGGAATTAGTGGCAATCAATGCTTTCAGAATCGCCGTTGATAAAGAAACATGGCAGATGAACCATTATTACTTTGAGATCGGGCACATAACACGTGTCGTAAACATCTTAACCCATACTACTTAAAATAATTTCATCTAAGCACTACTCAACCTACCTACATACCAATAATTTCACACATAACTTTCGTTGGTTCCATCGTTTTTACAACCCATACATTTAAGGTTAAACGTCACGTCACATATTTTTAATACTTTTAGCACGTTACCCTTTAAAATATTAAGGTAAATATGCGCCTGTACATATTTAACATGAATATAAATAAATAGTTTTGTCCATAAAGAAACCCAAATCTTTAAAGAAAGGCTGAAAAATACAATATTGGATTGAGTCACCGATGCAAAATTGAATTTTTCAGCCTTTCTTGATAGATTTGGGTTTGTTTAAGGACAAAACTATTTATTTATATTCATATTAAATATGTATGGGCGCAAACAATTAATTTACCTTAATATTTTAAAGCGTAATGTGCAAAAAGTATTCAAAAATCTAAAATAATTTAATTGGCGCCATCTGTGAATGCGTAGATTATAACGTATGTGACATTTAACCTTAATCATAGCTCAGCACACTTCTTATAATAACGACAGCATATAAGTTTTGTGGTATATTTAAAAGCTTCCGAGCTTGTCACATAGAGGGCAGTGCTAAGAGATGTCCCGAAAGTCCGCTAGATGGCAGTTAGTTTAGATCGGAGTTTGGGCACCATGGGGGCCAAGGCCCTGGATGCAGTCTGCAGGAGCTCAGAGTCATGGTGTTTAAAAGGGAGAGAGATCAGGTGGACGAGTTTGTGTATCTGGGAAATATGTTTACGAAAGATGGCAAGGCTGATAGAGATATTGAATAAAGGATAAATGCAGGTAACTCCATTAATGGAGGACTGAATGTCGTTAGCACTAATTAAAAAAAAACTGTCAAAAGAAGCGAAGTTAGCAGTCAACAATGAAGTGCTGGTACCTACCCTGATGTATGGCAGCGAGTATGGAACTACCAGAGGAAGAATGAAAGCAGCCTGAATGTTGTTGAAATGAGATCTCTGAGGCGTATGTGTGGTAAAATCATGGATTATCGTGTGAGAAATGTGGAGATCTGCTAAGAATGCAAGGCTGATGTAAGCACAATGAGTAAGATTAAGAAAGGGACCCTCAGATGGTTTGGGCATGTAGAGCGAAAGTAGCAAAAGAAGAATATATGACAGAAATGTGAATGGTAAAAGAAGTAGGGGACACCCGAAGAAGACATAACAGGACCGAGTGAATCAGGTACTTGAGTCAGGCCATGGAGTCTGAATAATAGAAAATTATGTATAAGATGATGTATGAATGTGAGTGAGACAAAGAGTGTGTGCCAAGACTAAGTTGTTTAGCGGTTCCTCCTATCTACCTACCCCTATGGAGAAACGGCATGAGTTAGATAGTTACAGCATGTATTTTAGAAGAATTTGTAGGAAACCCGTTGTTACGGAATTTGGATGATACCGATCCAATGTTCTATGTGTTTTCTAAAATAATGTAATTAGGGTTGTAATGAAAGCGAAAGAAGGTAAAGCTGACGAGAGCGCAATGGTTAAGGTTAAGAAAGGGATGCTTAGATGGTTTGGACATGTATAGTGGAGAACTTAATAATAGAAGAAGTCGGGGACGCTTGAGGAAGACAAATACCTGAGTCGGTCATGTCAGTCGAGTGGATCACATACTTCAAGTCGAGTCATGCCAAAAGTCAGCATAACAGACATTATGAGACGATGTATGATTGTGAATGAAGCAGGAGTGTGTGCGAAGAGAGAGGGTGACCGGACAATTCAAAAATAAACAACTTAAAAGAACTTAGTTTTCAATTGGGAGGCAGGTATGGATACCGCCGCCCCGGGAACCCCGATAACCAACACCTCTGCCATAGGTCACCCCAAATGGTTCGCTACGTTTGGTGACTTAGCAGGGGTGTCCGGGTTCATGAGGTGAGGTTGTTCCAGGTCTTGGTGGCCGATATGTCTGCCCACCTGCTACGTGTTGGGCAGGATCGAGAGAGACTGTTTGAGTGAGATCTTTTACCTTCCAGCCAGTATCTCACAACCCATCGCCTTGCCCCTCAGTTTAAGGGATGGATTCATATGTCCGTCACTCCTAGACTCACTAAGCCCCAGATTCCTACCCACCCCTTATACCTATTTCCTTCCCAAAACTTTCTCTCCTCCCTTTCCTTACAAAAACCCTCCACACAGCATCTCCTAAGATGACATAGACCCTGAGGGAAATTATTTTTCTCAAGACCTCCTGTGTGGAGCTAATGTTAAAAAAAAATAGATTACGTTAGGTTAGGTTATGGGATAATATAAAAAAAATTTTCATCACTTTTTTTTTTTCATCCACATGCTTCATCTCAGAAAACGCCTAAAATAATATCTCATGACTTTACATTTTGAATTGAACTTGTAAATGAATATGTTTATTTGGGAGTGACTGTTGATTGTAATTTTAAATGGGATGTACAAATAAACAAAATTTGTAAACGGCTGAGGGCGATAGTGGGTAGGCTGTACAAACTGAAATGTTTCGTTCCGGTGAATATTTTAAAAATCATTTACTTATCACTCGCAGAATCAACTTTACGGTATGGATTAACAACTTGGGGACACTCTTGCAAGACTAATTTGAGCTACCTACTATCAGTACAAAATTTTATGGTTAAGTTATTAGTTCAAAAACATATTTTTTCACAGAGACGAAACATATCATTGTTGTATGGGAATTTAACAATATTACCGGTGCAGGCCTTATTATGGTACAAAATATTGATTCAGCATATAAAAACAACAAATAAAATTAAATATCTCGGCGTAATTATCTATAAAAATCTGAAATGGAAGGAACAAATATGTCAAGTAGTAAACAAAATCAGAAAATTAATATATATATTTTTAAGAAATAGAAATTTTCTGTCGATAAAAAATCTATATTTAATCTACTATGCCTTAGTTCAATCCACTCTACAATACGCTATTATTAGTTGGGGATCCGCGTATAAATGTAACCTTCTTCCAATAGAAATTGTACAAAGAACAATTATTAAAATTATATTAAAAAAATCCTTAGACTACCCAACAGAACGCCTGTTTGAAGAATTTCAAGTACCCACATTTGAAGATTTATATATTAAAAATTCAGTAATTCAAATAATAAAAGAAAAAGATAAATATCCATTTAATTAAATGAAGACAATATAAGCGAAACTCAATCGAAAATCTGAAAACAGAAAAATCAGAAAAAGATATTGACACATCTGGGACTCGAACCCAGGACCTCTCGCTTACCGGGCGAACGCGCTAACCACTGCGCCACCGTGTCGATATCCAATTCGGTCACTTTTAACTGTATCATACTTCGACTAAGAACCACCCACACTATCTTCATTTTTCTTAACGCATATACTATTGGCTGCTATCTTTATGTATGATTGGTGTAAGAACCACCCACACTATCTTCATTTTTCTTAACGCATATACTATTGGCTGCTATCTTTATGTATGAGTGTGGGTGGTTCTTAGTCGAAGTATGATACAGTTAAAAGTGACCGAATTGGATATCGACACGGTGGCGCAGTGGTTAGCGCGTTCGCCCGGTAAGCGAGAGGTCCTGGGTTCGAGTCCCAGATGTGTCAATATCTTTTTCTGATTTTTCTGTTTTCAGATTTTCGATTGAGTTTCGCTTATATTGTCTTCATTTAATTAAATATTACAATTTGAGGTTTTACTCATAAAGTTAAAATAAAAATAAAAATAAATATCCATTTTTAAATGAAAACAGAACTTGACGTAAACATGTTTTTCTATGCCCAAAACTAAATACGTCTTTTGCACAGCATCATTATACTTATCAGGGAAGAACTTTTTTCAATCGTCTACCAGAAGAAATCAGAAGCATCAATGATAAAACCCGAATACTGCTCTCTGTCAAGAGACATTTTAAAATTATTCTTAAAAAAAAAAACTACTGTCAACTAATCTTAAAAATATCTTAGTTCTCCATAACATTCTTTAAAAAAAAAAAAAAACACACCATTATCAAATAAATACTGCAGCTCACATATATTTATGTACAATTAATTAAGTAAGTAAGTACTAACTTATACCTAACTAATAACTAATAGCATTTATGTACACTCCCCTTCCATACACAAGCAAATGCTTTGAATGGAAGGGTAGTAAAAAAAACCTGTAAAAAAAAATATTTTGTTGCAAAATTGTAATTATAATAAATGTTTCAATAAATAATAAAAAATAAAAAAATAAAAAAAATATGTCTGAGTCTAATTATAAGAGGAAAGTAGAACATGATTATAATACAAGGTTCACGAAGAATGAAGGAATGATTGTTCCAAAATATAATAATAACTACAGACGGCGAACCCTGGAATATAACGTGCCAAAAATATTTAACATGTTACCAATTAATATAAAAAATTGCGATTCTACAAATAAATTCAGATATATGCTGAAACAATGGCTGCTAAATAGAGATAGTTTATATTAATTCATATGTGTTAATTGTTATATGTAATCTGTATGGTTATAGTAATAATATTATGTAATGTTTAAATTGTAACTGAACATTAACATCCTGTTGACAAACTGCTTTATTGCGGTTTAACGGGATTGTACCTTGAAAACCAATAAAAAAATAAAAATAAAAAAATGACTTTTCAAAGAGGTGTTGAAATATCACTTTGTTGAATTGTCATGGACCTAAAAGAGAGTTGTGTGGCAGTCTATCCTCTCTGCAAATACCTGCGGAGAAATGGCTTATTAGTTAGTTATTTTAGGTAATATTATTACCTGACAGTGCAGAGGAAGAACTGGGAGCCGTTAGTGTTAGGTCCCGAGTTGGCCATGCTGAGCGTGCCCGGGCCGGTGTGCTTCAGCTCAAAGTTCTCATCCTCGAACTTGCGCCCGTAGATGGACTTGCCGCCGGTGCCGTTGTGGTTGGTGAAGTCTCCGCCTTGACACATCTACGAGGGGGGTTAAGGAAAACACTATGTGGAAAGGGAATACCTAAAACCAATAATTGTTTAGAGTTTACTAACTGAAGACCCATACAAGAGTTCCATATCGTATTTGGGAATATTGTGATTCTTCTGCTTCAGAACAAGGTGCAAATAAACAATAATCTCTTACAAGCCATTTCTCCGAAAGGATAGACATCTCTGTCTTGAAACACTGCATGTTTCATTTACATTCACGCATCGTAATCTGTTATTCAGACTCTTGATATGACCCAACTCAAGTATTTGATTCTCATGGTCGTGCCATGTATCCTCGGGCATCTTTGAAGTCTACCATTTCATACCCCTGCCACAGGTCACGCCAAATGGTTTGCTATGTTTGGTGACTTAGCAGTGGTGCCTGGGTTAATGGGGTGAGATTTGTCTAGGTCTTGGCGGCGGATGCGTTTGCCCACCTCTTGGGTGACATGCTGAATCGGTACACTGAGCATACTGACCCCCAGATTCCTACCCCCCTCATACCTTTTCCTTCCCAGAACTTCCTCTCCTTTCGATCTCTTAAAAGAACTTCCACACAGCATCCCCAAAGATGACATAGGCCCCCAGGGAAATTGTTTTCCTCGGGGCCTCCTGCGTGGAACTAATGTAAAAAAAAATTAAAATCATTTTCACGTTGTATATCGATCGCCGAGTTAATTAGACAGTTATCCCCATATACAAAATTTTGAGATATTAAGGAATTCTGGGAGAAGTGTCGGTGTTTTACATATTAAATAATATGCTATAAGATAACTCCGGGAAGCATAACGATCTGGTATATTATATCTGGTATAGTATGACTTTTGAAATATCCTACTATTTTACAAAGATTTCTTTACAAGTTTTTCTGCGTTATAATTGATTTATTGGTGTTTATGAGTAATCTAAGTATTGTACCAGATAGAGGGTACACTTTTCATATAACTGCATACTCAACTCTAATTTAGATTTTTCAAAGATGTCTAACTAATCAACTTGACGATCGATATTCTCCTAGAACTCCTACCTTTGTTCATCCACTTTACACTAATCGTTCCTTTCTTATCTAACCATATGAATAGTATGTACAATGATCCACCAGGAGATCTCTCAAGTATTGGCCCCTCATGTATAATATGAGTGAGGAGGGGGTTTCAATTTTAGGGAGACAGATTACATTATCTTAAGGATACAAAGTCGGGTATGACCCTGTGAAAGCTGCTGCCCTGGTAACCGAAGCCACGCTCGTGCGTGCAGAGGGCCTTGAAGTTCTCGGCGGTGCGCGGCACCACGTCAGCCCGCAGCAGCACCATGATGCGACCCAATTCTTTCTTGCCAGCGCTGATGTCCAGGTACACCTGCGGGTTGCGCTTGCCCGATATGGCTGGCAAGATCTTGTCACCCGTCTCCTGGAAGAATAAAGAAGGGCAATATTTAAAGATTTTTTTTCAGGATTACATGGACAGCCAGAGGTACACTAATATGTCATATGAGAATGGGTCGCTTCTATGAATCATTCTTCTTTTCAACAGCTCGGCACTGGAATGATTTGGCGGCCTCTGTGATGCTGTCTCCTGCAATGTATGGACTTCTTTAAACCATTTAATCACAGGAGACCATATTTGTCCCAGCTCACATAGGTCTCATAGAAATCGTTGTGTCTCCCTTACCATCATAGTGAGAAGTATGATCTAAACGGTTATGGAAAGAGAAAACAACACACTTTATATTAACATCTAAAAGTTAACCACAGAATAATTAAAATGTACACCTTTATAAAATCAAAGTTTCCGACTGCAATTTGAAAAAAAAAATTAAACTTTGTGAATTTTTTAACAATTATTTTTACATAAAATGACAAAAAGTGAGGTCACAATAATTTTAAAATTCATTTGTGTATTAATTTTTTTTTTTTTTCATTATGGGTAATTTTAGTTAGAAAAAACGAAAGGTGAGCCATTTTTAAAAGTTTTTAGAGTTTGCATACTAATTTTTCATATTTAAATAATTACATGGTTATGGTTATTTCTAATAATAAAATTTGAAAGCGTATTTCATCACCTTTCAAAAATAGTTTTTAGTTTTTGGATACG
The DNA here is from genome assembly GCA_929108145.2 of Limnephilus rhombicus. NCBI lineage: Eukaryota > Metazoa > Arthropoda > Insecta > Trichoptera > Limnephilidae > Limnephilus > Limnephilus rhombicus. The sequence goes on along the minus strand of OV815292.1, from coordinate 16,973,684 downwards.
TTCCCAAATATTCTATTTATTTGGATTTTATTGCAAAGCGGAAATATTTTTATTATTTTATTTTTTTATTTTTAACTTTATGAGTAAAACCTCAAATTGTAATATTTAAATAAATGAAGACAATATAAGTGAAACTCAATCGAAAATCTGGAAACAGAAAAATCAGAAAAACATATTGACACCTCTGGGACTCGAACCCAGGACCTCTTGCTAGAGGTTCGAATCCCAGAGTGGTCAATATGTTTTTCTGATTTTTCTGTTTCCACATTTTCGATTGAGTTTCGCTTATATTGTCTTCATTTATTTAAATATTTTTATTATTTTTAATTGATAAACTAACATTTAAGACAAGATTTTTATGCATAGCACAAAGGGTAACAATTATTATAAGGCAAGGAGTGTGTGCCAAGATCAAGTTGTTTGGCGGTCCATCCTCTCTGCCTACCCCTGCGGCGAAACGGCGTGATGGTTAGTTAGTTTTAGTTTAATAATTATCAGCCTGAAACACTCATCTAAATTGAAAAAATCTTCCGAGAAAAGATACTTGCCGCTAACGGGACTTGAACCGGTGTCCATTGCTTATAATTGGAAATATTTTTACCTACTGACAAAATTGTTCCATGCCAACTGAGAATAAAGTCAACTCAACACCTCCTTAAAAAATCATTAAAAGCTATGAAAAAAATCATTTTAAATTAGCCGATAACCCTAACCTAACGTAACCTACTTAACCATTTTTTTTTATCACTCTAAATGACTTATCTAAGATGGTTCTGAATTGGTTTCATTCTGAGTTGTCCGATCACCGACAAAATATGCTTGAATTATTCACTCTCCGGGTTCACTCCTTCCTTTTCTTAAAATGACCCCTCCGTACAGCAACCCCAAAGATGACGGAAAATTAACAACTTACTTCTTTAGTGTCTTCAGGCTTTTCCTCGCTGATGTCATCAGGTTTGGTTCCGGGAGTTCCAGCGCCAGCGTGCTTCTGGAGCCAATTATCCTCACTCCACACGGGTCTCAAGGAGCCCTCCTTTATCCTCTGAGGGGTGGCTATATTCACTCTGATGGTTCTGCCAAAGAGTTCAGAATCATTCTGTAAATATTCATCAGAGTTCAAAATAAATACAAGATATTATTTTTTTCTACACTTTGCAAATTAATGTCACATACTATAAAACTGTACAAAACACAAAGCCATTTGCAGTAGAAAAAGGTGTTAGACAAAGAAGGGCAATTTCCTTAGAATTATTTACATTAGCGTTAGGTGGAAACTAAAAAACCTCCAATATGCTGATTTTTTAAAAAGACAAACATTCCCGGGTTATGAATAACCCAACAATGTTTGAAAATCTCCTTCTACCACCACAATAAGCGGAAAATGTTGCTTGTGCCATGATGGAGGACTTAGCCAGCCGAGGAATCGAACACTTGACGCCCAGGTGGGACGCCAGCGCGATGCCCACTCAGCCACTGACCTATCGCTGATGGTGATTTTATAATTCAGTTGTCAAGAATCAGCAAAACCGAGGGAACCAAGATTGGAGGGAAAGCTGGGGCAAGAAAAGTTTATAAGCTGGGTAAATATTTGCATGTATTATTATTGTTTGGTAAATCCTCGAAAGTACCTGTAGTGATTGCATTTTTTTTTAAATACTGATGACAACAATGTTAACCTAAAATCTTGTTGTTTTTTTTTTTATCTAAGTTGGTATTTGATTTGTTATGTGTTTACCATGTTGTCTATCGAAGCTGCAGCATCTTCTGCATTTTCAAACTCTATAAAAGCAAATCCCCTGTGTTTTTCAGATTCGTAATCCAGCGGTATCTGAATATCAACAATATCGCCGAAAGGTATGAAGGCGGCATTTAATACTTTCTCGTCCACTTCCTCCGCCAAACCGCCGACATAAACAGTTCTTTTCGCTGATTTAGATGACATTTCGCTTTATTTTATTATACTTTTGATACACAGATCTGAAATGTTTACGTTATGTTAAATTGGTTTGTTGGTTATGTTTTCATAAAACGCCAAAAGATCGTTTGACGTACAAACGTAGTGTTGCCATTGCCGAAGTTATTAAAAAAATTATATCACCGGGCCATCCGGGGCACATTGGTTTGGAACTATATTTTTTTTGGTTCACGTCAACTCATAATCTAGTCAACTCAACAACTTGAAAAGTCACTAAAAACTATGAAAAAAATCATTTTAAAATAGCCGTTAACCCTAAACTAACGTAATTTTTTATACATTTTTATCATCACTCTTTATGACCTTTCTGAGGTGGTTCTGTCTGGCCGGTCACCAATTTGGTTAACCTTGCATCAAGTTGCCGGCCCTAAGCCAAACAGCACCTGGCGCTAGTAAAAACCTCAAGGGCGCTGTGTCTGTTCCAATTGCGTCTGCACAGGACCGGCTCTGCATCAAACCCAAGGTTCGTAGAAAATGTGTTTAAAAGGGTTAAACCATCGAGGGGTATTGCGCTTGTTGGCTAAAAATCAAGTACATGTACTTTTACTTCAAGCTACGTCACGCGTTCGAATTTTCGAAAGTGGCCCGACTAACTAACCAACCATCATGCCATTTTCCACAGGGGTAGGCAGAGAGGATGGACCGCCAAACAACTCGGTCTTGGCACGCACTCTTTGCCCCGCTCACATTCATACATACTCTTCCATTATTCTGACTCTTGACATGGGCTCAAATATCTGATTCACTTGTTCTTGCCATATCTTCCTCAGACGTCCCCGACTTTTTCTACCATTCACATTTGCGTCATATATTCTTCTTATACCACTTTCTTCGTTCATTCGCCCTACATGCCCAAACCATCTGAGGGTCCCTTTCTTAATCTTACATATTACACTTACATCAGCCTTGCTGTTTTTGGGACCTCCACATTTCTCACACGATCATACATGGTTTTACCACACGTATCCCTCAGGGATCTCATTTCGGTGACGGCCAACTCAGAAAGGACATTAAAGCAAGGATCATACTGAGCAGACGCAACGCGACGCAACGTTCCTGTCCCGTTCACACTGGCCGACGTACGTACGCGTCGCTGTGACCACGTGACAAGGGGTCTCTGGTTGTGCGCAGGCGCGTTTGATTTGACACATTTGACATTTATTTTTTAGGTTATGTTTATGTGATTCTCTTCTCAGCAGATGACAGCTGTGCCATGCCTTGAAAGTGAATTTGAAGAAGATTTGCTACGTTTATTATTATTAAATCAATATTCTCGTAAAAAGAAAAAAAGTGAGAAGTATTTGGTCCACAACATTAACAAACAAAGACAAATGTTTGGAGAGTTCCATACTTTAGTAGAATCTAGTTAACTAATCTAATTAACTAGAATCTGATGACGGACGATTCTTCATGTACTTCCGTATGAGTAAAGTGGTATTTGAAGAGCTTCACAGCATAATTGAATATGACATAAAAAAAGAAAACACGAAAGTCCATTCGGATCAGAGAAAGACTGGCAGTGTGTCTATGTCATGTTTGATTGTCATTCATGATATAATATTGAAAGTCATGCCATGAATGGCTGAAATTTCCTCCCAAGCTGCACTGCGTATGCAGAATCTCTATAATCCTGTAATTTGATTTTATAAATAACTTCGTGCCGTCCAATGTAGTCCAAGGCAGTTTCAATGAACTGTTCGTCATCCATTTTTGAATAATATCTGTCAAAAAACAACCACAGATATTGCGAAACATAACGTTAGATGCTTAGATAACACCAGAAAGATGTAAAATCATCTCGTAGTAGGCGTGACCATACCCCCTCCACCTTCCACATGGCCCACGCCGATCTGGCTGCGGCAGATCCGCGTCGCGTAGGGGGCGTCGGTTTGCGTTGCGTGGGGCTAGTGTGATTCTAAAGCACCCGTTTCCATAGAAAATGTATGGATAGTGAGTAGTCCAGATATGGAAATGATGACGTCTACCTACGTCGCGTGGCGTGGCGTGGGCCTAGATGTTCCCAGCTTAAGAGTGATGATAAAAAAAATTGGTTAAATAGGTTTAGTTTGGTTAGGGTTACCGGCTATTTTAAAATTATTTTTTCATAGCTTAATGACCTTTCTGAGGTGGTTCTGAGTTGGCATGGAACCCTCATTTCAACAGCATTCTGTCTACTTTCAAGCAAGGATCATACTGAGCAGACGCAACGCGACGCAACGTTCCTGTCCCGTTCACACTGGCCGACGTACGTACGCGTCGCTGTGACCACGTGACAAGGGGTTTCTGGTTGTGCGCAGGCGCGTTTGATTTGACACATTTGACATTTATTTTTTAGGTTATGTTTATGTGATTCTCTTCTCAGCAGATGACAGCTTTGCCATGTTTTGAAAGTGAATTTGAAGATGATTTGCTACGATTATTATTATTAAATCAATATTCTCGTAAAAAGAAAAAGTGAGAAGTATTTGGGTCCACAACATTAACAAACAAAGACAAATGTTTGGAGAGTTCCATACTTTAGTAGAATCTAGTTAACTAATCTAATTAACTAGAAACTGATGACGGACGATTCTTCATGTACTTCCGTATGAGTAAAGTGGTATTTGAAGAGCTTCACAGCATAATTGAATATGACATAAAAAAAGAAAACACGAAAGTCCATTCGGATCAGAGAAAGACTGGCAGTGTGTCTATGTCATGTTTGTTTGTCATTCATTATAGGGGTATAATATTGAAAGTCATGCCATGAATGGCTGAAATTTCCTCCCAAGCTACACTGCGTATGCAGAATCTCTATAATCCTGTAATTTGATTTTATAAATAACTTCGTGCGTCCAGTTTCAATGAACTGTTCGTCATCCATTTTTGAATAATATCTGTCAAAAAACAACCACAGATATTGCGAAACATAACGTTAGATGCTTAGATAACACCAGAAAGATGTAAAATCATCTCGTAGTAGGCGTGACCATACCCCCTCCACCTTCCACATGGCCCACGCCGATCTGGCTGCGGCAGATCCGCGTCGCGTAGGGGGCGTCGGTTTGCGTTGCGTGGGGCTAGTGTGATTCTAAAGCACCCGTTTCCATAGAAAATGTATGGATGGTAAGTAGTCCAGATATGGAAATGATGACGTCTACCTACGTCGCGTGGCGTGGCGTGGGCCTAGTATGTTCCCAGCTTCATCCTTCCTCTGCCAGTTCCATGCCTCATGTCTCACTGCCATACATCAGGTTAGGTACCAGCACTCCATTGTGGACTGCTAGCTTTTTCGAAAAAGGCCCGTATGAGCTAACCTTGTTAAATGCATTTACTACGAACTTTGCACCAAACTCATCAATCTCTGGTAAATCTGTAATTTTACAGTTTAGCTCCACGCTCCAGGTTGTGTTGCTGGCTTTCGTTTTTACCTGGGCTCAATTTAATAATAATCACTCTCTGCAGGTTTTTACTGCTAGGCCCTGCAGGCGGCTTTCGGTTCGGCTTCGCCAGTTAGTGTTGGTGACCAGTTTATAGATCCAATACGAACCACCAACTGATTCTAAAAACAGCCTGAGCAATGACATCATACGTAATATATAACCACTTGATACAACATGTACTACCGTCAATCTTTTCATATCCGGAGAGATACCAAATATTCACAAATTAACAGCAGTTATACCTAGGGAGGAGAAGTCCCCGTCCGACCTGCTGAGAGAAGTAGCGACATTGTGTCGAATTCTTGGATTCGAAACCGAATTGTAAAAGTAGCTTTGTGTGAAATTCCACATACACAGATGTTATTTGTAGTGCGGCGCGTATGGCGTAGTGTCTGACATGAAATGGGTTCTGAAATTCAACCACGCAGATGCTACGGTATTAATACCGTTCGATTCGATTTTCATGTAGCCAACAACCATAACGGCATCCTGCGTACAATCAGTCAGCAGCGCCCCGTTGCTCGCGACTAGCATCCCAGTTAGCAATTGTACAGCTGGGGCAATGACTAGATAAAATATCCTGAGGACTTGGCATACCAATAAAACATTCTGTTCCAACAGTTGTACAAAAATAGCCGCCAAAATGGAACAAATATTTAATACATATAAACCTTTTTATTGGAACTCATAGACATCCAAATTTAATAGACCAGAAGGTACAGATGAGGGGTAAAACCAAACTATGGAGGGTGAAGAGGAGAAAGATGTCTGTGATTCGTTAAAAAATCAATAGGACAGTATATAGGCATCTCGCATTATAATATCACCATTTAGTTCCTAATGAATAGACCTTTTTACGTGGGAGCGCGAATTGCCCGCCACGTTATTATCATATTTGCGTAGTCGAAATCGGCAAAGGAAAGTTCGCCCTTTTTCACAAGGGAATATTTTGTTGCCTCATAATTTACTTACCCCTGTAACCAGCGACGAGGTCACTGGAGAAACGCCCACATTCGCTACGTTCACATATATTAGGGTTTAATGTATAGCACAAGCTCTCACTTTTGTTCGTAAAATGTGCAATGTGACCAGCACGCTGGTCAGGTCAAGAATGATGACGTCACATTTTTTAGATTCAAGCGACGCTCTCGTAAACCCAGCTGGCTCCAAGGCGGAGCTATAGCCGGCTCCATGGGGAGGGGAAATAATACGTTTTTATCACTTAGGGCAGGTCCAGATATATTCAATGTCCATGTTGGAACTCCATTTTTCTAAACTGTTTGGACAGAATGTTCAGTATGCCAAGTTCTTCTCTTAGGTATTTTGTTTAGTAATTGAGTATCTTACCTTTGCAGGCAGCCAAAAGAGGAACTTACGAAAGGACTGCATGCTTTAGAAATTTCATGATTTTTTGTATTCAAAATACCTAATAGTGGTGATAACCCCCATCCATACAGTCATGTGTCGCAAACTGTTTTGATCCAGTTATCCGTTCGCCCGACATAATCCAAAATTTCTTGTGATCAGACTATTCAGTCAGCAGAACTAACAGCAAAGAGGGAAACTTAGCCACTCCGGTAAATATGACTAGGACTATACCAATCTCTGAGATTTCTTTTGCAAGTACCACACAAGAGTCCCGATTGCTCCTAACCAGGCTATTGTATGCCCAATTGGGGTACGTTGAAGCTGAAGGTAGTGGGGAAGGGATGGAGTACCTAGCTATTCAGATCTGTTCCCAAACATTTAAGAAAATGCACATTTCTTTACAACAGAGCGCCTATGTAAACTGAGAATTTTATGTAATTTATCATTACACCCATGGAACTAAGATTACACCATTCTTCCATAGAGGTAGACTGAGAATCGACCATAGAAATAATGGTGCCTCGATGACTATGCTGTCACTGTATGTTTTCACCAATGTAAGAATTCATGTTATAATCTGTTATGGTTTTTTTTGTGAAAGGTAGTGTACAAGTAAAACCAAAGAGTGAATTTTAACCAAAGTATTTATTTCCATCACATCAGCATCACAGAGAACGCTAATAAACCGGTGGTCTCACCAATTGCCATTGAGCGGCCAGGCTCGACAAGTATTGGTTCCTCCACCGGATGGCACCCACCGCTAGGCTGCGTGAGGCGTGGGAAGGCGGCTCCTAATCGAAGAGACCCAAACCCATATCGTCATCTGATTCCGGCTCCTCCTCCTCCACCTTAGCCGGGGCAGCGGCGACGGCAGCGACAGGGGCGGCAGCAACCGGAGCAGCAGACACGAACTTGGATGGATCCTTGATGAACTCCTTGATGGTGGTGGCTTCCTTGAAGTCCACTTCTGTGGTGGCGGCGATGGCCAGTAGGTTCTTGAATCCGTTGGCGATGGAATGGGGAGCGGAGGCCAGAGTGGGGTAGCCAATCTCCAAGGAGACGGCAGCCAGGTTGGCGACACCGGCCAAGAACTTGGCGCGGAGGTCCTCGGGCTTGATGTCCAGGATCTCAGGAGCGAAGATGGTGCCAGAATCGTACACCTAGAAGAGGGAGATTATTAAGTTCAAGAATACATTATCATAAAAGTATGCGAGGTGTTAAAGAAAATTATTTTGTTAAATTTCTCTACATTTTTTTTTAAATATTATAATTATTAAAATATGTACGACGACAAATCTGAATGAAAATAAAAATATTTTTGTAGCGACATATTGCCAACATGATAATCAGTCTGGATATTCATATTAGGATAGAAATGAGGCGTTGTTTTGGTCCCAAAGCGAAACTGCCCACACATGGAAATGTGTGGCCAGGATTAGAAGGGACTAGAGGAGAAGAGTGTGGTTGTTTACCTGCTCGACCATCAGACCGTATGAGAAGGGAGAGATGTTCAACATGTTGAGGAGGGTGGCTTCGGAAGCTCCCACCTTGTCTCCGGGCTTCAGGATGTGCACATCGTTGATGATTTCAATTGTTCCTGGAGAAGACCAAAAAATAATTAACATATGTATGATGAAAACTACATAGTCTAGAACAAGGTGATTGTATTATAAAAAGCACAGTACTTTGTCAATAAATATTTGATGAAATAGTAAATTGTAGCAATCATAATGCCAGTATGCAAAATCAGAATGGATAATCATACTAGGATAGAAATGAAGCGTTACTTTAGTCCCAAAGCGAAGGCCGACAACCCTATGTTAAGAGATTCGGTATTAGAAGGGACATACATATTTTATTTCTTTATTTTAGGGAAATTATTATTAATTTATTAACAACTGTGCAACTTGCTTATAAATTGACTATCAATTAAAGTACAAGATACAGAGTTTGTATAAGTATTAGCATAACCTACAGGAATACAGCTGACAGAACGATTGTAATTCCAAAATGATCCCAATCGTTCCCAAATGACAAAATTAACACAGTTAAGTTAAATTAAATGGAGCTCTCAGTGGTATGAAGGTAGTGGGGGGATGCTTACCCTTGGAAATCTTGGTGGGGATAGCGAGAGCCTGGAAGAAGGAAGTTTTCTCAGGTCCAAGGCCGGTGTTCTGGGCGGGGACGATGACGGCCAGGGGAGCAGTGGCACCAGCACGAGCGGGGGCACGCACTTTGTTCTCCAGCAGCTTGTCGCGGACCTGAACATACAATACACGGTCAATGAAACATGCTGGTATTTTATGACATAGTCAATTGATAAGTTTAATTGGGTAGGATTGTAGCTTTCATAATGCCAGTATGCAAAATCAGGTTTGGATAATCATACTAGGATAGAAATGAAGCGTTATTTTGTCCCTAAGCGAAGCCGCCTTCTTAGTTTCATGAAGGCATGCAAGGTAAAGGGAACATTATTTAGAATTATAATATTAATAATTCATTAAAAAGTTCTTGTAACATACAAGGTAAATCATTTTAAAAGGGATAGAGTATTTGTGCACGCTGAATGGAAACACCCACCCAGTTTCTTCTTACCCCACAAATGCCCAAATATACTGGTTGCTTGGAAACATTCATCAATTGAAACTCGTGATTCAATTCGACATTGTCATTATTATGTTTCATTCTTCAGTTTCCAACAAAAACAAAATGATTATTAAATTTAATTATTTTTTATCCATCTAGTACACCACTACACAAGCGATAGTCTCTTTAAAATGATTTACTTGCACATGTGATTTTTCAGGAGTGAACACTAGTTAGTAATATATTTACCTCAACGAGATCTCCCTTGGTGAAGACGAAGCCAACATTTCCCTTGATGTGTGGCATGAGACGCTCCAGGGCAGGGTTGGTCTCCAGATGCCCTCGGATAGCCTTGCGCATCATGGTGTTCTTGCCCATGAGCACGACGGCGTGACCGCGCAGGGACATGCGGATCTGCTGCATCTGCTTGGATCCCACATTGTCAGCGCCCACGATGAAACACTTTGGGTACTCATCCAAAAGTGTCTGAAAAACAACAATTCAAGTTCATAAATAATGTTTTGAACCATTAAAAGGCAGTAGGAGAGTTGAAAAGGTTTATAATCACCTAACAAGTTTCGAAAAATGCATTACGTAAACAGAAAAAACGAACTTCAAAGCTCATCAACAAGTACTGCGAATTATCAGAGAGCATCATACATAACCCTATTCTACAATGCATGAAAAACGAAAAGATCCGAATGCTATTATTGCTCAAATTTTAGGTTATGAAAAATCAATTATTTTGGTAAATTTTGGGGATCGCTGTCAACGGTTAATACGCACTTTTTTTTGAAAAATTCTTTTGATTCACCTTAATTACATTAAAAGACAACTATTTGCATTGGGGGAAGTGGAAAATATTTCATTCTAAATTTCGATTACGTAAAATTAAAATTAGCTTTCATTGTGTGAAACGAGACCGTCCATTTTGAAACATTTGATAATGAAAATTTTCGTTAGTTGCAAACGGAAACCAACGGCTAGAGACAAAATCGCGCGGGCGTTTTTTTTTAATGTTATAAAACTAAAATTCCGCCTAATTAGTAGGTACTTACCTAATACACATGTATTGCGTGCGTTGATTAAAATTTATTAGCTTGAATTTTTTTTGACATTAAAATTTTATTTTTATAAGTAAACTATTTCTGCGATGTTGAGCGGCTACGTACGCTAAGTTTATGTGATATGGTTTATGATACAAAAGAAAGTGCCCCCTTTATACCGCCTGCTCGCGTCAAGGCAAGAAAAACATCCCAGTTTTCAAGTAGTTTAGCGGCTACGCTAGGTTTGGGTAACATGGTTTGTGATACAAAAGAAAGTGCCCCTTTATAACGCCTACTCGCGTCAAGGCAAGAAAAACATCCCAGTTTTCAAGTAGTTTAGCGGCTACGCTAGGTTTGTGTAACATGGTTTGTGATTCAAAAGAAAGTGCCCCTTTATAACGCCTACTCGCGTCAAGGCAAGAAAAACATCCCAGTTTTCAAGTAGTTTAGCGGCTACGCTAGGTTTGTGTAACATGGTTTGTGATTCAAAAGAAAGTGCCCCTTTATAACGCCTACTCGCGTCAAGGCAAGAAAAACATCCCAGTTTTCAAGTAGTTTAGCGGCTACGCTAGGTTTGTGTAACACGGTTTTTGATATAAAAGTGAATGTATTATTTATAAAAAATTATTACCGAAATTAAAAACATGTTTTTTTCCGTCATTTTATTCCCAAAACTCCGATAATTTAGTACTTACCTTTCCAGATTTCGTGGTACCTTCAAAATCTTCTAGCCGTTCGTTATACATTCTAGTGTATCGGGAATACCAACACCAAAGTGACAGCGAATGAGCTAATTACTAATGGCGTACAATCTCACAAGACGAAAGCTAATTTTAATTTTACGTAATCGAAATTTAGAATGAAATATTTTCCACTTCCCCCAATGCAAATAGTTGTCTTTTAATGTAATTAAGGTGAATCAAAAGATTTTTTCAAAAAAAAGTGCGTATTAACCGTTGACAGCGATCCCCAAAAATTAATATTATTTTTTCCAAAAATGTGTAAACCTACAGTAAGGAAAAGACAATTAATAAATATGGATGTTTGAAAAACAAAGAGTTGTGAAAAATTTCTTCAGTTTGACAGTTCAATACAAGTTCTGTGGAGGTTGTAAAATAAATTGTAGCGATCATAATGCCAGTATGCAAAATCAGGATGGATAATCATACTAGGATAGAAATGAGGCATTATTTTAGTCCCAAAGCGAAGCTGAGAACCCTAAGGTCTAGAGTAGTCAGATTAGAAGGGACGGCATTCCGAGAGCCTGAACTCTATAATTAACGTAAATAATATAATCGAATACTCACGATAAGCTTGGTGAAGTAGTTTGACTTCCATGTAGCCTTGTCCTCCCTACCCATCTTGAGTGGTTAGGGATTTCCTTTTGAAAATTAAGGACTGTAACAAATAAAACCATATTGAAATTAATTCATGTAATTTTAACACTTTAAGGACTGAATAATCTAAAGAGCTTGTGCATAATGCAGAAGAACCACTTGGCAACCATTCTGTATACAGTTCTGCTAATAAATAAACACGATTACAATTAATTTAATAGATTTGGAAGACAACTCACCAAAAGCGAAAATACAGCACGAATTGCTCGGGCAGAATGGCCGATTTGGCGATTTCCGGCTTGTCAGAATTAGGGAGGCAACACTAAAAAAAATATTGCCAGAATGCAAAAATATTGTTATAGGTAAAATGTCGACTACGGAATATGCACATTATTTTGTCATCTAAATTTTTTATTTTTTATTACATAAGATCATTTATACAGCAAAAAACGAGTGTGCTTTAGAACATACAACTGAAGTAAAACTTCTGCTCCATCTATGTGATAGAAAGAGAGAAAGAAAATGTGCGGGCGCACTGCTCTCTCTTGCTCCTACGGTGTGATACGGACAATAAGCCCGTACTGTGTAACGTATAGGTAACGCAACGAGAGATGAAAGCAATAAAAATGCTTAGAATTGATGTATTGGTGTATCCGTGTGTCTTCAAACTACGCCTACTTATCCTCTGTCTTGCTTATTTTATTATCATTGCCCACTTATTGTAACTAGTGCAGAAGAGATAGCAAGTTTTTATGGCGCTAAAGCATATTGTTTTGGTGCACTTACGGGTGTCCTATTCATTCAATTCGTAAATGTGATGTAAACATACATACCTATACCTTCGGTGTCAACTTTTAAGCATAAATGACTTGTATGATTTGAGGTCTAAGGCAACTGTAGTATCACAGACTAGTAGTATTCATCTTATTCTACTTCAAATCTTTTGTACCTTTGTGTTAGTAATCTGTTATATTTAAGATAATATACGTGTAGATAGTTGCTGATTATGACTGATACATAAATAAATAATTACTGTTGCTGATGATTGCTAACACATAATTATAAAAATTAAATAATCTATAAGCAGACAAGTTTTTAAGCACATATTATTTAAATCACACTGCATATAAACAATTACTACAAGAAACAACTATTTATATAGACAAACTAGGTTATTAGGTTCTTAGTTTAGGTAAACTATGTAATTCATGCATATTGAGATTAAATCTAAACTTTACAAATGTCAAATCCATACAAAAAAGGCGACAATGGAGGTGTTTTATATGGGAAATTTTAAACTTTGAATGAAAATCGAATTTTAAATGCATATTTTTCCGTCTGTCCCGACCGATGTTTCTTTTGGTAATTAAGTTTAAAAGTAGTATACTTTTCAAAATCTATGCCTATTAAATATGTAGCGGCATGTGGCGGCTTGTGGATTATTTACTTTATAAAACCTTTACATGTGTGGCGACACATCATTATCAACTTCGCCATCAAAAGAAGACACGAGAAATATTTAATATTCGCGCGGCGCAGGCACTTGCCTAGGTACCTACTTATGCCGGCCGCGATGTACTTTGCTCGCCTGCCGCGGCCGTCTCGATGAATGTTAATATCGCCACCGCCTAGAAAGGTCTGGAGTTTATAAGTTTATATTTATATACTGAATATTCAGTACCGGGTATGTTCGAGTACCTTCTAGTGTACACATTGCCGGCGAATGGAACATTACTCCACCGGTCGCGCTGGTATATATAAAGCGACTAAACTCGGCGCTCGCTCAGTCAGTCCCGGACCATTAGTCGGTCAACATCTCAGCATGTAACAGATCTCCGCACAAGTGCTCCTGCATGGCAACTCCACGCATCCAGGGCAGCTTCCTCGAGGTCCATCACCACGTCTCAGCTCTAAGGCCCACCGTGTCTTCAGCTACGCAGAACAGCTACATCCCGCGACTTACAAGGTTTGACGCCACCTTCAGTCCAGAGATCAGCTCACCATTTCATGGCACCCCGAAGCGCACCATGCTTCGCTGCCATGGAAACACGCTCCGCCTCGCCAGGACTACCTGCTGGTGGCTCAGCTCACCGAGCCACTCACCGTTCATCTCCGCGACTCAAAGCGTCGAGCAACGGCCTGGAAGATAGGTCATCTCCACCGCCAAGGTGTTGAGCAACTCGCTGACCTTCACCACACCATCTCCATCACCTCCGAGCGCCTGCAGCATCTCATCTACGGCACTCCGCATTACATCATGTTACCGTTTTACCGACCTCGCTACGTAGCCCAATAAACGACTGACTCACTACACCGACTGACGCCTTTTATTTCTCGTCCCGTCTCTGCCGATACGGCCCGCTACCCTCACATGTGTATTTTAATAAATTAATCTTTTTAATTAACACAATATCTTTTAACCTTGTCGTTATTTACGAATACCCATTTGAATTCAATCCTGAAGATTATCACATTTAGTTAATAAACTTTATTTTGATAACCTTCAGTATTTCAATAAAAATGTTGTAAAACAAAATAAATTTTATGTAACCGACTTCAACACGCTTTGGCTTCGAATTCTCATTTGTGTAATAATTATTAATTGTTTTTTTTTTAAAGCCTAAAACGAAACACGCTGTACGAAAGTTTGGCATCTGTGTGAGTACTGTGATGAAGTCAACTTAACTTGCGAGACCTATAACTGGCTATGTGCAAAAGAGAGAAAGAAAACGTGTGCTGGCACCTCTCTCTCTTGCCCGCATTCGCCAGCTTACTTCCGTGCGTAAAGAAGTTTTACTTCAATAACATAATAATAATATTTCAAAATAACTGTAAATATTAAAATGTGTACAAGTGTTATTATGTCTCGTTTGTCTATATTAGTTCCAAAAATGTACTCCGTACAAAAAAATAACAAAATGTTGTTTTTTTTTGTAGACCAAAAATATGCTTAATTTTTACTGATTACAGTAGTATTAGAGATGATATTACAATGCTACACATATAAGTAGCGAAAAGGAAGGGCGTTAATGACATAACGATAGTCGACGTGGTTGGCTGATTTAAATATAAGGATAGAGTGTTGCTTCATCGCTTCATGTTTACGCCACGCCAACTTATTCGTGTAGTGCAGTTATAATGCTGCCATTGCTTGTCAGCATATAACGTGTTGGGCCAATTTTTTTTTTTTTTTTTGCAGTGAATACCGCACAAGAATCTCAACTGCTCCCGTCTGGATCCAGTGAGACTATGGCATCCCCAATTGGGGTATGTTGTGAGGCTGAAGGTAGTGGGGAGGGGAAGGAGGTGGGGAAGAGGAAGGTTGGAAAGTACCTGGCTATTCAGATCTGGTCACCAAACACGGCTAAAGCCATTTTTATGCAACGTTTCAATTCTGAATGGTGGTCTTACACCAGGGCGATACTGATAGTATCTTCCACTCTGGAACATGCCGCAAATATACTATATATTATTTTAAATGAATTAATTGTTAAATTTAAACGATCTCCCTTCAAGTTTATTTTTTAATGATACTCACGCCACCAACGATTTCGATATTGCCAACCTTTTTGCTGAACATTTCTCCTCTGTCTATACTGATAACATATGCACCATCCCTCCACTTAAATATGCTAATACTATTGACCTTAATAATTGCGAAATCACTCTTGTAGATGTTTTCAATTACTTAAAAAATCTTCCCAGCAAAACAAGCACTGGTCCTGATGGTATACCTGAAATATTATTGAAAGAATGTAAATATCTAATATCTAAGCCAATTTGTTTATTATATAACTTATCATTATCATCTGCCACTTTTCCGGATTCCTGGAAGGTTTCCTATATACGACCTATTTTTAAATCGGGTAATAGGTCGAACGTAGAAAACTATAGACCTATATCGACGTTATCTCATATTCCTAAAATCTTTGAATCTATAATCACAAAAAAATAACACCTATTTTCAAAAATGTGCTGATTGAGGAACAGCATGGCTTTAGATCTGCTAAATCTATCACTACAAACTTACTCTCCTTCACCAACACCGTAGTCAATGGCCTAGAAGATAAATCACAAGTAGATGTTCTATATACCGACTTTTCTAAAGCTTTTGACAAAGTAAAACACGCTATCCTCATGGCCAAGCTATATGCTATAGGTATACGAAACCCATTGCTATCTTTTTTAAATTCTTATTTAAGCAATACAAAACAAAGAGTTAAAATAAATAACATTGAGTCTATTATTATTGAAGTAACATCCGGCGTACCGCAAGGAGCACATTTAGCCCCACTTCTCTTCAACTTGTTTATAAATGACATTATTCGTATTTTCTCTCACACACGCTTTTGGCTTTTTGCTGATGACAATAAGATCCTAAAAATAATCAAAAACTACCATGACTGCCTTCTTTTACAATCAGATATTGACTCTTTCAATAACTGGTGTAAAATTAATTGCTTGGAACTAAATTTCGATAAGTGCAAAATTATGTCCTTCTACAGATCTAAAAATCCGATTATTTTCGAATACAAATTAAATAATAATTATTATTACAAGCAATAATTGTCAGCCTGAAACACTCATTTACATTGAAAAATCTTCCGAGAAAAGATACTTGCCGCCAACGGGACTTGAACCCGTGTCCTTCCGATTGCCGGTCGAATGCTCTGACCACTGAGCTATGGCGGCTTATCAAATACCCGCCAAATAATTCAATATATACTAGTGTTTCATTCAACAATTACTGCTTGTTATATTTTTTCCACCTGAAAACAACCAACTTTATTTTTGCGAGGAAGACATTGTTAGTGTTAAATCCCTCGCTAGGTGGCGTCGAGACAAATTATGTCTGCATTTATTGGGGAAATACTTAAACTTGTTAAATATTAATTATTATTTT
Source organism: Limnephilus rhombicus (assembly GCA_929108145.2). NCBI lineage: Eukaryota > Metazoa > Arthropoda > Insecta > Trichoptera > Limnephilidae > Limnephilus > Limnephilus rhombicus. The sequence continues at coordinate 16,957,047 of OV815292.1, read as the reverse complement.
TTAATTTATAAACTAACGTTTAGACAAGATTTTTATGCATAGCACAAAGGGTAACAATTATTACAAGCAATAATTGTCAGCCTGAAACACTCATTTACATTGAAAAATCTTCCGAGAAAAGATATAACACTAACAATGTCTTCCTCGCAAAAATAAAGTTGGTTGTTTTCAGGTGGAAAAAATATAACAAGCAGTAATTGTTGAATGAAACACTAGTATATATTGAATTATTTGGCGGGTATTTGATAAGCCGCCATAGCTCAGTGGTCAGAGCATTCGACCGGCAATCGGAAGGACACGGGTTCAAGTCCCGTTGGCGGCAAGTATCTTTTCTCGGAAGATTTTTCAATGTAAATGAGTGTTTCAGGCTGACAATTATTGCTTGTAATAATTGTTACCCTTTGTGCTATGCATAAAAATCTTGTCTAAACGTTAGTTTATAAATTAAAAAATAATAAATAATAATTGCCTAACAACTGTCCAATCTATTAAAGATCTTGGTGTCTCTCTTGATAGCAAGCTTTCTTTCCGGGAACATATAAATACGATTGTTAATAAATCTCTCAAACTACTTGGTTTTATCACTAGAACCACTTCTGACTTCAAAAACATAAATACCCTAAGAACTCTTTACTGCTCCTTGGTTCGCCCCCATCTTGAATATGTTTGTATTATATGGTCTCCTTTTTATGCTGTCCATATTCGTCATATTGAATCCGTTCAACATCGGTTCCTAAAGGGAATTGCTTGGAGGCTAGGATTAGAGCGAGGCAATTACTCGTATGCTGAAATTGAACAAACTCTAAACCTTTCTCCTTTAGAAGACCGTCGGATAAAATCTGATCTCATTTGTTTCTTCAAAATTATTAACTGTTTAATCGACTCGCCTACATTACTACAACTCATCACATTTAATATACCTTCTCGTAGACTCAGAAATAAAGACCTGCTTTTCCTCAATCAGCACTCGACTAACTATGGTTATAACTCACCACTGTCCAGAATGTGTAGACTGGTCAACTCACGTCAAGACCTTGATTTTTTTGGTATTAGCTTAAATGATTTCTGTCGCTCTTTAAACAAATGAAGATATGTAATGGTAAGCCCACACTGCGGCCAACGTTCCAACTTCAAACGTTTGGACGATCGTGTGGAGGGGTGTTCGTGCGTTGGAAGTTCGAGTTGGAAGGTTGGAGTTCGCGTTGGCCCGGGATCGCCTTCGAGGCGATCCCGACGGCCAACTCACACGAACCAGCCTGCCGCAGCTGTCCACACCGTGCCGCGTACTATTAAAATGACTATATTATTACGGTGAGTGGTATAATAATTGTTTGAAAACATGTCGTGTATATAATTATATGATTATACGTACGTAATAATTGTAGGCAACTGAAAAAGATACAGCGTAGCTACAGCTGTTTCATGTCCGCCATTTTGGAGTACGGAATTCGGGGTTGGAGGGTTGGCCGCAGCGACCACACAATGGGCCAACCTTCCAACTCCGAACTAAGTTCGGAGTTGGAAGGTTGGCTTCAGTCTGGACGTAGCATAATATTCACCCTAATTTTTGCAAGGTCTTGACGTGACTTGACATTTATTTTTCTTCTATTTTCACTGTTTGTCTTTGCTTTCATGTACCATCCGAATCCTTACATTGTTCATTTCTATACTTCGTGATACTTTGTTTTAAATTGGAAGTAAGCCCGTAAATAAATAAATAAATAACACAAATTAATCAAATAAAATTTATTTGCGCATGCCGGGTTCAATGCGCTGGTTCAACATATACAGAACCACTTGGCGTACATTGATTGTTGTAACGCGTTGGCCGCCCTTTCGATTATCATCGGTTATTCGTGCACACTTCAAAGGATTATGGCGCCAACCTGCTAACAGCGTTCACGTGTTTGCAGATTGGCGCCAACGTGTTTTTTTTTTTATATTAACTCCACACAGAAGGCCCTGATGAAAATAATATCCTTCAAGAGGGTCTTTTTGAGGAGAGGAAGGAATGAAAATTGGTCTTGAAGAGACTCATATTGTAGGAAGAAGGAAACACAAAGGCCGGCAAATCGTTCCACAGCCGAGCTCTTGAACTCAAGAACGAGTCGAAAAAGTGACCCATTCTCATGTGACAAATGTCGACCATGTGCATATGTACTGGTGCCGAAGGGATCAATGACGCTAGTTTCTCGGAGCATCTTCCACTATAATACCGGTAGAACAAGGATGGCATTCACACCCGACGCCTGTGCTCTAAAGATTGCAATCCGTTTGTTAAGTTTGGAAAATCTATCAAACGCAGCGACCGTTTTTGCACGAAGTCGAGGGTTTTTTTCAGGTATTTTCGGGCTCCAGACCAGAGGTGGCTGCCAAATTCAACCGTGGGGTGTACTTGCGATTAGCAGTTGTGTACTATTAGAGTATCTGCGGGCCCTGTACAGTACGCCCAGTTTTTGAGAGGCTAACTTAACTCTGGCTTCGATGGAGCCGCCATATCTGAGTATTTATCCATCACAGTACATACATAGAAGCTAAAACTGTCTTTTTTAAACATTTAATTTTTCGATTGTTTTGACACTTTCATAAACCTTCCTTTACATACTTGAACTTGTAGAAATAAACTTGATATAAAGTAATTAAAGAAAAAAATCCTAATAGTAATTGTTGATTTTTTTGCCCGTCCGCCCCTTGTGCCCCCCCCCCAGAAAAAATCCTGGATCCGCCCTTGGTTTTGTGTAATATTAGTCAGGGGCAGTGGAGTAGCTAGGGGGGGGGGCGCCCCCGGTGTCACCCCCCATGAGCACGGTCTGTAGCTCTATGGCTCCTCGTGGAGTGCCCCGTCTTTTTATAGGCGAACCTAGCTTATATTTATGGAGAAATTTTTATCCCGGAAATTCGGTAGACCCCCCCCCCCCCCCCAAAGTATGGACTAATTTTTTTACATATTATTTGACTAGGTAGTAAAGTTGTAATTTTTTTTATTTTTACAATCAACATTTAAAATTGAAATTCGCAGTCAACTTTTATGGAGGGGGGGGGGGGGGGTGACACCACATTATCCGCCCGGGTGCCACCCATGCTAGCTACACCACTAATCAGGGGGTAGGTATTTCAGTATCCTCTTGATAGCTTATCCATAGAATAACAAATATTAAATATTAATAAATAAATACTGGCAATAAATTGAATAATCGGCTACTTTCTGTTATAATTATTATAGCCACTTTTCTTAGATTCGAGTACCAGAGAGTAAACTTGGAAATCGAAAATTAAAGTTATCCCAAGGCAAGGATAAGCTACCAAGAGAATGGTGAAATACTCCCCTCAGTGTAATGAACTGGAGAGGTAGATAGGCAAGTATAAAGGCATATATTTTTTTCTCAGAATTTTATGACATAAGTAGGTAGGTACTTACAGCAATTAACAAAACATATTATTTAAACTACTGATTCAGCATTCGCATTTTTTCGATACTATAGTATTATATTATATACCTTCTACAAACAGACATCCAAATCGGTATCTACCTAGGTAGGTACTTCTTAATGTTATCATTGAGTTATCACAGATATTACATTTTATAAAAAAATATATAATTTATATCTACATATTAATCATATCCCTACGCGCACATCCTACGGGCCGGTATATTAGTATTTTTTGGTAATGGTATCACTAGACTTATCTTTCCAGGGTGTCTAGCATGGTCGATCGATAGATATTTTGTCGATAATGTCGGTAACTTGTCATCTGATTGGAGATCACCAACGATTTAACAACAGTTCATAAATCGTAGACGTGAACTGTTGTTTGAACGTTAGCGATCTGAGGTCAGGTTCGGGAACTACGACAAGTTATCGACACTGTCGATAAAACCTTTATCAATCGACCGTGCTAGATACCCAGGGCTCCTACCAGAGAGCAACTCACTCATAACGAACATAAAAAGTAACTCATATACCGGCATATAACCCCAGTTTTGGCCTGATGTGCTCACTCAAATTAGGTATTTTTGGATATACCTAATCATTATATTTAATAATTATATTTATTTAGGTGATACTCTCGGTGACACACGGATAGGGTTCCCAGATCAAAAAAACAAAATGCCGGAGAAAATTCCTGACATTTGATAAAAATTCCGGACTTTCGAAAGTTACGGAATTAACAAAGATATGCTATTTTAAAGACATTAATAAGATAAAAACCGTAAAAATACTATACACGTCTTTGGTGAGAAGTCAGGTTGCATACAATTCAAGCATTTGGTGTCCTCATTTCAACTCTCATTGTTTAAAAATTGAAAAAATTCAAGATAAAGTTTAACGTTTTATTAATTTCAAAATTGGTATTCCTATTATTGAAATCAATTATGTCAATTAAGCAGTAAACTTAACTTATCTAAATTATCTGAAAGGCGAAAAATAATTGATTTCCTCTTATTATATAAAATTGTTCATTCAAGGTTGGACTGCCCTGATGCTATAAACTTGTTATCCTTACATATACCTCCAAAATATACTAGGCGGTATATTATATACGAACTCTGCAAGTCGATTCTCTTAACACAGTATAATTTTCAAAATATGACTTGCGAAATGTTCTACAAAACTATTATTAAAGATTTGGAAGTGTTGAACAATATTTCTGGGAGCATTAAATATCAGAAGTGATGTTTTTACTTTGATTTGTAATAAAAATCATTGGTTTATTTAATTTTTTATATCAATCTCCACTTAATTGTAGAAATTCCAAACTGTTTAGGATTCCCCCCGCATTCCGGACAAAGACCTATATTTCCGGACTTGTCCGGAAAATTCCGGACGTATAACAACCCTCAGTTTATGAACCCGAGTCACTTCTCGGTTTATGAACCCGAGGCAAACAAACTTCGTAGGGGGGCATACATTAATTACGTGACCTCATAAGGGGGGGGGTCCAACAAAATCTCACGTTACTTGAAAACAATATGCGAAGTGGCCCAAATTTTTGTCCCCCCCCCCCCCCCCCCTCATGCCTCCTAGGGCAGTGGCGGATACAGAGAGGGGGCGCGCGCTATTCGTTCTAGTCTTTTTAGGTAACTGGCCAGATTTTCAATAACATAACCAACTGGTTGTTGGTATCTAAATAAATGGTAATAAAATGGTTATTTAGTTATTTCTCCATAACTTCGAGGGTGGACAACGACGGCAACGCGTCTGCTGGCCCGGCTGCAGTAGTTGATATTGACTAGTTGTCTAGTTATTAGTAGTTTTCATGGTTGTGAAGTTATTTGATTTTGTCCATGGGTATTGGGTATCGGGTGAGTTGTGGTTTTCATGGTTGTGTAGGTTATGGTTTTGTCAATGGGGGAGTGGTATTATCGAGTAGTTTTTGATCCAAAGAAAGAGATAGCGCTATACGAACTACAAAGATCTATCTCGTTTTGATTCACTGAAGAAAAAAGAAAGATAAATATGCAACCCTTATACCGCTGTCCATTTTTAACGAATATAACGACCAGTTACAAGCAGGGCAGAAATCAGGGGCACAGAATACATAATGTTTAATTTGCTTGTTTTTTTTAATATATTACACTGAACACCAGATTCCTACCCAACTCTCATACCCTTTTCCTTCCCAAAACTTCCTCTCCTTCCTTTCCTTCAAAACACCCTCCACACAGCATCCCCAAAGATGTAATAGGCCCTGAGGGAAATTATTTTCTTCAGGGCCTCCTGTTTGGAGCTAATGTAAAAAAAAGTACCTCAAGGTAGCTCAAGATATCTTTAGCGCCCCCCCTTGAGTTTTTTCTGTATCCGCCACTGCCCTAGGGGGGAAAGGGTTGTTCTCAGTACACACAACTCTTGCATTGTGTTGGGTGAGAGGTGAGATGGAGCGACAGCGTTCGGGTTAGTTGCCCATCCGTGCTGCATAACGCCTGACACCTCAGTGGAACACGATTTTAAGGCGATGTTTGTTCGACGCGCTGTCTGCTCCTGTCTTCGTCGCTGTCTACTTTATTACCTCAATGGGAGTAGCCAAAATTTTAATTGGGCTAAACATTATATTTTGAACTCCATTTTCGAGGTCTATGGTTCATAAGTACCATCCAATGGCAAGGTCTATGGAGTCCAAATGCAAGACATATGATTCACAATTTAAGTCCAAAAGCGAGGTTTATAATTCAGAGGAATATAAACGCCAGAAATATTTCGAATCTCATGCCTGCAAAATTTTAAAATCGAGTGTCTTTTTGCACGAGGCTAGTAAGCGAAAAAGTGGTTTTTATTTATTTTGTGCATAACTTTATAAGAACGAAAAAAAGTTAAAACATGGAAAAACTCAAAAATAGTCTTAGCCATAAAGGGGTATTTTTTAAAAATTGTTTCTTGTATTACTTCATAGTTAAGTCATGAAAAAACTTTTTTTTTGTGGTTTACGCTTATATTTTTTGTTACGTAAATAATAATTTTATTGTAATTCCAATACATAAAAAAGCTAGTAAAATCTTCGATTTCTCCGTAGCATATTTTTGATGTTCATACTGTAAGCCGATTCCTCGTAAAGATTAATCAAAATAGTATCTAAATATGATTTCACGTATATATTCATCTTAACAGGTAGAATCTAATGGCGAGTTTTATGGTTCACAAGTAGAATCCAATAGCGAGGCCCATGATTAACAAGTTAAGTCCAATAACGAAATCTATTAGTCAAATAGATAATTCCATGATTCATAAGTTAAATACATTACCGAAGCCTATTATTCAGAGGTAGAATCCAATGGCGAGGCATGTGATTCATAAGTTAAGTCAAATAGTGAGGTTCGATTATTATTTACAAGTAGAGACTAGTGGCGAGTTCTATGATTCACAAGTAGAGCCCAATAGCGAAGCCCACGATTCACAAATGAAATCCTATATTGAGGTATATTATTATTCTCAAGTAGAGACGAATGGCGAGATATATGGTTCACAAGTTAAATCCAATGGTGAGGTCTATTATTATTCTCAAACGGAGTCTAATACCAAGGTTTATGGTTCACGAGTAGTCAAAATAGTTAGCTATGATTTACAAGACAGACAGGCCAGGTATGTGATTCGCAAGTAGAGTCCAATGGCGAAGTCTATGATGCACAGAGGATCATTTCAATGTCTGTGGTTCACAATTAGAGTCCACTACATAGTTCACAGGTAGAGCCCCTCCTCCTGGTTTTCCTCAGAGGGGCGGCCAGCCCTCTTCCTCCAGGCGTAGCAGCCCCACAGCAACGCGGGCCCGACGGCCAGCCCCAGGGGCAGCAGAAACAGCAGGTACAGGGACCAGCCGTCGCCTGTCAGCTCGTACCACTCGTCTTCTGTGTCACCGACCACCTAGAAATACACAATAATTAATTGTCGTCAAAGGAACATGGAAGATGGGCCCACGAATGTTTCATTCTCACCTCCAAATAAGCACTGCTGTTCGTGTACCCCTTAGTGTTGGCCGCCACGCAATAATACCGCCCCGCGTCTCTGGCCCTCGCTTTGGGGAGCACCATCTTGCTAACGTAGATCTGCTCAGACAGATGCAGCTCACCCGCCCCCTGCATGGGAGTGGGCGGCTGCTGCTGACGGGTGGATCCGCTGCCCCAGCCCGGGGCCATCCACCACAGGCGGAGGGGAGTGCGGCTGTACACCTTGCAATGAAATATTGCCTGGAAAAAGAATAAATCACCATCACATTACCAATTTTTTGAAAATCATGACATAAGTATGTAATTTTAAAACAGCAAGAATAGAATTGACCCCAAATGAGACTCTTGAAGAACGCCACTAATCGGAAATAAATGTAAGGTACACATAATGAACATGCTTTATAAAACTACTGTTTGGTCTTGAAATAGGAATATGGTTGGGTCCTGCCGGGATGTCATTTATAATTTCATATTCCCACCTCTCCGTAACCATCACCTTGCTGGAAAACTAAAATAAATTTGGAAAATAGCAAAAAAAATAGTACAATCCGAGTGTCGTTGTTTTGAAAACAGAAGAAGGATTCGGACTACCTTGGAAGTAAGGTAGTCCGAATATTGTTGTTGGTATAGTTCGTATACACCTAATATAATCTCGTTTTTGTAAAAAGAAGGAATTTGACTATCTTGGAAATACATAATATCGTTTATCGTTAACCGTTTGTATTACCTCGAGGTAATCAACATAAAACTGATTGTGTTGTGTGCTCGCTCCCGAAGATACAGCAGTAAGTGTTTGGTCATCGCGTTTTCCTTCCACTCCTTGTTCTTTCCTCCACCACCCTATTCCAGCAAACACCATTTAGTTTCCTCTTGGCGTAGGCTCTCAACCTTATTTTGCCCACTTTCAGATTTTTTTTGCTGCTTTCTCAAATGTTATTTTTTGCTCGCATGACTATTTTTTTTAATATACCTAAAAGGGGGTTGCGGCTGTACACCTCGCAGTGGAATATTGCCTGGAAAAAGCACAATTGGAACTGTCGAACAGGTAGACTGCAATCGGGAAGGGAATGGTTCCCGTGCTCCTTGTACCGTGATGTGCACTGATCCCAAATATCATTAATCGGGTTGGTTTTTAGTGTCGTGAATGGCGAGGTTCATTTTATGTGCTTGTCACAAAATCTATTCAAAATCAAATTGAAAAAAAAAACAATCCATATCACCGTAATTGTCAATGAAACAATCAAAGTCAACAAGTTGCTTTCTTATGAATTATGCTTAATTTCTCAGATGCCACTTTTGGGGCTTTATCCCATTCCCAATATTTCCTTATCCCTTCTCTTTCGCTTTCCTTCCTTATTTATAGTAGTTTTATAATGTACGTTCATTGTGTATTTATTTACTTTATATTTATTTCCGATTACATAAGTGGCGTTCCTCAAGGGTCTTAATTGGGGTCAATTCTACTCTTACTATTTTCAAATTACTTACGATTTCATTGTATCGATTTTTTAAAAATTTCATTGTAGTACCTACTATTAATTTGCAAATGATATGAAATTATTCATTGCAATAGGAATTTAATCGGTTCAAAGAAAGATGATCATAGATTAAGAAAAGAAATGCGATAAAATAGATACCTACAACCAAAAAACGTTTAATTTGTCTCGTAATACCGGTCGTAATATCATGTATTAAAAGTTATATTTAACTTGTTATTTAAAAAAACTTTTCCAGCTCGAATTAGTCATAATACTACAGACATAATATCAGTTATTGTCGGAGGAGTCTTAAATACCAGTACTTAGGTATATAATTGTTACCTATTTTTTTTAACTATAATTTTTCAAAAAAATGTACTGCGTTGTATGTAAAAGCCTTTTAAACATCTAAACAAATTGCAATAGCTCCCCTGGACAGGGCGTATGTAATATAGAAAGGATGGAAGGTAGCTACCGACTAAAATGGTTTTTTTTATTATAATATACCTAATCAGTAATAAGTCTGCAGGATAAAGGAGTCAAGGAGAACTAAAGCCAGAAAGTCGAAGGCTGTACAACAAGGATAGCTAATGCTGAAACATGTTTACACGCGGAGGCTTGGCGCGGCCCTAACAATCTTCAATCCTCATGTCTAGCCGATAAATGATAATGCGATGTTTTCAAGGATAAGCACAATCGTCGATCTTTGCAGTAGCAAATCAATACGTATTAACAAAACAAACATCATCCGTTTCTTTCCGCCGTCTACCGAACGACAAAGAAAGCCGATTAACATATCGGCTTATCATTTTGTTATCAGACCTTGTAACGCTGTTAAAATCATTTCTGATTCCAATATGCGCCATAAACTCGAACAGCCCAATCTATTTTTATCTTTATGAAATCGTTATCTGTGGTACCTACCTAAATAATGTTATGAAGTGTTATCATGCGTTTACATCAATCCAATTTTTACAATAAACAGTATATTTTTAATCCCAATACATCAGGGCAAAATGCCTATAGTTGCAAGGGTTCTCTTCAAAAGGAGTGGACAGTGTTAAAACGCATCATCTGTGTAGTCAATGTCACTGTCCATATAATATAATGTACAATTGGGAGACGCAAGGAATGATTCAAATGTTCAAACCACCGAGTGTATTCTGAAAGAGTATCAACTGCAATTGTTTTTCGGAGGCATAGCGATGATGGACGATACAACTCCGGATGCCACTGAATGGCTAAAAACTTCATCCTCATTACTCACTATGTAGCCATAAGCCACCATCAAATCTTCAAACATATGAAGAAGAAGATAAGAACTATGCTCAAAAACAGACAGTTTGATCTTGACAGTGTCAATTGAGATCTACAATTCCGTATGCTATTGAATGGCTAAAAACTTCATCCTAACTACTCACTTTGTAGCCATAAACCACCACCAAATTTCCAACATAAGAAAATCAGAACAATCTTCAAAAATAGACAGTATGAAGTTCATACTATGAACTTGAGAATAGAATAGCCTCAGAGTGGAATAGCCGCCAGAGCCACCATCAACTATCCAGCCATTCGAAAAAGAAGATCAGGCTGATCTGGGCAATCTTCACCAACACATTTCGGGGTAGTATAACCTCTGAAATATCTTAAAACTGCACTAAGTTGAGGTTATTAAGTGACTTTCGTAAATCATGGATCCTGTATATGCGTCCCTGAAAAAAGTTATCTTTGTTTTTTTACCTGTGAATCTTTGTCAACTGTCAGGTTGTGTGGCAGCCCATCCAAGAAACTAGGTAGTGATAACTCCATATCTGAAAACATAATAAAGTTTCAATTTGAAATGAGTTTTTTATTATCATAACTCTAGACTCTGGAGTACCCATAACTCAATAATAATGTGTAATCGGTTTGCGGATGAGTGTTCCTCATCAAATAAAAACCAGCTAGATCATAGGTGTGACTATTTTCGTTTATATTTATGATAGTCGGAGGTATTTAAGTACAGTCGGGTTATTCGTAACCTCCGAATGTATGACTTTCTCCGAATAAATATAATTGTGATTTCGTGAATTCATGGTGCACAACACACAACCGCGTAGGAAAAAAAACTTTTATTTTTTAACTCCGTGGTGGGTTGATGGAGGTGCTTTGTTCAATTAGAGTGGTGGAGTGGTAGCCACGATCTTTGGCATTGAGGCAACGACTAAAAAAGATGTCCCAAGGAGCTAGTTCTTTTTTATTTCGTTGGGGATAATAATTTAACTTTATATTTTTTGTATTTGGCATTTAGTCTGTCTGTAAATTTATTTGTACATTCCGTTTCCGTTTCATGATGGCAGTCTTTTTAATTTATCAGTAAAGATTTTTTTTTCAAATTTGTAATCGATTTGAATGAGAGGGACCCGGCGGCCCTAGGAAATTCGTTGATTTTTTTTTCAAGTCATGTGCCCTCAACGTATACCATTTTGGCTGGGTATCGCTTCGATGTGGGCGCCCTAGGAAATTCTTTGACATTTTTCATTCCGCGTCTTTAATGTTTACTATTGTGGGGCCTGGTCGGGCCTACTCACAAGTGCCCCTAGAAAATTCGTTGAAATATTTATTTTCGAATCCTGTGCTTCCAATGTGTACCAATTTGGCACCTAACTGGGGGCCCTAGAAAATGTATTGTCATCAATAAAAGGTTGATGGCCGGGGGGGCACCACTGGCCCTCTCGCTTTGCACGCAGCGCAGAACCACGAGGAGTGCAGGAGCCTTGTCTACCGTGGAGTGGGGGTCACGATCCTCAGCAATGAAGAACCGACTAAAGGTGAATTCAACTCACGACTCACCAATAAGTTGTTTTGATAATATAACCTCCAGTCTAACGGCGCTGTGCAGGTGGATACTGGAGGTGGCGGACTGCCGGCAGCGGTAGAGGCCCTGTCTCGTGGGCCCCACAGCGAGGAGCTTCAACCGCCCTGTGCTGTTCCCCTTCAGCTCTTCCCACCCGTCTCGCACGTACTGGGCCAGCGAGCAGTTGGAGGGCGTCATGCCTGGCCCGCATGGCTGGTAAATAAATTAATATTAAAACTATTGAAATGATTTTGTGTACTTGTGCCGTACACAAAAGGTTTTGATTATTTACTACAAATATTTTGAGGTGATGAGTTAGTGAGGTGGTGAGGTGTATGTGTATTGGCACAACGTTTCGTGTATGCGACATTTTATACAACCCACACCCCCAGGAAACGAAAATTTTCTTTGGCTTTTTATAAGATTATTCTTCTTTTGGGCACTTTCACACTTCACGCCTCATCTCATTTGAGGTGGGATACCTCAACACATCAATTAATTATTTAAGTACTTCATACAAACTCATTCTGAAATCGTGTTAACACTAATCGTGCATAATAAATTTATATCAGAAAAAACTCTGTTGACGCCATAAGGGAACCGACAAAATGTGCTAATGCCTTTAATAAATATTTTGCTAACGTCGGACAAAATTTAGCTACACGGATCGATGTTAATTATAAAATAGATAATTTCGAGAAGGATTGTTTTAAACAAAATAACCTGTCAGCTTTCCAGCCAGTAACAACAAATGACATAAAAAATATTATAAATGAATTAAAAGGTGGATCTGCACCAGGATTTGAGGGAGTTACAGTGGAAATATTGAAAAAATACAACAATTTTTTAAGCATTCCAATTACACACATTATAAATATTAGTTTAAATAGTGGAATATTCCCATCCATTTATAAAAAATCTATCGTAACACCCGTTTTCAAATCAGGCAGTCCCGAAGAAATATCAAATTATCGACCTATATCTCTTGTCTCAAACGTTGCAAAAATTTTCGAAAAGATCGTAAAAAAGCAACTCATGTACTACATTGATAATAATAAAATACTTAGCCAATTTGGATTTAGAGAGAAACTAAGTACTCATGATGCCATTGCTGAACTTACCTCAACTATATACGACGCATTGGACAAGAAAAACAAATGCCTTGGCATTTTCATTGATTTACTCAAGGCTTTTGATAGTATCTCCCACCCAAAACTAATTAATAAATTAAATGATATCAGTATTATTGGTAAGGTCAGATATTGACTATAAAGTTATCTAACTCAAAGAAGTCAAAAAGTAAAATTTAATAACTCACTAAGTGTAGATGAAACATTAGAGTTTGGAATTCCGCAGGGCACTGTTATTGGACCAATTTTATTTATAACTAGCTGGTCCCGGCATGCGTTGCTATTCTATTTAATAAAGAAATTGTTTCTCCCTGAGTGTCCTTTCCCGTTCATCCCGTTCCCCTTCCGCCTCCCCTTCTTCTCCTGCGTCCTCTTCCCCTCTCGCGTTCCCCCCCCCCCCGTCACCTCCACCTTCCCTCTCCCCACTCCACTCCCCCCCCCCTTTCCCCGTCCCGCAAACCCCCCTCCCGAGTTCCCCTCCCCCCTCACACGTCCCCTTCCCCTCCCGCGTTCCCCTTCCACCTTCCTTGCCTTCTCTCTTCCCTTTCCCGCTCCCTCGTCCCGCCAACCCTCCTCCCGCGTTTCATATATTCAATCCCAGTACGTTCAGTTTTTAAACAGCCCGCGTGCCACCTTTTACAATTTTTATTCAAATTTCCATTTTTCATATATATTAAATTTGGTACCTAACATAGGTACCTATTTAGAATATCTAAAATTCTTGATTCGATTCAAACTATTAGGGGAGTACCTACTTTAAATAAGTAAATTTATCAACTTAAAGATTTTCAAAAATAGAATCCTGATTTAACAATCATTGTTTTGTAAAATGTCATTCTCAAACACGCGAACTGTCAAACGTGCGACAGTCGTTAAGTTTTCTGAAATTATCCAATTTTCTGCGCAATTTTCTTAGTTTTTCTCTCCGTAAGAACCATCCTCGTACTTCAAGGAGTATTTAAAAAAAAAAAGAATTAGCGCAATCGGTTCAGCTGCTCTCGAGATTTGCGCTTAGCAACACATTTAGCGATTAATTTTTATATATAAGGTATACGTAAACCAAATGCTTAAATTATCACTTAATGGTAAACTTGTATCTTTTGCTGACGACACTGCAATAATTATCGAAAAAAAGACGTGGAACGATATTACCAATGCAGCCAATCAAGACATGAAGGTTATAAAAAATTGGTTCGATAACAATTTATTATCACTGAACACAGAAAAAACTTATTATATTCCATTCTCTCTACAAGAAGATGTGCCAAATAATTTAATTAACATAACAATTCATTCCAAAAATTGTGCAAATGACGGTACATGTAATACGGACTGCGCTAAGCTAAATCATAAATCGAATGTAAAATATCTTGGAATTTTAATAGATAAAAATGTTAAATGGAAAGATCATATCAATTCACTGTGGAAAAAATAAGAAAACTTATCTATGTTTTCTATAACATACGAAATATTTTAAACAAGGAAACTATCAAAACTGTCTATTATTCAATAATTCGGTCCTTATTACAGTACGGCATTATTGGATGGGGAGGAGCCTTTAAGGCTTCCTTACAGCCCATAATTATAATTCAAAGAATAATTATAAAAATCATCCTTCGGAAACCATACGACTTCCCTACTATAGAGATATTTCGGGAATTTAATGTACCATCTATCACAGAATTGTATAAGAGAAACGCCTAATATCAAATTTATAAAGAATATTTTATTCAAAAAATTCTCCCCTCAGATAGCATAAGCAATAGATTTAAAACTAATGGCTTAATAGCCATCCCTATGCTTAGAAAGACACGGCTCAGTACCACTATTTGTATTTAGGTGTAAGATGGTACAATATATTATTGTCCAAAAACAAAATTAGTAGGTATAACAGATATAAAATATGAATTATTCCAAAAGCAAATTAAGTCCCTGAAATTGGATAATGATATATTGTACCAATTTACCCTTACTTAAACTGTAATATTTAATATTTAAAAAAATTGTATTGCTTTTGTCCTTCTATAACTATTTTTTTCTAAATTGTGTACCTATCTAAAAAAAATGTTGATATTTATTTTATAAGTTCTTTGATAATTGTTTACACATTTCATTAGAACATTATTATTATGTTTTGCATGTAAATACTCCTCCCATAAACACGAGCTCCTAGAGCTCATCTTATGTAGTAGTACTGTATTAAAATATAACTAGCCGTTGGAAACAATAGTTATATTATTTCAACGTCCAACGCTGTTGAAAATAATTAGCGCCAACAGTTGAAATATAATACCTACATTAGAATATTATTCAACGCAGTGAACGATTCAACTGCCTAATAAATAAAAAGGGTTAAGAGTTTGTACTTCGTGAACAATATTACTCGATATTTTAAATGGTCTTTTGGTTATGTACGTACCTACTGCACGTTTTTTTTTATTTTCCCATCCAATACGGCCGATACGCAGCGCCATGGAACAATCAAATTTATCAACGACAAGCAAAAAAATAACCTATTGATAATTGTCAATGTTTTGTACCTATTGTTTTCAACGGTGTTGGAATGATTAAGTCAAAAGGGTCAAGAGATCACACTTCGTGAACGATATTATACCCAATTACACAAGGTCTTTTGGTAATGTACATACCTACTGCACGTTTTTTTTTATTTTCCCGTCCAATACGGCCGATACGTAGCGCCAAGCAACAAGCGAATTTATCAGTGACAAGCAAAATATATCTTCAACAGGATAATATTTTCAACAACCACCAACGTCTTCCAACAGTTTCAACGTTATTCGCATCTAGGTATTATATTTCAACTGTTGGCGCTAATTATTTTCAACAGCGTTGGACGTTGAAATAATATAACTATTGTTTCCAACGGCTAGTTATATTTTAATACAGTACTATTATGGAGTAGTAGAATAAAATTTGAATTATTTTATAACCTTGCATTTGTAATCATTTGTAATTTATAAAAAAATTCTTGAAATAAATAAGTAAAATTAAAAAAATAAAATAAAATAAATACATGAAATTTAAAAAAATATATCGCTGTCCCTACTTAGAGCGTTGACAGATCAGCGTTTGGCGAAAAAATAACATACATAGTCAAGAGTTTCTTTCATAACTCTAATAATAATGACATGTATACTATCATTTAGAGTCCATATTACCTTGAACTCCCAATGCGCTGAAGCATCCTGCAGCCTCCCGGCGCAAGTCAGCACAACATCACTCCCCTCCAGCACTCTTTTAACTGGAGTTACATTTGTTATATTTGGTGCCCAGGGCCAATCTAGAACAAGTTAAAACACGATCCTAGAATGAAATATGGAAAAACATTTTATTTATCATAGAGATATACAGATATCAATGACATTTATTTATTGTGCAAGTTTTGGAAAAAAGATTACGTGTGTGTTCGCAAGGGTTTGAACTTGGTGAATCTTGTGAGACTTTAGAAATTAAGGGAGAAAAATGAGAAGTTGAAAGGAAAGTTTTCTACGTGCTATTCACATGTGCCAAAAACCTAGCCTTATAATAAATATGTGATGCAGCGTTTCGTTACTGAATGTTATTGTAAGGTATTTTACGGATGCAAATTCGAAATTAAAATGAGGAAATAATTACGATGGCAGAACTGCATTTTAAAAGTTTAATTTTTTTTTTTCATTTACTAGATTCTTATATTTCTTGAAGAGATGAATCATTTAAATTTACTGAATTTAAAGTTAATGTTCTTTATACAAATAGAACGGCGTCATATGCGCCTTGCAATTTTTACCTCATGTGGGTATTTAAAAATAGTACCTGGCTATTATAGACTTAGAGGTCATGTGTTTTGTCGGTAGGGAAAAATTGTTATGTAAAAAACCCTACTAAAATTGCAATTTTAAAAGTTTGTGTGATTTATAGCTTTAGAGCTTAGATGATCTTTAAAATTGAATCTCAGATGCGCAATACTTTTTTCGAGAATTTTTATAAGGCAGTGGTTCTCAAACGGTCGATCGCGAGAGCTTTTTGAGTCGATCTTGCGAAAAATTTGCCGATGTAAATAGATCTATTCACAGTTTTTGTTTTAGTTAATCCTCAATTAGGCCTCAATAAAACCGCCCATTTTCATGCCTTTTTGTATATTATTCATTTATAGCTTATATTGTCAATGGTTGCGCACTTTTATTATTTGTTTACTCTATCCTCATCTATGGTATATGACGTCACAAGTCCACATAGAAAAAAATCGTCTAATTATTGCATATTCATAGTGAAATATTGTCAAAAATTGCCCCCTTCAAAAGCCCGCAGTTTCGATCTAGTTTCTAGTGTGTGGTTCGGTTTATTTATGAGTCAAGTCAGTCCGAGTTGTAACTTGAAGGCGATACGAAGTTTATTAATAAATAATACAAAATGAGTGCGGTGAACAGGAGTAAAACGTATCATTTAATAACGATTATTAGGAAGAATTCTTATTTTGTATGGTGAAGGATAAGTGCATTAGTCTCATTTGCCGCGCGTCAGTTGCATTACCTAAGCATGGGAACTTAGAGAGGCATTATAAAACTATTCATAAAAATTATGAAAAGGATTTCCCGCCACAGAGTGAATTAAGAAAAAGAAAAGTATATTATTTGATAATTTGTTTTAAAAAAGAACAAACCTTGTTCACAAGACCAGCCAAACAATCAAAAGCTGCAACGATCGCATCACTTAAAATTGGCGAAACACAAGAAACTATTTGAAGATAGAATGGTTGTAAAGGAAGCATTTATTGAAGAGGGTGGAACTTTATTTGGAAATTTCCATGTGTTAAACCGTCCTTGAGTTCCAAGTACAAAAATAGCAGGATAACCATTTTCGAGTTTTAAGTGTAGTATCAATTAAATATCAATAAATATCAATTTAATTGGGTATAGTATAAATTAAAACCGAGGACTCGCGTGTAGATTAAGTCTTACGTTTAAACCAGTTTCATGTTCCGAATGATCTGTCAAAATTCCAGTAATGGATTAATCTGCTGACGCATTTCAAAGAAAATCGTTATAATATTTAGAGTTAAATTTTATTTCAAACCATTCTTCAAAATTAGTAATTCGTTGGAAAACCATATGAATGTTATGATAATAATAGCAATTAAAGCTGGGGAGCAACAAGATTCAATCTTAATTTAAAACCAGTTTTGTGATCTGAATGTAAAATTTCACTTGCGGATTCATCTGCTGACACATTCGAAGAAAAACATTCTCTTATTCGACGTGCAGTTATAAAATTCTAGTTGCAGACTATTTATATGCTGCCAGAATAACGATTATTAGGAAGAATTCTTATTTTGTATGGTGAAGGATAAGTGCATTAGTCTCATTTGCCGTGCGTCAGTTGCATTACCCAAGCATGGAAACTTAGAGAGGCATTATAAAACTATTCATAAAAACTATGAAAAGGATTTCTATGGAAAATATTTCTAAGGAAACTATGAAAAGCCAGTTTCATCTGCGAGTAGTTTTAATTCGACGCATACGATACAATACGATACGATTGTACCACCCCAGCTAGGAGCACTCCTGTCCGGGTGAGACCGGTACACCAGGGGGCACTGATTTGTTAGGACTGGAACACGTGCTCTGAGGATAGGAAGGAGGTTGGAGTTTAATCGACCGGTATAAATGGCAACCTAATAAGCCAATATTGGAATTTAGGATGGGCAGGAATAAAGGAGCATACATTTTTTCCTGTTCTTTACGCCTTCCTTCTTCTTGCCTCTTCTGGGCTTTTCTTGTATCTTCTCGTCTCTTCTCAACTCTTCTTGTCTCTCCTTGGCTCTTCCTGCTTCTTCTTGGATCTTCTAGTCTTTTCTTGCCTCTTCTTGGATCTTCTCGTTTCTTCTTGTCTTTCCTTGGTTCTTCCTGCTACTTTTTGGATCTTCTCGTCTCTTCTTGCCTCTTCTTTGATCTTCTGGTATCTTCTTGTCTCTTCGTAGCTTTTTTGTCTCTTAATAATAAAATAATAATAATATTTGGATGTTTATATAGCGCCGTTTTTGTGAAAAATCACCTCAAGGGCGCTTCACCTCTCATCACATCTTCTCGCCTTTCCCTGGGTCTTATCTTCTCTTTTAGCCTCTTCTTGATTCTCCTCCTCTCTTCTCATCTATTCTTGGCTCTTCTGCTACTTCGTCACTCTTATGTTCTCCTTTTGCTTCTTCTTGTCTCCTCTTGTCTCTCCTTGACTCTTCATGGCTCTTCATGTCTCTGCTTATCTCTTCCTCGATCTTCTCGTCTTTTCTTGGCTCTTCTAGCCTCTTCTTCGTTCTTCTGTGTTATTATTACATCCTCTTTCAAATTCTCACATTGCTGGCTCGTTTTGGTTCTTCTAGCATTTTCTTATTCCTTCTTGTTTCTTCTAGACACTTATTGTCTCTTCGTGTATCTTCTTATGTCGTTCCTTCTCGGCTCTGTACCTTGCAACAGATCTCTTTTCGTTTCTTCTCGGCTCTTCTCGGTGTTTCTTGCAACTTCTTGCGTATTTTAATCGACCAGTAAACATGGCAATATAGTCAGGAAAAAAGATTTTGATTGGAAGTTGTTTTATGAGTTCTGTCACTTTCTTGCTTCTTCTGAACTCTTCTTGCTCATTTTTGCTGCGTTTTGACTCTTCTTGGCTGTTTTTTTTAATGTGTCAGTCTATCCTAGTATCTGCGTACATCATCTTGCTTCTACTGGCCTCAGCTTGGTTCTTCTGGCTTCAACTTGGTTTTTATTGCCTCTTTTCGCTTCTTACTGGCTTTTTTGGCTCTTCTAGTATCT
This sequence comes from Limnephilus rhombicus, assembly GCA_929108145.2. NCBI lineage: Eukaryota > Metazoa > Arthropoda > Insecta > Trichoptera > Limnephilidae > Limnephilus > Limnephilus rhombicus. The sequence goes on along the minus strand of OV815292.1, from coordinate 16,937,359 downwards.
CGTTGATTCTCCTGGTCACTGCAAGCGCCTTCTTGTATTATCTTGACTTTTCTTGCATTAAGGTGACATTTCTTGTGTCTTCTTGCTTCTTCTAGCCTCTTCCTGATGTTTCTTGTTTTTCTTCCTCGCGTTGCCTATTTTTGTTTCGTCTTGGCTTTTCTTGGATCTTCTTATTACTTCTTGCATCTTCTGTCTTCTTCTTTAATATAATTGAATCAGATAAACAAAAAGGTGAATAATGGACTAAATTAACAAAAACATTTTTGAAACAAAAGTAAAAGTGTAATTAATATGTAACTTCTGCACATCAGAAGAAAGCACATAAAAGATGTATTCACTGGTAAACCGTATACAAGCCAGCCAAGCGCCAGCTGTGATCTCGGTGTATCTGAATTATTTATTTTATTATTCAATGGAAATTTTGTTTACCGGCAAATGACAATCTGAAATCTGTTGCACCTAAACGTGAGATTCTTATGGACTCCTAATAAACTTTCTACTTGTATAACCCCTTGTCAATCATCGCAACGCATTGAATGATCAGTGCTCCGAAACATTTTCTTGCCCGCCGTACGCGTAAAGTTTGCAAACTGCAACAGACCTGTGATCTTTGAGAGCACTACTTTTCACGGTCCAGCGATTCATCTCCCCTCCGCTCCACTTGCGTAAACCATTACTTGTTATGTGGAAAAAAACCTTACCGCAAAGGAAATGAAGTAAACTATAATTAAATAAACGGAAAATAAATGAAAATGGAAAAAATATTTGAATCTAGGATTTTCTAGCAACCCATGGCTGTGAACCACTGCCTCAAACCCTTTAATGTTTTTGCCTATACAAACCAAATCATCTGAAATGAAAACATGAAAAATGTTAAACAAAAAATATTGCTTATCTGTTTAACTATCCGCTCGGTTGAAGAGGGCTCATAAATCTCGAACTAATGACATCTGACACTTGAGCTGTTTATGTATCCAGATGTATTTGGAGTTGCTTTGTCCCACTTGGCTTCACTTTTCAACATTAAAACAAAGGCGAAGAAATCTTTTGTCCTAATATGTCCTTTTTAGCACTATCAGTACGATGCAAAACTAAATGTCACAATACAATCATAAAGCTTCCACTATAAACACGTCTTTTGACACATTTTCAAAGACATTCGGCCGGAATAGCCAAAGTTAGAAAAATAAACAGACGGAGTGAAATAAACACATCACACCCCGGGACGCACGTCACAGATTTAATTTAAACCAGTTTTGTGTTCAGAATGTAAAAGTCGAGTTGTGAATTCATCTGCTGACACATTTCGAAGAAAAACATTCTCTTATTCGAAGTACAGCTATAAAATTTTAGTTGCAGACTATGTATGTGAAGCCAGAATCAAAGAAAAACCATTTTCATGTTCTGAGTTTTAATTTTTTAGTTCGCCACAAGAGCGGATCCAGGATTTTTTTTGGGGGTGGGGGGGGGGGGGGGAGTATAACACTTGGTCGATGATTGTCGTGGAACCGTTGGATACTATCTGTCCATCCCGCCAGATTTCGCATAATCGTGATTCCTACTACGAGCTGTCATACCGGAATAATCAATATTCTGATACCTACCGACCTGAAGAACGTCTGAAAAAAAAAATCATCGATATGGTGACATTTCTTTGGACAAATTGTATAATTCTTCAATAGAAAAAAAAAGTTACCTATGTAACATATTTATGGTTTATAATTAAGTAGGTGTAAGTCTCTATACTTACAGATCTTATGATTTCAGAGGAAATTTCGGTTTTAATTTATTAAAAAAAAAAATTAAAAATTAAAAAATTACATAAATTAATAAACAAGAGAAAGGTCTACTGTTCACAGAACAACTGGTTATTAATTATATGTAAACTAGCAGACCCGGCCACACGTTGCTGTGGCTAACGAAACCAAGGGCGGATCCGGCTTTGGCGCCAGGGGAGGGTCACATAGTCGTGGTCAAGTCGCAAGAAGTCATAATTTAATTTTGACAATAATAGATACAAGTAAAAAGTAGGTATTTTATTAATAAATGTAATTACTGTACTTAAAAATGACAAAAAATATATAAAAATATGTTTAACAATTTTAATTAGTGGTCCACCTAGGTCCTGGACCCAGCCCTACCGAAAATCCGCCCTTGAACGAAACCTATATAATCAACGCCATCTGTTAAATCAATCCACACCACGCTACCCGCTGCCCGCTGCCGCTTGGCCAGATTTATTATGTATTTCAACCAATTTATACAAAACTTTGACAAATTATATACCTAAAAACCTTCCTCATGAATCACTCTATCTGTTGGTGAAAACCGCATGAAAATCCATTACGTTTTTTTTTTTTTACAGTGAATACCGCACAAGAATCTCAACTGCTCCCGTCTGGAGCCAGTGAGACTATGGCATCCCCAATTGGGGTATGTTGTGAGGCTGAAAGTAGAGGGGAGGGGAAGGAGGTGGGGAAGAGGAAGGTTGGGAAGTACCTGGCTATACAGATCTGGTCACCAAACACGGCTAAAGCCATTTTCAAGCAACGTTTCAATTCTGAATGGTGGTCTTACACAAGGGGGATACTGATAGTACCTTCCACTCTGGAACATGCCGCAAATATACTATGTATTATTTTAAATGAATTAAATTGTGAAATAACACAAATTAATCAAATAAAATTTATTTGCGCATGCCGGTTTTAAAAAAAGGTTTGGTTTAAAAAAAGCGCACATACAGCTTGAGCGACTTCATTTTATACTTAGTTTTATACTTAGCAAAGATAAAGAAGTTGCTTTTTAGCTTTGGCACAGTCATAGAACATTTCTACAAAATAGGTTCGTAACCGTTTTTGTTTTTAATAGTTATCTATTTTAATAATAATATTTTATTAAAGGACGTGGGGAGGATGGTGCAGTCTCACACGTCCCATGTAGTCTCTACCAAAGATATTCAAATACAGAAGAGATATGCTATGGTGTCCGCGCAACTGTCGCCGGACTACGCGCTAATTAGCGTAGTTTTCATACAAAAAGAATTTGTTCATTTCGTTGATTTTTTGAAAATGTGCATTAATATTGGTTAAAAATATATTTTGAATAAGGAAAGAATTCGTTTAGGTATTTAGTTTAACGTTTGCTTGGTTTATTCGTTAATTATTTGTTCTTTTAGTTTATTTGTTAATTGGTAAACAATATCGGCGACACCCGGAAGCGCAGACCCACATAGTAAAAAAAGCAGATAGCACATCTACAAAGATATTGGTATCTACATATTATAAATTAAAGTCTACCACCGCTTCTGTCTGTCCGTCTGTTTGCGAAAAACTCAAAAACTACTAGATGGATTTTCATGCGGTTTTCACCAATAGATAGAGTGAGTGATTCATGAGGAAGGTTTTAGTATATAATTTGTCAACGTTTTGTGTAAATTGGTTAAAATACATATAAAGGAAAATGTCTGTACGTGGTGGACGAGCAAGCGGGCGGTTTGGATTTGATTTGTATGCCAATCTACAGTTTTATGCCGAGGTTGATGAAATTTTGCACATGTGACCTTCAAAACAAGAGGAAGGTCAATGTCTACATTTAATTTCGAAAACTCTGTGAAAAGCCCGGGCATCGCCGGGGACTTCAGCTAGTTATACATATTTTTTAGTACTTATTAGGTATAAGGTTAATCACTGAAAAAAGGTTCACTTACTTTCTTCTGCTGAAGAACAAGAAATCCGGTGTACGGCCACCAGTAAGGACAGGAGCATCCATTCCATCCTTTCCGGCTATGTGCAATGTCGAATACACCATGACCATGGCTGTCAACTGCAGGGCAAGTCCTACTTCCTACAGGAAGTCCGCACTTCCTGCCTCAATCCTGATAACAAAAAAAAAATTATGTAACTTATCAGCTTATCACTATCACTTAGTTAGAGTAGGCAGCACAAACAGACACAGGCGGAGACTTAAATCTCTCCTTTCTCCATTTCGTTCGGGGAATTAGTGTTGTAGATGACACGATTTCTAAATGAGTTTGTATTGGAATGTTAAGGTGTCCCACCTCAAATGAGGTGAGGAGCGATAGGGCCAAAACGGAGAAAAAATCTTGAACAAAAATGTCGCATACACGATTATGTAGTGCTAATACACAAAGACCTCACCATCTTATTGCCTCTCCACCTTATCACCTCACCTCCTCATAACCTCAAAAATTTTGTAGTATTTTTTTTACATCAACTCCACTCAGGATACCCTGAGGAAAATAATTTCCCTCAGGCCTACATCATCTTTGAAGATGCTGTGTGGATGGGTAATACAAAGGAAAACAGGTGAGGCAAATATATTTTACAAGATGGAGGGGCATTTTACGTTTTTGTACGTGATATTGTAGTGCATCTTGCATGAGGTATTCAACACGACTCCAGATACTAATATCTACAGCTTGTATGTCGGACGAATATCTACAGCTCATATGTTGAACTAATATCTACGAACTTCAGAGTGTTGACTAATATCTACAGAGCGTAGGTTGAACTAATATCTACAGAGCGTAGGTTGGACTAATCAGCCAAATAAGTTCAATAGTCCAATATTAGGGATTTTTACGTACATACCTCTGCCAGTGCTGTAGATATTCGTCAACACTTTGGTTCTCATAGATATTAGTTCGATTTTTTCAGTTTTTGGAATTCCTGTAGATATTAGTAGACGCTTCCTTCAACACTACGGGGAAGGTATTTTCAAATACCGAAATTCTCTGATGAACATAAAAGAAAGAGGATGACATCAACACAACCTACGGCCAACAAACACGAAGATGCGGAATTCGACAAACATGATGTCTACAAACATGAAGACGAGAAAACCAATAAATATGAAGATGACAAAATCAATGAACAAGAAGACAATGAAATCAATAAACATGAAAATGAGGTCTATAGACAAGATGAGGAAATTAACAAACATGAAGATAAGGAAATCAACCAACGCGAAGATGAGAAACAACACGTAACACCAAAACAATTACCGCATCGGAACAGGAATCTCTAGTGAAGGGGACTTTGAATAATATAAAAGGTTCTGTATTTTTTGTAATCGTTAAAAATTTTCATTAAAAAAAATTATCAACATCGTTGGTCTGAGGATTTCGATTGTGAAGATCTTTTGCAAATGAGCGTCTCAACTTTTCTTTCAAATTGGTATAATAATAATAATAATAATTGTATAATTTGTAGAGCGCCGTTTTTGTGAAAAATTATAAATTATAGATTACACTTTTTTGGATTTTCTGTTCTTAATACCGATACAAATACTTACCCGCTTAAATTGTTCATGGAATCTGGAATCTAATAACAAATCTTAAAATTATGTAAATAAACAGGCTGATATTAGAATATATTTTCTTAAATTTCGTGAATGCAGAGAGTTTAAAAGGTCAAAAGGGTCAATGGCTGTATTCTGTGTACCTACCAGAGATACCCAAACATTGGTTGCTACCATCGATATAATATTTTATATTGGTCGATGGTGGCAACCAATAATTATTTACTTTCTATAGTGATCATGCTTAGAAGAAACAGTGAATCTCTTTCTGAAAAGTGTGTTGAAAAAAGTGTACCATTTACCATGTGTACCATTTTTCATGGGATGAGGTTTGTCTAGGTCTTGGAGGTGGATGACCAGGACACACTGAACCCCAGATTCCTATCAACCCCATAAAACCATTTTCCTTCCCACAACTCTCCTCCTCTTCCTTTCCTTGAAAAACCCCTCCACACAGCATCCCCAAAGATGACATAGGCCCTGAGGGAAATTATTTTTCTCAGAGCCTCCTGTGTGGAGCTCAAGTATAAAAAAAAGATTTATTTTTGATAGTTAAAAAGAAAAGAAAAAAATAGAATGACGAGTGATTTTCATTTTGGTAGGCGGATATGGGAACCGCCGCCCCGGGAACCATTTATTGGATAACTAACACTCCTGCCATAAGTCAACCCAAGCGGTTATTTAACCTACGTTTGGTGACTTAGCAGGGGTGCCAGCCGAACTCTCTCGACTCATCGCCTTGCACCTATTGCGTGGCGTGCCGATCGGGAGAGACTGGTTGAGGGAGAGCTTTTCAACCCTTCAGCCGGGATCTTTGACCCATCGCCTTGCACCGCAGTAGGAGGAGAAATTCAAATAGCTAATATTTCGACTTCGTAAAATTCGTCCATCCTGGGAGGGGGGGGGGGGGCTAGAGAATTTCAGAATATAGGCTGTTCCGCCTATAAAAGACCGACCAATACAGAATTCGGGAGCTCTCCACGGGGATTCAAAGAGTTACGAAAATATAAATAACAGACCGTGTTCTACCCACTGCGCATACCGTTTTCCTTCCCAGAACTTCCTCTCCTTCCTTTCCTAAAAAGACCCTCCACACGGTATCTCCAACGATGACATAGGCCCTGGGGAGAATTATTTTCCTCACGGCCCCCGTGTGGAACTAATGTAAAAAAAAACACCAATTATACCTTATTCTGGTGGGGACCCCTTAAAGCAAAATTACGATACTTCTTAATAAATCAAAAATCTTCTTAATAAAATAAAAGGAACATTACTGTCTACACTATATCTGCTTTCGAAAAATCTCTGCGTAAATCCCGAGCAACGCCGGGGACTTCATAATAAACTTGGTGGCATTTCTAAAACGTTTGAGAAGCCCGCCACACAAAATACACCCATAACTATTTCATTAGCAGTTCAATAAATCTATCGTCAAGAATAAATAAATATCCCATGAGATGTATTCGCGAGAAAGCTATTGAAGGCAATAGAGTGCTAACTGCACAATTAACTACGTATTGAAATCAGACGTATTAAATTAACGGTGGCTTCTCATGTAAATTATTTACTAAAAACGCTTCCAATAAACATTACAAACTGTAAATTATGTATCTAAATCAACTCATTTGTAAACACATCGAGTAGATCAGTGGAGCACAACTATTTGCAAAAAATAATTTAAAATTCCAAAAACACCCCGAAAATACTTGTGGTCGTAAAAATCTAAAATCATATCCAAAAAATACTCGATTATTTCAAAGGCTGACTGTGATCTATTTACTTAAAGCTTCTCTAAGAGATCTAATTTATCTTCCATAAGCACACGATTTTGCATTACTAGTAAGGAGCACAGCATTCAAATTTCGTCGAAAGAAGGTCTTGCGATTGTACCCTTGCAACTGTACAGGGCGGTCCCAGAGAGAAAGATTAATTATTCTCCCTACCAGCATTTTTAAATAATAACTCAATAAGTATAGGTTTTATTTCAATAAGAATTTGCTTTGATTGATTTGATATTGACATATATTCAAAAATGCTTAAACGTGTGATGATAAAACTATTAAAATTATGTACTTTTTGTAATTATTTTTTTATCATAAGTATTTATAATTTTTCAATAATGTCTAAGCAAAATAAATGTGCAAAAAATATCTGAAATATATTAATTTGTAAGACCGTAAATAGATAGACATAATAGAGAAATTTTCGTCATAAATAAGTGTTCGGATACCTATATTTTTTTAATAATTTTATTTGAACTAAAATTTAAATTTTGAAACATGCGTTTACTAGATAAATTATTGATTTACAATAATGTGTAATCTTATTTTACAAGACATATTTACATGATATGAAATATGTCTTGTAAAATAAGATTTTTCGATTGAAAATTTAACAAATCTGCCAACGATCTATGGTATAACCTTATTCTTATTATGCTAAAAATAAACATTTTTTCTCAAAATTTAAAACATGGCGTTTACTAGACAAAATAACAATCTTTCGAAATCAAACTATATTTTTTTGTGGAAAAGAGTCAACACGTCTAAAATTTGATTTAAAAATGACAGTTGTGTCTGGTTATTACCTCTTAAGGCGATGTGACTCGATCGGAATTTAAAAAAATTTTAAATGAATTCTGAACTCTTCCAAAAAATAAATTCTACAAAAAAACTTAAAATGATTTCGAAAGATTGTTATTTTATCTGGTAAAATTACTTGTACGTACACCCTTCGATCAATAAAGTCCGTTTACCCCATAGTTTAACAGATATTTAAAGCTTCGATTTTTTTTTAAATCACTGTTTTTTTAATTAATCTCGAGAATCGTTATTCCCATGTAGCAATTATTACTTTCCAAAATTCACAATTTTTTAGAGACTATTATTATTTTTTAATACACTGCAAAAACGAAAACAAGTGCCTAAATTTTGTTGTGAGTTTTCGTCCGCTGGTAATATGGCCTTGCATTACTGGAGAAAACCGACATTATATTTCTACGAGATGCAATTTAAAATTTTCACAGTTCAATTTTTAAAATAGCCTGTGTTCAAAATAATAACCTTCATTATGAAATATTTGAACAGAGCGAATAGGACAAAAGACATGTACTTCGGTATATATTCTGAGATATTTACACTAAAAACGAAATACAGATACGTGAGATATATTATGATATTAAATAGTGTTAGAAAGTGAGAATATCGCGCTTTCAGTTTGCTTTCAAAAAATTACCATTGATGCTCCTGAAAATTTTGAAATAATAGGCCACTTGCATCAGATTTTAAAAAAAAAATCCGGTTTAGGCAAATATTCTAAGACATTCTGTTTTTTTTTTAATAATATTATTGAAACCGTGGCGATTTTTTGAAAATTTCAATCCGAAAAATCAGACCATTTTTCATAAACCGGAAAAACGGGAAATAATTTTATGGGTGCGAAAAAACGATAATTACGAGGCATACCAAAAATATTACATCTCATCAATATTTTTTTTCCTTGATCCACCTTATTGATCATAAAACATTATAATGTTCAACGTCTATATTACTAAATCCAATGGAATATACTTGTACTTGTAAATTATTATAATAATAAGAATATTATAAAATTAGATTTTGTTAAAATGAGCATCATTACCATTATACCTCTAAAACACGTACAGACAGCATAAAATGTACGGGGTTCTCTTCATAACATCTGTCAAAAAGTCAAACCAAATGATAAGTTCGCAGAGAACAAACAATAAATCTAGTGAACGTTAAATGTCAAATTCAAAAATTCGCCTGAAATCAAAGTGTTACCATATAAAAAAAAACAGTGTGGAATTTTACAAAATTTATAGTAACATTTTCGGAGACAGGACATTTTCATGTAGTGACGTCACGAGCCCAAATAATGGATTTAATTATTAAAAAAAAAAAAAAAACTGTACATTTCTAAAAATTTTTACTAACATTTTCATAATCTTAGTAAAAAAATCTATCCACACGATTTTTTCCAAGTCGTTATGAAATCCATGCAAGTAGCCTATTCTATAAAAATAAAATTGTTAATGTTTGCAATTTTTTAATAATTCTATGAATATTGATATTTATTGATTACTAGCTGGTTCCCGGCATGCGTTGTAATGCCATATTCAAAGAAATATTTTTTTCTCCCTGCGTGTCCTTTCCCGTGCGACCCCGCTCCACTCCCGCACCCCCTTCCTCTCCCGCGTTCCCCTTCCACCTTCCTGGCCTACCCTCTCCCGCTCCCCCGTCCTCCAACCCCCCCCCCCCCCCCGCGTTCCATATATTCTGTCCCAGTACATTCAGTTTTCAAACAGCTCGCGTGCCACCTATCATAATTTTTTTTATTAAAATTTTGATTTTTCATAGATAACAAATATTCATTTTTGTATATTATAAGAACAATCAATCAAATTTGGTACCAAACATAGGTATCTACCTATTTAAAATATCTTTAATTTTTAAAATCCATGGACAATTATTTTGTTACAAAAAAAAACAGCTGCCTGCTAATTTCAATTTCATCAAACGCGCGAACTGTCAAACGTGCGAAGTTAAAATAGTCGTTAAGTTTTCTGAAATTATCCAATTTTCTTAATTTTTCTTTCCGTAAGAACCTTCTACAAAGTATTACAAAACTTTAAAAAAAGATGAATGAAATAGGTAAAGTCGTTCTGAAGTTATGGTGTGACCAAGGGAAACATGAATTCATTTTTATATATGTAGATTGGATTGTTATACGAAAAGCAAAAAGTAAAATGACAAAAACTTTTATAATATCTATGTACTAAAATCTGAAAGAGTCTTTCACCTGCTTTAAAAAAACTGTATTTTTTTAAATAGTTCAAAAACAGCGAATTTAGCTGAAATCTAAAGTATTTCGTTACAGTACAGTATTTGTGTTTACATCCGACAGACACATACGAGAAGTAGGTAGATATATTGCAAAATATTAGAAGCTTTAGGGGATAATATCAACAAACCAAACTTAACGCAAATCCATTTACATTACATATAATCTGTATTTTGTTTGTATTATTTAATATACTTTATTTATTTATTTATTTAGACGCCCAAAGGGCTTTTACATATAACGCAGTACATTTTTTTATTACAAACAAAATAAAGAGTTGACAAAATACAGATATCATAAAATATAGAAAATAAAATAAAGGTTACATAAAATACAAGATGCAAAGTATTCCAGAACTATCTCGAATGTTGTCCCGAGCGAAGCCGGGTAACCCAGCTAGTATTAGATAATTTTCTAATATCCTCCATATCAACAATAATATTAATAAAAGTGCATAAAATTGGTGTTCACAATAGTTAATGAAACAAGTTGAAATAGTTGGCACATAACGGCGTTTAAAGTTTGCCAAGTTAAAAATTGTTATCAAAACAGCCATATTGTATAAGTATTTGTTACCAAGACTATGTAAAGGTTGTATTGTTGTATGTAATATGTATTCTTCTTTTCAATATAAATTGGGTAATGACTTGCTTATATTTGGTGAATGGTGTGTTGAATATGTCAACAACATCTTTATAGTCATTTCGCAAATTTTGTATGCGGCGAGCGGGGGTATACAACTGTGATTCTGTGTTGGAGTTATTACTTTAACCTAATAATACCTGTAATCAATTCGCAGCGATACAATACACATAAACACTCGGCACAGGTTTCCCTAGTGTGGTGTTCACGAAACACTTGTAACATTGTAACATTGAATAGCCTTACTCTCCACAGTTTGAACGTGTACTAAAAAATAAATGTTTGTATTGTAAATGTAAATTGAATAGAAATAAATAAATAAATAGACTTCTCTATAATAATAATCCTGTGCCTGCGAAGGGCCTAATGTTGGGAGACCTAAACTAGAGAACGAACGGTATGAAAGCGAACATCGCACCTTTAAATACAATGCTAAGGGACGTACTTGATTTCATTTAACCAGTGATTCCTGACGTTATTTGGAGTAAAAAATGAAAATGAAATTCTGGTCTCCGATGACTTTTTTATGTTTTTTCCCTTCCCCACCGCAGGAAACGGGCAACAGTGGAGATGTGGTGCCAGTATTTTGGAGACCATCGCAACCGTTTATAATCGAAACGTTGCACGTTACTCCAAATGGTTTTACCTTTACCCAGTGATGTCCCAAACCACCTCAACCCAGGCCAAGGCACTGAATCAAGACCGCCTCTTATTTATATAATTCTTGATTTTAAAATGTCTCCTTATCTCCCCCCCCCCCCTCTCCTTTCTTCCTTTTTATTATTATTACTTCATTCATTCAATAATTAAGTTTTAAGACCGGTTCATATCTCAGGCGTAATTACCAAATGACATTCTATGGACTTACGTAATAGGTACATAACCATGTAATAATTTAATTTAACATACCTTATAATCTGTATTATAATGTACTGTGTATGTCTTAATAAACAAATAAAATAAAATAAAAAATAAAATAAGATCTTCCTGTGTTATTCATTAGATCATTCTGCATTATATAACTACTTCTAATTATGTAGAAGGTTCTTTTGTAAATAGTAAGACAACTTGATTCAGTTTCCCTACCTTAGGGAACGTACCCATACTACGTGACCAACTTTTTGCAATTTTTAACCCCCCCCCCCCCCCCCCCCCCGGTGACCAAAAACCTAAGCCCGCCGCAGCTCATTTGTTCCAAGCGTGACATTTTGAAGACCCCCCCCCTAAACGTGTCACGTAGTATGGGTACGTTCCCTAGTTTAGGTGGTTTTTTAAACTGTGCAGTAATAATAATAATATTTGGCTGATTTATAAAGCGCCATTTTCGTGAAAAATCACCTCAAGGGCGCTGTGGTAGTAGGACCTATATGCTCCAAAGAAAGACGAAATAAATAATTCTGTTTGTTAGAAGTGCCTATGTGAAATTTGTGAAACGCTGCTTGTCGATTTCTTAGCATAGGTATAAACTGATATTTTGACCAGCACCACTTTTTAGCCTAGACCACTATTTTATTAGGTATTCATAACATTAACACAATGGAAGTTTATTTTTCTTTTTAAAAAGAAATACAAATATTCCCGGGTTACGAATAACCCTACAATATTTGAAAATCTCCTACTACCACCACAGAAAGCGGAAAATGTTTGTGTTGTGATGGAGGACTTAGCCAGCCGAGGAATCGAACACGCGATACCCGGGTGGGACCCAAACGCGATGCCCACTCAACCATCGACCGGTCGATATATAGAGAGTGCCTACTTTTATAGCATCACAATCTGAAATCGGCACTACTAGCATTAACTCCAGAATTATTGTATTCCAACCAATCTATGATATAAAAGTACATAGTTACATATTCATTGGAAGTAATTTTCCGACTTATTTGCTTGATGTTTTATATATAATCCTCTACTCCAGTTGTTCCCAATTAGTGGTGCGCTTACCCTCAGGGGTACGCGAGGTTGCCAGAAGGGGTACGTGAGGATGTCAGAAGGGGTACGTAAGGATGTCAGAAGGGGTATGTGAGATTGCCTGAAGGGATAGGTACGCGCACGCAAACATTAAAATCGCCAACCTGATTTTTCAGAGCTGTGCAAAGTGAGAAGGCACATTTTTTGCCCCAAACTTAAATAACAATGTGTGATTTTTATTATTATTAGAATTGTTAAGCCATTAATAAGAATTAAGATTTTAAAGTTAAGAAATATAAAAAAAACTAATTAATTTTTTATTTATAATTTTGGTACGCGAGTTTGGGCTCTAAAACTACTTGGGAACCAATATCTCTACAAACTGCACACCTGCACAAGTGCAAGCCTCCGATGTTTAATGACTAGATATGAATAACCGGGTATTTTCCTACTGAGGCGGCCTGCTGTCAGCTGATGATAGCCAAAATCCAATAAGAGAGGACACCGGAAGAAGAAGTAGAAAACTATAATACATACCTACAAGAACATTATAAAAACTGTATAATCAGGCAACACCAGACACTAACAAGACTTTGCAACAAACAAGAGCTCGCCTGTGGCTGAAACAGTCCTTGCAACTATTTGCGTACCGCTATCCGCTAGACAGTGGACCAATTTGTATCGTAAACGACTAGTCCCATAAATTCGCCTTAATTTCCCGACGGTAGAATTAATCCACGCCGAAATAATAACAACGCCAACTGATTTTTGCCAAAGAGCACGTAATAAAAACAACACAACCCGTCCGATGTCGGCGGAGGTTGGAGCACTATTGAAGATACCAAATAATCAATCCGGCCAAATCAAATAGCCTTATCTTTTCTGGTAAAGCTGGATAATAAAATTATCTATTATCACCTATATACAACTTTATACTACATTGTTACAGTGGCGTGGAAACTGCATGGGCAGATAAGGTAATCTTCTTCTCGGAGCCCGCGCTACAACTCGTGTAGCGTGCAACACAAAAGTACAAGAAACGAAACGCAAATAAAACATAAGTAATTACAACACGCAAAATAGACGCAACACAAATGCAACACAAATGTAAAACCCATGAAACGCAAATAAAACATAATTGCAACATGCCAACATTGTCAACGCAACACAAATACAAATGCAACACAAATGCAACACAAATTCAACAGAAATGTAAAACCCATGAAACGCAAATAAAACATAATTGCAACATGCCGACATTGTCAACGCAACATAAATACAAATGCAACACAAATGTAACACAAATGTAAAACCTACAATATGGGTCTCTTCAAGACCAATTTTCATTCCTTCCTCTCCCCAAAAAGACCCTCCACACAGCATCTCAGATGACATAGGCCCTGAGGGAAATTATTTTCTTCAGAGCCTCTTGTGTGGAGTTAATTTAAAAAAAAAATTAAAAAAACAAATGAAACGCAAATATAACACAATTGCAAAACGCAACACAAATGTAAAACAAATGAAACGCAAATAAAATACAATTTCAACACGCAACACAAACACAACACAAATGAAACGCAAATAAAACACAATTGCAACACGCAACACAAACGCAACACGTCTATAATCGTCCATCACGTCATTAGCAACATTTTCGGCTAACTGTGGTGGTAGTAAGAGATTTTGAAATATTGTCGGGATGTTTACCTTACTTTAAAAAAACGCAAATAAAATAAAATTGCAACACGCAACACGACGCAACACAAATTCAACACGAATGCAACACAAATGTAAAACAAATTGGTAGGCGGGTATGGGTACGGCCGCCCCGGAACCGTTTATTGGACAACCAACGAACTAACATAGGTCACCCCAAATGGTTCGTCAAATGACTCTGCCATAGGTCACCCCAAGTGGTTTTTTTTTTACATTAGCTCCACACAAGCAATTTCCCTAGGGGCCTATGTCATCTTTGAGGATGCTGTGCGGAGGGTTTTTAAGGGAAAGGAAGGAGAAGAAGATATGGGAAGGAAAAAGGTATGAGGGGTGGATAGGAATCTGGGGGTCAGTGTGGCCAGGAGTGACGAATGTATGAATCTATTCCTCACACTGCGGTGCAAGGCGATGGGTCGGGAGAATCCGGCTGGAGAGGTCAAAAGGCCTACCTCAATCAGTCCCCTCCGATCCAGCCCGCCACGCAGTGGTTGGGCAAACGTATCCGCCACCAAATCCTAGACAAACCTCATCCCATGAACCCGGGCACCCCTACTAAGTCACCAAACGTAGCGAGCCACTTGGGGTGACCTTTGGCAGGGGTGTTGGTTGTCCAATAAATGGTTCCCAGGGCAGCGGTACCCATACCCGCCTCCCAAATTGCAATTGGTTCGCTACGTTTGGTGACTTAGCAGAGGTGCCCGGGTTCATGGGGTGAGGTTTATCCGGGTCCTGGCAGCGGATACGTCTGCCCACCAGCTGCATGGCATGCCAGATCGAGAGAGTATGGTTGAGGGAGTCCCTTTGACTTCTAGAGTCGCACTCTCTCAGAATATCACTTTGCACCGTAGTGGGAGGGATGGATTCATACGTCCGTCCACTCTTGGACGCACTGACCCCCAGATTCTAACTCACCCCCTCATACCCTTTTCCTTCCCAGAATTTCATCTCCTTCGTTTCATAAAAATACCAGAAGCATCTTCAGAGATGATATAGACCCTGAGGGAAATTATTTTCCTCAGAGCCTCTATTTGGAGCTAATGTAAAAATAAAAAAGGGGAGATTGTCTACCAGAACCATACCAAGCTGAGGCATGGAAATGACAGAGGAAGGATGAAAGTAGACCGAATACTGTAGAAATGAGATCCCTGAGGCAGGGTGGACAGGGCCGTATTTGCGCGCAGGTTACCAAGACTGCATGCAACCTATGAGCCCGTAATAGCAAGTTATACTTTATTTATTTATTTATTGATTAACTCCCTTTTTCAGGGCTTTTACATATGAATGGTGAGAAATATACAGTATTTATTGTATATAACTGAACTGCCTCACTAACAATATTTTATATTTGTTTAAAGATAAATTTGAAGATGTCCACTGACTTGGTATAATTGTTTCCCCCCCGTTAGTATTCTGGGCAAAGAGGAATACATATGGTAGTTAGTCCCAGAATTTCTGCACTGAAATAAATCCTGACTTCTAGTATTATGTAGTGGTATCCGGAAGCTTATCAATTCAAGCAATGCCGGACTATCAACTAAATCATTTAGAATTTTTAATGAAATACCAAGTCAGTGAAAATTCTTATGTCTGACAACTTGAGCATAGTCATGTTATAGAGTTAGAGGGTATTAATTATAGTGTTGTAGTTCGACATAAATGCTGGAACACACATTTTAAAATTTATAAAACGTAAGAATTTGTTTGAAAAGTGATGGCTAATGTCTCAAGAGCATTGTTATCAATGAAGTAATTAAAGATCACTGATTTTTTTATTCGAGAAAATCTAACTATTTGACATTTTGAGATATTTAAGTAAAGTCTACTATCATTAGGGTACATCAAATTAACAATTTGTTGATATTATCTTGAAGAATGTTGCAATGGTAAAATTTTGAATAATTTTAAAAATATTGACTTTATTCTAACAATTTGTTGTCTTCCAGTAAGGCTTTCAAACCAGGTCAATAAGGGAACGTACCCATACTACGTGACCAACTTTTTGCAATTTTTAACCCCCCCCCCGGTGACCAAAAACCTAAGCAACCCGCCGCTCATTTGTATGGAGCGTGACATTTTGAAGACCCCCCCCCCCCCCTAAACGTGTCACGTAGTATGGGTACGTTCCCTAACTAGAATACACTTCCTAACTAATACATACACTACTCAGTGGCGTAGCTAGCATGATAGCCCAATTTGTAGAAAATAGGTACGTCGTAGGGGGGGGGGGGGTAGGGGGGGATGACTAGAGAATTTCAGACACGGATATTTGTGACCAAAAACCTAAGCAACCCGCCGCTCATTTGTACCGAGCGTGACCTTTTGAAGACCCCCCCCCCCCTAAACGTGTCACGTAGTATAATTAAGATATAATCGCAGCAACTCAGAACTTAGTGGACACATTTATAACAATGACTTGAATGAAATACTTTGTTTCACAGAAATTCAAATGTAACATTATCATTAAACGGTCATTCAGCGCCATTTTGTTTTTTTGACAGTTGAAAAGAACTTTCTGTTTAAAAGTTAATAGAAAGCTGAAACGCACCGAAAATCGGCATTTGACGGAGACCTTCCAAACGTCAAAAAAATAAAATGGCACTGAATGGCCATTTTTCTATTTCATTTTGATGACTTTATGTTTTCTTTAATGTTTTAATCCATGTTTTTATATTTATATATATATAAATTGTAGCGGAAACTTCGCTGGTTAATGCAATCATGTAATATGTTACTTTCTTATTAAAATATGTATAACTGTTTGTTTCCTAAATAAACTAAAAATAAATAAAAAAAATAAAATGACAATGTTACATTTTTTGATTTTCTGTGAAACAACCTAATCTTAGATTTTTTACCTAAGGCTTTTTACCGCGAGTTTCAAAAGGATGATGAGAAAAGAGAGGAGATAACCAATTGTGTTATTTTTTCTAATACTTTGTTCACGACACAGTAAATCGTAAATTTTTTTTTTATATCATTAAACTTCTAAATTAATACGGTGTATATAAAGTTTTCTACAATTTAATACTTACCTTTAAATATTTCTTTTTAAGTTTTTAATTAGAAAATAGCGGTAGTGACTCCTGACATTTTTTTGACTTTTGATGTACTGGTATGCAGAGCTCCGGGCCAAAGAGGCCCCTTTCTCTTTCATCATGAGTTTATTAAGGTTGTAGAATAGAGATTTTAGTGTTTGTGAATTTTTATTTGCAAGGAACATGGCTGCAATATGGGGGAGGATTTTTACGGAGGAGTTGATTGAAATGGGTTTTCTTTTTCACTACAGGGCGAGGGAACAACTGGGTGGTTGCCACTAGTTGAGGGGCGGGGGGAGGGGTAAGGGGGCTCTGGGGGGTGGGGGAATTTAGGGGGGTAGTGGCAAGTCGGGGGGAGGTACGTTGTGGGGTGGGGGTTGCGTTGATCTGGGCGAGGGTGTTGGGAAGAAATGGGGAGAATGAGGGGGGGCGATCGGTTGGGGGGACAGTGGGAGGGCCGTCGGTTTGGGGGGCAGAGAGGGGGCGAACGGTTTGAGGAACAGCAGAGGGGAGATTGGTGCGGGGGCAGCGATGGGGCGATCTGTTTGGGGGACAGTGGGAGGGCCGTCGGAGAGGGGGCGATCTGTTTGTGGGACAGTGAGGGGGAGATTGGTACCGGTGGCAGCGATGGGGCGATCGGTTTGGGGGGCGGTGGGGGGAAGATTGGTGTGGGGGGGAGTGAGGGGGCGATCGGTTTGGGGCGCAGCGAGGGGGAGGACTGCTAGGGGGGTGGTGAGGGGGGGGCAGGTTGGGGTGATGTTGCTTGGATAGGGCTGGGGAGGCCTGAAGGGGCAGTAGGGGGCAGTAGTTGGGGGACGGGAGTGATGTCTGCGGAGGAGCAGGTGGACGACGTGATTTTGGTCTTCAGGGGACATGTTGTTGTGGTCAGGATGGTTGTTGAAGAAGTTGGATATTTCAAGTGAGAGGCGATCATATTCTTCGTCTGAGGTTGGGCTGGGTGAGCGGGGGAGGGGGGAAGCCATGGTTGATGAGGTGGGGGGAGAAATTTTGAGTTAGAAAAGTTAAAAATTGAAGAGCAAGATTTGAAGTAAAGTGATTTTACGACTTGGAGGGATCTGCACACCGAGTAAACAAAGACTTACGTGGAGGAGTGTGGCACACTGGTGCTGGTCTGTGGTGTGGAGCTGGTCCTTGGTGTGATGCGTGTGAGCGGAACGTTTCTTTGCGAGACACTGGGGTGAGACAGTGGAGACTGAGGTGAAGTGGTCCTTTACTGGGAAAGGCACTTGTGGTTGTGGTTGTGGCACCTGAAACTGACGCGATAACGAAAAGCGTAGACGGTGGAGAATGACATTTTTGTCAAGCCGGAGAGTGCGACTGTCGCGGGCGGCAGTCACAGTCGGAATGTGGGAATTTTTTTTTTGGGAATGAATTGGCTTGGGGTGCTGCGTGTGACTCCTGACATTATTCGAAGTAAAAATGTGCTTATGTAGGTACTTAGATGAAATTTTGGTCTTGAAACTTAAAAAATTCAGTAAGTATTGGACACTCAGGGTCAGTGATGACATGTGGAAGAATATTTTTTCACTTCTTCTAACACAGCAAACTTTTTTTGTGGCACCATTTTGATTAAAATTAATAAAATACTTCGTTTTTACCACGTTTATTGTTTACAAAACCAACATGTATTTTATTAATTTAAATATTTTTCATTTGGTTTTGAGGGAAAAAAAAAATAAAACAATAAAAAAACACACCGGAGACCAGAATTCGGCTTACATTTTTACTCCAAATGATGCAGAAATCACTGTTTAAAGTAAATCAAGTACTTCCCTTAACACCCTGTATAGTTTTGGAGGCAAATCAAAATACGCATAATTTAAATTGTTGTATTAGTCATCGTAAAAATATAATTAAAAAATACCTACCATTATTTTCGTAAATTTATTCAAGAACACAAAATTACAGTGAAAATACCCCATTTGATGTTCTACGCCATTGGATGGTTGTGTTTGATTTGATATCTCGCGTAGGTACAAACTTCTTATCAGGATCTTGGCCAAGTAGGTAGTAGAGAAAGAAGGTTCGCTTTGGTTCGAACCTCGAAACAAGGTGTCAATGTCAACACAGGCACAGTGGCAAATTAGCTTCAGATAGTTGCAGATAACCATCAAAGAGACTCTAACTAAACGAGGTGGCTACTGACTGAACCATTATAGATACCTAATATAAACATATGGCAATTCACGCCATATCATGGCAACGAATCGAGCCGACTGTTGCCGACATGGATCACATGGAACTATCTTAGGTATCTTAGGTTGCCAAACTTAGACCAAACTGGACGGACTATCAACGTGGTGCGGGCGGAGCCAATGAAAGTTATGCGATTTGTACATGGAACTATGATTGAAAGGAGTGCGCGATATTAATCTAATAAAAGACGGTATTTACAGTTTTACAATGATAACAAGAAAAAAATAAGTTATAGGAACAAACGCGGCTTGATTTATTTGCGTGGGCAAATAAATTTTATTTGATTAATTTGGGTTATTTCACAATTAATTTATTTGAAAATAATGTACATATATTATACTAACTCCGGCCACACGTTGCTGTGGCTAACGAAAAACAATGCCACGACATTACCCAACCTTTATAACCAACGCCATCTGTTAAATCAAATACACACCGCCCATTTGCCAGTCTATTGCCTGCTACCCGCTGCTGCTTAACCAGATATATTATATATTTCAATCAATTTGTATCAATTTTATTTCAATTACTTGCCGCCAACGGGACTAGAACCCGTGTCGTTCTGGTTGCCGGTCAGCTGCTCTTGACCACTGAGCTATGGCGGCTTATCTAATACCCGCCAAATAATTCAATATATACTAGTGTTTCATTGAACAATTACTGTTTATTACATTTTTTCCACCTGAAAACAACCAAGTTTATTTTTGTGAGAGACATTTTTAGTGTTAAATCTCTCGCTAGGTGGCGTTGAGACAAATTATGACTACATTTTTTGGGGAAATACTTTTACTTAAGTTAAAGCTTTTCAAGTTAAAGCGTTAGCGACTTCATTTTATACTATGTAAAGATTTGCGGCACGTTCCAGAATGGAAGTTACTCTCAGTATCATCCTGGTGTAAGACCACCGTCCAGAATATACATACACCATATAGAAATAGCTTTAGCCGTGTTTGGTGACCAGATCTGAATAGCCAGGTACTTACCCACCTTCCTCTTCCCCAGCTCCTTCCCCTCCCCACTATCTTCAGCCTCACAACCAGTAGCGGCTCGTGACTTTTAGGTGTGCTAGGGTGTTATTACTAAAAAATGGCATTACGGATGTTGTCGTAGGCGAAAAAAAAAAAATTTTTTTTTTTTTGAAAATCGGTTTTTGTATGAAGATTTTTCAGGAAATCCGTGCGGCGCACGGCCAAACTGAAACTTCCTGAAATTTTTCATACAAAAAACTCATTTTCAAAAAAAAAAAAATTTTTTTCGGCTACAACAACATCAATAATTTTTTGTAATATCAGCACTCAAGCACACCAAACAACATACCCCAATTGGGGATGCCATAGTCTCACTGACTCCAGTTGGGAGCAGTTGGGACTCTTGAATGGTATTCTTATAAAAAAATTATTTATAAATATATTAGGTGACCCGGTCACGCGTTGCTGTGGCTAACGAAATACAACGCCATCTACTGGATGATTACCCAACCTTTATAACCACTGCCATCTGTTAATTTGCATACAAATCAAATCCACACCACCCGCTTGCCAGCCCGCTCGTCCACCATATACCGACATTATTCTTTATATATTATATTTTTCAACCAATTTACCCAAAACCTTGACAAATTTAAATCTAAATCTTCCTCATGAATCACTCTATCTAAATCCGTTCAGTAGTTTTTGAGTTTATCGCGAACAGGAAGACGCGGCGAATGACTTTGTTTTATAATATGTAGAGATATACCATATATATCACAAGAATCCCTACTGCTTCCGTCTGTAGTATGTATGTTGTGAGGCTGAAGGTAAGTGGCGAGGGAAAAGAAATGGGGAAGAGGAAGCTGGAGAAGTACCCGGCTATTCAGATCTAGTCAACAAACAAGGCTAAATCAATTTCAAGCAACATTTCAATTCTGAATGGTGGTCTTACCTACGCCAGGGCGATACTGAGAATGTCTTCCACCTGGAACGTGCCGGAAATATACCTAATATTGTTTTCAATTATTAAATTGTGAAAACACAAATCAATCGAATAAAATATATCTGCGCGCACTGGGATTTGAACCCGCGACCTCCGGATTGCTAATCAAGCCTTAACCCTCGACCAGGAGGGCATTGTGTGGCTTTTACATAACAATACATTGATTATATACATTGAATTAACAATGTAAATATATGTAAAAGGGGTGTTAAATTAGTAGGAAAAGAAATAAAAATAACAGTTAAAAAAAAAAAACAAAGTAAAAAAGTTTAAAAATGAATAAACTAGCTTATGAAAAACACCGACGTATGACACAAGTAAATCATAACTTTATATATGTGCTTTATGAGTAAAAGAAACATAAAAGTTTTTTGTTCATTTTTAATTATTATAAATGAAGTTGACTGATTCGGCCCATTGCCATTCAGAGTTCACGTGATAGCGTAGGGTCGATGGCGGTGGCGTCGAAAATTATAAAATGTATATTTAAGCGATGTTTAAACACATATGTAACAGGTAAGACCATCTTTCTGCTTAAAGGTCTTTATAGAACTACTTTTACACGATTTTACGGCGCAGTGGACATGTTTGTAAAAATAAAACAAGAGATTTCAAACTCGCAATAGGTCCATGCGTATATTGTTTGTTTTATTGTTTTAAATTGTAATTCATAAACAAATTGGGAAAATATTATTATTTTTATCGGCCTTTCATTCCTTCCGGATCTCCACAATTTAATACTGTCTTACCTTTAATACACCTACATGGTTTTACAACACATATTTCGTTTTACATTAGCTACACTGAGGAGTGAGGAGGCCCCGAAGAAAGTAATTTTACAAAGGTTTCCATATGGAGCAACACTTTACTCCACTATGATTCATAAGCTTACTCAGAGTGGAGTAAAACCTTTTTCATGTCCCGACTGCAGAAATACAAGTTTTCAAAGGAAAGATATAAAAATCCGCAGTACGTTTCACAGAAGAGAAAAACCTTTTTCATGTCCTGATTGTAACTATTCGTGTTCTCAAAAGGGATACATATGAAGTCAGTTGCTGACTCAGTGTGGAGAAAAACCTTTTTCATGTTTCAACTGCAACTATTCATGTACTATGAAGAGAAATCTAAAAATCACACGTTTACCGACAGTGGAAAAAAACCTATTTCTTGTCCAGTCTGCAACTATTCTTATTCTCGAAAAAAATAACTAAAACGGTACTTGCTAACTCACAGTGATGAAAAACCTTTTTCTTGTCTCGACTGTAACTATTCATGCGCTACAAAACGGTATCTAAAAATTCACATGCTTACCCATACTGGACAAAAACCTTTTTCATGTCCCGACTGCAGTAATACAAGTTTTCAAAGGGAAGATTTAAAAGAGAAAAACCTTTTTCATGTCCTGATTGTAACTATTCATGTTCTCAAAAGGGATACATAAGAAGTCAGTTGCTGACTTAGTGCGGAGAAAAACCTTTTTCATGTTCCAACTGCAACAATTCATGTACTATGAAGAGAAATCTAAAAATCACACGTTTACCGACAGTGGAAAAAAACCTATTTCTTGTCCTGACTGCAACTATTCTTATTCTCGAAAAACATAACTAAAACGGCACTTGCTAACTCACATTGATGAAAAACCTTTTTCTTGTCCCGAATGTAACTATTCATGTGCTACAAAACGGTATCTAAAAATTCACACCTACCTGCCTTGTTTTTCAAACTGATCTTTCAGCACTATCAAACACGCTAACACAATAATAACTTCTTCACGAATTCACGTCAGTCCATAGATAACAATTCACTTCACGAGTCTACGGTAATCACAATATACGAACGAAATTAGAATGACACAAGGAATATTTCAGGGAAATCCCCGACTGAGCTAGGAACAAAAAAAAAACATTTTTCGGGAATCCCCGACCAACCAAGCCATAGAGCAAAATAACAGTCAGTGTTAACGTGTAAAATATTATTTACGGCAATTTTGCAGTTTCGTAAGTTTTTTCTCCACGTTCGAGTGTCACCCCCTCCTCGGGTGGCACCCGGGGTGGTCCGCCCCCCCCCCCCCGCCCCCCTCTCACTACGCTACTGTATGGGATGGAAGATGTGGAGACGAAATTCTTAGGCATAAGGAACTGGAGGGAGTGAACAGGAGACCTACAGGCCGTGGCAGATTTATATTTACCTTTCACAAGTACAGGCCACTACATTTGCGCCGCCCCTTCCTCCTTCGTAGAAGTTGCCACCGATCATAATCACTCACTTGTAGGCTTGGCGCCGCCCCTTCAAATCTGCCGCCCCTAAACCGCGGCCTATTGACAAATCCAGGACTGCCTACAGGAGTGAATGCGTTTGCTTGAGCTGGCCAGGCCAGGTACTGCTGATCAGTGGCGGATACAGGGGGGGGGGGGCGCGGGGGACGCGCGCCCCCCCCTTGGCCACCCTAAATACAAGAAAATCTTTCTTCAATCATTCGCTCTACATGTCTAAACCATCTAAGCGTCCCTTTCGTAATCTTACTTATTACGCTTGTATCAGCCTTGCATTATTTTCATATTTTTTTCACACCATCATACATGGCTTTCTATAGCATTTAGTCCTTCCTTTGCCAGTTTCATGCTTCACTGCCATACATCAGGGTTGGTACCCCGGTGCGTAGTCGGGAAACACGCCAAACGCGTGCCCAACATTTGTACACGGTTGACATTTGTCACATGAGAACGGGTCGTTTCTTCGACTCGTTCTTGTGTTCAACATCTCGGCTGTGGAATGATTTGCCAGCCTCTGTGTTTCCTCCTTCCTACAACATGGGTCTCTTCAAGACCAATGTTCATTCCTTCCTCTCCTCAAAAAGACCCTCCACACAGCATTCCAGATGACATAGGCCCTGAGGGAAATCATTTTCCTCAGGGCCTCCTGTGTGGAGTTAATGTAAAAAAAGCACTCCATTGTGGACTGCTAGCTTCGCTTCTTTCGACAGTTTTTTTTTATTAACGCCAACGGCGTTCAGTCCTCCATAAATACGGAGTTACCCGCATTTACCCTTCTTTCAATATCTCTATCAGACTCCCCATCTCTCGTAAATATTCTTCCCGAATACATAAACTTATCCACTGTCATTTTTGGGTAACTATTATAAAATATACCTATTATTATTTTATTATAAAAAAAATGTCTTTGGAGATGCTATGTGAAGGGTCATTTTAGAGAAAGTAAATAGTGGAAGGAAAATGTTATGATAGGTGGTTAGGACTCTCTGGGTTAGTGTGTCCAGGAGAGATGGACGGATGAAACTTTCCCTCCCACTGCGATGCGAGGAAATGGGCCGAGGGATTCCTGCTGGAGAGGTTAAATGGTCTCCTTCAACCAGTCCTTTCCAGCCCGCCACGCAGTACGTGGGCAAATGCTTCCGCCGCTACTTTGAAAAATCACATCCCACGAACTCAGGCATCCCTGCTAAGTCACCAAACTTAGCGATCCACTTGGGATGACTTATAGCAGAGGTGTTGTTTATCCAATAAATAATTCCCATGGTGGCGGTACCCACACTCGCCTCCTAAATTGAAACTTTTGCTTCATTCACATTCATACGTCGTTTCATGTAAAGGTACCCTTAACACGTCCCGACTCAAGTATTTGATTCCCTTGATCGTATATTCCCTTTAATGCAGCCCTACTGCTCCCTGTGGCCAGCCAAGTTTTAAATGTGCGGTCCGTCAATCTTTTATTTATTTATTGAAGTGGAAACTTTTTTAGCACCGTTCTGATTTGACAAACACATCCATCTGTGTGTTTTAGCCTGCGAGAGAATGAGATAGTATTTTTTTTACATTTACTCCACACAGGAGGCCCTGAGGAAAATAATTTCCCTCGGGGCCTATGTCATCTGGGATTCTGTGTGTGTGGAGAGTCTTTTTGAGGAGAGGAAGGAATGAACATTGGTCTTGAAGAGACCCATGTTGTAGGAAGGGGGAAACACAGAGGCCGGCAAATCATTCCACAGCCAAGCTGTTAAACACAAGAACGAGTCGAAGAAATGACCCGTTCTCATGTGACAAATGTCAACCCTGTACAAAGTACAAATGTTGGGCACGCGTTTGGCGTGTTTCCCGACTATGCACCGGTGCCGAAGGGATCAATGACGCTAGTTCCTCGGAGCATCTGCCATTGTAATACCGGTAGAACAAGGATAGCATTCCCACCCGACGCCTGTGTTCTAATTATTGCAATCCAATCAGTCTGTTAAGATGGGAGAATCTATTAAGCGCCCGTTTCTGCACAGAATCGAGGGTATTTTTTTAGGTATTTTGGAGCTCCAGACCAGAGGTGGCTGCCAAAGTCATATAGTCGGACTCCTCTTTGTGCGGTTCGTCGTATTCTCCCCTTTGTCTACTTTTTAGTTTTCTTATATCTTTAGCGCCCCCCCTTGAGTTTTTCACAATAAATAATAATAATATTTTGTAAGAATTTTAACCATTTCATTTCATGTTTTTGTCGCACCCGTCATAACAATGTTATCTTGATCACTGTACCGACTGACAACACCGTCTGTAGTGATTTGCAAGAATCCATCTTGTATTAATTAATAATATTTTTTTAACATTATCTCCACACAGGAGGCCACGAAGAAAAAATCCCTCGGGGGCTATTTCATCTTTGGGGATACTGAGTGGGGGTTTTTTTATGGAAAGGAAGGGGAGGAAGATCTGGGAAGGAAAAGGGTATGAGGGGTGGATAAGAATTTGGGGGTCAGTGTGTCCAGGAGTGACGGACATATGAATCTATTCCTCCCACTTGCGATGGGCCACGGTAGGTGGGAAAACGCACTTGCATTAGGTGGCAAAACGCATCCGCCATCAAGACCCGGGCACCCCTGCCAAGTCATCAAACGTAGTGAACCACTTGGGGTGACCTATGGCATATCTAACGGTCTTGGTTATTCAATAAACGATTCCCGGGGTGGCGGTACCGCCTTCCAAATTAAGGTTGATTCACAAAGCACTCTTTTTAGGGTGAATTGCCTATTTTAAAAAAATGTCGTTGGTAGGAAGCCTTATCAACATTACCTATTTTTCAGAAAATTTAGAAGGGTTTGTGTGTAGGAAAAAAGTTTTCTGTACTTGTGTCCTGTAAGCCTAATATAGGCAAAGAAAATAAAAAATAAAACAATTGTATCTTAGATCCTCCCCTTAACATTGTAATGTTAAGGAAGCAGATATTATGAATTTGGATTTTTAAATTAAATGGTTTATTGAAATAATTTGTAAATTAAAAAAAAAAATAATAATAATAATTTGTACAAACCAACCCCATAATTCAAACTATTTGGTATCAAAAATGTCTATAATTTTGATTATAAGCGATTTGACTACTGGCAGCACCGCCGTTTTGTTTTCATTTTGGCGGGTTGTCAAAACTAATGTCAAACCTGTCAAACGGTATTAGTTCATTTATGTGTCAAACGAAATACAAGTTCGTACTAGTCTCGAGTCTTATAAACTGGGCAAATTCAAGCCAATATGTTATGTTTGTTTGTTTGTTTGTTTGTGATATAAATATTGTAGGTACATACTAGATATCCCCAGATCACACACAGATTCTTCAAAATGTACAGAAGAAAGTCTAAATCCTTATCTAAGGGATCTAAAGTCGTTCCTGTAACTCCTAGTCCCACCGACTCTGTAAGTGAAGAAGAAACTGTTGAGAATATTCAGAAATCTTTGTCTAGACCCCTAAAGGAAAGAAACCTAATTCCCGCATCTCAAGTTGACAAATCACTTACCGGAGATTGCTCAAAACCTAAAAAGGCAAAGACAGATTCAACAAAATCTCAACAAATTAAACCATTTGCCACCAAATACTTTGAAGAAATATCAGAAAAATCTGGACTGACGCTGAGTGACGGAACGGGTAACCACAGCCTCGTGTTTGAGCCAGTGAAATTTCTGAGGAATCTCAAATCAACGCTGGAAAACAATGTCGACTTTCCCCGTAACGTCACAGAGTTTGTCAAAGGCTTCAAAAACTGCACAAAAGATGAGGAAAACTTTAAATTGTTTCTGATTAAGAATGTATCTTTGACGGGGGAAGATAATTCAGAATGCAGAATTGTTCAAGACAGTGTGTTAAAGTTCTTACTCAATGTATCCTGTTTGCAAGAACTTCTTGTAGAATATGTTCTGGAAAGAGCTACAGAGTTTGCAATTGACGACAAATCCGCATGGGTTCAGATGCTTTTGAAGCACTTTATGTTTCTAGACACTATCGTCTCGGAGACCAAACTAATGAATGGTTTGAAAGAGTTGTTAGACGTAGCTGGGCACTCCACGCGCTTGGAAATCATTACATGTCTGCCGGATATTATCTGTCATCTTCAACATGAATCTATCGCCCTAGAATTGGGGAAGTATCTCACTGAAGATCAGGAGTTGGCTCCGGCCATTCTAGATTGCTTGTCTTACTTGTGTTTGCCCAATGATCTGAAGGCGCAGGTACACCAACAGATGCTGGCAATATTAAAGACGAGTGCCCCACCAAACTTTTTCCCAAATCTCGTAAACTTTTTCCTTACTGGCAACAATTCTGATACAGACTTGGACGTGATCCGTGGCTTGCGAGATGGCTTGGACTGGACTGTAGTGGGTACGCAGTCAAACTTGGATATTTCCAGCAGCCAAGTGATGACTGTCTTAGCACTAAAGAATGCCGTATCCAAATCCAAGGTTCTAGCCATGAATTGGCTCAAAGTTATAAATCAAGTAAAATCTGACGAAGAGCATAAACCGTTGGATATAATCATGCTGCTCGTTCTGTTCTCTTCGTCCAATGCTCGTGAAAAGATCATCGAAGGAATATTCCGCAAACGAACAAAGGCTGGCCTCTTCAAAAGCGAACTGATCAATGTTACCTTTGTGAAATTCAAGCCTGTTTTGCGCGAGTACTTAAAAGAGATGTTGAAGATCGCAAAGATTCTTCTCAAAACTAAAACAGAGCCCTCCATTATGGAATTCGCTGCAAACTGGTTTAATGTACTGTTTAAAGAGTTGAAAGATTCGCAGAAGGCGGTTATAAGTGAACTGCTGGTGAGGGACTACACCGATAATGATGAATCTATCGTAACTTCTCTCAACATTCTAACCAAGATAGCCACTGAAGATATCTCTTCCTTAAAAGCTCATTCGTTGCAAATATTCTGTCTCGTAGATATGCTGGATAATCTCACGGTAGACAGTATCCACCTGGTAATGGACCTTCTATGCGGTCTTGCGTTTGGCGTGGATAATTCCTTTTTACAAGGCGATGTCCATATGCTCATTAACAAACAGCTCAGCAGCTCCAACCTGGAGATTAAGATACGGGGAATCATCGGGGGAATTATGGCTGTCAAGCATATGGTTTGCTCGGATCTGAACCAAGAGAGTGACCAAACAGATTCTGAGATTTCTGAAATCGGCAATTTACCCGACGGGCCCCCGAAAGACGCGGCCACTATTATAGACTTGATTTCAAAGAGCACATCCAAATTTCCAGAAATGATTTGTTTATTTTACGATGAATTAGCTCAAGTCCTTTCAACGTGTACCAACGTAGAAAGTTCCTTCTTGAGTTGGTTGTCCTCAGCAGTCACTAAAGACTTGACGGATATCTTCATCATCGATGTGGATGATGCCGTCACCCAAGATGTAAAGGGTATTCCCGTATCCGTACAGTTCAGTCTTAATCCTCGCGATGAAGAAGAAGGAGAAATAGCTCTGAACCTGGTTAATCTGTGTTTTGGAGAGGTGGAAGAAACCTCTGATTTGAGAATATTGCCTTCGTTATTCCGACTAACTCAACTAGTGTACACCAAACAACACCACGGGAACTTGTCCGCTATAGACGCCCTTCTGGGATGCGGTATTCTCATGCCAACGGTGGATACTGAAATTGGTCTCGAAGACTTTGACCAGGAACAAGCTGTTAAAATCTTAGATTGTTACGTCTTCTGTATTAATTGGTTCAGAGAATTGATCAATGCCTTTTTAAAGCAAGAAGATCTGAGAGAAAGAGTCGTCCAGCGTCTGAATGCATTAATCTGTCTGGAAAGAAACCTGGCGCAGTTTATTAAGAATCTTAGTATCGATTATAAACCTCCTCTCTGTTCCTATGAACCCAACCATACTGGTAAGAATAAATCTGCTATCATTCAGGAAAAAGCTAAGAAGATTGCAAAGAAAGGAAGTCAAAAGAAGAAAAAGTCAGTTCCTGAAACGGATACTTCTATTATTTTACCCGCTACACTGAAGACTCAAGCAGAATCCACCCAAGTTCTCCCTCAAGCTGCGATCTCTGATTCCAAATGTAAACTAAACCTTAACTTGTTCAGAGTCTTAGATTTTGAAGTGTTAAATCTATTTGAGGAAGAACTGGTAATTGAAGATATCCCAGTTGACTGTTTGACTACTCCGGATAGCAAATTCAGGCCACACAACATCCTTCTACTCTTGGATGAAATATCGCCAAAACTATCTACGATTCTGCCATCCAAAATAAAGAAAAAAGGATTCTTCGGTAGAGCGGCGCCTCCGAAGCAAATTCATAGAAAACCGGAAGAGGTGATTGAAAACTGCATTAAAATTCTGCCGCGAATTTGTTACTACATGGAGACTATTGCCGAAAGTGTCCAGAAGACATTGGATGCCAATGACGGAGTGAGAGATTCAATGGGGCTGTTCACTGAGATCGGTTCCGAATCCCAACTTTGTCTCAGCAGTCTTTTGAATACACTCTCCATTATATTCTCGTGGTCTGGCTTTCAGTCCCAAAATAACACGTCCAAACTGAAAGAAGGCCTCTCAGTCTTGGCTAACAGGAGAGATCCAAAAAAAGCTTCAAACAAAACTTCTCTAAAAGAACTTGTTTCCGAATCCAGCATTTACGCTCTCAAATATAAAGATTGGTGTCTTTTGATTGCTACTGCCGTGAGTCTAGTAAGTTTATTTAAGGTGCTATCAAAGATCTACGAAGACAAAATCACAACGAAGAAATTGGTACTTTTATCTTTGGACATGCTCTCACAAACATGGAGAGATTCTTTGGGAATGCCAGAAAAAGGATTAGTCTATAATCAGCATCTTGACATCCTTCTTTCTTGCTACTTTACTAAACCCGATGTTGACATGATCAAATCTTTATCGATGGAACTGAAAGTCCAAGTACCTCTTCTAGCCGAGAAGAATCGAACCTTGGGTACATTCCAATGCATCGTAAAATCCAACTTTCCTCTGTTATTCCGTGCTACGTACGGCGCTTTGTACGATGCCACCAAGCTTGAAATAGAGAAAGGTCTCTCAGACAACGAACACCTAGAATTATGGAAGAATGTTGCCACATCCATGAAAGATTTCACAGAAATACTCAAAATACAAGAAAACCGTACAAACTTATTAACATTTTTGAAGAAATCCATTCCGTTGCTGAGATTTTTCTTATCGCACGGCATGCCGATGATGGAATTAAAACTTCGCAGCGAACCTGATGCAGTAGTAGAAATACTACGATTACTTCAATACAGCACGAGGTTCCTTCACTCTTTGCATTGCATCTCTCGGCTAAAGAAGGACACCTCATTTGTAGCGTATCTCCCGCAAATGAAACTGATTATGGAAACCCTCGTTTATCGAGTGAAGGCAGCTCTTTCTGCCAACAACTGCAGCGAGGCCTTCTGGATGGGGAATCTCAAGAATAAGAATCTGCAGGGGGAGCTCATACCCTCGCAGAGCACCATCGCTGATAGCGATGCAGATGCGGATGATCAGCTGCCAGAAGACGATGAGAGCATCTCTTCAGATTTGGAAGGGGATCTAACTGATGCCGGCTCTAAAAGTTGTAGCAATATTGTTTAAATTTTGTGATTATAATATTATATATTCCATCTGTACCTCCGAGGCCCAATTCCACATTCCACTAAGATGCGAGCGATTCCTATTTACATGTTGACCCAAAAGTCATAGCCGCGTCAGTGGATATTGTTGTAACTTCATGTAAATAAGAATCGCATGCGGCTAGCGGCGTAACGGAATCATGTATATCATGTAGCGTAAATATTTTGTATACATAGGTATATTATTGTCCTCTATAAGTTGTCAATTGTACCAATGTACTATGATCGTCAATAAATCTCTCTAAACTCTATTAGTGTTTGTAGCAAATTATTACCTGTTTTACGAGTTTAATGTGAAGTTGTTCCTTACCATCAGTTTCAAAATTTCTATGTCTATACTCTTGTGAACAAAAAACACATCACAATAAATGCTTCTTTTTTTTTTATTAAGGAGAAAATACAGATACAGATGTCAATTGACAAGAATATACAAAACAATTAATAGATAATTCACCTGCATCCAAACTATTTCTCACGAATTAACATTAACAGCAGATAAACACATATGCAAATATTTTTACTTTTAAATACGGAAAAGACGTATGTACTCGTATATACATAAGAATATTATTTTACAAATAGAGAGATAAAAAAAATGTGCGCAATATCCTTATAAAAGTTTACAAATTGTTTTTGGAATTTTGATGGTAAGTCCAAAAATATATAAATATAGATAAAAAAATAATGTCATACATAAATTTAAAAAAAAGAAAGGTAGTTAAAGTTATAAACCAAGTAATGTCTAAGTTATTGTATTTTGTAGGAAAACAGCCTTCAATTTTCTACTAAAGGTACTGCGTGTATCAAAAAATAAGTCGGAATCCTTGAGATTTTGATTAAACGATTCGCACATTCTTCTGATTGGATCCCTGACACCAGCATTTGTACGCGTCCGGCTAATGTGGAATAAGTCGTTTTTGAAGTTTATTAGTTTCAGTAGGTCAGGACAGTCAATACTGTTGTTGCAGATTTTATATAGAGTCATGAGGTCAAGGAATGTTCGCCGGTTAGTTAGAGTGGAGACGTTATAATTCGAGAGCATATTTATGTACCCCCGTTTAGGTGCGCTCATTCTGTAATTGAGGTATTGCAGAAATTTCTTTTGAATACTTTCAATGTTGTCTTTATAGACACCGTAAAGTGGTGTCCATATGGAGGTGCAGTATTCAAGTTGAGAGCGGACCAGCGTGTAGTAAAGTAGAAGATAAGTTTCCGATTTTCGAAATTCGCGGCTGTTTCTGATGACAAATCCTAGCATGCAGTAAGCTTTATTCACAATATTCTCAACGTGCGCATCGAAATGGAGTTTAGAATCAAAAAGTACCCCTAGATCTTTTATACAGTAAACGCGCTCGAGTAAATACAAAATGCATATTTCCTTGGACATGACATTGCAAGCGGAAAGTAACTAGCCAAAGACAAAATTATATAATTTTATGAGGACATCGCTGGATGCAAACGTATTATTTATATACATAATTTTTTTATGAATATGTTTGCATTCTTAAATTTTTATCAAAGAAGCAACAATACTGCAAAGTTTGATCGCTGTGCATCGCATGAAAAGACCGTCTTCTGCATTCATACATCCATCCCTCCAACTGCTGTGTTCTGATGTAACTTAACAAATTTTTAATCTTTATTAACATATCGTTTAAATTGTAATTCAGTAAACACTTATTTTATTATTGAAGAAGAAGATAATAATAATAATCCAAACGAAAATATGAAAGAGAATAAGACATAGAAAAAGATAATGGTCGCAAATGGGACTCGAACCCTCAACCATTATCTTTTTCTGTGTCTTGTTCCCTTTCATTAAATAGACAATTATTAGAAGACAATTATTATTATCTTCTTCAATGATGTATTACACGGATGGGAATAACCTTCAAAAGTTATAAGAGGAGAGTTTTTCTTATAAAATTACTTATTTTATTTTTTAATTTCTACAATGATAATGTATGTATATGAGTAAAATTTTAACTGTTTTAAAAACACACAAGTGTACCCACGAACTGGCGATACTTATGCGGGATTTTTTTGTTAATCTGCTAATTATATTATTCTTTACCTTTTAAATGTTTACATAAAAAAGCTTGTATGTATTGTAAAATTATATAAATGTTATGTACCAAAAAAATTATTAATAAAGAAGAAGAAAAAATCATACACTCCTGGTACACACTGACCCCCAGATTACTGCCCACCTCTCTTCTTTTTACTTCCCAGAACTTCCTCTCCTTAAAAAGATCCTCGACACAGCATCTCCTAAGACGACTTAAGCCCTGATGGAACTTATTTTCCTCAGGGCTGTGTAGAGTTAGTACATTTGTACATGGAGCTACTTACGAGTGACTTGAGCTTCATGCGCGTTGCATACTTGTGAGTACCCGCCGTACTATTTAGCTAATGTTCATACATGCTACACGCGTTGTATAGTAAATAGTACTAGCAATTAAAAACTCGCTCCACAGGTTTTTACTGATAGGCCCCGCGGGCGGCTTTTGGTTCATTTTGTAAATCCAATAGGAACTGGTTCCAAAATTAGCCCGTTCCTCGTATCCACTGTCAACGTGTCATCCAGTGATGGCAAGTCACCGCGAAAAAAGTAACCGCGTAAAAACTGCTCACGTAATTAAAAAATCGTGGCTGTAATCTGTGCATCGGTCACCGTTCTTTCAACCAGTATATCAATTTGGGAGGCCCCGGAAACCATTTATTGGATAATCAACATCTCTGCCATAGGTCACCCCAAGTGGTTCACTATGTTTGGTGACTTAGCATGGGTGCCCGGGGTGAGGTTTGTACGGATCTTGGTGGTGGATGCGTCTGCCCACCAGCTGCATGGCAGGCCGGATTGGAAAGAGAATGGTTGAGTCGCTTCGACTTCTTTAGCCAAACTCTCGGAACATCGCCTAACACCAATGGGAGGGATGGATTCAAACGTCCATCACCCCTGGACACACTAACCCCCAGATTCCTACCCACCCCTTTCCTTCCCAGAATTTCCTCTCCTGCCTTTCCTAAAAAGACCCTCCACACAGCATCCCCAAAGATGACACCCTGAGAAGAATTATTTTCCTCGAGGCCTCCCATGTGGAGCTATTGTAAAAAATATATACAACGTTTCCGGAAAATCGTAGTATAACAAAATTATTTCTTTCACATTGTAGGCATGTCCAGGGTCCAACTAAACGTTGAGATAATTTGGATCTTGTGATGGATAAAGAAACAATTTTTCTTTCGGCAGGATAAGTGAAAAAAATTAAAGATTTAACTTTCGGATTTTCCATTGTTTATTTTAAAATGTACAAACAGGAGAGACTCCCAGCTGTACACAGATGGTAAAACACCTCAGTACAATCTCTGGGGCGGACTCATTGTGGACTTCATGTGCAGGGATCGGACATTCTGCCAGTGCTTCTTCAGCAGGGAGACCAGGAAGTTGATGGCCAAGTGTACGTTCTGGGCCAGCTCATCGGGGGTCATGGCTACGTTTCCAACAGCCACGGAAAGACACAACACCTGAGGAGAGATGAAAGGTTAATTAGTAACTTGTTGAGAATTACGTCATATCATAATATCGTTAGATAATTTTGTAGCAATCATAATGCCAGTATGCAAAATCAGAATGGATAATCATACTAGGATAGAAATGAAGCATTACTTTAGTCCCAAAGCGAAGGCCGACAACCCTATGTTAAGAGATTCGGTATTAGAAGGGACATATTACTATTAATTTGTTATCTAACATGTAGAAATAAGCATAAACCTCCAAAACCAAACACTATTAAATCTTTATTATGAATTAAATTGTGTTTATGTGGGGAAGACAGCTTCTATTCAAAAGCTATTTAATCCTCTCTTTATAGCAGAAGTATCCACTCTGCAGAGGCTTGACAATGACATAACTTGTTATTATTATATTTTACGATTCTTATTGAGCACAAAATAAACAAATGTATTGTTGGTTGATTGCTTACCTTCTTCATCTGGAACTTGATGGTGGCCTTGACCTCATCGACCTTAGCGGTCATGGACTCCTGGTGAGAGAGCAGACCGGGGAACTTGCCGGCCTTGTTGAGCCCGGGGCCCAGTAGACGGGGGATCTGCTTGATGAGGGACTCGGAGGCCAGGAAGGCATCGTACTTCTTGGCCAGTTTCTTCACCAGCTTCTTGTTCTTGTTGAGCTTCTTGAGCCCCTCGGCATCCATCCACGGCACGTTCTGGGCCTTGGCCTCGTCACAGTGCTGCTGGTCGCCCAGGATGCACACCTGCATCTTGGGGCGCGGGATGTACTTCAACCTGACACATACATACTAATAAGTCATCTTTACTACATTTCACATAAATGTAAACCGAACTACAGTGACCCAGAGGCAGAGATGGATATACTGCATAAAGGAGAATTGAAGTATTGGCAAGGATAGCGGCCTGGAATGAATGATAGGGACAGCAGCCAGTGGAAAAGGCCAAATTGCCTCCTGGGATGTAGCGCCAATGATTATTTCGAGTATTACTGTGGAATGGATGTTGTGCTTTAAGGCCATACTTTCAAAGGGCATTTTATTAAAAGTTTGAATTTGTCTCCCACCATATGGCACATTTTACATTAGACTTTTAGATTGACTTATACGGGGATAGCTGCTGATGGAAATCATTTTATGGCCCATCACATTGACAATCAGCGCCATTTAATTACATTTAAATAGTCCACAACACTGGTTCCCAGCTAGTTTTAACCGAATTGTGACAAGCAAAACAATGTAACCATTATTATACTTTGCATAAAAATTGATCTTCACAAACAGACGAGAATTATCATTGAAATATATTTACACATTAATCCATTCCCTAGAAATAACTTGTTTACCACTCTAGAAATAATTAGCTACGCGGTATCATGTTTGAACACCTAGGTACACACAAGTCAATCAATTTGATCATGCATGTGTTTTAAATGACAATTTTATATTCCCCATTATAATTTAATACAGAATTTTCAGATTGGAAATTTGATCTGTAGCGTTGATGGGGGTACTACCTTATTAGTAGTATAGTATCTTTGAATAATAAATATTTCATTTCAAAGCTAAATAAAATTAAAAATATCCGTCATATTTTTTCACTTCTCGCAATAATGCATCCACAATTTATTAAGGTTGGATTTTCACAAGACCATGAATAAATCATAGGAAGAAGGCCCAAGGAGCCACAATGTGGAACCAGAAGTAACAAAATACATCGGAGGAATAAAGGGAAGTGTGGGAGATGGCACAATGTGCACGAAAATAGTTGTTTTTGATAGTAATTGTTGAAATGAAGTGTAATTTCCATAATCTTTGCCTAAAAGTGCTAGCCGTCTAAAAGATGCCAGAGATCAATTTTCATTGCAAGGAGTGAATCATATACATTTTACATCGACTTAGTAAACTTAAAAGTTCGAACACTCCACAGAAGTTGAAGGGCACGAAAAATAAACAAACACCATATTATTACCTACATAATATAATAAGCAATAAAATAAGGACCCTGGGTTTATGAAAGAAGTGGTTACTTACTTACCGTGATACACATTATAACACAATAAAGTGAGAACGTGCTCGGTAAGTGTCAGAAACACACACCTCTCCAATTATTTTAAGACCCTGGATAAAGGTCCGTCAGCCTAAACCGACTGCCTGATTTTAAAGTCCTGGCTGGTTTTAACGTATCAGGTTAACATACTTGACGGTTCCGGAGAAACGCTTGTCCTTCTGGGGATCATAATTCTTCAGACCAATTTGTAATTCCACTGTCTCCAGGAAGTTCTTCTTGTGTTCCTGGCAATGCTGGAGCACAGCATTGACTCCCTCATATAGCTGATCTCTCGATACTTTGGACCTGGTGAAAATTTAGCATTATAACCAAGAATTTAAAGACACGTTGAATTATACATTTAACACAGAATTACGGCGAAATCTTGCCACAGTAATGATTAAATGTGTTAAATCGTTTAACTGTAGCACTTTCACATTAAATTAAACGAAAGATTGCACAAATAAACTAGGATTTCGTTGAAATGTTACTTACGACATTTTAAGTCACCGATCACGGCACGCGCACAATCCGGAAAGAGAGAAAATGGAAAAGAAATTTGACAGATTCTATTTTATATCTATGGATTTTTCCTTGGTGGCTAGTGCTGCCCGTTGAAGTTGTGAGTTAATTTTTTTAGCAGGTAGGTACTATGCCAATATCGTGGGCTAATCCGAGAAATTAGAAAATATCTAATCAAGTTGTCAATATGATATGCCTCTACTTCGACGATTTATAATATTAATATATTTAATGTAAAAAGGTAGGAACAAATTGAAAGAAGCTACGCAGTCAATTAATCATACATTTATTCGAGTAACACAAAATGGCAGGGGTTAATTATTAATCGAGGCTTAAGTCTTAGGGGGCGTTCAAGTATTACGTAACGCAATTTTTGAAGTTTTTTGACCCCCCCTCCCCCCCATGTAACGTGCCGTAACGTTTTTCCGTATCACACCCCCCCCCCCCCCTAAACGTTACGTAACGCCCAAGTGACAATTTTTACCTGAAAGTCACAATTAAGTTGCGCAAAGTACTGGAAAGTCGCTTAAATACCCATTTTCTTGTTTTAATCGCGTTTGCGGTAATAAATAAAACAAGAGATTTCGAGAACGAAAAGGATTGCCAACTTGGAAGATTTTAATTCCCTAGTTTTTTTTATCTCAATGAAGAAAAACATGTTACGTAACGCATTGTTCGAACCCCCCCCCCCCCTCCCCCGTAACGCACAGTAACTTTTCACAAGACCCCCCCTCCCCCCCCAAGTGCGTTACGTAATACTTGAACGGCCCCTTACTTGGTTACTTAATTAATAAATAAATATGTAAAAAACATATGTATCTTTAATTTTATTTGAGCATAAAATTCTTCGTACAAATTATTAGAGTTTTCATAATTTTGAGCTTTTTGACGATTTTTTCTCTGTTTTCCTAATTCACTTCTCGCAACCCGATAACTTAATTGTCTTAAAATTTAAAAAAAGCCAATTGCTTTAAGTCTACGAAATGTTCTTAATTTATGAAAAAGTTTAATTCACTTAGATGGATATGAAGAAAAAAAATGATCATTCACTTACCTTTAGATGCCGGTCTCAGGGCTTCACGTAATAGGGTACATGCAGTATATGTAATATAGTGTTTTCAATACATTTAATATATGTAAAAAAATAACAAAACTCGAATGTCGTACTTAAAATCCCCCCAAAAAATTATTAAATTAATTAATTCACTTTTAAAATTGTATAAAAATTCAAATACCAAAAACGAGTCATGATTGAATGTCTACATTGTGACGTCACAACGCACCCACCGAGTCCCACGTGTAGTTGTTTTTGTTCTAGTTGCTGGATGACTGGTTTATTTATGGTTGCGTTTGAATAAGTTTGAAAGTCATAATCGTTTAGTTAACTAACTAACTAACCATCACGCCGTTTCCCCGCAGGGGTAGGCAGAGGGGACGGACCGCCAAACAACTCGGTCTTGGCACACACTCTTTGCCTCACTCACATTCATACATCGTCTCATACATTCTCTTCTATTATTCTGACTTTTGACATGACCCGACTCAAGTATCTGATTCACTTGATCATGCCATGTCTTCCTCGGGCGTCCCCGACTTCTTCTACCATTCACATTCGCGTCGTATATTCTTCTTACACTACTTCCTTCGTGCATTCGCTCTACATGCCCAAACCATCTGAGGGTTCCTTTCTTAATCTTACTCATTATGCTTACATCAGCCTTACATTCTTTGCGGATATCCACATTTCTCACACGATCATACATTGTTTTAACACACACACGTCTCAGGGATCTCATCTAGTTACGCATCATAAACCCATTCGTTTGTATAAAACATATATTGTAAATACATATTATCATGACAGACAGTGGTTTTCTACAAGAACAATCTGATAATTTGCCAAAAATCGACGCGATTATGATGGCAGTTTTTTAATGCACCTTTTCAACGCATGACACCGTTTTTTACACATAATAACATCATTTGGGACGTTTATAAATAGTTTGTTGTATTTGATGTTGTATTTGTATACTTTAGTACAATAGAGTATTTATAAACGTTATTTACGGATATTTTCTTCGAAAAACAAATGATCAACTGAAGACTGGTTACTGGATTATGACAAATGTCAGCTGTCAAGAAGTGCGAAGTGACGTCACAAGACAAAACCGCGCGAAAAAGGCGTTTTAGCCCGCATTTGAAATGTGAATATTCAAAACGTTGTTGAAGGACTATTCCTATCGTAAAAAAAATATTTTTTGTATATTCTATTTGTCATTTTTTCTCTATTTTTTGGTAAAAAAACAAAAAAAAAGTGATTGTACCCTATTATTAGGTATCACACTGTTCGTGCGTTCTATTACTGTCTCTGCGTGGTAAGTTTGGGCTGTTCCAAAAAAAAAAAAATCAGTATGTTTATTGGCGTTAGGTTCAGCTGCTCAACTTCAAGGGTGGAGTCAAGATGCCGCAAATCCAATCTCAAGAGATAATAAACAATTTACGACGTGGAAAGGAAATGCGTGAATTGTCTATGTTTGGGCGCTTTTTTGGCGGTATTTATATTTTTATTTACTATGGCAAAATGGCTACTTCTAACTTTTGACACTTTGAGCTTGTTTTTTTAAATTCTACTATCGCACCGTCTTTATATGCATATATTGATACTTGACAGTTATTTGAAGTTTTACTAACATTTCTCGAATCAAGGTAACTGCAGATAAACAATCTGATTATGAACGTACATAAAATATAGAATCAAGTTTTTATAATGATGGACTCTGCGACATCGCAACGGGCCCTAGTGCATATCAAGAGTTTGCTGAAAGCGGTGGAATGTCACGTGTGGTAAGTAATCCAGATTCTCTCACGAGAAGCAACACATACAAAATTACCCAACTGATTCGAGGATGACGTTGTAAGACAAGCACTACATGATTTGCGCTGTTTTGGGTTGAAGCCTGCCGGGTAATCGCCCTCATGGTAGCCAAAAGATGAAGCTTCCTTCTTGAGTCAATTTTTATTGCAGTGTGCACTATTAGAAAAAGTTGAATGAAGCGCTAAATGAAATGATTATGGCGCGTGAACGGTGCGGCCTGCGACGCATATCTGTACCATCCAAGTACCCGTGCGGCCCTTAGAAAATTTGAAGGCGGCGACTGACATGAGCATGAACTGCAGCAATATTGTGATAGGTATAATATTTAACTGTGCGTGAATTCCAAAACTTCAAAAACGTCAAATGTCAATGTGCTGGTTGTTTTCTTTTGTTCTTAATCATATAATGCTGCTCCTCTTACACAAATGTCAATAATCGAAAATGAGACAATCAGTAAACGTATGTCTCTGAACCCCTCCGAAGGAAAAATACATTAATTTTATACAAAACCGGGACCAGCTCATTTTACACTAAAAAAAATAAATTTTTACCCCAGTAGATAGGTAATAATTAGATGTAATTAGTTCCGTGAGCGGAAATTGAAAAAAATGTATATTATCGTTAATTTCTTAAATTTAAAAAACGAAAATGTCATTTTTCAAGGTGCAAATTACTGCGGTAATATGCACTTTTTCACGAAAAAACACTTTGCAGAAGTTGAATAATTGTTAGAATTACGTATTTCGGAAACTTTTTGCATTGGGGGAGGCGGAAAATGATGCATTTTAAATTTCAATTGCGTAAAATCAAAATTCACTTCGCGTCTTCGTAAACTGACATGGCGCGGCCAATCTGTCACACAAGCCCGCTAGACAAACCCTGCGTAGCCAGACAAACCATTGAAAAACGTAGGCTGTTTTTTAAAATAAAGATAATATTCACAAGCCCGCTAGACAAACCCTGTTTTGCCAGACAAACCATTTAAAAACGTAGGCCGTTTTTTAAAATAAAGATAACAACATGGAGGTCAGTGAAAAATGACATTTTCGTATTTTTAAATTTAAGAAATTGACAATAATATACATTATTTTCAATTTCCGCTCATGGAATTGATTACATCTAATTATTACCTATCTACTGGGGTATATGTATATTTATTTTTTTGTGTCCAAAATGAGCTGGTCCCGGCTTTGTATAAATTTACCAAAAATACAATAATAATAAATCTCTGAAATGAAATGCATTTTTTTTTACATAAGCTCTACTCAGGACCTGTGTCATCTGGGGATGCTGTGTGGAGGGTCTTTTTAAGGAAGGGTAGGATAGGAACTTCTGGGAAGGAAAAAGGCATGAGGGGTGGGTAGGAATCTGGAGGTCGAACCACTTGGGGGGACCTATGGCAGAGGTGTTGGTTATCCAATAAATGGTTCCCGGGGCGGCGGCACCCGTACCTGCTTCCTTTCAAAAATTCCCGTAAGTGGAAAAGTAAGAAAGTCACAAAAAATATAAATCCGTACACAACGCCATCTCTGATACTGGCAAAAACAAAACACGGACAGTAGCGCATTGATAAATTGATTCATTGTGTAATTTTTAACTTAATAAAAAAAACTTTATTTAATTCAACAGTTATTGATTCTGAGGCGGTACAAAGTTCGTCGGGGCAGCTAGTAATAACAATAAATGTTAACATAGTACCTACTATTCTTCTACATGGGTACTATATGATTTAATTAGCACAATACACTAATCCATGATTACTGTACCACAAAATTTTTGATGAGCCAATAATTTCAAAATAGGTTTTTTTGGCACTTTCAGTTAAACAGCACAAGCTGCATTGATTGGTGCTTTCAAATACACACGTATCTCACATTCCCTGTCTTATTTACTTAATAATTATATAAAATAAGCTGGTACCCGTCATGCGTTGCAATGCCATTCAAAGAAATAAATTGATTCTTCTTGCATGTCCTTTCCCGTGCATGCCCGTTCCCTTCCACCTTCCCCCTCCCTCGTATCTTCCCTCTCCGCAAACCCCACCTTCCCCCTGCCTTTCCTCCCTGCTGCTAAAATATATGAAATACACACGTACCTCACATTCCCTGTCTTATTTACTTAATAATTATATAAAATAAGCTGGTAGCCGGCATGCGTTGCTACGCCATTCAAAGAAATAAATTGATTTCTCCTTGCATGTCCTTTCCCGTGCATCCCCGTTCCCTTCCACCTTCCCCCTCGCTCGTGTCTTCCCTCTCCGCAAACCCACCTTCCCCCTGCCTTTCCTCCCTGCTCCTAAAATATATGAAATGCACACATTTTCATTTATACAAATTTCATAATGCCAGAGCTTATCATTATATACAGCCTATGTTACTCGCTGATAATGTAGCTTTCTATTGGTGAAAGAATTTTTCAAATCGGTT
Organism: Limnephilus rhombicus; assembly: GCA_929108145.2. Taxonomy (NCBI): domain Eukaryota; kingdom Metazoa; phylum Arthropoda; class Insecta; order Trichoptera; family Limnephilidae; genus Limnephilus; species Limnephilus rhombicus. Next base: position 16,894,354 of record OV815292.1, on the reverse strand, counting down.
CAGTAGGTTCGGAGCCTATTCAATGCAATCAAATCTTTCATTTTTATACCATTAGGAAGATTTATAAGTCGAACTGAATTATATGTATAGTTAATTGTTGTATTAATTATATTATCATTATCATTGTTATCATCGTCATCATTATCAAGCATATTATGAATGAATTTAATCTGTAAACTCCACCCGCCTCAACACAGAGGATCACTAGCATGGCGGGTGCAAAATACTAACACACACTCAAAGGCTCATAAATTCATAACATACTCATTAATGCATACAATCAATCAACCGGTCCGCAACGTAAGCAGATATAAGCGTTAAAAATAGGACAGCAGTCAAGTACAATAAGCATGTTTATACGTCAGCGCGTGTGTTTCCATAGAAATCGTTCTAACTCCGTTATTAATTTAGTTACACCCCTAAACCAAAAAGTAAAAGGTCGATAGCAGATTAAGCTGTACATCACTATCAAGTTGTCTATAGAAATACATAACAGGAATCAGCTGTCAGTCGCGTAGTTGACAAAAATATTTACCCGGCCAAATTTAGTACCGGCAGCTCGTCCGCGCTCGACATTTTTAATTTTTATTAAATATTTTTATATGAAATGATAAAAAGTGAGGTGACAAAAGTGTTTATTACACATTTATACAATAGAATAAGTATTGTTGTTTACATAATCTGTGATTTTAGTACCGTTTTCACATAAAAACATCACGTGAGTCATTTTTACCTATTTTTAATGTTTGCGATCTAAATTTTAATATTTACAAAAGCTAATATTTATTTGTAATATAATAATTTGAAAGCTTACTTTGTAACCTTTCTAAAACAGTTTTTATTATTCGGCTACGTTCAGAAATGTTTCATTTATAGAGCTTTAATTGTGAAGCGGTAATAACAAAAAGTTTTTGTAAAATGTCATTTCGTTAGAGACAGTTAAAGTGCATATATGGCGATTTCCTGAGGGTTAATACCAATGTAGAGAAGCATTATAATTAATCTTGATCTAAACCATTTTTCAGTTTTTTAAAGTTTGGATAAAGTTAATATGCAGATGTACCATCCCTATTACAAAAGGAAGCAAGAGCGTGTATATCCCTAGATAGTTTTTTCGTCCCTCCTAAAAACATTTATAAGTTGTTCTTCCGCAGTATTGGACTTATCCCGATGATATTGTAATATGGTGACTGAATATAAATAAAACAAAATACATGCTCATAAGCAAAAATAACGCATTGGATGAAAATCTTTATATTGCTGGAACAAAACTAGAGAAGGTACAGAGTATTGTATACTTGGGCTGCAATGTAAATGATAGATGGGATCCTTCAGTTGAAATCAAATGCCGCATTGAGCAAGCTCGTGCAACCTTTATCCGCATGAAAAAAATGTTCTGCAGTCACGATCTCAACCTTGGATTACGAATGCGAATGGTCAGATGCTACGTGTTTTCGATATTATTTTATGGAATGGAAGCATGGACGCTTACTGAAGAACTAATTAGGCGACTTGAGGCATTCGAGATGTGGATCTACAGAAGAAAACTTAAAATAAGCTGGATGGACAGGGTTACAAATGAAGATGTTATGGTTCGGATGAATAAAGAAAAGGAATTAATTAAAAATATAAAAACCCGAAAACTTCAATATCTTGGACATGTGATGAGACATCCAGAGAAGTATGAGATCCTGCATCTCATAATGCAGGGAAAGATTGCCGGAAGACGGGGCCCTGGAAGAAGGAGAACCTCATGGCTGAAAAACCTGAGACAGTGGTTTGGCCAGTCTACCGTGGAGCTGTTCCGGGCCGCAGTAAACAAAGTCCGCATAGCCAACATGATAGCCAACGTCCGTTGAACGGACAGGGCACAAGAAGAAGAAGAAGGTGACTTGGGAATATTGATCTTAACCCTCAGGCCTCGACCATATTTGGATCGTCATGAACCATAGTGAACTAACTCACTTTTTGCAATTTCAGAGTTAGATCTTGAAATGAGGGCTCCAAAATTTATTTTATTTATTTATTTGCAAAAACAGTGTAAAAATCAATACATTGCAATTAAATCATAATCTAGCTTTGCCAGAGAGAACTGATCAGCGATATACTGTGTGTCCGGGGGTAAAAGGCATTAACTTCGGGAGGTGATGGATGAGTAAAAACCAATACATTGCAGTAAAATCATAATCTAGCTTTGCCAGAGAGAACTTATCAGCGATATACTGTGTGTCCGGGGGTAAAAGGCATTAACTTCGGGAGGTGATGGATGAGTAAAAACCAATACATTGCAATAAAATCATAATCTAGCTTTGCCAGAGAGAACTGATCAGCGATGTACTGTGTGTCCGGGGGTAAAAGGCATTAACTTCGGGAGGTGATGGATGAGTAAAAACCAATACATTGCAATAAAATCATAATCTAGCTTTGCCAGAGAGAACTGATCAGCGATATACTGTGTGTCTGGGGGTAAAAGGCATTAACTTCGGGAGGTGATGGATGAGTAAAAAATATAAATAAACTTTTATGGAAATTCCAACTTTTAGGGGTAGTTTTGTGGTAAAAAGATAGAATTAGACCGGCGTGTTCGGCCAGCATTATTATTTTCCGCTGTTACGATACGGGCCATACTTGGCCAGATATATTATGTATTTCAACCAATTTACATAAAACCCCGACAAATTATATACCTAAAAACCTTCCTCATGAATCACTCTATCTATTGGTGAAAACCGCGTGATAATCCGTTGCGTAGTTTAAAAGATAAAGATATGTATTACAAGCATTATTGTCACCTCACCTTTTTATCGTTCCATTTAAAAATCTTCTATATAAAAATCAATATTTATTTGTTTTTTTGTACTTTATGCATCGCCGTACCGTTCATCCGATTGCGATGAAACATTGGTGATTTGTTGTGCGCACGTCCGTAAAGGTTATAGACCATGTATAATGGTAAGCTCTGGTGTTATGAAATTTGTATAAATGAAAATGTGTTTCATATATTTTAGCGGCAGGGTGGAAAGGCAGGAGGGGGAGGGGAATGGGGTGGAGGTGGGGTTTGCGGGAGGGGGGGTTCGCCGAAGGGGTGATGAGGGAGGGGGGAGGCAGGGAAGGTGGGAGGGGAAGGGGACTCAGGAGGTGAATGGGGACACACGGTAAAGGACAGAGAGAATCAATTTATTTCTTTGAATGACATTGCAACGCATGCCAGGTACCAGCTAGTATTTAATAAAAAAATCTCAAAGTTTCATAAATTTATTTCAAATTGCGATCCAAAACTTTGGTTTTTTTTTTTTTTTTTACTTTTGTGTTTTTTTTTTAAATATTTGTATATAAAAGTGTGGTATGTATTTTCTCTTTCTAGCACCGTTTATGATGATAGTAAGGGAGACACAACGCTTTATATGAGACCTGTATGAGTTGTTCCGAAAACTGAATAAATAGACTTGACGGGTTAAGAAAAAAAAAAACAAAAATAGGCTTATTATTGGCGTTTCCCGTTGTCTGGTGGTGGAATACACATTCTTTAATTGAACTTGTTGTCCTCAGCTCAAGTACGCTGATGACGCCGCTGGTGGGGCGGTGCGGGCACGGGGCGTGCGCCCGCTGCTGGGCGGGCTCCCCGCTGTGCTGCCCGCTGTGTGCGCTGACGGCCGCCCGGCAGGAGGTGCGCCCCCATCTGGCGCTGGCCACCCGGGCTGCTGCCGTCCTCCGCCTGGCCGACGCCTTTCAAAAGTACACCGGTGTCGAGGGTGAGACACTTTCAATACAATATAATAGAAACAAACGAGATGGGCCATGAACCACTATTTTATTTATTTTGATACAAATATTTTATAGTACAGTTAACCTTTCAGCGGTCGCGCATGGTCTCTGAACTTATTTTACTGATTATGCGCTAACTATAAACAATATACAATTGCGCTTCCTTGATATCCTCGAGGGGGTGAGGTACGTCCCCTCAGTACCCCAGTGACATTCGTCGCAAGCGCACATGTTTTGTTTTTATTTACCCTCTCAGATTCCGGAACGCGACTGGTTGTATACTTGAAAAATCTCTCAAATAATATTAAGAACTGGGTGAGCATTTCATGATATTTGTATCATATTTAAAACTTAGTTGTATTCATGTAAATACATTATACGCAAATAAGTAGTAGTATTTATTTATATGTTACAAATAAATAAATTTTTAAGAAATATTCAGTCCAACTCTTCCGAGAAAGAGATGCGCCCGAGATTGTGCATTTCCAGCAGATACTATGGATTCTGATGATGAATAGTTTTTAGTTGTACTTCTACAAAGCATTGTTAGCAGTTTTTGATTTGACTAATAATAATAATAATATATCTTTATTGAACAAAAAAAAATGAAGATTTATAACTACAAAAACAAAAAGTACATCATAAGTACAGTAAAAGTACAGTTTAAAAGTTGCATATGTACGAAAGTTAATATCAAAAAACAAAATACGTATATACAGTAGGTAATTAAAGAATAGAGATTTATAATTATAAATTTAGGTTTCTCATAACCTGCCTCACTAGGCTAGCCTGTGTTGAGGCAGTAATTTTATGTCAATTTATTATACTGTGAACATACCTACACTTACATTAGAATAAAATCACACAATACTTCCATATTATTATTATTATTACTTATTAGAATTTAGTTATTACGTAAAAAACATGCAGAAAACATTACGTAAGTGACATTCAGAGTTCCTATAAAACGGAGCCATTGCCGATAAGGCTGATTAATCTCTATAATAACCACCTATAAGTAAACATATTAAAAATTAAAACTAAGAGCAAATTTTATCTTGTTTTGTTATTATGTTGTTTTGTGTCAGATGTCTAAAAAATTGAAATTTCACAGATAACTAATACATACAAATTAAAAAGTGATTACCAATTAATGTTTTCTTTTTATTTATTATTTATATAGATGTAAGATTTTTTTATGCTTTATGCTATATATATAAGTAGCTGGTCCCAGGCATGCGTCGCAATGCCATTCAAAGAAATAAATTGCTTCTCCCTGCATGTCCTTTCCCGTGCGTCCCCGTTCCCTTCCACCTTCCCCGCACTTCCCCCTCCCACGTCTCTTCCCTCCGCGAATCCCGCCTCTCCCGTTCCCCTTCCCCTTGTCTTTCGTCCCTGCCGCTAAAATATATGAAATACACATTTTCAGTTATACAAATTTCATAACTCCAGAGCTTACCATTAATTATATATAGTCTATATGTTATTCTGATGTATGAGCTATATTATTGTAAAGTTTCATTAAAATCCATTCAGTAGGTTTTGCGTGAAAGAGTAACAAACACACAATATATCCATACAAACTTTTGCGTTTATAATATTAGTAAGATTGTATTACTCCTTTGGAGGGGGGCAGACATATGTTTGGAATTCACTCACTACTCAATATTATACTTATCACAATATTCTTGCAGCTCTTTCAAAAGATGAGAATTCATTCCATACTAAATAAATGTATAAGGAAAAAAATTTTCTTCATTTTTCTCGTGAATTTTTCCAATGTTCTATTCTGCTATTCGGGGTGGAGACAAATCCAACCAACCAAAGATCATAAAAATCGGTCCAGCCGTTCTCAAGTTATAAATGGTGTAACTAACCCGACTTTGTTTTATATATTAAGATGTAATGAAATATTCAGTCGTCTTCTGAAACCAGACGCCTAAAGTTGCGGGATCATTGACCGTGCTCGACTGCTTATGTTCGGTGCAAGGGTATAATGTTATAATGTAATGTTGTGCTGTGCATAATGTTGGTTTCACTGGGTGGTTAACCCGTGCTGAGGCCGAGTATGAAATTATTAGTATGAAATATAGAAAGAAACCGCACGCACCCAATTTGTCGCCAACATTGTTCACCCATAATATTGCAAACCACATTAACAAATAGTGATGCCCCGCCTTTGTTTCTACCTACACATCAAATGCATAGCTTTCATTGGCTCTGCTGTTTTGATAGTCCTCCCTCATTTGCTCGTAGCTAACTTCCATTCAATATCTCCCTTTGTTTCTATGGATGGAAATGATGTTGCAATCTGAAAATAGTTGCATTGTACTAGAAATTTGAGACAGAAGAAGCTGTGTAAATTTTACAATTTTATAACTCTCAATTTGAGAGTTTTGCCTGTCAGAGACAAAATATGTATGTATCAGTTGCATTCCAGTGCTACAACAGTGCGGTCGTATAGTTTCGTGTAGTGCACTGCCTCGAGTATCGAGTATTGTTCTACACTTCATACCCAAAGTACCTCGCCCGGGCGGGCGGGTATTAGAAAGAACATGGATGACATTCTCAAAGATATTAAGAGCGATATCGCAAAGATCACATCTGTTAAAGATTCAAGAATAAAACTGAGTTTGGAGAACAACTTACAGAAACTAGAAGAACAAATTAAAATAGATAATCTTATCGAACAAAAAAAAAATTATTAATCTACAAGAGCAAATTATAACAAAACAATGAACACTATAATGAGAAATTAGAAAGTTTTGTGACAAAAAATATAAAAACATATGCGCAAGCCACAGCAACAATTAATAAAATCGAGAAACAAACTCCACAAAAACACGCCATCATAATATCAACAACTAAAAACTTGAAGGCTGAAGAAATGAGAAAAAGAATCGAAAAAAACATAGATGTAACTAAAATGCAAGTCGGTGTAACTGAATTTCAAAAAATTGGTGATCAAAAACTCATAATCTCATGTGTAAAAAAAGAAGACGCTCAAAAATTGGTCACAAAAATAAATGGAACATTCGGCGAAGACATCAACGCTGAAGAAACAAAAAAGAGAAAACCAATAATGATCGTAAAAAGATTACAATCAAATTTAACAGAAGATGAAATTGTTTTAGGCATAACCCAGCAAAATGAGGGTTTACAAAGTTACTGTAAAGATGATTTTAAACTCATAAAAGAAATCAAACTCAAAAAATTCGACCAACAAAGGACGTCCCAACAAGACGTATCTAACTACTTAATACAAACGTCAGGAGCCATTAGAAAAATCCTTCTTAACTTTGGAAAAATAAACATAAAATACCAAAGAGTCCCAATTGACGACCTTAACCCTCTGACGCAGTGTTACCACTGCTTGAAATATGGACACACTGCCCTAAGATGCCTGAACAGAACACAGCCACCTACCTGCCCCCATTGTGCACAAGACCATACCGTAGAAAAATGCACAGAGAGAAACAACAAACCAATCTGCTACAACTGTTCCAGCAACAATAAAAAATTCAGGGCGAACATCCTGGACGACCACCGTGCTGATAGCATCAATTGCACATACAGACACAAATTGCTTCAAATTGCCAAAGAGAGAATAGATTATGAATGAAATTGCACAACTATTATTAGTGATAAAAAAAACACAAAGGCTCTCAACAAGTCCGTCCTCCAGAAAATCTTATCCCAAATAAACAAGTGTATTCACGGCCACTAATGCATTCATTATTATTTCTTCGATATGGATGATTTCGTGATAAATGCTATAGATAAAACCATGTCAATAGACGAAAGAATATGTACATCAGTGAACGAAACAAACAACATTTTAGCAATGAATCCCGAAGTTAGCTTAATCATATTTCATATGAATATAAGAAGCATCGAACGTCATTTAGACGAACTCCTGGTAACAATAAAATCACTTAAAAGACTGGACTGCATAATATTAACAGAGACTCACTCATCGAGCGATATAAACTATAATATTCCGGGTTATACATACTATGCAACAAATACCCCAATTAACAAGAACAGCGGAATCGCAATATTTGTTTCAAATAAATAAGTTGTGACTTTTAACAGAGAAATCCACATACACAATGTAAACGTCCTAAATATGGAAATCAGTTGCCAAAAGTATACCTTTAGCATATTCGCTATATATAGAACTCACGCCTCAATATTACCAATATATGTAGATGAACTAAAACGCATTCTTCTTGCGAGCAGAAATAAGAAAACCATTGTTGTCGGAGACGTTAACCTGAATATCGCAAATGATTACTCGTCTTATGATAAAGATAATTATCTTAACCGCTGGGAGGCCGGAGACGCGCCGGCGCGCGCGTCATATGCGCATGCGCGAGAAAATAATTCAAATATTTGAATAATCCATCCGACAAAAAACTTTTGGTCCACGATTTTGGACCTTCTATGTACACAATTTGTATGGAGAACAGTGGCAGAATCGCTTGCGCTGTCATTACTCTCGGAGACGCTACAAGTTTCATTCACCTAGTCACCCTGGAATATTTTTAAAACGATATCTTCTATGACAATCGGCTGTCAGAATTTGCCGCGAATTTAACGGTCGCAATTAATGGGTGTATCGCGAATAAAACGATCATAAAACCTATTAATTTACGTAATAAATGCAAGTAATGTGGTTTTAGTAGATAGCTTATTGTGTTGTGAACGTGTTTCAGTTAATAAAATATACAATAGCTCAAAATTTATCAACAAAACATTCAATTCAAAATTCAAAGTTGTGGTTTTTTAGTGTTTTTTTGCGAAGTTCCGCGAATTTCCGCTAAATGTCACGGCCTTTGACCGGTTAATATGATGGCAGAATTAAATTATATATCGTGTATTAATTCATTTACGAGAATTATTCCAGGTCAACGTCCTTCGTGCATAGATCATGTTTTTACAAATATTCAAGACATAAAAAACATAGCATCTGCAGTTATACAAACGACAATCACAGATCATTTCGGGTGCATTTTTACGTACAATTATGAAAACAAATGTCCACCATTACCTACCCAAACTCCGGAGAATGAAAACAGCCGACGCAAAACGCTCAACATAAATGTCCTAGTACATAATCTAGACAAAGAGAAATGGCAGGATATTTTTAATTGTAATGATACGAATGAATGCTTCGAACTATTTGAAAAAAAATTATCAATGCACGTAAGTACTGCACATTCTATTGATTTCAGAAAACAATCATCAAAATTTAAACCGTGGATAACTTTTGGATTAATTGTATCAATCAGACACAAAGAAGCAATATACAAAAAATTTATCCGACAACCTACAAACGAAACCTTAAAAAAATACCTAAAAGCATACAAAAACAAACTTACTTATTTAATAAAAAACACAAAAGAAAACTATTTTCGGCGAAAACTAGAAGCAAGAAAAAACATTAAAAAAATGAAATACATAGTATTACACATAATAATATCAAAATACGATGCGAAGAAAAACCATCAGCTGCCGCTAACATATTTAACAACTTTTTAATACAAAATCAAATACAAAAAATACCGTCTAATGACGAACAGAACATTAACGTCAATATCTCAAACAAAATTGACATGTTTCCCCCTACTTCAGCCCAGGAAATCAAACACATCATTTCAAGCATGAAGGGAAGATCGGCACCAGATCGATGGATTTACTGTCGAAACACCAAAAGCTATCAAAAAACATATTTCAAAACCATTAACACATTTAATCAACATTAGTCTTCAAAGCGGAATATTCCCAACGATTTATAAACAAACCATCATCACTCCAATTCATAAATCTGGCAACCCAGAAGAAGTGACAAATTATCGTCCAATATCCCTGATTTCAAACATTGCCAAAATCTTTGAAAAAATTGTCAAAAAAAGATTAACTGAATTTATTAACAAAAATAACATAATTCACGACAACCAATATGGATTTATGAAAAATAGAAGTACCCAAGATGCGATTGCCAAATTATCGAACATTATTCAGAGCACATTAGACAAATCTTTGAAATGCCTCGGAATCTTCATAGATCTTAAAAAAGCTTTTGATAGTATTTCTCATGATTAACTTATTAAAAAATTAAACTGTGTTGGGATAAACGATAAAGCTCTAAAATGGATAAAAAGCTATTTATTTGAACGACACCAAGTAGTCAAGATAAACAACTCCCTAAGTCTACCACTAACAAGTAATTTTGGGATACCTCAAGGCACAGTCCTAGGCCCCCTACTATTTATAATTTATGTCAACGATATTTTTAAACTACCACTTAACGCAGACATAATATCATATGCCGTCGACTGGAATAGAGTAAACGAACAAGCAAATAATATCATGAACATCTTAAAACATTGGTTTGATACAAATCTTCTCTCATTGAACACTAACAAAACATACTATATACACTTCTCAATCAACAAACTAAAAACACTCCCCAACACTATAATAATTATCCACAATAACAAATGTAATAAAATCACATGTATCCAAGGCTGTTCAACATTGCAATCAGTATCAGAAATTAAATATCTCGCAGTGATAATAGAACAACATATGAAGTGGAAGAGCCATATCTGTGAATTGGTTAAGCGCATCAGAAAGTTTTTTTTTTTTTACATTTACTCCACACAGGAGGCCCTGAGGAAAATAACTTCCCTCAGGGCCTATGTCATCTTTAAAGATGCTGTGTGGAGGGTCTTTTTGAGGAAAGGAAGGAGTGAACACGGGTCTTGAAGAGACCCATGTTGTAGGAGGGAGGAAACACAGAGGCCGGCAAATTGTTCCACAGCCGAGCCATTGAACTCAAGAGCGAGTCATAGAAACGACCCGTTCTCATGTGACTAATGTCAACCGTGTACAAATGTTGGGCGCGTGTTTCCCGACTATGCACCGGTGCCGAGGGGATCAATGACGCTAGTTCCTCGGAGCATCTTCCATTGTAATACCGGTAGAACAAGGACAGCATTCCCACCTGACGCCTGTGCTCTAAAGATTGCAGTCCGTCTGTTAAGATGGGAGAATCTATCAAACGGGCCGCCCGTTTCTGCACAGAGTCAAGGGTTTTTTTTTTTTTAGGTATTTTGGAGCTCCAGTCCAGAGGTGGCTGCCAAATTCAACCGTGGGGCGCACTTGCGATTTGTACAGGGTTAGCAGTTGTGTACTATTAAAGTATCTGCGGGCCCTGTACAGTACGCCCAGTTTCTGAGAGGCTAACTAAATATAGTGCTAAATAAATAGTGTATATATATATTCATAAGATTAAGAAATATTTTAAAACTCAACAATCTAAAAAGAGTATACTATGCACTAATCCAGTCATTAACCGGTCAGCAACGTAAGCAGATATAAGCGTTAAAAATAGGACAGCAGTCAAGTACAATAAGCGTGTTTATACGTCAGCGCGTGTGTTTCCATAGAAATCGTTATAACTCCGTTATTGTTTTAGTTACATCCCTAAAACAAAAAGTCAAAGGTCGATAGTAGATCAAGCTGCACATTTCTATCAAGTTGTCTATGGAAATACATAACAGGAATCAGCTGTCAATCGTGTAGTTGACGAAAATATTTACCCGCGCAAATTTGCTACCGGCAGCTCCACCGTGCTCCACATTTTAAATTTTTATTAAATATTTTTATATGAAATGATAAAAAAGTGAGGTGACAAAAGTGTTTATTACACATATATACAATAGAATAAGTATTGTTGTTTGCATAATCTGTGATTTTAGTACCGTTTTCACATAAAAACATCACGTGAGTCATTTTTACCTATTTTTAATGTTTGCGATCTAAATTTTAATATTTACAAATGCTAATATTTATTTGTAATATAATAATTTGAAAGCCTATTTTGTAACCTTTCTCAAACAGTTTTTACTATTCGGCTACGTTCAGAAATATTTCATTTATAGAGCTTTAATTGTGAAGCGGTTATAACTAAAAGTTTTCGTAAAATGTCATTTCGTTTAAGACACCAAAAGCTAACATTCTCGAAAATTCGGAGGGGTTAATTCAATATGGAATTATTGGATGGGGGATCATACAACAATTTACTAACCCCGATCAAAGTGATCCAGAAACTAATCATTAAAGTAATCCTAAAGAAACCCTCCACTTATCCAACAGAAACGCTTTTCGCAGATTTCAAGGTGCCTCGAGTACAGAATATCTTCAAGAAAAATGCAATTATCCAAATTTACGAAGATAATATCATCAAAAAATTTGAAACTCACCAATCAAAAAGATATGAAGACAACATCAAAATACCAAAATTTAATACCAAACTAATGCAAAACAATTATATCTATTTAGGAATAAAGTTTTTCAACAACCTTCCCACTTAAATAAAAAAAACCAAAGACATCAATATACTGAAACTTAAACTGAAGCTACACTTCATCAGCAATAATTAACTAAATAATTACCCGTTTTTATCTTTCTTTCTAATCTCTATTTTATTTAGATTTTTCGAATTTCTCCTAAGTGCACAATATTTTAGTATGAAAACGTATCTTATGTATGTACACCTACACATATAGATGATCCAGAAGTCTTAATTGATCCTATTATATACTTACCTATTGCATAATGTTATTCTATTTCAGTTATAATTAGTGTAACTCGCTCATCAAGCACAAGAACTAGCTTCTTCTTTGGTGAGATTGCAATTTTTAAATAATTTCTGTACCAATATTTTGTAATTTATATAACTCCACTGTACAATTTATATATCTATATATTAAATAAAAAAATCAGTGGTGGTGAAAATTATTATTATTATTTTTTTTTTAAGTTTCAATTTTTTGTATGAAGATTTTCAGGATTCTTTCAGTTTGAGATATGCCATATCCATAAACTGAAAAATCTTCATACAAAAAATTGAAAAAAAAATTTTTCAGCTACAACAACTTCAATCACTGAAAAGTCACGGACCGTATACATTATATATATATATATATATATATATATATATATATATATATATTTATGTCATACCACATTTTGTGGCTCATCTTAGAAGAACCCACTTTAGTAGCTCATTATTTCGCATGTAATATATACTTACGTAGATGAAGTACCAACATGCTGTCTTTTAAATTTTGTTTAAAATATGGTCAGCTATTATATGTAATCAAAAATTATTTTTATTTATTAAAAAAATATATCTTTAAATAACGTGCATTCGTTGATCTATTTTAAGAACACACTTACCGCATCACGCTACGTTGCCAAGTTTAATGCTACATATACATACCAATATAGTCACATATTATGTAGGTAGGTTGACGGAACAGGTCGGATGTTGCTTTGTTGATTATTCACACATTTATTATTTCTAGCGGCCGTTTTTGATTATTGGCGCGTTTTCTTTAAATTGGTGTATGATTTGCTAATTAATATTGTTATTTATTTGGTGTTTACGGTTGTTTTTTTTGTGTTAAGGTTTATTTTATTATTATCATAATAAAATTAGATATTTAAATACATATTGGTGTAGTTTCTTTTATTTGCTAAATAATTATTTTATCTTAGTTTTATTAGTGTTTTCGAAAAATTATGAATAAACTTATTAGAAATATATTACATAATTTACTTTGTTCATTGATTCGTACGCTTCTTTAAGTTGTCACCTCCGATCTATATGATAAAATCGATCTAAAAGAAACTAACTAACTAACCATCACGCCATTTCCCCGCAGGGGTAGGTAGAGAGGACGGACCGCCAAACAACTCGGTATTGGCACACACTCTTTGCCTCACTCACATTCATACATCGTATCATACATTCTCTTCTATTATTCTGACTTTTGACACGGCCCGACTCAAGTATCTGATTCACTTGATCGTGCCATTACTTCCGAGGGGGTCCACCTGAGAAAAAATATCTCAGTACCTACCTTTGTCATCTTTGGGGATACTGTGTGGGGGGCTTCTTTTTATGAAAAGAAGAAAAAGGAAGTCCGGGGAAGGAAAGGGGTATGAAGGGTGGGTAGGAATCTGGGGGTCAGTGTGTCCAGGAGTGATGGACGGTTGAATCCATCCCTCCCACTGCGGTGCATGGCGTTATTTTTTAGAAAATCCATCTGGAAATATCAAAAGGTCGCCCTCAAAATTAAGATTTGGGAGGTGGGTATGGGTACCGCCGCCCCGGGAACCGTTTTTTGGATAACCAATACCTCTGTCATAGGTCACCCCAAGTGGTTCGCTACGTTTGGTGACTTAGCAGGGGTGCCCAGGTTCATGGGGGGGTGAGGATTGTCCGGGTATTGGCGGCGGATGTATCAGCCCACCAGCTGCATAGCAGGCTGGATTGGAAGAGAGTGTTGAGAAGTCCATTTGACTTTTTCCAGCCGTACTCTCTCGGAAAATAGCCTTGCACCGCAGTGGAAGTGATAGATTCCTGGACACACCGACCTCCAGATTCCTACCCACCCTTTATCCCTTTTCCTTTGGGGTCGTCCAATAATCACGTGATGTTTTTTAGCAACTTTTTAACCCCCTCCCCCCCGGTGATGTGTGGTGAGGTTTAAGACAACCCCCCCCCCATACCCAAAATCACATGTATTCTTTTAGTACACGGTATGGTGAATTTTCAGAATATTATCATGCGTTCGACAAAAAATAAATACACGTGATATCATTTATATCCCCCCCCCCCTTGTGATATTTCGTATTTTTCCGACCCCCCCCCCCCCCCCCTTTAGAGCCTCGCGTAATAACGACGGTCTTTTTGGGAGAGGAAGGAGAGGAAGTTCTGAGAAGGAAAAGGTATAAGGGGTGGGTAGGAATCTGGGGGTCAGTGTGTCCAGAAGTGACGGAATCCCTCCCACTGCGACGCAAGGCGACGTTTCGAGAGAGTGCAGCTGAAGAAGTCAATGAACTCCCACAATCATTCTCTCCCGATCCGGCCTGCCATGCAGCTAGTGGGCAGACGCATCCGCTGTCAAGACCCGCACAAACCTCACCTCAAAAACCTGGGCACCCCGGCTATGTCACCAAATGTAGCGAACCACTTAACCTATACCTAAAGGTTGGGAGGCGGGTATGGGTACCGCCGCCCCGGGAACCATTTTTGGATAACCGACACCTCTGTCATACGTCACCCCAAGTGGTTCGCTACTGTTGGTGACTTAGCAGGGGTGCCCGGGTTCATCCGGTGAGGTTAGTCTAGGTCTTTCGGTGAATGCGTTCGCCCATCTACTTCGTGGCGGGCCGGATCAGGACTGATTGAGGGAGAACTAACCTGAATTATATATGGGTGCCTGGATTCAACGGGTGAAGTTTGTTTAGTTCTTTTCAGCGAATGCATTTGCCGATCTACTGTGTGGCTGGCCGGATCGGGAGAGTTGTGAATTTGGGTAGTATGTTTACGAGAGATGGGAAGGCTGATAGAGATATTGAAAGAAGGGTAATTGCAGGTAACTCCATTAACGAAGGACTGAATGCCGTTCTAGCAGTCCACAATGGAGTCCTGGTGCCTACCCTGATGTATGGTAGTGAGGCATGAAACTGGCAGAGGAAGAATGAAAGTAAACTAAATGCTGTCGAAATGAGATCCCTCAGGCGATGTGTGGTAAAACCATATATTATGATCGTGTGAGAAATGTGGATATCCGCATAGACTGATGTAAAAACATCGCCTTGCATTTCCCCGCAGTGTTGCCAACAGCGCTTGGCCTAATATCGCCGTTACTCATACATAAAGTAGCCTAATGTAGCCGGATTTTAGTTGCAGTAGCCTTAAGTAGCCCAAACGCCAAAATATCAATTTGAATAAAATAATATGTAAAAATATCTATGCCATTTTGACCCTTATGTATGAAGAAACTATATCAAAAACAAGGTCAGAATCGCTTGCGCCATTAGTATTCTTGATACCGCCAAAAGTTTCATTCACCTGGCAGCAACAGTATGTTTTTAAATTAATTATCTAATATACTAATCCCTATCAAAGCATGTTAAAGTCAGTCGATGATCGGTCACAAAAACTTTTTAAAACCTGTCAATCCATCAAATAAACACAGGTAATGGTGTTTTTATCGATAGTTTATTGTTCAAGAAATGTGTTTCGGTACATAAAATAAACGATAGCTCAAAATAAATGCACAAAATATTACTTCAAAAGTATTCTTTCCGAGATTTTATAAGAAATGCTAGGATGTATGCTGGTATACAAGAGGAAGAAAGTAAAGCGTAACTTGACAATTCAAGCAATAGTAAGCAATTTCTAAGTTATTAATGGAAAAGACTACATCCCGTTCGCTTACACTTTGCATCTCATATGATCTTTTTACAATGCTTAAGTATTTGCGTGCCGGTTCTAGATGATTCCGTCTGGGACATTTCCGGTAAAATATTGAATTTACATTTTTTGGAATCATCAGTCAAATTATACCCGTCTCTGTTTGTCGTGTGAAATACAAATATATCAGAAAGAGACAATTATTATTGTTCAATTGGTTGAAGGAATTTGTAAAAATGAACTCCCAACATTGTACAGGTGGTTACTACATTGAATAAATAGTCTTAAATTGGGTTTTCGGTTTTAGTTTTAATTGCCAACTTGTTTAGATTAGGTGGTAATATTCAACCATTATTGGATAACCAACACCTTTGCCATAGGTCACCCCAAGTGGTAAGCTATGTTTGGTGACTTAGCAGGGGTGTCCGGGTTCATGGGGTGAGGTTTGTCCGGGTCTTGTTGGCGGATGCGTCTACCCACCAGCTGCATGGCAGGACGGATCGGGAGAGACTGTTTTTTTTACATTAGGTCAACACAGGAGGCCCCGAGGAAAATAATTTCCCAAAGGGCCTATGTCATCTTTGGGGATGCTGTGTGAAGGGTCTTTTTAGGAAAGGAAGGAGAGGAAGTTCTGAAAAGGAAAAGGGATGAAGGGTAGGTAGGAATCTGGGAGTCAGTGTGTCCAGGAATCTATCCCTCCCACTGCGGTGAAAGGCTATGTTCCGAGAGAGTACGGCTGGAGATGTCAAAGGGACTCCCTTAACACTCTCTCCCAATCCATCCTGCCATGCAGCTGGTGGGCAGAGATGCATCCGCCGCCAAGACCCGGATAATCCTCACCCCATGAACCCGGGCACCCCTGCTAAGTCACCAAACGTAGCGAACGACTTGGGGTGACCTATCGCAGAGGTGATTTTAGATTTTCACGGCTAAGTATTTTTGTTATTAGTTTTTGGGGTATTATGCCGTGTTACGCTACCTCCTTCTTTAGCCAAAGTTTCGGACAGCGTTGCAGTGTCCATCATCAGGGCAGATGTGTAATCTCTTTCAACCCATCGCCTTGCAATGCAGTGGGAGAGATGGATTCATATGTCTCTCACCCGCGACCTCCGGATTCGTAGTCGAAGTTCGTAATCTCATTTTTTTACAGTAGCTCCACATAGGAGGCCCTGAGAAAAATAATTTCCCTCAGGGCCTATGTCATCTAAGGGGATGCTGTGTGGAGGGTATTTTTAAGGAAAGGAAGGATAGGAAGTTCTGGGAAGGAATAAGGTATGTGGGGTGGATAGGAATCTGGGGTCAATGTGTCTAGGAGTGACGGACCTAAAATTCCATCCCTCCAAATGCGGTGCAAGGCGATGGGTCGAGAGAGTCCGGCTGGAAAGGACAAAAGGCCTCCCTCAACCAAACTCTCTTATCCGGCCCGCCACGCAGCAGGGCAGACCTATCCGCCGCCATGTCTTGGACAAACCTGATACCATAAACCCGGGCACCCCTGCTTAGTCACCAAACGTAGAAAACTGCTTGCAGAGGTGTTGGTTATACAGTAATGGTTCCCGGGGCGGCGGTACCCATACCCGCTTCCCAAATTGGAATACCTCGTTTATAATAATTCAATTAGTCCTCACTCAAGTCATCTCGATTAGGTATGATTAGTCTATTTTATATTTATCGGCGTAGTCCAGCGGTAAGGCTCTTGACTCGCACTCCGAAGGTCGCGGGATTATAATTTGTGTTATTTGATAATTTATTTATTAAAAATAATACATATATATTATATTTGCAGCACGTTCCAGAGTGGAAGATACTCTCAGTATCGCCCTGGTGTAAGACCACCTTTCAGAATTGAAATGTTGCTTGAAATGGCTTTAGCCGTGTTTGGTGACCAGATCTGAATATCCAGGAACTTCCCAACCTTCCTCTTCCCTATCTCCTTCCCCTATCCACTACCTTGTGCGGTATTCATGTAAAAACAAAATAATAAAGATTTTTGAACCCTACCCTAAATCCAAAATCAAATCCAAATTCAAAATCAAATTCAAAATCATGAGAACTGGTCGCTTCTTCGACTCGTTCTTCTGCTCAACGGCTCGGCTATGGAACGATTTGTCGGCCTCTGGGTTTTCCCCTTCCTACAACATGGGTCTCTTCAAGACCAATGTTAACTCCCTCTTCTCCTCAAAAAGACCCTCCACACAGCATCTTAGATGACAAAGGCCTTGAAGGAAATCATTTTCTTAAGGGCCTCCTGTGTGGAGTTTTTTTTTACAGTGAATACCGCACAAGAATCTCAACTGCTCCCATCTGGAGCCAGTGACACCATGGAATCCCCAATTGGGGTATGTTGTGAGGCTGAAGGTAGTGGGGAGGGGAAGGAGGTGGGGAAGAGGAAGGTTGAGAAGTACCTGGCGATTCAGATCTGGTCACCAAACACGGCCAAAGCCATTTTCAAGCAACGTTTCAATTCCGAATGGTGGTCTTACTTACACCAGGGCGATACTGATAGTATCTTCCACTCTGGAACGTGCCGCAAATATACTTTATATTATTTTAAATGAATTAATTGTGAAATACCACAGATTAATCAAATAAAATTTGAGACCTGCGGATTGCGAGTCAAGGGTCTTACTCCTGGACTATGTAGGCCGTATATTGTAATTTATTTTTAAATTATTGTTTATTTTTGTTCATATTTTTTTTTATAAAATACACGAAAACAACAATAAAACACCTTTTTATTACTACAATACAACTAGAGACAATGCTTTTGAAAAATAGTCACGCGTAAAGTAATTACCTAGGTACAGAGCATTTTTAAAAATGAAAAACTTGTTAGATTTCTTAAATATGATAATATAATCCATTATAAAAATTACGTTCTACTAAAAAAACATTTAAAAAAATTAATATAACTGTATGTAAACATGAAAAAACATATTACATGAGTACCTAATATATTTCTGAAATTTTTAGAAAACCCTATATAGATATCATTACATTACAACTGACTATGCTTTCGGAACGCAAAAGACAAATACATAATTACGTAGCAAATATTTTTTTTGTTAAAGAAAAAACTACATAAATGTGTATTAAAATACGTAATAATAAAAACCTTGTAATAAAAACAAAAACAATTAACACAAAATTAATAACGATATTAAAAAAGCAATTCGTAAATCAATCTTCAATTTTAAAAAAGCGCGCGAAATATTATAATATAATGTCTGTTCTTCTAACATCCCACAGCGAGCGCTTGACAGTGTGGCTTCCTATGTAGATGGAATACAACATGTAACATGCCGGCTAACATATAACATATCGCAAAAAGATTCAATCTGACATAGCAATGTCATGCGATAATAGATTTTGAGGAATTTAACCATTGACTTCAATATCGCAAAGCATTGATAAACGACTTGGAGTTTGAATGATATTGTATGACGAGAACATCCGGCAACGTCGCATGCCGTGATGTTATAGATGCGATAAAAAGTGTACCCAATTGATGTTCTAAGTATGGATGAATATTTACTGATAAAAAACGCATTCCGGAGCATTAACGGTCCACGTAAAAATGTCATTTATTCACTCAAAAATTTTTTTTACACCGTTCGACTCGTCTCATCGAGTTTGATAAGATGGACTTAAAAAAAAAAAAACGATGAGCCACTAAGTGCCCAAATGAGCCAGTAAGTCGAAATGATCAAGAAGTTCCGGTAATTAAAGGACGCTTTGAGCCACTAAATGCCGTAACATAAACCTATATATATATATATATGTATATAGTAAAGTGTTGTGTCAGTTATAATGTAAATTGTCATTTGTTTTATTATTTTATTGTAAAACCTCAGTTAGTTTGTTAGAAGAAACCATAAAAAGGAAATCATCTTATACATGGTGTCCGGAAACTCGTAGTACAAGCGGGAAACTGGTAAATCCACATCACATTCGGAGTCGATTTGTGATATAACTTTTTTGAATTGAGCTTTCGTTTTCGAGTAAATTGGGTCCGAAGTTGGAATTTTTTTGGTTAAATTTGCAAAAAATTGTTCACTAGGGGGTTGATTTCAGCTGTGTAATATCTTATAAAATGCATCGAAGGGTAAACCGGGCTCAAAAGTTTTTTTTAACCCTTTAGTTGCCGAAAAAATGGAAAAATTGAAAAAAAATATATATTTGTTCTGTTTGTTTTTTCTTATTTGTTTGTTCTTATTTTATGCGCTGCCATACCGTTCATCCGATTGCAATGAACTTTAGTGATTTGTTGTGCGCACGCCCGCGTAGGTTGTCGGCTATATATAATGGTAAACTCTGGTGTTATGAAATTTGTATAAATGAAAATGTGTGTATTTCATATATTTTTGCGGCAGGGAGAGGAGGGAGAGGGTAACGAAGGAGGTGCGGTTCGTGGGAGGGGTGACGAGGATAGGGGAAGGTGGAAGGGGAATGCGGGAGTGGAACGGGGACGCGTGGGAAAGGAAATAAAGGGAGAAAAAATTATTTATTTGAATGGCATTGCAATGCGTGCCGGGTACCAGCTAGTTGATATAATACACATGCATGTCGTTTCTTTTTTACACAACTCAGCAACACAAATATTTTATTCATCATTTAATTAAAATTAATTAAACCTCCATATTAATATATATGTCGTAGGCTGATCATAAAATCAGGCAGATCATGATACGCCTAGCCACATCGTGAAGTGCCAGGTGGCAGATCGTGAAGTGCCTGAGGCACTTCATGATCCGCCTGATTTTACGATTGGCCTGTGACATGTGTGTAATGTTAGATACAAATTTTATTGATTAATATTTTATTTTGTGTAAAATTCAAACCTTTTGTTTAACAGTGGCTGTAAGCAGTCCCTCCAGTGGTACTATCAACTTCATCAAGGATGAAGACTCAGAAGATTGGTTTTATCTGAAAGACAAGAAGCTCCCAAAGAAGACATACGAGAAGAAGCGTGAATCCACCATCAGCAACTTGCAATCCGCCAGCCAGGTGGAAGCTACCATCGTCTTCCCGGGAGAAGCTATAGACACCAGTGTCTGCTCCAATGACAAAAGCGGCAAACCTGATCCCTTGGATAAGGTCAAGGGATGGCTGGAGTGCACCTTGAACGTATTTTCCGAGGAAGATCTGCCGACTGCGACTCAAGGCAAGCTCCCACCACAACCGGTAAAGGACATACCCAATGCATCCTATGAAAAATTCTTTAGTGACCAACATGCCGAACACTTGCCTAAATCTCAGCCGGACTGGGATGAAATCCAAGTCATCAGCTCTGAACCCATCTATGGAGTTGAAGACAATATCACTGAACCCATTCACGGGGTTGAAGACAATATCACTGAACCCATCCTCGGGGTTGGAGATAATATCGCTGAACCCATCCACGGGGTTGGAGATAATATCGCTGAACCCATCGCCAGGGCTGAAGACAACAGCTCCGTAAGTATCGAAGAATGCAACTCTTCCAAAGAACATTCCATCAAGAATGATGATAGCTTGCTAAAGAACTTCTTCACTAATGCCATGAATAAGACTGGACACAACACCGAGGAACAGGAGCACAATATTAAAAATGTCATCAAGGATAAGAACCCTTGGAAGAATGTTAAGAAGATGAAAAAAGACTTGAAGAAACACAGCCGCCCACTTTTTAAAAAGCTCGACACATCCATTGACATCAAACCAATAGTGCCTGCAAAATGTTCACAATTGGATACCTGCGGAGACAGTCCGGTAATTGAAGTTACAAAGAGCCAGATTAAGGATGGAGTTGCTGATCCAATTCAATCACCGGAGTTTGTGGTTCAGTGTGCAGCTTCTGCTGAATCATCCATCCCCAGTCCCATCTGTCTGGACTCCCCCCAGGACCTACTCCCCCGGGTGGACAAGGATTACTTGGCCTGTCAACAAGCTCTAATCAAGTCGGCTATGTACCAACACATGCAGCCAGCAGACTTGAGCAGTTCTAAGTCTGAAGCAGACTCCAGCAAAAACTTATCTGAAATACCGCTCACGCATTTCAGTCCCAACACTAAAAACGATGTCTCAAAAGTCAAACGCATTGTAGAAAAAATTGAGAAAAAAATTATAGTTTCAGATATTTTGAAGGATTTCACCGATGACGACATGTCTGAATGCTCTTCCACGAAGCCATCCATCAAATCTATCAAGAATGACTCATTTAGTAAAAATGCAGAAATTGTACGAGACTCGGAGGCACAAAGAGAAACCTCTTACGATTTTAACTCTGTGATGCAGGACCCCAATGATGACGTGCTTCATAATATTGGAGAGGAAACACGAGGCAAGCCCATCATTGACAGCGATATTGAAATCTTGCATTCAGATTACAAGGAAACGACAGCTGCACCTTTTGTATATCGAGGGCGATCCAACAGCCAGGCGCAGAATAGAAAAGTACCATTTTATTACAAGTCCAAGTGCAATCCAAACATTTCTTGTACCGAGCAGCAAGACGGTTTGAACATTGAGATCACGAGAGACAACATCGTCACCACCATCGTAATCAGAAATCATCCGGTAGTACATTTGTCAGGAGACAGTCGGTGCCATGTCAAAGTTGCCAAAACAAGAGATGCCCAAACCAGTCCTATACCATTTGCACAACTGGACGGAAACCCTTTGCCCCGCGAAGAAAGCGACGACGAATTGTTCGCCGAAGACAATGAAATTGATAACCAAAACAAAATTTCATTCGATATGGCGAAATCAGTCAACATCGACCCACAGAGTGATAAAATCGACCCAGATTCTAGAAGCATTAAAACTAATCTGATAGATGGTGCTGGCGACAGACACGTTCAAAAGCCCAAAGTTGACATTCGTACAGATGTATACGAAATGACCGCTAGTCTAGAAAATGAAATGCGGGAAAATTATTCGCTCGAATGCGATCCCAAGTTTCCTGTCAGAGTTGCTTCAAAAGTAATACCTTCTACTTGTTCGAAAATTACTTCCCAAAAGTGTTCTATAAGACCTGTCAATAATTCCACCAAGGAAGCGGTAAAACCGCAATCGGATCAGTTGGTTTGTTCATACATTGATTCTTCTCAGAACTCGAGTCTTCCCCTACAAGTCACCATTCCTGATGTGCATAATTCAGCCTCTCTTTCATTCAAGAAACGAAAACATCTCTTAGACGAAGATGATAAGATAACTGTTGATTCCGATCCCAAAAAAGTTAGAATGAAAGATGACGATGGGATAATGGACGAAGATTTAATAATCAATTATGTTGATGATTCCCAAACCCAGGAATCAGTCAAGGAGCAACCGGCTGCAGTTGCGTGCCCCGACAGCGAACCAATGAACTATGATGAAATCATGGGGACGGTGTTTGCCAACATTGACAAGGATCTTCAATTAGCCAAGGGATCTCAAAAATCAGGGGTGAAACCAATTAAGAACTGTAATCAAACACTTGATAAAAGTAACACTGTTAAATTGCCATCGAGTATTATACACAAACCTGAGTTAACTCGAGAGGAATGTGATAACTTTTCTCAAATTCGGAAAGACGACGTAACCGATTTGAGAAATTTAAGCATGGACATCGAAACGGACGTAAAATACAGTGAAAATATGTTTAACACAATTTATGAGAAGAACTCTTTAGGTTTTCGCTCTCAAACATCACAGATTGTCAATGTATTACCTAAGAACTCTTCTCAGATTATAAATAAAGAAGTAGGGGAAAGTAGTGGTAGCAGACCAGCGGTTGTAAACAAAGGCCTTCAGGAGAGAACCATAGAATTGTCTCCCGAAGAACAAATGTTGCTGACCCCCACTAATAAGCTGGGAGAGTCAATGTTGATGCAGCCTGGTGAAGATGTCTTCACTCCGCAGATTGACAAGTTGGATTTTGATGATGTGGTTGAGGACACTCCTCAGAAGCCAAGGTTTGTTTTAACTCTATTTTTTTATTAAAATATTTTATAAAATTGTCCAACTTTGGGTA
This sequence comes from Limnephilus rhombicus, assembly GCA_929108145.2. NCBI lineage: Eukaryota > Metazoa > Arthropoda > Insecta > Trichoptera > Limnephilidae > Limnephilus > Limnephilus rhombicus. The sequence continues at coordinate 16,870,310 of OV815292.1, read as the reverse complement.
TAGAGTCAATAACAGTAATAACAAGTTGGAGACCAATGTGACAGAGTTGTAAGTTTCTTGGCTCCAGATCCAGAGATGGCTGTTCGAAACCCGACGTGAGCAAATAATAACATTTTGTTGATTAATTTCCTATCGTAAACTTGGTTTAAAATAGCTCTAGGTATATTTGGTGATCAGATCAGATCTGAATAATGAGGTACCCCCCAACCTTACTATTACCTATATTCTTCCCTCGCCCAATTCAATCACAACGACTATGGCATTCTTATTTTTCCATCTCAACTGTTTGGATGCCATTTTAATGTTTTGTATTTGCTGGAGTTTTATTTATCTGTTTTTTTCTTGCAGAAAAATTACTATCTTGAAAAAAGGACAAGATAAAACAAACAAACTGTCATCCTCATTAAGGCGCGTATCCCAATCTGAGAATGCCAATGTTTCAGATGTCGTTCCTTTAGAACTCACGCAGATTGAAAAATCACTCTCCAGTGAAAACTTGCTTACGAAGAACACAGCCGAAAAAGTTAATTTTGCTTCGTTGAAGAAAATTGAAACTCCACTCAGCATCACCAAATTTAATAATGATGTAAAGTCTCGTTCCACTCCCAATCAGGCTCCGGCGCGAAGATCTCTGAATTACATGGACGCCTTGTCCAAAATAACCGAAGACGATGAAAAATCCCAAATCAATATGGATGACAATGAAATTCAAAGTATATCAGAAAGATATATCATCAGTCGTCAAAATACCGCTCATTCAAACACTTGCAACGAAAAGGAATTCTTGGAACAAGCATTTGAAATTAGCGCCAATGATTCAAACAAGAAAAATAGCAGTGGAAGAGAGAGCGCCATCATTGGGTTTACGAGCAAAGACAATATGGTCAGAGCTCACGGCTCTCAGGTGAAACTGCTTTCCAAGCAAGTCAACAAGCCAGAGACGAGTCCCAGGACCAAATCTCCGTCTGTCTGCATCGCCACTTCTTGCTTGGTTAAGGACCAGGTGAAAGCTGTGAAAGAGCTGGTAGCCAACATGGGCTGGAAGTTTAGTGACCAGTATTCTGAGAAGCTGACGCATTTGGTGGTGAAGGTGGATGAGAACAACATCTCTCAGAGGACGGTCAAGTACATGCAGGCACTGGCTGACGGGAAATGGATCGTCTCGTACAACTGGATCGCCCAGTGTGCCAATAAGAACAGACATGTGAAGGAAGAGGATTATGAAGTTCTGGATACCTCCGGTGGGATGGGACCGCAGATTTCTAGAACTTCCAACACTAAACTCTTTGAAGGTAACTAATTATTATTTATTTCATATCCTTGACCATACTTTGTTAGTAGGTCAGAATATTTCTACAAAACTTTTTGAAAGGTGATGAAATACGCTTTCTAATTTTATTATTAGAAATAACTATGTAGTTTAAATATAAAAATTTGGAATGCAAACTTTAACCTCTGATTTGCCGGAGACGCGCGGGTGCGCGCGTCGTATACGCGAGAAAATAATTCGAAAATTTGAATAAAATTTTCCACCAAAACTTTTTGTCTGCGATTTTGGCCCTTCTATGTACAGAATTTGTATGAAGAACACGGTCAGAGTCGCTTGCGCAAACATCATAGATGATATAGCCACTAGTTTCATTCACCTTGCAACCCCAGAATATTTTTAAAACGATTATGTCTATGACTTAGAAATGTCAGATTTTACCGCGAATTTACCCGTCGCAATTTATGCGTGTTACGCGACTAAAACATCGAAAAACCTATTAATTTACGTAATAAATGCAAGTAATGTTGTTTTGGTTGATAGTTTATGGTTCTAGGAACGTGTTTCAGTCAATGAAATATACGATAGATCGAAATTAATCAACAAAACATTCAATTCAAAATTCAAAGTGGTGCTTTTTTAGTGAATTTTCGTGAAATGGTGTGGCCTTTGACCGGTTAAAAAGTTTAAAAAAATGGCACACCTTTCGTTTTTTCTAACCCAAGTTACCGGTAAGGGAACATACCCATACTACGTGACCAACTTTTTGCAATTTTTAACCCCCCCCCCCCCCCGGTGACCAAAAATCTAAGCAACCCGCCGCTCATTTGTATGGAGCGTGACATTTTGAAGACCCCCCCCCCCCCTCAACGTGTCACGTAGTATGGGTACGTTCCCTAATGCATAAAAATAAAAACACACATGTTTTATTATATAAATGGATTATAAACGTTATCATCATCCACTTTTTGTCTTTTCGTGTGAAAATAAATTTTAAAAATTCACAAAGTTTCATAATTTTTGAAGTGAAACTTCTATAGCCCCGCTGTGATTTGGATTTCGGATGAAATGGAAATGATGATTATTGCACCTGCAACGCGTCAACTGCGCTTTGATAATGATGTCTTTTTAAACCTGTGACGGGCCTTGCCCTGAAGCAAGGAAATTATGCAAAGCATCACTTTGGATTTTGAATTGAATGTTTTGTGGATTAATTTTGAGCTATCGTATATTTTATTTACCAAAACACATTCCTAGAACAATAAACTATGTATCAAAACAACATTACTTGCGTTAATTTGCTAAATTGATAGGTTTTACGATGTTTTTGTCCAAGTATCACGCATCGGACTTTGACAGTTTGAATCGCGGCAAATTTGACATTTCGATTCCACAGATAAATCATTTAAAAATATTCTGGTGTCTCCAGATGAATGAAACTTGTGGCCATATCATCAATGACGTTGGAGCAAGCGATTCTGACCTTGTCCTTCATACAAATTCTGTACACAGAAGGGTCAAAATCTCATTAAAAAATGTTTTTTCCAAAATTTTTCCGCGCGCATCTGTGCGTCTCCGGCAAATAACAGGTTAAAGGCTCCTATTGGTTGAGATATGAAATGGAAATTACGCTGGTCTGCGCTCATTTCTCGCTTTGATTATGACATCACTTTTCAAGTATTGGTTGAGATTGTTTTCGTAAAGTTTTGCTTCTACCGCCTGTAAACTGCACTTGAATTTTTATTTTCAAATCGCGGTCGGAAACTCTGGTTTCATAAAGAATATAGTTTAGATCATATTTCTCACCATGATAGTAAGGGAGATACAACGATTTATATGAGACCTACATGAGTTGTTCTGAAAAGTGAACGAATTAGCCTGACGGGTTAAAAATGTTTCCTATTGATACAGAGACAGTCTGGCACTCGGGCCATAGGTTTTCAATAGTTTATTTGATAGTATTAGAGTCCCTTTAACCAGTCAGCAATGTAAGCAGATATACACGTTAATATGGCAATAGCAATCAAGTACAATAAGTGTATTTTCACGTCAACGCGCATGTTTCCACAGAAATCGTTATAACTCCGTTATTGTTCTAGTGACATCCCTAAAACAAAAAGTAAAAGGTCGATAATAAATCAAGCTGCACATCCCTATTTGAGATGTCTTTACAAGTTCTGTTGTCCATAGAAATACATAAAAAGACCTATTCTGTCAGGCACACAGTTGACACATATTTTACCCACCAAATCACCTACCCGCTAGAAATTGTTAATTTTTATTAAATATTCTTGTATGAAATGATAAAAAATTGAGGTGACTAAATTGTTTATTATACAGTTATACAATAGAATAAGTATTGTTGTTTACATTATCCGTGATTTTAGTACCGTTTTCACATAAAAACATCACGTGAGTCATTTTAACATTTTTTTAATGTTTGCATTCTAAATTTTCATATTTACAAATGTTAATATTTATTTGTAATATAAAAATTTGAAAGCTTATTTTGTAACCTTTCAAAAACAGTTTTTAGTATTCGGCCATGTTCAGAAATGTTTCATTTGTAGAGGTTTAACAATTTAAACACAAAGTTTTCATAAAACTGACATTTCGTTGAAGTCGTAAAAAGTGAATATTCGCGATAGATCGGAGGGGTTAATAAAGTTCACCAGGGTTATAACCGAGTCTCTGTTTCCAAAATGTGTCTTCCCAGGTACATGAGCCTTCTTCCCTTCAATGCAGAACTTTGTCATTAGATAGTCAATAGATGAATTGATATTTTTTCATTGGATTTACAATGCCAACAACTGCATAACGTGTCTTTCTTATTTGACCGTATTTGTCCCAGCTCACATAGGTCTCTTAGAAATCGTTGTGTCTCCCTTACTATCATGGTTAGAAATATGATCAAAACGGTATTGGAAAGAGAAAACACACTATGTATTCAAATCTAAAATAACCTGAAAATAATTAATATGTACACTTTTAAGAATACAAAGATTCCGACCGCAATTTGAAAAAAAAATTATGAATTTTGTGAATTTTTTAAGAATTATTTTTATATTTAAATAAATGAAGACAATATAAGCGAAACTCAATCGAAAATCTGGAAACAGAAAAATCAGAAAAACATATTGACACCTCTGGGACTCGAACCCAGGACCTCTTGCTTTCCGGGCAAACGCGCTAACCACTGCACCACGGTGTCGATATGAAATTCGGTCATGTTTAACTGTACCATTCTTCGACTAAGAACCACCTACATTATCTTAATTTTCTTTAACGCATTTATTATTGGCAACTATCTTTATGTATGATTGCAAGATTCAAACCCGAACTAAATGCTCTCTAGATAGTGTCTGGATAAATCTTTATCCATTTTATTTAATATGCGACATCTATCGACTTTTCTGCAAGTCTAGAATGAATATATTTTTTTAAATTTTTAACTTTATGAGTAAAACCTCAAATTGTAATATTTAAATAAATGAAGACAATATAAGCGAAACTCAATCGAAAATCTGGAAACAGAAAATTAAGATAATGTAGGTGGTTCTTAGTCGAAGTATGGTACAGTTAAACATGACCGAATTTCATATCGACACCGTGGCGCAGTGGTTAGCGCGTTTGCCCGGAAAGCAAGAGGTCCTGGGTTCGAGTCCCAGAGGTGTCAATATGTTTTTCTGATTTTTCTGTTTCCAGATTTTCGATTGAGTTTCGCTTATATTGTCTTCATTTATTTAAATATTACAATTTGAGGTTTTACTCATAAAGTTAAAAATTAAAAATAAAATAATTATTTTTATATGAAACGACAAAAAAGTGGGTGACCCTAAAGTTAAAGATTGATTTTTCTAATAAAATATGTGTGTTTTTATTTTTTTCATTATCAGTAATTTTTTAAAACTTGTTCAAGTTTATATTAAAAAAATTACTTGGTTATTTCTAATAGTAAAATTTGAATGCGTATTTCATCACTTTTAAAAATGGTTTTTAGTTTTCGGATATGCTCACAAATATTCCATTTATTTGCAATTTATTGTAAAGCAGAAATACCTTCTGACAAAATACATATGCCCGATTTTTTTAAAGTTGATGGTCCTACCAACTACCTCATTGGGTTTTAATGTTTTGCCTATCATCAGTTAATTAAATTGATTATTTTTGTTCTATAGGTATAACGCTCTACCTAGTAGCGCCGTTCACCACTCTCAAAGAAGACGACTTATTGGGAATTCTTAAAGCGACAGGCGGAACTGTGGCGGACAATATAAAGCAGATTGAAGTGCGGGACTTAAAGAAGGTGGTCATTCTTCTGGCCGATCCTATCAACACCCAGGACGACCGGTTCTTCGACGTTTGCTCCAAACACCCCGTCGTTCCTCTGAATGTGGAGTGGGTGCTGGACAGCCTGGGGCAGGGCCGACTGGAGGGGGCTGCCGGCTATCTGCTGGTGCCGCGCAGTCTGCTGCCCACCGTGGACTGGCCCTTCAGCCTCGCTAGTGACGAGTCCATGGACGAAGCCAACTCCTAACCTGCCGAGGCAGCCAACCAACTAATATCGGGAGAAGAACCGTTCAAGTATGTGATACACACGTGATAAAACTGCCATTGTAGCCTTCTCAAGTACCTCCCGGGATTGCAAAAACGGGAAAAACCTAAATTACTATTTTATTTGCTTTAATTTATAAAAAATACTCACACCACGTTTTGTATGTACTAAATGATATCTCTTATGAATTGGTATAAATTTGAACAGATTTACCTACTTTCAATGAATATTTTATTATTTTTAATAAATAGAGGATAATTTCTCCTTTGCAATCCCAGTGTTGTGTATAAAATATTTGTAAAATGTATTATATTTTTGTTGATATGTACCCCTTAATTCTATTCCAGGATAAAAGTATTTATGCATTTTACCAAATTAGCTCAAAACAGATAACAAAAAATGCTATCTGTGCATTTTATATAGGATTGGTCCTATTTCTTCAGGTTTTAAATTTTTTTTACTTTATACGGGTTCCAACTATCTATTGTTATTTAATTGTCTATTGTTATTTCGAAAGTGTATCTTCAGTGATACTGCAAAACCTCGTAACCAAAAATTGCAATAACGTGCAAGTGTTAACTCTGCTCTGAATTTGAAATTTTTATTTTTTTATTACATTAGGTATGAATTTACCACCACTGTGCCTCTAAGGGTGCAAAAAATTTTTCAGTTTAAATTGGTCTATTTTTGTTTGGAAACATAATACGATTGATGTTGATGTAAGCATTTGTAATGTATCAAACGAAGTATGGTCTTCTGTATTGGTAAAGTGGGAAGTAAGTAGTATACTTTCAAGCGATTTACGTTTTATGCGCTTTAAATTGTATTAAAAAACTTGTTTTAATTTTCAATCTGAGAGAATTTTGGAACCCATATAGTTAAATACAAAGGGTTTTGTTCCGCACATTTTTTTAAATTATGTTAATTTTTATAATTTTATTCAAATCTTGAAGATTGGAAGTTGCTAAAAACTGAGGTTTTCTAATTATTTTCAATTGACACCCAAATTTTTGTTCAACAAACAATTATTGTTGACATCCTTCATATTATTTAGAAAACAATATTAGAAATATGAGGGGGGACCCAAAAGTAACAGGACTTTTTTATTTTTCCATATTTTTATGCCAAAATTTGGTCGCTTTCGAAGTGTTCACCATTAGAGTGTATGCACTTGTCCAACCTTTTTTTTTTCCACTGTTCAAAACAATTTTGAAATTCACTGATTGGAATGTCCTTTATGGCCTCCAGCGATTTTTGTTTCACTTAAACAGTATGAAAACATTTCCCTTGCAAGTCCCTTTTCATCCTAGGGAGCAGAAAAGTCTCAGGGAGACTTGTCGGGTGAATAGGGCGGGTGAACCACCGAGGTCATTGCCATGCTTGCTTAAATACCGACCACCATAACACAGGCATCAGCCAAGCATGGTGGTCGAAAAATCCACAAATAATGTAACCATAATATGCAATGAACAAAGAAAAAAAAAAATAAAAAAAATACTGCGTTGTGGTGGAAGAACCAGTCCCCTGTGCCCCAATGATTCGACCCTTTTCAACGATTTTTACTGATGCTCTCCTGCAACCTCTTTAATTTTCACTGTTTTTACCTCCATGTAGAACTGTTGTTTAACTGTTTGGCCTGATGGAACAAATTCTGTTTGCACAACATCTCTGAAAAAAACCATTGAGCATCGTCTTGATGTTTGATTTCACCCGACATTTTTCTGAAGAGAGAGAGCACTCTTCCATTGGCTTGACTGTTGCTTGGTTTTGGGATCGTACCCATAACACCATGACTCATCACCAATACTGTGGGAAAAAAACTGGGTCCTCTTCCAGCTAATTTTTCAATTCGTGGCAGGCTTGAAGGCGTTTTGAAGTGTGCACCGTTCGTCGCTCTGCAGATGTCTAGTCTGTAGTTTTCTTGTTTCTGTTTTTTTTTAGTTTACTTGCAATCATTTCAGGAGTAACTGTCAAGATAGCGGCAGAAATTCAGGAGTAACTGTCAAGATAGCGGCAGAAATTCAGGAGTAACTGTCAAGATAGCGGCAGAAATTCAGGAGTAACTGTCAAGATAGCGGCAGAAATTCAGGAGTAACTGTCAAGATAGCGGCAGAAATTCACTCCCGCAGGTTATCCAAATCCCCAATCTTTTCTTTTCTTTTTCTGTGACTATTTTTTATAAATTTTTCCCCAAACATTTCACAATGTTTTTAATGTACCCCCAGAAAAAGAAATCCAAAGGGGTAAGGTCAGGACTTCTTGGAGGCCAGGCAATGGGGGCTCCTCTGCCAATCCTGCCGTTGGGAAAGCATGCGTTCAATGCACCGCAAACTTCGCGGAATGTAGTGAGGTGGAGCCCCATCTTGCATAAAAATAATTCGCTGTCCAATCTGTTGTTCGATTTGAGGCAACACAAACAGTTCAAGCATGTCCAGGTAACATAGCCCTGTAATGGTCTTTTCTACGAAAAAGAAAGGTACAATAACTTGGTTGTGTGTATATATTAACAATATGGCAGAAACGTCCTGCTCTTTTTGAGCGTGCTCTTGTCAAATAATAAATAATAAATGTCAACAAATAGAGTTAGTTCCTTCTTCAAACTTTGCAAACCAAACCATTCGCCCAGAACTAAACAACATAATCTTTTTACTTGCAATGCAATTATTTAAGAATATTTTGACGAAAGCAAATAAACGGTTGATTTGGATCCAAGAGTCACCGGGGTCACTCATATTATTTAATAAAGTTTCATAAGCGTTATTTCATGCAATGTTATTTTTATATAGGGGTGACCCTGTTTTCCAGAGGCATTCATAACTACGATAGTACATCACAAAAAGCAAAGTTTTTTCATCTCCCGCATTGACCATTTTCGATAATTTTGCAAAGAATACGCACACACAGCTGCGGTGAACTGAGATTGGATCGAAAATAGTATGCTCGTAAGCAAGCCTGTTCACACATGCTTTGAGCACTTCTCCTTCCACCCACAAATTCAGTAGCATGCTCAATACTAGCAACATCACTGATACATGCCACTAACGGCTGTTGTTCCCATCTATTCGATTGACTATCTGAGTCTGCAATCAGCTTATCGATTTGTAAGCATTTTGTAGCTCGAATCGCGTTGTTTCCAAACATTTTGTTGTTGATTATCTTAAGTGTCTCCGCCCCCTTTCGTAGATAATAAAATTACATCAAAGTAAAAACTTTCGATGTTTAAATTTATTTAAGAGTTAGTTATTGTTTTTGTTATTAATACACACTATTTCTTTTAAATACTGTTATCCATAAACTGGCATTTTATAATTTTTAAACTAACGTACAGTGAAACCCTCTTAAGAAGTTCTCTCTTAAGACGTTTCGTGGCTTAAGAAGTTTGATTTTTTCGGTCCCTCGGCCCGAAATTGGCCCGAATTTTCCCACATATAAGGTTTTCCTGCTTAAGAAGTTTTTTTTTTCCGGTCCCTTGGAAAACTTCTTAAGAGGGTTTCACTGTATATAATATATTAAAAATAAAGTGTCAGCTTGAACCTTAATGACGCCTTCGGTACTTGGCAAATGGCTTGGTGAATATTCAGCATAAGTTTTTCGTTTCCGCTCCGTGCTTCAACAAATAAACAACAAAAATTGAAATTGAAAACAATGCAAAACTTGCTTGCATAAGCTAGATTCTCCTCAATTTGGTTAAAAACATGCAAAACACATGTTTTTGTCATACGAAAATGATAAAAAAAAACTTTGTTGTTTAATATTTCAATGTAATTGATGTCTACATCCTGTCGCCGTCTGTGTAACCGCTTAATTACTTCCCGTCTGCTGTACTATTATATCCAAAATATCTAAAACTTCTCTATCCATATTAATTAAATTGATAATAAAATTGACAAATGCAATACAACAGATCTGAAAGGAGCGCAAACCTGATTGTCGTTTGTCATGATAGCATTTGATGGACAATTGTTGTCGCAGTATTTTTTCCACTCTCTTGACACTTTTTATAACCAGTCCTTTGCTGAGACGAGTCTAATCCACTAGTCCGGCTTCCCTAGATTGAGCGATGCTTAAGGTGAAACAGAAGCGACAATTCTCATACAATCTGTTTTTCAGCCGCATTCGAAAACTACAGATAGTATGTTATTTATTTTAGTACAAAAAAATAACACTAATAATGAAATTTACGCGAACAAAAATTTCACTGTTATATGACTTATAATAACGAAGTTATTACATTAACAAAAGTAATTATTTTTCATCAGATTTACGTTAGACACGGGTAGCTAAACTCCGCTACACCCGGCGCGGGGTGCGGGGCGCGGGAATAGGTATCCGCATGTTAGAAGGCGACAAACTTATGTGCGAGCGATCCCGATTATGCACGTCTCGTGAACGCTTTTAGCACATTCCTATGGTGTGGTAGTTTGATATTATATTTGTCGAAAAAATGTCAAGTTTCTTTTCTGATTTTTTATGATTGTTTCTGTGCGCAGGGAATATTTGTGGTCGAGACACGCAGTAAAAGTGGCAAAACTAACTACATAATGATAACAAGGGCCGCTGTAATAGTTTAGAACTTTCATAAATCTGTAACTATCACTAGGTAGGTAGACTTGCCTAGTTATTTTGTTGTTGCGATTTACTAAACAATAAAATGAATAGGTAGATCAAACTGCGCGGGTATCTACATTCTGTCACATAACGTGATTTGTCAGTCTTCTCTACTGTTATTTCGAGTGACCGTTCTCAAATAATATAATTGATTCACTTGGTTTCTGCGAAAAAATACCTCAACAGTGATTGATATGGGTAGTTAGAGGTGCTTAGCCTTCCATAAATCCGATCGGGAGGGACTGGTTGAGGGAGACCATTTGAGGCTTCCTGCACTCTTCTCTTGACCCATCGCTTTGCTCCGCAGTGAGAGGGATGGATTTATACGTCCGTCACTCCTGGACCCACTGCACTGACCCCAGATACCTAGCCACGCCGCATGCCTTTTTCCTTTCCAGAACATCCTCTCCTTCCTTTCTTTTAAGACCATCCACACAGATGACATAAGCCCTGGAGGAAATTATTTTCCTATTGTAGCTATTGTAAAAAGAAATAAATAACACAATTTTCTCAAACACAGTTTTGCGTTATTCTAAAACATTAGGCATGCATTTTATAAAAATTACAAATACTCTGGGAAGAAACGAATCCCAGAATGAGTGAAATACTTATTATTTTCACAAACATTTGCTAGGTTGGTTCCTAGGTACCTACTTTAATTATCATCTAATTTATTTATTTACTGTGTAACCATCACGCTTCGCGCCCTTTCCTGGGAACCCCTGCTAAGTCATCAAACATAATGAACCCCTTGGAGTGACGTATGTTGGAGATGTTGGTTTTTTAATAAATGGTTCCCGGGGCGGCGGTAGCCTAACCCGCCACTCAAATTGAAATGTCTTCCTCGGGCGTCTCCGACTTCCTTTACCCTTCACTATCGTGTCATATTCACATTCCTACATCGTCTCATAATAATATTATTATTAATTTATTATTACCTATTAGCAAAATCATAATACAAACTTATTTTTATTACGTATAATGAAGTTGTAAATGTGTCCTGGATTGAGCACACGAGAAACCATTTCTCAGATATATCAGATATACCACTTTGTTAGTGTGATAAATTAGCTGCACACGTATAAAGGAACAGATCCTAACCTTTTGACAGATATCACTCATTTATCGCTTTTGACAAACATAGAAAAAAGCAAACACGTACGAGGGTACATACAGCTTGCGTCGTTGGGGGAAAAGCCCGTTAAACAAGATAAAGCATTTAGTTTTTTTATTGAAATTAAACTGAAAAGTTGTCAGCAAAATGAGGCCTGGTATTAGAAAAAAACTAGCGTTTGCAATCATATTTGAGCTTAGATGTAAGTCACTTGTTATAATTGTAAATCGTGGTTGTTAGCCAGTAACATAATTCACAAGCTATAAGTCTTATATGAAAGTCACTAGTTATAATTGTAAATCTTTGTTGTAAGCCAGTAATATTAATTCATTTATATATTTATTTGTACAGCGCCATTGAGGTGATTTTTTACAAAAAACGATTATTGGCTATTTGAGGCTAGTAGCAATGTGAATGGTTGAAGAAGTAAAGGACGCCCGAGGAAGACATGGCACGATCAAGTGAATCAGATATTTGAGTCGGGCCATGTCAAGAGTCAGAATAATAGAAGAGTGTGTATGAGACGATGTATGAATGTGAATGAGGTAAAGAGTGTGTGCCAAGACCGAGTTGTTTGGCGGGCCGTCCTCTCTGCCTACCCCTGCGGAGAAACGGCGTGATGGTTAGTTAGTTAGTTACTGGCGATTTAAGCGCATTTTATCCCGCTAATTTGCGAAAAATTATTTTTATTACCGTTCTATTCTGATTCAGAGTGATATCACAATAAAACTATGTTGATTTTATCCAATACTTAGTGTAACTAATATCACTTAAACACAAATAAAAAATATATGTATTTTAAGTTGTTTAATTTCATGTAATATAACACTTAAAGTGGTAGCACACGCGCAGATAAAATATGTGGTTAGGCCTATTTCAGCATATTGCTCGCCATTGGGAATGTACGACGAGCGATATGCCGAAATACGCCAAGCCACATCTTTTATAGCTGCGTCAGGCACAGGTCTTATGTTATATTATACTTATACTGACTTCGCGATCTCATTGAACACTATTATAGTAACTAAATGTTTAAAAGTGATTAAAATTACTCCACTTTTTTAGAGGTCTTTAAGAGGAAATACCAGCGGCGTTTTTTCCATACAAACGTATTCCCCATTTATCTCTCTGGATTTTGACCCTAGAGCAAAGAGCAAGCTTACATAATATAGATATTGACCATTAGCGTGTCGGTACGTATTGCTTTTTTTGATAATTTACTTCTTATAGAAGTTAGGACCTTCCAAAAATGAATAAAATTGCCTAGTTTAAACGCCGTCAAAAGACGTTCAGCATACAAACTAAACAATGTATTTAAAAAAAAAGCAAAACGTACCGACATAGAATATTTTCTTCTAATATAGTTAGTGAAAAAAAAATTAAAATTGATCCAGTTTTGGAGAAGAAAAATGGGGATTACAAAACATCGATTTTGACGATTTTATTTAGGTATTTTCGGCCCGATATGCAGTTGTCCCTTTCGCTCAGTTCCCCTGAGGGGAGCGCGGAGTGGAACAGAAGACATTGGTTCAATACCTATCGACGATAATTTTAAATGACCGGAATAGCTCTTAAGTGGGCAAGCACTTTAAATTATTTCAAAATATAATTTTTACTACAACGTTCTTCATTGAGCAAGTGATGCTACTGATACATCTCGAAGAATTTTCGTGAAGGGAAGACATAAAAAAAATTATAATAGGTGGTGCATTATTTTGAAGGAGAAACAACTTCCATACAAGAAAAAAGTACCCACTGTTGACGTTTTTCTGTAGAAGCGATAAGTATCTACGTCGAAATTCATTAATTTTACACGTTGAAAAGGGCTATTAAAACTACAGGTGGCGTTGAAGGAGTGCGAAATTTTCAACAGCGACACATAATATTTACGGAAACCTCCATAAAACTTAGAAGTTTTCGTTGGAAAAAATATAAATCACTGGAAAAAAATACAATACAGTTTTCTGGAACCATGTAATACGGACTCTGTAGCCCGAACATCGTTGACAGAAAAGTAAGTCTTGCAAGCGGTCTTTATAAAAAAGATCCAGTTAACGCCAGCAACCGCAATATATGCTCTTTTAACTCAGCTGACCCTTTTTATAAATTATTCTATCTCCCCGGGTGTTGATTTAATTTACTAAATTCAACAAACTCTAGTCTTCCGTCTCTTTTGAACTAGTACGTTTTGGCGTTAAATTTACGAAATGCACTGTTTATCGCAAATATGTTTCGGTTGGGTAAAAAAAATTCTGTATGATCGCACGCGGGGTTGTAGCAAATGTATTTTTTACGTGTTAATTTTGTAGTAAAACTGTGTGTTTTTCAGCCGTTTTCTAATATTATAAAGTTATAGGTATAAAAAACTATTTAAACAGATTGCTATATCTTATGTACGTTCGCAAACCAATAATTCATCCCAATATTAAAAAGCATAACGTGTAGAAAGCGTTTTTTTCGATAATATTGAAATTAACGCCATCTATCGGTGTGAAGTTTCTAAATATATTTTGAGAATACCCTTAAGGCGATGCTTGTGTGTTGGGAAGAGCGTAGTTGTGCATTTGAGCAGTGTTGATCCAAGGTTTCGGCTTGGCAGTTGATTAGCAGGATTGGGAACAGCGGCCATAAGTAGCATTTACTCATTAGTAGCATGCTCTTCTGCTATTAACTCCTTGAGGTACGAACTTTTTTTTCTTATTTTTTACCTTTTTTTTTTTTTTAATCAATTGATGTAACTTATAATAACGAGGAAAAAATATTTAAAAAAAAATTGGACTGAAGGCTTTTCAGGAATGAGGTGGTCAAAATTTTATACCACAGTACACATGGGAAAAAAATATTAGGTTTAAATCAAAAGTTTATTAGAAATAAAAAAAAGGCCATTTTATATGACTAATTGTGGAAATTTTCAAAACAGTTTTTATCTTTTTTTACACAAAGGGGTACTTTGCAAACACAACATATCCAGTTGGAACGTATGGGCCTGTCTTTTGTACTACAATTCGCACAACGACGTGAAGTAGTATGTTCTGGCCGGTGGGCGCTATTTTTCAGACGTATTTCAGGGTCCACGTAAGGCTTATGTCTCTTAATTTCCACCACCTCCGATGTGGACCCACGCTTTTTGGTGCATTTCAGCTCCTCTTCAGCCAAAAGTCCTCTGTAAACTTGCCTCCTGAAATCTTTGAGCCTCAATGGATTGTCTTTGTCAGCCTTACCCAACTTGCAGAGCTCTGTGTAAACAATGTAAGAATTTACAATTGTTGCATCTAAAAAGTGGAAAAATAAACGATGCCACCATTTTTTAGACTTTCTGTTTATCGAGTAAACCGCCTTCTTTTGATCAAACTTGTCCACATAATTCATGCAGTTGTTATAATTATTTAGAGCCAACGGACATGGCACCCTTGTGATCTCACCAGTTTTCTCTTTACGGTTGACATGCATGGCATCCTTTGGGTTGTGAAAGTTTGAAAGGAGGTGTACAGCTCTTCTATCTCTCCATTTTATCATGGAAATTCCTGTATCACTCACGTACCAGTCATATTCACCTCTTTTTAGGTTTTTATCATCCTTCATCTTAGGCAAATATTTTCTGGTTGATTGGACAGTTCCACATGAGCGAATATTCATATCTTTCAGCTGTTTTTGTAGGGGGTAGCAATTAAAATAATTATCAAAGTAAACTGTGTAGTTACGACCTTGAATAGATTGACAAAAATTTAAGACAACTCTTGGCCCTAAGTTAGACTCAGCGTAGTCACCAATTTTTCCTGTGTATATTTCAAATTTTAAGTTGTATCCATTTTCTGCACACATCATCCAGATCTTATAGCCTCTTTTAATGGGTTTTTTGGGCATGTATTGCTTCAATGTGCTGAGGCCTTTGAATTTGACCATGCTCTCGTCAATTGCCAAAGTAGGTGATGGCTTGTAATTTCGATCAAAGGTGTCTGACAAGCAGTTCAACAAAGGCCTTATTTTATATAATTTATCGAAATTAAGTTGACCTCTAGCAGGCATCAATGAATTGTCGTTGAGATGAAGGTTTGACAACAGCCAGCCAAACCTATGGACTGTCATAAATCTTGAAATATAGGGGTCGTGTAAATCAGGGGACGATGACCAATAGTCTCTATAACTGGGGGATTTTTTAATTCCCATTACTAAATTTAGTGCAATGAATTTTTTAATTTCCTGAACGGTTGTGGGTTGGTGATTTTTCCCGACTTGTTGTGCGTATAGATTGGTCTGGAAGCAGATATTTTCAATCAAACTAGGAGTCCAAAATTTCAGAAAAATTTCCAAAGGTGTGGGATTTTCCATCGTAAGAAAGTCATTATGTAGTCCTGTTTCTTCACGGAATTCACCAGGGAGGGCGGTATTGAACGTACGGCTCCATTTAGGCACGACTATAATCGCAGGTATGACAGGTGTAGATGCAGTTGTGCCTGGAACAGCAGCGGTGGATGACAAAACGGACATTGAGATATTAGGACTATACTGGGCAGATGGAGAAGACGATACTGGTCGGTTACGCGTACGCGAAAGATGAACATCAAAAGTAGATGGTGATTGTGAACCAGAAGGGCTGGATGTGCCTGCTATAGGGTGATCGAGTGTGGTAGATGAAGAAGACGCCGGGATTTGATTCCTCACACAAGATAGAGGCAGTTCATCATCATCATCGTCCGAAGAGGCGCTAACTGTGACATTTGCTAGATGCTCCTCCTGTAGATCCTCTTCCTCATTGTCTGAGCACCCATAACAACTGTCATCATCAGAAGGTATCTCTTCTAAAAGTATTCCTGCGATTTCTTCTTGGCGAAGACCTTTCTTCGGCATGGTGTATCTGTAAAATTATAAAATCAGAATAACCATGTTGTAAGACTAAAAAAATTACCTCAAGTACGGTGGTCGAAAAGCAAAACCACCAAAAAATTTCGATTTTACAAAAAAATACTATATTTATAGACATTTCTTATTGATAATTCAACAAATGAAATACAAGGGCACTAGAATTCATAAGAAATGGACAAAAATTCGAAATACATACCGTTATATTTCACTTTAAAGTCGGAGATCACAAAAAACCACAATTCGCTGGCAATTGTCAAACACATAACCAAACCGTGCAAAGCCACCTATTATCGCTATTGGAAACTAAATAGTAGAGAATCTATGTCTCACATGGCATTTAAAAAACTGGTCAATAGATGGCCGTTTTAGCATAATTATTTATTTTCAAGGTGGCCGAATTTTGAAACCACAGTACTTCAAAGAGTTAATGAGCATGTCTATCAGTACCATAAAGTATCCCAATATAGGAGCCATTTTTTCAGCGTAGATACGTATCGTAATGATTGGAAATTCACATTCTTGGTAGCGACTCCATGATGGTGCTTTGACCGTCCAACTAATATTCTGAATTTAGCAGCCTTTGTTTTAATATATTGCTTCATATGTAATCCACCTTTCCGTAATGCTAGGGACTCGTCAATTGAAATATTTTGGCTTGGTACGTAAAATTGTTGAAAGTTGGCAATCAAGCTATCTATTAAAGGCAATAATAAAGTTTCATGTCTTCGGGACTATGTCCTGATGTCCTATCTTTGTCTTTGTAATGCAAATATCTCGACAACTTGCAGTACCTCTTAAAAGTCAGTAATTTTCTAAACTCACTACCTTTCACCACGCAATTAGTTGAAAAAGATGAATTTATTGCTGGCTTATGAATAATGCCTACCATCTTGAAAAATGCAAATAAAATTAAAATCTCATTCCCGTCATTTGGGACTAGTGTATGGCATATGAATAATGAAAGAATAATGTCTAGCATCTTGAAAAATGCAAACAAAATTAAAATCTCATTCCCGTCATTTGGGACTAGTGTATGGCATATGAATAATGCCTAGCATCTTGAAAAATGCAAACAAAATTAAAATCTCATTCCCGTCATTTGGGACTAGTGTATGGCATATGAATAATGAAAGAATAATGCCTAGCATCTTGAAAAATGCAAACAAAATTAAAATTCATTCCCGTCATTTGGGACTAGTGTACGGCGTATGAATAATGAAAGAATAATGCCTAGCATCTTGAAAAATGCAAACAAAATTAAAATCTCATTCCCGTCATTTGGGACTAGTGTATGGCATATGAATAATGAAAGAATAATGCCTAGCATCTTGAAAAATGCAAACAAAATTAAAATCTCATTCCCGTCATTTGGGACTAGTGTATGGCATATGAATAATGAAAGAATAATGCCTAGCATCTTGAAAAATGCAAACAAAATTAAAATCTCATTCCCGTCATTCAGGACTGGTGTATGGCATATGAATAATGAATGAATAATGCCTAGCATCATGAATTCTTTTAAAGCTTTGCTGAGAATGGCCGCTCTGTTGAATTACATTTTACCTCCACTTTCCGACATTGTCTTAATTGTCTCCGAACAAATTGTGATTACATCATCAGAAGGATAGAAAAGACCTCCTTTATCTTTAAGTGCAATCAATACATGTTGGAACAATTTGTTCTATTGAATATACTGAGGTGATACAAGTTTCGCACATTATTTTTTTTGGATAAGGATCTGACAACATATCCTATCACGTTATGATCTGTCGGACAGAATCCGAAGAGATATCAATGGGATTAAACACAAAATTCATTCAAATATGTCAAAATCCTCTGAAACATTTTCTTCATCCGAAATACTTTATTCATCCTCGACTGTACGCCTATTTGAAGATTGATTTATAGATTTTATTGTCGATGAACTAGTTAATACAGAAATGTTATCTAAAGGAATGCAATTACCACTAAAAGAATCACGTTCCATGTGCAAGATTTTTTTTTATAAATGCCTTTAAATTGACGACTTATCGGATTATTATTGCATTCGCCGTGAATATTCCCAAATAGTTCTAAGTCGTCTTGACTGCACTTATAGAGTGGTAGAAAATTAAGTATTTTTTTAATCACTTAACTATTATTCTCTTTAATTATGCTCTCGATATCTATAAAGAATCCAATAAACCCAGTTTTTCTAATGGATAAAATAGCATTTTGCCCATTGTTAACGAGCTTTGGACGGTATCAAGCCGCTTGTCACAATCACATAGTTTTTTGTTTACGGCAAGTTTCTTTTTACCGTCTCCAGAGGATTCTTGTGGCTTGTCACAAGTATTGCAAAATAATGCATGCTGGCAGCAGGCTTGATGCGAATTTATATTTTTTGGGTGTAGACAAAAAACATTTCAATGAGTTGTTACGTCGCTACGGGTAATGTGGCATTGTTAAGAGTCACCATAGGTTATGTTTCATCAATTAATAGGATCAAAGTAAAATAACATTAAGTGTCAGGCTGTGTCATAACCTCTTGACATTGGTATTCTCACCTTTGAAGACAACATCTAGATGTCAGGGTGTGTCTAGATTATGTTGCTAGCTTATCATCAATACATCTGTGATGTATTGATGGATAAGCATGTTATATGTAAAGCGCCAAATTCTGAAGAAACCAGAATATGTCCACAGGTGCATTCAAGACGTTTATCACCCTGGAGAGTAGGAGAGCATAAAATTCTTTACAGGATGGGTGGGCACTGTGTCATATCCATCCTTACTTAAAGATGTGGGAAATTGGGTTATTTTATAAATAACAACCAGAAAGTTTCATTATTAGAAACAACATTCAATATATTAACTATTAGAGTGAACAACATTGAAAATCTTAAACTTATTACAAAGCAAAAACAATACTAAAACTTACCCCCTTATGCGACCTTGACCTTGGTAATCTAACTAACTGCCTAAAGAGTATGCATAATATACAGCACGTGGCGGAGCATGGCATCCCGTCCAGCAGCCAACAAGCTGCCTGATGAAATCAGTAAGATGACGAGATGCCCAACCTCCTGTGAGCATCCGGAAATCGAAAGATGTGCTGGTGAACGGCCTAGGTTCGGCCTCGCTTTAGATTTCTCACAAAGTTCTTGGTGTTTTGTTTCTAAATGACATCGGAGTTTGGCCAGTTTCATTGATTCGTTCGACAAAGTTCGTAGCATGTCATGCAATGAGGTCTTTCTTTCTTCACCGTTTAAATTGGTACTTGTAAAACAGAAAGTTAAGTATTCATCGCGATGTTTAACCAAGTCGAAGGTCTTTCATTTGCTTTGTCTAAATCGGAGACATTTGGTTTTAACCAGCGTTTCATTGTCACAATCTTTCGAAAAATGTAATTTTGTTATACTTATCTCCAGCGTCCAACGCAATACAAAACAAATCATGCACTAGTTGCAGGTGGGGGACGCAAGTGTTTCAGTCAGTCTCACACATTGCTCACTGTTGCATGTTCGCTGTGCTAAGTAAGCGTAACGATTATGAGACTTTTGGTGGCATTTATTTATTATTGTTAAATGGTCCTTATGTTAAAAATTTCTTATTGTTAAAAATTATTAAAAATTTATTATTTTTAAATGAGATGAGAATGCGGACCCCAGGGTCCGCGGACCACAGGTTAAGAAACACTGCTCTAAGTTATGATCTTGTCTGTCAGAATCTGGAAAGATATTAATTATGTATTTAAATTAATTTATTTGGATTAAACACAAAATTCATATCAAATATCTCAAAATCCTCGGAAACATTTTCTTCATCTGAAATACTTTCTTCATCCTCGACCGTACGCCTATTTGAAGATTGATTTATAGTTTTTATTGCCGATGAACTAGTTAATATAGAAATGTTATCTAAAGGAATGCAATTACCGCTGAAAGAATCACGAAGTTCCATGTGCAACCAGTTTTTTTTATAAATGTCTTTATAATATTATTGCATTCATTCATTTTTACAAATGTCTTCGGACTATATTGCATTCGCCGTGAGGACGAATATTCTCAAAGAATAGTTCTATATGATCTTGACTGCACTTATAGAGCAGTAAAAAATTAGGCATTGTTTTTTTTTTTATCACTAAACTATTATACAATTTAATTGTGCTCTCGATATCTACACCGAATCTAATAAACCCAGTTTTTCTATTGGATAAAATAGCATTTTGACCATCAGTGACCTTAACCCATTGGCCACAGAAATATTCAGCTAAAAAATTGGCCCTCACCACTGAATTAATTTTGTACCATAAATTTAAAATCTGCATTGGTGTACTAAATCTAATGTAACTTTTAAACCATCTATTCAAATCAATTAATTTCTTTAAATTTGTTTACGTATTGGTTTCAGGTGAATTAAAAATAAAAAAAATAAGTATGGGTAAATAAGGACTTTTTTTTCACATTTTTATTCATAAAGTTACAAAAAAACATAATACGCACAAATCCAACATTAATAATTTTTTTGTTTTACATAAATATAAACTTATAACTAAAAATTTAATTTGGTATGATAGTCCTCGAAGCATTCAGGGACGTGTAGGGCCACTTTGCAATTTTTGCATTGCCAGCGTGTTTGGGAAGTTTTATTCCTGGCCCGGCAAACCCGGAATTGTCTATTTGGGAGTCTCGTCCCTCCAGGTCCTAGAGGTATATGTTTTGGGAAATGACCCATTGGACCATCTCCCATTGAAGGTCGCCCTGCTGTACTTCGGTCAGGAAGAGACACCCTTTCTATGATCTGTTCTGCCATGTTGACCCTAAACTCATTGTAGTGCAGGGAACCAGAACCTAATTTCTTATAAATTTGATATGCTTGGAATAATGACATATCGCAAAGATAAAATATTTTCTTGTACCCTTTGAGATACCTACACGTAATGGGGAATGAAGCTAGACCTTGGTCCTGACGATCAACTCACCCCATGCATTGATTGTAATCAATAATGGCAATGTAATCAATGGGGTTTCAAGATTGGGTTCGACTTGCCTGTAGCATTCATAGATATGCCTTCATGAATGGTGGACAAGACTGTCGCAGGCGGTGGGGGGTCAGAGGGGGACATCTAGGTCTGCGAACGCGAGCCAGTCTAGCCAGGCGTTATCCTGTGGACCTCATCAATCCCGTTGGGGAATGAATGGAGCGGGCATTACACACTGGGCAACCATTGTGAGATTATTCAAAATGGGCCAAATTAATTGTGGAATGGAATAGAGTAATTCTCAAAGCTTCGGAAGCTTATTTGGAATTTTTGCTATCACTGCGAAATTCTTCAACATGGGCAAAATTATTTGTGAAGTGGAATAGAGTAATTCACAAAGCTTCGGAACTTGATTGAGATTTTAGGTACACACCGGGCATCCATTGCGAGATTCTTCAAAATGGGTGAAATTAATTGATTGGTTTTATGTAATGATTGATTAAAAGTAAGGTAAACCGTATCCCAATACAAGTGGAAAAGCAGTCAAGAAGTTAGAAGCAGTAACAATTTCAATTTTAAAAACTTAAACATGGCGATGTGACGTCCCGGTGACATCCCCTGCCCTCGAGATGCCACCGGAAAGTGAAAATCGCCCAGAACGGAAATCATTTCTACCAACCTGTTGCGCCCAAAGTATGGTTGTTAAAAAAAAACCCATAGACAATAATAAAACAATATGCGCCGTAATTATTTTCATAATTTTTATATTATTCCCCGCCGAGAATGATCGGTACTATTATTACTACGCGTGTTTGCTATGGGCTGCTTTGACGTATACATCTCGATATTGGTGCAAGCCGAAACTAAACATTCAAGGTCGGAAGTGCCACTAGAGGCCAACACGCTAGCATATTTATCCAAAAGACTATGCCTTGCCAATCGCACCAACTGTTGTTCAGATAATTTATAAAAAAACTAGATAAAATTACCTTTTAGATTTGTGTATTTGAAATACACTTTAGTTTTTAAAAACTGCCATATATTAAGATTCAAACGCGAAAAAAAATGTTTTTTTTTTTTTTTTTTTTACCAAAACATATTTGATGAAAGTGTACAGAAATTTATAAAAAAACAAAATTTAAAAAATACTGACCTTTTATATAATGAATTTGGAACGAAACTGTCACCTCATTTTTTCCTCGTGCATACAATAAAAAAATGATAAAAAATTTAAAAGTTTTTTTATTGCCAAAAAACTAACCTGAAAAAATAATACCGACTTTTATAACAGATTTCTTGCAACTCTAAAGACGTTAATTTCATTGATACGTTTAGGAACACATGTATCAGATATTAATATTTAAAAAAAAACACCACTTTTATGAAATTCACATAAAATAAAATACTTTAAATGTAAATTTGAATTTTCATGTTTTACATAAAATACTTATTGACATTTCAATTTTCAAAGTATGATTATGGTTATTATAACTTGACTAAAACTTATTAAAAACCACAAAAAACACGGGAAAAATATCAATTATGCGAATGTAATAGTGAATTAGTCATATTAATAGATATTTCGATCAGATTTGTGTAATATTTCTCACACACCCGCGAAGTGAGTTTTTTTTTGGCGGTTTCAACGCGAATGATGAATGCGAAGGCGCTGCCATCTAGCGGTTCTGTAGGAAAACAAACGATTAAATTATGTACAGTATGAAAAATTGCATTGTTGCCAGACTTAAAATACATTTTAAGATCAAATCTTATTAGTAATGTATTCGTGTTTTAGTGTATTTTGGTTTTATTCATGTTGCTGCTGCAACACAGGTTATCGGCCGTGCTGTGGTTTTTTTTTAGTAAGTCTGTAAATGTATGTATGTTATCGTGTTGTTGTGCTGAGTGTGTGTACTTGGAACGTATTCATGAATTCTGTGTCTGTGTGTATGATTTATTTATGAGACATGTATCTATAAAATATAATGCATTATGTTCATATAGTTTTCCTAACATTAACAGTTTGTTTTCCTTCAAAAAAATGTGTGATCTGTAGTGAAATAGTTTTTGATTACCTCGTTTTGCATTATCTGTAATTCATTTATGTACGTTTGTGCGTTTCCCCAGATTTCAGCCAAGTAATTATGTAAATGTAAGAGGTTATAATAAACTTTTTTTAAATTTATTTGTTTGGAAGCCAAGGGCACGCCCTAATTTGAAAAAAGGCGCGAAAATTTTGCTTCTCGAATTTTGCTTAAATATCCTTATAAATACGAAAATGAACTGATGTTGTTTTTTTTACATAAACCTGAATAGACATTCTACGTGAAAAACACATTTCAGTGATTGATAATAAATAAATACTTTTATATGCATTTGAAAAAGGAACAAAAATGCTAAAACTCACGACTTTTAGGTTTTGCAGCGGTCTGAAGTCACAGATAAATTAATTACAAAAAACTAGAGTTGCCATATGAATGAAATCTTTTACCCTACTTATAGGGATATTTGGCGCAAGCGATTTTGACCTTGTTTTCATACAGTTTCTTTATACATAAGGGTCAAAATCGCATTTAAAAGTTTTTATTTTTGAAATTTCATAGGGGACACCGGTGTCCCCATGGCCTCCCAGGGGTTACAGATATAATAACAGGCTAAACATGCTAATTAAGGGGGTGATTTTATCTTTAAAAGCCAATATATTTTTCCTGTATTGGGATTTGCAAGTGATTATTTTAGGTTTCCCTGTATAAACTTGTGCTTTTCTAATGTTTGTATATAATTTTGTCCTTTCCTTTTGAATGACTTTTGGTTCAACCCGTTGGGAAAATACAAAGAAACTCTGAAGAAAACCTGAACTTGAAAATTCATAGCTCGCATTTTCTAAACGGGCATTGTAATTATTGTACCTTAATGTAAAATGTTGATTATATAATGTATCTAGATGCAAAAAATTATCAAAATATAAAATGGGCTGAACACATTTATTAGTCATTCAAATAATTAAATTTAAAAACAAAAACAAATTTTCTTCAAAACTGTACAAATCACATGATATTATCAAATGGGGCAGTACAAATGGTAATATTCTAAAGTCACTAATTAAAACCCAAAAAGCTACCATGAAAATTATACTGAAAGGCTCTGTAAGATTTAGAACTGACAAAATCTTCAATAATCTTGACATACATATATCAATTAAATAACTAACTCTTATCTAAACAATACTACTTTACATTCATAAATCCCACTCTTATAATCACAGCAACATTATACCTAATGTAAAAAAAGGAAGATAATATCACATTTATTATTATACAACACATTTTCAATTTAAAGAGAATAAATAGAGTTAAGAAATAAAGATGGTTCTGATCATTCTCTATTCTGCCTCTCACCCTCTCCCCTCTCTGCCAGTCTACTTAATATTAGCATGAGCTGCGCAAACTGCTGGGCTCTCTCTTCCCTGTCTCTTTCTCGTTCTCTCGCCCTATCTTCCCTTTCTCTCACCTTCTCTTCCCTATCCCTAATCTTCTTCTCCATGACAAAAATGCTTATTCTTTCCACCATCTTATTAGAGGCTGACTGTGTCTCTGCGAGATTCTGTAAAAACAAAATCAAACTTAAAATGTTATCAAGTCACTAAATAGGAGGAAGGCCACAATTAATAAGAAATAGTGAAGTAAGTTCTCCTCACCATTATAGCACAATTCTGTTGCTCCATGAGCTCTTGAAAAGCAGCTCTCGTGGTCTCATGTGTGTGTAGTCGGTCTGAAAGTTTCATTATATATAATTGATGTCTCTAATATTAAAATTATAAAATAGAATATAAATATAACATTATATATTCTATTTTTATAATTTTATGATGTCTCTAATATTAAAATAATAAAATAGAATATAGATATTAATTGAACTATTAATATTTTTATCTACTTCGCGTCTACAATCATGATTGGTTATCCTTATATTCGATAGACTTGATTTGTATAAAGTTACTGCTACGAATCGAGGCCTCCTCCTTGGTCTCTGGGTCGATGCTTGGGGAAGAGGAGGTCTGTCCACTGTGTGTGGAGTGGTCGGCGGTGAAGGGCTAAGCACAGGGTTCAGGTATTCACCCTGCACTCCACCACTACCACTCGGAACACAAAGCTCCTCCACCATACCCTCATCCTCCTGCTGCATCTCAATAGCCGGTTCGTCACCGTCAACTCCCATCAGTGCCAGAAGAGATCTCTGTAAAACGAAATAAACATATGAAATTCTAGATATGATTTTAAATTTTCAAAAATAAATAAGGAACATAACAAATTGTATGTCATGAAATTTCTTTGTTTCTTTATGTGATAACACATAGAATGTAAACTAGTAAATTAGCAAAAGCATTGAGTATGAGAGCACGGGTGTAGTTATAAAATAATTAAAATACGTACATCATCATTGGGCAGGTTGTCCGGCACATTCAGTCCTTCCACTGCAGCTCTGCCCATTAGGCTGAGGACTTTCTCCTCCAGCTCAGACAACGTACTCCTCTCCGACGTGTTGCCGGTCTGCAGGCGGTCTCTCCGTATTTTGGCAACCTTGGTCCTGATGTTACATTTTAATGTGCTCCACACCTGAAACGAATATTTCATTACAGTACACAAATCAAATAAATATTAATGTTATATTTATATAGCACGGTTTTATGTCATTTCACTTCAATGGGGTATTTCCACAAACGAGGAATTCTGTTGAAAATGTACGGAATATTTAAAGATTATTTTTCTGATTTTAATAATCCTACTAAAAATGTTTGATTTTTATGTTTTAATTCAATATTATTGATTTTAAAAACGATCTAAAAGTGATCAAATCAAAACGGCCCATGGTTGGGAAATGGGTTTGTGACGTCACAAGTGTCGCTAAGCTGAACTAGCATAAATAAACACTGTCAGTGAGCGTCCTCACTCATGACGTCACACGATAGCCACGCCCCAAAATATCGTTTTTGCAGTAATTCCAAAATGGGAAACTTTAACTCGCTGTAGAAAATTTATTCGTCAACATAAAAATAAAATAAAAATGCTGTAATCATTGTAATTTTTTGCTTAATTTTTTTAAGCAATAAAAAAAACACGTAGAAATACCAATAATCAATTTAAAAATAATACTGCAATGCTCCCTTACGAGTCCATTACAAAATATTGATAAAATAATATTTATTTATTTCTATGTATTACAGTATTTACCTATTAATTAACATTTTTACATAATAGATAAATTTTGAAAACATTTTTACATAATATATTTTACAATTTTATTATGTTGGGTGTATGGTAGGTTTGCGAAGGTGAAACTGTGGATAGGTATTGTATGTTTCGTGAACACCTCACTAGGAGAACCTGTGCTGAGGTGTTTACGTGTTTATTTATGATTATGTGTGACAAGTAT
Organism: Limnephilus rhombicus; assembly: GCA_929108145.2. Taxonomy (NCBI): domain Eukaryota; kingdom Metazoa; phylum Arthropoda; class Insecta; order Trichoptera; family Limnephilidae; genus Limnephilus; species Limnephilus rhombicus. The sequence goes on along the minus strand of OV815292.1, from coordinate 16,843,507 downwards.
TAATGTGTTGTAGTCGAAAGTTTTATATTTATTTTATTTAATGGTTATTGTACATTGGTTATTAAGAAATTAATCTTTATGTTTGGTTTGGAGTAAATAGGTTTTGGAAAAATAGTGTTCCTTTAGCTTTTATCCAGACTGTGATTTGTTTTTTTAGTTTATTTGTTGGTGAATAATCAGCAGATTGTTTCAAAGAAGGTGGCATGCTGTTATATAGTTTGATAGAATAGTAGTTAAAGGATCTTTGTCCGTGGGTCGTGTGTTTTAGCGGGATGTTGAGTGTTAGGTTTGTTGAAGACCGGCTTGTTAATGAGGACTGAGAAAGTAAAGGGATATGAAGTTTGAATTTGAAGAGCTGAAGAATTAGCATATACGATTTAGCATAGAGTTGTCTGATTGACAAAACATCGAGCATCTTGTAAATTTTTTCAGAGTCTGTATCATATGCTACTTGAAGTATTAGTTTGATTATTGCCTTTTGTGCCTTTTCTAGCGGATCTAGAGAAATATTACTTGCACTTCAAGACAGAAGACCATACATGATTAAAGATTGGGAAAGAGCAAAGTAGATAGATCTTAATATTGTGCATGGGAAGATATTTTTTATATTATTTAAAAGATACATGATTTTTTTAAGCTTGGATGTAATTAAGTTAATGTGGTCATTCCAGCGTAGGTTTTCGTCAATTATCACGCCTAGATATTTTATTTGTTTGACATTTTGTATGATTTCGCAATTGCACGATGAGAAGGGTTGGGAGCAGTCGTGTATTTTCAGAGTGAAGGTTGGAGGAGGTTGACCTCTTTGAGTTATACTATGTGTTATGAATTTAGTTTTTTTTGTATTTAGAGTAAGTTTGTTTTCATTGAGCCATTGTTTGATGACAGCAAGACTTTTCTCAGCTTTAAGGAATGCCTTGATCCATGAGTCAGCTTGACAAAGTATTACGGTGTCATCAGCGAATGTCACAATGTTGCCTTCTGTAATTAGTTCACAGATATCATTGATGTAGATAAGAAACATTATGGGACCTAGAACACTACCCTGGGGCACTCCGTAACTGATCGGAAGGGGTTCACTTTTCACTTTGTTGATAATGACTTGTTGAGTTCTCTCTGACATAAAACTTTTCAGTAAGTTAAGTTCATTTCCAGTTATGCCGAGTTTATTAAGTTTCTTAAAAAGTATATTGTGAGATATTGTATCGAAGGCTTTACATAAGTCTAGATATATTGAAATTACTTTTTTCTTTGAGTCAAGGTTAGAGTTAATAAAGTCTGTTACTGAGGTTAAAGCTTGTTGTGTACTTCTGTTCTTTCTAAAGCCATGCTGGTTCTTCGAGAGTAGATGGTTTGTTTCTAGGTAGTGGTAGAGCTGTTCTTTGATGGCTTTTTCCAGAATTTTGGACATAGTATTTAGAAGAGTGATAGGTCTGTAGTTGTTGATGTCATTTTTAGGTCCTGACTTATAGATAGGAATTACTAGTCCATTTTTTAAGCAGCTAGGAAAAATACCTTCTTTTAGGCTACGATTTATCAGGTATGTAAGTGGATTGAGGAGTTGGTCACTTAGAGTTTTAATGGTTTTAGCATCTATGTTGTCAGTACCTGCAGCTGAGCTATTCTTTAATGATTGTATTATTTTAATCGTCTTATCACATGAGATGGTTTGGAGTTTAAATTGTATATCTTTATTGGAGTTAGGAGTATCTTGATGGTTAGATGAATGTAGATTCTCTGCCACAGTACTTGTAATGTTTTCTGCCAGAATGCCTCCAATATTTGTGTAATGATTGTTAATGTAATTTAAAACTAGTGTAGGATTGTTGTGGAAGAGGATTTCTTCATTGTTAATGACAATATTTTTGATATTATCATCATCGAAATTGAGTGCAAGTACTTTCCTTTAGTATTGACCATACACTTTTGGGATCGTAATTGGATTCTATCAGTTTATTTTTGAAATGTAGCTCTTTAGCTTTTCGTATAATTTGGGTGGATAGATTTCTATATCTTTTGTAGAATGAGTAGAGAATAGTATCAGAAGGGTTGAGTTTGACTTGTTTGTGTAACTTATCTCTTTTTTTAATACAGTTTAAGATGCTTTGGGTTATCCAAGTTTTTAGTTTTTTTTTGCGGTGGTGAATAATTTTTGTTGATGTCTTAGTATTTTGTGTGATGATGGTTTGTAAGTATGTAATGAAGTAGTGCCAAGCCTTATCGGTTGACGTTATACTCCTTAAATGCTTCCACGATTGTTTATCTAAACATGATTTTATGTTGTCATAGGCAATATTCTTAATTGTGAAATAGCGTTGAGTAGGCAAATTTGGAGTTAGTGTAGTCAGGCCTAGTAAAGTTGTGTAGTGGTCCGTAATGGAGAATTCGCAGACTATACTTTTAATATAATGTTATGATTTTACCATAATGTGGTCTATACAAGACTCAGTGTTATTGGTTACCCTAGTGGGGGTATTAATAGTACTGAAGATACCATGTTGCATCAGCATCAAAAGGTAATCGTGGTTTTGTGGGTGACCATTAGGCAGTAGATTAATATTAAGGTCACCGGCTAATATGATAAGGAATTTAGCTTATTAAGATGACTATTAAGGGAAGATATGAATGGTGCGATATCATGGGTGGATGGTGATCTGTATAGTGCAAGTATACATGTTTCTTGGTTGACGATTATTTGTAAACAGTTTGAGTTATCAATGAAAATTTCAGAAACTAAACTACTGTGGAAAATCGTCATCCACAAATGAGGAACAACAGGTGAGGAATGAAAGATAATGTTCGAGTAGATATTTATTGGGTTCTGAGGCGGAGCTCAAAGAACACAAGTCATACAAAGCACACACATATAAAAGGTACAGTGAAAGTTGATTGAGGGACACGAGAGCGGTTGGTTTAATGCGGTTATCGATAGCGCGTCCGGCGGGGATCTGTCCATCGCCGCACGGCCTTTCTCGAAGCTTCTCCAATCTTCGTTTTCTTTTCTGCCGCGCTTGGCAGCACCGGCGATGTGGCGTGACACTGGTGACGTGGAGTGACGTCACGGGGTTCCTGCCGTGTGCAGGGCTGTCGCCGAGGTACAGGGCAGGGGTGTCGCCACACTACTAAGGTTGTTATGAAGATAGATCACAACACCGTCGTTTTGTTTTTTATTATTTGATGTGTGGTACTGGGTGTAATTTTGTTTGTGTTTCTGGATGAAGGCGTTTGTAATCCAACATTCTGTAAGAATAATGATATTAAAATCTGTAGTAAAAGTGTTGGTTAGGATGTCGAGTTCATCGTAATTTTTGTTGAGAGAACGTATGTTTTGATTTAGTATAGTTAGTGAAGGTAGGCTAGTGAGGATTGTATCACATACATAATATGAAATACAATATTTAACAAGCAATATCAAGAGAACAACATTTAACAATAACAGTGCTGTTGTAGCAAACACAGGACAATAATAATAGACAATAACGGTGATATTTTAGCACAGGACAAAACAAGAACTTTAAAACTAAAATATAGTATACTAACAGAAGGCAGTTTGCATTCAGAAATGAAATTCTCTATAACATTAACAAAATCATATTCAAAACTTTTAACTTACTTTTTGCCATTGCGCGGTTGTTTTGGGTGGACCAGCATTATTTAAGGTTGTGATGAGGGTTTGCCAAAATGCGGCTAGATTCTCCTTGCCGTGCATACCGACAAAACGGTTTGCCGCGAAGAGCGGCTCTGCCAACATCGCATCATACTGTGTGGCCGTTGTGCGAGCGGATCGCACAGCTTTTTGTATGTTGATCAAACTTAAAAGAGAATAGAATTTACATCACAAATCATTTACGTACCTTTCTTAGGTTTGCACACACAATAATAAACACAAAATATAATAATACAAGAACTCAATCACTTTTTACTTGCTTTTAAAAATTTCTAACGTCAATTGTTTGTACAGACATAATTATTTAATATCATTGTTAATTGAGTTTGAATGTGATGTGTTTGGGGTGAAATGCACAAAAATAATATTTATATGCTTTTATAAACAATATAGGATTTACTTGCCTAATTTTATTGAATTTACAAGAACTGACTTTTTCTTAGGTTTTAAAAATTTCTAACCTCAAACTTTATACACAGACATAATTATTTAATATCATTGTTAATTGAGTTTGAATGTGAATGTATTTGGGGTGAAATGCACAAAAATAATATTTATATGCTTTTATTTAAACAATATAGGATTTACTTGCCTAATTTTATTGAATTTACACGAACTGACTTTTTCTTAGGTTTTAAAAATTTCTAACCTCAAACTTTATACACAGACATAATTATTTAATATTGTTGTTAATTGCGTTTGAGTCTGGAGTGAAAATCAAACAAATAATATTTATATGCTTTTATTTACATAATATAGGTTTTACTACCTCATTTTATTGTATTTTACTTCAAACAACTTTCGAATAATAAGACAAACATTTATCGGCAGACGAAAGTAATTCCCCGTCGGATGACAATTTTAGAAGTAGTGAAGGAATAACAAAGTGATTACTTATCTAGCGAGGTAGGTACCTTTTACGAAACGAAAATCTTCGATAAACGGCTTTTTTATGTTATTTTAAAATAAAATAAGATGTGATTAAAATGCAATACAATGTTAAGTCATTGTTACAAAAGTTTTGGTTGACAACCTCGCGTTATTAGATTGGGTTTCATTTATCAGTGTTTTCAAAAAATCTCTAACCCAATTTTTTACTAGGTCTCTCTCCTTAACACGATTATGTAAGGATAGCGCTCAAATGCGGGAGAACCGGAATCGCTCGCTTGTAAGGCGGCGCAAAATACGCAAACCTTACATTGTTGGCGAATGCTAGCATTTAGGTTAACGCAAAAAGAACCAGAATCGCGCTCCTGCTTCTTTTTGTGTTGAATAAAAAATATGGGCTTGTTGTCGCATAACTGCCAAAGTAGATTCCGGTACAATCTTCCTTTCCTCTAATAAAACTAACTCTTCCTTCCTATAGTTGTTGATGTTTGGAATCGCCAATTTGAATTGTTAAGAAGAGAAAAAAAAAATTATTTCGAAAATAATTAATATTTTGTAAAAAAAAACATCCTGTATTTAAATTATAAATGTTCGCAAAAGGAGAAAGTAATTAACAATTATGCAAGTCCAATGTTATTTAATAATTGAATTATACTCCGCAACATTCTATCATCAAAATATATTATACGTCCGACACTAATTAAATGGTTATTACTTAAAATTTTCATCAAAACAACCAAAGTACGACTGATAATTAAAAATAAGCACACGAAAATCAGTGTTGCCATCAATACATGCCAAATTGACAGCTCTCCGAATGTCAATAACATGTGTAAATAGAACCCGTTGTTTCAAGTTTCTGTCACTAGGGCAAACTGTAGCTTCGATATGATGTTTGTTTCCGAACAAGTATCAAAGTAAGTCATCAAATTATTTAGTTGGCAACGATGACGGAAGTGGCACTAATTAGCAAACAAATTAGGAAAGAAGATAAATCAAAGTAGACCCTTATATTATCATTGAAAACAACCGGAAATATGTCAAATTCAATAAATTAATTATTCTATCAATAAAACAACACACGTGAAAATTTAACGTCTTTTTTGACATGATAATTAAAATGAGTTTTACGAAAATCTTTTGTGGAATTTGAATTATTGGCGTTAGCATTACTTGCATTGGAATTTGAAGCCACCGATTTATTTAATTGGTTTCTGTCATTTAAACGAGCTTGCCTAACCCTTTTAGGGTCGCAATATCTGGTTTTATGTTAAGTGCCAGTTTTTGAATATTACGCGCAGACATGTTGCATTGTGGGATATCAAGGATCTCCTCTTCTGGAAATTTTTTGGATAATCGACTATTTAACGACAATATTTTGGTAATGAATGCTCCAATAGATTCCTTAGAATCTTGATAAGTGGTCCTTATTTGTGCCTTCTTTCAAAGTCCAGAAGCTCAAATTCTTCTTTGATTCCTGCTTCTATATCTTTCCAGGAATTAAAAGTGGGACTATTGACACGGTACCAGTGCACGGTACCAATGCACCTCCTTCGAACAATTCAAATGCTCCATTAAATAAAGTAATGCTACTTACTCCCCGTGATTGTGCGAGTTCTCTGACGCGTTCCAGGAATTGTCTAACACAGGTCATTCTGTCATATTTTAAGTCCCATTTATATAATGGTACCACCGGAATGCTGGATGTTTGCATATTTGTCAGAGTGGAAGTCTGGGCGTCGGGTTCTTTCGCCTTATTTTCTGCCATCTTAGCATTGACCTGACTCCTTGTTTCCATCGGAGTTATAAAGTGTACCTATATGCTAAAGATCAGAATAGAAAAACTTATTAGTATTAAATCCCTATATTCCCTTTATAAATCCTTGTTAAGTTGACAGGAACTGCCACGACTTATAAAATAATGGGCACGGAGTTCAGAGTGATTATAAACTGTGTAACTTTATATAATTGAAATTTATAGAAACTCACCGAGTCCTCGCTGAACAGCAGGCATTCTCGAGATACAAAACCAAAAAAACCACCATACATTTTCTAGTTCACTGACACGTGTTTAAAACCTACCGACCTTATACAACACTATCCAATATTGTAAATTTTTTTATAAAGGGGAAAAAAAAGAAACCCACGTTCGCACCAACTGTTACTGATTAACTTCTTAATGCCTTATATTTAATGCTGAAAAAGAACATGATGTTGAAATCTCAAAATACTAGAATATGAAAGTCAATATAATTGTAACGAAGGTTAGGTTTTATTGTAGATGATTGTACAAAAGATGCATGATTTTACTTCAAATTAAGACTATACACTTAGGGAACGTACCCATACTACGTGACACGTTTAGGGGGGGGGGGGGGTTAAAAATTGCAAAAAGTTGGTCACGTAGTATGGGTACGTTCCCTTATGAGTTCAGGGTACCTAGCATGGTCGATCGATATAGGTTTTATCGAAACTGTCGGTAACTTGTCATCGCTCCCGAGCGCGACTGCAGGCCGTTAACGAAAAAATAAAAGTTCACGTCAAATAAATTAGGAACCCTTAGTCGTTTTGAACTGTTGTTTGTTAGTTAGCGGTATTCAGTCGTGCTCGGGAACGATGACAAGTTACCGACATTTTCGATAAAACCTATATCGATCGACCATGCTAGGACCCCTGGGCATGGTTTCGAACTCGAAGAGTTCTATTTAATTCCTTTTTCATATTCTAGAATTAACCAAAATTACTAATAGCAAAGCTAATGCATGTCAAGATTTCTCCTATGTAAAATTGTGAACAACTTACTGGTTAATGGGCGCCATACTCCTGTGAAACTTTATTGTCAACTATTTTATTTCTAACTATGGTGGTTGATCATCGGCTTTGTATCTCGAGAAGTCGCCATCCTACCGCTGAACGAGGAACTCGGTCCGTCTCCCGTAAATCAAATCTTGGAACTGCCGTTGTCAAACTTGTCTCTGGTCGCGGTTAAAAACCATTGAGTCACGTCGGCATAGAATTCCCGTGACTAAAGTTTGACTGCGTTACAAAATGTAGAATGTATAGCTGCACAATGTTGGACTTTAGGTTCAATGTCTGCAGCAAAAAAGTCAAAAATATACCATTTGAAGGGATAGATTCCACTAACTTTGAATCCATTTGCGACAATCTCTCCAGTTTGGCATTTTCGATAAGCATTTCCAAATAACTCTGTTATGTCATACATATATTGTCAAAGGTCGTGAGTTTATGTAGCCACATATGAATTTCTTCACTGTATAGGCCTTCAGAAAACTCAGGAATGACCTGTCGAGGGGTTGAATTTTGTGTGTACAGTGAGGAGGGAGTGATATTACAGAGACATGATTCATTCTTGCTAAATCTACAACCTCTACGTTTTTTGTGTGGTTTTAGTGACCATCCAAGATTAACAAAACCGGAGAGCTCTCGCTTGGTTTAGTTTTGTCAATGAAATGTAAAAACCATTGAGTAAATAGATGAGTTTGTATCCACCAAAGGTGGATGACATACTCCGACAGACCCAGCCAGGGATCCTTTCATGAGCTATTGATTCATATTTTTGCGGTGAAAAATTATCATTGGAGGCACATATATGCCCGATGCGCTTGTTTGTTGGTTTTTTCCTTAGATTCATCAATTGTTTCCGCTGAATAAAAGTTTGGTCTTGGTTAGTTTCTTTTTTGTATAGTATACATATGCTTGACCTTTTGGGGGTTCAGGAGCTCAATTTTTATAGGTCTGGCCTTGTCGCCTTTCCTAACTCCCAATGGTATACCTTAATATTATCCTGAAGGTTAACATCGTCAGTTTTCTTAAGAATATTCCGAACATTGTTGGTGTCATTTGTTTAGTTATAAGGATTATAGGAGTACTCCAGTGTGCTCAGGTGCCTCACCTCGTCTCCTGGTCGCGGCACTCCCGTCCCACTGCTGGAGGTGTAACTCCAGTTTGCAGGGAAGGGACGCAGGAGGCAACTACACCTGCAGTATCCCAAAGCGTGGGGGTTTCTAGAACTGTGTTGCGATGTACTCAAATATGTGAGTCACATAACATCCTCTCCAGTAGTGCTGCAGTCTTTTCTTCGTCCACTAGCTTGTTCCCTTTGGAATAGAGTGCATTTAATTCACAAAGCTTCGGAAGAATTATAGGAGTACTCCAGCGCGCTCAGGTGCCTCACTTCGTCTCCTGGTCGCAGTACTCCCGTCCCACTACTGGAGGTGTAACTCCTCTTACCAGGGAAGGGACGCAGTATCCCAAAGCGTGGGGGGTTTCTAGAACTGTGTTGCGATATGCTCAAATATGTGAGTCACATAACATCCTCCAGTAGTGCTGCAGTCTTTGCTTCGTCCACTAGCTTGTTTGTTCCCTTTGTAATAGAGAGCGTCTAATTGACAATGCTTCGGAAGCTTGATTGGGATTTTAGTTACACACTGGGCATACATTGCGAGATTCTTTAAAATGGATGAAATTAAGTGATTAGTTTTATATTATGATTGTTTAAAATAAGGTAAACCGTATTTTTTATCAATCCTTTAGTTAACATAAGCTTCTCGGATCAATTCTCCCAAACTGGCGTAAAGTTTATAGTTATCCAGGATTACAGGAGTACTCTAGCACGCTCAGGCGCCTCACCTCGTCTCCTGGTCTCCGTACTCCCGTCCCACTGCTGGAGGTGTAACTCCCGATAGCAGGGAATGGACGCAGGAGGCAACTGTAGGTGTACAAGATAATAATCATTATTGAATCATAACTGGGGTTTGCAATTCTTCTTGCTTCCGGACTCCTTCCAAATTTGAGATCGGCGAAATATTGTCATCGTCCATGACGGTCGTATTTCTCATACTGTCGTTGTACGTGACAATAACATCGTCGTACGTTGGCATAAATATTAACGTTGTACAGTTGTTATGTTACTGTCGTCTAATTCTCATACTGATACGTCAATTTCAAAAAATGAGTCCAAATAATGGCTGGTTCACACTTCTGGCATCCTCCCAGTCCACCAGCTACTGATGTTGGGAATGGCACGATATCTCTTCAAACAAATTGTGATTGCCCTCGGCGATTAACTCACCATGGTATCCCTACACACTGGGCATCGATTGTTTTCAAAATGGGCGAAATTAATTGTGGAGTAGAGTGGAATAGAGTAATTCACAGAGCTTCTTAAGCTTGATTGAGATTTTAGCTACACACTGGGCATCCATTGTGTTCAAAATGGGTGAAATTAATTGTGGAGTGGAGTGGAATAGAGTAATTCACAAAGCTTCCGAAGCTTGATTGAGATTTTAACTACACACTGGGTACCCACTGCGAGATTTTTCAAAATGGGCGAAATTAATTGTGGAATAGAGTAATTCACAAAGCTTCGGAAGTTTGGTTGGGATTTTAGCTATACACTGGGCATCCATTGCGAGATTCTTTAAAATGGGTGAAATTAAGTGGTTTTCTATTATGATTGATTAAAAGTAAGGTAAACCGTATTTTTCATCAATTCCGTAGTTAACATCTTCTCGGATCAATTCTCCCAAACTGGCGTAAATGTTATAGTTATCCAGGATTACATGAGTACTCCAGCATGCTCAGGCGCCTCACCTCGTCTCCTGGTCGTGGTACTCCCGTCCCACTGCTGGAGGTGTAACTCCCGTTAGCAGGGAAGGGACGCAGGAGGCAACTACACGTGCAGTATCCCAAAGCGTGGGGGGTATCTAGAACTGTGTTGCGATGTACTCAAATATGTGAGTCACATAACATCCTCTCCAGTAGTGCTGCCAGTCTTTGCTTCGTCCACTTGTTCCCTTTGGAATAGAGTGCATTTAATTCACAAAGCTTTGGAAGGATTATAGGAGTACTCCAGCGCGCTCGGGTGCCTCACCTCATCTCCTGGTCGCAGTACTCTCGTCCCACTGCTGGTGGTGTAATTCCCGTTAGTAGGGAAGGGTGGCAGGAGGCAACTACACATGCAGTATCCCAAAGAGTGGGGGCTTTCTAGAACTGTGTTGCGATGTGCTCAAATATGTGAGTCACATAACATCCTCTAGTAGTGCTGCAGTCTTTGCTTCGTCCACTAGCTTGTTTGTTCCCTTTGTAATAGAGTGCATCTAATTGACAAAGCTTTGGAAGCTTGGTTGAGATTTTAGCTACACACTGGGCATCCATTGTGTTCAATATGGGTGAAATTAATTGTGGAGTGGAGTGGAATAGAGTAATTCACAAAGCTTCCGAAGCTTGATTGAGATTTTAGCTACACACTGGGTACCCACTGCGAGATTCTTCAAAATGGGCGAAATTAATTGTGGAATAGAGTAATTCACAAAGCTTCGGAAGTTTGGTTGGGATTTTAGCTATACACTGGGCATCCATTGCGAGATTCTTTAAAATGGGTGAAATTAAGTGGTTTTCTATTATGATTGATTAAAAGTAAGGTAAACCGTATTTTTCATCAATTCCGTAGTTAACATCTTCTCGGATCAATTCTCCCAAACTGGCGTAAATGTTATAGTTATCCAGGATTACATGAGTACTCCAGCATGCTCAGGCGCCTCACCTCGTCTCCTGGTCGTGGTACTCCCGTCCCACTGCTGGAGGTGTAACTCCCGTTAGCAGGGAAGGGACGCAGGAGGTAACTACACGTGCAGTATCCCAAAGCGTGGGGGGTTTCTAGAACTGTGTTGCGATGTACTCAAATATGTGAGTCACATAACATCCTCTCCAGTAGTGCTGCCAGTCTTTGCTTCGTCCACTTGTTCCCTTTGGAATAGAGTGCATTTAATTCACAAAGCTTTGGAAGGATTATAGGAGTACTCCAGCGCGCTCGGGTGCCTCACCTCATCTCCTGGTCGCAGTACTCTCGTCCCACTGCTGGTGGTGTAATTCCCGTTAGTAGGGAAAGGTGGCAGGAGGCAACTACACATGCAGTATCCCAAAGAGTGGGGGCTTTCTAGAACTGTGTTGCGATGTGCTCAAATATGTGAGTCACATAACATCCTCTAGTAGTGCTGCAGTCTTTGCTTCGTCCACTAGCTTGTTTGTTCCCTTTGTAATAGAGTGCATCTAATTGACAAAGCTTTGGAAGCTTGGTTGAGATTTTAGCTACACACTGGGCATCCATTGTGTTCAATATGGGTGAAATTAATTGTGGAGTGGAGTGGAATAGAGTAATTCACAAAGTTTCCGAAGCTTGATTGAGATTTTAGCTACACACTGGGTACCCATTGCGAGATTCTTCAAAATGGGCAAAATTAATTGTGGAATAGTGTATTTCACAAAGCTTCGGAAGTTTGGTTGGGATTTTAGCTATACACTGGGCATCCATTGCGAGATTCTTTAAAATGGGTGAAATTAAGTGATTGGATATTATGATTGATTAAAATAAGGTAAACCGTATTTTTCATCAGTCCCATAGTTAACGTAAGCTTCTCGGATCAATTCTCTCAAACTGGCGTAAATTTTATAGTTATCCAGGATTACAGGAGTACTCCAGCACGCTCAGGCACCTCACCTCGTCTCCTGGTCGCGGTACTCCCGTCCCACTGCTGGAGGTGTAACTCCCGTTAGCAGGGAAGGGGGACAGGAGACAATTGTAGGTGTGCAAAATAATTATCATTATTGAATCATAACTGGGGTTTGCAATTCTTCTTGCTTCCGGACTCCTTCCAAATTTGAGATCGGCGAAGTATTGTCATCGTCCATGACGGTCCTATTTCTCATACTGTCGTTGTACGTGACAATAACATCGTCGTACGTTGGCGTAAATATTATGCCTTAGCCCAATCTCAACTACAATATGGTCTTATCGGATGGGGAAGCTCATGCGATTCCACTATAAAACCAGTCCTCATAGCACAAAGGGCAATTCTGAAAATTATACTTAGAGTACCCATCAGAACCCCTACAGACTATGTTTTTAAAGCGCTGAATTTAATGTCACTGAAACAATTATATACAAAAGATATTCTAATGTACGCATTCAAAAATCAGGATAACTTTACACAGACAAACTCGGGCCGATTCACAAGATCTACATTACAACATACATTCTACCAACCTACAACTAAAACGACTTTTGGACAAAGAAATATGGAATACTTCTCTGTAAAATTATTTAATTTACTCCCTCTTGCAATGAAAACCACAAAAAAAATAACCGCCTTCAAAAGAAGCATAAAAATATGGATTATGGACATGGGAAGGAAGAAAATAGATTCAATTTTGCAACCCAACAAAGAATAATGCTTTGTTTTGTACTTTCTTTTAGATATAACTTAATAATTTCCCTTGGCAATATTCTAACATAGATTAGGTATTTACTTATAATTAAAATAATAAACCTTGTACAATGTGTCCTTAGAACGGGGTACCCCAGTTAGGACACATTTTCTCTAAAAAACTGTAAAAAAAAATATATATAAATATAAATAAATAAAAAAAAAAAATGTTAACATTGTACAGTTGTTATGTTACTGTCATCTAATTCTCGTACTGATACGTCAATCCAAAAAAATGAGTCCAAAGAATGAAAATTTTTACCTTACAATAAAACTTATATTATGTACTTAGCTTTATTTAAAACCTATATAGTGAGATAAACATTACCATTTTGCAGCCAAATCGACGTTTCTTACCAATATTCGTGTGAAATTCTCAGTTCAAATCTCCCGCCAATGTCACCTGGCAGTCCCACAAGAATCCGCTAGGCGGCATTGCCAGCACGGCGTGGGGACGCCAATGATTATGCGTCATTAGATCTCATCAGGCAGCCCTTGCCTAGGTTTTAAATAAAGCTAAGTACATAATATAAGTTTTATTGTAAGGTAAAACTTTTTCATTATGTAGCATAGGCTTTATTTAAAACCTATATAGTGAGATATTGTTTGTTATCGCCTGGTGACATGATGCTAATGTGAATCAATTGCAATATTTATATGCTAGAAAATAGAGGCAAGATTTCTAGAAATCAGCTAACCAGTTACAGAGGTTGAAAAAGTTTAGCAACTGATGGGTCATTGATGGTTCGGCCAGCTGATTCTGCAATTTCCCTTCTGTAGAACCTAGCAAAGGTATTGGGAGTTCTCCAGTTGCCACGCGACAGTATGTCATCTAGTTTATATTTCTGCAACCAGTTCAGGGATGCCACCGCTGAACGGATGCTGCCAGGTGGATCCTCTACGCCGGCATCTCTGAGAACTGTCCTAATCCAACCAGCAATCAATGCCCTGGAGGCCGCCTTCGCCATCCCACAAGTTGTACGATACGATACGATACGATACGATTGTACCCCCCGGCCAGGAGTACTCCCGTCCCGGTAAGACCGGTACACCGGGGGGCACTGATTTGTAAGGACTGGAAGACGTGCTCTAAGGATGGGTGGGAGGTTGGAATTTAATCAGCCGGTATACATGGCAACCTTATGAGCCAATCTAGGAATGTGGGATGGGCAGGAATGGGATGGGTTGAGCATTGTTTGTTTCCCCCCTTCCCTCACATAGTTCCTCCCTATCTCTGACGTTTCTTCCTTGTTCCTTTTTCCTCTTCCTCATTTCCTGTTTATTCTGCAGGGTCACTGTTGTCCGAGTCCGTTTCGTTCATGGTGTATATTTTCTGAGTTGACTCTCGAAGTTTATCTTTGTCTTTAGCTATTTCCTTCCATTCTTCCAGCGTTTTGTCAAAGTACCTCATGTCGTGCTGTAAAGAGTCATTCCACGTATAGATGGGTCTTCCAATTTTGCGTTTCCCTGCAGAGTAATTCCAAGCTGCTGTTAATAGGTGCGGCGTCTTTCGTCTTAAGATGTGCCCAAGGTATCCTAATCTGTAAGTTTTTATCTTCTTGGTTATTGTTTTACCTGCTAGTATTCGGTGTATTTTCTCTTTGGGTGCGTTCCTAGACTCTTCCAGCATTTGTTTTAGGATGTATCGTTCGTATTTACGTAATCTCAATCTATTAGATTTGGTAAGAGCGGCGGCTTTTAATCCGTATATCATTGCCGGTGCAATGGTCATGATGTAGATTAGTCTAGTTGTGTGCCAATCTAGTTTCAACCTAACTAAGAATGGCATTATGATTTTTGTATTTTGGACCGCCTGTTTGCATCGCTTCTTGATTGTGTCTTTCCTGCTCACTGTTGAGGTTATGTAAGTTCCTAGATATTTTAGTTCTTTTTCAGGTTTCATCAGGGTTCCTCCTACGTTATACCAATGTGGTTCTGGAGCTGTTCTCATTGGGTTTCGGACTAATAGTTTGGTTTTGGTTTCATTCAGGGTCAAGCCAACTGATTTCAGCAGCGGTTTCAGTTTTTCGATTATTTTACCAAGTATGTCAGTGTTATTTGCCAGTATAATTATATCATCTGCGTATGATAATATAATTGGAAGGATTATTCTGAGATCTTGATCTAGATTTAATTCATTAATTTCTTCTTCTAGGGTTCTCAGGATTTCGTCTATAAGTATTGTAAACAGCCTTGGGGAAAGGGGGCATCCCTGTTTTACTCCTCGGTTTTTTGATATTACTCTTGATTGTTGTCCGAACCAAGAAATTGACGTTTTCTCTACCATGCACGCTGTGCTAATTCTATTGGTGAGGGCATGACTTATTCTGCTTCTCAGGATCGTAACCAATTGTTGGAGGTCTACCGTATCAAAGGCCTTCTCTATATCCAGTGACATAACGTAGGTTATATGTCCCGCCCTCCATTCTTCGTCTAGGATTCTTCTTATGGTGAATATGTGGTCGTCTGTGGAACGGTTTTGCAAAAATGCCGTTTGATAGTTTCCTAACTCGTCATATTCTTCTTCTAGTTTGTTTAGGAGTGCTTTCGCGTAGATTCTGTATCCAACATTGCAGATTGTGATACGTCTGTACTCTGAGATTGTTTTTGGGAATTTTGTCTTTGGAATTGGAACTTGGACTGTGTGTATCCATTCCTCCGGAATGATGTTATTGACCCACGCTTCTGCGATAATTTTAGTGATTTCTTCGATAAGTTCCGGGGGTGCTGCCTTGAACAATTCGATCACAAGCTGGTCCGTCCCCGGGACTGTTCCGCCTTTTATGCCACGAATTATGCTGGAGATTTCCTCTATCGTGGGGGGAGCTCTCAAAGGTTTGTAGTCTCTTTCTTCGATTGTATTTATTTGGGGGCCTTCGCTTTTTTCTAGTTCTTCTGTCCATTTTGACATAGGGATGAAGGGTTTCCTCTGGTTTTGTCGGGTTTTCTTTTTAAATTTACTAAAGTATTTGTATGTATACTTCATTCTTGCTGATGGTTTCAGATTACCCAGAGAACTAAAGAATGCGAAGCATTCTTTTTGCTCTTCTTCTTCCCGAATTGTGGTATAGTTTTTTCTTGCTTCTTTAAGTTTTCTGTTCGTTTCAGGGTCATGTGGATCTTTGTTTTTCCTAAACTGCGCTTTTAGTATCTGTGCTAAAGCTATCCTTCTCTCTCTAGAGAGAACTCTTTCTTTTTTCAAGGTTTCTTTTGCGGTGTGTTTCAGAATGTTTTTTACTTCCGACCATGTGCACGAGTTGGTTTCACTGTGAATCTTGTTTTTTCCCTCCATTACTTCCATGGTTTTTTTCCTCGCCGTTTCTTGAAACTTCTTTAAATCTTCTCTAGACTTGAGAAGTTCGTAGTTCCAGTCTCTGTGGTTAAATTTCTGTGATGTCGGGGTTCTTTCGTCGTTTCGCTTGACGGCGGGAGTGTTTTTCTTAGGCATTTTGGCGCGCACTTTCCTAGGCACAAGTTTTCCCCAAATCAGTTTGTGATCGGATTCGACTCTTTTTGACCATTTACCTTTGATATACTCAAAACACTCCGCCGTGTACATTGGAGTGATTATGTGATCGATTTGAGATTTTTTGTTCCTCGCTGCCCATGTTGTTCTAACCGATTTTCTTCCCCATGTGCTGTTGATTTTAAGGTTGTATTGTATAAGAAAATTAATTAGGAATAATCCGTTTTCGTTCGAGGCGTCGTGATAGATGTTTGGTCCCACTTTTCCGTTACATGTCTGTCTGTTAAGGTCTTTTTTACCGATTCGAGCGTTGAAGTCTCCTAGAATAATCACTCTTGCCTGCCTGGGTTTGTTTCTTATCATCTTGGCTATTTCTGCAAATGTCTCTATGTTTTTACCGTTTCCCGTGTTTGCTTGTGGCACATGTGTCGTTATTATGAACCATGATTTGGCGGAATCTATCTCATATATGTGTGCTGCGATAATATTCTCAGTTTTTCTGATAATTTTTTTAACTTCAACATTTAAATTTTTGTTGATTAATATGGCCACTCCTCTGTTTGCTTTTGCCTTTCCTCCTCCGTTTAGTAGCCATTTGTAGTTGTGGGATTTGAGGGATCCGGTTGCCAAATGCGTCTCTTGCAGCCCCGCAATGCTAATATTGTTTTCCTTCAGTTCTTCGTCTATGCGATTCTTTTTTTCCTTATTCGCGGCGCCTCTGACATTCCAGGTAGCTACTGTTGTCACTGGTTGTTTATAATTTTCACACGAAAAGTTAATTTCTTGAGAGTCTCTTTGGATGACATGCCCGATGTCTATGTCGACGTTGTTGAGAACATCATAGCTGCATGTCAGTTCGATTTTTTGTTTTGGCTCTGTTGTGCACTGCATGTTTTCTGTGTGCCCTTCTTTATTATTTATTAACACACTGTCGTAATGGTTTCCTTTATAGAAGAGATTTATCGTCCCCCTCGACTCTCCTACGGTTTGGTAGATTATTGGAGGTTGATCTGGTTGGTGTATTTTGACTTGAAGTCCGTAGTACTCTGTGGCCGCTATTATAATATCTTCTCCCGCCCATGTGCCAAGCAGGTATTGTTCCCGTATGTATAAGTCTTGTTGCTCTCGTTCGGAGTAGGCTGGGTGGATTTTTCGGTGATCCGGGATGTTGTTTGCGATGGCTAAGATGTATCTTTCTTCCGACTTGTGTGATTCCACATGGAATGCCAAATCTTGGCGCACGATTTCGTGGTTGCTGGAACTCCCGATGATTTTATTAATTTGGTGTGATATTGCCCTGAAGAGACAATTTCCGTCCCTTGTCATCTTAACGATCTCCATTGGAATGGATGGTTAGTGAAACAGAAGAGATTCCCGACTATGTGGTACATAAATGTTTAGAGTAATTTTATATGCCTTCATAGGATGTAATTAGCAGATGCGGGCAAGACAATAATAGATGAAAACAATGTATTAATTTGCCCAACAATATCGACTCGAGTGTTCTGTCGATCCCTGTTTGTGTAATGTCTGAAATAAAAAGTTCAAAATATGTGTTATGTGGATAGTGTAATAAAAAAACTGGAAAAATCTTATCTCGGTTTTGTCGCCAGAAGATTCCTCCGTTCTAGGGGGCAGGTTCCGCTGTAGTTAGCTGGCCAAGCTCTCGAAAACTCGGGAAGTGTCACTTCGTTGCTTTGTTACTCTCACTTACACTTTATGACACTTGAGTTAGAAAAATGCACTAGTCTCACTTTATAAAATGCACTAGTCGTTATGTGATAAATTCCTCTCAATTATGCACCGGTCTGAATTACAGATCAAGCACAAAAACACAATTATGCACTGGTCTGAATTACAGATCAAACACAAAAACACAATTATGCACTGGTCTGAATTACAGATCAAGCACAAAAACAATCGCACAATAAAAACTCGGAAAGAGTCACTTCGGACGCTTGTTCGCTCCCACTTTATGAACTTGAGTTAGAAAAATGCAATAGACTTGAATGAAAGTTGTGTGATTACACTGTTTTGAATTCAATAATGCTAGCAAACACAAAAACTAATTGTACAATACTGATGTCACAAATTACATTGAAGTATCTACACAGAATTGAGTTTGTAGTTTCTGGAAATTTCCAATGGAAACTTCTAGAATGTTCCAGAAACTTCTATAAACACGTGGCCGGGGGTCCCCCTCGCGGGTTACTGTCTTCCACTTTTTCGCTATAATTACGTTTTTAGCACTTGTAACTATCTGGTTTGAGTGGAGGTTTTGTGTGTACATACGATAGGGTAGAAACACTTGGGCAATATTGGATTAACCGGGAATGTACTGTTCACGGTATGAATTGTTTATTTCCTGCCACGTCGGCGCACGTTTTTAGGTTAGAACGCTCGGCTTGTGCCGTTTTCGCAACGTAAAAAACCTCCTTTTTAAGCACTATCAGCACGATGCAAAACCAAATGTCACAATGCAATCATAAAGCTTCCACTAAAACACGTCTTTTGACACGTTTTCAAAGACATTCGGCCGGAATAGCCAAAGTTAGAAAAATAAATAGACGGAGCGAAATATACACGTCACACCCCGAGAACCTATAACTTTTTGTCTTACGTTTACGAAGGTTTCTAAATAACAAAACTACTAATTATTTTTGAGAGAAATACAAAATATTTTGATTAGTATATATAAAGTAGGGAAATTTACTGCTATTAGTCGGTATTACTGCGACGCCTGCTTCGCCTTTTGTCTTCGCCATCCCACAAGTTGTAATAAATAAATTAGGTAATATCGCCTGCGCTCTCCGTTCCCTTGACAGTTCTATGACTTTCTCTGTCCAATAGACGGGGTCTATGTTCCTTGTCTCAGAACAAGCCAGCTTCCACCCTGATTGCTGCCAGTCTGCCGAATCTGTCTTGGCACCAAACACTGGCCAAATGGAGATGCCTTCACTGTCCACTGACAGTCTTTCAGCTGTGCAGTGGAGCAAAGTGAGATCGTGAACTCGGCGCCCTGATGCCAAAAGCAGGATTGTGGCTGCTCTCCTTGATGCTTAAAAGAGAGTTATGTGTTGAGGCAAATTTTTCTCCAGCCATGATGTCACAATTCTCGGGTCCCAAATGGGGGGCTTCGAAGGCTTCAGTCTGGCTAAAGATATCCCTTTTAGTATCTTCTTCACTATTGGATTGGAGCTCAGCTTTCTATTATCCTCTGGAGAGCCTAAGGTACACACCACTGACTTGTGGACTAAAATGGTACTCAGCGATAGCTTCTCTTTGATGTGTAGGTCGGCTAGGAACCTGGCTAGGTCTTCAGCTTTGGGGCGTATGGCATCGAGCTGATTCTCTAATGCCCAGTGTTGCCATCTTCGCCATGCCGGAGCATAAGTGCGAAGGGTAGAACTCCTCCACCCGGATCTAAGAAGTTCCTTCTGCTGAGTTGTCCAACTTCTTAGGTTTTTATCCCTCCCCAACAAAGCCAAATCTCCAAAATGAAGGATTCTACTTGAGGAGGAGGGTTGTTGGTCCTGGTGTCTCAGTGCTTCTTCTAGATTGTGAAGGTGGACCTAAGGCCCGACCCTTCAGATCTGCTCTCCAAAATGCCCTCTCCCAACGAGGAGCCACTACCAGGTATAATCCCTTTGCTCTGTTCAAGTGGCAAAGAACCCTCGGCAAGAGGCACGGGGGAGGGAAGATCCAAGCCAGCTGATAGTCCCAGTCCCTGCTCCAAGCGTTGTGGTAGTCTGCTCTGTCGTCCTGAAAATCAAGAGAAACATACCTGTAACCACGTGTGCTGTCTTAGAGCCAAATAGGTCTATCTCGGGTCGTCCCATTTTCTGAACGCTACCTCTGTAAAAGAGGGTAGCAAGTGCCATTCGGGTACAGCACGATGACGAGATAGACAGTCCGCTACTTCATTGAAACGACCTGGTAGGTATTGTGCTGTCATGGAGATACAGTGTTTGTCCAAAACATCTAGCACTAGTCGAGTATAGCTCAGGAGTTGAGTTGATCTGGTACCCCCCTCCTTGCGGAGGTAAGATACGACAGACCTGTTATCCGACTGGATCAGAAGACCCGAGCCGGATAGCTCGAGCGCGTGAGGAGACAAGGCAGCTAACACGGCGAGCATCTCCTTCAGATTGGAGTGAAGATTCAGCTGATCCTCCATCCACACACCACTGAGAAGTCTCTCGTCTAGCTGGGCACCCCAGCCCTGGTCCGAGGCATCGGTTGTCAGGTAATGCTCAAACAGCGGCAGATGTATAGGTGACGTCAGGGTGAGCGATCGAACCCACCATCTCAATTCCCGAGCAGCAGCTGCAGGAATCGGTGACGACTTCCAAGGGTGGTAGTGTCTGAGTTCTAGGCACCCTTTCTGTATATACCGGCTGTTGAGTCTGCCTCTCGGAACTGCAAAACTAGCAAAGTTCAAAGAACCCAAGAGGCTGCGCCCCTTATTTAGTGACCACCTTCCTGTCTGAATCAAACCCCTTAACAGATAAGATAGGGCTAAAACCTTGTTCTGAGGGAGAGACTTTTCGTTAGTTACGGTATTCCAGCTGATACCAAGAAATTGGACTTGTTGTGATGGTTCTAGTATTGACTTATCAAATTGTATTTGCCATCCCAAGTCTTGTAAAAACTCCACCATTTCTCTAGACTGGCGTTTTAAAGTAAGCAGGCATTGGTTTACTAATAAAAAATCATCCAAATATACTAAAATTCTCATCCCTCTCTTCCGCAGTTCCTGCGCTACCCAGTTAGTGATGGTTGCGAATGCCTTAGGTGAGGTGGCTAGGCCAAAGGGGAGGGATGTCATCTGCAAGAGTTCATTCCTATAGATAAGTCTAAGGAAGCATCTATGCTGCTCACTCACAGGCACATGGAAATAAGCGTGCGTTAGGTCCACTTTAACCATCCAGTCATTCGGTTGTAGAAAAGTAGGAACTCGATAAATGTTTACCAGACGAAATTTACTAATAGTCAAAAAGTTGTTTAAATACTTTAAGTTAAAGACCGGTCTCTTTGAACCATCTGACTTGGGGATGAGAAACATGTTAGAAATAAATGAGGGAGTGGCAGGTGCCGACTCTAAAACTTTAAGGGCCTTAAGTTTTTCAATTTGTTCCGTCATTGCCACGGAAGTTTTAGTAGCGAACGGGGAATTAGATAAATCAATATTATTATTCAGTGGAGGTTTTGAAGAAAATGGAATCCGGTAGCCCTCTAACATCTTAAGGATGATAGTAGAGGCGCCAAGGTTCCTCCACTTACCTGCGAATGAGCGCAACTGACCCCCTTGAAAAGAGGGGCCTGGGTTAAAACCTCTTACGATCTGACTTCCCCGCCCTTTCCTTGGGCCTGAACCTGTCTCGGCGAGTAAAAGCTTTAGCCGTTCTACGGGCTGGCTCCTGACCTCGGCTCTCTGGCTGTTCCCTTCTCGTGATGGTTCTCCCCTGCAGCATCTTGGGACGAAAGGGCTGCAAGTTCTGCGCAGGATTTAACGGGCTGGGTTTAACGGGCGGGGCAGGACGCGATGTGCTAGGCTGAGGAGCGAAACACTTCTTCACTCCTCCCAACCTATCCAGCTGCGCTGCCAGGATGATCGGGTCGAAGAGATACTCTGATGTAGGTGGTATCTTTCGCATGGCGTCTCCGACGTACCCGTCACTGATGCCCTGCAATACCCTCTCTCTTCGGTGCTCGATGTGGGCTGCCCGTTTTCCGCAGACCATCTGCATAATGTCTTTGGACACCTTCTGGGACTCAGATCCCGTAGCGAAGAGAGACTGTACCTTCTCATACAGAGTGGAAGTGCTCAGCTTCGTGCCCGGTTCCGCGCTCCAGTTGACCAGCTCCTGCAGGGAGGCCTTTAGGAGATCTGCGTGCAGCGAAAGGGCATTGGACAGGGATCCGCAGAAGGAGTCCGTTGACGTGCTGGCCGATTCCTCCTGGGCTACGCGCTTCAATTCCGGGTTTAGAGCCAACATTGAGAAGAGAGGGGTTGCGGCATATGACTTCTGTATCTCAAAGTAGCGGACATTATTCCAATTAGCTGTCCCCAGATGCTGAAGGAGCTCCACTCTTTTCACCCTCCCTGGGTCGGCCGACGGTATCTTCGGCTGTTTCAGCTCCGTCGTCCACTCCCCGAGATCCAAGGCGCGAGACGGCAGAGGGCAGGTGAAACCCATCCCTTCATCTCTGTCGGCTTCCTTTGCCAATTCCTCCCGGAGCGATGCGGGGGTGTCCAGGGAGATGCTATCCTCATCGTCTGAGGCGTCACGGATAGGAGCATCCGACCGCTTCTCCAACAACAGATGCAACATCTCCTGCATCTGGGACATCTGCTTCGTAAGCACGTCAATTCGTGGGTCGCCGAGAGTCGGCTCACCGATCTTCTGCCTTTTGGCGTCACCGCAGACCCTCGAACGTTTGCCCCGCGTGTCCGTATGTATAACCTCCATGATTTCTGCCCTCGAAATCTCGGCTTCCCCACAATCTGAACTTTCCGAGTTCGACATAACAATAAAGGAACAATCACAAAGAAAAGTCGTAAAAACACACGAAACTGAAGTTCAATTTCGGGATTCGAACAGTATCACTGTTAAAATGTTTGGTAAATTAAAATTTTTGCACAAAATACTGTATGAAAGCCACTTCTAGTGTATTTTGTACAATCAAACGTGTTTGACTTTCGCAAAAATAAATGCTAATGACGCATAATCATTGGCGTCCCCACGCCGTGCTGGCAACGCCGCCTAGCGGATTCTTGTGGGACTGCCAGGTGACATTGGCGGGAGATTTGAACTGAGAATTTCACACAAATATTGGTAAGAAACGTCGATTTGGCTGCAAAATGGTAATGTTTATCTCGCTATATAGGTTTTAAATAAAGCCTATGCTACATAATGGCTGGTTTACAACTCTGGCACCCTCCCATTCCACCAGCTACTGATGTTGGGAATGGCACGGTATCTCTTCAAACAAATTGTGATTGCCCTCTGCGATTAACTCACCATGGTATCCCTACACACTGGGCATCGATTGTGTTCAAAATGGGTGAAATTAATTGTGGAGTGATGTGGAATAGAGTAATTAACAAACTTACCGAAGCTTGATTGAGATTTTAGCTACACTCTGGGCACCCATTGCGAGATTCTTAAAAATGAGCGAAATTAATTGATTGGTTTTATATTATGATTGATTAAAAAGTAAGGTAAACCGTATTTTTCATCAATCCCGTAGTTAACATCTTCTCGTATCAATTTTTTCAAACTGGCGTAAATGTTATAGTTATCCAGGATTACATGAGTACTCCAGCATGCTCAGGCGCCTCACCTCGTCTTCTGGTCGCGGCACTCCCGTCCCATTGCTGGAGGTGTAACTCCCGTTAGCAGGGAAGGGACGCAGGAGGCAACTACACGTGCAGTATCCCAAAGTGTGGGGGGTTTCTAGAACTGTGTTGCGATGTACTCAAATATGTGAGTCACATAACATCCTCTCCAGTAGTGCTGCAGTCTGCTTCATCCACTAGCTTGTTCCCTTTGGAATAGAGTGCATTTAATTCACAAAGCTTCGGAAGGATTATAGGAGTACTCCAGCGCGCTCAGGTGCCTCACCTCATCTCCTGGTTGCGGTACTCCCGTCCCACCGCTGGAGGTGTAACTCCTGTTAGCAGGGAAGGGACGCAGGAGGCAACTACACCTGCAGTATCCCAAAGCGTGGGGGGTTTCTAGAACTGTGTTGCGATGTGCTCAAATATGTGAGTCACATAACATCCTCTAGTAGTGCTGCAGTCTTTGCTTCGTCCACTAGCTTGTTTGTTCCCTTTGTAATAGAGTGCGTCTAATTGACAAAGCTTCGGAAGCTTCATTGGGATTTTAGCTATACACTGGGCATACATTGCGAGATTCTTTAAAATGGATGAAATTAAGTGATTGGTTTTGAATTATGATTGATTAAAAGTAAGGTTAACCGTATTTTTCATCAGTCCCATAGTTAACATAAGCTTCTCGGATCAATTCTCCCAAACTATAGTTATCCAGGATTACAGGAGTACTCTAGCACGCTCAGGTGCCTCACCTCGTCTCCTGGTCGCCGTACTCCCGTCCCACTGCTAGAGGTGTAAATCCCGTTAGCAGGGAAGGGGGGCAGGAGGAAACTGTAGGTGTGCAAGATAATAATCATTGAATCATAACTGGGATTTGCAATTTTTCTTGCTTCTGGACTCCTTCCAAATTTCAGATCGGCAAAATATTGTCATCGTCCATGACGGTCCTATTTCTCATACTGTCGTTGTACAGTTGTTATGTTACTGTCGTCTAATTCTCACACTGATACATCAATTCTAAAAAATGAGTCCAAATCATGGCTGGTTCACACTTCTGGCATCCTCCCAGTCCACCAGCTACTGATGTTGGGAATGGCACGGTATCTCTTCAAACAAATTGTGATTGCCCTCTGCGATTAACTCACCATGGTATCCCTACACACTGGGCATCGATTGTGTTCAAAATGGGTGAAATTAATTGTGGAGTGGAGTGGAATAGAGTAATTAACAAACTTACTGAAGCTTGATTGAGATTTTAACTACACACTGGGCACCCATTGCGAGATTCTTAAAAATGGGCGAAATTAATTGATTGGTTTTATATTATGATTGATTAAAAATTAAGGTAAACCGTATTTTTCATCAATCCCGTAGTTAACATCTTCTCGTATCAATTTTTCCAAACTGGCGTAAATGTTATAGTTATCCAGGATTACATGAGTACTCCAGCATGCTCAGGCGCCTCACCTCGTCTTCTGGTCGCGGCACTCCCGTCGCATTGCTGGTGGTGTAACTCCTGTTAGCAGGGAAGGGACGCAGGAGGCAACTACACATGCAGTATCCCAAAGTGTGGGGGGTTTCTAGAACTGTGTTGCGATGTACTCAAATATGTGAGTCACATAACATCCTCTCCAGTAGTGCTGCAGTCTGCTTCATCCACTAGCTTGTTCCCTTTGGAATAGAGTGCATTTAATTCACAAAGCTTCGGAAGGATTATAGGAGTACTCCAGCGCGCTCAGGTGCCTCACCTCATCTCCTGGTTGCGGTACTCCCATCCCACCGCTGGAGGTGTAACTCCCGTTAGCAGGGAAGGGACGCAGGAGGCAACTACACCTGTAGTATCCCAAAGAGTGGGGGGTTTCTAGAACTGTGTTGCGATGTGCTCAAATATGTGAGTCACATAACATCCTCCAGCAGTGCTGCAGTCTTTGCTTCATCCACTAGCTTGTTTGTTCCCTTTGTAATAGAGTGCATCTAATTGACAAAGCTTTGGAAGCTTGATTGGGATTTTAGCTACACACTGGGCATCTATTACGAAATTCATTAAAATGGAAGAAATTAAGTGATTGGTTTTATATTATGATTGATTAAAAGTAAGGTAAACCGTATTTTTCATCAATCCTGTAGTTAACATAAGCTTCTCAGATCAATTCTCCCATACTGGCGTGAATGTTACAGTTATCCAGGATTACATGAGTACTCCAGCATGCTCAGGCTCCTCACCACGTCTCCTGGTCGCGGTACTCCCGTCCCACTGCTGGAGGTGTAACTCCCGTTAGCAGGGAAGAGGGGCAGGAGGCAACTCAGGTGTGCAAGATAATAATCATTATTGAATCATAACTAGGGTTTGCAATAGTACTGGGCGTTGACGATAATTCCATCCAACGCCAACGTCGTTATCGTTGGCGATTTTCAACTGTTGAAAATAACGTCGACATTGACGCAACTATAATTGCTTATTTGTAGTGATTTATTAACTCAGGTCTGTTTTTAGTGCTTAATTCTCCATACTCGATGAAACCTCATTCATCACATTGCGTCGGTTCCAGGTGTGGTGTCCAGATAGTCTGCAGCCAGGGTGTAATTTGAGCTGCTTTTGTTGGCTTCCTTTAGTTCCACACCAAGGAACCATACAGTAGATAGAGTTTTGAGGTGGTTTGAGGTATCCTTTGTATAGTAAAATACTTGTATTTGTCCTAGGATATTGATTCTTTATTATTCTGGTGAATAATTTACAGAGAGAGATTTTGGTCTGAACACTTGACTGGCGACAATAATGAGTGTAATTTAAAGTCTAGCAGAAGCGAACGACGAATTGAGTTCAAGAGTAAGCAAGGAGAATTAGGAGAAAGAATGACAAGCGAAATAAAAACACTCCATTTTATAAACATTGAAACAGAAAGTTTGACGCGGCCACAGACAAAATAGAGCATAGACATAGAAATTCAGGTAATGTTTGAATAAAAGGTGGCATAGACAGGAAAGTTTAAGGTAAGAGGCTCTACACATCGAGATTAGCAAAATGAGAAATAAAAGTGTTCAGTGCTAAATGAAGTTAAATATAAAAATAGGACAATCACAACACACAACATCCAACACACATATGTTATTATATATTTTGTAGATAATTTACTACTATCTACACGTATTCAAATTATCATAAAGCATTAAACATTATAAAAAATTACTGTCCAAGTATTTCGAATTTCGATGCTTATTCAGCTTAGTTATTTGTAAGAAGATAATGTCCAGTTTTGAAAAATTAATAAGATTAGACGTTTTTTTAAGAAAAATAAAACGATGACTTATATTATTTGATGGGTTTACTCCAAGCTTAATCTATTTAGGGTACCACTTTTTTTAGCACAGTTCAGAAGTTTTTACACATCAAATTATTTGTGTACAATATTTACAAGTCATTTAAAGGTTATTTACAGATTCTTTTTTACGCATTTCTATATTTTAGAATTCATATTCAAAAACACCAGCTGTCGCACTTTTCCAGCCTTCAGACTGCACCTGCGGTCGGATATAATTTGTCTAGTCTTGGAAAAAATTCATTGTCTTGTTCTTCCGAGGGAGTAGGTACCCCCCTTAACAAAAGTTTGTGTACTATGTTTTTAACCACATTAACCCATCCGCATATCATTATTTTGAAGAAAGTATGTACACAAATATACTAATTTAATTTATCCCCAAAATCATAAAAGTAGCCCCGCCCGGAGGGGATGTGACATGGTTCGTCAAACTGTGGCGCGCTAAACTTAGGTATTAAATATGATACAAAAAAACAGAAAACAGTATTATCACTTACCAGAAGAAAATCTTTGCTGAAAACTTGGTCATTTTCAAAGTATTAGTTACACAAACACATTGGTGAGTAGATTGGTTCTTGACACACATTAAATTTATATAAGTTTTGGTTCACAAAAAAAACTGTTCGAGTACATATTATATACAAAGCACATTTTAATTCACAACAAAACAACAAAAATAATACTAATGAAACTTTAATTAACTTATAAACTTAGGTTCTTTTGCGTGTGATAAATTTTAAAGCATTCCGGCATATGCAAGGCTACTCCACAACGTTCACACTCCCATCTGCTAGTGCTCTTTTTCTTTTTTGCGGAACATACTCTGCATTGGCGTTTGGCAATGGCGTTCCCTTGTGCAGTCACAGGTATAGGTCGAGCAAAGTGTGCCCAATGGGCTGCCTGAAGTCTCATTTCACTGTCAGCCGCAGGACGCCCTATTCTGGCGTAAGCTGGTAATTTTACTCTTTCTATAAGTTGCTCTGCCACTATCAGCCGAAATTGACAATACTTCAAATTCTTTTTGGAGATTTTTTTGTATAAGCAGTATGAATTGAAAAGACACATATCAAGGATATAAAAAAATATTTTTTTATACCCTTTCAAGTATCGTCGCATCAATGGAAACGAGGCAAGTTGTTGGTCCATTTTATCTACTCCCCCCATACCTTTGTTATATTCAACAACAGGTAATGGTTTCATCACTGTAGCTGTTGATCTTCGTTTTCGTGTTGAAGTCATTTCAGCAGAATCATGCATCGTGGATAAAATGCAAACTGGTTTTTTATCTTGCCATTTCAATGCCATCATTTTGTGACTAAATTGAGCTTCAACTTCACCCTTTTTCAGCTTTAATGTTTTGAAATGGGGCGGCATTTGTTTTCTATTCGTTCGCACTGTTCCTAAAACATTCGTCCCTCCTTCTTGTAAACGTTGGTAAAGCAGTGGCGAGGAATACCAATTATCAAGAAATAATGTGTACCCTTTGGAGAGATAAGGTGTCATCAGCTCCATGACAATAGCATCTGAAGATGGCAATTGAGCATCTCCAATTTTTTTCCCCGCGTAAATACGAAACTGAACACAGTACCCACTGACAGATTCACACATTTTGTAGTATTTCAAACCAAAACGAGCCCTTTTTGAGGGATTGTATTGAATAAATGAAAGTGCACCACGAAATTTCATAAGACTCTCATCGATGGCAATATCTTGTTCGGGAACATATAAATAAGGAAATTTTTCATTGACGTAGTCGATTACATATTTTACTTTATGTAAAAGATCCCTAGTATCCGCTGTAGCATTATCAACCAGATGTAGGTACTTACATATCTGAGTATATCGTTTGAAAGGCATTACTGATGCGAAAAAAGGTGTCTCAATGCTCTTTCTTGATGACCAATAAGATTGCAGGGTATCCTTTTTTACTTGCGATTGTAAGATGCACAGGGCAATATAGGCTTGTAGTTCATCACTAGTGGTGTCAAACCATTCAGTGCTTGCAGCACCCTTTTCTCCGGCGTATTTATTTGTCTGCGTGGTCAAGAAATCCCAAAAATCCTTCTCCAAAAATTTATCAAATATATCAATACATCTTATTTCTTCTGGCAAATTTCTGGTAATGGATTGATGAATTTTGGCTTGGCACGATGATTTGATTTTGGTAGGAACATCAGTAGGCGGGCAAGTAGGATTCCACTTCCATGATTCCAGATCCACTTTTTGCTTTTTTGGGGGTCGAGCCTCAGATTCAGTTTGGGAATCATCACTTTCAGATGATTCAGACTCTTCAGTCTCGCAACCAGGATCAATGCTATCTTCAGAATGACCCTCAGTATCACTGTCCGATAAAAGCAATTTAGAAAGAATTTCATCCTCTGATAAATTATTTTGTAACCTCCTGCTCATTTTGATAGATTTTAAACACTAACTACTTAACTTTTTAAATGTAAATCACTCTAAAAAAAGACACCAGTAGGTATAAAAAAGTTTTGATAATTTCACTAACACAAAACAGTTTAAAATATATTACGTTCCTTATAATAGTATAATGGTTTTTATTTTGTACCCGAAAAAACGAGATAATATAGAAATAATCTACGCAGAAAAGGGTAACACGCACTAAACAGTTTAATTTTTGTGGTAAATATTAGTTGAACCAATCAGAACGCACACGCGCGACACACTCACATGTACTTTTGAAACGTCAAAAGCGTTCAAATTCAACCGACATAATAATAAACTGTCTCAAAAAACTACAACTATTGCCGTTTTAGCAATAAATACGGTACTAATAACTATTACGCACGTAATTACTCAAGTGTCTAGATCAGAAATCTGATAAATTGTCGATAAAACTCGAAAATAAAACCCCGAAAAACATTACGACTGCGGTGTAAACATTCGAATTTCAACTGATGTTAGTTGGTAT
The DNA here is from genome assembly GCA_929108145.2 of Limnephilus rhombicus. Lineage (NCBI taxonomy): Eukaryota > Metazoa > Arthropoda > Insecta > Trichoptera > Limnephilidae > Limnephilus > Limnephilus rhombicus. The sequence goes on along the minus strand of OV815292.1, from coordinate 16,813,613 downwards.
TTTTAATCAAAGGGCTGATTCTTTCCTCATAGTGACATCTTTTGTCAAGTTCCGTAAATAAGTTTAAAAATAATATGAAATAATCTTCAACCAATAATTACCAAAAGTTTTCTCTACTGATTTATAGATGTCACACAAAAAAAGTAACGGTATAATATGATCTACACACGGGCGGAGGAGTGGCTAAAACCGCCAACGTTTGGCGGCCGGTATGCTAGCGTAAAATATTACAAGCCGCCATATCTTGGCGGCTGATATGCCGATGGGTTAACAGTGTTGGGATTAGAGTAATAATTCACCTTAAAGCGTGGATCCATGAAGGTGCATAAAGACAGACATTCATTTTTCTCCAAATCGCCAAACCGGGTGCTTAAACCTTCACATAGTTTGTTTGCAATTTGTTTTAAAACACCCGAGAGTGGCAGCCCATCTATCTTCTCACAAACAATGATCAATCCCTTTGTCAAAACAATTGGCATGCTGCCTGTTAAATATTTTTCACCACTGATGGCATGTGTGACTTCTTCAAACGGCTGTAATATTTTGCATATTTTTCCACAGGCTTCCCACTCTTCTACGGTTATTAGAGGCAGGTCAACATCCAATATTGCTAAAGTAGCATGGACAGCTTCCTTTAATTCCACAAATCTCTCGATCATGTAGAAAACCGAGTTCCACCGTGTGACGATCGATTGAATTAGCCGCTTTGGCTTGGTTACATTTGTTTGCGGCTGATATTGTAAAAACTTCTCTGACGAAATTGTACTTTTTTAAAAATGCATGACGATTCTTTTAACTTTTTCTATTACTGGCTCAAATAACTTTAGAGCATCGGTAACAACCAAGTTAAGCGAATGCGCATAACAATCAAAATGTGGAATTTTAAGGTGATTATGAAATGCGATTTAATGTTGGAAGCATTATCCGAAACTCCAAGTCTGACACGGTCGGACAGTTGCCAATCTGACAAAATACGTTGTATTTCATCAGCAAGGTTTTTTCCCACTGCTGGAGATTTAACTCCCATTGGCAGGGAAGAGGGGCAGGAGAGAACTCAGGTGTGCAAGATTTTTGTTTTTTGTGTTTTTTTTTTTTTTTTTTTTTTTTTTTATTCTTCATTTTAAGCACCCGCTAAACTGCCAAAGCAGTTTGTCAGCAGGTCAATTTAACAATATTAATATAACATTAAATCACAAATATAACAAGAAACCACAATATACAAAATAGATACAGAAGAATAACTTTTGAAAAGCTACAATACAAAGGCATAAAATATACAGATAGACAGATATAACACAGGCAAATTACTCTTGTTGTCATATTTATACATAATAACAAACAATATCAGTATAAAAAGTTTTGATCCATTAGCCATTTTTTAATTTTTTTTTGAAATCGGTGGTGCAATTTGATTCGATTTTTAGGTTCATTGGCATCTTATTATATATGGTAGGGACAAGATAAGTGAATGTCCGTTGTCCGTATTTATTTATAATTTTCGGAACGGATAAACCCTCATTTTTACTAAATCTTGTGCCATGTGCATGGTCAACTTTTTCTTTATATATTGAATCCGACAAAAGGTTTTGGCATACAATTTTAAACCATAATATCCCTCGAACAGGTAATATATTAACTGACTCATATAATAATTTTATGTCTCTTCTTTGTGCATAAATACTTTTGCTTACCAAGAGCTTAGTCAACGAGTTTTGAATTGTTTGAATGTAACCTATGTCTTATTGTCTTGCACGAGTTTCCCCAAGACGTTATTCCATATCTGATAGTAGATTCCGCTAATGACAAATAAATTATTTTTAACGTACTTATGGGCATGAAATATTTAATTTTGTAAATTCACCCAGCAATAGCTCGTAGGCGTTTGCAGATGTTGCTTATGTGAGTATCCCATTTCATATGCGTATCTACAGTAATCCCCAAATATATATATACGTTTGTACAATTTCAATGGTTCCGCATTTGCAGGATTGTGACGAATTGTGTATACACTCAAATGTATGCGATTTTATTACAGGCGTGATGGTATATTTGGCATGTGGAGATCGTATGTGCATTAATTTAGTTTTTTTGGAATTTATTATAAGACCCGCATCATGTGACCATTTCTGTAAGGAAAGGAAATCGTGCTGCATGAGTTTTATTGCAATCCATAATTCTTCATGCGAAATGACTAGTGCCGTATCATCTGCATAAACGTAATGTTTGACAAATGTGAAAACTTTATTCATGAGTGAAACGAATATTATGTATAATGTTGGGCCGAGAATTGAGCCCTGCGGGATGCCTGTTGACATATATTTAGCTTTGCTGTAGGTTTGAAAGAGTTTCACTTTAATTTGTCGATTGTTTAAATAGTTTTTGAGTAGTTCTAGTAATTTTCCCCCAATTCCTATCGCCTCCAGTATCTGTAATAGTTTTGTCGGATCAATGGTATCAAACGCTTTAGAGTTGTCTATGAATAAAACCAGAATATGTTTTTATTATTGAGTTCTTGATTTACGTAATTCGAAAAGTCTTGTAGTAACATTTCTGTGCTTTTATTTTTTTGAAATCCGTACTGGTTAGGATCAATAATAGAGAAACTTTCTAGGTATTTTATTAAATTTACGGAAATGTATTTTTCTAGAATTTTTTCAATAGCTGGCAGTATACTGATTGGTCTGTAATTTTCTATCTCAGTATGTTTTCCACCTTTGTATATTGGCCTAATAATACTACATTTAAGCTCATCAGGTATAACTGCTTGAAACAAGATTTTATTAATTAAATGGGTAATTACCGGACATGAATAGTTATATGTTTTTTAATGTTGAACATTCGAATATTGTCAATCCCCGGCGATTTGGAATTGTTCAGTTGACTGATAATCCTGCGTATGTCTTCACAGGTAGCTCTGGACAGATACATGCTATGCGGCAAATCAACGGGAGATATGTTAAACGCTTTGTAGTCGCATTTGTGTAACATCGAGCTGATGCTGTTTGAGAAGTACTCAGCGAATCTATTTACAACATTTTCCTCTGTTTGCCCATTTTTATTTAGCATATACTTTGAAATAATTTCATCGCAGTTTGTTTTTGTTTTACGTCCTAATAATTTGTTTATTTGATCCCACGTTTTTTTGGAATTGCTGAAGTAGTTTTTAAATGTTTCATTGAAATGTGTAGTTTTACTTTTTATGATTAATTTGGAAACAGTATTTCGGAATGATTTGTAATTTTTTTCGTAGTTTTTATTGGTAGGGGAATTTTTCCACCTTTTGAACAGGGAATCTCGGATTTTAATTTTTTCTAAGATGTCATCCGTTATCCACAATTTTGTTGCAAATGGTCTTTTTTTTGGGTTTGGGCAGAAAGAGATTTTACTTTTTTCATATAGGTCATTAAAAACGTTTTTGAGTTTATTATATATGTCAACGCAATCTTGTTCCGTAAGCAGGGCATTCCAGTTATAACTACGTATGTATTTATCAATTCGTTTTTGAGATAGTATTGAAATACTTTCCCCGCATTGTTTGGATTCTGTAATTGCACTACTGTATGTGATGTTGAGAGCTGTCGCGAAGTGATCCGCTATAGTAAAATCACAAATACAAGATGAAAGTGAGTCAGCTTGTTGCTGCCTGCTATTAAACCTAATAAAAATGTGATCAATGCACGTACGTGTAATATTGCCGGCTACTAATGCTTCCCTTGTCACATCGTCGATACACTTTATTAAATAATGGCTCGATAATATGTTTTCGTATGACATAATGATGGGGTTTTGAGGGTTTAATAAATCTAAATTAACGTCTCCAAAAAATAAAATATTTTCCAAGGGGTTGATAACATTTGATAATATGGATGAGATTTCATTCAGAAACATTGATTTACTTTGATTTGGAGGACGGTATATTGCTAAAATGTTAATTGATATATTATTAGGTAAAAAGTTATGATGCCAAATACATTTTCAAAATATTTTGTTTCTAGGGATTTTTGCAGAAAAGTGATTTCATCTCTAACATATAATAATATCCCGCCTCCTGTTTTTTTTGTTCGACAATAGCTATAAGATTTGAAACCAGGAATTTCGTAGAGGCAAGTAAGGTCATTTGTAATTGCTATCTCACATAACATCAAAATATGTATATGCTTCCAGCAGGTATTAAGGTAAACGTTAAGAATGTCCCAGTATTTGGAAATGGACCTTAAGTTTAGTTGCGCAATAATAATAATAATAATGTGGGGAGGATAGTGCAATCCCACACGTCCCATAAAGTTGTACATATTTACACAACAGATAAAGTAAAAAAAGTAAATAGAACAAACAAATACAGGGTGTTAAGGGACGTACTTGACTTACTTTAACCAGTGATTCCTGACATTATTTGGAGTAAAAAATGTAAATGAAATTTTGGTCTCCGGTGACATTTTTGGTGTTTTTTTTTTTTTTTTTTTCTACAAAAGCATTAAAAAATGGTAGTTGTTGAACAGTTGGAGGCGGGGTAAGGGGTTCGTCGGACACTCGGCTAAGTGACCAGTGACGACATGCAGAAGAAATTTTTTTTTGTTTGATTTTGAAGAAAAAAATTTTGAAAAAAAAAAAAGTTGTCAAAAAAAGTCATCGGAGACCAAAATTTCATTTACATTTTTTACTCCAAATAATGTCAGGAATCACTGGTTAAAGTAAGTCAAGTACGTCCCTTAACACCCTGTATAAAAGACATAAGCGATAATAGAAATAAAATAAATAATCAATTATAATGTAGGACGTGGTCTGGAGTGAGCTAGGCCCCAGTGCTCGCTCAGGAGTGGCACTTGGTGCTGGAAGGCTGCGATCACCACTTTGTTATCGGAAGCCATTAGCCGCATCCTGGCTCCAGTGACCCAGTGTCTCATCAGACCGGCGAATCCGTGTAGTCCTAGCTCCGTAATATTTATTTGTTCCCTGTTGCAACCCTTATGTGTTGAAACATTGTGTGTTTTGTCCTCAAACCATTTTTGAAGATCACTGGTTTTGTGAAAATCAACCTCATTGTCCTCCTCAAAATAATAATTATTGGACGCCATAATCGATCGTAGCAAGGTCCTTTTTTAGTGCAGCTTTGTAGGCAGGGCAGTTGTCCCTGTCTCCAGTCGAATGCGCAGTGGGCTTTCCAAATCTAGCGCACGTAGCGCAGACTGATTTGGCCGCAGTATAAGGACAGGATTCGGTAGCATGGTTCTCTTCAGTACAGTGTCCACATCTAAGAGTGTCTGCAGTATTTGTAAGAGTGTCCAATCATTTGGCACTTAGTACATACGGTGAGTCCAGTGAAGTCTCTGACACGGCACACGGTCCAGTTGACGAATACCTTCTCCTGTTCCACCAGCAGTTTACGTAATGTAGCGGGCATCTCATATACGCGATGACAGGTGGTTCCGTTTCGAGCGCCGGCCAGGTGACTCAGCTTACAGGTTGTTATTGCTCCCTCGATGTCCTGTATATTGGGAACGCTCGTGAGGGCGATCCTCAAGAATTCAGCGTCGTTAAGGTCCCGCGGTACGTTAAAAAATATTAACCTTGGGAGTCTCTTTGTAGGAAGTCGAGCCTTAAGTGTGCTTGAGTTGAGTGCAAAGCATGGTGCCTTTAATAACTTTTCTTGCTCACCTGTGGTTGCCGTGTTTAAGAGGACACCTTTGTTCCTTAATTTTGCGAATTCCGGTTATCCGAACGCCTAGCTCGGATGGCCGAATTATATCTTGAATCATTTTTTTTGTTACATTGCTGTCCTTGGTGGCATCTGCATCCGTTGGGAAGATGCAGATGGCTGGCCTTGGCGCTCCGACGCGATGTCCAGATTGGGTAATCGGTGGGGATTGGTGATCGACATTTTGTTTTCGCACAATATTCGCAAATGACAAGCTAGCTTCCGTTGCCACGGCTACTCTTCTCATCACGGGTCCTAGGTCAGACTCTAGCTGGATGATTTTTTGCTCCAGGTGTCTTTTGTCCTCTTTTTCATGACGTATTTTGATTTCCGCCATTTTTAATTAGCAGTTACTGTTGCCAAATCAGCACGCATCGTCTCGCGCTCCAACAACAATTGAGAAACGGCTCTGAAAACTTCAGAGACATTTCTGGATATCTTCAGTTGCTGATCCTTGGAGACCTTCGATTGTTTCTCAGCCAAGACTTCTTGAAAGGCTGTCAGATGAGCTTGCGATTCATTAAGCACGTCAACTCCAGAAATGCTTGGAAATTTTGTTTCTTTGCTATCCGAGCAATGAGAAGACGTATCGTGGTCCTCCTCTTCTAAGTCCTCAACAAGAACGCATCTTCCTCCATCTTCTATATTAGGAGACATCGTTATGTCCAGCGGGCGTTTTTTCTGGCGATGCATTGCGTACGAATTTTTATTTTAATTTTTTTTAAAACACATACACTTTTTTTCCAATTATTATTTAAAAATGGGATGATTAATTTAAATATAATTAAAAAATTACTGCGACAAAAATATATTTTTAATTAAAAAACATTAAAAAAAATATATATATAAAAAATATATATATAAAAAATATATATATAAAAAATATAATATAATATTGTTTGTCTGGGGATCGAACCGTTCACCTCAGTAAATGACTGAAATGGGCGACTGACACCACTCTACCAACTACGCCAGTTCACAGGCAGGCGCAATCGAGATTTATGACTTTTTGGTTTGGCTTTTTGGTATTGGTTTTTTTGATTTAAGAACATATTTTTTAAAATTTTTGTCAATTATTTCCCATAGTTTTTCATAAAACAAGACAACCATACTATTCACATTTTTATTTTTAAAAAGAGTTATCCAATTAACAGCTAATAAATCCTGCCGACATTCATCATAGTTTCCCCTCCTGAAGTTGTACTTTGAATCATTTTTATTAGTTTCTAAGAAATGATTTTTATTTTGTTGTGATTTCAAATGAGGCATGATAATTATCCAATTTAGTTAAGCCTTGTGCTATATGTAGATCTATATTAATTTTATCAGATAAAACAAGGTCTAACACATTTTCATTTATATTTAATACATAATTGAATTGACTCAAATTACAAATTGAAGAAAGGTTGACAAGACTATGCGCCTTCTGACTTTTATAATTAGAAGGTGAAAGTACATTTTTAAAGGAAGTGTCGGGTAACCATTTAATTTCAGACAAATTAAAATCACCAATAAAAATAAACTGTGAATTTGATTTTGAATTCTTTAAATACAGATCTTGTAATTTTTCGATCTGATTGCAATACTTGTCAACAGTTACACAAGGAGGAATATAAAGGACGCAAATATAAATGAGCGAGTTGGAATGAGAATTGGACTTGATCATAATCCACAAATCTTCATTTTCACTCTCCCACTCTGTTTTTCTCGACACAAGAAGTTAACTCCGCCACCTTCTTTAGACACAGATTTGGTTGACTCACGATCTCTTCTAAATATTACATATCTGTCATCAAATACTTCTTCTTTAATAAATACCGTTGAGTTCAGCCATGTTTCGGAAAAACAAATAATGTCATAGTTATTAATTAAAATATTATTGCGTACACTTACAGTCTTTGTTCGAATACCCCTCACATTTTGATAGTATATATTTAATGCATCAACAGCAAGTGCCTCGCCATCTTTTTCGGTATGCTTAGATGCCATAGTCGATGGTGGAGAGGTCCTTTAATAATGCGGCTTTATAGGCCGGGCAATCCTTATCTCCGGTGGGGTGGGCAAGGGAAGCTGCAGGCTTTCCGAAACGTGCGCATGTGGCGCAACTGGGTGCTGCAGCAGTAGCGGGGCAGGAATCACGGGCGTGTCCTTCTACACCGCAGTGGGAACATCTCATTTTTTCTTTGCAGAACTTGTGTGAATGTCCTATCATTTGGCAATTCAGACAAACGGTAAGTCCCACAAAGTCACGCACACCGCAAACGGTCCAGTCCATAAATACTCGTCCTTGTTGTACCAGCGCATGACGTATGTTAGCGGGTACCAGGTAAACTCTGTGGCAGGACGGTCTGGTTCGAGCTCCAGCCATATGACTAAGTTTGCACTTGGAAATATACTATTTGACCTCATTATCTCCAGAGATTCCGGAAAATGCCTTCTCAAGGAAGTCCTCATCAGATAGCTCCCGGGGTACGTTAAAGAATATAATTCTTGGGTGCCTCTTTACTGGAAGTCGGGCACTCAGCAAGTCGGAGCTGGTTACAATAGGAGCATTTAAGAGCCGCTCTTGTTCCTGGCTGTTGGCAGTGTGGATAATGACTCCTTTATTTTTTTTATTTTTTACTCCCGTTATTCGAACTCCCAATTGCGAAGGCTTCACAATGTCGCGTATGATCTTTTTTGTGCCATCGCTATCATCAACCCCTGGTAGTTTGGGAAAAAAAGTAAATATTTAATTGTTATTATGGGATAGGTACCTACCTACTTCCTTTCAATCTTATTAAATACGTTTACCATCCATTCCTTCCGGATTCCCACATTTATCAAAGTCAAGTTGTATAATAGAAACAAACAAATTTTCAAAAAAAAACAAATAAATTTCTTTATTCGAAAAATAAACAACATGATAGTCAAAATTTATATAAAAAAACAAGAAAAAATTAAACATTGAAAACTAATTAAACGGCATTAATTAATAAAAATAAATGCAGGTTAATAGTTAGATAGGGTAAAAGTGAGTACATACATTTCAAGAAATAACTTATAACCATTTTATTTCCTCAATTACACACAGAAGAGTATTTTAGGTTAAATTAGGTACATTTTTTAACATTTTTGTTTTGAAGAGTTTTAATTTTCAATGTACAATTTGTTACTTTAATTTAAAAAATTTTGCGACCAATATTTTTTTACATTAGTTCCTTTCCTACACACAGGAGGCCCCGAGAAAAAATTCCCTTGGGACCTGTGTCATCTTTGGGGATGTTATGTGGAGGGTCTTTTTTGGAAAAGGAAGTTCTGGGAAGGAAAACAGGTAGGTACGATGGGTGGATAGGAATCTGGGGTCAATGTATCCAGGTGTGGCGAATGAATCCATCCCACCCACTGCGGTACAAGACGATGGGTCGAGAGTCTGCCTGGAGAGGTAAAAATCATCTCCATCAACCAATCTCTCCCGATCAGGCGATCAGGCCCACCACGCAATACCTAGGTAGGAAAAACGCGTGTGCCACCAAAACCTATACAAACCTCACCCCATTTTTTTTACATTAACTCCACACAGGAGGCCCTGAGGAAAATAACTTCCCTCAGGGCCTATGTCATTTTTGAAGATGCTGTGTGGAGGGTCTTTTTGAGGAAAGGAAGGAGTGAACACGGGTCTTGAAGAGACCCATGTTGTAGGAGGGAGGAAACACAGAGGCCCATGAACCCAAGCATCCCTGCTAAATCACCAAACGCAACAAACACTTGGAGTGATGTATGGCAGGGTAGTTGGTTATCCAATAAATGGTTCCCGGGGAGGGGTACCCATAACTGCCTCCCAAATTAAAAATAGTACTGGAAGGAAGATTTAAATAAAAAATACCTACCGTTGCAGTATTTTTTGATTTTTCAGAAAGCTTTTGAAACAACAGATATCAAAAAAACAGTTATCAAAAATTGAAGAAATGTAGAATAAAAGAATTAGAATTGTTTAAAGTTATGTAAGCAACAGACAATATGAACGTAGGCAGAAAAATACTCACGAGGATTCAAAGTTTACACAAAAAATTCAAAGAAATTAAAAATGTAGGTGTCATTCATTATAGACTTAAAACTGAACTTCTAAAAAATTTATATTATAAAATAAGTTACAAATTCTCCAAAACAGGGCAATGAGAATAATTCTTCGACGAAACAGATTTTCAAAAATTATTAAAATGTTAAAGGAACTAAATTGGTTGACCGTGAAACAGATGCTGACCTGGAACACGATGGTATTTATCCACAAAATATTGAACATCACGTTACCAAAATACTTCTCAAATAAAATTTTATACAATAAAGACATTCACAGATATAACACAAGGACGTGCAAGGAAATTAGGCTACAAAAAAAGGACAAAGCGAATACGCAGAACAGTCTACTGTACAAGGGAATGAAATTGTATAACACACTACCAGAAACTTTAAAGTCCACTCCAATTGGAAAGTTCAAGATGTATTGTAGGAGCTACATAAAACTTGAAAAAATATAGTGAATATGAAATATTATTATTATTAATAAAAATAATTTTTGGGCTAAATCAGTATCAAAGTTAATAATAAAAAAACTTTCAATTATATCACCACATAATCAATACATATCATTACTGAAGTCTGCCATTAGTAGAAAATGAAAAAAAATGCAAATAAAGCAATGCAAAAATCAAAATGGCTCAAACAAAATAAATTAAAAGTTTTAAAATTATTTAAGCAACAGACAACATGAATATAGGCAGAAAAATACGCACGAGGATTCAAAGGTTTACACAAAAAATGAAAGAAATTAAAAATATAGGTGTCATTAGATTCAAAGCTGGACCTCTAAAAAATTTAAATTATACAATAAAATAATTTTTGGGCAAAATCAGTATCAAACTTAATAATAAAAAAACTTGTCAGATAATATTCAGTACAATTATATCACCACATCATCATTACTGAAGTCTGCCATTAGTAGAAAATGAAAAAAATGCAAATAAAGCAATGCAAAAATCAAAATGGCTCAAATTAAATAAATTAAAATTAAATGTTTTAAAAGTATTTAAGCAACAGACATCATGAATATGATCAGAAAAATACGCACGAGGATTCAAAGGTTAACACAAGAAATTGAAAGAAATTAAAGACAACATGAATATTGGCAGAAAAATACGAACGAGGATTCAAAGGTTAACACAAGAAATTAAAGACGAATAGAGGCAGAAAAATACGCACGAGGATTTAAAGGTTTACACAAGAAATTGAAAGAAATTAAAGACAACATGAATATAGGCAGAAAAATAAGCAAGTGGATTCAAAGGTTTACACAGAAAATTGAAAGAAATTAAATATATAGTTGTCATTATAGACTCAAAGCTGAACTTCTCCAAAATGCAGACTGTACAATTAATTAAATTCTGGTAATAATGTACGCATAAATAATATCTAATCGTTATGATGCCGTATACCCGCTCAAAAAGAAGAAGATGGAGAAATATGCAATTACAAATGTTGGAGAGAGCGTGCTAATATTTAAAACGATAAAATTAAAGCGAAAATTGTGAAAAAAATTAATAAAACATGACTCCTTTAAAATAGAGCAAAAATCTCGTAAGGACATTCTAAAATAATATTTAAAGAAACACTGAATTTTTTCAAACATAAAATGAAATCAAAATAAGCGAAATTAACGTATTTATTATAATTTTCGGAGCATACTTTGCAATTTTTTTTTTATCGAGCAAATTTCATATAATTTGCGTTTCGGCATGGGGAACGTCTAGATATTATCTTAAAAAATAACATTTATTTTTTTTAGAGCTTAAAACTTCAAATGTTTAAGGGAGATATGTAAGAAATCGAGATGCGGCGGTGACTATAAAAACGAATATTTTTTTTTAATTTCTGTTAACATTTAAGAACATAAGCATTTCTACTTTTTTTGATTTAAGTCGAGACCTCCTATCACTTATTAAAATCCCTGCCTTTGAAAACAGCCTCTCGCATGGAACCGAAGTTCCTACAATGTTGCACTTAATTTTCACGATTTCTGCCAGATTTGGGTAGACATGTTGGTGTCTTTTCCACCAATCTAGAGGGCAATTCATTTCACCCGCATCGTTCTTGAGGGACAACATGTCGTCAAAAATATACATGTCAATTTCTTTAATTGCTTGCGATAGCGGTGTACTTTTACCTTGTACGCATTTTTCTGCCAAAATTTCGTCAAAAATACTCCACGCCGTAATTTTTTTTGACGTAGATGTAGATGCTGTAGATGTAGAAGCTGATGTCGATGTACTGGGACGCACTTCACTAGTTTTTCTAATATTTGCTGCTACCAAATCCCGAACAGTGGATTTAATTTTATTGGCAGCCGTAATATCCGAAAAAACATGTAACTTATATCTAGGGTCCAAAAATGTGCACATAGCAAATGTGGTGCTAAATTCAATATTCCTAAATCTATCTTTTAAAGCACTTTGTAGCTGAATTATAATGCTTTTGACCAGGTCGCAGAAGTCATTGGAGCTTGTAAATTTAGAACAAACACCCTGCAAGCACCTTGTAATTACGATGACAGAGCTTCCTGTCATGTATTGCTCACCACTCATTGAAGCCGTCATATCTTCGAATGGTTCTAAAACTTTGCAAAGCTCTTTACAGGCTTGCCATTCTGAACCTGTGATTGCAGGCAAATCTTTATTGATTAACACGTTCATTGCTAACTAAAATTCGTACATGTTAATGCAATGCTTGCCTTTTTTTAAGAGAGTTTCAAGCCGATTCCAGGTATAAAAAAAAGGTCTTTCTGAAAGGTCGAGTGAACTAAAGGAGTGTTTACATGCGCACAAATTTCGAATACACAACATTATCAATTGTTTTTTTTTTTTCAGAAATAAAACACGAAAGAAGAATTATAATGTTTTATTTATTTATAATCAATGAAAAATAAAAATATTTCTAAAAGTTGTAAAAAAAAATTCAGTCTCCATTCCTCTCGTGGTGTAGGCGGCATGGTTCCAAACACAATCCTGGTACGTCGGGACATTGAAGACAACAAAATATGGAGTCTTTTCTCTGCTTGTTTTCACTCCAGCAATACTTGCACCTTCTTCTTTTTGTTTTGCCATGATCATCCTTCGGGCAAAAACTTGGGAGGTGTGCTATGTTTCGTGGCCTTGGTACTAATGGGGGAGGAGGACCAAGAAGTTTTTCAATAACTTGGAGTCTGAAGTCGTATAGCGACATTTTTCTCTCGCTATTCATATTGTACAAGTAATACGAATTCAAAAGCATCGTCTGAAATATATGGATGCCTAATTTTTTATACCACCGCAAAGTTTTTCTTCTAATTGGGTAATATGCCAACATCTGGTCGTGAAAATCAACACCGCTCATAAATTTGTTATATTTTATAATCATTGTTGGCTTTATAACTACGTTTCCATGACGATTTGTGGTCTCTGTAAGGTCTCCATCAAATTCGGAAGATATGGCCAATACCTCTCAGTGATCTTTCCACTTTGTCATTCAAATACCCTTTTCGGTGTACTGGCTCACAGACTCCCCAATTTTTAATTTTTTTTTTACAACTTCATCAGAATTGCATTTTCGGTTGCTTCTCAAAGAGCCCGTAACGTGAGTTTTTTGGCTGAGTAAATTTTCTACCAGAGGGACACTATTGTAATAATTATCCATATATAGCGAGTGACCAACTCCGGTGCTCCCTTCCATCAGCTTATGCACGACTTTACTGGTGTGATCTTTTCCACCCAACTCCTGGTCAGCAGAACCACCATACACAAGTATTTTCATAGCCAAGGCGTGAGATTCTCCCAACATGTACAACTTGATGCTATACTTTGCCTTTTTCCCTTTCATGTACTGCCGAATAATTAGCCTCCCTCGCCACAGTACCAAAGACTCATCAATCGATAAATGTTTTTGAGGTGCATAAATAACATCCATTCGGCCGTTGAAAAAATTTATAAGTGGCTTTATTTTACCGATACTAGTGGCATCAGCTTCGTTGTCATTGAAATGTAAAGCCCTTAGAACCAATAAGAACTTATCCCGGGACATATACTGGGAGAATGCTGTCAGATTGAACAGGTGATGTTTCTTCCAGTAATCAGTTATGCGGCTCAATCGAATAGTTCCCATGTGCAGTAAAAGCCCCAGCCATACTTTGAAGGTTTCTGTTGTGAGGTCTTTCCAGCGGGTGATTCGGCTTTTTTCTCCTTCCGAATAAGCCAAAATTTCTAAAGCATATGCATTGCTCTGTGTGACAATAAGGTTATAGAAGTCATCATTAGCTATAACGTTGAAGTAATCAATAGGTTCTCTCCCTGGCATATCAACTTTCATACCTGGTCTTCCAGTAAAAAGGATCTCCTGGGCTTGTGTTGCTATGTTAGACCAACGTCTTGAAGTTGAAGGTAGACTGGACGGTGGTTGTTCTTCAAACACATTATTGTCTTCGTTGTCACTGTCACTATCCGTTTCTAAATCACTGTCTATTTGGTATTCACTTCCTGTGTCGTACTCCCTCTCACTTTCATCACTATCGCTCAACACATTTTCCACTCTGGGTCGCTTTGAAGAAGACGGTTGATCCATTTTAGGCAAGAATTGTAAAAAAAACTTAGGAGTTCTCACTACACACAATGTATCTACAAAGTTTCTATAAAACTCAAAATGTCTATAAAATTCACAATGTCTATAAAACTCAAAATGTCTACAACACTCAAAATGTCTATAAAACTGAAAATGTCCACATAAAACTAAAAACGTAATGTCTCTTGCATTCAAAAATATTCAAAATTCTATATTACAGCATCCACTAATTTCAGTAAAACTAACAAAAGATAAACAAAACAGAAAAAATGTTTCGCACCGAATATTTTTTGCTCGTGTAAACGCGGCTTTATGCACGAAAATGACAAAAACTCCAAACGACCGATATGAATGACGGATCAATTCAAACTGACAGAATACTGACTAAGTGATAAAGGGATGGGTTTCCCTGTGCTGAGGCTAGAAACGACCCGAAACCACAGGGCTGCGTCTGTTTTGGATCTGTTTCAAGGTAAGAGCAGCACACCGCGCGTGGCGCGTTGTGCGCATACCGGTCATACGACTGTCAACGCGCGACGCGCGGCGTCAGCAATGAAAGTGTTGATGCCATTGTTGCTTTCACGGCTTCTTCAAGTTCTACAAATCTACGAAGCATATAAAAGACCGAATTCCATCTAGTTGGAACTTCCTGAATAAGTCGTTTGGGATCCTGGACGCCTTGCGATGTCTGGTATTTCAATAGCTTCTCAGACGACAGTGTACTTCTTTTAAAGTGTGCGACGATAGTTTTAATTTTTTCGATTGTGTTTTCAAAACTTTTGAGGGCATTTTGAACCATCAAATTTAATTTATGTGCAAAGCAACCAAAATGCTTCCACTACAAAATATCTTCTAGTGCGTTAGTGACGTTGCTCGCATTATCCGACACGGAGAAATTCACCAAATCGAACAATTTCCATGCCGTCAGAACGTTTTTAATTTCTTCGGCCAATCGAACAGCGGTGTGGCTTCCAGGAAAACTGGAACATTGTAATAAAACCATCTTGAAGTTAAATTCGCTGTCGATGTAATACCCAGTGATGGCGATGTAACTTTCCGTGGTCCTCGATGTCCACATGTCAGTTGTAACACAAATGCTCGCAGCGTTAGCAGAAACAATGTCTTTAATTGATGACAAACATTGATGATACAAGGCTGGTATCATCGCAGAAGATATTGTCTTCCTACTGGAAAGATCGTACCCAGGTATCCATTTGCTGTACTTGCGAAATCCCTTATCCTCGACGATGCGAAATGGCTGGAAGTCCACTATGAAGAGGTCCAATAAGTCATTATCAAATTTTTTTTTTGTTCCGGTGTAATTTTCTTTGAAACAAAGGAGCTTAGTTTTTGCCTTTTGTTTGGTATCGTTTGCAGAGAAACAATACTGCCTGTCTCTTTTCTGGAACAGCCTGGCTCTTGGGAAGAGCAACTTGGTTGCCGAAGTTCAGGGCCTGAACGTTCAGGCTGACGTTGTATTTCCTGTGTTGGCACTGTTGGCTCCCGGACATTATTAGATGTCATCTCCAGATGAATGGATATGTGCTTTCTTTGCAAATGTCCCTTCAAATTTGTGATTGTCGATTTGTACGATAGGGTTTGTTTGCAAATTATGCAAACGGCCATGTAATTATCAGCCTTGTTAAAGTAGTTCCATACATCACTCTTCTGCCTATTTGCCATTTTTAAAACTTTAATAGTTCTTTAAAAAACACACTAAAACTTTATGCAACTCACTGAACTGATAACTTAATTTTATTGTGGTTAACACAAAAATAAAAGAAAAATAACTGTTAAAACTTTCAACACGACGCGAGCAGTTTGAGAAAGTCTGACCGTTTTCTTATCACTTGTTCGTCTCGTTTTAAATAAACAACTGAATGAAAACGGATAACAGCCCTCTCTATTTATTTGATTTCAATTTCAACCCGTTTGAAAATAACAGGATTGCCTTCTCGCTCTTTGCCGTAATGGGCCTTAAGTGTGAAACGTTAAGCTAATGTTTTTTTCCCATTTCCTAGAAATAACAGGTGCCTCTTCTATTTTTATAAGAAGTACCTAAGTATGTGCAACGTTTTTTTTTAAAACTATATTTTAAACAAACTATAAATATATTTTTCCTTTGACTGTCAGGACAGAAATGTAAATAAATAAAAAGTATATATATTTTTTTATCATTATTAAGTTTAATTTGTAGAATTTTATTTTAAACTATATTTTAAACAAACTATATGTATAATCTTCCTTTCACAATCAGGACAGAAATATAAATAAATAAAAATTATATGCTGCATATCTCGATACAGGAATGCCCTAGTGAGATATGCAGCTTATGTTTTTCGTGTATTTCTTATGTTTCAATAAATAAATAAAATATATATTTTTTGTCAATGTTAAGTTCAATTTGTAGAATTTCATTTTCAGTATGAATTAAGAACCAAATAATAAAAATATAAATACCTTTTTTATGTTTCTTCAGATCCATGAAATGGGGGAGAAGAAATTCTCCCATAACCTAATTTATTTTTATACATTTCACATAGTTAGTCTAGCTATCTAATTAAAAAAATTAATAATAATTTAATTTTATTGACGTTTTCATACTGTTTATTTAGATAAATAATAATTAGATAAAGAGACATTTTGAACACTGTTTAAGAACTATATTACTGAATTCGGGATGCTGAAAATTTTTTATTTCACTCCGAAATACATGTTTTCTGTGACTGCTAAAAATCATGGAGGTGTAATTAACCCAAAAACTATGAAAACATGGTAAAAATAGCATCTGGCAAAACCGGACTTATTTCACTATACTACAAAGTTTGCACAGCCCACCATGAGGTAAAAATTGCAAGGCCCAAATAAAGCATTTCTATTTATAAAGAACAGAAGAATCAAATTCAGTAAATTTGAGAGATTTGTCAATTTGTCACAAAAAATGGAAATGTAAAACGGATGAACGAGAAAGGAGTGCAAGGAGATTTTTTTACATTAGTTCATCTTTGCTGTATGGAGCGTCATTTTAGGAAAGGAAGTACTGGGAAGGAAAAGGGTATGATAGGTGGATAGGAATCTACAGGTCAGTGTGTCCGAAAATGACGGATATTTGAATCTTACTGCGGTGCGGTGCAAGGCGATGTTCCGAGAGAGTCCTGTGGGAGAGGTCAAAAAAGTCTTCCTTAACCAGTCCCTCCCGATCTGGCCTGCTACGCAGTTGCTGGCAGACGCATCTGCCGCCAACATCCGGACATACCTCACCTCATGAACCCAGGCACCCCTGCTAAGTCACCAAACGAAGCGAACCACTTGGGGTGACTTATGGCAGAGGTGTTGGTTATCCAATAAGTGGTTCCTGGGGTGGCGGTACCCATACCCATCTCCCAAGTTAAGAATAATATGAAGCGGAAAATAATGGTGGATAAAGTAAGGGGTGTCCGGGGAAGACATGACATGATAAAGTTAATCAAATTCTTGAGTCGGGGCATGGCATGTGTGTGAAAAACAGAATTGTATGTATGCGACGATGTATGAATGCGAATGAAGCAAGTAGTGTTCCGAGTTCCGAGAGAGGTATATGGCGATCAATCTTCTCTGTCTACCCCTGTCGCGAAACGGCGCGGCGTAAGCTAATCAGTTTACACAGCGCCCTTGATGTGAATTAATATTAAGTCATTGACAGAAAAAACCCCCTCACTGGATACTTAACGGTCGTAATGCTGAGAAATGCGTACCCCGTACCTACCTATAGATAATACGGTCTATTAAGATTGATATTAAAATAATGTTTCCAAGAACCCCTTGATTACTTACATGTTCGGCTAAATCTGGTAAACTGCATATAATAATAATTAATAAATGACTACGCAAAGTTTTCCCGGACGGCAGCTTTGACAAATATTTTAAAAACCCATTTCATTGTAATTTGATTAGCATTAACCTTACTACCTATTAATAACAAAATTAAAATTTGTTATGTTTCCAAGAGCTCTTAATTAGATATCGGGGTAAACCTGGTAAATGACTAATGGTAAATCTGATAAATGAATTCGGCCGCTTTGAAAAATATTTTAAAATCCCATTCATATAATATACCTTTAATGGCACTTAGTCGTGAGTTTGTCCGTTTTGTCGACTCTTCTATCTTATATCACAAAAGCGCGAGAATGGATGAGACAGAACCGCTCCAAATGAAAAACATTATCTTACCCTCTCGCACTAACGTCGTAACAATATGTGAGAGTGAGTTAGGTCTGTTGCAGGTCAAAAACAGTACTTCTTGTTCTTCAATGAAAAACAGTATCTTACCCTCTCGCACTAGCACTTTAACATTATGTGTGAGTAAGAAGAGGCTGTAGGGGCACCTGTTATTTTAGGAAAAAAACATTAGCTTAACGTTTCACACTGAAGGCTCATTACGGGCAAGAGCGAGAAGCAAACCTGTTATTTTTAGAACAGGTTGAAAAATTTAAATTAAATAAATGCAGGGGTATTTGGCTGTTTTCCGTTTGCCCTTCTGTTGTCACTGTTGTCAGTGTTCTGTTAATCTGTTGTTTACTTACAAAACGAAACTTCCAAGTAAGTAAACAGAGCAAACACGGCAAACTGGCAGACGCGGACTTCACCAAACGGCTAGTGTCAAATATTGCCTGAATATTACATTGGTATTAGACTTCCTTTCAATCTTATTTAATAAGTTTACCATCGTTCCATTCTTTCCGGATTCCTGCATTAGGTATAAAGTATCAAAGTCAAATTGTATAACAGAAATAACAAATTTTCAAAGGAGAAAAATACATTTATTTATATTAAAAATAAACAACATGATAAATCAAAAATTAAAGAAAGAAAAAAACATAGAAAGAAATGAAACATTAAAAACTAATTAAACGGCATTAATTAATAAAAATTAAAACAGGTTAATAGTTAGAATACGGTAGAAGTGGGTAAAAGTGGGTATATACATTTCAAGAAATAACTTATTTTAAAGGCATTTTTTCCTTGATCAAACACAGGATAGTAGTTTAGGTAAAGTTAGATAAATATATTTTTTTCATTAGTTCCATTCGATTTCAACCCGTTTGAAAAAATAACAGGATTGCCTTCTCGTTCTTTGCCCATAATGGGCCTTAAGTGTGAAACGTTCAGCTAATGTTTTTTTCTATTTCCTAGAAATAACAGGTGCCTCTTCTTACTCACACATAATGTTAAAGCGCTAGTGCGAGAGGATAAGATACTGTTTTTCATTGAAGAAGTACTGTTTTTCGGCTGCAACCACCTCAATGTATACAATAGGATACTTAACGAATAATGGTACACCTGAAAAATGATTCCGGCCGCTTTGAAAAATATTTTTAAATCCCATTTATATAATGGCACTTTTTTTTGTTTTTTTTGTTTTTTTTTTTTTTTCTTTTCTTTTTTTTTTTGTTTTTTTAGAAAGTACAAATTACAATTAGGAAGCTTTGCCTCTCCAACTAGGAAAGTTTCCCGTTCCAGGATAGACAAATTGACATGTTTAGTTCATATTATACCTGAAATGTACATAAATTACATAACACAAAACAAAACAAAAAAACAGAAAATTTCATTTTTTTCTGAAGCTAAGGTGTGTAATAAAGAAAATGTATATAAAATATATAAATATAAGTACACATACATTTTTTTGTGACAAAGTAGAAAAGGTAATCTGGTAGCATATATTATAATCGGATTTACCGAATTAACCTGGTAACATATGTATAATACATTCAGATTTACAAGATGGAGGAATTACAAGAACAAGATGGAGGAATTACAAAAGATTTACAACATAAAGAAATGAAATTATGTTAAGTTATGTGTTTAGGAGTTTGAACTTTTAATACATAGTACACTTATAGGAGAAACTATATTAAAATTTACAATATTAGATATAATAATGAACGTAATAATCTATATGATTTTTTTTTTAGCGATGTAACTACTTACAATGATTTTTGTAACTACAAATTATTTTCACTGATTTAAAACATGTTTTAAGAATAGTATTATATTATTAGTACGACAGTATGAATATACACCGCGCTCGTGTCTTGAACTACTCCTGCTAAAATATAAAAACAATAACTATAAATGTAGATAGAAATATAAACTATGAATAATAATAAAATAGTACCAAATTTAGTGCTACTTTGGTGAAATTGGTGCATTACTTCGTACGCCATACATGTTGTGTTATGTAGGTATTATTTATTTATCATAAATCATTACCATTGTAAGGTACCAAGTTTCACACAGAGTTAGCAACGTGCGACGTGCATGTCAACGCTTTACAGCGGTGATATACCTACACCTACACGGAGCAGACAGGCTTCAGGGGCGCATAACCATCAATCCCATGTATAAAAACATCAGAAAGGATGTCGAAACATTGAACTCAATGAAGTGTGGTAGGAATCTAGTGATCAGGAAAGTTAAGTGTTTTTGTTTACCAGTTATACAGCATACATTCACTTTCGACTCTCCCTAAGTTCAGAATCCAATCATTGACTAATTTACGCAGGACGCTTGCACTTTTCAATTTCCAAGAACCGGGTATAAGGTTGAACATTTTTGGACCTAGGTAAGAATATTGTCTTTGAGCAAGGGATGTCATAGTAGCAAGTGGAACTATTGGATTCCTCCCTGCATGTCGGGTGTTGTGATAATGTTCTACGGAGGGGAAGAGGTGACGATATTTTTGTGTGTATAATATAACTTTTCTTATAAATAGTTGCCTCACATCCAGAACTCCTATCTCTTTGAATAAATCATTGCTGGGGTATCTAAATGTAAAAACTTAGTCAGGGTTTTATTGTTATGGATCGATACAGATACTGGATACACCATAACCATACACCCCCAGTCCCCAGTTACTAAACTGCTAACAGTGCTTACTGCTACAAACCTATTGCTATTTCATACAACTGCTTTAAAAACAGCCTGGTTTTTTTTCCAACAGTTTGGGAAAACAGTTGACGTTTTACAAATAACAGTTCGTTTTCATTTTGTAAAAAGAACAGAAACGCCCACCACTACTAAGCATTTCAGAGGAAACAAAGCATGTAGTATCCTGCAAACTTAGTGATGAGGCAGATAGTAAGTGATAATTTTCATGTTCTGTCTTGTTGCAGATACATCATTTCCATGTAGTGACTTGTCTCTAGGACTGTTTCTTTGATATTAGTCCATTCATTCAACCTATATTAGTAGCTATATACCTAAACTATAACTTGCCCAATTACAAACTAAAAATAGATAAAAAAAATCACAAAAAGTTTGAAAAAAGTTTAAATGGATTTTATTTATTTTGTATCTAGATTTAAAAAAACTTAGAACAATTCTGTATGATAAAGATTTCTTATTTTAAAAACGTTTCTACACTGTGAAGCACACAAAATACCACGAGTTTTATTTTTTTAGGTTGTACTATGTTTATTGTAGATAAGAATAAAAAAAAAATTACAAAAAGTTTGAAAAAAGTTTAAAATGGATTTTATTTATTGAAGCAAGTAAAATGCCATTAATTTTACTTTTGTATGTGATTCTATGCTATTTGTAGATATGAATAAAAAAAAAATTTACTTCATTAATACTGTACCTTCCCGAGATATTGCATTTTTGTAAAGTACCTTTTCCGTCCCAAAAATTACTTTTGGTAATTTTTTAAAGTCAAGTAGATAAATGTAAAGGGTTTATTTTTTTTTCTGTAATCAGCATAGTTTTCTTGATAATATTGCAAATTTTCATTGCATTTGCACTATAAATGACAAAGATACATTTTTTTTTCATTGAAGGTACAAGCTCTTCCGGATTGCTCGGAATATGTAAAAACGCTTATTTTGCCCAAACTTCAACTGCCCATAAAAAAAAACGTAGGAAGGTAAAATTTGGTATATTTTCTTATCTATATGGAAGAATTAAAAATTTAAAGTTTCATCAAAATCTGAGATGGTGGGTGACAAATCCAAAATTTTCTTGATGATTTGGTGCGGATTGACCCAATACCATCTAAAATTTCCGTAAAAGACTTCATTAATTCTTTGTGCGAAATGCCGCGTGATCTGCAACGTTCATCTACTAAAAACAGGAAGTCCCGAACACAGGTCTTTCCGTCGTACTTGTAATCCCAATTACCTAGCCCGTGCGCCGAAGATTTTTTATAAATTAATTTTGGTTTCCTTAATTAAGGTGACCTTCCCTTTTGTTTCACTATTTATTTCGTCATCCGAATTATTCCCCGATGTATCATCCTCGGAATCACAAACTGAATTGTCTTCCTCAGACTGCGCACTTGAAGATTGTTTCAGTGTTTTATTAAAAGCGCGCTTGTTTGCGTGACACCTCGAATGTAGTTTCTGGTTCCACGGACCGCAATGTTAATACCTTAATTAACTCCTCTTTGGAAGCATTGTTCACATTTGGGATTGGAGTAGACATGATGAATTCTGATAATTAAACTTGACAAAAAAAAAGAAAAGGAAGACAACCGTAATTACCGAAATCCGTCAGAAACTTTCCTAAAATGTACTAAGTCAATCTTAAAAAACTAAAAATATAACCCTTATGCAACAGCAATATTAAAAGAAGAAGAAGACGTTCTTTAATAGAATACGCAAAAAAAAAAATTATAAAAAAATATATATATATTTTAATAAAAATATTTTGACAACCCTGAAATAAAAAAATTTCACAACCCTGGTTTTACTGTTTGCAATGTTTTCCAGAACAACGAGCATATTCTAATTAAAATGCATTATAAGTAAACATTAATGGACAATGTATATGCCAAAATTATTTCACGATAGTTGTTAATTTATTTCCAATCTGGATGTACTAAGTCCGGTGAATAATTATTATCAGGCATAGGAAATGAACAGAATAATAAACCTGCGATCCGCTCGTAGAATAAAAGCCCTATTGTAGCGGAGACGCAAACCCAAACTAGGCAAACCTGATTTTTTGGTAAGGGCCATAGATGAGTTAATGTCAATAACTTTGCAATAGACTAGACATATTATTGTTCACCATAATTAATATTTGTTTTATTTCAAGACTTAAGCAAGCAAATGATTCCTAGTAAAGGTACAAAATAATTTATAATCTTCAAGGATGATTAAAATAGCATATACTTGTGACATTTTTTTGTGCAATATAATGAAATTTACCTTTGAACTCAAACAAAGCAAGAATTACAGGTTATGTTATCAATAAATGTTCATAAACCTCAGTGTGAACAAATGACTCAAGGTCAAACACACCACACAATTACAAGCGTGACACATATCTTAGCCGTTTTTTAGTGGGTAGCCAATTGCTACGTGGGTTATCGCCAAGCGGCAAAACAATGTATACATTCCATAAAATCAACATAGAATATCATAATACTGACCAGGTATACCTCACAGACTTTATCCTTAAAGGAAGCGCCAATTCTGGACGGGATATGATCCCGCCGAGAATATCTGTGGATCCCGTTAATGCTCAGAGGGTGGATTTTAAACCATGATATGTGTCAGACTATAAAAGGGTGGTGTGCAGGGATCATGATTAAATACGGAGATTGTGAGTTAATACATATAATTAAAAATATCAAACATATGTCGAGGCCTCACTCGACAGGTAGTTATAAAATATTACATTGGACTTACCCCCCATGGAACCGACCTTTTTACTATAAGAACTACGGATAGCTAATTGAGAAATGACCGTCTAGTAGCTGCAGGCAGCATTTCCTCCTGCAGGATCCGAGAAGCTACCGCCGAAGCCAGGACATTGAATCAGTTCCGCCGTCTAGTGGATGTCATCAAGCGGCCTTTTGCCGCGTCCAAATTAGCCAGGAACCTCGCCGAGAGGTGCTTTCCAATGATGTGGGTATGGCATGTGGTGGTGCCTACCCTCGGGCCAGACGAGTGTTAAGGTCGGCGGAAAACTTTCACGACACAAAGAACTGTGAATTACCTCACGGGCAATCAGGGCACAGATAATCAATGAATTAGGAACTCTGTCCCAAGTATGATCGGTCGATTTAGCACGGATTATTCTCTCAGGCTTTATACATCGCATGGCCGCCGAACAAGTTTCCTTTTTTGAAAGAATGACGGCTATTTCCACCAAGGGGTTTCCAAATTATACCGATCACTCATAGACGTACTCGTCGTAAACTTAAAACGCCCGGCATTTCCGATTAAAAAGGGAATTTTATCCCGTACAAAATCAACTTCACAAAAACTCCGTGACTGTCGCGTGTGTAGGTCACGGGCCCAACCTCTCCGTAATCTACCCACATAAAAAGTGACGTATTTCTCCGGAACTGATCCAGGTGTCGCCTATGGCGTAGAACAAAACCAGAGCTGGCACTCTAATAAATAATAAGCTAGTACCTACCTGATGATTATTTCGACGGGTAGAGACGTCAGGATGCAGTACAAATGATAAAGCTATTAATAATTATATTTAAAAGAATAAGGATTTGTACTGCATCATAACAATATGCTGGGCATCCAGTGCGATTTTGTAAGTCGAACGCACCTACAGGTGGAACATTGGTAGAAGCATTCATGAATGACATGTGGTAGTGGTCGTTATTGTGGTTGGCAATGATAAAGATGGATCCTCCGTAGTTTCGACTATCTTGGAAATTGCTTCCTGAAAAATATCGATCTCCTTCTGGCACATATTCATATGGTATAATGTCATGTATAATTCTTTACCTTGGAGTCTTTTGATAAAACCCATGCATAATATAAAATTGATTGATTTTATGTTATGTTTGATTAAAAGTAAGGTAAACCGTATCCAAAAAAGTTTGGTATATGCAGAACCAGCAGATACCGCCCAATACATGTGGAAAAGCAGTCAAGAAGTCGGACAAGGCCCAGAAGAACATCTCCAAGAGAGACAAGAAGAAGTCTAAGCGCAGGAGGAAGGAGAGTTATACAATCTACATCTACAAAGTGCTGAAGCAGGTGCACCCCGACACCAGAATCTCCTCCAATGCGATGAGCATCATGAGCTTCGTGAATGACGTCTTTCAGCGCAACGCTATCTCCGCCTACACCTAGCCCACTATAACAAGAGGTCCACGATTAACTCGTCATGGTATCCTCCCAGTCCACCAGCTACTGCTGTTGGGAATGGCATGGTATCTCTTCAAACAAATTGTGATTGTCCTCTGTGATTAACTCACCTAGGTATCCTTCCAGTCCACCAGCTACTGCTGTTGGAAATGGAATTTGGGAATGGCATGGTATCTCTTCAAACAAATTGTGATTGTCCTCTGTGATTAACTCACCTAGGTATCCTTCCAGTCCACCAGCTACTGCTGTTGGAAATGGAATTTGGGAATGGCATGGTATCTCTTCAAACAAATTGTGATTGTCCTCTGTGATTAACTCACCTAGGTATCCTTCCAGTCCACCAGCTACTGCTGTTGGAAATGGAATTTGGGAATGGCATGGTATCTCTTCAAACAAATTGTGATTGTCCTCTGTGATTAACTCACCTAGGTATCCTTCCAGTCCACCAGCTACTGCTGTTGGAAATGGAATTTGGGAATGGCATGGTATCTCTTCAAACAAATTGTGATTGTCCTCTGTGATTAACTCACCTAGGTATCCTTCCAGTCCACCAGCTACTGCTGTTGGAAATGGAATTTGGGAATGGCATGGTATCTCTTCAAACAAATTGTGATTGTCCTCTGTGATTAACTCACCTAGGTATCCTTCCAGTCCACCAGCTACTGCTGTTGGAAATGGAATTTGGGAATGGCATGGTATCTCTTCAAACAAATTGTGATTGTCCTCTGTGATTAACTCACCTAGGTATCCTTCCAGTCCACCAGCTACTGCTGTTGGAAATGGAATTTGGGAATGGCATGGTATCTCTTCAAACAAATTGTGATTGTCCTCTGTGATTAACTCACCATGGTATCCTCCCAGTCCACCAGCTACTGCTGTTGGGAATGGAATTTCTCTGAATTCAGTGGTTTTACCCATTTTATCCATCACATCTCCAATTGACTTCAGGTATATATCAATTCTCCCAAACTGACGTAAATGTTATAGGTATCCAGGATTACATGAGTACTCCAGCATGCTTAGGCGCCTCACCTCGTCTCCTGGTTGCGGTACTCCCATCCCACTGCTGGAGGTGTAACTCCCGTTAGCAGGGAAGAGGGGCAGGAGGCAACTGCAGGTGTGCAATATAATTATCCTTATTGAATCATGACCAGGGTTTGCAATTCTTCTTGCTTCCATCTTCTTGCTTCCAGACTCCTTCCAAATTTGGGAATGGCGAAGTATTGGCATCGTCCACGATGGTTTGGTTTCTCGTACTGTTATTTTTCCTCAAAATAACATCGTACTTTATAAATGTTAACGTCGTACAAGCGTTGTTGCATCCGAAACTGTTTTCAAATTACGGCTTCAAATGCAACATGCAAAATTGGACTGTAAATTATACGAAACGACCTGTGTTTGTTTGAAATTGGGTGATTATATATCTATGGTTAGATTATAGATGAAAAAGGAAGTAGGGAAAACCAAACACTTACCACTGAGAAGCACACATAAAAAAACTAATGACACCAACCAGTTCCTTCAAATGTTACAAGTCTTCTTGTTTTTTCACACAAAACACTTAAATTCAGTTGTTGTTATTGTTCCCTTTTTCAAAATGCTTTCTTCAGCAAGGGGACATGGTTAGGGAAGGTAGGAACTGTATAAATGACATTCCGGTAGGAACTACGCATATTATCATTTCAAAACCAAACAGTCGTTATGTTACTGTCATCTATTTCTAATACTGAAATAATGTCAATTCCCAAAATTGAGTCCAAATAATGACTGGTTCAAATAATAGGAGGAGTTGTCTTCATTCCGTCCCATTGAGCTTGGCGGTATCACCCTTGAAGTTTTTTCCTCGCTGGGGTTTGGTTTTGTCAGCCTTCTCACAGCGCACAGAGTCGTATTTGCACGATCTATGCGGCCAAAAATATGTTTATACTGAATTGGTATCTAAAAATGTAAATAAATAAATATATATATATTCAAGATTATATACATTATACAACGTGTCCGGAAACTTGTAGTACAAGCGGGAAACTGGTGAATCTACATCACGTAGAGAACCCAAAAAACTTATTTTTTTCGATCTGAGCATTTCGATTTTAATATTATTTTTTTTCTATTTTTCCATTTTTTCGGCAACTAAAGGGTTAAAAAAACTTTTGAGCCCGGTTTACCCTTCGATGCATTTTATAAGACATTACACAGCTGAAATCAACCCCCTAGTGAACAATTTTTTCAAATTTAACCAAAAAAATTCCAACTTCGGACCCGATTTACTCGAAAACGAAAGCTCAAATCAAAAAAGTTATATCACAAATCGACTCCGAATGTGATGTAGATTTATTAGTTTCCCGCTTGTACTACGAGTTTTCGGACACCGTGTATATTTGCAAAAAATCAAAATAGTACAATTTTCGGTCTGTACAAAGGGAAATAACAATAAAAATGCTAGTTTATTGGCATTCTTCATCACTCTCCGATGAACTTTCTGATATATTGGGGTCTGCAGGTGCAAACATGGCCAAAGTTTCAGGTAAAAATGTTCCAGATTTCCTTTTTTTTACAGTCCGCATGCTACTTAGCATAGGATCAGAAGTAAGTAGAAGGCGATTAAAAATATCCTGATTACAGCTTTCCCTTGAAAATTTCCTCGCATAATCTTGGCGGTAACATCTAAAATATTTGTTGCGAGCCTCAGCTGCTTCCTCGGAAAGCTGTCCGATTGGTAATAATGCCTTTTCGATGATGACTGCGCCATGGACTAAAAGCTTGTGCATTGTTGGCGTCATAGGGTGCCAATCATATAGGTCCACATAAACGCGAGCAATTTCTGAAGCATATTTTTCATACTTTACGGGATCAATTTTGAATCCGCTTGAAATTGCTTCCAATATGACTTTTAGTCTGTAAATTTGCTCATAGCTGATGCCAGTTATTTTCGCAGCTAATTTGGGGTCCTCAAAGAACCCAACGCCAACAATGATTAAATAAAGAAAAAATAAAAATTGGTTACCAACGTATTACCGTTAACGACGCTACTCCGGTAATTCAATGTTTCCACTGCTTACGTTTCGGACACAGTACGCGTACCTGCTTACAGAAGGAGAAAAAGGAGTCGCCGACCTGCTCGCACTGCGGATTAGCCCACCAACATAAGGACTGTGTAAATATTGCAACCTCGCCAAACTGTGCCAACTGCATCGATCTAAACAATCTAAATGTACGATACATTAAAAAATTCGAATTCTGGCGTGCAACACCGATGTGCCGAATTCAAGGGCTGCAAAATTCACGTCTCTTGTGTAGTCCAATTTATTAAAATCTTTTGAGGTTCCTCCACATATATCACCTACTTGTAGACTTTGTACCTGTGGCGGCATTGCAGACCTTTCCATCTACCGTGGTCAGTACAAATGTATGCTTTATTAAGAATTTTTTCTCCGCTATATTGACCTCTGTTGGGACCAACGAGTTAATAGTGCTTTCAACATGTCTTATTTCCTCTTCAGTAACATCTGTTGTTTCCTTGACAAAACGGAATCTTATTGGTCGACAAAATCGCGGTGAAGAGGGCGTTGGATTGTTCCATAAAACTTTATTATCTCCACAAATCAATTGGACAGGTACAAAGCAGCTTTGAAATATATTTGCATTCGAATCGGTATCATTTTGTAGTTTTTGCTTAAACTGCGATTGCTGGGACCCATCGCAACCCCATTTACTTATGAGAGTTAGGCATTCACGCTCTTGCTCCTTTAAAGTCTCCAATAGCTCTTCTAGGTACTCCGATAAACGCCCAGCGGTAACATCCGTTAGAGGCTGCAATTGAGCTTCGGCACTAGTACTTGTCACCGTAATCGGTTCTTGAGGTGGGTAAATTGTCTGCTTGGCTTTTAGTAAGCGGCTATAGCATGGAAAAAACTTTTTATTGGTTTTTCTTCGTTATAATTTCGTACTGTCCAAGTGTCAAATCGGCATCTACTAACATTTGCAAAGCTTGCATTGGTGTTAAGGAGGAGGCTTGCTTTTGACTTGATTTTGTACAGTAAAATGCCTTTTTATATTTAGTTGCTCGTGTCGGAGTACTGGCGATATCTTTTAAGACATTTGATGCATCTTTTTTACCAGATTTTCCCAGTTCCACTGTCGCAGCATGGATTATGATATCTTTTTCAAAATTAGAATGAAGTTCTTCAGTCTTTCGCCTTTTGCTCCTCTCACTTAAGTCTTCGAACGACTTGGATGGCCGACCTGGCCGTTTTTGTGTCTCAACTACAGGTATTTCGAAAGTACCTTCGAAAGTATTTTAGAAAACTAGCTTCTTTATAATGAGCTTTGACCCACCTTTGTTTCAGTTCTGATTTGAAAAGGGGGCAAAACCATGTTTCAATTTAATAATTTGGTCTTCATTATAATTTTCAAATGACAAAAGTTGATCTTTTAGATAGTTTAGTTTTGCATCTAAACTAGGCAAATTTTCCTTCTTCATGCGGTCAAATAAGTATTGTCGAGTCACAATCTTTACTCCTGATGCACCCTCTGAACCTAAAACAAACATGCATTAAGTTAAAAGACACTAACAAACATTTCCAATTTTATACGAAATTTCGCTACATATCTTTAACGCCTCAAAACTACATTTATCCGGAAGTTTCCGGACACGATTTTGATACTAGTTATAAGGAAAATGATCATATAATAACCTGTAATAATAACCATAGCCTGATCTACCCCGACACATGAACAAAAACACTTGTAAAGAAAAATATTGAAGGAAATCATGGTACGAAAAAGACATTTTTTATAAGTTGAAATAATAATCTTGTTTTGTAGTTTACCATGACTTTTATAATGTAATTTGTAAGTTTCTTACCTTCTTCATTAGAATCCATCACTTTCAATTTGTAACAAGAACTTGTTAATATAAAAAATAACTTGGGAAGTTCGTATAATAAAGCGCGTCGCCGAGAACAGAAGATAGACGAGTTCTGTTCACGGGTTAGTCCTTTGTTCGGGAAACCGGTTTTTATGAATAGTATTGTTATTTTGAGATTGGGACTTTTGGCCGCGTAGATCGTGCAAATACGACACTGTGCAGCGGTCCATGGTATCATGGCGGTCCCCTCTGTTGCGATAAAAAATTTTCGGGCTTACATTGATGTTTAGGGTTGATCGCTGCGATCTCCTCCCTTGTGAGCACTTTCTTTGCATACAGACATGACCGGTCAGTGGCTGAGTAGACAACGCGCTTGGGTCTCGCCCGGGCGTCGCGTGTTCGATTCATACATACGTATTAATAATACAAAAAAAATCAAAACGTATAATTTGTGTGTGCCATCTTCAGACTGGTACAATTGAACGTTATTATGCAGAAAGCAGCCAGCCGTAACAAAAACTCACATATGCCATATTATTTTTTTCCTTCATGTTCCTCAGGAAGCACTCTGGTATTGAGGGGTTAACAATGAATTTTTCAATATTTTCTGTGCCGAAGAAGTGCCCTTTGTTAATTTCTGACACCACCAGAGGCTTTTTTTCCTGCAACTCCTCATGACATTAATATAGTCGAGAGGAGTATAAAGTCTCTGCTCAGGTGTTTAAGAGCACTTTCAACATCACTAAAATCCCTAGCATTAGGTAAAAAGCTGTGACCAGAACTCCAAAATTTCAAGTTTTTTGATTCTAAACTAGCGAACTGTCCCCAAGAAGCGCTAGCCAAGAAGTGCCGTTGAAGCAATCTGTTGTCGTCTGCCTCCCAAAACTTTCGCCTATATCCGGTGTTCCCTGCTCTAATTGCCAAAGCAAGTACCGGTTAGTTATTTCTTAACATCTTCTCTCCTGTAAAATAACTGCTATGTGAAGTCACAGCCGCGTAGGTGCTCACTCCCAGGTGAAGGAGTTCAGCCCTGGTGGGAGCACTATCGCGCGAGGTGTCAACGCCACGACGTTTTAAAGACTGATCACCAGCAGTGGTCCATCGACCCCACTCCTCTCCAGTGGTGCTGCAACGTTTGCTTCGTCCACCAGTTTGTTCCCTTTGGAATAGTGTGCATCTAATTCACAAAGCTTTGGAAGCTTAATTGGGATTTTAGCTATGTACTGGGCATCCATTGCGAGATTCTTCAAAATAAGTGAAATTAATTGATTGATTTTATATTATGATTGATTAAAAGTAAGGTAAACCGTATCTCAATACAAGTGGAAAAGCAGTCAAGAAGTCGGGCAAGACCAGAAGAACATCTCCAAGAGAGACAAGAAGAAATCTAAGCGCAGGAGGAAGGAGAGTTCACAATCTGCATCTACAAAGTGCTGAAGCAGGTGCACCCCGACACCAGAATCTCCTCCAATGCGATGAGCATCATGAACAGCTTGGTGAATGAAGTCTTCGAGCGCATCGCTGTCTCCGCTTCCACCTGGCCCACTACAACAAGAGATCCACGATCACCAGTAGGGCGATCTAGACCGCCGGCGAGGTGGCCAGGCACGCCGTGTCCGAGGGCACCAAGGCCCCCACCAAGCACACCAAGAGTAACAATGTACAAATTGATAATGTGGCACGCAGGTTCACACATTAAAATCTGCTGAGCTGATAGGCATCTCCAAGTCCCTTTCATAACTCCAAAACACCTCTCCACAGCTGTCCGAGCTTTACAATTTTCACTCTCAATGGCTGAATTTCGAATAGGCATCATCAACCATGGTTCCAAAGGGTAGCCCGCGTCTCCTGTTAAGTACAAATATATTAAAATGAATAAGTTTTGTTTTTAAACATATATTATGTACTACATGTCATATGAATTATTTTTACCTATGAGCCATGTTTTCCTTTCTCCTTTTTCATGCCAGAACTCCATAATTCGACGAGCCAGAGGATTGGCCCAAATCTGGCTATCGTGCCGCATTCCAGGAAATCTTGCATTTATGTTTAAAATTACCATTTTCAGATCACAAATCTGAATAGTGAATTTTTAAAATTATAATATCATGTAGGACTTTGTACGATAACGTACATGGGTCAGAATGGCACCTTGAGGGCCACTCTGTACTAGCAATGCCTATGGGTCTCGACGCGATACATCTAACTTGAACCAAATGCTACGGTATACCACAGGGTACTTACGTTCTTTCCTCACGATGTTTCTAATGATGAATTAGGGACCCTCTTTTCAGCATTGCGAATTCGTTAGTTGCTTCTAGTACGATCCACTACACAAGTCTGATAATAATTTTCCACTAATGAGGAATCACATACTACGGCGATACATTCCGATAAGAAGAATAATATTCTCTCTCGGCACGGGCAATGTGTATATTACTATCGTTAACTTTTAACTGACATTAATTAGATCAGCGATTCCCAAACTCTTTTGGCCCACGGACCCCTTTACCTCCCCCCCCCACGAATGAGGTGCCATTAAGTGTTGACAATAAGCAAACACATCTTCATCTCTGTTTTGCAATTTTGAAAGATTTGGAAACTGAGAACATTCTCCTCTTCCCAAGTTTTGTTTGTACAGCAAAAGTTTTGCAACAAACGCAGATATTACACTTTAATTTATATTATTATTCATGCAACAATAACAATAATATAACAATACAAAAAATTATACTTCACGCCCCCCCTGACATTGTTCAGGGACTGAATGATCCTGAGGACCGCTGGTAGTCCATAAGGACCATTTTGGGAACCACTGGTGTAGATGTATAATATAACCCCTGATGAAAGAGCCTCAGGAAGGTTTATGACCTTCTTGCCTCCTATATACAATTTCTTATATTCATTGCCTGCAATGATTGAATCTGCTTTACCTTGATACAAAAAATAATCAAATGGTAGTCCATCAGAAGCAGCTACCACCATGTTATTCGAATCAAATGGCTTTGGTTTATTTCTCACAAACTGCTTTGCTGATGTGTGCTCCCAAAAACGTCATCTATGGAAACCGCTGAAGAATGTGGATTCAGTCTGCAGCCATTTTGGATAGTTTTAATTAATGGTTGAACTTGACAAAATTTATTGGTTTCCATCTCTTATGCAATCAGCAGAGTCATCACATATTTTAAAATTACTTAGAATATTAAAATACCTATTCCTCGTCATGCTATTGGCTATAATTGGAAGTCTAGTTTTAGCTGCCCGATACTTTCTAATTCGGAGATACTTTGGGTGTGACATTATTATGGTAACCCCAAAAAATGAGGTAAGGTGAGTGTTGGGGCAATGCACCTGACTGCAACTCATTGGATTTTAAGTTGTTTTTTTTGTAAATAACTCATCAACAATAAATTGGTTTTCAGAAAATGTTTGCTTTAATTAACAAAAGCCTCTTGATTTCGTTAAAATGAAGTGAAAGTTAAAAATGGAAATTAGACGCATTTGCCCCTCTCTTGGCCCCTCTACGAGGTAAATGCGTCCAAGACATATTTTTTTACCTAAATTTCAAATTCCTATAACAAAGATTATTATCTTACATTTTTACTTCTGATTTAAAATATAACAATATATTTTCAGTTAAAGACAGCCGAAATATATATTTTTTAGAAATTACGGGGCAAATGCGTCAATTTAGTGAATGCCGCATTTACCCCTTCTACTAAACATGCTTCGCCAACCTTTAGTTATGTGCCTACATAATTAGATAGATGGAATATAATAATATGTCAAGGGAACTTATCTTCTTTAAATATATTGCGACTGTCTTTGCTCTAATTTGAGTTGTTTCAAACACCTTTGTTGTTTTGTTGGAATATTTCTAAATGGAGATACACGCGACTTTTTTGTTTTTTTATTTTTATTTTTATTTTTATTCCAATTAAAAGAAAATTACATTTTCACTCATTTAACTAGAAATAATTATACACATTAAGATAAAATAAATATTTCAAATACAGCGCTATTCTATTTCATTATTTTGTTTATCAAGAATAAATAAAAATATATATTTTTTTAAATTTACCCAGCTCCTTTTCGTTTTTAATGTCATTTGGGAGGCAATTATATAAGTTACCCCCCTCGTAACCAATGGATTGTTTACCATAGTTAGTGTGGATGGTGTTTAAATGTATGTTATCGCGTTGTTGTGTAAAGTGTTTATGTACTTGGGACATTTTAATGAATTCTGTGTTTGTGTGTACGAGATTATTTTGTATATAAGGAGACATGTATTGTATTCATATAGTTTTCTTAATGTTAATAGTTTTGTTTCCATCTATAATTTTTTTGTGGATGTTCTGGGCTTGTAGTTAAATAGTTTTTTTGATTACCTTGTTTTGTATTACCTGTAATTCATTTATGTGTGTTTCACATGTGTTTCCCCAGATTTCAATCAAATAATTTAAATGTGAGTGTACGAGACTATAATACAAACCTATTTTTAATTTATTTCTCAACAGATATGATAGCCGGCTAAATACGCTAATTAAGGGGATGATTTTATCTTTAATACCTTGTATGTGTTGTTTAAACGCCAAATGCTGATCAATGCACAGCCCAAGATATTTTTCCATGTTCACAATCTTTATGAATTCTCCCCTCATTTATGGTCTCTTTTTTGGTTAATGCAAGAAGGCACAAGTACCTTAGAGATGCATGATCTTTCTTTGTTGTAATCTTTCCACCTCGATAATGCTTCTGGGTCGTATTTGTCTTCCGATATAACTTCTTTATTTAATGGAAATATCCCTCCCTCTTTAAAACCATTTATTATTATTTGTGTTGATATGCCGGCCCACAGTGGTTAGAAATGCTCATTATCGTCTCATAAATCTGTAACTTCTTTGTTTCTTAATATAAAAAAATAAAATTTGGTGTGCTGATTAAAGACAAAACAACCTTTACATTTAATATTTTTATTTAGTGAATCGTTATAA
Source organism: Limnephilus rhombicus (assembly GCA_929108145.2). Lineage (NCBI taxonomy): Eukaryota > Metazoa > Arthropoda > Insecta > Trichoptera > Limnephilidae > Limnephilus > Limnephilus rhombicus. Next base: position 16,778,336 of record OV815292.1, on the reverse strand, counting down.
ACATTCTTAATAAATTCAGTCTGAAAAACAAAAATATTTTTTTACTCATAAAAAATTCTCCTGTAGTAATAATAATAATTATTAATCATTTTCATCCCCAAAGATGACATAGGCCCTGAGGAAAATTATTTTCCTCAGCGCCTCCTGTGTGGAGCTCATGTAAAAAAAAAAAAAAAAGATATGGGCCTACAAATTCTTGTGGAAGAACTTCGCAGGTTTTCCCAATACACAGCTTTTGTGTCTTCATTTAAAAGGGCCTTAGTGGAACCAGTGATGAAATGAATAAATTCGCATCTGAAATTAGCGTACTTTCTCCTGAAAGAATCTGTTTGTACTCACTCTGCCCAGAAGATCCGTCATATCCCCACTTAGTCATCGCTTGATTCGGCAGATTTGCTCATCAGTATTCTGGTGGCAGTGTGATCCAAAAGTGCCTGTAATTTAATTCGAGCACTTGTGTCTGTCACCATTACGGCGGATTGATCTGGATAACACATTTTTTGGCATCTAATATTGTTTCATAAGCAGGAAACACTGCACTGTTTTTGGTTTCCAAATTTAACTTTAAACATCCATATTGGTGCTTGGATAAATTTAAATCGATGTATAGCGCTAAAGCTTCTTCCTTCGTATAAGGAACACTAATATTGTCTCCATCCTCCATTGTCTGAAGAACTTTTTTTTTCATTTCAACTGAAGTTGATTGAAGCCGCTCTAGAATTGCGGCTTCTTAATTTAGACCGATGGATCTCAATCCCTGCATGTAAGAAAATTTTAACTGATCAATTCCTAATGCACTTAACAATTTAGATGCTTTTCGTTTCTTCGATTTCTCTGAAGACTGTTCAAACGTTTTGTACGGTCTACCTCTTGGCGTTGATGAGGTTGCTTGATCTTTATCCTTGAAGAGGTGGACACTAGGCGTTGATGAGGTTGTTTGATCTTCATCCAAATTGACAGAGAGTTCGCGGTCCAGCCAAATTTCATTTTTGTTAAAAAAAAATTTTTTTTTCCTCTTCGATAGATTCCATCGCTTGATAAATTGTGGTAGAACGTATTTTTTAACCTGTCCAATAATATGTGTGAGATTTCAATCATGTAGGTCAAATCGATCCTTAACCCTTCAAAAATTTGGCTTTTTTTTCGGATGGTCAAAATATTTTCACTTTACAATAAAATGCAAATATTTGGAATATTTCTGAACACATTCAAAAACCAAAAACTGTTTTAGAAAGGTGATGAAATACGCTTTCAAATTATAGAATTCGAAAAATATATATATTTTTTAAATTATAAAATTTTTGCATACAAACATAAAAAAGTTTTCAAAATGGCTCACCTTATGTTTTTTCTAACTCAAGTTACTGATAATAAAAAAAAATAAAAACACATGCATAATTTATTAGACAAATGTATAACAAACACATATTGTAACCTCAATTTTTTGTCGCCCTATGAAATTTTTTTTTTTTAAATTTCAGAAGTTTCAAATTCTTTTTTCAATTTGCGATTCAAAACTTTGTGTACATAAAAGTGTACATTTTACTTTTTTGGTGGCTATTTTTTAGATTGGAATATAAAGCATGATGTTTTTCCTTTCTAACACCGATTAGAACATATTTCTAACTACGATAGTAAGGGAGTTACGGCGTCTTATGTGAGACCCATGTGCGTTGGGACAAATCTGGTCTCCTGTGATTAAACGGGTTAAGATACTTTTCAGCTGTTGAAAGGTGCTTTCCATGTTCTATGAAAGCTACACACAAATCACGTATTTTCACTTTTAACTCACTCATTTTTAACGAAAATGGAGTGTAATCGAACAAATACAATATCAAACTGTGGTTAAACTTCTTACAGACGATGTAAGAAATTTATCCGTTGGAAAAAAATTATCAATCATTTATCTTATTAACCTGTCAAAGGCCAGGGTTTTTGTTTTTTTTTTAGGGAAATTACCTCCCTGACACTTTTGCTTATAATCGGTAAAAAAAAATTTTTTAATTTTTTTAATTTTTTAATTCTGTTTGCCAGATAATGTATCTTATTATTCATATTTATTACATTATAATATCATTACAAGTTTTCCTAGAATAGCTAACTTTAACAAAAAAATTATGTAAAAATTTTCCCATTCCTGAAACAAATAGTAAAAAAATATATTTATACAAAAATGAACTGTTTTTTTTATTTCTACACAAACCTGAATAGACACCCTACATGAAAAAAAACAATATAAGGGTGTTTTCGAAGAAGTTATGACATTGACACTTATTTGAAAATGTAAAATATTTTCATCTTTTCAAAAAAAATTCGAAAACCAAGTGTGCACTTTCGCATTTTTTTTGGGTTTTATTTCTTCAGTTTATGATAACAATTCTTTCATATTTTGATAGTTTATACAATTGTTGTTACTAATAATATTATTTTGTAATAGAAACCCGTAAACAAATAATGCTAAAAATATAACTAGTCATTATGACGTAAAAAATTTGACATTTCTAGGAGAATCTTACGAACTGAATATTTAGGACATTTCGTTTGCGAAATATTTCGAAAATTACATGAAAATAATGTAGATAAAACGATCTTTCTGATGATATCTCAAACTTATTCTTTCCACAATGAAATTATATCAAAAACAATGAAAGAATGTACAGTATACTTTACAAACTTTAGCCATGTTTTGACACTGGTGTAATCCAAGATGGCCGCCGCTCCGTATACAGATAGCTTCAAAGGTACAGTCTGACACAAAATAAAAAAAATAATATTTTTTTAATTATATTTATTTCAATTTCACATACAATGAAAACACACATCATACATTTTTATAATAACAAAATATACATTTTTATAATAACAAAAACATACCAATGCAAAGATGCACAATGCACTTGTTTCAACATTTTCAATTCAATTTCACATACAATGAAAATACACATCATACATTTTTATAATAACAAAATATACATTTTTATAATAACAAAATATACATTTTTAAAATAACAAAATATAATTATTTATAATAACAAAAACATACCAATGCAAAGATGCACAATGCACTTATCTAGCGAAACCATTGCCAAGGGAACGGGCTTGGGAGAATCAGCGGGGAAAGAAGACCCTGTTGAGCTTGACTCTAGTCTGGTATTGTAAGGTGAAAGGGAGCAAATCCAATTCAAAAAGGGAGCAAATCTCAGTCTTTATTATGACGCCTTGAAAGAAGACCCTGTTGAGCTTGACTCTAGTCTTGTATTGTAAGGTAAAAGGGAGCAAATCCAATTCAAAAAGAACTTTGATAACATATTCTAAAGTTAACATGGAGCAAATCCACCAGAACCGTCGTGAGACAGATTAGTTTTACCCTACTGATGACCGATCATTGCGATAGTAATACTGCTCAGTACGAGAGGAACGGCAGTTTTGGACATTTGGTTCACGCACTCGGTCGACCGGCCGGTGGTGCGATGCTACCATCCACAGGATTAGGCCTGAACGCCTCTAAGGCCGTATCCCGCAATCATTTCGACAGTGTGGAATGCTCAACGTCCTTTGTCCTGGAGTGCTGCACGATTGCTAAGGTGTATGTGAATGGCAATAACAATGATCCTCATTACATCATCGTCTTCTGGAGGTATCTTATAAATACTAAAATGAACGCCAATTGATAATGAAAAAAACTGAATTTGAATGCAGTATTATCCTTCAACATGGAAAAAGTTATGGGACGGTATATCTGTCAAAGAAGAAGCAGGTGACCTAAGTCCAATTAAAAAATGGGGGCAAATCCAATAAGTAAATGAGCGGAAGCAAATCCCAATTCAAAAAGGGGCCAAATCCGATTCAAATATGGGGGCAAATCCAATTAAAAGTAAATGAGTGGGAGCAGATCCAATTGAAAAGGGAGCAAATCCAATTCAAATATGGGGGCAAATCCAATTAAAAGTAAATGAGTGGGAGCAAATCCCAATTCAAAAAGGGGCCAAATCCGATTCAAATATGGGGGCAAATCCAATTAAAAGTAAATGAGTGGGAGCAAATCCAATTGAAAAGGGAGCAAATCCAATTCAAATATGGGGGCAAATCCAATTAAAAGTAAATGAGTGGGAGCAAATCCCAATTCAAAAAGGGGCCAAATCCGATTCAAATATGGGGGCAAATCCAATTAAAAGATAAATGAGTGGGAGCAAATCCAATTGAAAAGGGAGCAAATCCAATTCAAAGGGGGAGCAAATCTCAGTCTTTCACATATCTAAAGACCAGTATTTAACAAACATTAAAAGAATATGTGGTGAATGGCAATGACAATGATCCTTATTACATCATCGTCTTCTGGAGGTATCTTATAAATACTAAAAAACGCCAATTGATAATGAAAAAAACTGAATTTGAATGCAGTATTATCCTTCAACATGGAAAAAGTTATGGGACGGTATATCTGTCAAAGAAGACGCAGGTGACCTAAGTCCAATTAAAAAATGGGGGCAAATCCAATAAGTAAATGAGCGGAAGCAAATCCCAATTCAAAAAGGGGCCAAATCCGATTCAAATATGGGGGCAAATCCAATTATAAGTAAATGAGCGGAAGCAAATCCCATTTCAAAAAGGGGCCAAATCCGATTCAAATATGGGGCAAATCCAATTCAATAATGGGGGCAAATCCAATTAAAAGTAAATGAGTGGGAGCAGATCCAATTGAAAAGGGAGCAAATCCAATTCAAATATGGGGGCAAATCCAATTAAAAGTAAATGAGTGGGAGCAGATCCAATTGAAAAGGGAGCAAATCCAATTCAAAGGGGGAGCAAATCTCAGTCTTTCACATATCTAAAGACCAGTATTTAACAAACATTAAAAGAATATGTGGTGAATGGCAATGACAATGATCCTTATTACATCATCGTCTTCTGGAGGTATCTTATAAATACTAAAAAACGCCAATTGATAATGAAAAAAACTGAATTTGAATGCAGTATTATCCTTCAACATGGAAAAAGTTATGGGACGGTATATCTGTCAAAGAAGACGCAGGTGACCTAAGTCCAATTAAAAAATGGGGGCAAATCCAATAAGTAAATGAGCGGAAGCAAATCCCAATTCAAAAAGGGGCCAAATCCGATTCAAATATGGGGGCAAATCCAATTATAAGTAAATGAGCGGAAGCAAATCCCAATTCAAAAAGGGGCCAAATCCGATTCAAATATGGGGCAAATCCAATTCAATAATGGGGGCAAATCCAATTAAAAGTAAATGAGTGGGAGCAGATCTAATTGAAAAGGGAGCAAATCCAATTCAAATATGGGGGCAAATCCAATTAAAAGTAAATGAGTGGGAGCAGATCCAATTGAAAAGGGAGCAAATCCAATTCAAATATGGGGGCAAATCCAATTAAAAGTAAATGAGTGGGAGCAAATCCCAATTCAAAAAGGGGCCAAATCCGATTCAAATATGGGGGCAAATCCAATTAAAAGATAAATGAGTGGGAGCAGGAGCCCACACGTCTGCAACGGGGAATCTGGAACAATAAACAATTAAAAGTAAATGCCTCTAAGGCCGTATCCAGCAATCATTTCGATAGTGTGGAATCCTCAACGTCCTTTGTCCTGGAGTGCTGCACGATTGCTAAGGTGTATGTGAATGGCAATAACAATGATCCTCATTACATCATCGTCTTCTGGAGGTATCTTATAAATACTAAAATGAACGCCAATTGATAATGAAAAAAACTGAATTTGAATGCAGTATTATCCTTCAACATGGAAAAAGTTATGGGACGGTATATCTGTCAAAGAAGACGCAGGTGACCTAAGTCCAATTAAAAAATGGGGGCAAATCCAATAAGTAAATGAGCGGAAGCAAATCCCAATTCAAAAAGGGGCCAAATCCGATTCAAATATGGGGGCAAATCCAATTAAAAGTAAATGAGTGGGAGCAGATCCAATTGAAAAGGGAGCAAATCCAATTCAAATATGGGGGCAAATCCAATTAAAAGTAAATGAGTGGGAGCAAATCCCAATTCAAAAAGGGGCCAAATCCGATTCAAATATGGGGGCAAATCCAATTAAAAGATAAATGAGTGGGAGCAAATCCAATTGAAAAGGGAGCAAATCCAATTCAAAGGGGGAGCAAATCTCAGTCTTTCACATATCTAAAGACCAGTATTTAACAAACATTAAAAGAATATGTGGTGAATGGCAATGACAATGATCCTTATTACATCATCGTCTTCTGGAGGTATCTTATAAATACTAAAAAACGCCAATTGATAATGAAAAAAACTGAATTTGAATGCAGTATTATCCTTCAACATGGAAAAAGTTATGGGACGGTATATCTGTCAAAGAAGACGCAGGTGACCTAAGTCCAATTAAAAAATGGGGGCAAATCCAATAAGTAAATGAGCGGAAGCAAATCCCAATTCAAAAAGGGGCCAAATCCGATTCAAATATGGGGGCAAATCCAATTAAAAGTAAATGAGTGGGAGCAGATCCAATTGAAAAGGGAGCAAATCCAATTCAAATATGGGGGCAAATCCAATTAAAAGTAAATGAGTGGGAGCAAATCCCAATTCAAAAAGGGGCCAAATCCGATTCAAATATGGGGGCAAATCCAATTAAAAGTAAATGAGTGGGAGCAGATCCAATTGAAAAGGGAGCAAATCCAATTCAAATATGGGGGCAAATCCAATTAAAAGATAAAAGAGCGGGAGCGAATCCCAATTCACAAAGACCTAACGCCCTTGAGGCAACCTAACAATACAAGCCCAGTGCAACAACCCTTAGAACAGTATATAATAAACACTAAAAGAGCTCTGATAAAAATACCAAAGTTAACAGAGCCAGAGCAGCAGTGAGGAAAAGGGAGCAAATCCACCAGAACCGGAAGAAAATCAACAGAAATTTCACCGATACATATATATTTCAACCGGCCCTTTCCCTTAGTTCTGATAGAGATCAAGAGAACCTCCCACAATTCAATTTTGACATTAGACAAAATAATAGTGTTTTCAGCTCAATATTATCAATAGTAATTTTTACACACAATGTGCTTTTTTTAATGTACAAAAATCTCAATAAAAATGAAGGTATTTTTATCACTATTCATTTTTGTTACGTAATAATTACAAAAATATCACAAACTAAAAAGCTGTGTTCTAACTTATATGTAAACTGAGACGCATACAAAGTTTGTATGCGTCTCAGTAACATTCTATTGGCGTATTAATCCGTCAAAAATCGTGTTTGGAACAAGGTATTGTCAATAATCATAGACAATTGGGAACCAACACATAGGAGTGGCTTAGAAAAAAAGGGCCAAAAATAGCGTACATTTCTATGTATGTATCTACCTACACACATGAGATAGTATTAGTGATCACAAATACTAATGCAAAGACAATAGATTTGAGCTCGTTCACATTGAGCATATAAATATAAAAGATCATAGCACGCCTATGATACATACAATCCCTTCAGACCGTTCACACCTGAGCGCTTTATGCGCACATCAACCATAGACAATGAACATCTACGCCGTAACCGCTCCTGAGGCGATATGCCAACAGTTAAAGCGCCCCCCACTCCGACAAAAACAGGAGAGGGGGTCATTTTAATTACGGAGCTGCCAAAACTGGTGGATGACAAATGTCAAGTTGATAGATTCAGTACGAAAAATTCGCACTCCATGGCCGCTCGCTAATTCAACTGACCCCCTCTCCTACCATAGGAAGAAATATTTTATCTGCGCCGTATGAACGGCACGAAACATAAGCGCTCGCGGTTCAACAGATACCTGCTAGCGGTTATATTAGATGACTGAACACCCCTTTATAGTTAAAATTTCAACGGCCAGATGTCATGACCCAATACAGTTACTTTTTCCATTCGTTCCTCTACGGTTTTGGATTCTAGTGACTTTAAAAACATAAATTTTTTTTAAATATCGTTTTTGATACAATTTTCGATATTTGATATTTTGTATCGATATATCGGATCAAAATATATCGGCTAAAAATATCGATATATTGATACTTTTTCAACAAGCCTAGCCAATACCAATGCGAAGATGCACAATGCACTTATTTCAGTAAACATTTGTATTCAAATGATGCATAAATACACATCACAGATAACATTATAACAAACATCAACATTGCAAAATGTTAAATTGTTTTTATCCCCTCAACAAATAACAAGAACATACCAATGCAAAGATGCACAATGCACTTGTTTCAGTAAACATTTGTATTCAAATGATGCATAAATACACATCACAGATAACATCCCAATAACATTATAACAAACATCAACATTGCAAAATGTTAAATTGTTTTTATCCCCTCAACAAATAACAAGAACATACCAATGCAAAGATGCACAATGCACTTGTTTCAGTAAACATTTGTATTCAAATGATGCATAAATACACATCACAGATAACATCCCAATAACATTATAACAAACATCAACATTGCAAAATGTTAAATTGTTTTTATCCCCTCAACAAATAACAAGAACATACCAATGCAAAGATGCACAATGCACTTGTTTCAGTAAACATTTGTATTCAAATGATGCATAAATACACATCACAGATAACATCCCAATAACATTATAACAAACATCAACATTGCAAAATGTTAAATTGTTTTTATCCCCTCAACAAATAACAAGAACATACCAATGCAAAGATGCACAATGCACTTGTTTCAGTAAACATTTGTATTCAAATGATGCATAAATACACATCACAGATAACAACATCCCAAAAACATTATAACAAACAACATTAAAAAAAACAAACAACAACGTACAAAAAAAAACAACAAATAGCGACACACTCCCTGAACTGTAATTATGGGACTGCCACTATTAGGTATGATGAATTTCCTCTTCATGGCATTTTTTATAGTTTTGTATAAAAAAAAAATTAAAAAAAGAGAATCTAAATGGAAAAAACGATTTGAAAAAAAAAAAAAATCTAAATGGAAAAAACGATTTGAAAAAAAAAAAGGTAATCTAAATGTAAAAAAATTAAGGTAAATGAATTGAATTGTGGTACTCCGTCCAACACGGCCCGATGCAAAGGAAAACATTGCACGCTTTGCAGACTATCGAAACTTCCTTTCGTCGCTTCTGCAATGAGCAATATAGGCACCTTTTGCGAACGCGTCGATTCCTATTGTTCGTGATTGAGGAGTCATATGGAGAATGGTCAAGTGAACGATCTAATCTTTTATCTATGGGAAGAGTGTGTTGGGCAACGGAAGATGTTGGTTTGGGCTTAGTCAAAGAGGGGTAGTGTCGCTCTAAAAGCTCAGCTGCCAATTGCATCCTGAACGTACGGTGAAGTATGTTCTTCCCCGGATCTTGTAAAAATCACCATACTGTTCACGATGCTGACATTGAGCAGGCGACGAAATACCTTAACGAACCATTTGTCACCCCGCGTCCTCTCCATGCGGTAAGTGGATAACAGCGAATCTTTGGTATCCACTCCCCCCATGAAGCGATTGTACTGGATCACAGATAGAGGCATTTGGTATTTCTCTAACGCTCTTTGACCCTCCGCCGTGTCGTTGTTGTGACAGGTAGACACCATGGAGACGACTTTAATGTCATTCCAAGCAAGGACTGTCATGTCACCACAGTGTCTACCAATAAGCGTATGCCGTGGCACACTCTTCTTCATCTGCTTAATAATTTCAGGTACCATCTTTCGGCGGCGATTAAGGGTACCGATTAGATCGGTATTCCTTTGTTTCAGGTACCTAGTCAATGGCAAGCTATTATAATAATTGTCCATGTAGAGGCAGTACCCTTTGTCAAAGAGCCCCTCCATGAGATTGAGCACAATTTTAGAAATTTTACTCGAAAACCCATAAAGGCTCTCTTCGACTTCTGTATTCATCCCCGCATACATTATAAAGCGGTACAAATACCCTGTTGATGATTCGCACAGCTCGTATGTTTTGATGCCGAACCGGGCCGCCTTAGTTCGGATGCACTGCTTGAACCCTAGACGACCCTTCCAGAGCAACAGGGACTCGTCTATGCTAATGTCTTCGTGGAGAGTATACAGAGTGGAAAACTTATGATTTATCATATCCAATAGTGGTTTAACTTTTGCAAGCTTATTATGGTAACCGACTTTAGAAATTGTGTCATTGTCAACAAAATGTAAGAACCGAAGTATCAGAGTAAACCTATTACGTGACATTATAGACCTAAATTTAGGCATCTCTAAAATGTCCGTCGTCCAGTACTCTGATAAGCAAGCTCTGAAACAAATGGACATGTAAATTAACATAGCGAAAAATACGTACAGTTCAGGGACCGTAACATCTTGCCAGTCCTTCAGCCTGGAATGGGTGGACAGATTTAATCCAGCCTCAGTGGTCACCTCATCCAGTGCGCTCCACGCACGCCTATTCGTCTCCTTCACGATATAGGTCATGGCTTCATGGTCCCATATTTTGGAGAAGACATCATAGGCGGACGTATCGACTGACGGAGGGAACACTTCTGGTGATGGGCCAGGCTAAAGGACAGCAAAATGTTCACGCTGGCCCGAGAAGGTGGAAAAATCATCGGACCAGGTGAAGGCCTGCTCGTCCGGGTCATACTCCTCGTCCAACGGCGGGTCCAACTCGTCCTCAGATAAATCTTCGTCAACCATTGCGGGGAATTCTTCGGTGGCGAGGAGCGACTCCACCTCGTCGGCGAAGTCCCCGGCGAGGGATTCGGAGTCGCTAATAATCTCTTCTTCGTATCCGAAGAATTCCACCTCAATGTTGTTAGATATCTATAACGGAAAGAAAAGAAAAAATATATATATAGCTATGTAAAGCACTCTTGAGGTAATATAAGACAAAAATGGAACTGCAGAAGTTAGCCAAGTGTTATTATAATTACCTGAGTCGTTGGAGCCGTGTAGTTTGAGGATGTAGATGGTGTGGGGTAGTCGCCCTCCGCACTCACACGTCTGCAACGGGGAATCTGGAACAATAAACATTTATCGTTACACTAATTTTGGAAAGGATGAAGCATACAAGCAACCTAATAGAATTATTGCTAGAATTCCATCTCAAAGTTGTTACATATCTATAACGGAAAGAAAAGAAAAAATATATATAGCTATGTAAAGCGCTCTTGAGGTAATATAAGACAAAAATGGCACTGCAGAAGTTAGCCAAGTGTTATTATAATTACCTGAGTCGTTGGAGCGTTTGAGGATGTAGATGGTGTCGGGTTGCCCTCCGCACCCACACGTCTGCGACGGGGAATCTGGAACTATAAACATTTATTGTTACACAAATTTTGGAAAGGATGAAGCATACAAGCAACCTAATAGAATTACTACTAATACACAACATACCGTCGCGACTGTTATAAGATCATCTTCGTAAGGGTTTTGCTGCTGCTCTGCCATTCTACAACAAAAGAAACAATCATAAATATCACCATCATATATAATATAATAATCATCAATACACCTGTATTTATAAATATTTTATAATTTTTGTTGAAAGTTCTTTATAACTTCGCAATTTTTTCTCCATAATATAATAATAAACAAACAAAAAAATTTTGCACACCTGTCATAACTGATCAATTTTTTTGATATTGATAACTATTTTTCATAAAACATTGAAAAAAAATGATAATACAGTAGTTTGCCATACTGTACCTCTCTATGCAAAAAAGAGTATTTCTAGTGTCGTATCGCAAGATGGCGGCACCGACAAATTAAAAACTTTCGCCAGAAGCCCACACATACATGCAAAAAATATCAATGTGTGCGTGAGTATGACTGGCGTCGAGATTGTATTTATTTCTATTATTTCTAACTAAATATTCACGAAACACAAGCTTTTATACATAACACAATAGATTTCTTTACATAATGACGTAAAAATCTTATACTATTATAGTATGGTTACGTAAATTTCCTTCTAGAAAGATCGGACACTTTTACCCGCCAGAACTGTTGACGCGTTATGGCTTTGAACTTTGTTTTTCGTAAATTACAAACTAAATATTGACATAACAAACGCTTTGATATAATCTCAATTGATTTTCCTACACAATGAAATACTAAACATTGCCAAATAAATAATATTATCACCAACAAACTGAAATACTAAACGCAAAATATTTCAAACCAAAAGATGCTATCACTTTGATGTCGTATTTCGTCGGTTTATTTTGAGATATTGTATATTATTTTTACCAAAACACATGCCAGGAACAATAAACTATGTATAAAAACAACATTACTTACGTTTCGTGGATAAATTTATTGTTTCTCAGCGTTTTTACCGGATCGAGCGCACCCCCAACTTTCGACGGTTTGCTTTTGCAAAAGTAAGTGACGCCGTCTTCTCTATGGTGATTTTTAGTAAATTATTCCGAGGGACTAGAACTTTTTCATGTTCCCACTACTTCGAGAACGGTAATGGCGGAAGCGTTTCTGACATTTTTCTTGGTACAATTTCTTTATACGAAAGGGTCAAAATCGCATCCAAAAAGTTTTTTTTGTTGAAATTTGAGCTGCGCGCGCCGGCGCGTCTCCGGCCTGTGACCGGTTAAAACCGCTATAGGTATATCTGAAAAAAAAATACACCCTTTTTCGATTTATGAGACTGCGTTGTTCCGGGCCATTCCATAGTGCGGCCCAGACTTCGCCCAATATTCTGCTAAATTCACTTTTTCCAAGGTTAGTGCTGACGTTTAATTTTTGCCGTAGGGTTAGACGTCTGTCCCAATCAACTTTCAACAATTTAAATACTGACAAATCGAGAGGCTGCAAAAGATGACTCGAATGAGCGGGTAATTTCAAAATAGTGATTCCATTTTTGCGGGCTGTTTCTTCTACTAATGACAACTGAATATGTGTTTTATGTCCATCGTAAATCAAAAGAATTGGCCTTTCTGCGCCAATATGTTTCAAAAAAGTCGAAGCAAAGTATTTTTCAAATACATCCGCCTCCATCCAGCCGTTTTTCGTTGCAGCATAGGCTGTATCAATATATGCCTTTTCTGAAGTCCACTCAGTCCAGATGTTTTTTCCATAATATAAGTGGTGGAATTTTGTCGCCGTTTGCATTGCACGCAAACAAAGCTGTTGTATTTTCTCTCCAACAAGAAGCTGTAGTTCGAATACTGGCGTACCCTTTTTTACCAACAATTTTTAGGTTAGGGTCACTGGAAAAACTGGTTTCATCGAGATTTCATAGATAATGTAAATATTTCGTCAACTCAAGGAAACTGATAATGGAAATTAGTTTCTTGAATACACCGGTCTCCATCACCCAATTAATCGACTAACATGACTTTATGTTCGGCATACGGATAATGTAAATATTTCGCCAACTCAAGGAAACTGATAATGGAAATTAGTTTCTTGAATACACCAATCTCCATCACCCAATTAGTCGAATAACACATTTTATGTTCGGCATACGGATAATGGAAATTAGTTTCTTGAATACACTAGTCTCCATCACCCAATTAATCGAATAACATGACTTTATGTTCGGCATACGGATAAGGTAATACTTAAAAAACATAGACTTACTGATACAGACCAAATATTCAACCGTTGTGACGTACTAGACATACGACAATTATATGTTAAATCGCTACTAAATTACATTTTTGACCAAAAAAACAACCTTCAACAAACACAAAATATCACAAACAGACCAGTTAGACAAGCATACAAAGAAAACTTAAAAACTCCGACGGTAAATACAAGCTTTGGACAAAGACATTACCAATATCACGCTATAAAAGCATTCAACAGTCTAACACTTGAAAATAAAATTGAGGAAAACAAAAATAAATTCCGACACAAAATTACAAAATGGATTAAAGACCAAAATAGACAATACTACCAAAATATCATAGCATAAAATAACAAAACATATAAGTAACACACAAAACCAATATAAAACACAATCACCCACAAACACACAACACGTATTAAAAATATCGTTTTTAACCTTATATAATATTATTTATTCTTAATTTTATGTTAATTCTAAATCTCTAATTTTTAAGTTTAATTTATCTTAATCGTATGTTTTTTATTTACTTTTTTTCCTTTTTTTCACCAATATTATGTATATATATATTTATATGTATTGTGTATAATTTTGTATATGAAATGGAGGCCTCAGCACGGGTAAACCACCCAGTGAGGCCAACATCATTGAATTATGTAAAAAATGTAAATAATATTGCATCAAATAAATAAATAATAAATGTAAATATTTCGTCAACTCAAGGAAACTGATAATGGAAATTAATTTCTTGAATACACCAGTCTCCATCACCCAATTAGTCGAATAACACGACTTTATGTTCGGCATACGGATAATGGAAATTAGTTTCTTGAAAACACCAGTCTCCATCACCCAATTAGTCGAATAACACAACTTTATGTTCGGCATACGGATAATGGAAATTAGTTACTTAAATACACCAGTCTCCATCACCCAATTAATCGAATAACATGACTTTATGTCCGGCATACGGATAATATAAATATTTCGTCAACTCAAGGAAACTGATAATGGAAATTAGTTTCTTGAATACACCAGTCTCCATCACCCAATTAGTCGAATAACACAACTTTATGTTCGGCATACGGATAATGTAAATATTTCGTCAACTCAAGGAAACTGATTAATACCCAAACAAAAAAGCAAACAAAATTAATACCCATGCCTATTTGTGTCCATGTATTGCTAAAGTGACATCGACATCCCAGGTCTCAGGCACGACAAATAACCATAGTCCTCTTTAATGATTGTATCAGACGCACGACCACCATAGCCACATGAAACATAGTTTACAAGACCATTTGGTACGCGAAATTAGATATTTCAGTGTATTGCATCCTTTATACTCGGACCAACACACGGGTTGGTGAATCGGATTTGAGGGCTTTTCTATTTGGATTTCTAGACATTGTTATGTGTGAGTTATTGTACCTCTTTTGGTTCGACGAATGGAGTGCCGGCTATAACCTCACGCCCGAGGCGGAGGTCTTAGCCGAGGATAGCGGGTAGCAGTCGCTGGACATCCTGGACAGCAGCCAACACCAGGTCCTGAGGTTCTCAGTTTCTCAACATCGAGAACAGCAGCCAACTCCAGGGCTCGAGGTACGGAAGGGGGCGCCCGGGGGCAAGATGCCCCAGGCGGCGGGAACTTCACGATGTTTACTATTTGAAATCTGCCGTTACAAATTGCTCGTGCCCTTTTTATAGCCTCATTTCTCTTGTGTTATGCGGTCATCGCGCCTCTGGTGACAATTTTGCGAATCTATCAACAGTGAAGAATCTCCCGCTTGTCAATCTGTGGGAGAGCTTGCTTCTCCAACTGTTTTGTAATATGTATGTGCGAACATAACAACATCTATTATGGACTGAACATTACCATATCCCTGAAGGATATTGGTAGCTAAGCTCTTATATTGGGTGTGTTTGGCCAAATTATGAGTTCCTGAAATAAAGTCGCTAATATTTTGAGAGTCCTGGAGAAAATCCGTGTTACAGAGGAAGCCGACAAACCAAAGTGAAGCGCAAGAGTGGCGAACAAAACATCTTACCTTATTTTTTTAAGCACAAATAATAAGTTCATTTTTTTTTTTAATGTAGCTATTACTTTGTGGTTATCCATTATAGAAAAATGAAACAATACAACTTTGTATAAACCACTTATATAATGTGCAAATCCGACCGGTTTCGGAACAAACATTCCTTCGTCAGGGAAAGCTTATACTAATTTGACAGTTTAGAACAATGTTTTAATATGGTAATATACAATGCAATGCAATGCAATGTTTTATTATGGTAATAAAACATTGTTCTAAACTGTCAAATTAGTATAAGCTTTCCCTGACGAAGGAACGTTTGTTCCGAAACCGGTCGGATTTGCACATTATATAAGTGGTTTATACAAAGTTGTATTGTTTCATTTTTCTAATAAGTTAATTGTTTTTGTAGGTGCCTTGGCACTCTGCCTTATCTCGTCGAGTTGAAGGCTGTTTTCCAGGCTTGAAATCAGATCTGCAACTACTTGAGCCAAGATGTCTTTGCTCATGTCCTCTATCCTGTCGCTGATGGTGTCATTTGAAAGAGGAATTTGGGATAACTTACTTTCAGCCGCTTTTCTCAGCATGATATTCGCCATCTTCAACACAGCTGGTTTTATGAGTGTTTCACCAATGACGTGTGGTTTGCCTTGCGATCAGGTAAACAACTTCGTACGATAGTATAAAGCTGAGAACAGGCAGAGTAGCCTTTTCATCGAATCTGGCTCTCTTCACGTTGAATTTAGCGAGCGTTGTGTTCTTGTGTTTTCCATCACCATGCAGCTTACAGGAAGTGTTCTCTTAGTTTTGCCGGTGCTAGTTAGGATGCTGACTCCCATCATGTTCCGTTATACATGTCATGGGTTTTTTTTGTATGTCTTCATTTTGATTTATCAAATCTATTAGAAGTTCGTCATCTTTGTAGCAAACATCAACTCCCTTAATGATAATGCAAGGTTTTTTTTTCTTTATTTCATTAGCTTGTATTTCAATATCTGGGTTTTTGTTGATTTCATTTATTATTTTTTCGGTATCATTTTGTTTCTCACATGTTAGTATTATTTTGTTTTGATGTGTTTTTTTAGTCCAGAAATTTCTATTCCTAGTTTGGATACTTTTAGTTTGTCTTTTAAAGTTTTTTCGATTTCATCTGCAGGGTTGTCTTTTTTTGAAGAAATTAGTAGAGCAGAATTGGGGGGGGGGGGTTAAAAATTGCAAAAAGTTGGTCACGTAGTATGGGTACGTTCCCTAAGGTATACTGTGAGCGGGTAGAACGCCTCACCACGTACCTACACATGGACTCTCAGGGCTAGGTTCGCGCACTCTTGACAAGATGAATGAATGTAATTGAAAGTAATTGAAAGTCGATTTAACAAAGCATATTTATTACAGTAAAGGGTTTAAGTTATACAATAGAACGTTACGTTTTAAGACCTGAATGATAGGTTTAAGAACGGAAGTTAGGTACTTTTAAATGATACTAAACTGGAAGTTAATGGCTCGAATATCTACAGTTATAATTAGAAGACTACCTTGGTCATCTTGAGGGATTGTGGGGTGAAAGGGCCGGCTAAGAGCTCATGCCGGACTGGCAGAGTCTTTAGCCGGAGGGCAGGAATCAGTCGCTGGACATTGCGGGCCAGCATCCAACCAGGGCGAAGGTGGACATGATGCTCCACTTCCAAGATCAGGGCTCCAGGTTCACAGTCACTTGATATTCAGAAACTATGGCCAACGCCAGGGTCTGAGGTACCCAAAAGGGGCGCCCACAGGGCCACCGCCCCGGGCGAGAACTACACGATGTTTGTGGTATGAGATCTACCCGCAGAAAGAAAGAGGACGAATCTAAGTGCGTTTGTCCTTATATAGCTTCCTTTCTCTCCTGTTAAGCGATCGTAGCGCCATTGCGACAATTTGCGAATCCATCGACAGAAACACTCGATTGTCAACCTGTGGGAGAGACGCCGCTTCTTCAACTGTTTTGACGTATGTGCGAACATAACACTCATCAATATTGAGACGAATTATTATTATGAATATTGATATTTTTTAAATCGGTCCAGTAGTTTTTGAGTTTATTCATTACAAACTACAAAAATATAAATCATTCCCATTATTATTAAATCTTTTAAACAATTAAGCCCTGCACTGCAGTCTACTCCGACACGTAACTATGAACTGAAAACCCGGCCAACGTGTGATCGCTGTTTGCGGCTTGCGCCAAATTTCTTTGATTTTTGCACGGAAAACTAACACTAATCGGGTCGTCGGCGAGTGTTGGCCGCAAACGCCAAACACACACAAAACGGCCCAGTATACGTTGGCCAAACGCACTCGCCGAGCGCACTCGGCCAACGTGTACTTTTTAACATATAACTTGCAATGACATTTACATGAGCTCCACACAGGAGGTCCCGAGGAAAATAATTTCCCTCAGGGCCTATGTCATCTTTGGGAATGCTGTGTGGAGGGTTTTTTAAGGAAAGGAAGGAGAGAAGAGTTCTGGGAAGGAAAAGGGTTTAAGGGGTGGGTAGGAATCTGGGGTTCAGTGTGTCCTATTTATATGCTAAAATATAATATAGTAAAACTATGTAGTTTAATTCGTACCCAATATACCCATCAGGATGAAATGTAATTCTTTACAAGACATTATAAATATTAAAAGATTTCATCACTTACAATAATGTGATAAGTAGCCTATGTTCTGGACTTAAAGGCTCACGTCTGCTCCGCTTTACTAATTGTGTCGTACAAGTCCTAACAATTTATAGAAATTGGTCTGCGACATTCTTGTATATTTCTTGAATTGATCGTTGTCTACTGCCGCCATGTCTTTAAACAAATTATGGAAATGTCCCTGAAATGTTCTTCCTTTTTTGATTAATTGGTTGCACCCTCCAACGTCGTTTTTTCCTTATTTTTTTCGTCAACTGTGCGTCTCCATACGCAGCGTATGTTGGCCCCAGAATTGACAAAAACATCCACATGCAACAATGTCTGACGAATCCATCATTTCAATATTTATTATTTATGTATATAAAACAATATGACTTAGAACAGGGGTCGGCAAACTTATTAGCCAAAAGACTTTTATTGACTAGGTCAGGGGTCGGCAAACTTTTTAGCCAAAGAGCCAAATATGTACATTACAACGATTCAAAATGAATCTGGGAGCCAAATCTGTTTATTTATTTAGCAAACACTTATTATTGCACTTCATTAAATACGCTGAATAAAACTTGATTTCATACTTAATAAAGATTTTATTCATTGATTAAAAAATAATATGTTAATAAGGAATTCATAAATTTAAATCATGACAATAACTGACACTTCTTGTCATTGAATCCTCCTTGGAAAGTTTGAGTAAGTCAGATTTTTATGTTGTTTTTCTTAATTTTAGGCACGATTTCAGGTTCTCATCAATAAGATGACTTTTCAGTTTATTCTTGATAAAGTTCATGCTTGAAAAAGATTGTTCTCATGAGTATGTAGACCCGAATAGAGAGCGAACAGCAAACGCGAGTTTTTTTTGTTTTATGTATTAATATATCAATATTACAAGTGAACATATACTGTAGAGATTTATTGCATATAGAATATTGGCAGCGTGATACATATATCAATAGTACATACAATTTCAATAGTACCATAGTACGTAGTACATACATACATATATCAATAGTACAAGTGAACATATACTGTAGAGATTTATTGCATATAGAATATTGGCAGCGTGATACATATATCAATAGTACATACAATTTCAATAATACAAATAGTACATAGTACGTAAATACACATATCAATAGTACAAGTGAACATATACTGAAGAGATTTATTGCATATAGAATATTGGCAGCGTGATACATATATCAATAGTGCATACAATTTCAATAGTACAATAGTACATAGTACATACATACATATATCAATAGTACAAGTGGACATATACTGAAGAGATTTATTGCATATAGAATATTGGCAGCGTGATACATGGGTTAGTAATGTATATAATAATAATTTTGGGATAATATATCTATAATTCGACTTTAGTAGTCTATAGTTTACTAGCCTTCTGTAAACGCAACTATGTATTGGTATTGTATTATCTATTTTCTGGTAGAAAAATAGGAATGTAGAATGTAGATGTAATGTAAGAAGAAACATAAAAATGTAGTATGTAGACATGTTTTATCATGAAGAAAATATTCAGGTTTTTTATCATCAATATAGAGAATGATTATATGGTATCGTATGCAGTAAAACGAGAATAACAAAAAAGAAAAATGTATGAAAATAATGGAATATTACAGAAAGATAATACAATTATTCATGAAATTGAAACAAGCAGTTTCTTCTTTCATTATAGCATAAAAGTACTATTTTGAGCATTTAGTGTATGTTTTCATCGAACATACTTGACAGTGTTGCAGTGGCGGATACAGAAAAAAACTCAAGGGGGGGCGCTAAAGATATATCTAAGAAAACTGAAGAGTAGACAGTAGTGTTTAGAATACGAAGCACCGCACAAAGAGGAGACCGACTATAGGTACTATCTCATTCTCTCGTAGGCTAAAACATATAGGTGCATGTATTTGTCAAATTACAACGGTGCTAAAGAGTTTTCACTTTAATAAATAAATAAAAGATTGGCGGACCGCACATTTAAAACTTGGCTGGCCACAGGGAGCAGTCGAGCTGCATTCCACGATCAAGGGAATCAAATACTTGAGTCGGGCCATGTTAAGGGTACCTTTACATGAAACGACGTGTGAATGTGAATGAAGCAAAAGTATCAGAAGACAACATCATCTTCAGGCATTGAAGATGATGTTGTCTTCCTTCTCCAGGTCTTTCAAAGCAGACCATTTGGGTTGTGAACTAAGCTCACAATTGTTCTTCTCCAATATTTCCAAATCAACACAAAGACGTTCATATTTAGAGCTTCACATTTCCTTGTTTTTTTAATCCAGCAATTGTATTTCAAAGTTACCCATGTCAATGCCTAAGGGAGAAAATTTCAAATCTGTTATCGAAGCATTAAGAGCGTGTTTGACGAATGCTAAGGTTGTTCTGCTGCTTTTAAATTCCTGAAACCTGGCGAGAAATGCATCCCTTATGTTGAAAATGGTTGTTTTCGAATAGTGTCAATGGAGGAATTATTTTTGTGGCTATGCTTCAAAATAAAATAATGTTTTCCTTTCAAAATCTTTGGCAAAAGCGTCCAAGGACATTTGTGCCTGAGCCGCACTTAACGGGCCAAAGAGCCGCACTTTGCCGACCTCTGGACTAGGTGTTTACACCATTGACATTACTTCCAGAGTGACCATAGACAACAATTATTAGACAGGTTATTCGTTATTGTGCAATATGCATTTGTGTCGCAGATACAGCAGGTACATTATATTGAGTATGTACATTTTTTAGTATAATATGATTATACAGATACCATATATCGAGTACATACACAATTAATTTAAAAATTTTGATCAGTGAACACCTGTCTAGAGACATTTCCGATATGATTGATATTTGGGGCTACTTCCATGACATCACCACCTGTTTCTGCTCCTGCACCCTCATCACGTTCTTCATCATCATCTATTCCAAATTACAAATCATAGCATTAGTACACCTAAACATCTAACGTAAGGAATATCTAAACTAACGTATTATAATTTTTCATTTATACATCTTTTATATTGAATTGTTTCCTTACCTAACTGAGGATCATTCATATCGATGGCAAGACAATGGAGAACAGCAAGAGCTACTTCCAAAGAAATCTCTGCTTCCATACCCCAAAACATCTCTCCACCATGTTGCGAGTTGATATATGTGCAATGTTATATGCCACTTCTGAGGTTTCTCGGGTTCCTAACTGGCGTGAATAGATATGGTGTAAATGCGTAACCTCCGTCTCCCAACAGTCGTCCGTTGAAGTGACCTCCTTCAAACCTCTGTTTGATGCATCTTTCCCTGTTTTAGTTTTGGTACGACAATAAAGTCTGTTGTGCAAATAAAGTCTGTAGTGTGAAGGAATACCTAGTTTAGCGCGTGGTCGCCTCCGAGTTGGAAGTGGAGGGCGAGGGGCGAGTGTGCAGGTGTCAGTGGTGTGTGGTGGTGGTGATAATGACAGCGCGGGCGGTGGTATATATCGGCTTCACTGGAAACCTGAAAGTACACCCTCACATATATTATTTGCATCAATATTGAATTGCTAGAAAAATAACAACGACTATTTGAGCTTATTTTAAGGGACAGTAAAGCAAACGTACTTCAGTTTGAAACTTCTTAACTGAATCGTCTCTCTCTGAAGCGGTGGTTTTGCTGCATGACGCTGTTTTTTGTTGATATAAAGAAAAGATTATGTCGAACCATCAATATTTCAATAAAATTACTATCAACTTATCTTTTGAAAAAATGCTAACGCTAAAAATAAAAATATTTATCTTTACTTTAATCGTCGAATCGCTATCGTCAAGGTTTTTGTCTACTACAAACTCGTTAGGCAACATGTCAACCATCGAGTAGGTGTCCTGCGAAGGACTTGGTGGTTGGGGCCCTCCACCTGTTGCCATCAGCTCCCTCCTGTACTGGCTCAAATTGGCCTTGCACGCCAATTTGAGCATTTTCCTCTGCACTTGCAATTGCCAAAGATATCTCTTGGGTTTTCATTTAGGGTGTTAAATCTGAAAAATAGTGCGCTATTAATTATGTGGTATGCATACCTATACCTTAATCTAATATTAATTTTATACTATGATCATTTTTTAATTGAAAATAGATAGATAAAGTTAGGAAACGATAAACTTGTTTAATCTGTAGAAAAGTAAACAATGCGTATAAACTATGTAGGTATACTTACTTTGATCACTCTTGGCAACCAGAGTGTTGGTATCTGAGTTCTTGTTCTCAATGCTCTTGACGTGTTCCATCACACAGTCCTTCAATAAGGCCTTCAAGGAAAATAATCATTGGTACACACTAATTTCAAACAAGTAAACAACACAATACTTTACAGCCAAGATAAAAAGTAAAAAAAAACCTTTTCAACGTCACCCCAATTCTTATTACGCCTACGTCTTTTCGTTTCCACATCCGAATTAATGTTTACGACGTTGTCCATTCTTAATTATTTTTGAAACGTGAAACACAAAACAACCTTGTCGAATAATATTTTGACGTATGAATAAACGTGAAGTTGAAAACACGCCATGAAGTGCCAAATTGACTGCGTTCTATTGGGATTTTAAGATTTTTTTCTTTCTTTGTTTCAATTCCATTATAATAATAAATTTGGACAACTTATATAGCGCTGTTTTTGCGAAAAATCGCCTCAAGAGCGCTGTAAAAATTAGCATGGATTTTACATTAGAATTTGTTTAACACGTTCACGGGCAGTGAGTCACCCTACTTTGGCACTATTTTTTTGTATTAGATTTTTGCGATTGCTCTAGCATTTCCGTCATGATACGTACCAACCAACACCATCAAGTGCGACGCGAATGCTCTAGCAGACGAATCTCAATACATTTGACGCATGCTATAGCATACGCCACCACGCGGGGTACGCCGGGCGAGCTGTAGGGGAAGGGGTCAACACTGTTTTATCTTTGTGTGCAGAAAAGGTCTCATGTGACAGTAAGCGATCTGTGGTTGTGTCAGCAGTGACAGTAAGAAATAGACTACCTATATTTTATAGGGATAAAGCAACTGCTCAAGCATATCTGACAAAAAAACTCAATAAATTTCGAATGCTATAGCATCCGCGACATAATTAAACTATCCAATGCGAATGCTATAGCATGCTCGTCCGGGAACGTGTTAACTTAGGAGGCTAGATAACAACTCGTCTTGCAGCTATCAAGCGCATGGATTATTGGAATTCTAGCCCTCGATAAATTAAATAAAATATCTTTTTATATGTACGTAATTCAATTTACTTCAATCGATGTGTCAAGGGAATTTTGTAGAGATTGGCTGACAATGTATTTCAAATTTTTGTTTTCTTTTTCAACTTTGTTGATTTTTTTGTGGAATTTATTTCTCTCCACCTCATGATCGTCAATTTTTAGTGAAAGAAAGTCGATGGTCTTAGTGAGTTTGCACAACTGGTTCTTGTTGTTTTTCACATCTTTCAATTTGGTAGAGATTTTTTTTCTATAATTTCTGACATTTCTTTCTTTATGCTATCGACATATTTTTGGTTTTCAATATTTTGGTTTGCTATTTGAGATAAATTTCTTTTTTCATTACGTCCATTTTTTTCTCTAGGAACTGGATGTAATTTACTAATTTACTAATTGGAAGTGACCTGCCAGGTAAGTATGTTTCTGTATCCATTTGTAAATAGTAAAATTAGTTGGAACCTAAGCTTTCCTAATAAATTGTACAGCGCCCTTGAGGTGATTTTTAATGAAATTATCCAATTATTATTATTATTATTAATTATATTTTATTTCTACACGAATTTCTTTTTTGTGTTCTTCAATTTTTAAACTACGTGTTATTTGCTGTCATCCTTTGATAGTTGTACATTATCCCTATTATTTTTACTATTGAATGTTCCCTTCAAATAATTACGCGCGTGGTCGAATATAAATCTGTATTTGCACAATAGATAAAAGCGTGTTGACAAGCTGGGAGCTGGCTAAAGAAATAGCGCGAGTGCTACGATAACATTACTTTTAATACTACGTCATCTGCCGTCTCGCTCTCGCACTCTAATGATCAGGTTGACCACAAAAACATTCTTACAATTACATATCTGTAAAGGCTGATAATCAATTATTGCTATAATATGATGAGATGTTGTCTTCTTCAAGTGTTGTGGATGGTTCAATAGGTGGCTGGAATTGTTGTTACGGCTGAGAAACAATCTGGTGAGTCAAATTAATGGGTGTTCTAAGAATTTGGGCTTGTGTCTGTGTCTGAACTTAACTTATTTCGGCATGTGATACAGCAGCGTTCAAATCTAATTTTGTTTTGATCTAGGTGAGTTTTGGAAGTCCTTTAACTACTTTGCTCATGCTCAGAAAAAATAAATCTGTTTCATCCATATCCTTCCGCTTGGAATGCTGCTTTTGGAGTCTCAAATCGTGCTAAGACTTAATTAAATCATATAGATTTTACTTCCCCACCTTTCTCTTCCCCATCTCCTTCCCCTCCCCACTACCTTCAGCCTCACAACACACCCCAATTGGGGATGCCATAGTCTCACTGGCTCCGGACGGGAGAAGCAGAGACTTGTGAGGTATTACTATAAAAAAAAATTGGCATGTAGGTTTGTATTGTTTCCAACAGGCCTTTGGGGGTGTCAGGAGCAACTAGAATGTGGTGTTGCTGGATGACTTTCTGATTGAGAATTTTCTTATCGAGTAGTTTTTGAGTGAGATTCTGGTGACTCTGGAGGCGACATGAGATTTGTTATTGTCGGCCTTGATTCCATATACGGCTCTAAAAAGTTATTTGTTCTTCATATTTCCACGGCGTAACAAGTGCAGCAACTTGCCCACTTTTTATTTTTACGGTGTTTCAATGCGTTGACGTAGGAATTTCGTAATTTATTCCAGTCACATTTGCATTTTTCCGCTGAATGAAAATTAAATTATATGTGTTTTTATACTACAGAAACTGGAAACTATTTTCGATCATCGGGATTCAGTTGCCGCGTGGGTTTTGTTACAGTAAAGATCCTGGAAGTATGTAATGCAATTCGGAAACTTACATTTTGAAATGTAATGCCCCAACCTACAGAACAAATATGGAGAGAGATGGCGAAAAGATAAAAAAATGTATTGGAACGTTGCATGGGAAACACGTTACTATAATATGAGTCGTATAGTTCCTATCTGCGATAAGTCCACTTTGGTGAAATGTTGGTAAATAACTTTTTTTTAATTGCGACATTTTTTAAGTAAAATCTTGAGAATTATTTATTTGGTGGGCTTAGTTGTCGAACTACGAACGTATATGATAAACTAAAACAATTGTTTTATTAATAGTTTAGGAGTAATTACGTAAATAAATATGGACTTATCGGAATTTGAAACTCACTGTCAAAATAAAGGTATATAGGAACTCACCAGCCTGTGATTTATCGGTGTTTGTTTCTCAACACCGTTGACATGTTGTGGAAGACAAGTACAGGGTCAACAAAAAATATGATTTAAGTAAAACGAAAATGTTTAATGTTTTAAATTTCTTTTATTAAAAGTTTATTTCGTTTGAAATGCAGATATTTTATGTTTACAATTTTTCTGTATTTATCACGATAAATTCAAAAACTATTGCGCTAATAAAACATATATATTTTACACAAAATAAAAGGATTTTCAATTGTTGGATCAAAACAATAATAAAAGTATAAAAAAAAACATACATTAATAATTTTATGAGAATAACTATCTCTTACACGACAAAAGTTGCTTCTTCCGCACAGCACTCATCGCATTCTTCGTGGTTTGAAGACGTTTCAACAATTAGCGCTGAAATGTTCCACATCTACGTAGTACTTTAAGAGTCTAATTCTTTCCACTTCTCGCCATAGTACTTTGTTAATAAATTTGTAACATCTTTTATTTTCCCCCTTGATGGGCACGCCACTAGGTATGATGCACGGTGTGATATTAGTAATAAGTTTACCCTTTTTAGTGATTATTTTTTTTTGTACATAATCACTCTGTAATTCTCTTCGCCATGCACGGCTATGTTATTATTTGTACGATAAAGAAAAAATCGCTTCGTAGAATTGAACTTAAAATGCCAACCAGATGGAGGCTTTATTGTGGTTTGTACCGCTTGCTTCCAATTGAATACCGGTACATCTTTTGAAAGATTCCAACACTTACCGTGTTCTTTCAATATGTTTATATACTGGTCTGGATTGATGATAACCTCCTTTGTACGGAATTCTTTTTCTATGGTGGCAAATACCCGGTCAGGGGGTAAGAAAGAGTGTCCGACAATGGGGAACACTATTTCAATTGTTTTAACACTGAAGGGAGCATGTGATTCAAGCCATTTCATACACATGCCAATTAAAGTTGTGTTTTTATTTTGGCCGCCACAACCGTCGGCGCACAAACGAATCCTTTTTTTCCCCTGCTAGTATTCATTTTTTAATACATGGAAAAACCGCACTGGCGATTTCATTGGAACCTTTGTAGCTCTCCGCTTCGTTCCAATAAAAAATGTTAACGTTTTCTCTGGTCAAGTGGGCCTTGGAACTTCCAATGATGCCTGTGAAGTTATAAAAGTTGCACTGCCTGCTGAAGTAGACAGACCGGTTGGGTAACTTAGGCTCTTAGGCAGCATCATATTTTTTTGACAATCAAATGAAATTGTCGGCAGGTCCGCTCTTTCTTGTAATATTTTGTTAAAATCTTTTGCTTTGCTACTGTGGACTTGATAAAGTGTCATCAAATTTTGTTTTTCAGATCCTTCGGACGTTTTTGTCTTCTCCTTAAATTCGGCACATTGGGAACACACATCCCCTCGAGGTTTTCCAAACCCGATGTTGTACTTCATATTGAAAATTGTTCGGAAGAACGATTGCTTCACTTTTAAGGATGGGTCTGTCTCGTTGACGTTGAACATTTTCCACATTTTTTTATTATTTAACTCCGCATCCAAGTAAAGGCGTTGGTCTGACTTATGCCGACAATAATGTGGTTCACAACCTTTAAATGACTCTATATACTTTGATATTCAAACTATGCCTAGTTGAAATTGAACGACCTTTGCCTTAAATCGTGATCGTTGTATTTATGCAATTTTTACATATCTAATAAATTACAAAAGAAAATTTTATAAAAAGAATTATCTCTCCCAAACAAGAAGATGTTAATTCTCTTTGTCAAGGTGTTTGTTTATTAGTCAGATGTAGCATACCCTTCCTAGTTGGAATGCTTAAAATTTAAATAAATAATTAAATTTAAAGTCACCTTATTTATATTGTATATGATAATGTTTGACATCTTAATATTTGTATTTCGAAATTAACTATTGTAGCATGTATATGGCTACGAAACACTAGTTTAATATACGAAAATAATAACTAAAATAAATAAAAAACATTTTTTATTTTGGCTTGCGCATCAGCGACAACCTGGAAGGTTTGCGCCTTGTTTCCATCACCAAGTCTTTTTCGTTAATCTCATTCAAGATACTCATAAAATATTTTTAAAAATTGAAGTTCTTTGATGCTGCTGATTTATATTAAGAGAACCTATTGATGGGGTAATGCTTTCCATTAGAACCTCCGAATTGTCTCCTGTTTGCTTTCTTTTTCGTGATGGGATGCCTAAATATGTACGATGTCGTATTTGCCCGTAGCTGGTCTTGGATAGTGATGGTCCATTCCAGCTGACTGTCAACGTTCAATCAAATCCTATAACCTATGAGCGTTGCATCAAGCACACCCCAGAATAGATTGTGATCGTTCTGTTTAAATGCATATAATAAATTTCATTAAATACATAATAATATTTTAAATTACCGGAATATTGCTGCTGTCAGTATCATACATGTTTTCCCAGATGATCTTCTGGCAGTGTAAATCTGGCTCTGTGAATTTGCCATCTCTATTTTGGAGGTCATCGCCCTAACTTTGATGTAGTCACTCAGGAATGCCAACTTTTCAAAGCACCAAATGCAGGTACATATACATGCAACACAAAGCGTTTACTCATAATAATAAGAAAAATTATTTTCTGGTGAGGGTAGGTACGTTGGTTGGTCTTAGAGCATTATGATTTAATACTATGATATAATAACATTTTGCATTCGAATGCGAAATTAGTCATTTCGCGATAGTATTAGCCACGAACATACGCACCAGTTCTCAAAATCGGATAATCAATATATTGTAAGCACACCTCGCTGGAAGTGTCTACTTTCTGCCACAAAACTAGCTCAGGTTATTCGTCCGGCAGAGCAGGTAGAGTCTCCCAACACCAGGGTGGTAGGTTTCCTAAGGAGCAAGTGTGGAATTCCTAAAATAAAGCCATCCTAAATGTACCTTGTCAGGGCAATAAAACACCAGCTGCGGTAAACATGGTTTGTATTGTAGGGGATTGTTTAAATACAACATGGGTTCATTCACAGTAAATAATCGAGCACAGGTAGGTTAATTGCCTAACCATTCTATGGGAAAATCTAACAAAATCTCTCTCAATCGTGCCGACTCTAGGATCGATCACCGGTACGCGTATTTATAGGGACACACGGCAAAAGAGGAATTACTTGGTCAGTACTCACAGGAGCCGGACCCGTCGTGGAGAGGTCCCAGGAACGTGCTAGCCAGGCTGCAGGGCGGGCTATGCTTAGCAGGTAAGCCATGATGGGCTTGGGGGAGCACAGGGTGTGCCCTCCTAGGCGGGAGTCTCGTGCATCCTTCTCGGATCGCCGCGAAAGTCCGCCCATTTTGTATCGAGTCCGAACGGAATATTCTAGAATGGCGCGTATGCAAGCGTTTGAGTGACGCGGCCTTCGCCTAGGGAGGTGGGGGTTTGACTGCCGAAGCGAATGCAGGCGGCCGCCCGGCGTTGGGGAAAGGAGGTGGGGGTAGAGCTGCGCGGGAGGTGAGGGAAGCCGTTAGCGTCCGCCAGTGGTGTAGTGTGGTGGTTCGTAGGGCTGGGGGTTCGCAGAGCTGAGTTCCGCTACCTAACAATATTCAAGTCTGCTAATTTCACGCCGCCTTGTTTAGGAAACAATTTTAGATTTGCGTCGCATGTGTCATAATGTTTTTTTTTTAAAGCCTGCATTTTATCTTTTCCCAGTGGCCCAGGATATTGAAAATATAAAAGGACATGCAGAATGGAAGAATATACCACTTTTCCATTTCCTTCAAAGTGTTAATAAAAACTTTTATTTGTCAATAGATTTTTATAAATCTTGTTTATTTAACATTGATTCTATTGACAAATGAGTCACTGCTCAGCTATTTATTTCAATATGTTGATACAATACTACATTTCAATAGTAATCCAGTAATGTTGGCCTCACTGGGTGACTTAACCGTGCTGAGGCCTCCATTTAAAAAAAATAAATAATAATAATGAATTAATTATACATTCAGGATTACTGCTGATTTCCTTATTATAAAGGTTTGCAGTACAACAATACTGATGCAGCCATTGCTTTTTAAAATATAAATATAAAAGTTTTATAAAACAGTTTTAAAATTATGTAATTTCAATAAAAATCAAGCATAATCTAATTTATGTTCACAACACCGTTAAATGTCAAAATAGTGTACATGCACAGAATGAATTTCCAATAATCGGTATAGCGATATAGATTGATCCAATTCATCAACTACGCCCATCCCTTTATTATAAATTTGGAAAAGTAGTGGAATATTCACATCTACCTTCTCTTTCTTCATTGGGCACCATCGCTTTACAAGACCCATGGGTTCAATATTGTTGTAGTTAGTGGCCCTGGTACAAACAGTATTATCCTTCCATCTAACCAATAGCAGTTCATTGGTTTTGTCAAACCTATAATGAAAGGCAGCTCTGTCTTGTTGATCAAAGTTCTAATGTTGCAAGAAATTGTTGACCTCGCCGACGTTCCCGAAACAACTGAAGAGCTTGGAACAATGTAGTGCGCTTGTACCTGCGGTGGCGAAACCAGTGGCTAGATCCCCGCGCATGAAACGACCGGCTTGCGTTTGCGAAGATTGTGTTAGCGAGCAGTAATTACCGCTGCAACATTGTGATATTATTTATCCATTCAATGTACATTTAATGCTGACTTTTGTCATGTAATCGACCGAAGTCAATACATAATTGCATTTTACAAATAACGTTTCTAAGGGTCAATTACAAGACATGAACCAAATAGATTAGCTTTATATGGTTTACATTGTGATATTATTTATCCATTAAATAAACGTTCAATGCTGACTTTTGTCGTGTAATCGACCGAAGTCAATACATATTCGCATTTTACAAATAACTTTTCTAAAGGTCAATAGAAGACATGAACCAAATAGATTAGCTTTTTATGGTTTACATTGTGATATTATTTATCCATTAAATGGACGTTCAATGCTGAATTTTGTCATGTAATCGACCGAAGTCAATACATATTCGCATTTTACAAATAACTTTTATAAACAAGACATGAACCAAATAGATTAGCTTTTTATGGTTTACATTGTTATATTATTTATCCATTAAATGAACATTTAATGCTGACTTTTGTCATGTAATCGACCGAAGTCAATGCATATTCGCATTTACTAATTTATTTACGAGTCGTTATCTAAACAAACGAGATTTAGTCAATAAATATATCTTTTGTCATGTATTTTTAAGAAAAACAATTCACAAAGAGTTATCAAACAACACAGGTTTTGAATTAATATTTCAATATCACCCCAAAACAATTTTATATTCAATCATCATTTTACTTATCTTTACTGCTATGATAGTTGATAGTGATCTTTTGTACTAATGGGTGGGGGTCCTATTAAACTTTTCCTTATAATTATGATTGATGAAAAACTTAGTTCACCATAAATCATAATACAGAACTTTTGTATAGACGTCCCCTGTCAACGAAATTTTTTATTTTTTATTTGTTATGTAGATCTATCTGTAAATCTATATAACAAGACGTCCCTTGAGAACTAAATAATGAAGTTTAATTCCCAGTCCTGGGTCAAGGATAAAAAATAGCTTCCTGTAAGTAGTTATGCTACTTACCAAAAAAAAAGGTTTTTGGACGTCGACTTTCAACTTTTAGACTTTCAAATCTTTGTTTCTTTATAGTATCTAAAGATCAGAGCAATCAGAGAGCGGGAGCAATTCCCAATTCAAAAAGGGAGCAAATCCAATTCAAAAAGGGAGCAAATCCAATTCAAAAAGGGAGCAAATCCAATTCAAAAAGAGCTCTGATAACAAATTCTAAAGTTAACAGAGCCGGAGCAGCAGAGAGCGGGAGCAATTCCCAATTCAAAAAGGGAGCAAATCCACCAGAACCAGAAGAAAATCAACTGAAATTTCACCGATACCTTCCAAGGGCTTCAAGATACTGTTTGTAGAGTTATCTGAATTATCTAATTTGATCGATGACAGGGAATTAATGGAACACATTATTTATTGGATGGAGAGACTTGATAGGCAAGGAAACAAAAAAATAAGTTTTGTTCTGCACCACGGCAAGAGCAAGTTCATGGGGGGAGATTTAAATCACTTAATGACGTTGCTTAAAGATGTTGTGCCTCGGATGTATCCAGGTTTCGTCGCATCAATTTTTATATTTGAAGATTTAGTGAGTACCGAATACAAATATGTATTCGGTATTTACTCGCTCAAAAGAAACCCGATACTGTTGAAAAGTGTACAGCAGTTCTCGGTGAACAATGCAGTGAAGAGATCAAATATTATATAGATATATAATATAGAGATCAAATATATTACAATCATCACATACACTCATCATCATCTTCTATTGCTGGAAGTTCATCGGAGGCGAGGGATTCAACCTCACCGATTTCGTCACCGGCGAGGGATTCCTGGTCGCTTTCGGTAGGATTTTTCTCCTCATGTTCGATGAACTCCATCAAGATGTTGGACAGCTATAGACGGAAAGAAAAAATATATATAGCTGTGTAAAGCGCTCTTGAGGTAATACAAGACAAAAATGGCACTGTATAAGTTAGCCAAATGTTATTATAATTACCTGAGTCGTTGGAGCCGTCGATGTTGAGGGTGTAGGTCCTTCGCCTCCGTCAGCTCTCCAACCAGGAATCTGAAACTATAAACATTTATTGTTACACTAATGTCTTTCAATTTTGGAAAGGATGAAGCGTACAACCAACCTAATAGAATTACTACTAATACACAACATACCGTTGCGATGATTGAATGCATTTCTACATCTTCGCTTCCTCCATCTTCGCTTCTGCGGCATATCTGATCTGCCATTCAAAGTTGCATGCAATTATTGCAAAGTTGCATGTAATCATTTTCAAACCCAATTATTTATTAAAAAAAAATTCTTTACTCCAACTTTCAACCGTATGTCATTGCAAAGTTGTATGTAAGGTAATTATTTTTAAGCCAATTATATAAAAAAAAAAATCTTTAATCCAACTTTCAACCGTATGTCGTTGCAAAGGTAATTATTTTCAAACCAATTATTTATAAAAAAAAATTCTTTAATCCAACTTTCAACTGTATATCGTTGCAAAGCTGTACGCAAGGTAATTATTTTTAAACCAATTATTTATAAAAAAAAAATTCTTTAACCCTTTACTTAACGGACACAGATTTCACAATTTTGACAGAAAATGGACATTTTGTTTTTACATTATGAAACTCATTAAAACAATTTTTTTTTCATTCAAACAGAAATATTTTACGATGGCTGCACGTAGAATCGGCTTGGACTGAATCTTTTTCTTACTGCAAACTTCACATCTTCCTCTTTTATTTACAATTACTGTCCAATGTATTCCTCTATTTCCCAAACGAACGTCTTTGACAACTGAATACTTATCCTTTCTATGTTTCGAAGGGCCTGCACTTTTATCGTCAATAGAGATTCTTTTGTTTGTTTCAATTTTCTTTTGCGATATAAGTCCCATAGAGACATTTCTTCGAAACTCTTTTAGACGTTTTTTTTTCAAGTAAATTACAATAAATAATATATGAGTTACAAATGCGACGTCCAACAGCCCCCAAAACAGTCTGTGCCACCATTTTTTGATTTTCTGTCAACGCAATACAGTGCTCGTAAACGATTAACCATTTCAACCCCTCCCATAAACTGGTTGTAATTTTTAACTATTTTTGGGCACGGAAACTCCAACTTGGATCAATTCTTTTGGGTTCTGTTTACTGCAGTTTCCTCATTATCATAGTAGTTAGATATCAACTGAACCATTTTATTATCTTTCCATTTGAAAACTCCAATACCCATATCAGAGAATCGGTAGTCGTAGTCTCCACGTTTCATAAATTTATCCGTTATCATATTAATTGGCAAACCCCTTCGATTTGTCCTGACTGTACCACAGGCGAAAATGTTTTCTCTTTTTAATCTTTCAAACAAGTTTAAAGACGTAAAATAGTTATCAAATACGACAATTCTCCCAGAACCCCACATCTCTTTGGTCACCTAAGACAACCCGCTCACCTAAAGTGTAGTCTTTAAATTCTTGTTGGAGTTGCTCATCCTTACCTTGGTATACAGAAAGTTTAAACATATACCGCTTTTGGTCAGCAATACACCACATTTTATAACCACGTTTTACTGGTTTAATGGGCATATACTATTTCGTGACTGATCGACCTTTAAACTTGTTCATTGATTCATCAACACTCAGTTCTCTAGTTCAATTACACGATCGTCCAAAAGATTTATTGAGACTATCAACCATTGGTCTAAGCTTATAAAGTTTGTCAGCACATCCTGGCGGAATGTTCTTTTTATCATTGCAATGCAAGTTAGCCAAAATTTCTGAAAATCTATTACGTGGCATTGTGGAACACATTACAGAATTGTTCATGTCAATAGCTGACAAGTAATGATCGGTCCACGCAGGTCGTTTGTTATAACCCATATGAAAATTCATCCCGATAAATGCCAAAAGTTCTTCCTTCTTCGGATTTAATGTTTTGCCTTTCTGTGTTGCATATAAATTTGATTGATAAAGAATTGGATCAACAATATCATCAATCATTTTCAGGAAGATGTCAGTAGGTGTTTCACAGTTTTCAAACAAATCACCAGAGACACCTTCTTCAAATTGATACGGTGGCACATTGGTACCAAAATCCTTAGTTCTTAGTAGTCTAGTAAATGGAGAAGTAGTAGAATCGGATACACTTGAAGGACCGGTAGCATCCGCGGGCAAAATGTTTTCATGATAAGAATACACATTTTGACCGGATTCTCTTAGAAAAATATCACCTTCGTGTAGTTTGATTCCCACGTAGTTCATATCCATCATCTTCATCATTTTCAGACTCCACTTCTGATGGAACATCAATATTTGGAAGATCTTGTGTATATCTGTTGTTGATGTAATATCTCCGCCCGAGAATGACAATATGTATCCACCTTGTGAGAAATATAGATTGTATTGATTCCTTTTGTATGTACAAGTCATAGGTATGTCTGTATTCACTAATGCAAATTGCATATGTGTTGTAGGTATGGATACTATGAGATCATTGTTAAAGGTTCTAGCTACTATAGAAGGTTTGATATCATATATCTTATAGAAACATTTATGATCATCTATATTTTTGGTCAAGATTAAGAATTTGGTTTTATCTGTCAATACTCCTTTATCATGAGACTCCCATCTTCCAGGAGGAGATCTGATACTTCCGTCTGGATACCTATATATTATAACTCTTTTTGCCATTTTTTCTAATATATCTATTGGGATAATTATTCCTACAATAATAACAATAATATTTATCTTCCCATGATATTTCTTCCAACTCTACAACTTCATCTTCATTTGCTAATTTTAATTTTGTTAATGATTCGGTTGATGGCAATTCTTTTACTACACAAAATGACTTAGATTTTTCTATTGTTGTTTTAGAACCAAAAAAGGTAAAAGTGCATTCTGTGTCAACATACTCCCACCATACTAAAACACCAGTGATATCTTCATTATCTACATCCACCTTCCAAATAACTGTTGTTATAGGTATTTGACCATCTTCAACATCTAATAACTTCTCGCCGGAGGCGGGACGGACAACCTCCGGATGTCGTTCAGCCTTCTCCCCAGCCTCTTCATATTACGGGGGGTGGCGCGGCAGACAGGTGCAGCTCCACCAGTTCCAGAAGACCGGCCATGGTACGTAGGCGGGGACACAGTCCAGGGTCCAACCCCTTATATGGGGAGAAGGACGGTACAAAACGAGCAACTGAGTTCAGTTGTCACAAAAAAAATAACTAAAAAGAAAAATTTATTGATAACATAGAACCGCAAAAAAGAAAAAAATAAACAAGAGCGTGTGGAAGTCAGCGCTGGGCATGTGAATGCACCATATAACCAAACTAAAAATCATAAACATGTAAAATAAAATGGCGATTTAGAAAGAAAAAGAAGAAAAAAAAAATAGACATGAGCGTTAAATTACGCAGGGCATCTGTAAACAGTAGACCATGAACATAAAAATGTAAAAGCATAAAAACATAAAAATGTAAAGATGTAAACAATAAACTTAAAAATGAAAAAAAAAAAAAAAAACTGTAAAAGCATAAAAACATAAAATGTAAAATAAAATATAAAACTGAACATCCTGGGCAATATTGGTAAGAGAGTAAAAAGCAAAGAAAGTCCGTGGGTAGTCAGGAACAAGTACACCTGGTGTCAAAATCTACTAATCCGCGACTCAAAGCTCAGGCCATCTCTCAACCCAGATCCTTGTAAAATTCCTCAAGCACTCGAAGTTCGTCTTGTTCGAAACTAGATCAGTGTTCCACACTGGTCTGATAGGTACGTCCAAACCATCGAGCATTTCCTCTCTAGCGTCCGTCAAGATCTCGCAGTGCCACAGAATGTGCTCGGCCGACTGGTTGGTTGATCCGCATGCGCAGTTGGGGTGGAGGACAGGGAGAGGGTGTGAAGTCTCCCCCTGAATTCCGCATGCCCGGACAGAAGCAGGGTAATGTGGTGATCCAGTCTGAGATAAGCCCCTTCCATTCTGATTTTAACTGATGGGAAGAAGGAGAAGGTCCATCTTCCCAAATTCGATCTATCCCAACGGACCTGCCACTCTTGGAGCGACAGATCCCTCATTTCACGAAGCAGCCCAGGGAGAGTCCCCGGCCCGCCCGGTGTCAGAACAACGCCTAGGTGAGTGGCCGGGGTTCCTCTGGTTAACTTCTGCTTGGTAAGCACTTACCTGATTTCCAGATCGATTGGCAAAATGCCAGCCAAAACGAGTAAAGCGTCCGAAGCCACGGTTCTATACGCACCAGAGAGTGCCAGCAAGGGGGTTTGTTGGCCTCGCCTGAGAGCTAAGAGAATGAGCGAGTTGTCCAGGCGGTGTTCCCGCACAGAGGCGGGCATACGAGACTTGTGCCACGTATACGCACCTATATAGCGTTCGCAGAACCGGATTACGCAATCCCCACTCAGCTGTGGAGAGTCTCCTGCAGAGAGCCTGAGCCTTGCTGGATACTTCTTTGACGTGAGCCAGAAAAGAGGACGATTGATCTAGTGTGACGCCTAAGTATTTTACTGTTTCAAAAAAGTGGATGTTAGAATCTCCCATTCTGATGGTAGGATTTCTTTCTCAAAGTTACTTGTTAGGGGCAGTCGAAATAATGCTTACCCATATATCCTCAGTTTCTTGTGCTGACCAAGTCTTCTGTTGAATGACATATTTAGATTGTACAGCAATAAGAACCCCGCCTCCCATGGTTTGGCCTGTGAGGCTATAGTTTCTATCTGTCTCTAAAATACAAATAATGTCAAAATAATTATTCATAACGGACCTTAAGAAATCTTGTGTCTTTGTGCCAAAACCTCCTACATTTTGATAATACACGTTAAAGGACGCCATTAATCTGTGATGAAAATATAAAAAATGTATAATAATATTTAAAAACGAGGTAAACACAATACCAGCTCGAACCCTAGTCACCAATGTAACTTGCAAAAACAATACATTCCTGACTCGAGAAATATGAAATTTTGGTAAACATGTAAAAGATGAAAGGTAAGGTAGTAATGGAAGGTAGGTAGTAATGAGATACAGTGGAAGGAACATAATATAAGTCAAGAGATTTTCTTAAGGTCTTCCTCGGAAGAAATCCGTACGACTGGGGAACCATCGCTTTTCCTTACAAAAATATTGCAGTTCTTGGTCCATAGGTAATAATATTTTTTCTCCACTTTTGCATCTCTAGTTTTCTTCAAAAGTAATTTGTTGGACGGCGTGAGGTGGTTGTTTAAAAAGATCCGTCTTGCTTCGCCCAGGATACCAATATCTGCCGACGTCAATGTCCTGTGGTGACGTGCAGCTGTCAGCAATTCGTCCTTGAAATTTCGCCCGAGAAGGCGCACTATGATATTGGATGAGTTGTTGGTTTTGATGGTGCTGGTGGTAGTCACAGAGGGCCATTGACGTGGACATTCTTTTTTTAACCTTAGCCTTCTAATCGTCAATTTTTGAGCAGTCATATCATGGGATTTAAGTGGAGGGTATGTAAGGGAACGTAACCATACTACGTGACCAATTTTTTGCAATTTTTAACCCCCTCCCTCCCCCCCGGTGACCAAAAACCTAAGCAACCCACCGCTCATTTGTACCAAGCGTGGTATTTTGAAGACCCCCCCCCCCCCCCCCCCGAACAGGTCACGTAGTATGGGTACGTTCTCCCTAAGGTACATGTGTCTAGAGACACTTTTTTGTATTACGGAAAATATAACACAATTCAAATTATATCAAAATAAAATGTTTTTTCCTTATCATTCTAATCCAAAAGTTGAGGTCCATACCTCGTTGCAACAATGTAAATAGACAAACATAATAGTGGTTATTCTTAGCTTTGGGATAATATAATAAGTACACAATTGTTATCACTTTTCACCCGTCTTAACGGACCCCAGTCCTACGGCATTGGTTGCTGCCAGGAAAGACCACGCCAGTTCATTATGAATGCGACCATCCTGTCCGCCCCGAGGCCATTCTCGGCCTTTCCTCCCCGCAACTCCATTTGCATACATGGCGCACGCTTTTTAGATATCTGTTGAAGAATTTTATGCGTAATAGAAAGAATTGCTATAACAATCACGTTTTTCTTGTTAGACATGTTAAATTAACTGTAATTCATAATGAATGTTGCTTCAGTGCGATATCTAAACTAGTCATTTCACTGCGATACCTTTTTTCCAGGTGATTATTTTTTATTAAAGAGTCATGCAATTCGATCTTTCTTTTTCTATCCAATCGCTCGCTTTCTATTGTCAACTCACGCAAATTAAGCTGTTGTTGCATTCTTGCATCTATTTAATTTTTTTGTTTGAGTAAAATTTGAGTTTTGAGAGCATCTAGTTTCTCCTTTTCGATGTCCTTTGGCTGCAGATGAACTAATTTCTCACTACACTATTTATCAAATTTGTTCCTCAGGACCTTTGGTGAAACTGTGTATTTTTTCTTGTTAAACCTTGAAAATAATATATACACATTCATATTATAGAGCAGGACTTCCCAACCAGGGGGGGCGTAGTGAAATGTCAGGGGGGGCGGAATAGGTACGTTTGCATTTCCGAAAAAAATCTATTTAACTTTATTGTTCCGAATTGTCATTCAATCGCTGCTATACAAGTTTCAAATATCAATGCTTCAACTTTGGAAAAATTAGGTATCTGCTGAAAACGTATTTCCTTTTTCAAGGCTATCCGAAGCAATTAATAATCAAAAACTGGATAAAGATTTAAAATCTGAAATAGAAACTCATTTACAAGCGTTGGAAAACGAATTTCATCGATGCTATTGAGATGTTAATTCCGAGTCACCAATATGGCACATGACCAGAAACCCATTTGTTGTCAATGTCTTACAATACGTGCAGGAAGAATTTCTAGAAATGAAGGCTGACATGACCATGAAAGGCGACTTTCATCTCTTGACATTAGAGAAAATTTGTTTGTATAATTAAAAGAAAACTAAGAAATGTAAATGTAAAAGTAATTAATGATTAAAAGTGTACCTCCTCTTCTATTGAAGATCCATAATAAATAAATATATTGTATCTGTATTGTACCTATTTGAAATTCAAATAAATAATTTAGTTAATATAAAAAAATGTGTTTCTTATTTTTGTTGAAACTTAATTAAGGAGGGCATGAAAATATTTATTTTTGGTTCAAGGAGGCTCGGCGAGAAAAAGGTTGGGAAACCCTGTTATAGAGGTATAGGAAAAATAATATATTCCAACTTGAGTTAAGTCATTCAATAAAATTCGCTTACATTTTAGAGGGCGGGAAATAGGTTTGCGGATTGAGGTTTCTGGGGTGCTGCTGTCAAAAGGATTGGATTTGGAAGCTTTAACAACATAAAAGTACATTAAATAATCAAATTATTGTCTTTTTTTTTTCAATTATTTTTGGCTTTCACCCTTCAAGGGTGTTCTAGGCCATCATTTATAATTACAGAGAAAGGAAAGGTGAATTTATATATTAATTTTATTTAAATGTGCAAATTTCAGAATTTTATGGAAGATTGGAGTAGAGTTACTTAGAAGAGATGAAATGTTGAATGGAGGAGAGGCAATTTTTGATAACGCTTGATAGAAGAGAGGATATTTATTTAGAGAGGGACAATCAAAAAATATGTGATCTAAAGTTCCCACATCTAGACCACAGAACGTACAATCTGGGGAGTCAAGCACATGAATTTTATAAAGGTGAGAAGGAACGGAACAATGTCCGATTTTCATACGAATAAGTAAGGAAATTTCTTTTTTGGAAAAATGGGGGAATTTTTGAAACCACGGTTTTGATGGGATAGTCCTTTGTATTGAGGCGTAACGGGCACCCTTGGATTGACTAGCAATGTTCCAATACTCTGTCCAAACATTGCGGGATCTATCTTTGATGATGGAAAAAATATCAGACAGGGGAATATGGTTTACGAGGGTAACAGTAGGGTTAGACGCTCCTTGTTTTGCCAAGGAATCAACAATATCGTTACCCACTATGCCAACACGTCCAGGAATCCAAATCAGAGTGACAGTTTTTCCAGAGCTTTGAATGGAGGTTATCAATACTCGAATAAGACATACAAAGTGATCATCAGGATGAAGAAGGGGACTGGTTTTAAGTTTTTGGAGGGAACTGAGAGAGTCAGAGAGAACAAGAGAATGTTCAAAATTATTTTTTATTATATATTTGAGAGATTCAATAATCACAATGCACTCGGCAGAAAATATTGAAAATTGGTTTGAAATTGAATAAAATATTCTTTCATTAGAATTATTGTGGTAAACGTTAATACCAATACCACAGTTAGGAGAGTCCGGAGATTTGGAGCCATCAGTAAATAAAAGAGAAGAGTTAGGCCATTTAGAAGAAATAATGTCATTGTACATATTATTGACAGTACGGGCTGGGAGATTGGAATGACTTTTAAGGATGCCGATCCCTTCTAAAATCGTTGGGGATAGGGGGTGACGTGACTATATTTTAATTTGTACAAAGGAAGAAGATCATTTTTGATAATTTGAAGCTCTGAGAGAGAGCGAAAATTTTTACAGATGGCAGGGAGAGGTTTAGTTCGAGCTCTGATTGTAGATGAATGTGTTGAGTCGTTGAACAACGAGACTCTGGGAATAACCTGATGACTTTTAGAATTTAAACATTTAAGAACAAATTTGTCAGCAAATAGTTGACGCCTTAAATAAAGAGGAGGATCAGAACATTCTACTTGAAGGGAATTGATGGGCGACGATTGCATCGCGCCAGTTATTATTCGCAATGACTTAGATTGAATTTTGTCTAATTTACTGAGTGCATTTTTTGGATGCAGTACTAAAAAGTGGGCAGGCATAGTCGAGATGGCTTCGAATAAGTGCATTGTAGAGCAACTTAATGCAGATAGAATGTGCACCCCACCAAACACCAGTCAATGATCTGATAATATTTTAAAAAAATCACATTTAGTAACTATATTATTAATGTGGGAAGACCATTTAAGTTTCCTATCAAATGTTACTCCCAAAAATTTAACTTCGGAAGCATTGGGGATTGGAGAGTTTTTAAAAAAAATTTGAACAGGGGGGTTATTATGACGATTTGAGAAGGTGACACACTGACTCTTTTGTACTGAAAGTTCAAGACCATTGCAAGTGAGCCATGTGCAAAGGGCATCCATGGCTTCATTAAGATATTTGACGGCGGATGGAATGATTTTGGATGATAAGAAGAAAGCTATGTCATCTGCGAACTCAACAACTTTTACTTGAGGGGGAATGGTGACATGCATATCGTGTGTGTATATATTATACAGTAAGGGGGATAATACATCGCCTTGGGGTAAACCCTTCCAAATTGACCTACTCTGAGGAGTAACATCTGGTAGCTCAATGAAAATTTTCCTATCGAGAAAAAGATTAATAATAGATTGGACAAACATGAGGGGTAAGCCAAGGCCTAAAAGTTTTTTTTTAAGAATTGGGATGGAAACATTGTCAAAGGCGCCTTCTATGTCTATAAAGACTGCAAGACATACTTCTTTGTGAGAAATGGATAAATTAATATCAGTGCTGATGATGGCAAGGTTATCTTGTGTAGATTTCTTTTTCCTAAATCCAAATTGGGATGGAGAGAGAAGATGGATTACTCTCGACAAAAAATTCTAACCGGTTTTTAATTAATTTTTCATAAATTTTACTAAGGGTGGATGAAAGAGCAATTGGCCTATAGTTGGATCCAGAATTGGGTGATTTGTTTAATTTTAGAATTGGGATGATTATTTGAGAATTTGTCTTAAATAATGTTAAATAATTGTTTCACACTTCCACTTTCACTGATAGTTTTTTTTGAAAACTTATATAAAGTGGTTTGACAAATTTGCTTACATTTCAAAGGAGAGGAAATAGGTTTGCAGATTGTTGGTTCTGGGGCTCTCCTGTCAAATGGGTTGGAAGCTTAAAAAACATAAAAATACATTAATTAATCAGATTACCTTAAATAGAGAACCGATATACAAGGAATCATTGTAAGTTCTTACACGTGGTTGAAACACTGCCGTCTAAACCATAATACACCTCGGTTGTGGCACTGGTGGTGGCGCCAATCAAACTCCTACCCGTCTCCACCACCAGCTTCTGCAACACCGAAGTGTCGACATCATCATCAAATACGCTGGTGAGGTCAATTGACGTGGCCATTACGCTTCGCATAAAAGTGGTCTCCTCCTTTACTGGTGCTGCCAGAGATCCACTGTCAGTCTTTCTCTGTTGGATTTCTCTGCTACCGTCCTTGAAGCATTATTAAAATTCAATTAATAAACATATATACCTAGATGAATTAAACAAAGAGTAACAGTTTCTTTAACGGCAGATTAATACCATTTGAGAAAAAGATCCCAACCTGTCTCGCCCGAAGCTTCATGTTTTCAAATCGAGCTCGGAACTGCTTGAAAGAACGGTAGAATTATCCATCGCCATTCAATTTTTTTGCAATGGTGTGTGTACCTGCAATGTGTCGCCTCTCGCTGTTTGTGAGAATATGGCTATATTTCCTCACCAACAACTCAAACCGATCGCACTCAGCTGCCCAAAAATTGCATCGTATTCTGACAACATGTTAACATTTCCAAGTATAAGATCGTAACAACAAATCTCAGATATGAACTTAAATACGCATGTGAAGCATAATTTTATAATCAAAATACTGTAGATCTTCCATACTGTTAGAAATCAGCACCGCATCATAAGCAATTGCCTATATGAGATTTTTATTCACTTATCGATTAAATTTTGTAATTGACTTGAATCTAAGTGTAATAATAATATATATGTACGAGCACTATAATAAGAAATTACAAAGTGGTAATTGTTAATATTTCTTATAATATTAACAATTACCACTTTGTAATTTCTTTGTAATGGCCTCCTGGGCTTTCCTATCCCACCTCAATATATGCAATTGGATTTCTGATCGGGCTCCCTCTGCTTCCTGTCCTCATTAAGGATTCGTAGTTGCATATCCGATTGGGCTGCTTTTGAGACCCTCTCCGCATCAAGTATTTCCAGTTGTAGTTTCAATTGGGCGGTCTGCATACTGAGAAGGTCGCATTGCAAAATAGACTGAACCTTTTGCAATTTAAGGTTTTCAGCCTGGGTGTCTAATGCCGCTCTTTCTGCCTCAAGTTTGGCGGTAGTAACTTTTTGCAAGTCACTAAAGAGCGATTCCTTTGCTGATTAAGCACAGTTGCCTCTTGAATGACTTCCTTGGAATTAAAGGTCGAACAGTTGATACCACTTGCATCAAAATTGGCTTTTCATCCAGAACAAAACATAAGAAGAATATCAAGTTTTATAGCCAGCAACAAGCAATTTAAAAACAAATAATGTGTAAACCTTTCAAAAGACCTTGTAATGAAATAACACTTTACACAAGTACCAATGGGAAAATAAATAAATAAAAATATTTTGCAGATTAGTTATTTCAAGTTATTAGTTATTGACGGCCTCCGTGGTCGAGCGTTAAGGCTCTCGACTAGCAATCCGGAGATTGCGTGTTCAAATCCCGGCGTGAGCGAGTACATTTTATTTTTATTACTTTGCGTTATTCCACAAATTATTAATTTATTCGTAGTATATTTGCAGAACATTCCAGAGTGGAAAATACTGTCAGTATCACCACCATTCAGAATTTAAACATTGAATGAAATGGTTTTAGCCATGCTTGGTGATGAGATTTGAATACCCGAGTACTTCCCCTTCCCCTCCCTAGTACCTTCAGTCTCACAACACACCCCAATTGGAGGTGCCGCAGTCTCACCGCACTGACTCCGGGCGGTTGGGAGCAGTTGGGACACCAATGCGAGTAATGAGATTATTGAGAATTATGATAAATGAAATAAAATTTACCAATGTCCATTCGTCAGTCTCTGCCGATTCCTGTGTCGGCTGCACTACTTCCTCCCGACTGGTGGATGCCTGTTGACCATCATCTTGGACGTTGGATGACAGGACCATTTGAATCAAACCTTTCAAAATACAGTACAAATATATATGAACATAAATGTAGAATATTAATTTATTATGTATTATATTATTAAAGAAAAACAACAGGACATGCAGAGTTTTGTTTTAACCAAATCTAATTTTAAAACAATAGACATTCACCTTCTAGATCTAATTTTGAAATAAGAACAAATACAAGTTTTGTTATCTGATTCCCCAAGTACCCAACTAGCGTGAAAAAGCACTTATCGCCTTGTTTAAAATATTTCCGGCTACATATTTTTTGCCCCTACATAAGTAACATGCACATTCCAGCTATTGTTGTTGAACTACAACCCCAACGCATTGATAAGCTTTTGGATTCCACTACGTAATGGTAGGACTAGGAGTGAGAGTTTATTTGAGTGCACCAATTCTGGGACTACTGCCATATACCATATTTTTATTTATTTATTTTATTTTATTTATTTATTTATAAGAATATTGTACATTGCTTAGTTTTTTTGTGGTGTTTCATCCGCCATGCTAGGGATATCCCTGTGTTATGGCGGGTGAAGTTTACATAATGTATTCCTCGTTGCCCCGCATGGGTACTAATGCCGAATCAGTGG
This sequence comes from Limnephilus rhombicus, assembly GCA_929108145.2. Lineage (NCBI taxonomy): Eukaryota > Metazoa > Arthropoda > Insecta > Trichoptera > Limnephilidae > Limnephilus > Limnephilus rhombicus. The sequence goes on along the minus strand of OV815292.1, from coordinate 16,733,429 downwards.
ACATGTTCAGTCATCACCAAATACTAAATATTGTTGCTGAGGCAGTTCACTTACGTATACTGTATCGTTTTTAATATTCTTGTGTAAAGGCCCCTTAAAGGTGGTTAATAATAACACAATTTAATTAAATACAAAATATTTTAACTTCGGGATTTACCAGCCCGAAAGAACTTAATCCAATTGCTGCTTCAACCTTAAGCAGCACTGGATCTTCCATATCTTAGCTAGGCCCTCCGATGCTCGAATGCTCGCCCTCTGCCTTCGGGCATCTCCTTTTAGATTGTTCCACGCCTTTTTTAGAGCTGCGATTACCAGCCCGAAAGAACTCAATCCAATTGCTGCTTCAACCTTAAGCAGCACTGGATCTTCCATATCTTAGCTAGGCCCTCCGATGCTCGAATGCTCGCCCTCTGCCTTCGGGCATCTCCTTTTAGATTGTTCCACGCCTTTTTTAGAGCTGCGATTACCAGCCCGAAAGAACTCAATCCAATTGCTGCTTCAACCTTAAGCAGCACTGGATCTTCCATATCTTAGCTAGGCCCTCCGATGCTCGAATGCTCGCCCTCTGCCTTCGGGCATCTCCTTTTAGATTGTTCCACGCCTTTTTTAGAGCTGCGATTACCAGCCCGAAAGAACTCAATCCAATTGCTGCTTCAACCTTAAGCAGCACTGGATCTTCCATATCTTAGCTGGGCCCTCCGATGCTCGAATGCTCGCCCTCTGCCTTCGGGCATCTCCTTTTAGATTGTTCCACGCCTTTTTTAGAGCTGCGATTACCAGCCCGAAAGAACTCAATCCAATAGCTGCTTCAACCTTTAGCAGCACTGGATCTTCCATATCTTAGCTGGGCCCTCCGATGCTCGAATGCTCGCCCTCTGCCTTCGGGCATCTCCTTTTAGATTGTTCCACGCCTTTTTTAGAGCTGCGATTACCAGCCCGAAAGAACTCAATCCAATAGCTGCTTCAACCTTTAGCAGCACTGGATCTTCCATATCTTAGCTGGGCCCTCCGATGCTCGAATGCTCGCCCTCTGCCTTCGGGCATCTCCTTTTAGATTGTTCCACGCCTTTTTTAGAGCTGCGATTACCAGCCCGAAAGAACTTAATCCAATTGCTGCTTCAACCTTTAGCAGCACTGGATCTTCCATATCTTAGCTAGGCCCTCCGATGCTCGAATGCTCGCCCTCTGCCTTCAGGCATCTGCTTTTAGATTGTTCCACGCCTTTTTTAGAGCTGCGATTACCAGCCCGAAAGAACTTAATCCAATTGCTGCTTCAACCTTTAGCAGCACTGGATCTTCCATATCTTAGCTGGGCCCTCCGATGCTCGAATGCTCGCCCTCTGGCTTCGGGCATCTCCTTTTAGATTGTTCCACGCCTTTTTTAGAGCTGCGATTACCAGCCCGAAAAAACTTAATCTAATTGCTGCTTCAACCTTTAGCAGCACTGGATCTTCCGTATCTTGGCTGGGCTACGCTAAAGTGCATACGCTTAAACCGCGGATCTAAAATCGTAGCTTTTGCCACGTATAAATTTTCCTCCAAAGACCTTAGTTGTGTACCCTTTGCAAAAATTGGTTTTTACGGAAATACCTAATGCTGTTAGGTATTGCCGTAAAAACTCTTGGCCCATGGACATGCTTACGCTAAAGTGCATATGCTTGAACCGCGGATCTAAAATCGTAGCTTTTGCCAAGTATAAATTTTCCTCCTAATGCCTTAGTTGTGTAGTAACCCCTTGCAATAAACTGGTTTTTACGGCAATACCTATTGCTGTTGACGGTTTTTCGTGTTCCAGTCCTTGCGCCAACAAATTTGTAATTGGTATTGCTAGACTAGCACTCACATAATGATCACCGCTAATGTCTTCAGTAGCCTGCTTAAATGGGGCAAGCAGTGTTATCAGCTGTCGACCACTTTGGGAACCACTGATTTAGTCTAACTGCCATTATGCAGATTGATGTATTTTGGGGAAAGGTTAAAGTAATTGTAACAAAGCAAGATAATTGTTATCTACTACATGCTACTGCATTGTAACGGATATATATTATGTACCAAACTAAAAATTCCAGAAAGAATAGTTGTATGCACTCACAATTCCTGATGCGGCATTATAATTATGCCTATACAACCTTTTGGACCAGCCTCCATCAACGTAAACCATTGACTTTAACATTTCTGTTTTTTATTGCAATTTCCTTTTCAGTATTGCCTGCTACACGCATTTTTTTCTGTGAGGTTTCCCTCCCTTAATTTACCCAAATTTCTTTTCGTTTTACGAAAATGTATTTGGACATTACTGGGCTATCTGTGGCACTGAGAATTTGAGCAGCTTGTTTATATCAGCTGCCACTTTTAAGTGTACCCCACACAAAAACTTATTAACAAATTTTTCTGGTTCGGAGGTTGCTTCCATGTAATAATTATGCTGTGTATTGAAAGGGCACCGGGGTTATCTTAAATATATTTATACATGGATACCTTTGTATGTATAAATAATGTGTGTATCAAGGTAGTACGAACTCTGTCCATTATTAAAAAAATTGAAACAGAATGGAAAATAAATAAAACATCTATGGAGATTAATATTTTTTTTATTTAAGACCAATTTTTTCCTAATTTGGTCGCCAGCGCTATTTCTAGTTCTGCCTTTGGTTTTTTAACCTCTAATTCTGAAAGCTCGGTCTGCAGATGGGCTGCCTTCAACTGCTCCCGGGCAATCTCCTGGACAGTCTCCCTTTGCTCCCGGGCAGTCTCCCAATGCTTCCGGGCAGTCTCCCTCTGCTCCTGAGCAACCTTACTAAGTGAATCTCCTCATCGTATTTAATTAGATTAGTGTTTCTCCGGCAACGCACTTGGGCCTCGTCCTGAACCACCTGCTCACTAGATGGTATTCTGAAACAACATAACATTACAACCCGATTAGTCATCAATGTAAGTAACAGGTTCAGGCCACTTTGTGCTTTGACTTGTTATTACAGTACAATCTTCCCATTCTGGCACTCTTAAATTTTTTAAAGTTAATTTTCATGTTCTGCGTAAGTTCTATTCAAGTTCTGTTGTATCATTATAGGCCAGTTGCTTCATACAACTGAAATAATCACTCGAATAGAACTTTCATATAGTGTGTAAATTAACTTAAAAAATTTGGTGAATTGTTAAAAATTTTTTAAACAACCAGTTTTTAACTTCTAATAATTATACAAAAAGGACTTATGACTTTTTAAAGCGGAATTAAATAGATATTTTATTCCTCTTGTCATGCTGTGCTATGCTAGAACATCTGTTCTGCTATCTTAAAGCATCTTATACATATTATGTAATGAATATTATGACCAGTCTGTGGCTGAGTTGGCATCGTGTTTGGGTCCCACCCAGGTGTCCCATGTTCGATTCCTCAGCTGGCTAAGTCCTCCATTACGATTCAAGAAACATTTTCGGCTTACTGTGGTAGGTATGCGATAGTCTCTGAGCATCCCTTTATAAATCTGCAAGCAGACGATCTGCTGACACCAACAAAGTCCCCAGCAAACATCAGGTAGGACCCAGTCGCGAAGTATCGCAAGGTCAATAACAATTGTATAATTTTTCAAAAGAAGCAAACACATTGTGACTTGACATTTTAAATAAATAAAAAGGAAACACTTTGTTTACGTCACTTTATTATTTCTTCCGTCTACCGGTTTCGGTACCTCCGTACCATCATGACTGAATATAAAATACTGACAAATACAGGGAAATATACAAAATGTAAAAGAAAGAGACAGTAAATTAGAGCGGGACAGTGCGTCAGTTGTGGGAGGGAAGTGGGGGAGGAGCGATTGGGATAACGGGAAACATACTTATAATAGGGCTGAATGTTAAATTAAGTTGATTATTGATTTCAGCCTTTGTATTAACTGATTTTTTTATTTCTAAAGCTTCAAAGTTATTTAACCTTAAGCCTATCCCATTTTTGTATAGGACTTTAATACCCGTATCTCGGTTAAAAGTATGGTCTTTATTAATTAGGTGCTCTGCGAATTCTGAAAACCCTGAACTGGTTAGGCACCTTATGTGTTCTTTTACTCTAGTTTCTACATTGCGTGACGTTTGTCCAATATAGAATGCTGGACAATCGTTGCAACTAATTTTATAAACGCCCGAGTGGCTTAGTATGTCCTAATTGCCTTTAGCATTAATTAAAAATTTTCCTAGGTTGTTATTTGTGTAAAAAGCTGGTTTAATTTCGGGTGGGAATTAATTGTACACGAAGAGGACAGGTTATTATTAATATACAAAATTCTTCGCCATTCGCGGTTAAGGTTATTATTATTAAAAGATGTTGAACTAGAGTAAATGTATTTATTTATGAATATTGATCTTAATTTTTTTGCTAGGATTCTATCTATGAGTTGTGTTTCGTATCCATTATTGTGAGCTATTAATTTTATCGTATTTAATTCATTAGTATAATTAACATTTGACAAAGGGGTAGTGACTAATCGATGGATCCATTGAGTGGAACGCGGAATGTTTATGTGAGGTTGGGTGGTTGGATGTATTATGAATTACGGTGTCTGTGAAGGTAGGTATTCTAAATATATTAAAGTGAATTTTATTTTCAATAATCGATAAAGTCAGATCAAGAAAGTTTAGTGTCGAATTTATACCTATTTCTAGTGTGAATTGGATCTGTTTATGTAAGGAGTTGAGGAGTAATAGGAAGGAATTCAGCTGACGTACTGTACCAGACCATATTCAATAATATCGTCCACATAGCGTTTCCAAAGTAAAATATTTTTTATCAATGGTGATTTAAGTTCAAAAATATTGTTTTCAAAGTTATTCATAAAAATGTCCGCAACAAGCGAACTTGTGGGTACCCCCATCGCCAATCCATCTCGTTGTCGGTATATTATATTTAAAACTGTTTTGGTTCAAGCAAACATCAATAAGTTGGATAAAATCTGCAGCAAAATCTTTGTGTATGTTAGAACTATTGACTAAATTATTTATAATATTTTTACATTCTACTATCGGAATACTAGGAAACAAATTCACTACATCAAAAGAAATGAGTTTACAGTTGCTAGGGAGAGTTAAGAGGGCATTACCAGAGCAAACCAGAAATACGTCATTTTCAAATCAGATTTTAGACGTATTGATTCTTTTCCACAAATAATTATAAATGGATTTCAAAAGATTGTTCTTTTATCTAGCATTCGCATGTAATAAATTTTGAGAAATTTTTTAAATTTTTAGTATAATAAGGTTATTCCATAGGTCGTTGGCAGATTTGTTAAATTTTCAAAAAAGATTTTGTATTATACCACACCCATTTCAAATAATATAATCATACATTAAAATAAATCAATCCATTATCTAGCAAACGCATGTTTTAGAATTTTAATTTTAGTTTCAATAAAATCATTAAAAAATATATACGTACATGTGTTTCTTGACGAAACTTAGTCAGTTTGTGTATTTATTTGCGAACTTATAAACTAATATATTTCAGATTTTTTTACATACTTATTGTGCTAAGACATTATTGACAAATCATAAATAAGTTTGAGCGAAAAATAATTTTAGGAAGTATTTAATATTAATTAATTTACAGCTTCGCATTTCACGATTTTTATCATAGCGTCGTAACACAAATTTCACAGTTCATTACGGCCCGAAAAGTGGCCAGACGAGGACGTGTCCACGTCGCTCTGAATCACAACAGTTTGAAATAATATTTTGGGAACGAAACTGTAAATACATACGAATTCCTTGTTTCACGTTCGTAAAATCTACAGGGTTGACCAAATTTCATTTTCATTGAATATTTTTATGCAAAAAGTTTTATATTTAAAAATAAATGTTTTTTTTGTCCCTCATTATACGATACAAGAAACAAGAGCCCCGACTGCTCAAGAGTCCCAAATGCCCCATTTTTTTTTAACTAAAACTTCTTTACGCATGCTCGACGCATGAGGTTAACTGGTGAATCGTTACGAAAAGTGGTGATTGTTACGAAAAGTGGTGCTGGTTACAAAAAATGACATGCGAACGGTAATCGATGCGAACAGTGATCAATTGCTAGGCGGGTCGGGCCTTCAGGCTCGCTTGTTATTCGTGTTATTGTTATATTGTTAATGGACTATTTGTCCGTAAATAAATAATATACAGCGGGTACCCGGCATGCGTTGCAAGGCTGGGGATGGGGATGGGGATGGTGATGGGATTTTTTTTATTGTAAATAATTTTTATGTTTATATCGCACAAGAGTCCAACAGCTCCCAAGGGAGGGAGGTTGAAGAAGAGTTGGGATGAGGTGTAGGGGGTGGCTGAGGGGGGGGTAAACTGGGCGGGGATTGGAGGGAGGGTATGAGGGGGGGGGGGGGGTTGAGAGGGGGTGGGCGGGTAAATCCTTTTTATATCCATTTTTCGTATTACAAAAATAACAAACACGAGAATCGAGTATGGGTACCACCGCCCCGGGAACCATTTATTAGATAACCAACACGTCTGCCATAGGTCAGATTGACAGATGATTTTCGAGCTTACTAACGGCGTTTATTCGAAATGTAAATTACTGACTCCTCTCTAATTTGTAAAAAAAAAATATAAAAAAAAAAAAATTGATAATACAGGTTGGGGCAGAGAGGAGTTACTGATTTCAAAAAATCACTGAAGGCTCCCCAGACCGAGCAGAGTAGCGGGGCGGGTGCCGTTACGTCGGGGAAATAATGCCGTTTTTTTTTCATGATATTTTTTAAATGATATCGTTTGACGTGGCGGCCTTGGCGAGCAATACACATATTGAGCCTTTCAAAGAAGTTTTCGGCCACTCTTCCCAGCATATCTTGCGGAATTCCAGCGATGACGCCCTCAATCGCCTCGTTCAGAGCTTCAATGGTTCATGATCGAAGTTTGTTTACCTCAGCTTTGACGTATCCTTACAGAAAATAGTCACTCGGGGTCAAATCGGGAGAGCGAGGGGGCCATGGAATATCCCCCCACAAAGAGATCAGGTGACCTGGAAAGAGCTTTTGCAACATTTCGCTTAAACAATGGACAGCATGGGCCATGGCTTCATCTTGTTGAAACCAGAAGGCTTCTGTGTCGTGTTCCTTGCCATACTCTTTCATTTTGGGACGCCTAACGTTCTCCAACATCTCACAATAGTGAGATGAAAAACTCAATAAATGTAATGGTTAATCCTTCGTCGACAGTGCACAAAACAGCACCGAGGGATACAGCAGATACGATTGCAATGCAAGCATCTCTACGTTTCACAAAATCTTGTGGGCTCAATTCCCGTGTATGCATCATCTTGTAGGGGTATAGGTGAAGGTCTGAGTGTAAGATTTGCCATATAATTCTGGACGATATTCCAAGCGCAGCAGCATGTTTCCGAGCTGCTCGGGTTGGAGACTCTTCAATTGACGCTCTTACTACCGCGATGTTTTCAGGTGTTTGCACACTTTTAGGTCGCCCAACTGGTATTTTAGAATCTGCAGTTCCTGTTAACCTTACATTACTGATCCATTTCCGAATGGTTTTAGGATGAGAAAAACTGTCATTACGATTTAACTCGAACCGGACCCGGAAAGCTCCATGCGTAGCCACAACGCTTTTTTTCAGTTTTTAAGGAATGTCTCCACAACAAAGTCCCGGTACTTATCTGACCACGGAATGGTCACCAACATAAACGGCATCATTTCCTCAACCTAACGGCCCCCGCCCCGCCCCTCTGCTCCGTCTGGGTAGCCTTCAGTGATTTTTTGAAATCAGTAACTCCTCTCTGCCCCACCCTGTATGTCTTTGAAAGCTAATGATCGTGTTTTATATTGAGAACGACTGGTGAATCCAAATCTACATTTAAAAAAAAATTAAAACACTTTTTTTACACTGGTTAGAAGTTACTTCCTGTTAAACAGTGTTTTTTTTATTTTATTTTATTTATGTTTATTTAGGAAGCATACAGTTGTGTATAAAGTAATTTTACATAAAATAGTGAATATAATTTAAACCAGTTATGTTCCATTTATAATATTAAGTTGTTAATGGTTAATAATTATGTAATTATGAATCAAGTGATAATAGGACTTGGAAAAAATTATGTGGATAGATCTTTTTACTAAGATTAAGTAAATGTTAGTAAAATTGTTTAGAAATGTACAGTTTTTTTTATTTTATTTTAAAATAAATAAATCCATTATTTGGGCCCGTGACATCACTACATGAAAATGTCCCGTTTCCGAAAATGTTCATATTAATTTTGTAAAATTTCATACAGATTTTTTTTTTATATGGCAACAATTTGATTTCAGGCGAATTTTTTGGATTTGACATTTAACGTTCTCTAGATTTATTGTTTGTTCTCTGCAAACTTATCATTTGATTTGACAGATGTTATGAAGAGAACCCTGTACATTTTACGCTGTCTGTACGTGTTTTAGAGGTATAAAGCTGGGAACATACTAGGCCCACGCCACGCTACGCGACGTGGCTAGACGTCATCATTTCCATATCTGGACTACTTACCATCCATACATTTTCTATGGAAACGGGTGCTTTAGAATCACACTAGCCCCACGCAACGCAAACCGACGCCCCCCACGCGACGCGGATCTGCCGCAGCCAGATCGGCGTGGGCCATGTGGAAGGTGGAGGGGGTATGGTCACGCCTACTACGAGATGATTTTACATCTTTCTGGTGTTATCTAAGCATCTAACGTTATGTTTCGCAATATCTGTGGTTGTTTTTTTTCACAGATATTATTCAAAAATGGATGACGAACAGTTCATTGAAACTGTTAGACGGCACGAAGTTATTTATAAAATCAAATTACAGGATTGTAGGGATTCTGCATACGCAGTGCAGCTTGGGAGGAAATTTCAGCCATTCATGGCATGACTTTCAATATAATACCCCTATAATTCATGACAATCAAACCTTAGACACACTGCCGGTCTTTCTCTGATCCGAATGGACTTTCGTGTTTTCTTTTTTTATGTCATATTCAATTATGCTGTGAAGCTCTTTAAATACCACTTAACTCATACGGAAGTACTTGAAGAATCGTCCGTCATCAGATTCTAGTTCCTTTACTAAAGTATGGAACTCTCCAAACATTTGTCTTTGTTTGTTAATTTTGTGGACCCAAATACTTCTCACTTTTTTCTTTTTACGAGAATATTGATTTAATAATAATAATCGTAGCAAATTATCTTCAAATTAGCTTTCAAGACATGGCAAAGCTGCCATCTGCTGAGAAGAGAATCACGTGAACATAACCTAAAAAATAAATGTCAAATGTGTCAAATCAAACGCGCCTGCGCACAACCAGAGACCCCTTGTCACATGGTCACAGTGACGCGTACATACGTCGGCCAGTGTGAACATGGACAGGAACGTTGCGTCGCGTCGCGTAGCGTGGCGTGGGCTTAGTATGTTCCCAGCTTAATGGTAGTGGTGCTGATTTTAATAAAATCCAATTTTATAATTTTATTATTATCATTATAATTTACAAGTACAAGTATATTACATTGTATTTAGTAATATAGACGTTGAACATTATAATTGATTTATGATCAATAAGATGGATCGAGGAAAAAAATATTTATGAGATGTAATATTTTTGGTATGCCTCGTTATTTTCCTGTGCCCTTTCTTGTGGAAAACGTTATTTTTTTAAAAATGTTTTTCGACCATGTAATTATCATTTTTTCGCACCCATAAAATTATGTCCCGTCTTTCCGGTTTATAAAAAATGTACTGATTTTTCGGATTGAAATTTTCAAAAAATCCCTAGGGTTTCAAAAATACGATTAAAAAAAAATACAGAATGTCTTAGAATATTTGAATAAACCGGATTTTTTTTTTAATGTGATGCAATTGGCCTATTAAACAATTATAGTAGGTATATGGTGTAAGCACGTTGTAAAAAAATATCAAAAAATAGTTACACATTCAATAAATACTGTAAAATTTCTGTTTTGAACTATTACTAATAAAAAATGTCATTATCGGACTGCGTAAGAGAGGCCAGACACCATGCGCTTGAAATTCCCGTCAAAATGACAGTTTTAATTTGTGATTGTGTAATTCAAATTGTGTTTTTGTTAATAATTTCTATTCTAATGACTAAGTCACTATTATATTAGTCTATTATCAATATATTTCATATTATTTTCCGTTTAAATCTATTAATAATGCCATTGTGCACACGAATAAATATTTCAAAATGAGACATTTTTTACAATCCAACTGAATATTACTCGGTTAATTTGGTTAAAGTACAATTAAAAAACAAAATATTTAAAAATTATAACAAATTTTTTATTCATGTCTATATTATATCATCTACTTTATACCTACTGTGTTTACGCATTTCATTTGTATATATTTGTGTTTATGTACTTCGATGTACAAATTACAAATAACTGCCTACTACTAATTAAAATTCTGGAAACGAGAATTCAACATCTTCACCTGACCCATACTGTAGCCAGCCCTAGCTCCGCGTGAGATAGTCCTAGTAGATACGCGAAACCAAGCTTGCTGCGGAATGAAATCTAGTTCCAAAAACGTCCGCTCACGACCGCTGATGTGTGAGCGCTATAGTCGGAACCGAAATTATGATTTGCTGGTATGACAGTCTTAAATCTTTTAAATGGTTAATTAGTTCATGGGAATTTTTAATAGTATGTTTTGGAAGAAAAATATTGGAATTCTTAATTACTTTTGTAAGAATAGAAGCAATTTTATAATTAGGGGCATTACAACATGTCACGACCGGCCTAATGGGCCTATTAGCTTTATGTATTTTGACAAACCCATATAATCTGGGGATTTTTGGGTTCTTTGTTAAAAATTTTACCTGGTGAAAAGTATCATCTTTGAATATTGGGTTTTTACATGCGTTTAATGTATTTTTAAGGGTTTTCTGATATTTATTAATCGGGTCTACTTTTAAAATTTCAAAGTTATCAGATTTTAGGAAGTCGTTGATTTTATGATTATATTCTACTTTATCTATAATTATAACTGTATTACCCTTATCTGCTCTAGTTAATATTAAATCTTCTTTCTTCAGTTTATCGTGGATATTCTTGGCTTGTATGTTTTTTTGATTCTGCTTCGGCTGGTATCTTGGGATAAGGTTTTGTAAGACCTCGGCACTTTTGTAAAGGTAAGGTTTCGGAGCTTTAAATAACGCTGTTTCCATGTCTACTGCAACATTTTCCACAGCACTATTGTAAGATTTTCTAGTATATTTTAGGTTATGCTTTAAACCCTTGGAGAGCAGTTCCATTTCTTGTTGGGAAAACTGTGCAGAGGAGAGATTCTGTACACGTTCATAAAAAATTTTTTGTTGAGGTGATGTTGTCGTTTGGTTATTAGTGTCTGTATTTGACGCGCACAATTTTCTGAGTTTATTTTCCAGGATTATCCTCTTTTTATAAGCCTTCACTGACGCAAAACTTCTAATTTTGTCATCAAAAAGATCCCATTCTACTGGGTGGAGTTCATAGACTAGTTCGGTGTGCAGGATTTTAATATTTAGTTTTAAGTTATTACGTTGTTTGTAAGCAGTTTTCAAGTCTGCCTTTAACCACGCCATTTTAGCTTGATGTATAGAATTTGTTAACACTCCGTTTTTATTGTTATTATTTGTTATTCGGTTAAATTTGTCATTCAAATAATTTAGGAACACTTTAAACTTTATGCACTGTTGGTAAAAATGTATATTGATACATATAACTCTGTATTTTGTAGAATACTTTTTATATAATTTTGCTTTTTGTTCGTACTCACTGATATTAATTTTTCAAAAGAAGCAAACACATTGTGACTTGGTATTTTAAATAAATAAAAAGGAAACACTTTGTTTACGTCACTTTATTATTTCTTTGGGCCAATTTGTGATCAGATTCACCAATATCGTTTCAAGGTGGCAGGGGTTACATATTTTATATTAGTGTAATTATTTATTTTTTGAGCTAACCTAGTTGTAAATTTACCTCAGGCCTCTTCAGCATTGAATCATACTAAAAATTAATAATATAGGTACTTATCAAAATAAAATAAAAATGTCTGAGGAAGTATAACAGTGTTTATTTTTATGTCTTTATTCAGGTATAATATTCAAAGGAATACAAACAAATTACACAAAAGAAAAATTCTTAACAGACTTGATACTTCAAAATGAAGATATTAAGATAATGACGAATCAAAATCCGGATATATTAGTGTAATTCAGGTGAAAGCTTTCACTGACAACATAGAAATAACCTACTTTATTTAATGGTTACTAAATTAAGCTGGTCTATATTGTCATGCGTGACAATCGGTATAGTTATAGTAGGAGTAATAATTTTTAATTTTATTTATTTCATTATTTTAATATTACATTTGATTACAGTATTGCTCATCTCACTAGGTGTGAAATGCCTGTGTTGAGATGGCAATTTACAGAGTGGTTGTTATCTAGGTTTTTGTTTACATAATATTAAAAATAAAATAAAATCAGTATTTTTTTCTTACATTGTACAATTCAAGTTTGAATGTAGAAGAGACAAAATAATTTTGAAGCAATTTAATTTCAGTTTAACAAAAAGGCGTAATATTATGTATATATGTTTAAATTGTAATTGAAAATTAACATCCTGTTGACAAACTGCTTAATTGTGGTTTAACGGGATTGTAACTTGAAAAACAATAAAAAAGGAAAGTATTTTAAATTGAATTATTATTTTTGTGTATAAAAGTACAAATATTACTTAATATGGAAGTAGTATTTGTACTTTAGTTTTTCCTCCTCATCAGTTCCATCCCGAGGAGGTGCTTCTCGTGTTCTTCCTGGTGTTCGGCCTTGAGATTTTCAGCCCTGAGCAGATGTTCTTTCTCGTTTTCCTGGAGTTTAGTCTTGATGCCCTCCACCTTGAGGAGGTGCTCCTCATGCACATTTTGGAGATTTGAAGCAAAAATTTTCATTTTAAATTCTGTCAAAGAGCTCCACTCGGTGGTTGCGGTAGTAGATTTTCTTTTCTGCTGAAAAAGAAGAATATAATATTATAAAAAGTTGTTAACTTGCTTCATTCCAACAGTTGCTTCATTCCACACCCATGTATTTCACAATATAACTGGAAATAACTTATATTGTTACATACGTGTTTGCAAAATAAACCTTTTCATCATGAAAATTCTATATTCTCTTCCTTAATGTCAACTGATCAATTTGAAAAGTTTTGATGTAGGAGTATCTAAGTTTTTGTGTTTTGATAACTAACCACCACGACATTTCCAGGGGGTAGGCAGAGAGGATGGACCACCAAACAACTCGGTCTTATTCATTTAAAATAATGTATATTATATTAGCAGCACAGATGTGTAAGACTGGTATAAGACCACCATTCAGAATTGAAACGTTGCTTGAAATGGCGTTAGCCGTGTTTGGTGGCCAGATCTGAATAGCCAGGTACTCCCCCATCTCTCCCTCTCCACTACCTTCAGCCTCACAACATACCCTAATTGGGGATGCCATAGTCTCACTGGCTCCAGACGGGAGCAGCTGGGACTCTTGTGGGGTACCTACTCATATAAAAAAATACATTCCTTGCCTCATTCACGTTCATACATCGTCTCGTACATACTCTTATATTATTCTGACTCTTGACATGGTCCGACTCACAATGCCAACTTCTACCATTCACATTTGCAATATATATTCTCCTAAAGGTGCGATTCCGTGCCACGCGGCAGTCGGCAGACGTCGACAGCAGACGGCGACTGCAGTGCCGCCGACGGCAGACGGCACTACTTAACTCTATGCACTTGTATTGGACCGTTTCCGACACACCACTACAAGTGCCGCGCGGCACTTGCCGTCGATGACTGACGCGTGACAGCAGACGGCACTCGGGTGCAAACATAGTACTGCCGTCGACTTCAGACACAATGGACGTGTTGACAGACGGAGAAAGCGAGAGTCTTATTAATTTGGTGTCTAAAAATCCGTGCTTATTTGATTGCAAGAATGTTCATTATAAAGATCAAAGGATAAGAGAAAACGTTTGGAAAGAAATCGCTCAAGATCTCAATTTTATTTAAACGACAATAACTTCTGAAAATGTCTTCACTCTCATTTAGATGCATTTTTATCAAAGTTTCATAAGCGCCTTCTTATTTATTTATTGTTTTATTTATTTATTTATTTACGCCCTATTCTTCCAATCTATTTAAGTACATTGGCAATTTGGGAGGCGGGAATGGATACCGCCGCCCCGGGAACCTTTATTGGATAACCAACACCTCTGCCGTAGGTCACCCCAAGTGGTTCGCTACGTTTGGTGATTTAGCAGGGGTGCCCGGGTTCATGGGGTGAGGTGTGTCTAGGTCTTGGACACACTGAACCCCAGATTCCTACCCACCCCTTAAACCATCTTCCTCCCCAGAACTCTCCCCTCCTTCCTTTCCTTTAAAAAACCCTCCACACAGCATCCAAAGATGACATAGGCCCTGAGGGAAATTATTTTCCTCAGGGCCTCCTGTGTGGAGCTCATGTAAAAAAAAAAAAGTATAGGCTTTCTACTTGAATAATAATACAATAATAAATCATCGTCGTCTTCTTCTTCTTGCAATAACACTTGCAGCATTTTATTATTCATAATTTTAAATGGAAGACACAACCGTCGGCAGTACGCAGCGGACGCAACTGCAGTGCCGTCAATGCCGTCGACTTTGGAACCTGCGCGTTAGTGCCGCCTGACGTCGGCGGCACTGCAGTCGCCGTCTGCTGTTGCCGTCTGCCGACTGCTGCGTGGCACGGAATCGCACCTTAACACTCCTTTCTTCGTTCATTCGCTCTACCCGCCCATGCGTCCCTTTCTGTATTATTTTTATTTTTTCTTTATTCATTGCTTTGAATGGTTACATCGTTTGTGGATTTTTCGAGCACCATGCTATGCTCAAGCCCGTGTTATGGTGGTCGGGTGAATAATTACATTATAAATAATAAATATAAAGGTTATTTTGTTACACCATATTTTCAGGTAGGATATTATCAGTATCACCTTGGTGTTGGTGATACATCCACTCAGAATCCAAATGCTATTTGAAATCAGTGGCTGGTAGTAAAACAATTCCCCTCAGGGCCTATATCATCTTTGGGGATGCTGTGTGGAGGGTTTTTTTAAGAAAGGTAGGAGAGGAGAGTACGAGGAAGGAAAAGGGTTTAAGGGGTGGGTAGGAATCTGGTAGGGTTCGATGTGTCTTGGTCATCCACCTCCAAGACCTAGACAAACCTCACCCCATGAGCCATGAACCCGGGCACACCTGCTAAATCACCAAATGAAGCGAACTACTTGGGGTGACTTATGGCAGAGGAGTTGGTTATCCAATAAAGGTTCCCGGGGCGGCGGTACCCAATCCTGCCTCCCAAATTGAGTATATATATATATATATATATATATTTTCAGTTACAACATTATCAATAATGTCACACTTTTCACTCTTACCACTCTAGCTTACGAAAAGTCTAGAACTGTCCCTGCTTGAAATGCTTTAGCCTTCTTTGGTGATCATTTCTGAATAGTTAGGAACTTCCGTACCTTCCTCTGCCTTAGGGAACGTACCCATACTACGTGACCAACTTTTTGCAATTTTTAACCCCCCCCCCCCCCCCCAGTGACCAAAAACCTAAGCAACCCGCCGCTCATTTGTATGGAGCGTGACATTTTGAAGACCCCCCCCCCCCTAAACGTGTCACGTAGTATGGGTACGTTCCCTTAACTCCTTCACATATCCACCACGTTTACCCTCACAACATATCCCACAGAAGATGCATTTATTTTATTTTTATTTTATTTTATTTTAGTTTATTTAGGAAACAAACAGTTATACATATTTTATAAGAAAGTAACATATTACATGATTACATTAACCAGCGAAGTTTCCGCTACAATTTATAATATATAAACATGGATTAAAACATTAAAGAAAACATAAAGTGGTAGAAAAAAAAGAAAAATATATATATATACAACAGAAATGAAAGAAAGAAAAACACACACAAATTAAAGCATATGGGATATATAAATCATCCAAATATTATTATTATAATAAAAAGAAGGAAAACCAACATAATGAGAATGAAAAAAATAACATGCAGCAGGGGTGGAGAGTTCGTAATTAACAATTTGTTTTAATTTTTTCTATTATGGATTTAATAAATTGGCCTGAGGACAAATGGAAAATATCAGCGTCGTAAAAGATATCATTGTATTTTGTGCACGTCCTTCGGAGAAACGAATGTTGTGTGTAATTTGTTTTTGAGTGTGGGATGTGGAATAGTTGGTTTGACCTTGTGTTTCTTATTGGACAGTGGAAATTAATGTGTTCTAGAAGATAGTTGTTGTCAACAACGTTGTTAATGATTTTGAATAAAAATTTTTGGTCGGATATATTTCTTCTATCTTCTAAAGTTGATAAATTATGGAATGTTAATGAGTCTTTTAGGTTTTCTGAAGTTCGAAAGCATTCGAAAATGCATTCTCACTGACTTCAGTTAGCAGGGAGAGGTTGGGACTCTTGTGGGATATTCACATTAATTCATACGGCAGAAATGAAAGATATGAGTTCAAATCAATTTTAAGTTAAGTAAGTAACTAACCAACTGTCATAATATCAGAGAATGAATCGCCAAACGTGCATACATCTTCTTTTACATGCCCTACTGTGATTCTAACTCTTGGCGTGGTCCAACTAATGAAGCCTCGGACGACCCCAGGGTTCTTCTACCATTCACATTCGTGCCATATATTTTCCTTGTATCCTCATATAGTCAATTGATATGGCAAACATAACAAGTTAGTATTTCATATTACAATTAATTGATATGCATACTTAATAATAGTTACCTTTGAAGACTGTTGATTCTACTCCGGTCGACTGGGGAACAACGGTCCCATTATACAAGTCAGCTCATCCAATTCCAATTGACCGCATTGGACGCTTTATTCTCCAAAGTGAGCGAATACTTTCATGAGACCAGCTCCACCAGCAATTTCACCCTCTTCCGCGAAATTTAGTGTTCTAGTACTTTTGATTTCTGAAATGATTCACGTAAAGCAAGGTTAACAAATAATTTCATACTCGTTATCCAACTAGTCAATTCTAATGATTAATCTAAATCGAAGTAAAAATAAAATAAAAACTATAATGAACAACAATAAATCGAGCTTTTAAATACACAATTGTGCGTAAAAAATGTGTAAAACTTACCAGAAAATAATAAAAAATATCGATGTTTGACATTTGAAGTTTGGTTTTAACCATAGAGTCCATAGATAATAACATAAATAGATTGGTTCTGCATAGAAATTATCATAGACTAAACGTTTAAAATTGGTCAACTCTAGGTTTACGACTGATATACGGATTACGTGCTAAGCCACCCTGAGCTCCACATTCCGCCAAAGCCGAGCTTAAGCTCAACTGATATACTGGCCCTAAATCGTGATTTGAAATCTATATCGTCCAAAACTTCTACAAAATTTATTCGCGCTCTTATAACTTGCGGTCTCCTATTCGGTGCCGTCCCTTCACATTCACGTAATTCTTTGTCTCCAATCGCTTCAATTACATCAATATCATCTATCAAATTCATGTCTCCGCATAGAGAAAATTATAATTATCAATAATCCATGTTTCTCCGAAAAATCAATTGTCAAATTGTGTTGACATACAAAAAACCGCGGTAGAAAACTGCTCATCAAAATCAAAGCAAAGTTTTTTTACCAAATTTTGGTAGAAAACTTTGCTTAACATGTACCCGTTAAACAATACTGGCTAGTCAGAGTACCCATTAGTGAAGGCAAACTTTATCTACCCTCATAAGGGTGTTTGAGGGATGGTGAAATCCAAAAAATAAAGTATTTCATGGGTAGTGCTAATGACAGCTTGTGTTCAAGATGGTGAAATACCCCATTAGTAAAATAGTTCATCGATAATAAGTTTTCATATTGAAAGATTAGCGGATCTAGACAGATTAACAAGTCAATATTTATATAGTAATAATAAATTTGGACAACTTATATAGCGCTGTTTTTGCGAAAAATCGCCTCAAGAGCGCTGTCTATATCTCCAAAGATTAATACATTTTCACAGTGATTTGAGGAAAGATTATTGAGTATTGTTGAAAGTTCATTAACGAAAGCTAATTTACTTAAATTTGGTGGGCGATATATTACAAGTAAGGTAAGTTCATTATTATTTGGAAGTGTGATTATACCGAAAATATTTTCAAATACCTGAGTTTCCAATTGCTTTTGTGTGAAATGTATCTCTGATGTACACAGTTTTACCCTCACCAGACCTGTGTTCGCGAAAATAGCTTACACTATTGTAACCTGGAATCTCGTACAAACTGGCATGTTCACTTTTAATAGAGGTTTCACAAAGCATAAGTACATCTATTTTTTTCCAACAGTCGTGAAGGTACATATGTAATACATCCCAGTATTTAGAAATTGACCGAGTATTAACTTGTACACATATAAAACTTCCCACTTCACTGTTTTTTTCTACCATTTCTTCGGTCCACTGATCTAACCTATTAGTTCTCTTAAAGTCAACGTCACTGTCTTCATCTATGTATTTAGACGCCGTAGCTTATCGTGGAGAAGTCCCTTGAAAGTGCAGCTAGGTATGCTGGGCAGTTTTCCCTGTCTCCGGTAGGATGAGCGGCAGGCTTTCCAAATCTGGTGCAGGTGGTGCAAACTGCCTTCGCAGCAGTATTTGGGCAACTATCGCAAGCACGACCATCCTAGCCACAGTGACCACATCTTGTTTGGTCTTTACAGAATTTAAAAGAGTGTCCAAGCATTTGGCACTTGCAGCACACAAGGCCAATAAAATCACGGACGTGGCACAATGTCCAGTCCACAAATACTTTTCCCTGTTCCACTAGGACGTGTTGCAGGTTAGCAGGCACCTTGTAAACCCGGTGGCATGTTGATCCTGTGCGAGCGCCAGCTAGGTGACTGAACTTGCAGCTCGCTGTGGTACTCTCAAAGTCAGTTATCCCCGAGATGCCGATAAGAGTGCTCTGCAGGAAGTCATCGTCAGTCAGTTCACGGGGAACGTTAAAAAATATGACTCTCAATAGTCTTTTGGCCGGCAGTTGGGCACTCAGGGTCGATGAATTGACGAGAGCTGGGGCATTTAAATTTTGTTAAGGTCATCTTTTGTCGCCGTCTGTAGTAGAACACCATTATTTTTTATTTTTCAGACGCCCGTCACGCGTACACCTACTTCTGAAGGTCGAAAAGTGTCCTTCATGAGCTGCTTTGTTTGTTCGCTATCTTTGGCCTTGTTTAGTTTCGGAAATATGCAAACGGAAGGCTTTGGGCTTCCTACATGAATTCCCGTGCGGATAATTGGCTTGCTTTTTCAGGACGATTCCGAACTACATCCGCAAAGCTATTCTGGGCAATGTCTGCATTTGAAAGACTAGCTTCCGTTGCCACAGCGACTCTACGCATAACAGGTCCAAGATCAGACTCTAGCTAAAGGATTTTTTCATTAAGGTGTTTGTTTTCTTCTCGCTCGCATCTTGTTTCTCCTCTTGCGATGTGAAGCTGTGCAGTGACCGTTACCAGATCAGCGCGCATGGCCTTGCACTCCAGAAGCAACTGGGATACGGCTCGGATAATTTCGAGACTTCTTAAGACTCGAAGTTGCTGATCCTTAGGGACCTTGGAGCTTTTTTCTGCCAAGATGTCTTGGAGTGCCTTTAAGATGAGCTTGGGCATCATTGAGGACTTCCACTCCAGAGGCACTGGGAGACACGTCAGGCACGCCTGAGCATCGGGATACCACGTCATCCGAGTTATTATCTTCGTATTGAGGGTCCACTGAGATAATCTCTGGACCTGTTTCCTGGCATTAGGGGACAGCATAATGTCCAGCACTCTTTTTTTCTTACGATGACCGCATTCATCTCAAGAAGGTTTTGTCGCATTAAAGGACATTTTAGGAATTATTGTTATGATAGAAGTGTCTAGTGATTGGTTAGCCGAAATAGAACTAGCCAATGGGAGCACTTGAAAGTGAGGTCACCAGGTAATTAGCCAATGGGATCATTGGAAAGTGAGCTCACTTTTGTTTATTCTTGACAATTGAAATACAGACTGACATAGCGCCACAGAATAGATAAATAGATAGTGCTCGCGCCAACTGAGACAAAATTTAAACCGGCCAAGACTCCGGGACCCGTGTCTAAAAACCGGGACAATCCCGGTCAAACCGGGACACCGGGACGCATGGTAAGCCTAGCCATTGTTGTCATTTTTCTTATCTCTTTCTGAATAAATTTAATAAAACTCAATAATATTAATAGTATAAAATCATACTTCAATCTACATAATAGTAAAATAAACAAGATATTTTTAATGATATTTTATTTGGAACACAATTATTTAAAAATGGAAACATAATTCACAGAACAAAGAAACTAAATTATTTACATTTTGCTCCTACAATTCCTACACATATGTCAATATGTTAGAGAATCTTAAAATGGGTGATGATCTTTGTCTATTACCAGTTTTAACTGTTGCAAATGCCTAAATTTGGATTCTGATAAAACAAGGGGTTTGGTGTATAGAGGCAATGGGGAAACATAGCCAGTCTTGCGCATTGCAGCAACTCCAGCAAATTCTTCGACTGGTCTAACTTATAAAGGATATCTCCTTATTTAAGAGGCCTTAAATCAGTGACAACGGGATCTCCTACTTCCTTTCTCGGTCTTAAAGATGTTAAGTTTGTGTTCAATGTTTCGTAATTTAAAAAAAGTCAAAGTGAACATTTTTTAAATGGTGTGCCTGTTTGGGTCGAGCCATTTGCATGTGAGATAAATAATCGCATGGAGAATATATTGGCAGCTTGAAGCAATGCTCCAGCACCGAATGGACATTGTCGGCTTCCATCATAGTATGGCTCTTCTACAGAAAAATTTGTTCTATTGTGACTGACAACTTTTTAGAGCAGTGATTCTTAACGGGGGCGCCAGCGCTCCCCTGTGGACGGTTGGAGGTTTGGGGGGCTTTTTTAATTTTTAGCATTTAGGGGCTGCAGAAGTTCGAGTGGGCATTGTGTCAATATAGAAAATAAGTTCATCCATGAGCTATGCACACTGATACATTAACACACTTTCTTTAGATGCAACGATTTGACAAGTTCTGTTAAATAAACTTCACTTTCACGCACAAAAATTTAAACTAGGTTTAATACTCAATGTCAATATAATAATGGTGTGTTTTATTTATACTTCTCATCATTTTTTTATTTGTAGTAGGAAATCCATTGCGTAAATGGACTTCCTACTACAATGTGTACTTAAATTTCATTATTACATTTTAAAAAAGTAAAAAGTTTTAGAGTAATCACTCAACGCACTTGCCAATACTGTTCCGATTTTGGTAATTGCAACCATCGGAAATAAGGATTAAGGGAAGGAAATAAGGGCAAGTTCTCCAGATAGTTGGTTATACAACTTGTGAACTCATTAGCGGTCACGCCCCTTACCAGCTTCATGCCACGCATAGAGAGTGACATCTACATTATTCAGGACACATAAAGTGAAATTGAGGCGTTCAAGTGTCTGTTTGTAATATACAGCAGACGCAGGTAGTTAGGGACATAACAAAACACTCTGCAAGTCCATTGTGACGACTAATATAGTCTCACTGGCAGATTCTCTTGCTGCATTCTTAGCAATTTTCGCTTGGTCCTTGCGTATGATATTTGCTGCTCATAAACTTCTCCTCCAATAGTACCGCATTTAAAATACACACAAATATCACATTGATCTTTGCGTCGATGGTGAATGGAAACCTTTTCAACTTTTAAAACGTCGCTGAATAAGTTTCTATTGACTTTTGGCACATTATTTTCAGTGCACCAAAAATTGAAGACTGATAGCGTGTGTTAATTCCATAAAAAAGGACGATTCCACATATTGTATATTTGTTTTTGATCTGCAGTAGTGACTCGGAACAACTGGCAGAAGATTTGTTCATTTTTGAACACCCTCCACAGCTTTAGATAGTTGGGGGGAACATTATCATTGACAACTTGATTATGATAGTGTTGTATTATTAGGTAATGTTATTAGAAGTGAAATATTTTGGAAAAACATTGTTTCAAATGAATTTTGTGTAAAAATGGAAGCATCCCGGATATGCAAGCTTCTAATACCCCTTCCCGATTTGGATGTGCAACAGTAACTAATGCTATTGTAACGGGGAATTTCGAAAAGAAAAGTCTGTTCCCTTTTTATAGATGTTTCACATAACATTAATATGTCTATATTTTTCCAACATCTAGGTTGGCATGTAAAATATCCTAGCATTAAGATATGGATCGAATGTTTAATTGTACACAAAAAATATTTCTTATTTCACTGCCTAAGTAATCCGCTGTTTTAAATTATTGGTCCTTGTGAATAGAACATCACTATCATTATCTATGTATTTAGACGCCATAGTTAATTGTATCAAAGTCTCTCGATGGGGCGGCTTGATAAGCAGGGCACTGTTCCTGTCTCCGGAAGAATGGTCAGCGGGCTTTCCAAACCTGATGCAGGTTATGCAGACTGGCTTGGGGCAGTTTATCTTGTCGTGACCTTCGATGGTGCAGTAACTACATCTCTGCTGTTCTTTGCAGAATTTGAATGCGTGACCGAGCATTCGGCACTTAGAGCAAACTGTGATACCGATGAAATCACAAACACGTCAGGCACTCCAGTCTACAAAGACCTTCTCTTATGTCACCAGCATGTGACGTGTGTTGGCAGGAACCTCGTAGACTCGATGGCAATTTGAGCCTGTCCGTGGGCCAGCTAGATGACTCAGTTTGTAGTTTTTGATTGTTGTCTCTATGTCCTCTATTAGAGATGCCTCATCAGTTAAATCACGCAGAACATTAAAAAATATAACCCTCAGTAGTCGCTTTGCCGGAAGCCGGGCTCTCATGAGTTCGGAAGTTCGCAAGAGTGGGATTCTTCAAAATGTTCTCCTGTTCCTCACGAGAAGCGGTTTGGATAATGATTCCCTTGTTGTGGATCTTCCTTACTCCAGTGATGCGTACTCCAAGCTCTGATGGCCGTATGATGTCCTTTATGAGTTGTTTAGTTTCCTCACTGTCCTTAGCCATTTCTAATTTGGGGAAGATGCATATTGAAGATTTGGAGGAACCAAGCAGTGTCCAGTGCGAGTGATTGGAGGTGGAATGCTTCTGCTTACGATTTCGGACGATATCAGCGAAAGTTAGACTTGTCTCTGTGGCATCTGCAACCTTCCCCATTACAGGCCCTAGGTCTGACTAACATCAGGATTTTTTGTTCCACTCTATCACTTTTAGCTTAGCTGCGGCGGTGGCCAGCTCAGTCCGCATGACTTCTTGCTCCATTAGAAATTGACTACATCTCTGCTGTTCTTTGCAGAATTTGAATGCGTGACCGAGCATTCGGCACTTAGAGCAAACTGTGATACCGATGAAATCACAAACACGTCAGGCACTCCAGTCTACAAAGACCTTCTCTTATGTCACCAGCATGTGACGTGTGTTGGCAGGAACCTCGTAGACTCGATGGCAATTTGAGCCTGTCCGTGGGCCAGCTAGATGACTCAGTTTGTAGTTTTTGATTGTTGTCTCTATGTCCTCTATTAGAGATGCCTCATCAGTTAAATCACGCAGAACATTAAAAAATATAACCCTCAGTAGTCGCTTTGCCGGAAGCCGGGCTCTCATGAGTTCGGAAGTTCGCAAGAGTGGGATTCTTCAAAATGTTCTCCTGTTCCTCACGAGAAGCGGTTTGGATAATGATTCCCTTGTTGTGGATCTTCCTTACTCCAGTGATGCGTACTCCAAGCTCTGATGGCCGTATGATGTCCTTTATGAGTTGTTTAGTTTCCTCACTGTCCTTAGCCATTTCTAATTTGGGGAAGATGCATATTGAAGATTTGGAGGAACCAAGCAGTGTCCAGTGCGAGTGATTGGAGGTGGAATGCTTCTGCTTACGATTTCGGACGATATCAGCGAAAGTTAGACTTGTCTCTGTGGCATCTGCAACCTTCCCCATTACAGGCCCTAGGTCTGACTAACATCAGGATTTTTTGTTCCACTCTATCACTTTTAGCTTAGCTGCGGCGGTGGCCAGCTCAGTCCGCATGACTTCTTGCTCCATTAGAAATTGAGCTACAGAGCGCCGTAAATCAGAGACGACTGGCGATCCTCAATTGCTGTTCTTTAGACACTTTGGTTTGCTTTTCAGTCAGAACTCCTTGAAGTGCCATGAAGACTATTATGCGTGACTTCAGGGCCATCTGAGTTATTAGATGCTTTGTCGTCCTGGACTATTCCATTTTCTCTGGCCTTGTCATTGAACTCTATAGAAATGTGAGTTTCATGATTGTCCATTATGAGGACAGGGTTGTCTATTGTTGGTTTAGCATGATGGATAAAATGGTCAAGATATTTTCTAAATAATGGCTCAGTCGACCATCCTGTAACATGTGCAGCACCAATAGTTCCCGGAGGAGCTCCTTTTATAATTTGCTCTTTGAAAAATACCCTTGGAAATATTAGCATAGGAGGTATGGAATTTCCAATGGCATTAATACAGGATATCATGGTGTTATTAACTCCTCTCTCGCCAGATGTTAATTTTCCCAACTGTCTTATCGATTTGGGCACTATAACTTTTATAGGCTTGTGCACCGTAGATATAAATTATAAACCATCTAAATTATAAATGTTGGCTGGTGCAAATTTATAAGTGTTCATAACTTTTCTTAAAGAAAGATTGAATATTTAATTTATTAAAACTGGTTGCTCCAGCCTAACTCGTCGGTTCTGGCTTCCGTAAGGTCAGTGTTGAGTGTCTTTTTATAAATTCTTTAAGCCACCCAATGCCAGCTATTTGATTTTTATTCCATTGGTCCGGATATTTCTTTCCCTTGGAGACAGCAAATTGATATGCTAGTTTTCTCATCCGAGCAGTATCCCGTATGCAAAATGCTGCATTTTTTAAATATTCACAAAGCAAAAACTCATTTTCCTCAGTGAAAACCTTCTTGACATCATTGGCCAATATCTTTACTATTGTGTTGAGAGAAAGATTTAAGTATAATTTCGAATATTTAAAAATGGTCGATTTTGGTACATTATACTTTTCTGATGCTTTTCGGATTGAAAGACCACTTCTCACTTCTTTCATTGCTTCTGTAATTATATCTGGGAATATTTTTACCTTTTCTTTCCTTCCACATAAGAATTAAAAAATTGCCACATCTGTGGTAAAAAAAAAATAATTAAAAAAAAAAACTCAATTTTCAGAATCTTCAGGCTAATTAAATTTGTACATATATTGACTCAAATATTTAATATGTTCCTGCGAAGGCTCGCTGCTTGTTTTCAAGCCACTTTTCGTAAAAAGTAAGCCTGTTAGTAGAGTCTGTTTTGGATGTTAGTTTTCATCAAATTTATCGCAGAAAACAGATGCTCGACATTTGCACAGCTATGTGGCAATGTTTAAGTTTTGTGCAAACTGGGCCAGTAAGGGAAATATTTGAGACGAATCGCCTTTTCGTATTTTTGAAACATGACGCCAAAACCCATTGATTTGCTGATCCTGTTGAAATGGAAGACTTGTATTTCCGTCTGCGCGACTTCTTATGTGGCGCGAACTCTAATATGAAACGGAACGTTTGTTGCAGTCCTCGTCTGGTAAAGTTATGGAAAATATGCTGCTTCAGCCTAATGAGTTATGTTATTTTGTAAATTTGTACAATTTGAAAGAAAATACGTAGATTCTGGGCCTAAGTTCGTAGATATGCAGGAAAGACCTAAAATACGTAGATCTACGCAAAAAGATGTAGAGTTGGCAACGCTGGTTGCCATATAACAAAATTACTACATGTTGATATTTTTTTGTAATTTTGGTTGTTCGGTTGTTGGGTTGTTCAGTTTGTGAAATATGCATAGTGTCCATAGATAAAACCACGGAGCAACGAATAGAGTGGAGGTGGTGATGGGAACTTTTTCTTCAACAAGTTTTGTCACCAGTTTGCGGTAAGAGAAAGTGACGTGTTTTTTTGTGGTAAAAAAAAGGATACCACATAAATTATGGGAAATGTTAAGTACAAAACGTTGGACGTTGGAGTCAGGGGTCAGGGACCTCTTCATGAAGTCTTGGAGGAATGATTTTTTAAGAACTATCAACAATCTTTTTGATTCTAAAATCTGTTTCAACTTCATTACAAAAAGCCGCTTAATATGTACAAAATTACAGACCGATTGATAAAAATGCAAAGAACCCGTTGGATAGCAATACAACATTACAAATTATACAACATTATAAATTAAATTTAAAAAATGTTACTCTCCTCTAAATAGTATAAGTTTGGTTAATGTTTGTCTTGTCGTTGCGGCCATGTTTTCACAAATAGCAAAATATTTTAGTCGTATGTCGCAATATTTTTCAGAAATTGATTTGGCTAACAGAAAAATGTGATTTGGCTGTTGTTCGTACGTGTGACCATTTAAAGTTGTAAACCATCTTTGGCCAACAAAACTCTTCATGACGTTTGAAACTCTGTGAGCCTTGTTAAATTTTTTAGAATTTAGAGATGCGGATTTGAAAGTCTTGTTAATCATACACTCAGTGGTCACACAAATAGAAATCACGTCATTAGAGGGAAAGTGTAGACCACCACTTTTGATTTTAATAAGTTGTTGATCTTTATTAATAAACTCTGCATATAAAGCCATTATGCAGCTTTCACATCTGAGTTTTTTCTC
Source organism: Limnephilus rhombicus (assembly GCA_929108145.2). Lineage (NCBI taxonomy): Eukaryota > Metazoa > Arthropoda > Insecta > Trichoptera > Limnephilidae > Limnephilus > Limnephilus rhombicus. Next base: position 16,706,587 of record OV815292.1, on the reverse strand, counting down.
CAAATGCATTACCACATAACCTGCGATATATGCAATAGTTTGATGGACGTTGTGGTTAATTGATGTCTGATCAAAAAGAGAGTCAAATACTAAGAGCATATAATCTGGAATATCAGTCGTGTCATCGGTTTCAGGTTCCAGAAATCTGTACCTATCTGTTGTGCTATTTATGCGGTCAGCAGCGGAAGAGACGCTTAAAATGCCAATACTTTCTTCTAAAGGAATACAATTACCCCTAAATGAATATCTAACCTCCATCTGAATTAGCATTTTTTTTATAAGTTGCTTTAGATTCTCATGCAGTGGGGTTGTTTTTACACCTTCCATGGGTTCGAATATTTCCGAAAAATAGTTCCAAGTGATCTTGACTAAATTTGTAAAGCGGGAGGTATTTCAATTTTGATTCGGTTTCTACAAGACGTTGGTATAAATATATTGCACTCTTTATACAAATAATAAAGCCTATAAAACCCGTTTTTTTTCGGGATGTAGGTATACACTATTAGGCCGTCTTCGTGGTTCACTACAAGATATGACAAATAGTTCTTGGCGTACTCTAAAAAAGATAAAATTTCAGAATTACTTTTTTCAAACCATACTGTTTCATGCTTTTCGAATTTAAAATATCGAAATGATCGTTGATTACATTAATAAATAAAATTGTGCCCGAAGCGTCTTTAAAATTGGAATTATTGTTTAAAGAGCGTAGTTTTAAGGCATCGGCAACACTATTACTAAAAAGTTGACTTGCGAGCTTAACTTTCATTTTTTGTCGATGGTAGTTGATGTGCCGATCATTAATTTATTTGCAATATGAAAGGTTTCATTTTTTTGTAATACATTTAAATTCACTAAATGTTGGCAGCTTATCAGATTACCCTGGTAATCGTGCAGTACTTTCTTAACTTCGAATGCATTCCGCACTAACTTCAACATGTGACAAGCGTCGAGAAAAACTGCCACTTCCGTGTCGCCACCGGGGTGGGTAAACGTGGTTTTTAGATTGTCCAGTTCAAATGAACATCCTAATTTTTTGGCCATGCTTATGTTGGCCGGACAACCATCCATGGTTACAGCTACAACCTCGGTGCCACTGTCACGCGTTTCGATTACGCATTGCTTAACTATGGATGCGCGTTGCTCAGCATTTACGCTCTACTAAAAAGTAGCCAACAGGTATTTTCCATTGACCATTGACACAAACCATCATCAAAACCAACGCTTTCGTGGCCTTTGCTAAGCAATCGGTTTCTAAGCTAGTGCCAAAATCCACATATCCGTGATATTTTGTTCCGTCCCATACGACGTGCTTTCTTATTGCCATTTCGTCAAGAACTAGATTGCACACTAAACTAAAATTAGAAGATTCGGATTTTATTTTCAGGGCTCAGAATGCCTCAGAAGTAAACCGAGCTTCCCCGTTAACACTCTCGTACCACTTTGGATGCGGCAAACATGTATCGAATGTGTCTCTCACGTACTCGTATGCTTTCGGAGAGTAAAAGTAAATGTCAAGGCAGACGAACGGAGTTTGGGGGAGTATTTTTTTTCCATCGCACTTCCCTGAGATTTAGCTACCTCCCGTAAAATGAGTTCCTTAGCCTTGATATTCACTGATGATAATGTATCCCCATCCGGTTCCAAAAGCAAACTTTTATTTTGAAGAGTTTTGAGTAGTGATTGAATGCTGGATTTCTGGAAAGAATGATGAAATCAGATTATGGTGAAATACTCCCTCATTATTGTCATAGAATTGTCCAACCTATCTTTATAATACTTTTAATGATACACACCTCATTTTCCAAGTACAAATCAGGTTTTCTGAGTACAAATCAGTTCCAGGTCGCAGTTTTCTACGTCCGTTTTTGGTGGTATAAAAGTCGTTATCTTTAAAGTGGTTAGAGCAAATTTTTGAATATTTTGTTGGATTCAAACCATCTTTATCTACAAGCTTCTTCCACTGCTCTCTTACCACTGAATCTACCGGAAACCTGTAAGATCAAAATATCAATAATATACCTACAGCAAAAAATAGCCATAACTGGTAATCATACCTCTTTGGAATAAGAACGTCCCATCTCACAAATCAATGTCTAATTTTTCTTTAAATATTTTTTTGACCATATTATATTTTTATTTTATTTTATTTATTATGGAAAATCAACAGATATTTTACACTTATAATAATAACATTAATAATATACATAATATCCAATGACAGATTTTCATATAATTAAAATTATAAATAAAAAGTAATACAAAAAAGTAAGGGTCCTGTACCCGTAAGAACTTAACAAAAATATAAAAATAATGAAAATTATTAAAAAAAAAAAAGATATAAAAAAACACAATATAAACTATAATAATCTGCTTACTAAATTTCAAACAAGAAGTATTCAGAGTCAGAATTCTATTCTCACTCCACAACAACAATAATAATAATAATGTACATTGTACAAATTGTACATACCTACAACTCAGAGTGAATACAATAGTAAGTCGAATGTCAAGTATGCAACTGGAAAGGATTCACAGCAATAACATGGTAACTTGCAATACGGTCAAAAAATTATTTAATGTTGGCTATGACATACTTTTTTAGGGTACTTAAATTACATGAGAATATGTCTATATTATTAAAATTCTTATCAAATACATTGCATGCTCTGAATATAAATGCATTTTGTCTGAGATAAGTAGAACATTTTTGAAGATGAAAAAGTGATTTTTCTCTGGTTCTAACACCTGGGACTCTAAAATTAATCTCAGCCAAAAGGGACGAACAATCAATAAAACCATTGATAATTTTATGAAGATATATTTTATCTGCAGTCTCTTCTAATTTTTAATGGCTTAAGTCCATAAAGGTCCAACGAGCTGTTTATGTCACGATAACCAATATTAAACTTGAAATTTAAATGATGGACAAATTTTCTTTGAATGGCTTCAATGCGTTTAATATAAATTTTATATTGAGGATTCCATATCTGAGAAGCAAATTCAAGATGACTGCGAACATATGAAAAATACAATATTTTAAGTGTTTGAATGTTCTAGAATTCTTTTCCAATACGAAATAAGAATCCTAACATTCTAAGGGCTTTCTTCACAATCATGTTAATATGTGCCTCGAATGTGAGTTTACTATCAAGTAGAACACCTAGATCACAAATTTGAGTTACCCTTTTGAGTGATTGGTTCGCTATAAGGTAGTTATGGTCAAATTTTATTTTATTTCTAGTGAAGGTAATCACATAACATTTAGAAGTGTTCATGTTGAAATGATTAATTATACAGTAGTCATTAAGTCTATAAAGATCTTCCTGTAATTTAATGCAGTCGATGATAGAGTTAATCGGAAGATATATTTTCATATCATCAGCGAAGAGTAGAACTTTTGCATAATTAAAGCATTTTATAATGTCGTTGATGAAAATTGTAAATAGTAACGGTCCCAGGTGAGATCCTTGGGGTACACCGGAAGGTATATTTACAAACTCAGAGATGAAACCATTAATTGTTACTCCTTGAGTACGCCCATCAAGATACGAGACTAACCATCAATACAAATCCCCGTGAATTCCCAAAGCCAGTAATTTGGATAAAAGAAGATTGTGATCAATTGTATCAAACGCTTTCGAGAAGTCTGTATAGATTACGTCAACTTGGATTTGATTATCCATTGATTTCGTAATATTTTCAATGAATATGGCAAGATTAGAGACAACCGATCTTTTTTTCATAAAGCCATGTTGGTTTCCGAGTATTACAGACTGGACGCAGTTATAAAGTTGTTCGTGAACAATTTTTTCAAAAATTTTACTGAAAATTGGTAACTTAGATATAGGACGATAGTTCTGGACATCATTTTTAACCCCAGACTTAAATACTGGTGTGATAAGAGCACACTTCCAACGATCCGGAAAGATAACTTCTTTCAATGAGGATTGAAAGAGCAATAATAAGGGCTTCGAGATTACCTTGCTACACATTTTGATAAAGAATGCTGGAATTTTATCACTACCCGCACCCAATGAGTTAGAAATAGTATCAATTATTTTTTCTATTTTTTCTTTTGAAATTGATACCGAAGAGATGTTAACTTGATTATTTATATGATGGTTGGTAGAGTGTACATCGGAGGTAGTGTTATAATTAAAGGTGGAGACGAAGTGCTGTGAGAACAGGTTGCATATTGCAAAAGGATTCACAGCAGTAACGTCGCCCAGTTTCATTACATGAGGTAAACTAGAATTATTTCTTTTTCCTTTAACGTAAGACCAGAATTTTTTGGGGTCACGGGATATATTAATCTGTGATAGATCTGTAAATGAAAGAGTGTCAGATAGTTTTGAGATAATTTCAGATTGATAACCATTCATAATTTGCATACTGTTTCCATTATTAAGAGACCAGTTAATTATAGGTAAGTTAAAATCACCCGAGATCACAAAATGATCGTCATGATGAAGTGCTCTAAGTTCACATAATTTATTCATGAATTCATTAATGCTATGAGAGTGATTGACTCCTGGTGGTACGTACACACAACATAAATGAATTTTTATGATATTCTTGATTGAAATAGTCACCCATATATCTTCTGCATTCGTGATCCATTCACAACGTTCGTGAGCTACGAGATGCTTCTTCAGAGCAATCAGTACACCTCCTCCTCGTTTTTGTTCTTTGCGGTCACGCCTAAATACCAGGTAGCGGTTGTCAAATAGCTCATCACTGGCAATGCTATCTAAAAGCCAAGTTTCTGTTATCATTATAATATCAAAGTAACATTAAAATAAAAACTATTTGTTTTGGATCGCAGTCCAGTTACATTCTGGTAATAAACATTCAACATTTTGGTTCATTCATTTCATAAAATATATAAAATATTACATCTTTAAAAGAGTTGTAGGCTTGTTGAAGTACATTACATTATATTATATTAGAGTGTTGTTGTAGTAAAGCAGAAACAAATGAAAAATTAAACAGAGAAATGTTGGAATTATAAAAATAGTTAATTGTTAGGATTGCTAAATCTAAAAGAGATTTCAGCAAAAAACCTTAATCAAGTCCGATTCCAAACTTACTTGAATAATGGGACTGGATTCATTTCTTCGGATAAAATTTTTTCCAAACTTGATCCACCTGAATTTAAAGTTCTTTTCCTTGCATAAGTCTCTCACTCTCTTGAAAAGTGCACGGGTAGAAGCCGTCAGATGTTCATTAACATAAATGTTGTTTTCCCCAGGAAGCTTCAGGTCGCCAGAGTTTATGCCGCCTTTCTTCCTTATAGCAGCTAGAAAGTTGTCTCTGCAGCGGCTGGTTGTGAACTTCAGTACAATTGGTCGAGTAAATTTAGGATTTTCTCTAGGTAATTCCTTGACCCTCGTACGAGAAATACCATCAATATCATTCGGGAGAACATCAATACCTGCCTTGGTTCCCAGCAATTTTATGACATCTACTAAATTTTCGTTCTTTTTTTCAGGAACGCCAATAATTTCTACATTGTTTTTTAATGAGGTTTGCTCCAGGCAGTTTAATTTGGATAAAACCAGATTATAATTTGTATCAAGTTCCTTATTTTTAAGTGTGAGGTCATTAATTATATTATGACACTCCTTTAATTGTTCATTCAGTTTTTTTAATTCAGTAAACACTTTTGAAAATTTCTTGTTTTATTTCATCTTTGAAAGAAATTAGTGTGTTACTCAAGTTTGGCTCTGAGCCAGTGACGTCAGACGGGTTATCCACAGTGTTGCCAACTTAACGGATTTCCCGTCATATCTGGCGGATTGGAGTGTCCCGAAACGGGAAAATTTTGTATATAACGGAATTTACAGTATGACGGATTTTCTGGCGGATTCGAAAAAAGTGACAAATTACACACTTTTATAGGCGAAAATCGCCTATATTTATGGATTTATAGAGAAAATTTGATCCCCCCCCCCCAGAATGGACAAAAATTTGTGTATCTGACGGATTTCTGACCGTTGATCCGTCACGATTTAGCGGGAACAAAGATTTCGAGTTGGCAACACTGGTTATCCATAGCAGCAATGCGTTTTGATTTGTTGCCTGTTCTACTAGTGCCACTAGTGGGTAAGACAGACATTTTTAAACTTCAATATTCAGTAACCGTTAACACTTATAAAACGATGAATTAACGTTTAGATTGCAAGGATCAGGGCACAATTTTGATTCACAATGTGTAGAATGATACAAAGACTGCATCTCACGCGAGCAAATGCTTAAATGATAGTTATAAACAGTTGATAATACTGAAATTCGTAGGACAAATTTGAACACAACTGTCACTTTCATGTGATTATATATATGAAATAAAATTATATTTCCAATACTTTTTCTATATAAAGTGAAGGATGTGGACAATTTGTAAAAAATAATATGCCATCGATTAGAATGAATTAGAAATCCTCATTTTCTACAAAAAATCAATGACATCTTCCAAAAATCTTCCGGAAACTACACATAATATACATTTTTAGATTTTCACGGCCAAAAGTATTTTGGTTATTTGTTTTTGGGGTGTTATGCCGTGTTGCGCTACCTCCTTCTTTAGCCAACGTTTCGGACAGCGTTGCAGTGTCCATCATCAGGGCAGATCCGGTAGATGTTTATTTAAGTTTATGTAAATAATAATAACGCCTTTTGATTGTACATTCTGTGGTCTAGATGTGGGAACTTTAGATCACATATTTTTTGCTTGTCCCTCTCTAAATAAATATCCTCTCTTCTACCAAGCCTTATCTAAAATTGCCTCCCCTCCATTCAACATTTCATCTCTTCTAAATCTGAACTCGACTCCAATCTTCCATTTAATTCTGAAATTTGCTCATTTAAATAAAATTAATATATAATTCCACATTTCCTTTCTCTGTAATTTTAAATGATGGCCTAGAACACCCTTGAAGGCTGAAAGCCAGAAATAATTGAAAAAAAAAAAAAAAAAAAAACTATGCTCTGTTACCGTATATCAAAATACCAACCAACTAATATTTCTTATCTTAACTGCTGTTAAATTTTTATTAAATACATATAAATGTAAAAAATTATATCTCTAATAAGTTGAGTATTTTTATTTTTCTAATAATATGATATTTTTAAATGATTTCAAGCTTTTTACTTCCCTGCACTGGCCAAAAAAGCACAAAAATACAAAAAAAAATGTTTGTTTCAAAACCCTCAGTAATTTAAGATATTTGGCGGATAGATGTAAACATAATAGCGGTCAACAGAAACCCTCGAAGTCTGTAGGAACCGATGTTTTGGTAAAATGCATAAATAATTTTATTCTTGACAACAATTATTTATTTTTAAAATATTGTATTATGTTTAACTGTATAAGAATAAGTACTTATTGAATCTCTGTATTATATTGTATTTTTGCTGTGTCGAACAAGTATTGACAATTTATAACTAAACTATGGATTTTTTCAATTTCAATAAAAAAATTATTATTTTACGATTTTGTTTTATTCTTCATCACTTCCTTCTATTGTTGACATTTCTGTTGTTTATGCCTGTGTCAGACCACGCTATACGCGCGCAATATTCTTGTGGCTTGGCTTATTTCAGCATATCGCTCGCCATACATTCCCATTGGGAATATATGGTGAGAGTGAGCAAACGATATGCTGAAATAGGCCAAGGCCATTAAAAGTAGTCTATCTTAAAAGTAACTAGCTATCAGGATGTAGAGAAAATATGACTACACAACTCTGTTGCTACGTTCACTTTCATTCAAACATACTTTTCTGTTGTTGACTTATTTTATATCAGCTACACACAAATTTTTCCCCTCAGGGCCTAGGGGTGCTCTGTGGAGGGTCTTTTTAGTAATGAAAGTTTTGAGAAAGAAAAAAGGTAGGATAGGAATCTGGGGGTCAGCATGTCCAGGACTGACGGATGCAAGAATCCAGCCCTCCCACTGCGATGTTCTGAGAGAGTGATTGGATGGTTTGTATAGTTCCGTTTTTCTGAAAAATCACCTCAAGGGTTCAGCTAATGTAAACAAGTACAGGAAAATCCAGCAATGGGTAGAGGTAAATAAATAATAACCTTATAACGGGGGGGGGGGGGGTAGCTACGGTAACACAATGCACGACCTCCGTGGCCGAATGGTTACTGCTACAATCCCAAAATTGGATAAATTCAGAAAAATTTTATATTTTAACTTCGCACGTTTGATGAATATGAATTTTATTAGATCGATTGTTCTTTTAATATACAAAAATGAATATTTGTTATATGAAAAATTGAATAAAAAAATTGTAATAGGTGGCGAGCTGTTTGAAAACTGAATGTACTGGGACTGAATATATGGAATGGGGAAGGGGGGTTGGCGGGACAGTGGAGCGGGAGAGGGTAGGCGGAAGGGGAATGCGGGAGGGAACGGGGACGCACGGGAAAGGTCATGTAGGGAGAAACAATGTATTTCTTTGAATATGGCTGTTGGAGTTTCACAGGTACCCGCAAAGCAGAAGGAAGGAAAAGTAAGGAATGCCGACTTACCCCGCAGGTTTTCTCCCTTCGCTTGTCCTTTTCAGATCCACTGGTTCTTTCACATTCACGATTAAACTCATGAGCTCACGAATTTTCACTTTTATAAATGTTTGACAAGTCATTTGACAGCTCCGTACTTAACACAGGTGTTGACAGGACATTTGGTAATTTACAACGAAAGGCTCCGTATTCAACATAGGTGTTGACAGGATGGTTGGTATTTTACAACGAAAGGCTCCGTATTCAACACAGGTGTTGACAGGATGGTTGCTATTTTACAACTGCAACTAAACGGCATGGTGGGTAGGAAAAAATATGATTTTTTTGGTAGGAATTATAAGAATTGGTGGGTAGAAATTAAAAGTTGGAAAAATAAAGCAAAAGTAGCAGTGCTAGGCACCAACAATGCTAGTTTACCGTTAGTTTAGAACCAGCTACTTTATAATAATAATAAATGTTTGGTTTTGAATGAGAATATGCGTAGTTCCTACCGGGTTGTCATTTTACCCAGTACCTACCTCTTCCTAACCACAACTCCTTGCTGGAAAAGCATTTTGAATTTGGAACAATGACAAGAGAAAAATAACAAATTCAAGCGCATTTGTTTTTGATAAACAGAAGAACTGGGATTACCTTGGAAGCAAGTTGTTGGCGTGTTCATATTCATATTCGTATTTATAATTTTGTTTTTAAACTAAAAGAAAGGTTTTTGACCACATTGAAAGTAAACATTATTGTTTTATACTTATTTGTGTTGTGGTGATGAGAGGTAATGCAGTGGAACTATATTTGTGTTGTGTGCTCCTCCGCAGAGGTAAGTGATTGGTTATCCTCCTTCCTTGCATCTCCAGTTATTATTCCTGCATATATTATCACCCAATTCCAGCAAACACCATTTCGTTTAGTTACATTTTTATTATTTACAGTCCATTTTCAAGTGCATCTGAAGCTGTAATTCATAAGCAGTTTCGGATGCAACAATAATAGTATTTGGATCATTTAGATAGCACCGTTAATACAGTATTTATATAGTGCCGTTTTTGTGTGATCGCAACCTCTCTGGAGGGCGATCCTTCAATTTTATTTATTTATATTACGTTTTTATTTTATGTTGTCATTACTTTCTTAGTATGTTTTTTTTTATTATTTTCACTCTAACCCCCAAAGCCTCGGGCCTAAAAACTGTTTTTGAAAGGTGACTTTCAAATTTTATAATTCGAAATAAAATTATAAGGTAATTTTACGGGATTAGTGTCCATGGTTATTACGAATAATTTTTAGAAAAAAACTTTAGATTCGCCTTAATCACTATAAAAGGAAACTTTTTGCATCACGGGCGGCGGAAAATGATGCATTTTTATTTTCAATTGCGTAAAATTAAATTTCACTTAGCGAACCGATACGGCGACAATCCGGCGGCCACTGTTATGTTGGTATCCCTGATAATATTAGCGAAGAGCTAAATACGACTGTAGTCGACTTCGTGGGATACATGAAAAGGCGCGCAATTATGAAAACACAACAGACAATGCATTTAGTCCACCTCACGGATAATACGGAACTTTGAGGTTAAACTACGAAAGCTGCATGTCATTATAATTTTAAAAAACATCCCAGGTTTTGAATGGTTTGTTTGGCAAAGCAGGGTTTGTGTAGCGGGCTTGTGTATATTACGATATATAGCTTGTGTATATTACGATGTATATATCTTTATTTTAAAAATCATCCCAGGTTTTGAATGGTTTGTCTGGCAAAGCAGGGTTTGTGTAGCGGGCTTGTGTATATAATCTTTATTTTAAAAAACATCCCAGGTTTTGAATGGTTTGTCTGGCAAAGCAGGGTTTGTGTAGCGGGCTTGTGTATATTATCTTTATTTTAAAAAACATCCCAGGTTTTTAATGGTTTGTCTGGCAAAGCAGGGTTTGTGTAGCGGGCTTGTGTATATTATCTTTATTTTAAAAAACATCCCAGGTTTTGAATGGTTTGTCTGGCAAAGCAGGGTTTGTGTAGCGGGTTTGTGTACATTATCTTTATTTTAAAAAACATCCCAGGTTTTGAATGGTTTGTCTGGCAAAGCAGGGTTTGTGTAGCGGGTTTGTGTATATTATCTTTATTTTAAAAAACATCCCAGGATTCGAATGATTTGTCTCCATTCCAGTGCCTCGGCTAGACTCTGAAGTGATTCTGATTAGAGGTTCGTTTACATTATATTATTAATTCTGTTTTTCATAATTACGCGCCTTATCATGTATCCCACGAAGTCGGCTACAGTCGTATCTAGCTCTTGTTTGTATCAGGGATACCAACATAACAAACAGTGACGGAATGGCCGCCGGATTATCGCCGTATCGGTACGCGAAGTGAAATTTAATTTTACCCAATTGAAAATTAAAATGTATCATTTTCCGCCGCCCGTGGGGGGGGTTAAAAATTGCAAAAAGTTGGTCACGTAGTATGGGTACGTTCCCTTATTTTCCTGTGCCCTTTCTTGTGGAACACCTTCTTTTTTTTAAAATGATTTTCGGCTATGTAATTATCGTTTTTTCGCACCCATAAAATTATGTCCCGTCTTTCCAGTTTATAAAAAATGGTCTGATTTTTCGGATAGAAATTTTCAAAAAATCGCCAGGGTTTCAAAAATACGATTAAAAAAAAAAAAAAAATACAGAATGTCTAAGAATATTTGCCTAAACCGGATTTTTTTTTTAAAATGTGTTGCAAGTGGCCTATTCAGAAGCAACTTCATCACAGTTAGGGCACACTATGATTTGGTGATCAGTTTTCTAAAAGTTCCTCAATTGCTCGCACGGGGGACATGCGTCACTCATGGACTTTATAAACGCGTTGCGCACAAGTCCACGCACTACTGACACGTGGGATGATTCGTACTTGAGGAATACCTGAGAGGGCAGCACTGAAGCGCGTTTCGTTCATTAGTTATTAAACAATATTACACCCTGGGTGACATATGTCACCCATGCGACCCCTCTGGTGTTAAGCTTGTGGACTCTTTCGCAGAATCAATCTTAAATTAAAACCTGCCCGGTCAACACAATTAGAATTTCAAAATTGTCCGCTAACGCAATTCAAGAGAGTAGATTTTGGGCACAAAAGTCTTTATTGGATGAATACTCGTCACATGTACTTAAAAAAAATATGGATTTCTACCCCTTCCCCCCCGAGCGCTTAAAAATCTATGTGCGGCCCGCGGGTGTTACTACAAACACCCAAATGGCCCCCGACGGCAAAAAGGTTCCCCACCCCTGCTTTAGATTATATTTCTAATCATGATAGTAGGGGAGACATAAATTTCTTTAGAGACCTATACGAGTTGTTCCGAAAACCAAACAAATTAGCCTGAGGGTTAAATGTAATACATAATTGTTTATATCTCTTGTAATATGGCAGACTGGGACAGCAAATTACAAAAATTAAAGCTGCGGTGCTTATCATCGTAACATCCGGCCGGCGGCCACCCCATCGGTCCCGCAGGTTCACAAGTCTTCTGCCGGTCTCGCTGTGTGTCCTGTCCAGCGGAGCCTTTTCACTTGTAATTTTTATTGGTGGCTTTCCAAAAAATTGGTAAAGCTGTGATACTGATTTTTTAATATTCATTTATACCATTTTGCTGCAAAACTAAGAAATTTATATAAAATACTAGCTGCGGTACTCGGCTTTACTCATGGACTTGATATGAGATTGAACTGACGTTCCAACCCATCTTACTTTATATACCCCTACCAATGGGTAGCCCCACCCACACAAAAAAGGCTTAGAATGGTCCACAATGTTCCAGAATATTCCAGAATGTTCCGAAATGTTGTGGAATGCTCTCCTATGTTAGAAATTTCTAGAGGGTGAAACTTCCAGCCCTTATATCTTCAAACGCATGCCCCTCACTTCCAATAAATTAGGAACCTTTAGTCGCTGTGAACTGTTGTTTGTTCGTTAGCGGGCTGCAGTTGTGCTCGGGAGCGATGTCAAGTTACCGACATTTTCGATAAAACCTATATCGATCGACCATGCTAGGACCCCAGGACTCGTTTCTGAGTTTTAGCGGCACACCCATGGGACACGTTCTTATATATCATAAATATATTGATTTGATACACAATTTTTTCAATAATAATAAAAATGTTTTAATTTATATTTTATTTCATAGGAATAACAGTACGAACGACTTGATCGACAAATCTAGATATCAAATTACACCGTTTTATTTATGAATAATAAATTAGGAGCAAAAAAAATCTACTTACCATATAAAACATGTAAATTTTTTTGAAAAGAAATTTAAAAAAAAAGGATAATTTTACAGGATTTTAGCAAAACACTCATAAAACAAAATACAGCACATCAACAGTTGTTATTTTTACGTATTGGAAGGAGGCAGCATTATTTATATAAAAATAAGATCCTAAGAAAGTGGCGCTGTAAAAAATGATCCTATTACATACATACAGTGAAACCCTCTTAAGAAGTTCTCTCTTAAGACGTTTCGTGGCTTAAGAAGTTTGGTTTTTTTGGTCCCTCGGCCCAAAAGTGGCCCAATTTTTCCCACATGTAAGGTTTTCCTGCTTAAGAAGTTTGTTTTTTCCGGTCCCTTGGAAAACTTCTTAAGAGGGTTTCACTGTACTTTGTTATTGTTTCAAATGTAAAAACTAAGATTTCTTTTACAAGCAGTTTATTTATTTTAGAAAATTGCTAATTTATGTGAATATATGTACAGAATTTGATAATAAACACTTGGTCAGACCACAATGAGTGATAAAAACTAGCAGAACATCATTCATATGAAAAGGAAGTCTTCACAACACGACCCTAAACTCAAAAGATGATGAGAAGAATTGTCCAATATCTCTGACCCAATTTATCCAAGATGGCCACTCTTAATTGCTGCAACCTTTCAAAATGGTATTGAATTATTTTGCTGTTTGGATTGTTAAATTACTTTACCAGCGGAACCTAAAAACTCCTTACATCCAAATATTTCCCAATGCTTTTGTGACTTAGAATTGAAAATTGGGACGGATGACTAACAATATTATTCAATATGTATTTTGTTAGCGTAGGCTTAACATTGTGACAACACTACGTAATATTAAAACTTATACATTTGTACAAACATAATTAATAATAAAACTCAAAATAATGTGTTACAGTAGTTGTTTGCAATAGATTTCTTTATAATCTGTTTAAAGTTTACAAATAAATTGCATGATGTTGTAGGGTTCAATCGATTTCATATAACAAAAAAATTGTAATGAATTAAATCTTAAAAAAATAATACAGTAAGCAAATTGTGATAAAGTTTTGTGACAATTAAAATGAGCCGTGTTTTCACTGAACTTAAGTTTAAACATTTACATTAACTTACGAGGAATGTTTAACGCATTGAAAATTAAAAACTTGACACTTTTTCAGCCCGGCTTCACAACAGAAAATATCAATCATATATTAAATTTATAATAATTAAAAAATAGGTACTTTTACATTATGACTATTATTATCCTAGAGACGGGCAACATGAATTATTATATTCTGGCATCTACGCGTGTAAAAAAATTATCTTTAACCCTTTGGATGCGTAAATCGACTTAGTCGTCCAAATTTATTTGGTTAAAAATCTAGATCGATTATGTCTTAGTCCATTACCGTTAAAGACATAAATCTACTCAAGTCGTATTGTACTATAACTAGACCGCAAACAAAAGGAGCACAGACACAACACAAAAGGGCGTGATTTATTAGTAGTTCGCTAGCGTCTCTTCATTCCAGACAACGCTTGTGAACGGGTTTTTGTTTTTAGTCCAACTATACATTATGTTTAATGCACTAATTTTGTTTTAAGGTAAAATCTTATCGTATTTGCGCGCTATAAAACGATTGCTGACAATTGAAAAATTGTTTTTCTATCCCTTCATTTACCCTATTGTTGCCTGTTTCGTCTTTGATAGCAGTAGTCATAATCGCAAAGTACCAAAAAAATGACAAGTTAGAATTTGTGACGCAGTCTTTTTAAAAGTAATGTAGTTTGTGAGCCGATACGGGCGTATCGTGTGCGTGTCTATGTCCGCCTCGGGTGTCTATCCAATGGTCATCACACGCCCCGGTTGCGCAGCTTCTTGACCTTGTATATCCGCACGAGCCAGTGCTCGGTGGTGTACGCCTCCTCCAATACGTTCAGCTCAAAGTCCTTGTGGCCAATCTCGGCCGATCTCACGCGATCATAGCCCGGGGGACGACCTGCAATAACACCACACGGAATTAGGTAAACTATCACACGCCCAACTCTCAACTGCTGGTCACGTTATTTACCCTTCGATAATAGAAACAAGGGAGATGGGCCATCCATCCATCCAATATTAACACGTTAGGTATCTTCCAAGTAAGTTTTGAGTTTCGAATGATTACTAGTTGATTTATTAAGTTATCGTAAATATTACAATACTAGACTAGGCTTTAAGTAGTTCTGCTCCTGCGGCGAACGGACTAGAGGTGCCCGCCCAACTCGCCGGTGCCCTCGGCGATCATCGTAACCGTTTGTATCTAAGTCACAAACGATGAAAGATCGCACTCTTCTGATGTCATACTCAACTGCCATCTTCTAGTAAAACTTTGTATTACTAACTATGCTTTTTTTTTTACATTAACTCCACACAGGAGGCCCTGAGGAAAATAATTTCCCTCAGGGCCTATGTCATCTGGGATGCTGTGTGGAGGGTCTTTTTGAGGAGAGGAAGGAATGAACATTGGTCTCGAAGAGACCCATGTTGTAGGAAGGAGGAAACACGGAGGCCGGCAAATCATTCCATAGCCGGGCTGTTGAACACAAGAACGAGTCGAAGAAACGACCCGTTCTCATGTGACAAATGTCAACCGTGTACAAATGTTGGGCACGCGTTTGGCGTGTTTCCCGACTATGCACCGGTGCCGAAGGGATCAATGATGCTAGTTCCTCAGAGCATCTTCCATTGTAATACCTAATACCGGTAGAACAAGGATAGCATTCCCACCCGATGCCTGTGCTCTAAAGATTGCAATCCGTCTGTTAAGATGGGAGAATCTATTAAACGGACCGCCCGTTTCTGCACAGAGTCGAGGGTATTTTTCAGGTATTTTGGAGCTCCAGACCAGAGATGGCTGCCAAATTCAACCGTGGGGCGTACTTGTGATTTGTACAAGGTTAGCAGTTGTGTACTATTAAAATATCTGCGGGCCCTGTACAGTACGCCCAGCTTTTGGGAGGCTAACTTTACTCTGGCTTCGATGGAGCCCCCATACCTGAGCTGGTCACTTAGGGTTACACCTAGCATATCAATGGAGGGCCTGTTCGGAAGATTGCTTCCGTTGAAAGAGACTAGATTTTCATTTCGATCCCTTTTAGACGTAATCAGACAAGATTGGGTCTTTGAAAATTAAATTCAACGAGATTATTTTTACCCCAAGAGAAAACACTCTCGAGGTAACCGTCCATTCTTTGCTTCAAAGCCTTACGAGCTGTTGGAGTTTGTGAGCCCTTTGGGGGCTTGTCAAACAAAAAGCTATCATGAACTGTACTGTCATCCGCATAACAGTGAATTGGTGCACATGACAAAAGGTCGTTGATGTGCAACAAAAACAAAGTCGGAGACAGAACCGATCCCTGCGGGACGCCAGCATTTATCGAGTGTGAGAAAGAGGTGAAACCATCGACTACCGTCTGAATCGACCTCTCCCTCAAGAAGTCGGCAATCCACGTACACAAGGATGCGGGAAGTCCGTAAGAAGGCAGTTTGTTGACAAGTCCTCGGTGCCAAACCCGGTCAAAGGCCTTGGAAATGTCCAGTGCAACCGTTTGGGTCTCACCGAAACGTTCCAGGCATCGCCCTCAAATATGCGTCACATATGCGAGAAGATCACCACACGAGCGGTTCCGCCGGAATCCGTATTGACGGTCGTTAATAATTTTGTTCTTCTCGAGGTATGTGAGCAGTTTGTCGTTGATCACACGTTCCATCACCTTAGACAGAACTGATGTGATCGCTATGGGGCGGTAGTTGGCCGGGTTGGAGCGGTCACCCTTCTTTGGAATAGGATGGATAACCGCTTTTTTCCAACCAGAGGGCACAGAGCCAGTCTTCAGGGACATTTTAAAAAGCTTCGTCAAAATTGGAGCTATTTCTGCAGCGCACCTCTGCAGTACCAGGGCAGGTATTCCGTCAGGCCCACTAGCTTTATTAACATCAAGCCCTTGTAAAACATGGAGTACTTCCCGATGCCGGATCCTCAGCTTTTTCATACGAAAACCGCAGTGAGGAACCGACGTCGGGACAGCACCTTGGTCATCGAGGGTTGAGTTATCCGCAAACATTTTACCTAGTAAGTTAGCCTTTTCGGTGGCGGTGTTTGCTAGTGAGCCGTCAGGTCTGGTAAGAGGTGGCAGACTGGATTTGCAGAAATTGCAAAAATGCTATCGACAATATTGAAGGAAGTTGAAAGTACATGAATAATCAGTACACTACAGCCATGAACCATTATTAGTATGAAACCGCACACACAAAACTGTGGCAAACATCATTCACCCACATTATATTTATGCAAATTGCATCTACGCACAACAGCGGCCCGCCTTTGTTTCTGCCTACGAACCATACTAAAAACTTTCTTTGCAAACCACTTTGATAGTCCTTTTAGTTTGGTTGTAGCTCAGTGACAGTTGACAAGCTTCCATGCCATATCTCCCATTGTTTCTATTATCTACAAATAAAATATGGGTTCACCTTCTTAGGCGTATAATATGTTTTAAGTAAACCCTGATCAGGTGAGCATTGCTCACGGAATATGTCAGTTGTATCTAAACAACAAAAATGATTAAAACTAAGTGTTTATTATTTTTTATTAAAATTGTGTCACAAAAGAAGTGTGCTGTGTTTGAAGAAAATTGATAATATGTCCATGGGAACCAAAGTTCACATTCATAGATTAATGGCGTCATAATGGTTTAAAGATAAGAAATATGGTATGCATCATACAATAGACATTCAAATTAATAGACCAGCCAATCAGGAAAAGGGGAACAAACCAAATTGTGTGGAGCACGGGAGGAGGCTTGACCGTCCCCCTTTCTGTGATCTGTCAATAAATTATTCTCTGACAGTATGCAGACAACTCACATCGCAGGATCACTATTTAGTTCTCGAAAATAAAATCTGCTTACGAGTTACTAAGTCGTTTTTACAATTATAATTTACCCGCCTCACTCAATTTTACCGTTGCTAAGCCAGTCAGCTCATTTAAAAACAAACAAAATTCTGCGCAGAAAAGTTCCACTGGACTGCGCTGCTAACCTTTACCTTAACTTTAGTGAACTTTACCTTTTTGCGCAGGTCTGGTTATTTCAATGTGCGGATGGTCAATGTACAACTGATGTCATAGTTTATTCAAAACATTCTCGATCCCTCCTGTCGAGCTATTCTCTATTTTTTTGTGGGAACGAGATCGATATCGCGCGAGATCTCCCGTTAGATTTGTGTGATTTTCAATGGCTGTTATTTGCTTTTTCTACGGGCTGTTGTCAGAATTTTAGCTATGAGCTGTCACGTATGTGTTAGTTTAGGTCGTTTAAAACACATTCCTGAAAGTATGCATGCTTATTTATTCATTTAACAGCGATAGAAAATCCCACAAATCTGACAAGAGATCTATATCGTTATAGATATCGGTCAAAAATATGGTTACATGGTTTGCCTCCAACTCGTCAAAATGATACCCAGATTTCATGTTAGGGGAAGACTATCAATTTGGATGTTTATGAGATAAAGTGTAGATGGTAACCTCCTTCAGTGTAGACCTGTCCGAACTTGTAGTAGCACATCTTGTACATGAGGCAGTTGAGCAGCTTGGGAGCCCCCTCGGCGTCCACGCGGAACTCTCCCCCCGCCGTGTAGTAGTCCGTCTCCTTGATGTGCGCCCCGCGCTCTGTGGAGCCCCCGATGCGCACCATCCACAGGAACTTGTTTATGTCTGAGGGCAAACAAACAATGCACATTCTACTTAGGTTGGGGAGTTTCATAACAATTCAAATGTAACAACGTTATCTATGTAAAAAGGAGTTTCATAACAATCCAAATGTAACATTGTTATCTATGTAAAAAGGAGTTTCATAACAATTCAAATGTAACATTGTTATCTATGTAAAAAGGAGTTTCATAACAATCCAAATGTAACATTGTTATCTATGTAAAAAGGAGTTTCATAACAATCCAAATGTGACATTGTTATCTATGTAAAAAGGAGTTTCATAAGAATCCAAATGTAACATTGTTATCTATGTAAAAAGGAGTTTCATAACAATCCAAATGTAACATTGTTATCTATGTAAAAAGGAGTTTCATAACAATCCAAATGTAACATTGTTATCTATGTAAAAAGGAGTTTCATAAGAATTCAAATATAACATAGTCATCTATGTAAAAAGGAGTTCAGTAAAAATTCAAATGCAACATTTTCACCTATGTAAAAAGTAAGTTTCTTGTGAAGTCACAAGGCTTATCACGGTCGTTTCAACAGGCCATTGAAATATTAAAACTTTGACAATTATTTAAACTACTAAAACTAATTATAAAAATGCTGTTATTTGTTAGACTGTTATTCTAACAAATAACAGCATTTTTAAAATGGACTGGAGTACCTTATTTAAGCGTATCTTTTAAAAGAATGTCATAGTTCAACATAATTGCAGGAATACCCATTTTAATACAGAGAAAGGGTAATTTTTTTTTTGTATTCTTTCAATAGCTTGTACGTGAATATTATAGTGAGGGTTCAAGACATCATCATACTTATATTACCAAGTCATTATATTTAGAGACAGCCCTGATTTGCGGTTCATGACTTTTCATTGAACCAGAGTGCTAAGATTGAAAGATATGACATTATTCATATTGTTGTAACTGATTTTTTATTTCTATTTTTCAAAATTAAAATTTTTTGTACGAAAGTTTTTTTAGTTTGGGGATACTGCGTTTTATCTCAGACCGCCACTGTCACAGAGGTGGTTTATGTATTAAACTGCAAGGCCAAGTTTTTATTTTACCATTTCCATCCCCACTGCTTTCAGCCTCACAACATACCCCACACAGTGATGCCATAATTAATAATAATAGTCATTCTGACTCCGGGCATTGGGAATCGCAATTAAAGAAAAATGTATGATATAATCACCATCGGAGGAATAGCCCGTTAGCCCGCCAAATATAACGAGGACATAGTCCACGTCCAGCTCCTGCATGATCTCGTACGCCTTGTCCTCGGAGCTGGCCATGGCCTGTCCCACGCGTGATATGTGTGTGTTATTCCACGTGTTGTTGTCCACCAGGATTGTCCGATTCGCCATGGCCGTTATCTGGTAGCCGTAGTCCCACCAGGACATAACACGTGCGTCCTACACAATGTACAACAACAAAAAATCCAAAGTTTAGTTATTTAACCTGTAATCGGCCGGAGACGCGCGTATTGTGCACATGCGTGAAAAAAATATGTTTGTCTGTGATTTTGACCCTTCTATGTACAGAATTTGTATGAAGAACAAGGTCAGAATCGCTTGCGCCCAACATTTCCCCATAAGTTGGGTAAAAATTTCATTCACCTAGCAACCTCAGAATATTTTTAGATGATTTTATCTGTGCCATCAAAATTTTTTTTTTTTTTTTTTCAAAATGTCAAATTAACGCAAGTAATGTTGTTTTGGTACATAGTTTATTGTTCTAGGAATGTGTTTCGGTCAATAAAATATACGATAGCTCAAAATTAATCCACAAAACATTCAATTCAAAGTTGTGCTTTGTTAGGGAATTTCCGTGTTTTTCCTGGCTTGTCACAGGTTAAGTGAAAGTTTAGAATAAAGAAGAAGACATGCGATATGAGCATGTTTCATAGATCCAAAAGTCTGACTATTCTTTGCTTTTTCAGTACAAATGCAACGGCAAATATGTGTAAGAAAGTCAGGGGACGCAATGTTGATTGGCTGTCTCGATCTAGTAGTCAAAAGATAAAATCAACATAATTGGTTTCGTAACATGTGCAGTTCTGAGCTGCAGCCTGTAGGGTGAAGATTGCCAACCTCCAATAAGAGAGGGGATAAGAAGAAGAATGATTCTACATAATAATATAATGATATGTTTATAACATGATTTGCACATCAGCGATCAAAGTGTAAAAATCACAAAACGGAATATGCCTAACAGGAGACAGCAGGTTCTGCCATCTCAACTGGTTCGGCTCTCAACACTTTCAATTAGATTGATTTCATCATTGTGCAAATTATTACATCATGTTAGTGAACGTAAGACTATTAGTTTAAAAATAATTACAGCTCACAGAACTTACTTCAAGGGTAAAAGCCGTACTGGTAACAGTAAGGAATTCACTTGAAGGGCGTAGGCTGTATTGGTAATTAGTTGGTAATCAGTTGGCGAAACTTACTTCAGGGGTGTTCATCTTGAGCCAATAGTAGGCCTCGCGGAAGTCGTCGAAGATGATGCGGCCCCCATCGTGCGAGCGCGCCGACAGCACGATGGAGGGGGAGCTGTAGGCCTCGCTGGTCACCCAGGTGCAGTGGAAAGTGTACGACACTAGCAGGCAGGTCATCACGCCCACAAACACCAGGGCGATCTGCAAACACACACCCTCCGTATTATTACCAGCATTTAGGTATTTATCACGTCGTCCCCATTCATTCAGACAAGTCAAAATCCCAAACACAGCAACTAAAGTATAAAAACTCTCTTACAACACAATTACTTTTCCAGAAGTTAGAATATCAACAGACACCATTTAGAGCAGTGGTTCCCAAAGTGGTCCGTACAGACCCCCAGGGGTCTCCAGGATCATTCAGGGGTTTCGTGGAAAATAAAACTTGATTTGGGGGTCCCTGAATGACATCAGGGGATCCGCGGCAAGGTTTTGGCACATTTTTATTCATATGGAAGTTTCGTCAGGGGGGGGGGCATAATGGGACGGGTGGGTTCCATTTCACCCCACCCCGTATCCCATTTCGCCGCCTCCGTTGTGGTAAATATGTCATCTCACCCTATCCCATTCCACCCCCTCCATTGTAGTAAATATGCTGTCCCACCCTGTCCCCTCCGTTGTTACCCGGTCCCGGGGTCCGTGGGCCAGAACAGTTTGGAAAAGAGGTCCATGGGCCAAAAGAGTTGGGGAACCACTGGTTTAGAGAAAGAACAGTATACCTATTTACACAAAATATAAGCAAGTGTCCCTAAAGGGGTGTGCAAAGAGGATGGACCACCGAATAACAAAGGTATAAAACCTATTTTCCTTCAAAAGCATCACTACTTGTCTATATACTGTATATACCAGCGTATAAGTACAAAAGCATCAAGGAAAAAACTACTTGTCTATATACTGTATATACCAGTGTATAAGTACAATCTCAAGTAAAATTCTCCGGAGGTAAAATAGTCCCCCGTTCGGATCTCCGGGTGGGGACTGCTCGAGATGCTAGAAACACAAAGTCAATAGCGTAACAAAAGTCAAATACAAAGAACCAAATAGCGAGATGGGCAACGTGGAATGTCCGCACATTACTGCAAAACAGCAAACTGGATAATCTGAAAGCTGAGATGCAAAACGTAAATTTGAATGCCCTAGGTATAGCAGAGATGAGATGGCCCAATTGCGGAGACTTCTGGAGTGGCAACTACAGAATTATCCACACAGGATGCATAAAGGATAAACCTGGCCAAGGGGGAGTAGGCGTTGTGCTGTGCAAGGAGTGGGGAAGACGGGTTAAGGGATACGTGCAATATAGCGGAAGAATTATTCTAGTCAAAATAGAAACTAAGCCTGTAGACACTGTAATTATCCAAGTATATATGCCAACATCTAGTCATAGCGAAGAAGTAGTGGAGGAGGTATACAGTTCGCTAGATAAACTTATATTAGAGATAAAAGCAGGTGAAAATCTGATTCTCCTAGGAGATTGGAATGCTGTTGTAGGAGAAGGACGTGAAGGAACTTGCATTGGGCCCTTTGGGTTGGGTGCAAGAAACGACAGAGGAAACAGATTGACAGAATTCTGCGAAAAACACAAACTAGTGATAGCAAACACTTGTTTCCAACATCACCCAAGACAGCGATACACCTGGAAATCCCCTGGAGACAGACAAAGACTGCAAATAGACTATATAATGGTTAGACATAGATTTAAAAACCAAATAAAAGACTGTAGAAGCTATTCCGGTCCAGATATAGATAGTGACCATAATATGGTAATGGCCAAAAGTCTTCTAAAACTGAAAAAATTAAAAAAGAGAAAAAATCTCAAATGGGATACAAAAGTATTAAAGATGAAAGAGATTAGCGACAGTTTTAGGGAAACGACGCAAGAGTGCAACCTAATGGAAGAGGAAAACGTGAATGCGATCTGGAAAGTGATAAAGACGAAGATTATAACTACGGCAGAGGAAACTATAGGCAAGGAAAAACCCCAAGCACGGAAGGAATGGATAACCGATGAGATCTTAAATATGATAAAGGATAGAAGAGAGCTCAAAAATGATAAAAGAGCTGAATCACAAGAGAAATACAAAGTGCTGAGAAACCAAATAAATAGAGAATCAAGAATAGCCAAAGAAACATTCTACCAGAATAAATGCGATGAGATAAATGACGACCTCAAGAGAGGAAATGTAGAAAGAGCTCACGCTGCGGTGAAAGACTTCTTTGGGATGAGAGTTGGAAAGGGTAATGCAATAGAAGGAGAAGACGGCAAAATACTTTTCGAAAATCACCAAATAGGAGAGAGATGGAAAAGATATCTCGAAATGCTGTACAATGCAAAGGGAAATAATGACAACGAAACATTGATAGAAAGAGAAAATGAGGTAGACGCAGATGATTTGGGAGATCCAATCACTAGAGAAGAGTTTGACCTCGCACTGAAAAATCTCAAAAACGGGAAAGCACCCGGAATCGATGACGTTCCGGCTGAACTAATTAAGCCAGCAGGAAAAGGAACTATAGATGCCCTGTTTAAAATGATACAGACAATGTATAAGACTGGAAAGATACCAGAGGATTTCGAGAAATGCCTAATTGTCGCATTACCAAAGAAGGTGGGCACGACGAAATGTGAACAACACAGAACTCTTAGCCTTATATCCCATGCCTCAAAAATATTGACTAATATCATTCTAAAAAGAATCGAACCAAAAGTAGAGAACATCCTTTCCGGAGACCAGTTTGGCTTTAGAAGAGGTGTATGAACCAGAGAAGCAATATTGTCGCTACGAATACTACTAGAAAAAAGATTAAAAAGAAACCAAAACACATTCATCGCATTCATAGACCTGGAGAAGGCTTTCGACAAAGTAGAATGGAAAAGACTCTTCGAGATTCTGAAGAGAATTGACATCAAATATAGAGATAGACGAATAATCCAGGCGCTATACAAGAATGAGGCCGCTATAATTAGATGTGACAATGATACAAAAGAAGCCAGTATAAGACAAGGGGTGAGACAGGGATGCTCTCTGTCACCTGTTCTTTTTAACGCATATATACAAAGTGCGATTGATGACTTGAGGGAGAGAATGAGTCACAGAAAAGGTGTAAAGATACACGGGCAAAAGGTGGATATGATAAGGTTTGCTGACGATATTGCTTTGGTTGCTGAAAGCGAAGAAGAACTGCAAGAGGCCTTAACAACCATGCAAAGCATTCTTCAAAATAATTACAACATGAGGATAAATAAAGACAAAACAAAGCTGCTGACTGTAGGCCGAACGCAACATCAGATGAGAGTAGAGATGTCAGGAGTTCCACTAAAGAACACCAAGGAGTTTGTGTACCTCGGGAGCAAAATAACATGGGACGGTCGGTCTAAGAGCGAGGTCGACAGCCGTATACACCAGGCTAGGCTTGCATTCAATAAAAGGTCGAAAATAATAGAATCGAATAATATAGACCTGAAACTGAGAATACTCCTCATCAAGACCTATGTATGGAGTATCTTGATGTACGGCTGCGAAACATGGTGCTTATCCGAAAGAGATAAACGGAGACTAGAGGCTTTTGAGATGTGGTCCTATAGAAGACTACTAGTAATTTCCTGGAGAGACCACATCACAAATGAGGAGGTTCTCCAAAAAATCGAAGGAGGAAGGCACCTGCTCAGGACCTTGTCCGAAAGGCGCGCAAGATGGATCGGCCATGCAATAAGACAAGAAGGCCTCTTGCATGCCATAATGGAGGGTATGACCGAGGGGACAAACGCTAGGGGACGCCCACGTCGAGAATACCTGGAGGACCTGCTGGTGGACGTGCGCTGCTTATCATATGGAGACTTCAAAAGAGCCGCACAAGACAGGGAAGAGTGGAAGAAACGAATAGATGAAATTGCTGCAAACCAATCCCAGGATTGAAACCAGAGAGAGAAGTACAAAAGCATCAAGGAAAAAACTACTTGTCTATATACTGTATATACCAGCGTATAAGTACAAAAGCATCAAGGAAAAAACTACTTGTCTATATACTGTATATACCAGCGTATAAGTACAAAAGCATCAAGGAAAAAACTACTTGTCTATATACTGTATATACCAGCGTATAAGTACAAAAAATTGATATTGTAAATAACTTCATTCAATATCCAAATCAACGTATTTTTAAAGATATTTTTTAAATCAATTTTAGGTTTTAAATTTGTAAATTTAAAACCTAAAATTGATTTCGACCGGTCAGTGGTTGAGTGGGCATCGCGCTTGGGTCCCACCCGGGCGTTGCGTGTTCGATTCCTCGGCTGGCTAAGTCCTCCATCACAACACAAGCAACATTTTTCGGCTTTCTGTGGTGGTAGTAGGAGATTTTCAAACATTGTTGTGTTATTCGTAGCCCGGGAATGTTTGTCTTTCTTTAAAAGAAAATAAAGCACAAAAAATTAGTTTTATAATAATTACAATTTGGCAGAGTCAACTGGCAGGGGATTAACTGTCAGGTCACTCACTATAAATTCCTATAGTTTTTACACGGTATTCTGTGGAACCCATCCACCATGTAAAAACAGAATTTTAAAGAGAAACGGGTTACGAATAACCTTACAATGTTTAAAAACCACTTTCATCATAAGCAAAAGATGTTACTCATGCAAGGAGCACTTAGTTGAAGTCACATGGTTCACTCGGATGAAGGTTTACTCGATGAAATGTTCCATTCTCGTTTCACCGCGTGTTCAGACGGTTCCTTCGAAGGAAGAGTTCACTCGACATTCTCGCTACGAAGTCGTCGAGCGTAGTCGTGGCACGCATTGGAATTCGTCCGGCGCTGACGGCTAAGTTCGGGAATATTTACGATTTCAATTGACATTTCCGATAACGTCGAACTAAATTACGATAAATTGGCGATTCTTGTAAACAGTAAATAAATTTCAGCACCATAAAATGAACATATGGTTAAATAATAACCTGAAAACTGATATCTACCAGTATTTTTGCACCATGAAAATTTTTTTATTCCAAAATAGGTCTCGGCTTGCAATAAAATCCATATAAATGGAATATTTATTAACGTATCCAAAAACTAAAAACTGTTTTGGAAAGGTGATGAAATATGATTCCAAAATTTATTATTTGAAATAACCACGTAATTTTTTAAATATAATAATTTTTTATGTAAACTTTTAAAAGTTATAAAAATGGCTCTCCTTGCTTTTATTCTAACTAAAATTACTGGTAACAAAAAAAATATAAAAACACACACTTATTTTGTTAGACAAATAAATTATAAACGTTTCTGTCACCTCACTTTTTTGTCGTTTCATATAAAAATAATTCATAAAAAATTCACAATGTTTCATAAATTTTTTTTCAAATTCGATCAGAAACTTTGGTTACATAAAAGTGTACATTCGTATTATTTTGTGGTTAATAGAGAACTCCAGTCCAATTTTTTTTATTTTTTTTAATGAATAAAGACCTTCAAACTTAAATAACTGCATTTTTATTTTTATTTTTATAGTTAGTTTTAATAGTTAAAATAATTATCAAAGTTTTAATTTTTAAAGACTCCCAGAAACGCACCGTATCTATGGTGGTCTTCACCCACCGATAATTTTTTTACTTTTTAAGTTGTCATTTTGAATCAGTGATGTTATGTCGAGGGAAATTTCCCTAGATCTAGGGGAGAAAAATATTTTTTAGGGATAAGGGAAATCAGGACAAAATCTAGGGAAATTTCGAACTCTGGCAAAATTTTTATTACAAATGACAATATTACTGGTATTATTTATATATATATATATATATATAGTCAGTGTTAAAAATAACATTGCTTGTAAGTACATGAACAATAATTAAGATTAATGTTATTTTTAACACTGACAACTCAAAATGATATTAGGGAACGTACCCATACTACGTGACACGTTCGGGGGGGGGGGGGGGTCTTCAAAATACCACGCTTGGTACAAATGAGCGGCGGGTTGCTTATGATTTTTAGTTTGCAAAGTGTTTTTTTTTTTAATTTGGAATTAAGTTTCTAATTCAGTGGTGAGTGTATTCGTACTTTTAAATTATTACTTCACGTAGCAAAAAGTGTTTTATTTGGAAAATCACGGTATTATTAGTATATTTACCAAGTTCCGATATCTTTCCAATTAATTATCATATTAATTAACATATAACAGGATTAGTGTTACACAATCGGGTGGCTACGTAGGTAATTGCGTAAATGTGAAATTCTAGGGAAATTTCACTTCGAAATCTAGGGAAATAATTTTTTTGGTCAGAACATCCCTGTTTGAATGAATAATCCAGAAGAATCATGGCGGTCATGGTGGAATGTTTTGTAATGACTTTTGGGTGCGAGGTGTTTTTTATTCAAGATTAACTGCTTTTAATATAGAAAAACATTGGTAAAATGTCCACATTTCACCGCTACTGTTATTGTATTTAATCAAAGTGCAATATAAAAACAATAAATCATCTCTTTCATTGCAAATACATGTGACATCGTGTTTTGTGTCAGGCGTTACTTTGTAGGTACATTGTTTTATGTATAATACATACAGAAACACTGGTATTTATAATACACTGATCATGACGAGTGTGTAACAACTTGTATAAAAAGCCCTATACTAAAAACAATTTGAAAATACATAACCAAACGTCAAAATATGACACGACTTTAACCTCAAATAGACAAAATTTATTGCAGATTGTCCGCAAATATAGCCCTTTTCGTAAATTGTTGAGGGCCTAAATTATATTTCAATAAACACAATAACTATTATTTATCTAAATCTCTATAAACAGTATGAAAATAAACAAAAAAACACGAAATGTTGAATTGCATAGGTACGTGTGCACTTCAAGTCATTTCAAATGTCAATACAATACATACTATCACCAGGTGACAGGTTAACAGTGACGTCACCGTTAACCATTTCAGTAATGCCAACTTAACGCTGTGTTTTGAGAAGAGGTTTAAAAATGCACTTTTTAATAATTTTTTAAAAACTCTGCGTTTAATATTATGAAATAAAACTTATATATTCAGAATCAGCGTTTCTTGGTCTATATGAACATATTTTTTTAAAGCCATAATATTTTTCACTGGAGTTCCTTATTGTTATATTGAATATATAGAGCATTATTTTCTCTTTCCAATACCGTTTAGATCATATTTTTCACTATGATAGTAAGGGAGAAACAACGATTTCTATAAGACGTGTAGGAGTTATTTCGAAAAGCGAACTAAACGGAGCATTTCGACGTGCCGCTCCGGCTACTCGTCCTCACACCAGAACATTCTCGGCTGACTAATTCGCGAGTGAAAGACTGTTCACTTGAGTGTTCACACACATCATTCGCGTCACGTGATGTTAAATTCCGGTTGCGACGAGTGAACACTGTCTCCCTTCACTTTCGTGTTCACACGTGATTTCATTCTGCCTCTTTCCAGGGAAAGAGGCAGAATGAAATCACGAAATGAAAGATAAATGAACCATGTGAATGGGCTAGTAGCTAGCAGAGGAATTGTACCTAAGACGCCTGGGTGGTACCCAAAAGCATTTGTCAATGCTGCAAAAACAAATACAACTGCAAAAACTGCAAATGCAACTGCAAAAAGAAATACTATAGTATACAAATTGAAAATGCTAAAAATAATACTAAAAAAACTTGGAATATTATAAATGAAATTGCCAACAAAAAAAGTATGTCTTCAAATATTGTAAATGAGGTTATAATAAATAATGAAATAATAACTAACAAATCGACCATTGCAGAAAGCTTTAATAACTATTTTACAAATGTAGTAGACGTAGTACTTGAATCATCCGGCATTAATGTTAATGATGCTTATATGGAGACATCTCCTCAATTAGATTCAAATAATGATTCAATTAACTCCATTGAATATTTTTCTCCTGTTACTTTTAATGAAATTGAAAAATATATTGATAACCTAAAACCATCCAACTCTAAGGGAAATGATGGATTATCTTGTGATATGTTAAAAAAAATAAAACAACATGTCCTAACTCCATTGCAACATATTTTTAATTTATGCCTCAAAAATGGTCATTTTCCAGAGCAATTTAAAATCTCCACTATAATACCTATTCATAAATCTGGAGATACGAATAAATTAGACAATTATAGACCAATATCTCTTGTTTCAAACCTCTCGAAAATATTCGAAAAATGCATCAAGTTTAGAGTCATTGAACACTTAGAAAAATATAAAATTCTATCGAAAAACCAATACGGCTTTCGTAAAGACCTAAGCACCGAGGATGCGATATATGAACTGACAAAAAAGATATACTCATCTATCGATAAAAAAAAGAAATGTCTTGCCATATTCCTAGATTTAAGAAAAGCTTTCGACACCGTAAATCATAATTTACTCATTACAAAAATAAATCAACTAGGTTTCAAAAAAGACACACTAAAACTACTCTCTAACTATCTTACAGACAGAACACAAAAAACAAAAATTGGGAATAATTACAGTTCAGAGTCAAAGATAAAAAATGGGGTTCTACAGGGAACTGTGCTTGGCCCGATTTTATTCTTAATGTATATTAATGATTTATGTAATTTTGTAATCCCTGGTAAAATTGTTTCTTACGCAGACGACACGGCAATAATAGTGGATGGTAATCATTGGAAAGAAACTTTTTCGAAAGCAACTGATTGTATTTCATTGGTTTCAACGTGGCTAAAATACAACAAACTCGTTTTAAACTATAGCAAAACATTTTACTTACCTTTTTATAAAACCATTAAAAATAAACCTAAAGACAACCTTAAAATTAGAATCCATAATAGTAGTTGCAATCAAGAAATGTGCTTCATGTGCAACGAACTCACTGATGTCGAAAATATAAAATATTTAGGAGTATCAATAGATATAAATCTTAATTGGAAATCACATATTAATCAAATCACTTCTAAATTAAGATATCTGACCTACATATTTTATAGACTTAACCGCTGGGAGGCCGGAGACGCGCCGGCGCGCGCGTCATATGCGCATGCGCGAGAAAATAATTCAAATATTTGAATAATCCATCCGACAAAAAACTTTTGGTCCACGATTTTGGACCTTCTATGTACACAATTTGTATGGAGAACAGTGTCAGAATCGCTTGCGCTGTCATTACTCTCGGAGACGCTACAAGTTTCATTCACCTAGTCACCCTGGAATATTTTTAAAACGATATCTTCTATGACAATCGGCTGTCAGAATTTGCCGCGAATTTAACGGTCGCAATTAATGGGTGTATCGCGAATAAAACGATCATAAAACCTATTAATTTACGTAATAAATGCAAGTAATGTGGTTTTAGTAGATAGCTTATTGTGTTGTGAACGTGTTTCAGTTAAGAGGGCATTACCAGAGCAAACCAGAAATACGTCATTTTCAAATCAGATTTTAGACGTATTGATTCTTTTCCACAAATAATTATAAATGGATTTCAAAAGATTGTTCTTTTATCTAGCATTCGCATGTAATAAATTTTGAGAAATTTTTTAAATTTTTAGTATAATAAGGTTATTCCATAGGTCGTTGGCAGATTTGTTAAATTTTCAAAAAAGATTTTGTATTATACCACACCCATTTCAAATAATATAATCATACATTAAAATAAATCAATCCATTATCTAGCAAACGCATGTTTTAGAATTTTAATTTTAGTTTCAATAAAATCATTAAAAAATATATACGTACATGTGTTTCTTGACGAAACTTAGTCAGTTTGTGTATTTATTTGCGAACTTATAAACTAATATATTTCAGATTTTTTTACATACTTATTGTGCTAAGACATTATTGACAAATCATAAATAAGTTTGAGCGAAAAATAATTTTAGGAAGTATTTAATATTAATTAATTTACAGCTTCGCATTTCACGATTTTTATCATAGCGTCGTAACACAAATTTCACAGTTCATTACGGCCCGAAAAGTGGCCAGACGAGGACGTGTCCACGTCGCTCTGAATCACAACAGTTTGAAATAATATTTTGGGAACGAAACTGTAAATACATACGAATTCCTTGTTTCACGTTCGTAAAATCTACAGGGTTGACCAAATTTCATTTTCATTGAATATTTTTATGCAAAAAGTTTTATATTTAAAAATAAATGTTTTTTTTGTCCCTCATTATACGATACAAGAAACAAGAGCCCCGACTGCTCAAGAGTCCCAAATGCCCCATTTTTTTTTAACTAAAACTTCTTTACGCATGCTCGACGCATGAGGTTAACTGGTGAATCGTTACGAAAAGTGGTGATTGTTACGAAAAGTGGTGCTGGTTACAAAAAATGACATGCGAACGGTAATCGATGCGAACAGTGATCAATTGCTAGGCGGGTCGGGCCTTCAGGCTCGCTTGTTATTCGTGTTATTGTTATATTGTTAATGGACTATTTGTCCGTAAATAAATAATATACAGCGGGTACCCGGCATGCGTTGCAAGGCTGGGGATGGGGATGGGGATGGTGATGGGATTTTTTTTATTGTAAATAATTTTTATGTTTATATCGCACAAGAGTCCAACAGCTCCCAAGGGAGGGAGGTTGAAGAAGAGTTGGGATGAGGTGTAGGGGGTGGCTTAGGGGGGGGTAAACTGGGCGGGGATTGGAGGGAGGGTATGAGGGGGGGGGGGGGGGTTGAGAGGGGGTGGGCGGGTAAATCCTTTTTATATCCATTTTTCGTATTACAAAAATAACAAACACGAGAATCGAGTATGGGTACCACCGCCCCGGGAACCATTTATTAGATAACCAACACGTCTGCCATAGGTCAGATTGACAGATGATTTTCGAGCTTACTAACGGCGTTTATTCGAAATGTAAATTACTGACTCCTCTCTAATTTGTAAAAAAAAAATATAAAAAAAAAAAAATTGATAATACAGGTTGGGGCAGAGAGGAGTTACTGATTTCAAAAAATCACTGAAGGCTCCCCAGACCGAGCAGAGTAGCGGGGCGGGTGCCGTTACGTCGGGGAAATAATGCCGTTTTTTTTTCATGATATTTTTTAAATGATATCGTTTGACGTGGCGGCCTTGGCGAGCAATACACATATTGAGCCTTTCAAAGAAGTTTTCGGCCACTCTTCCCAGCATATCTTGCGGAATTCCAGCGATGACGCCCTCAATCGCCTCGTTCAGAGCTTCAATGGTTCATGATCGAAGTTTGTTTACCTCAGCTTTGACGTATCCTTACAGAAAATAGTCACTCGGGGTCAAATCGGGAGAGCGAGGGGGCCATGGAATATCCCCCCACAAAGAGATCAGGTGACCTGGAAAGAGCTTTTGCAACATTTCGCTTAAACAATGGACAGCATGGGCCATGGCTTCATCTTGTTGAAACCAGAAGGCTTCTGTGTCGTGTTCCTTGCCATACTCTTTCATTTTGGGACGCCTAACGTTCTCCAACATCTCACAATAGTGAGATGAAAAACTCAATAAATGTAATGGTTAATCCTTCGTCGACAGTGCACAAAACAGCACCGAGGGATACAGCAGATACGATTGCAATGCAAGCATCTCTACGTTTCACAAAATCTTGTGGGCTCAATTCCCGTGTATGCATCATCTTGTAGGGGTATAGGTGAAGGTCTGAGTGTAAGATTTGCCATATAATTCTGGACGATATTCCAAGCGCAGCAGCATGTTTCCGAGCTGCTCGGGTTGGAGACTCTTCAATTGACGCTCTTACTACCGCGATGTTTTCAGGTGTTTGCACACTTTTAGGTCGCCCAACTGGTATTTTAGAATCTGCAGTTCCTGTTAACCTTACATTACTGATCCATTTCCGAATGGTTTTAGGATGAGAAAAACTGTCATTACGATTTAACTCGAACCGGACCCGGAAAGCTCCATGCGTAGCCACAACGCTTTTTTTCAGTTTTTAAGGAATGTCTCCACAACAAAGTCCCGGTACTTATCTGACCACGGAATGGTCACCAACATAAACGGCATCATTTCCTCAACCTAACGGCCCCCGCCCCGCCCCTCTGCTCCGTCTGGGTAGCCTTCAGTGATTTTTTGAAATCAGTAACTCCTCTCTGCCCCACCCTGTATGTCTTTGAAAGCTAATGATCGTGTTTTATATTGAGAACGACTGGTGAATCCAAATCTACATTTAAAAAAAAATTAAAACACTTTTTTTACACTGGTTAGAAGTTACTTCCTGTTAAACAGTGTTTTTTTTATTTTATTTTATTTATGTTTATTTAGGAAGCATACAGTTGTGTATAAAGTAATTTTACATAAAATAGTGAATATAATTTAAACCAGTTATGTTCCATTTATAATATTAAGTTGTTAATGGTTAATAATTATGTAATTATGAATCAAGTGATAATAGGACTTGGAAAAAATTATGTGGATAGATCTTTTTACTAAGATTAAGTAAATGTTAGTAAAATTGTTTAGAAATGTACAGTTTTTTTTTATTTTATTTTAAAATAAATAAATCCATTATTTGGGCCCGTGACATCACTACATGAAAATGTCCCGTTTCCGAAAATGTTCATATTAATTTTGTAAAATTTCATACAGATTTTTTTTTTATATGGCAACAATTTGATTTCAGGCGAATTTTTTGGATTTGACATTTAACGTTCTCTAGATTTATTGTTTGTTCTCTGCAAACTTATCATTTGATTTGACAGATGTTATGAAGAGAACCCTGTACATTTTACGCTGTCTGTACGTGTTTTAGAGGTATAAAGCTGGGAACATACTAGGCCCACGCCACGCTACGCGACGTGGCTAGACGTCATCATTTCCATATCTGGACTACTTACCATCCATACATTTTCTATGGAAACGGGTGCTTTAGAATCACACTAGCCCCACGCAACGCAAACCGACGCCCCCCACGCGACGCGGATCTGCCGCAGCCAGATCGGCGTGGGCCATGTGGAAGGTGGAGGGGGTATGGTCACGCCTACTACGAGATGATTTTACATCTTTCTGGTGTTATCTAAGCATCTAACGTTATGTTTCGCAATATCTGTGGTTGTTTTTTTTCACAGATATTATTCAAAAATGGATGACGAACAGTTCATTGAAACTGTTAGACGGCACGAAGTTATTTATAAAATCAAATTACAGGATTGTAGGGATTCTGCATACGCAGTGCAGCTTGGGAGGAAATTTCAGCCATTCATGGCATGACTTTCAATATAATACCCCTATAATTCATGACAATCAAACCTTAGACACACTGCCGGTCTTTCTCTGATCCGAATGGACTTTCGTGTTTTCTTTTTTTATGTCATATTCAATTATGCTGTGAAGCTCTTTAAATACCACTTAACTCATACGGAAGTACTTGAAGAATCGTCCGTCATCAGATTCTAGTTCCTTTACTAAAGTATGGAACTCTCCAAACATTTGTCTTTGTTTGTTAATTTTGTGGACCCAAATACTTCTCACTTTTTTCTTTTTACGAGAATATTGATTTAATAATAATAATCGTAGCAAATTATCTTCAAATTAGCTTTCAAGACATGGCAAAGCTGCCATCTGCTGAGAAGAGAATCACGTGAACATAACCTAAAAAATAAATGTCAAATGTGTCAAATCAAACGCGCCTGCGCACAACCAGAGACCCCTTGTCACATGGTCACAGTGACGCGTACATACGTCGGCCAGTGTGAACATGGACAGGAACGTTGCGTCGCGTCGCGTAGCGTGGCGTGGGCTTAGTATGTTCCCAGCTTAATGGTAGTGGTGCTGATTTTAATAAAATCCAATTTTATAATTTTATTATTATCATTATAATTTACAAGTACAAGTATATTACATTGTATTTAGTAATATAGACGTTGAACATTATAATTGATTTATGATCAATAAGATGGATCGAGGAAAAAAATATTTATGAGATGTAATATTTTTGGTATGCCTCGTTATTTTCCTGTGCCCTTTCTTGTGGAAAACGTTATTTTTTTAAAAATGTTTTTCGACCATGTAATTATCATTTTTTCGCACCCATAAAATTATGTCCCGTCTTTCCGGTTTATAAAAAATGTACTGATTTTTCGGATTGAAATTTTCAAAAAATCCCTAGGGTTTCAAAAATACGATTAAAAAAAAATACAGAATGTCTTAGAATATTTGAATAAACCGGATTTTTTTTTTAATGTGATGCAATTGGCCTATTAAACAATTATAGTAGGTATATGGTGTAAGCACGTTGTAAAAAAATATCAAAAAATAGTTACACATTCAATAAATACTGTAAAATTTCTGTTTTGAACTATTACTAATAAAAAATGTCATTATCGGACTGCGTAAGAGAGGCCAGACACCATGCGCTTGAAATTCCCGTCAAAATGACAGTTTTAATTTGTGATTGTGTAATTCAAATTGTGTTTTTGTTAATAATTTCTATTCTAATGACTAAGTCACTATTATATTAGTCTATTATCAATATATTTCATATTATTTTCCGTTTAAATCTATTAATAATGCCATTGTGCACACGAATAAATATTTCAAAATGAGACATTTTTTACAATCCAACTGAATATTACTCGGTTAATTTGGTTAAAGTACAATTAAAAAACAAAATATTTAAAAATTATAACAAATTTTTTATTCATGTCTATATTATATCATCTACTTTATACCTACTGTGTTTACGCATTTCATTTGTATATATTTGTGTTTATGTACTTCGATGTACAAATTACAAATAACTGCCTACTACTAATTAAAATTCTGGAAACGAGAATTCAACATCTTCACCTGACCCATACTGTAGCCAGCCCTAGCTCCGCGTGAGATAGTCCTAGTAGATACGCGAAACCAAGCTTGCTGCGGAATGAAATCTAGTTCCAAAAACGTCCGCTCACGACCGCTGATGTGTGAGCGCTATAGTCGGAACCGAAATTATGATTTGCTGGTATGACAGTCTTAATAAAATATACAATAGCTCAAAATTTATCAACAAAACATTCAATTCAAAATTCAAAGTTGTGGTTTTTTAGTGTTTTTTTGCGAAGTTCCGCGAATTTCCGCTAAATGTCACGGCCTTTGACCGGTTAAGGAAGTACTAAACATTGAAAAATTGAAAATGATCTACTTTTCCCTGGTGCAATCATCAATCACTTATGGCATTATAGGATGGGGTGGTGCACTTGATACATTTATGAAGCCTCTACAAATAATTCAAAAACGCATAATTAAAGTCATATATAACAAAAATAAAACATTCTCGACCAACTTATTATACAAAGAAAGTAAAATATTTAATATACGTCAATTATTTATATTACAAACTTTGAAATATGTGTTTAAAAACAAAAATAATTTCGAAATAAATGAAAACAGAACGAGCAAAAGAATAAATAATATATTTTATACTCCACAAACTAATACTAAATTATTGCAGACACATAGCAGTTTCATTGGTCCTCGTACATTTAACCTTCTACCACTACAAACTCAAATGATAAATAAAATGATAAAATATGTAAAAGAGGTAAAATTATGGTTGAATAATGTAGATATTGAAACGCTTTTTCTATAAATTTATCCATCCTTCTACAACTCATTTGCTGTAACTTCTTAACTGTAGTACAATAAGTTTTCTGTTTATTTTATAATTACTAAAAAAAAAAAAAAAAAAAATTGTATGTTTTTCTCCATATTTTTATTTTATTTTTATAATAGCTGAAAAAATCCTTTTCACTTATTCTACCTATGTAATACTTATTTTTTATACTAACTTTATATTTAATGTGTTTTTTTAAGTCTAATTTATACTTTGGGTACTTAGAAATGTAGTATTTTGTTTTAATATTACCCACACTCAGGCAGTGCCTTAGTGGGTTTTCATTTCTTCTTCATAATTGTTATTATATATTGTGTTATTATACATATAATATTTGCTATTATACATTATATGTACAAGGAAATGGGAATAAATAAAGAAAAAAAAAAAAAAAAAAAATGCTGCCACCAAACAATCAATCAGCTGAATACCAACTAATTTGATTTAGTGTGATGGTGGGTAGAGATGACCAAGTGAACTCACCTCGCTCTTCATGACATAGTTGGATTCGCTCTTCTTGGACTTCTTGTCCTGCACCTTGGGCGGGTCCACCTGCTTCATGTAGGTGAGCAGCAGCGAGGAGACGGCGATGCCCGACAGGATGCACATGACGGGGGCCAGCACCAGCATGAGGCGCACCATCACGCCCGCAAAGTAGATGCTGGTCACTCCGTACAGGATCAGGAAGATGTTGGCATCTGTCAGCTTGGAGAAGCAGAAGTAGAGGCCGGCCGGGAAGAGGAAGACCAGGATCTGCAGGTCGAAGTAGAAGGAGGACCACGAGGTGGGCTGGTGCTCCGACACAGATGCTAACAAATTACAATTATTAAATATTTGTACCTACAGTCAATTTCGTTTTTAACACATTTATGAAGACAATGTCTACTGACATCATTTTAGACAAGATGTGATATGACACAACGTCTGTTAACGTTGTTTTAGAGGAGGTGATATATGACATGATTGACAATATCTATTGACATGAGAAGTGAAATGATTGACAACATCGATTGAAGTCATTTTAGACAAGCTGTATGACACAATGTCTATTTTCATTGTTATAAACGAGATGATATGACACAACCAGAGGCGGCTCTAGAAATGGAAGATCATTTAAAAAAAAATGATATTGTAATACAATATCAAATTAAATATGCTGACATTCTTTCGTAGGTAACTATTTTGAGAGTAAAATTACATTTAATATAGTAAATTACTTCAACCAACAAGTGTGCAATATGCAAAATCAACCAATGTTTAAAACAATCTTTTTTAGAAGCATAATATTCACGACGCTCTCTCCCTCACGGCAATGACCCACTTCAGAATGCGAAAGCACTTCTACTAGGCGACATAGTGCCATCTCGTTTATTGTATGGCTGTACTGGCGCAACAGAAGATATGATTATTTTTTTTACAAGAGCTCCACACAGGAGACCCTGAGAAAAATAATTGGGACACTTGATAAATTGACCCAGCCAATCATAGGTGCGTGGGATAGGAAGCTTCCATTTAAGGATTTAGAAGTCACTACTCGCCTCTGCCTGCTATCTCGTGATGCATTTTCAAATAAATTAAAGTTTATGTAACCAGTTGTTTTGATTTTCATAAAATTATGTTTAACCATCATCTCATAATTTTGACTAATTGACCTAAGGGAAAGACTGCCACTGGACACAACGCCTATTGAAGTTGTTTTAGAGAAGATGAGATATGGTACATCTTTTGACGTCATTTTAGAGGATGTGCGATATGTTGAAGATGTGATTTAGAGGAGATGTGATATGTAGGTACATATAGTCGCAAGAAAGCAATACTGCTGTAACCGCTACTACCTACGAAAATACTTTATAAACACCATTTTGCAAGGTTTTTTTTTCTGCGTCGATCTATCTGGGTCCCGAGACTCTACGATGATAAATAAGAACTGTAGTATGATGCTATAAAAACTAGCCATTTTGTCAACCATACGTTTTTTAAATGATGTACACACCTCAAAATCCTCAAAGTATTTTCGTAGGTAGTGGCGGTTATAGTAGTATTGTGACTTTCTTGTGACTTTTTTTATCTGGACACTACAGCTGCCCTGGCATCCAAGGAATCTTTATTACTAAAAAAAATATAATTCTCTGTGGACACTAAAAAAAATTACCTAAAAGCCTTTTGCATCTAATCTCAGAAAACACTTCCTTGCAAATAGAGTGGTGGATGCTTGGAACAAACTCCCACAACATGTCTTCGATGCAACTAATATAAACCAATTCAAAGCTCTATTGGATTCATATTTGGAGAGAAGAAAGGACTAACTTAGTTAAAAATTAAAACAACTCATTTGATGTCAAACTATTGTGAAATTAGATATGAGCGCATCAGCAGAATGCTGCCTGCTCATTACATAATAATAATAATAATATATGACTTTTAGTCAGGGACGCGATATGACCCAATTGACTGGGAAGTCAAGTTTTGTATTATAATAGTATGTATCTAGTCTATTTGTGTCGCAACTCGAACACTTCCATACTTGATGGTGTCGCACCCAAAGACATCATTTTTTATGACTGATTTTCATCATCTTCACAAAATACACATAATAACGGGTGTCATATCATGAATCCCTGTTTTCCGGATGTGTTTATAAAAGTTTTAAATGGTGGAATCATCCTCCGTGTAAAACCAGTGTTATTATGCTATATTATTTTGCATCAACATGACTTTTATTTGACTCACCAATAATGGGAATGTGGTTCTTGGCGTAGGAGGGATCCAACAGGGAGTAGAACCTGCCGGTCCAGGGTGAGATCTTGCCTGGAAAAATGTAACATTACATTATTAGTATTTTACTTATTTCTTTTGTTTTATACTGCAACACATTTTAAAAGAATTGGGAAAAAAGTCAGTACTTGGTATCTATGCAAAAAAGGTGTGCTTTACAGTGATGAAAACCAAAGTGAATACAAAATATTATAAAATTAGCGTGAAAAATCACCCAGGGTCTCGACAAATCAGTTCCAATTTTGAAAGTAGCAATAAATTAAAATAATTTTCACAATTATTATGATTTTATTTTTCAATGTGAATACCGCACAAAATACTCGTCTGCTCCCAGCCATCTGGAGCCAGTGAGACTATGATACCTCCAATTGGGGTATGTTGTGAGGCTGAAGGTAGTGGGAAGGGGAAGGAGATAGGGAAGTGGAAGGTGGGGAGTACCTGGCTATTCAGATCTGGTCACAAAACATGGCTAAAGCCATTTGAGCAACGTTTCGATTCTGAATGGTGGTCTTATATACCAGGGCTTGGAACGTGCCGCAAATATACCATGTACATTTTTTAAATGATTAAATTGTGAAATAACACAAATCAATCAAATAAGATTTACTTGCGCATGTCGGGATTTGAACCCCCAACCTTCAGATTGCTAGTCGGGAGCCTTGCCTCTCCACCACGGAGGCAGCCATGTATACAGGGTGTCCGGAGGTAAAGTACATTAACTTCGGGAGGTGATTCTACATGATGGTAGGAGTAAAAAAAATTAACAACTTTTTCCGAAATTCCAACATTTTTTTTCCCATACAAAAAGACGTACCTATTAAAAATCCTAAGTGTGAGGTATGATCTTACTTGCTGAGCGCCCGCCGGGCACGATTGTGGTAAAATTGCATGGTTGTGACTGGCCCGTATCGTAACAGCGGAAAATAATAAAGCTGGTGGCACACGCTTGTCTAATTTTATCTTTTTACCACAAAACAACCCCTGAAAGTTATTTATCTTTTTTACTTATAATATCATTAGAATCACCTCCCGAAGTTACACTTTACCCCCGGACACCCTGTATAACAGGTAGGCACCTAAATCGATTCATCGCTTTATTACAATCAGTTTCAATTTTGAAAATGACACTTAAATTCAAAGCAAATCAGAGTTTTTGAGTTCATTGAACCAGAGCTACAGACAGTCACAAACAACCGAAATTAGTATTTTTGATAATATTATGAACTATTTTTTAAATCCAATCTTTCCAAAAGACGTGGGGATACATTGGGGATGTCCAATTCATAACGCATTTGACCAGAATTATAGATTACATTTTAGGTTTGGTTACATTCGCATTGACTTAAACAAGGTTAGCGGGTGATTGGTTGATTGTTTACCAGAGATGGTGAGGATGACGGCCGCCAAGCCCAGCACCACCACCAGGGCGGTGACGGTGGCCTTGAAGAGCACCTCGAAGTTCTGCTGTGACACCTTGGACTTGACGTACTCGAAGAACGCGTACAGCTGGCAGAGTCCAAACGTACCCAGGGCCTGAACATCACAAACACACACAACATCATTTATTACATGCCACACACACACCATAATTTTCAGAGGTAAGAACTTAAACCTCTAGAGCAATTTCGGGAGATATTTCAGATGTCAACACACATAGTCTTTTTGGGAGATATTTCTCCCAGCCCAACACGGACTCATAAAAGTTATGCTATCTCATTTTGTATTACAGTGAGATATATGATTTCAACAGTGTTAAAAAGAGAGAACACTGTGCTTTGTATTATGCATTTCAAAGCTTACAATAGATGTTCATGATTTTTTTTAAATAATTCTATGAAACAACAATTAGCATTTTAAAAATTTGTCAAGGTTTTCAATTTTTTTCATATAAATGCTTTTATTTATAAATTTTTTTCATATAAATGAAAAAAAAAGTGAGGTTGAAATAATTTTTATAATCCCTTCGTCTCATTAAGTTTTGCGTAAAGTGGGAAAGGATAAAAACCATCGGTTATCTCTACTTCAAAAATATTATCTATGTATGTTTGCGTTTAAAATTTTAATATTTTTATTGCATACATCGATTTGTAATACTAAAATCTGAAGAGTATTTCATCTGCTTTCAAAACAGTCTGA
The DNA here is from genome assembly GCA_929108145.2 of Limnephilus rhombicus. Classification (NCBI taxonomy): domain Eukaryota; kingdom Metazoa; phylum Arthropoda; class Insecta; order Trichoptera; family Limnephilidae; genus Limnephilus; species Limnephilus rhombicus. Next base: position 16,665,058 of record OV815292.1, on the reverse strand, counting down.
AATAAGTTCCAAAACAGCTAATTTATCTGGAATCTCATGTCATTTGTTTATTTATTTGTAATATTAAACACTCCCAGCCTTACTAAAAAACCCAGTGAAAATTTTATTCAATTGACAAACGGCCGCGGATGTGAAAACATTACTAATTAAAAATTTGTTCTTTGAAAGAAATACACATGGTTTCCACGGCCTGAGAGGGTAGTTTATCTCTGTTTTAACCATTGATGTCCGAACGATATTTGTAATTTTTCCATAGTATTTTGAATGTTCTATATATTTCTTATTTTTGAAGGTGTCGTAAAAACAAATACCATTTATGAAAACTAGATAAAATTACCTTTTAGATTTGAGTATTTGAAATACACTTTAGCTTTCAAAAACTGCCATATTTTATGATTCAAACTCGGAAAAACATGGAAAAAAATTTCCTCCCACAACATTTTTGACCAAAATGTAGAGAAATTTAAATAAAATCAAAATTTAAAAAACACAGTCCTTTTTTATGTAATAAATTTGGAAGGAAACTATCACCTCACTTTTTTATCGTGTATACAATAAAAAAATAATAAAAAATTTCAAAGTTTTTTTTATTGCCAAAAAAATAACTTCGAAATAATACCGAAATTTAAAACAGATTTCTTGCATCTCTAAAGACGTTAATTTTTTTGATACGTTTACGAACACATGTATTAGATTTTAATATTATAAAAAATTATCACTTTTAACAAATTCTCTTAAAATAAAGATATTTAATGAAAATTTTATCTTAAGTAACCTATAAAAAAAACAATATTCTGACAGTTCAACTTTGAAAGTACGGCGTTTGTACAATAACTTGATTAAACTGATGTAAACCACACAAATAATATGGTAAATATATCAATTATGTGAACAGAAGAGTAAATTCGTCACTACAATAGAAATTATTTAGTAAAATCACAACATTTAGGCACTAACAAAATTTTCCATATCCCGCCATAAACACACCGAACTGTTTTGTCATCGCGGGCCGATATGCACAGGTGCACCAATAATGCCCCTAGCGGAGAAGAATTAAAACAACATTGTTTCCTAGTAAATTAAAACCATATACAACGTTGTCACATCTTCAATGCGTTTTAACAGCGTGACCACGAAAGAAACGTTATTGGTAATAAAACGTCTTTTAGTGTATACGAGCTCTATTTATGTTATTGCAATAACACAGTTAATCGGTCGCGCTGTGGTTTTTTTTTAGTAAGGCTGTCCATGTCTAAATATGCACAAATTACCCAAGTTTTGAATTCTGTGTAGGGGTATATTAAATTGGGCCGCGGGCCGCGGTCAAAGTATTGCTACAATAAAACGGTGGTACTGACCTTGTATTTCTGGCCGGCACTTTAAAATTTATGAATCCCAAGAATTCAGTAATGAGAAAGTATTTCTCGCACAATCCACATTTCAACAGTTCGCTTAACGAGTGGTGTGCCGAACGTGTACCGTAGACTGTTCTAATACCATCCATGCATGATTATTTTGCGATGGAATTTTAACCTTCATGCTTTGAAAACTGTATAAAAGACAAATCAGAATCGCTTGCACTAATAACCCATTCAAATACATGACGAGCAATACGCTGAAATAGCCAAGCCTTGAGGCTGTGGCGCAAGTGTGTCGGTCCTGTTATGACATTCGACTTCCAGTAGAAGACAGGGAGGAATGATTGATCCCGAGATATTCACTTACCAGCATATGCTCAGAGCTCAGGACGGGTTGGAAGCCAACAAAGGAGATCTGCATGGAGAGGATTGTGCCCACGCAGAACAGCGTACTGTACGCCACGTACAGGCGGTGTGAGTATCGCCCTGTCACCATTAGCGCCAGCACATGCATCGGGATCAGATTGATGAGGAACACATAGCCTCCCCACGAAGACACCTAAACAAACAAAATACATATTCATATATCGGCTAAAGACCTTTCTCTCACAGAGATAATAGAAACAGAGGGAGATATGGCATGGAAGCGTGCTAACTATCGCCGTGGAGTGGCGCTTTTTCAGTAGTATGTTGGCAGGTCCATTCAGTGGTTCATGGCTTATCTCTCTCGTTTTCAACCACCCATGGAAATTAAAATTGTACAAAGACGCAAAAGCTAGAGAGACTAGAAAAGTCAATCCGGCGTGAATTCCTTGTAAATTGATGTCTGACCATTCCTTGCTCTTCTTTCCAAAGCTTTTGGGAAAGAAAATTGTAAAAGAAACATGTCAATGATATATTTTAGTAAATATTAAACAAAATTAAACAAAAAAGTTAGTTACACATCAAATCAGAATAAGTTATTAAAATAAGGGTTAAAATGTCCTCTGAGAACTGAGGATAAGGGCACAATATTGTAGTCTATTGAGAAATCCAAACATATGTGACTTTAGACTTGGACGAGCTGCATCTCTTCACGTTCTTTACTTACTCGTAAATCAAATATCTAAATTATAAATCCATCTTGACCTTATAATATACATTACTAGCTGACCTGACAAATGTTGTTCTGCCATATAAATTATATCTAGTGAATATTTTGGTTGTTAAATAAAAAATAACTAATGTATTTTAAGTGTGTGGGGATGGGATCTATGACAGAAAGAGGAATGGAGCGCTATAGACGATGACCGCCACTAAAAAAACACTAACTAAAGTAGGAAAATGAAATAAAGAAAATCAATTTGAATTTCGAAGAGCAATTGAGTGTACAAATTTTTTGTCAGTCCGCATTTAGCCAACACAAATAAGCTCGATGGTTTGCCCCCGCGAGAACATGATGCCGAATGAAATATCAAAATGACGCGAGCTTCGTTTGATGAGGTGGACGTAGCGCCATCTGTCATTCAACAACATAAATAATTTTGTTCTGTTTGAAACACGAAAGCGGTTAAATTTGTTCATACAAAAATACTAAAATCGCGATTAAAAAATGGGAGGGTATGGGTAGGAGGGTTAAAATTTGGGGTTATATTTTTTTGATGCCAATAAAAAAAAAACTAAAAAAAAATTATCTTTATTTAAATTTCTGGATAGGGACATCCTAACAACCTAGCGGTATGAAATATACTTTAAAATCTATTCTCATACGTACCAAATATACATAAAAAAAAATTCATAAAAATCAGTCAAGCCGTTTCGGAGGAGTGCGACCACAAACAACGTGACACGAGATTTTTATCTATAAGATAATTAGACATCGGATTGTATGCACTATCAAATCAAAATATTTAACATTCTGTTTCACATATATCAGTTTTGCAACAAACTTGTAGATCTTCAATATTTTGAATCAGCTGTCCAAAATTACAAGCATTTTTAAATGTTCTTTTGCCGAGAGTCTCCGGCAAGAAGTGCCCAAATTTTTTTGATTCAATTTCAAATAAACCAAAAGCCCGATAAGGCCATGGGACCAGATGGAATCCCACCTCATATTATATAGTGTTAGGGGAAAATAGGCTGAATTGCAGTTTTAAGTTCAGAATTAATATACAGATATTTATAGTTTGAAATCCTCAATGTTGCCACTTTTCTCAAAAACGAATTATAAATGCCGATTGCAGCCCTTGAAATTATAGGACTGATTAATAAATAATTGGTAATAATAATGAATAGTACATAAGATGTGTGGTACGCTCACCATGTAGAAGTAGGCGAGGGCTGCCATGGTGGCCCACAGGATGGTGCCGGTGTTGACGGCCTTAATCCAGAAGTAGTATGTGAGCAGCATGCAGAATATGGCAATGCCCTCGTTGTCGTAGCTGCCCGCCACCGAGCGCGAGATGTAGCCCGGCACGATGGCGATCATGGCGGCCGCCACCAAACCCGCGCCAGAGTCCTGCGCAAACACGTTATACAGTCAACCAATCATTACTCTTTTCTTCATTCATCTAGGAGGGAGATATATTACAAAATAGGCATAATATCGCTCAAAAAGTGGGTGGGCATTTTTGCCAAAGTCTGTACATTTGTCTGTACATTTGTCGTGTTCTATGATCTTTAGTTAGTTAAATACAACTGTTGAACCTGTAAATATTTTTTATTAATTTTTTTAATTCAAAAAGAAGGGTGTTTTAACCAACCGAGCAATTCTCTGTGTTTTGTGAGATCGAGATAAGTCTTGGGCGAGATCTCCCGTCAGATTTGTGTGATTTTTCTAAGGCTATTAAATGAATAAATAATCATGCATACTTACATGAATTCGTGTTTAAAACGACCTAAACTAAAATATGTGACAGCTCACAGCTGAAATACTGACATCGGGCCATAGAAAAAGCAAATAACAGCCAAAGAAAATCACACAAATCTGACAGGAGATCTCGCCCAAGACTTATCTCGATCTCACAAAACATAGAGAATCGCTCGGCAGGTTCCCATTTCGACATTCAATGAAACAAAGTCTGATTTTGAAATAAATTTTACATATAAGATTAATTTGGTGGTTTCTTAATAAGTCAGGTACGCCTCACAACATATGTCTCTAAGAATGTTTTAGGTAGCTTATGGGTCCGAGTGGTTAAATGGCTTACATAATATATTTTTGGAAAATATACATGTTTCGACCAGCATTGAAATTTTTTTTCAATCAAATGTAAAAAAAACAAAATGGCGCTGAATGGTCATTTGATGACAACGTTACATTTGAATTTCTGTAAAACAACTGAGCCGTACAGAGTGAGTGAATGGCAGGCATTAGTGAATGGCACTAGTTCTTCCATGCTGCTTTCCAGAAGGTGGTAGTCCCTGGTTAACACAGAGTTGAGGGTCATACCTTGAGCTCCTTGGTGAGCAGGTAGGTGACGATTGTGGTCAGCGAAGAGAAGAAGGGCGCGAGGAAGACGCACACGTTCCTGATGTCGATGGTGATGTTCAGCGCCCACATCAGGTGGTACAATGCCGCCGACGTCACCATCAACCCGGGGTAGATGGTTCCTAGATACATTCACACACATACATTTACCAGTCCAGACACGTGAAAAACCACAGGATATTATAATTGTAAGAATTGTGAAGCTGTTTCAGCTTCACAATTCTTACAATTACAATATTTTTTATACGCACCAGATTTAAATGTCCGGGTTTAATTTTCCCCACAGGAAAAACTAAACCCTTTCACACACTTCCCAAATGATCATCTGGTCAATCCACGTTATGCAATTGCACTATATGTATTATAATTACAAAACAATACAAGAACAACATGTCAACCTACCAGAGACCAGATGGGAAAATAATTCACCGACTCCAGATATTTTCATATCAGAGGGTTCGGCTCTGTGGAATTCCTAATTGAACCTATAAATCCTACTGATCCCTCAATATAAATATTTAAAAAATCTTTTGTAATCCTACATGTATTTAAAATTACCGATTTTTGCATTTTTATGTATAAATTCTTTGACAAATCTAATACGCCTAAATTTTGAATCAGAGACCTAGGTATAATGCCAGTAGCCGAAATAACAAATGGTAATATTTTTATATTCCGAGAATGCCAAATTCTTTTAATCTCATTTCCTAAATCTGTGTATTTTCTAATTTTTTCAGAAACAGTTTTTTGAATATTACAGGAATTTGGAATAGCTACATCAATGATATAAGTTATTTTTTTTAATTTTGTCATGTAAAACTATATCAGGTCTATTATGACTAATTGTTCTGTCTGTTAGTATAGTTTTATCATAATATATTTTATAAAATTCATTTTCTAAAAATGAATTTGGTTCATATTCATAATATGGTACTATATTACGGCAGTCAATCAAGTTATGTTTAATTACCAAACTTTGGTGGATTATTTTTAAAACCTGATTGTGCCTAAATGTATACTCGGACGGCGCTAATATAGAACATCCCGATATAATATGTTCTATAGTTTCCGGAAAAGCCAAACATTTTCTACATAAATCATCAATTTGATTTATATCTTTGATTATATGCTTCCTATAATTTTTAGTATTAATGACTCTATCTTGAATGGCAAGCATAAATCCTTCTATTTCTGCGCTCAACTCTCCAATACTCAACCATTTGTTTGACGAAAGTTTGTCAACATACGTTTGGTTGAGATAATTGAAGTGTTTTGCATGAATAATTTTATTTGACCAGGAATCTAATAATTCCTGGTTAGTATTTATAAGAATGTTGGCATTCTCGTCATATAAATTTAAAGGTGTAATGTTTCTATCTGCCTTACAAATTATTTTGTGCATTTCTGAGCTATTAGCTTTCCTATGGAAAAAATTTCTAAGCATTTCTACCTGATTGTGTTTCAAAGATGTTATTTTGACTACACCTCTACCTCCTAAATTTCTAGGTAAATTAATTCGTTCTATAGCTGAATTTGGATGATGGCAATTAAACTTTGTTAACGTAGTTCTAATTAATCGTTCTAAACTATCTAAATCTGTATTGGACCATTTAATTATGCCAAATGAGTACGTTAATAAAGGTATTGCCCAAGTATTTATTGCTTTTACTAAATTTTTAGCAGATAGATTGCATTTTAAAATTTTTCTGATCCTAGTTTGAAATTTAATCCTAATATCATTTTTAATACTAGTGTGATCTAATCTATTCGATTGCGGGTATCCTAAATATTTATAAACCTCATCCCCTTTCATACTTTTAATTTTGAAATTTCTAAATATACCCTCGTCTCCATCTACAATTTTGCCTTTCTCTATATGGATCGTTTTACATTTATCTAAACCAAAAGTCATTTTAATATCATCTGAAAAAATTTTAACTACCTTAATCATTTTTTCTAAATTTGATTCAGAATTTGAAAATAATTTTATATCATCCATATATAATAGATGTGAAACTATACTACTCTCTCTTGTATTACCCTTAATTTTTATTCCAAACTTGCTTTTAATTAACATTTTAGACATAGGATTCAATGCTAAGCAAAACCAAAGAGGACTCAATGAGTCTCCTTGAAAAATCCCTCTTTTTATTGAAATGCCCGGTACTACTATTTTCTTACCTTTTAAATTTACTAGTAAATCTGTATTCCAAAAGGACATAATATTTTTCAAAAAGCTAATTATAATTGGGTTAACTTTATATATTTTTAATATTTTGATTAGCCACGAGTGCGGGACACTATCAAAAGCTTTTTGATAATCTATATAACAAGTATGTAAATTACGCTTTTGATTTTGAATTTGTTTTAAAATTACAGAATCAATAACTAATTGTTCTTTACATCCCATATGTTTTCTGCGACAACCTTTTTGTTGTTCAGATAAAATATTTTTTTCATCCAAATGAGTATATATTAAATCTGTCAAGCAAGAGGTTAAAATTTTGTATATTGTCGGTAGACATGTAATGGGTCTATATTGAGAGGGATTATTAATATTTTCGCTTTTAGGTAACATATAAGTAATGCCCTTAGTTAGAAAATTAGGAAAATTTTGAGGTTGTTTGACAAGTTTTGAAAGATTTTTTGCAAAAAGAGGATGTAAAGTAGTTAGACGTTTGTACCAAAAATTATGTATCCAATCGCAACCCGTGGCTTTCCAATTATGAGTATTTTTTATAATTTTGGCTAACAATTCAACCGATATATCAGAAAAACTCATTTGTTCAATGTCTGAACAATTGAGTTCTTCATTTTCTATCCATGAACCTGCCTCATTATGTTTTATATCTTTACTCCAAATGTTTGTCCAAAAATCGCGCATATCTGATTCAGATGGCAACGGAATATTATTATTCGAAATAATATTTTGTTTATCATCAAGTTTGGAATAAAATATTTTCTCATTTTTTTGAAATAATCTATTATTATTTCTTTTATTATACGTATAATTATATCTTTTTAATCTACTAGCTTTTACACCTAATTTTTGTTTTAATAAATCTAATAAATCATTGATTATATTTTCATTATTATTACTACCAATGTTATAACCAAATTTTCTCCCAATTTCATCTACATGTCTCAAAATATTTCTACTTCTATTCCCATTTTTATATTCAATTACTCTAGCTATACTACTTCTTAAAAATACTACATCATTTTCTAATCTAATCTGCCATTCTGGTTTACTATAACTATATGATCTATCATCAGAGGATGTTAATTTAACTCCTAACCTAGTACATATAGTGATAGCACTAGCGTATACTAACGTATGAAGATCTAAAAAACTAATATCGTCAAATATTATTTTTGGTAAAATTAAATTATTTAATTCAGAAATTAATTTAGATAATTTTTTTGACGTATGCAATTTTGGTAATTTTGGTCTAACTGTGGGCTCTATATCTATATATCTATTTATATTATTATGAAGCAAGTTAGCTAATTCTATTACATTATCATCTAGTAAGTTTAAATTTGCAATGTTGATTTCCCTAAGATTATGAATAGCGTCTAAGTTATTTGAATCTACTGTAATATCATTAGATTCTTCTACTAGAATATTATCTAAACTGTCTTCATTCAATGTATCTAATATAACATTACTACTCGTATTAATTTGTTCTAAATTATTCTCTAATTGCAATCTATCTCCTATTTCCTTTTTTATCTGATTTAATGTTACTACAGGGATTAAATTATTTTTGAAAATTGCCCTTTTTTGGTCAGCTAATCTTTGTTCGTTAAATAGTATATTTATTATTTTTTAAATAGTTTCTATTTAAAAAATATTCGTCATTTTTCTTGTTCACAAATTAGGGAGACATCAGAAATTTACCTTTTGAAATGAACAACGTTAGCAAACTTGACATTTCAAATATAGAATTATTAATTAAATAATAAAAATAAAATAATTTTCGGATTATAGGTAGGTACCTACTTTATGACTAAACTAAATTCAATCTATTATGCAGGAACATTTCATATCACACACAACCTCACAGACAACCGAAATTTGTATGTTTGATTACGTAGTCTTATAGTTTCCACGCATTTCAAATGAACCAAGTAATACGGCATAGGTATTAGTGACCGACCGAAGGTTCGGTTTCGATTTTGGCAAAAAAATCTAGTTTCAGCATCAGCTTCGGTTTCGGCAGAAAATCTGCCGAACCGAAACTCGTTCTAATTAGGGGTCGTCCATTAATCACGTGAGGCTCGAAAGGGAGGGGGGGGAGGTTCGGAAAAAAACACGATATATCACGAGGGGGGGGGGGGGGGGAGGTATGATGAGATATCACGTGATAATATTCTGAAAATTTCAAAATACTTCATAGCAAAAAAAATACAGGTGATTTCGGGGGGGGGGTTAGTTTAAAACCTCACCACATATCACCAGGGGGGGGGGGTTAAAAAGTTGCTAAAAAAAATCACGTGATTAATGGACTTATCGTTCGGCTGACTTCGGGTGAGTTAGTGGCTCGTGTGTCACTCGCCATCATCAGAGTTCACCGGCCGCTCCGGCGTGATTGTGTTGTAAGTTTTATGTGTTGTGCATAGTGATTAGGTAGGTATTTGTTATTGTTATTTATTTATTTTCTTATATTATTTTTTTCACATACTTCAATTATTGTTTTTTATTTCATTTAACACGTGTAATAAGAATATTGTGATTGTAAATGTAATTAAAATTAAAATAATCAATGAAGTCCTTCCTTTATAATGTTAGTGTTGATGTTTGACAAATTTTTGTTCGAAGAAGTAGTTAACATGTTTTGTTAATTTTTATAATTTTTGTTTGTTTTATAACAACAATATAAAAATAAAATTAAAATAAAACATTTTCACATACTTCAATTATTGTTTTTTCTTTCATTTAACAAGTGTTAACTATCTGTATAAATGTAAAAAATAAGCCAAATTTCAGTAAAAAATAGATTTTTTAACTTGGCTAAAAAAGTTTCGGTTTCGGCCGAAACTGAGACAGATACTGAAGATTCAGTTTCAGTAGAAAGTCCTGTTTCGGTTGGACACTAATAGGTATATTATGTATTCACTAGAGAAAGCAATCACGATCTCGCGGGATCTCGATCTCGTGACATTTTTCGGGATCAATCCCGAAGCATAATATGACGAGATCCCGTTCGAGGGAATTGGGCGGCAGTAGTCAGCGACGCTACACACGTCCACTCGGGGCACGAGTGGTGTGCTGACTGACTGACGGTCGGGCGGGAGTGTCGGTCGAAGAAAGAAAACTATCCTGACTATTTACGAATATTAGCGACGGATGACGAGCGAGCCAGATAATATAAAACTGTCGAGTGAGTGAGAAAGAGATACATTTGTGTGTGCAGGCAGCCATTTGTTTGTTTTAGTTGTGCAGTTATGGTCATTACTTTTTCTTAAATTATGCATTTTTTATTGTTTATGTGAGTCAAATAAACATAATTTTTTGATTTTTACGTTGTTAATACCTTAAAATGTCGAATAATAATCCAGATCAAGTGTATGTTGAGTTTAGCAGTTGTTTACCGGTTTGGAGATACTTCAAGAAAGCAGTTAATAATTTGACTGCTCAATCAGGGTGGCCACAAAAAACGGATTTCAAAATTCCCTGATAATTCCAGGTTTTCCAGGGCAGTTTCTACATTTTTCCCTGATTAGTTTAATTTGATATAAGGGGATATCGTTCGTTAGATAAATAATAAAGGGAATTCCGTCATCTATAGCATTTATTATTTCTTTGCATCACAATAATCTATTAAAAACAAAATACACTTGTTACAAATTTACGATATTTCGCCTGAAGACTTTTTTCAAGCTTGTGAAACGATAGATAGAGATATAATCATTAAAAAACTATCTAAAAATGGAATAAAAGGAAAGGCATTGAAATGGTTCAAGGATTATTTAACTAATAGATATCAAACCACAAAAGCGGGTCAGACAATCTCCGAACCAATGAAGATTACATCGGGAGTACCACAAGGGTCTGTTCTCGGACCTATTCTTTTTATAATGTACATTAATGATGTGGTAAAAGTATGGCAGACGACGCATCGATATATATAGCAGGAGAATATTATGAACTCATTATGAATCATTTAAATGAAGACCTACATAATATATCAATATGGCTGAAGAAAAATAAACTAAAATTGAATGTAAACAAAACTAACATTGGAAAACGAATAACGCAAACAAAAAAGACATATCGATAGACGGTGAAGTTTTGAAAGAAGTATTTGAAATTAAATATTTATTTTAAATAATTGACTCCAAATTGACTTTCGCTCAAAACACAAAACCATTTATTAAAAAAATTGCCAAAAAAATTTCGCTGTTGGGAAGAATAAGAAGATTCCTTGACACAGTCTCCAGTGAAAATGTGTACAACGCATTCATTGTACCACACATAAATTACTGTAGCAGCATTCTATTCTTAGCCAACGACGGATTAATGAAACAAATGATAATTCTACAAAACAGACCTGTGAGAACCAAGGGCGGCTGGTCGCACAGTGTGTTTGTGTGCAGCACTGGCCAATTATAATGTCTAAATTTACTTTATGTACTTACTGAAGACTATAAAATCTCTAATTTTACTTCTCTAATTTAAATCTATAGAATCTCCAATTTAATCATTTCAAAATATTAGTTACCAATATAATGCTACGTATATTATCACGGAGAATGCTTTTAATCTCGAATAGCGCGGCCGCCGAGCGCCCTCGTATCAGCCGTATCGGTGTGCATTCGGTTTGCAAATGAACGAAATCATATTTTTGTATGAAATATTTAAAACATCGAAAGCGCGTGGATTTCGCTATTTGTATCAGAATTTGGCTTCAATTGGTGTGCCACCCACCCAAGATATTCCGATCCTTGCCGAAGTTTACCGATTGGCGGTCAATCATTGACCCGATCCATGACCCGAGGTGACACGAATACAATCGAATTTCGGCGAAGATCATACATAGATCAGTTTGCGTCTAGCGCAGTCTAGCGGCGCGCGCTTGACGTGACGTGATAATTGTCATTGTTTTGTTTTTTTATATTGATTATATTAAATACCTGTAAAGGAATACCTACCTAGGTATGCATAGGGATTCCTTCGTATTCAAATAATGAATTACTTTTCAAATGTGATTCATTTGATGTGTTGTCATGGTGACATACAAACACATTATTATTGTTTTTTACGAGCTATGTAGCAGAGATTCAATTAATCAAGGTATCAGAAAAATAAGTGTTAAAGTGTTATAATGTTTTTTAAGATCGACAAATAAACTTCAAATGTATTTTCTTTGTTAACAGAGCAACACATGATTTGTTTTATGACAAAACAAATCAATAATACCAATAAAGAAGTATAATCAATAGACAAATTGTCTTATAAAACTACATTTTTAGTGAAGAGAAACAATGACGTTAGAAATGGAAAAGTTACAATTCACATTTACAGTGTCAGCAGCATCGGATGGTAAAACCAATATAATTTTCATAACCTCAATCGAGACACCTGATGGATGCATATTTGATATTCCCGACGATTTCAAATGTGCAAGCAAACACACCGCCATAACGACCACGGATGTTTATGCCAAAATAAAGAATTGTCTAAAGAAAAGATACCAAACACGTAAAATATGGATTCTCTTAACAGAAGATTTGAGGAAAATTTATTTAGATGAAGGTGAGAATTTACAATTTGGTGACCAATACCTGGAAGAAATTACATATGAAATGAAACTTTCTCACAATAATATCAGTAAAGGCACTGAAAATAAAAATCTAGGAAAAATAGCAGAAAGATTTTTACTCGAAGTTTTCAGGAAAAACATCAAATGTTAACCAATGGATCAATGATTTTGAGAATGAATGTACACGTTTCGAGATATTAAAGGAGACGGAAAAAATTGAGACTTTAAAGTATTTACTTGAAAAACAGTGCCTAGATTGGTACACTAGTATGTTAATAAAATGTACATTAAGCGCAGGATGGGCAATATGGAAAACAAATTTTTGTGAAACATACGGAAACAAAGGTTGGCCACAAGTTAAATATGCATTTGCATTTAAATTTCAAGGAGGTTCATTACGAGAATATGCTACAAAAAAAGAAAGATTGTTATTAGAGATAAATAAAAATATTGACTCTCAGACATTAATTCATCTTATTGTTATGGCTCTACCAGATTACATAATGTACAAAATGGATAAGGAATCAATAAAATCGACTGCAAATCTATTCAATGAAATTGGTAAACATGAACAAACAAACAATAAAAATACTTGTAATAAATTCAAGAGAAATACATTTGATAATAGAGTAAGAATTGATAAAATGAAGCCTTGCAAAAATTGTGAAAAATTAAATAAAGGTAGCCGTTTTCACTCTGAAGAAAACTGCTGGTTTAAACAAACTGATGACTATGAGAACAAGAGAAACTATAATAAGAATGTAAACAATACTGTATTAGATGTTGAATTGAGTGATAATGAGTCAAAAAAAAAAAAAATACATCATTAATTAAAGTAAAACTAACATTAGAAGGAAAATTAGACATATTTGGTATATATGATTCCGGATCTAATGTTTCCTTAATAAATTCTAAATTATTAAGAATAAAGGATGAAGGAAAAAATATACACAACAATACAAACTTAACTAACTAACCATCACGCCGTTTCCCCGCAGGGTAGGCAGAGAGGACGGACCGCCAAACAACTCGGTCTTGGCACACACTCTTTGCCTCACTCACATTCATACCTCGTCTCATACATTCTCTTCTATTATTCTGACTTTTGACATGACCCGACTCAAGTATCTGATTCACTTGATCGTGCCATGTCTTCCTCGGGCGTCCCCGACTTCTTCTACCATTCACATTCGCGTCGTATATTCTTCTTACACTACTTCCTTCGTTCATTCGCTCTACATGCCCAAACCATCTGAGGGTCCCTTTCTTAATCTTACTCATTATGCTTACATCAGCCTTACATTCTTTGCGGATATCCACATTTCTCACACGATCATACATTGTTTTACCACAATGGTGTAAAAAAGACAAAAGGCTTAACAACAATAAAAATTAAGATATTTAATATAGAGAAGAAAATTGATGTTTATATTGTAGATGGAAGAGATTTCAAATACAATTTTCTAATTGGACTTGATACTATAAAAAAGTTTAATTTGATTCAGAATGAAAATTTGGAAATTGATCAGAAATCGGAAAAAAATTTGAAATTTGCAAAGGATAAATATGATATTGGAACAGTAAAGGATTATGAAGCACGCATTGATCTACTTGTGGACAAATACTGCAGTAAAAGGCCCTACAGATGTTCAATAGAGGATAAGTTAGAGATAGAAGAACAAATAAGAAAATTGCTTGAAAGAAATCTTATAGAGGAATCATACAGCCCTTTTGCAGCACCAGTAACATTAGCTTTCAAAAAAGAAGACAATAGAAAAACAAGATTGTGTATCGATTTTAGAGAAATAAATAAAATGGTGGTACCTCAGGCTCAACCATTTCCTTTAATTGAGGACTTAGTAACAAAAACCAGAAACTGTAAGTACTTTTCAACATTGGATGTAAATTCTGCGTTCTGGTCTATTCCCCTGCGAATTGAAGATAGAAAGAAAACTGCTTTTGTAACCCAGGAAGGCCACTACCAATGGACATGTTTACCCTTCGGTTTAAAAACTTCTCCAGCCATATTTCAAAGAATACTAAGCAACATACTGAGAAAGTACAAGTTAACAGAATTTGCTGTAAATTTCATTGACGACATTTTAATATTTTCAGAAACCTATACCGAGCACATAAATCATTTATCACAGCTTTTAAAGGCGATAGAAAAAGAAGGTTTTCGACTTAAACTCACAAAATGTCGATTTGCAACAAATTCGGTAAAATACCTCGAACATATAATACAAGATAATACAGTAAGACCAGTGAGAGATAACTTAATTTCAATAAGAGATTTCCCTACACCAAAGAATCAGAAAAAGGCTTAAGTTCGGTTTATGGGCGAAATTCCTAAAAAATAAAACTAGTTATTTTTATACTAATTTGGGGTCGGGGAATCCGAATCTGAAAGAATTAGGCGGCGGCAAGCAATATTAACAGAATTACACGACTTTAAAAATTTTTATACACATACAGGAAAATAGCCATTTTGGAAGCATTTTGATTCCTAGAAAATCAAACTAGTTATTTTTATACTAACTATGGGCCGGGGAATCCGAATCTGAAAGAATTAGGCGGCGGCAAGCAATATTAACTGAATTAAACGACGTTAAAATTTTCTATACACACACACATGAAAATAATCATTTCGGAAGTATTTTGACACACGCAGTACAAAGATCATAGAAAAACAAGATAACATAGCTGTTTTTACCACACAAAATTAAGTATTGCCATTAAGCAGTAATATTAATAACGTAAAATAACATGTTTATATTTTAAGTACTTATTTTTACTGCCAGTAAAATCTTTTAAATTTTGGTTCCTTTAGGCATTATTAACAAATAATTGCTTGTCGACGCTGCAGTATATAAATTCCAACTAAACAATCAACATACATATGAATTTTCAGTAAGCATAGGCACAATAACCACCAATCAAGTAGTTTATCGGCTACGCTAGGTTTGTGTAACATGGTTTGTGCCCCTTTATACCGCCTGCTCGCGTCCCTAACCTAACCTAACGCTAGGTTTGTGTAACATGGTTTGTGCCACTTTATACCGCCTGCTCGCGTCACGGCAAAAAAACATCCCTGTTTTCAAGTAGTTTAGCGGCTACGCTAGGTTTGTGTAACATGGTTTGTGCCCCTTTATGCCGCCTGCTCGCGTCACGGCAAAAAAACATCCCTGTTTTCAAGTAGTTTAGCGGCTACGCTAGGTTTGTGTAACATGGTTTGTGCCCCTTTATGCCGCCTGCTCGCGTCACGGCAAAAAAACATCCCTGTTTTCAAGTAGTTTAGCGGCTACGCTAGGTTTGTGTAACATGGTTTGTGCCCCTTTATACCGCCTGCTCGCGTCCCTAACCTAACGCTAGGTTTGTGTAACATGGTTTGTGCCCCTTTATACCGCCTGCTCGCGTCACGGCAAAAAAACATCCCTGTTTTCAAGTAGTTTAGCGGCTACGCTAGGTTTGTGTATCATGGTTTGTGCCCCTTTATACCGCCTGCTCGCGTCACGGCAAAAAAACATCCCTGTTTTCGAGTAGTTTAGCGGCTACGCTAGGTTTGTGTAACATGGTTTGTGCCCCTTTATACCGCCTGCTCGCGTCACGGCAAAAAAACATCCCTGTTTTCGAGTAGTTTAGCGGCTACGCTAGGTTTGTGTAACATGGTTTGTGCCCCTTTATACCGCCTGCTCGCGTCACGGCAAAAAAACATCCCTGTTTTCAAGTAGTTTAGCAGCTACGCCGGGTTTATGTAACATGGTTTGTGATACAAAAGAACGTGCCCCTTTATAACGCCTACTCGCGTCAAGGCATAAAAACTCCACAATACTAGTTGGTGTACCTTCCTAAAATATTTGAGAATCAATTATAAAAAATAAGTACTTAAAATATAAACATGTTATTTTACGTTATAAATATTACTGCTTAATGGCAACACTTAATTTTGTGTGGTAAAAACATCTATGTTATCGTGTTTTTCTATGATCTTTGTACTACATGTGTCAAAATACTTCCGGAATGATTATTTTCATGTGTGTGTGTATAGAAAATTTTTAAGTCGTGTAATTAAGTTAATATTGCTTGCCGCCGCCTAATTCTTTCAGATTCGGATTCCCCGGCCCATAGTTAGTATAAAAATAACTAGTTTGATTTTCTAGGAATCAAAATGCTTCCAAAATGGCTATTTTCCTGAATGTGTATAAAAATTTTTAAAGTCCTGTAATTCAGTTAATATTGCTTGCCGCCGCCTAATTCTTTCAGATTCGGATTTCCCGACCCCAAATTAGTATAAAAATAACTAGTTTTATTTTTTAGGAATTTGGCCCATAAACCGAACTTTACCCCAGAAAAATATTAGACAACTTCTAGGAAAAATCAATTTCTACCACGAGTACATTCCTAACAGTTCAATAATTTTAGAACCACTACATAATTTACTAAGAAAGCACCAAAAATTCATGGTCAATAGAATGCGAAGAAGCTTTCGAGAAGATTAAACAACTATTGTGTTCACAACCAATCTTGGAAATTTTTGATAAAGACTTATCAACAAACATATATACAGATGCATCATTGGAAGGTATCGGAGCAGTGCTAAAGCAAAAACCAGACGGAAAGGAAAAACCTGTAGCATATTTCTCTAAAAAATTAAATGAAGCCCAAAAGAAAAAAAAGGCTATATATTTAGAATGCTTAGCTATTAAAGAGGCCATAAGATACTGGCAGTACTGGCTAATAGGCAAACCTTTTACAGTATATTCCGACCACAAACCATTGGAAAATTTAAACATTAAATCTAGAACGGACGAAGAGTTAGGAGATTTATCCTATTATCTATCACAATATGATTTCAAAATAAAATATACACCAGGAAAGAATAATTTAGAGGCAGATTGCTTGAGCAGAAACCCAGTATTAGAAGCTAATAAAGATGTACATGAACAATTAAAAATAATAAACTTAGTAACATTGAATGATATATTAACAGATCAAGAGAAAAATGAGGATATAAAAAAATACAAGAACAAGTTAATATATAAACACAATATATATTATAAGAGGGTAAGAAAGCAAGAAAAAATACTACTGTTAGAGGAACTCAGTATAAAACTAATACATGAAAATATGTGTCATATAGGTATAAAACAAATGCAAATGAAAATAGGAAAACTTTATGCAGCAAAGAACTTAACTAGAAATATCACCGATTTATGCAAACAATGTGAAATATGTATAAAAAATAAGACAAGAGGACAGGCTAAATATGGTTTAATGTCGCACTTAGGCCCTGCCACAAAACCACTTGAAATTGTCTCAATAGACACAATTGGGGGATTTGGTGGCTCTCGATCAACCAAAAAATATTTGCACCTTTTAGTCGACCATTTTACTCGATATGCTTATATATTAACCTCAAAGACAGAGTGCCAAGTACTTTGTAAAACTTATAAATATTGTACCAAATTGTAATGAAATTGGCATGGTTCTCACCGACCAATATCCTGGAATTAACTCAAAAGAGTTTAAAACTTTTTTAAATGAAAGATCAATCACACTAATTTTCACTGCAGTAAATCCACCGTTTTCTAATGGACTGAACGAAAGGCTAAACCAAACACTCGTTAACAAAATAAGGTGCAAGATAAATGAAAATCTAAAAACTAAAGCATGGACGACTATTGCTCATAATTGTGTTGATAGATATAATAACACAGAACACTCAATAACAGGCTTTGCACCGAGATACCTATTGGATGGTACTGATGTTTCATTCGTACCAAATGAACTTAAATTTAAAAAAGAAACAGATGACTGGATTAGAGACAGAAAATCAGCATTAGAAAGAACAATTAAATCACATGAATATAATAAAATGTTAATTGATAAAAAAAGAACAATACATAATTTTAAAATAGGCGATATGGTATATGTTGAAAATGGTCACAAACTAAATAGAAGAAAATTAGATGAGTTAAGGATTGGTCCATTTAAAATCGAAGATAAACTATCACAATCAATATACAAGATTAATACAGGGCATAGAAAGATGGAGTCAAATTTTTTCCATATTACAAAACTTATTCCTGCCCCCCTACCAGAAGAAAATGAAGTTTAAAAAAAGAAAAAGGTATTGAAAGAAGCGAAAATCTCTAGGAAAATTTTCTAACCCTAGGGGGGAGATGTAAAGGAATACCTACCTAGGTATGCATAGGGATTCCTTCGTATTCAAATAATGAATTACTTTTCAAATGTGATTCATTTGATGTGTTGTCATGGTGACATACAAACACATTATTATTGTTTTTTACGAGCTATGTAGCAGAGATTCAATTAATCAAGATATCAGAAAAATAAGTGTTAAAGTGTTATAATGTTTTTTAAGATCGACAAATAAACTTCAAATGTAGTTTCTTTGTTAACAGAGCAACACATGATTTGTTTTGCCATAAATAATACCAATAAAGAAATACAATCAATAGACAAATTGTCTTATATACCAATAAACTAATATATTAATATTTAATTTTATTACAAAAATGAGTGCAACCAGTGTTGAATATATAACAGGAAATAACAGTTTGTTTGAAAATAAATTAATTATTGAAAATTCCTAATTAATAATTTTTTGTCATAAGTAGATACCTACTGATTGTCTGACAGCCGGCATAGTCCAGCGGTAAGGCTCTTGACTAGCATTACGAAGGTCGCGGGATCGAATCCCGGCGTGGCAAATAAATTTTATTTGATTAATTTGTGTTATTTCACAATTGATTCATTTAAAATTTTATATAGTATATTTGCGGCACGTTCCAGAGTGTTAGATACTCTCAGTATCGCCCTGGTGTAAGACCACCATTCAAAATTGAAACGTTGCTTGAAATGGCGTTAGCCATGTTTGGTGACCACATCTGAATAGCCAGGTACTATCCACACTTTCCTCTTCCCTATCTTCTTCCCCCCCCCCCCTCTACCTTTAGCCTCACAACATACCCCAATTGGGGATGCCATAGTCCCACTGGCTCCAGACGTGAGCAGTTTGGACTCTTGTGTGGTATTCATGTAAAAAAAAAAAGTGAACCACCACATTCTCAAGGCAGCGGACGCCACTGGTGAGAACTATATTGAAGAAAAATAGGTACACTTCAGTCAAGAAAATGTTGAAGGAGTTAAATATCTTGTCATTTAAACAAATTATTTACTTCAATACTATATTGTTAATCTACAAAATAATCAATGGCCATACGTCTATTGAATTCCTAAGAAAAATTGATAAAACTACAAAGCAACAACACGATACGAGGAAAAGAAATGAACTAAGACTCCCCTTCAGGAAAAAAAACACAGAGTCAAAAGCCATTGATGTACGGAGCATTGAACATATGTATTTGGAGAATTACCAGAAGAAATAAAATTGGAAGAAAGCATAAAGGCATTTAAAATTAAATTGCGAAGATTTGTGATTGATTTGGTATAGATGTGTTATTTTAAGTGTATGTATATTAAATATAAGGATTGTATTAGGACATAGATAACTATGTACCTATTTAAAATACCGCAATAAAACAACTTTGGGGTTTCACAAATCGCAAAATAAAAAAATTAGTTTTATTTTTGGAATTCCCTGATATTAATTTTTTTTTTTAAATTCCATGACATTTCCCTGATAATTCCAGGTTCGGTAAAATTCCCTGATAATTCCAGGTTTTCCAGGTCTTGTGGCCACCCTGCCAATGAAAGTTAGGTAAAGCTGTTCTCAAAACCACATCCGGGTCTACAAAAGGTTTACACATCCATATGATGTCAATCCACAAAATTGACACAAAATCATTGAATGGGGGAGTCGGAAGAACATCAAGTACTACTGAGCTGTATTATTTAGTAACTAATATTAAAGAATAAAGGTTTTTGTTTTCTTTCAAATAATATTTTCTTTCAATAAACGAGATCCCGAAAATTCCGAGATCTCGCGAGATTGTAATTTCTAATCTAGCGAGATCTCGAGAATTTGCGATCTCGAGTCGAGATTGCATTCCCTAATATTCACATTCTTGGTTTTTATTATGATAGAAAAATTATTATAGTGAAACAGAAACTAAATGAACGTTTAAAGTCCATAGTCAGTAATAAAATGTACAGGTAAAGTAACACGAGAAGGTTCACGACTTAAAATAAACAAAACGTTCTTATATCTTCGGGACTGAATTCAAGTGTCTTCAAGTCTGAATTTAAGGATTAAATAAAAATGTATAGGTGTTTAAAAATACCTACAAGTGATCCGGTAACTCATATTACATACCTATATTATTACAAGCAATAATTGTCAGCCTGAAACACTCATTTACATTGAAAAATCTTCCGAGAAAAGATACTTGCCGCCAACGGGACTTGAACCCGTGTCCTTCCGATTGCCGGTCGAATGCTCTGACCACTGAGCTATGGCGGCTTATCAAATACCCGCCAAATAATTCAATATATACTAGTATTTCATTCAACAATTACTGCTTGTTATATTTTTTCCACCTGAAAACAACCAACTTTATTTTTGCAAGGAAGACATTGTTAGTGTTAAATCCCTCGCTAGGTGGCGTCGAGACAAATTATGTCTGCATTTATTGGGGAAATACTTAAACTTGTTGAATATTAATTATTATTTTTTAATTTATAAACTAACGTTTAGACAAGATTTTTATGCATAGCACAAAGGGTAACAATTATTACAAGCAATAATTGTCAGCCTGAAACACTCATTTACATT
Organism: Limnephilus rhombicus; assembly: GCA_929108145.2. Classification (NCBI taxonomy): domain Eukaryota; kingdom Metazoa; phylum Arthropoda; class Insecta; order Trichoptera; family Limnephilidae; genus Limnephilus; species Limnephilus rhombicus. The sequence continues at coordinate 16,643,704 of OV815292.1, read as the reverse complement.
GAAAAATCTTCCGAGAAAAGATACTTGCCGCCAACGGGACTTGAACCCGTGTCCTTCCGATTGCCGGTCGAATGCTCTGACCACTGAGCTATGGCGTCTTATCAAATACCCGCCAAATAATTCAATATATACTAGTATTTCATTCAACAATTACTGCTTGTTATATTTTTTCCACCTGAAAACAACCAACTTTATTTTTGCAAGGAAGACATTGTTAGTGTTAAATCCCTCGCTAGGTGGCGTCGAGACAAATTATGTCTGCATTTATTGGGGAAATACTTAAACTTGTTAAATATTAATTATTATTTTAAAAATATATTATATAAAAATATAACAAGCAGTAATTGTTGAATGAAATACTAGTATATATTGAATTATTTGGCGGGTATTTGATAAGACGCCATAGCTCAGTGGTCAGAGCATTCGACCGGCAATCGGAAGGACACGGGTTCAAGTCCCGTTGGCGGCAAGTATCTTTTCTCGGAAGATTTTTCAATGTAAATGAGTGTTTCAGGCTGACAATTATTGCTTGTAATAATTGTTACCCTTTGTGCTATGCATAAAAATCTTGTCTAAACGTTAGTTTATAAATTAAAAAATAATAATTAATATTTAACAAGTTTAAGTATTTCCCCAATAAATGCAGACATAATTTGTCTCGACGCCACCTATCGAGGGATTTAACACTAACAATGTCTTCCTTGCAAAAATAAAGTTGGTTGTTTTCAGGTGGAAAAAATATAACAAGCAGTAATTGTTGAATGAAATACTAGTATATATTGAATTATTTGGCGGGTATTTGATAAGCCGCCATAGCTCAGTGGTCAGAGCATTCGACCGGCAATCGGAAGGACACGGGTTCAAGTCCCGTTGGCGGCAAGTATCTTTTCTCGGAAGATTTTTCAATGTAAATGAGTGTTTCAGGCTGACAATTATTGCTTGTAATAATTGTTACCCTTTGTGCTATGCATAAAAATCTTGTCTAAACGTTAGTTTATAAATTAAAAAATAATAATTTACATACCTATTTATTTCAGAATCAAGAAAATTCTTAGGCAGGTTTTATCTGATGCTAATTAATAAAGCGGAAAACAATTTATGATACATTTCAATTGAAATAATATCTATTTGATTTTTACCCCTGGCTGGGATTTTACATGTTTATTTTTTTAAGACAAAAAACATCTAAATGTGCACATCAACATAAAACAACATACTTTTTACAATACAATATACATATACATGTTACATCGGTAAAATTTTATTTGTAACTAGCTTCCCCGGCCACGCGTTGCTGTGGCTAACGAAACACAACGTCATCTACTGGATGATTACCCAACCTTTATAACCGCCGCCATCTGTTAATTTGCATACAAATCAAATCCACACCGACCGCTTGCCAACCCGCTCATTCACCACATGTAGACATTCTCCTTTATTTATTATATATTTCAACCAATTTACACAAAACCTTGACAAATTTTATACCTAAACCTTCCTCATAAATCTATCTATTGGTGAAAACCGCATAAAAATCTGATCAGTAATCCGATCCGACAGACAGATGCGTCGGAGGACTTTAATTCATAATATGTAGAGATTAAAAAAAACATTTGACAGTTAACGGAAAACACGTAGATACACATATTTATTTAATTAACACGAAATTTATTCCATGTTAAGACGTAGTAGTAGTTCAAGTGCTACATATCATATTTGACAATAAATAAAATGACAAATAATTTAACACAATTACAAACATAAGATTGACGCAAAAAAAGAATAATTGATTAATTAATTGTAAAAACCTATAAATTAATATTTCAACACATAGGTGAAACACGAAAAAGTTGATTGCTTCCAGGTTAAACACATTCCTTTAATAAAAATATGTATCAAACAAATAATTGAAATTTCACACATCATCCTCGTACTGTCAGCATCTGAGTAATTGACTTGTGTGCCTTCTTTGATGAAATCCTTATTTTATAGTCGTTCTGCATGAATTATACAATTTTTCCTTAACCTTATAAAACCTTATCTATAGCAGCATGCACAAGGTTTTCGACATCCGAGATTTTGAAAGAATTGTTATTTTTTGCAATTTCTTGTTTCACTGATATTAGATCACACAATATGTGATTATAATCACACCGATTAAATAAACGGAGTCAAAATGACATTAATAAAGTTAATTAAATCGAAAATAACGTAATGCCAGTCCATTACTTATGAAGTCAATACACTACTTATTACTAAATGTAGAATCATTCATTGTTTGCTTTTGTAATAGCATGATGTAAACAACAATGGAATTTCCAAAGGATTTAGTCGCCTAATTCACGGGAATAACCGCCACTAGAATTTCAAAATTGTTTTTAGAATCCAGTTTAATGTAATTCTGAAAATCGGAATTTTAGATGGTTGAATGAATAATAAGAAATGAAAAATATAAATATTAATAATATAATGGTAGAGTGTCTTTCGAGTTTGGGTTTTTCGAAGATTTTACTGTACGTTAATCCCCGTGTGAAATTTTGGGAGTGCACTTGGTATCTGTTCGACTATAGTTATGCGAGTACATTTTGCACACAGGGATAATTTCTTAATTGGGCGAAACCCAACAAAAGCCGCCTACAGGGTCTAGCAGCAAAAAAACATGAGGAAGCGGGTTTTTATCTGCTAGTTATCATTATTTTTAAAAACATAAAAATAAAATATGAAAAACAAAAAGAGTATGTGGAAAAAAAATCAAAAAACAAACTAATAAATATTTTAAGGACTTCCACAATAGTAGATAAAGTAACGTAAAAAAATTATACATTACATTTGAATTTAATACTATTATTTAAGCCATCCCAAATCTAGTTAAAATTATTGATAACGTGGATGTTTGGAAGACTAGATAAGTTTTCTGATAAGAATATTATAATAATTATTGTATCTTCATAATAAAATACATGTTGCATTTTAACTAAAAGATATTCTTTGTCAGAATTTTTATAAGCGGCTTATAGATATAGATTTCTGACTGCATAATATTCTAAAATAACACCACAGGAATTGCTGATCAGAAATTGCACAAAAAGGTTTTGTACAAATTGGACTACCTACACAATAAATAATGTGTAAAAGAAAATGCTATTCACATTGTTGTGAAGTATTTTTATTAAAAATGTAAACACAAACCTCCAATGATTCTCCCCAGGGGGTACCATGCTCGGTCATCGAACCAATTGTGGAAACTGTAGAAACCTTCTTCCACCAGGTATCTGGTGGTTCTGTAGTTGAAATAGGGATCAAACTCGTGAATAACACTCTCAAACCTCAACACTGAGAACAGCCTGGTGGCAAACGCTGAAAACGACACAAGAACCAAATTAATTGATATCTAGTTAGATTATCTCTTGGATTGTATAATGTGGAATTTATTCGCCACGAAAACACAGTTTTAAAGGATCATTTTAAAGAATGAAGGCGCATTATACGCCGCTTGAATAATGCCTGTACTCACATAATATCGCCGCTATTGATAAAATTGATAGTTTGAGGAGCGTTTCTTGTTTATCAGACGACATTCGAAGCCCTTTGGGCTTCGAAGTAACTTCAACTGTCATTCCAGGGATTCTGAAAACATAAACCTCACATTAAAATAACGCGAGGACACTATTATGGTGCGTGAATCATTCCCCAGCGGAATTATCTTTAATGCAAACATAAAAATATTTATTTGCCTTACTTTTATTAATTTATCCACGATTAAAAATACCGGCCAAAAAGCCGGTCGACAAACATCAGCGTGGCAAAACCACAAACTAATACATAGAAGAGTGGTTTATTTATGACATAGAAAAATGACATTTTTATTTCTCATGTTGGGTAAACTTCTGTGGCAATTTTATAGCACGGGTGTACGGATACACAGTTTACCAATCGCAAGCTAGGGATCAAACGAGCAATGATTATTATTGGGCCTAATATTCAGTATGGCCGAAAGCAGCAAATCATAGAGGTCAACGTATTTCGCGTGTCTTTGGTTTATTTTTTGGAAATCCGCCAATCGAATGTAATGTAATTTAAAGGGCTAGCGAGACTATCAAGCGGCTTGGCTCAATCACGTAGTTTTTTGTCTATGGCTAGAGTTTTGACCGCATTTTGACCGTCTCCAGAGGTGGCTTGACGCTTGACCCAAGCATTGCGCAATAATCTACGTTATTGCGCAACGCTTGAAGCGAATTTATATTTTTTGAGCGTAGACAACAAATCATAGACAAATAAGTATCTGAGTGGTGATTTTAGATATTACGTACCACGTAAAACGCTTATAAAAATTAGATTAAATTATTACAAAATAGGTTATGTTATAATAAATGTGTGTTTAATGTGTAGAAATCCATCGGATTTTTCTATTAAATTAATGTAAATATAATTTAATAATGTTATTACGTCAATGTTATATTAAAATATTAATATATAACATTTATTATAACATAACAAATAATTCTTTTTCTTTACTAGATTCCATCTCGCACAAAAATCACTTTCAACTACCGAAAATGACAAGAAGCCATAGACAAAGGAGTAATATGTTCAAGTACCTCACGAATGAAAAATCCTCTAGGCATAGACTAAGGCTTGGCTCAACGGCTTGAAGCGCGCATCAAGCTGTTGAGGCAAGCATTCATAGACAATAACGGAAAATAAATTTACGTGCTGGCCGTCAAGCCGCTTGATAGTCTACAAGCGTTCTGGCAAGCATTTGTCTATGCCTAGATGTGATTTTCGATAGTTTATTTGGTTTATTTATGGTTGACAGTGAATTTTGTGCGGCTGAAATAAAATGGAATATAACGGAGACAAAGCATTCTTAGCTCTTGGGTTATCTTTGTATTTTAATAAAAATAAACGAATTTGGTGTCAAGAATGGTACAATTTGTGATCCCGCTTTACTCATAAGCATTTACAAAGCGTATTACAGGCACGGCACCAAATGATTACTTACACGCATTTTTTCAAAATAGATGATCGTACTTACGAAGCATTGTTGTATATTTCCGTTGATATTATGAATAAATGTTATAATTAATATTTTAATATAACATTAATTGATAAAGTTGATAAAGGAAAATTATTTATTACCTATTTCTCAGATGTTCACAAGACCTAAACAATATTTTCAATCAGTCAAAGCAGTTACATCATTAACAATAAGAAAACAAAAAATGCTTGCAGAACTGAATACTTAATAACATTAATAGCAGTTACAATATTATTAAACAATGAGAAAAAAAAATACTTGCAGAACTTAATAATAAATAATACTAGCTGGTACCCGGCATGCGTTGCAATGCCATTCAAAGAAATAAATTAATTCTCCCTGCATGTCCTTTCCCGTGCGTCCCCGTTGACATCCCGAGTCCCTTTCCGAGAATACTGCACAAGAGTCCCAACTGCTCCCGTCTGGAGCCAGTGAGACTATGGTATCCCCGATCGGGGTATGTTGTGTGGCTGAAGGTAGTGAGGTGGGGAAGAAGGTAGGAAAGAGGAAGATGGGGAAGTACCTGGCTATTTAGATCTGGTCACCAATCACGGCTTATGCCATTTCAAGCAACGTTTCAATTCTGAATGGTGGTCTACCAGGGCGATACTTAGAGTATCTTCCAATCTGGAACGTGCCGCAAATATACTTTATATTATTTTAAAGAAAAAAATTGTGAAATAACACAAATTAATCAAATAAAATTTATTTGACACGCCGGGATTCGATCCCCCGACCTTCGATTTACGAGTCAAGAGCCTTACTTACGTCAATTTTTCTTTCCGTAAGATCTTTCCACAAAGTATCGGAAGACTTAAAAAAACTTTCAATTCCTTCCCCTCCCTCCAATTTTCTTTCCGGAAGAACCTTCTTCAAAGTATTAGAAAACTAAAAAAAAGATGAATGAAATAGGTAAAGTGATTCTGAAGTTATAGCGTGACCAGGGGAAACAGGGATTCATTTGTAGAAATCCATCTGATTTTTCTACAAATTGAACACAAAAACAATAATTAAAAACGTAGAAATGCATCTGATTTTACTTTTTAATTACCTAATGTAAATAACATTTACATTAATTTAAGAGAAAAATCAGATGCATTTCTACAAATAAAACACAAAAACAATTAATTCTTATTTTATATTAATTTATTAATCTAATTTATAGAATTGTTTCATGATGCGTAAAAAATGTAACAAATTTTGAAAAAAAATCTTTTCTTTTATGTCGAAGAACGCTAACTATTAATGTACATGGGGTCCTATTTTATGATTCTGCGATTGTTTCGAAAATGTTATTAATTTCAAGAAATGGCCAAGATCACCTTTAATGAGTGATAGCCAAATAAATAATTTTAAAAAAAAATCAATTCGCATCAAGCTCGCCGCCATCACGTAGCTTGCTTCAAGCGTCCTCGGTAGACTGTCAAAACGCTTGGCTCAAACGAAAACTACGCGCAGTGTTGCCAGCTTAACAAAAAATTACGTGCTTGAAAGAAATTGCTATTGATAGTGTCGGAATCTCTTAAGGGCTAGCGAGACTATCAAGCGGCTTGGCTCAATCACGTAGTTTTTTGTCTATGGCTAGAGTTTTGACCGCATTTTGACCGTCTCCAGAGGTGGCTTGACGCTTGAGCCAAGCATTGCGCAATAATCTACGTTATTGCGCAACGCTTGAAGCGAATTTATATTTTTTGAGCGTAGACAACAAATCATAGACAAATCAGTACCTGAGTGGTGATTTTAGATATTACGTATCACGTAAAACGTTTATAAAAATTAGATTAAATTATTACAAAATAGATATTAATTGTTTTTGTGTTTAATGTGTAGAAATCCATCGGATTTTTCTTTTAAATTAATGTAAATATAATTTAATAATGTTATATTAAAATATTAATATATAACATTTATTATAACATAACAAATAATTCTTTTTCTTAACTAGATTCCATCTCGCACAAAAATCACTTTCAACTACCGAGAATGACAAGAAGCCATAGACAAAGGAGTAATATGTTCAAGTGCCTCTCGAATGAAAAATCGTCTAGGCATAGACTAGCTTGGCTCAACGGCTTGAAGCGCGCATCAAGCTTGTAACAGACGTATCAGCGTCTTTACAAGACTGTAAAAAAGTACCGGGTCTCGTGCACGCCTTCCAGAGGTACACGCTGATGATGGTGGTTAGAGTTGGCTGGCCTCCCTACATCCAGTGGTAATAGTCCTGGATGCGCCTAGTTTCTGCCTGAGCGGTGCCTTGGCAGTGCCCAGAGTTAGGGCTGACTGCAGCGGTAGGCACCAGGTACTCCTTCAGGCAGAACTTCAGCAGGAGGCAGCAGGTGGTAGACTTCCAAAGGTAGGAAAGAGTAATAAAAGACAAGTATTTGTTGAGTAGAGATGTGAATTTGAACTTGAACTTGAACATAATTTATTTTTAAAATTCGTGGTATTTATTGGATGCGTCGAACCCGACGGCGATCGAGCATTGTTTTGTGCAAAATGTGGAGGGGATTCTGGCCCCGCTCCTCATTGTATAAATAGGGCGACATTTATGTGGCGCCCTCATTTTGGCGGTGTCGCCCATAAATGTGGTTGATTAAAATTGTAAGTTTTAAATAATTATGTAGGTTACATTTATAATATATGGGTACATGTTTTAGTGTTTACATATTTGGGGGGGTAATCTTTATCCCTAGATTTTTAGTTTGGTGAGTTTCGGGTAATTTTATAGTTTATTCTAGGTTTTTTTGTTTTGGCTAATTGTGAGAAGTTTGTATAAGGAATCTACTATTTTTCCCAGGTCCCTCGCAAGACTAGCTACTGAAACTTGTTTGTTTCATCGTCTTGCGAGGTCCCTGGTTTTTTAAAATGGGAAAAAACGGATTCTTTAAGGAATTTTTCTAAGTCCTTTGTTTGACTTAAAAAATGCCCTAGTGTTGAGAGTTTAAGGGTTAGAGGCTTAAAATCTCTTTCCCTGAATGCCCGGCAGGACTCTGGAATGAAATGTGTTGATTTCATCGTCCTGCGGGTTGTGAGAGTATAATTAAATGAGAGTATATAAAACATAGTCGGCTTCGCTCGCTTTCCTGTAGGGCCATAACCACAAGGAAGGCAAGGAAGGACAAGGAAGCCTGTTTTGCTCGTCGGCCTCCTGCAGGGCCATAACCACCGAACAAAGGAAGAACATTAAGTGAAGAAGCATATTTAAAATAATATGAGTTTAGAATGTCTCCCGGTGGCAACCTTAGCATGTAAGCATTTATTTGTTGCACCGGGGCATTGTACATAATAAAAAGGGAAATAAATGATAATATTTTACATAAATATTTCCGGCGAAAAGATCGTCGCTGGCGGCATGGTACTAACGAGCTTAGTGGCCAGAAATTTCGGAGGAAATTCCCAAGAAATGACCACTAAATGTAGAGGATGCCGCCAGTGATGACTTTTGCCGAAAAAACAAACGAGGGTACGTAACACGTCCGTTACAAAGCTGTTGAGGCAAGCATTCATAGACAATAATGGAAAATAAATTTACGTGCTGGCCGTCAAGCCGCTTGATAGTCTCCAAGCGTTCTGGCAAGCATTTGTCTATGCCTAGATGTGATTTTCGATAGTTTGTTTGGTTTATTTATGGTTGACAGTGAATTTTGTACGGCTGAAATAAAATGGAATATAACCATGGAACTATGATTCTATCTTAGAATATAACGGAGAGAAAGCATTTTTAGCTCTTGGGTTAGCTTTGTATTTTAATAAAAATAAACGAATTTGGTGTCAAGAATGGTACAATTTGAGATCCCGCTTTACTCATAAGCATTTACAAAGCGTATTTACAGGCACGGCACCAAATGATTACATGCATTTTTTCATAATAGTTGACCGTACTTACGAAGCATTGTTGTATATTTCCGTTGATATTATGAATAAATGTTATAATTAATATTTTAACCCGTCTGCTTGGTTCAATATATTCGCACCTCACAATCCGGAAGCCTCGATTTCGCGCGAAAATTCTGAAACTGTCACTTTGGATCGAGATTGTAAGGTCGCTCGGGACGTTTTTAGTCTTATGAAAGTATGACGCGTTTACTTGTTTTGGGATGTATTTATTATTAAACAAGCAGACGAGTTAATATAACATTAATTGATAAAATTGATAAAGGAAAATTATTTATTCCCTATTTCTCAGATGTTCACAAGACCTAAACAATATTTTAAATCAGTCAAAGCATTTACATTATTATTAAAGAATATGGAAAACAAAAAAAGTACATTATTTATGCATTAAACCGCTTACTCGTTAATATGGAAAACTTTTTATCCAAACAATTAGATTTAGCTTTATTATTACGAAAAGTGAGTATTTATGTCGGGGGAGACCAAAAAACATGCAAAAAATATGCGTTTAACATTTTAATTTTGTTAAAATTAATTCGCTTATACGGTAACGCCATTTTTATATGTATCGGTTTTATCCCAACATTCCAAAGACAATCAATCAATGCTGCCAATCATAGAAAATAATATTATTGCCATGTAAAACAAAGTGAATGCATTATTGACAAGTTTGTACCTGTATTTATAGCAGTTGAACATGGAAGGAAATGTATTAGAATAATTACACAAACCCGCTAGACAAACCCTGCTTTGCCAAACAAACCATTCAAAACCTGGGATGTTTTTTTAAAATTATGATGACATGCGAGTTTATTTAAAAGAATTTATTTTATAAGATTGGTCCTTCTGACAAATGTCATATTTGATTGTCTATTAGTTAAAAAAGGAACATTCCGTATTATCCGTGCATCAAACTACGACAACACGAACGTTCCGTATTATCCGTGAGGTGGACTAACTGCATATTTACCCTTTTAATTATTAAACAATAACAGCCTTATCCCCAGTGAAAATTTTATTCAATTGACAAACGACCGCGGATGTGAAAACATTACTAATTAAAAAATTGTTCATGAAAAAAAATACACTTGGTTTACACGGCCTGAGAGTAGGGTTGCCATATCTTAAATTTGGCAACCAGGACAAGACCCGTAAAAACCCCGGATTTTAGAGCCCAGAACCCGGACATGTCAACAGATTTTTTTAAACAATAGTCAGTGTAATAAAAAAACAGTTGAAAATGTCATAAATCACTTTTTTATTAATTTTCAAATTAAATTAGTCATCTTTTATCATCATTATAAAAGTACCTAACAAAACAAAATCTTATTACAGTTTGTTACAATTGTTTTTTTTTTACATTAACTCCACAAATTTAGCAGGGGTGAGGTTTGTCTAGGTCTTGGAGGCGGATGACCAGGACATACTGAACCCAAGATTCCTACCCACCCCCTAAACCCTTTTCCTTCCCAGAACTCTCCTCTCCTTCCTTTCCTTAAAAAAACCCTCCACACAGCATCATAGGTGAGCATAAAGATGACATAGGCCCTGAGGGAAATTATGTTCCTCAGGCCTCCTGTGTGGAGCTCATGTAAAAAAAAAACAGGAATAATCAGTTAGTATTTTTTTTATTCTTCAAATAAAACACAAATTATTAATATACTCTATAATGCAAATAAAACTTTATTAAAATATTAAGCCTAACAAAATTCAATTAAATTTTTAAACAAAAATATTAAAAGTACTGAGACCATTTTAGTATTTAGTCTTCAGTCAATTTTTGAAGTAACTATTTTAACTCAATAATAATTATATCTATCAGCAGCCATTTAAACAACAAAATATCTCTTGAAATAATATGAACTAAATTCAGTCTTCTTAAATCTTAAGCAAAAAAACTGAATCTTTTTAAAGTTTAGACCTTCTGTAATGTAAGTATTATTAATTTTTTTAAGCATAAAATAACCAAAAAATTAACTCATTTATATCACGTTAAAGTTTTAATCAACAGACACATTGAAAATTTCTTTTACGTAATAAAAACAATCATAACTTCCACAAAAATGAAAAGAAATTATTGCACTCAAAAGTACATTATTTGATTATCCGTTATTTAAGCGGACAGGTTTCAGAACGATTGTTCCTTCCTCAGAGCAAACGTATTTACGGATGACTTTAAATTTTAAGACTTTAATTTTTTTTTAAGCCGGACATCAAACGAAACCCTGCCCGGACGCACCCCGGACGCCCTCTGAACTAGGACAAATCCGGGGAAACCCGGACGGATGGCAACCCTACCTGAGAGGGTAGTTTATCTCTGTTTTAGTAATGATTTAATGATGTGTGAAAGAAATTTGGAATGGTTTCCAAAGTATTTTGAATGTTCTATATATTTCTTATTTTAGAAGGTGTCGTAAAAACAAATACCATTTATGAAAACTAGATAAAATGACCTTTTAGATTTGTGTAATTGAAATACACTTAGTTTTTAAAAACTGCCATATATTAAGATTCAAACGCGAAAAAAAATGGAATTTTTCTTTTACCAAAACATATTTGATGAAAGTGTACAGAAATTTATAAAAAAACTAAATTTTAAAAATACAGACCTTTTATATAATGAATTTGGAACGAAACTGTCACCTCATTTTTTCCTCGTGCATACAATAAAAAAATGATAAAAAATTTAAAAGTTTTTTTATTGCCAAAAAACTAACCTAAAAAAATAATACCGACTTTTATAACAGATTTCTTGCAACTCTAAAGACGTTAATTTCTTTGATATGTTTAGGAACACATAAAATCTTTATGTAAATTTGAATTTTCATGTTTAACATAAAATACTTATTGACATTTCAATTTTCAAAGTATGATTATTGTTATTATAACTTGACTAAACCTTATTAAAAACCACAAAAACACGGTAAATATATCAATTGTGCGAATGTAATAGTGAATTAGTCATATTAATAGATATTACGATAACATTTGTGTAATATTACACACACACCCGCGGAGTGGGTTTTTTTTTGGCGGTTTCAACGCGAATGACGAATGCGCAGGCGCCGCCACCTAGCGGTTCTGTTGGAAAACAAACAATCAAATTATGTACACTATGAAAAATTCCACTGTTGCCAGATTTAAAATACATTTTAAGAAATTTTTTTTTTTTTTTTTTTTTTTTAATTGTACAACAGATTTTTATCCAATTACTGTACAATTTTCTCATTTTAACAGTCTTAACACCTAGGAAGATGATTAATATACAAAAAAATCTTAAGGCTTTCTAAAGAAGAGTTATATATATCTAGTGTTTCCGATATTTCGTTCAACAGCACCATTCCTCTTGTCATGCTATGCTGTGCTAGAACATCTGTTCTGCCGTATGGTATTTTGAACAAGTCGTGTCGACGACTACGGCTGAAATTTTCAGGCACGTATAAGCCATAACATTCCAAGAGGAATGGGCTGTCAATACGATTATGGATTATGTTAAAACTAAGAATTGCAAGATTTGCATAACGTCTAGTTTCCAAGCTAAATCTATTTGTTGCCTCAAGTAATTCCATATGGTGCATGAATCTCGGGTACGTTCCATTCATCCGCATATAGACATACCTAAGGAATTTTTTCTGAACTTGTTCGAGCATATTAATATATTTCGCTTGGTGCGGAGTCCACACACCACTGGCATACTCCAGCTTACTTCTTATGACTCCATCAAACATGGCTATCATTGCATCTGGGTCATCAAATTGCTTACATATTCTGATGATGAAACCCAGGAGTTTGTAGCATGCTGGAGTGAGCCGTGATATATGATCCGAGAATGTCAGTTTGGGATCAAAGACGATACCGAGATCTTTAAAGCTATTGACTCGGCATAATGTTTTCCCTTTAATGTTGTATTCAAAAACTATGGGCTTCTGGGAGCGGGTATATGTCATGGTTACACATTTTTTTTTATATTGAATTCTAATTTGTTTTTTACTGACCATTCTGTAATAGCATCAAGGTCAGATTGCATTTTTAAGCAGTCATAGTAACAGATTATTTCCATCAAAAGTTTGAGGTCATCTGCAAATAGAAGACATTTGCAATATTTTACACAAACCTGGATGTCATCTATAAGTATAAGGAACAGCAAAGGACCAAGGTTTGAACCTTGGGGAATACCTGATAACGCCGGGAATTGTTTAGATTCATGTCCATTTATTATTACATATTGACTTCTAGCTTTTAAATAGGACGCGAAGAATATAAGTGTTTGTTGATCGAAACCAAGTTTGTACATTTTAAGTAGTAAAATATCATGATCAACTCGATCAAAAGCCTTGGCAAAATCCGTATACACTACATCTATTTGGTGTCTCAAGTCCAGTCCGACGGCCACCAATCGCGAAAATGTTAACAAATTTGAAACCGTGGATTTTCTTGGCATGAAACCGTGTTGGTTTTCTCCTAGAAATGGCATAATTTGGTGATGTAATTTCTTGTAAATAATCATTTCAAATATTTTTGGTATAGTTGACAGTACAGCTACTGGTCTGTAATTCCTTATATCAGACTTGTCTCCAGCCTTGAAAATTGGGCTTACACGCGTGAGTTTCCAAGAATGAGGGAAACACCCAGTCGATATGCTAAGATTAAATATATAGCTCAGCGGTTGACAAATGGTTTTTGACATATGAGCAATTATATTAGGGGGTATTCCGTCTGGGCCTGCAGCCTTGTCGAGCTTTAAAGTTCGAGTACAGGAGTCTACTTCCTCTGGACAGGTTAGCTCAAGACCGATTTTACCAATATTCCAGGGCCTCTCGGTTCGAGTAAAGTCTAGATTTAGTTAAGGAGCAATCTGACTGTACACTGATTTGAAATAATCGGCAAATTTTTGGCTTACTATTTCGGGATCGGAAAAAGTTTCCGTTCTATCACTCAAGTTAATTTGGGTATGTGGATTTGCCTTTTGGGATTTAATAAAATCCCAAAAACATTTGACATCATCTTTGATCCCATACTGAACTTTTTCTAAATACTGACGCTTTGCAATTGCTATATCTTTTTTAAGCTCGGATCGCATCGCAGAGAATAACAAGTAATCCGATTGATTCTTGTGCAGTTTATATCTTCTGCGGTGCGATTCTTTGATTTTTAATTTATCTATAATTTTTTTAGAGAACCACGCCGGATAATTTACATTTTTACATAATTTTTTCCTAATGGGGACACATATTTCAAAAATACTGAATAATACATTGTTTAAGTACGCAACTGCGTCATTTGCTTCCGATATAGTATGTAGGTAGTTCCAATCAAATTCTGAGAGTATGTCGCATATTAACTGCATATCTGCTCGCTTGAACTGGAACTGATGGTTGGAGGTTTGGTTGGTACTAATGCCGGGCGAATAGCGCTGTTCCGCAGCTGACGCCGGTTACATTTTGTCCTGGTTAATTTAGTATGAATTGCTAAGGTCGGATGAAATTTATCTTCGTTGACCAAGGGTTCATCACATCGACTTACGTCGCAAATAGTCGTGTTACTTAGTACTAGATCAAGTATATTGTCAAAATGATTTTTAATTTCATTTTCTTGTTTGAGGTTATTGGAGTTCAAGAAATATAAGTGCTCTAACATAACCTCTTCGGGTTTGTTATTTAAATTGAAATCCCCAATTATAAGGACGTTTCGGTCTTTTAAAATTCTTGATTGACATTCCTGATCAATATAATATAATCGTAGAAAGTTGTGCGATTCTCAGAGTCATTGGTGCAATAAAAGTATACAACACAAATATAGGCGGTAAATTTATTTTTAGTTACCTTCACCCATATGTGTTCGCCTTCCGTTTCGAGTATTTGTATTCTCTGGGACGTAAGTGTATTCTTAACCGCAATGCACACACCGCCACCGCGTGCATCATTATCTCTTTCCCGCCTGTAGACACTATAGCGCCTGTCGAACAATTCCGAATCGAAGACATCTTATTAGTAATGTTATCGTGTTTTAGTGTATGTTTGTTTTATTCAGGTTGCTGCAGCAGCACAGGTTATCGGCCGTGCTGTGGTTTTTTTTTAGTAAGGCTGTAAGAGAACAAACAATAAAATACTTGCAGAACTTAATAATATGTAATACTAGCTGGTACCCGGCATGCGTTGCAACGCTATTCAAAGAAATAAATTATTTCTCCCTGCATGTCCTTTCCCGTGCGTCCCCGTTGACCTCCCGAGTCTCTTTCCGAGAATACTGCACAAGAGTCCCAACTGCTCCCGTCTGGAGCCAGTGAGACTATGGCATCCCCGATCGGGGTATGTTGTGAGGCTGAAGGTAGTGGGGAGGGGAAGGAGATACGAAAGAGGAAGGTGGAGAAGTACCTGGCTATTTAGATCTGGTCCCTAAATACGGCGTATCTTCCAATCTGGAATGTGGCGCAAATATACTTTATATTATTTTAAAAGAAAAAATTGTGAAATAACACAAATTAATCAAATAAAAATTATTTGCCACGCCGGGATTCGAATCCGCTACCTTCGGTTTGCGAGTCAAGACTCTTACCACTGGACTACGCCAGCCGTCAATTTTTCTTTCCATAAGTTCTATCCACAAAGTTAGTATTGGAAGACTTAAAAAAAACTTTCAATTCCTTCCCCTCCCTCCAATTTTCTTACTTTTTCTTTCCGGAAGAACCTTCTACAAAGTATTAGAAAACTTAAAAAAAAAAAATGAATGAAATAGGTGAAGTGGTACTGAAGTTATAGCGTGACCAAGGGAAACAGGGATTCATTTGTAGAAATCCATCTGATTTTTCTAAAAATTAAACACAAAAACAACTCAACAGTCAACGTTTCAACCTTAACCGGAACGTACGCCTGCACCGCTGTATCGCGACAGTAATATTATTAATTCCGGGTTGGGTGCTGCTTGCCCTAACCCTTTGCGCTCGCAATAAGTGGGGTCTCCAATATGTCGCTAACCGAAATTTTGGAGATGTTAAAGAGTGATGTATATAAGAACATCAAAGAAATAAAAATCAAAAATTTGATTGAAAAACAATTCCTACAACAAAGAAAAAATATCGGACCAACAGGAAATAATCAAATTAAAAGACCTACTGCTAACGAAAACTGAAGAATATGCCAAAGGACTAGAAAACAGAAACCGAAGTTATCCTGTAAGTAACAAAGCCAAAACAACAAATAATTTACCTCAAGATACAAATAAATTTTCAATTATTATTTCTTCTGATGATAAAAACAAATCATCAGAAGACATTGAAAAAATAATCACAAAAAAAAAATTCTGCTGCAAAACTGAAAATTGCAGTAAACGGAGTTAAAAAAATAAGCAAAAATAGACTGATTATACACTGCCCCAAAAAAAATGATGCTTTAGTATTGTCAAAAGAGATTAACGAAAATCTTCGTAACATCCAAGCTGAGGAAGTAAAGAAGAGAAAACCTAGGATCATTCTAAAAGGACTAAATGAAGATATTCAAGATGATGATATCGTACCAAATCTAATTGCACAGAACCCGGACCTGGAGGAAATGTTAAAAATGAATCCTGACTTACGACTCCTGATATACTTTTAGTAGGACCTAAACTTCAACAAGATATTGTGAAGTTAATTTCCAATTTCAGAACGCATAAAATTGTCTTTACAACAGATATTTGCAAAATGTATAGACAAATATTGGTTCGACCAGAGGATAGATCCTATCAACATATTTTATGGCGTGAATCTCCGGAACAAATGATTAAAGAATTTGAACTGCAAACTGTTACGTACGGAACGGCTTCCGCACCGTTTCTCGCTATACGTACTTTACATCAACTCATATCGCATGCAGATGCCAAATTTTCGACAGCATCAAAAGTTTTATTAGAAAATATGTACGTTGACGATATTTTAACTGGAGCATCCACACTTGAATCGGCACGTAAATTGCAGCGAGACTTGGTGGAACTACTTAATCTTGGCGGTTTTGAATTGAGCAAGTGGTCGAGTAATTGTCGTGAACTGCTTTCTGATATTCCAATCTCACACCAGGAAGCACCTATAGAAATTGATTTAGATCATGCCTATAACATTAAGATTTTAGGTATTGTTTGGGACTCGCAAACTGATTCGTTCTCGTATCGAGTAAAAACATCACAAATAATATTTTCTAAAAGGTCAATCTTATCAACAATTGCAAAGATTTTTGATCCCCTTGGATGGATTTCCCCCGTCACGTTTTTGGCTAAATGTTTGTTACAACAGTTGTGGAAGCTTGGATTGAACTGGGACGATCCAGTTCCTGTCGAGGTTCAATCTTATTGGACGGCAATAGTATCGTCATTGTCAACTTTAGCCAATATTCAAATTCCGCGTTACATAGGAGAGAGTAGTGATAATACATATCAATTAGTGGGATTTGCAGATGCATCCGAAAAGGGTTATGCTTGTGTTGTGTACATTCGTTCCCAACCCCAACCCAACACTCGAAGCAAGAATTTAACATTAGACTTTTGGTTGCCAAGTCAAAGGTGGCTCCAGTAAAAACTCTTTCTATTCCACGTTTAGAATTATGTGGTGCTTTGTTGCTTACTCGACTTTTGGATTATGTTTTGAAATCATTCGGTACAACTTTACATATTGATAAAGTGTTCGCATTTACGGATTCTACAATAGTCTTATCATGGATTCATACACCTACATATAATTTGCAAACCTTTGTTGCCAATCGAATAGGACAAATCAATGAAGTTAATTCGTTGATCAAATGGTTTCATATAGGTACGTACTCATTTGAACCCAGCTGACGTATCCAGCAGAGGACGTTTGCCTGATCAGTTGGTCAATACAGAGTTATGGTGGAGGGGGCCTCCTTGGATGCTATCACCCGTTGGTAAGTGGCCATTGTTCCATTCTTCCAGTGTAAAACTTGATGTTGTTCCTGAGCTAAAGGCCAACAATATTCATGTATTGACAACAACTGATTCGTGGAATGAGGAGACGTTAAATAGATTTTCTTCATTAACAGATTGCAACGTGTTACAGCATGGATTTTGAGATTTGCTGTTAACATTCGAAAAAAGAAAGAGGATCGTATATTTGGAATATTAACCGTGGAGGAGTTGCATTCATCTCTAAAATTATGGATTTTGAAAGTGCAACGTGTGCATTTTCATATTGATGCAGGCAAAAATTGCCGTAACTCGTCTCATGTTCAAAAGTTAATGCCTTTTTTAGACCCGGTTGGTCTGCTCAGAGTCGGTGGGCGGTTACACAATGCCCCTATCGCCTCTAATTTTCAACACCCTATATTTTTGCCCAAGAAAAGTCACCTTACTAACTTGATTATTGACTCGTTTCATAAGACTTATTTGCATGTGGGGCCTAGGACATTATTGTCAATTCTACAATCAAAATATTGAATTGTTTCCGCTCGAAACGTCATTCGGTTGCGTCTTAGTAAATGTATAACATGTTTCAAGGCTCGTCCTGTTGGTGTACAGCCTATGATGGGAGATTTGCCCCAAATTAGATTTCGTGAAGGTCGTCCTTTCCTCAACGTTGGGGTGGATTTTGGTGGCCCGTTTTCAATTAAGGAAAGTGGGCGTAGAGGAGCCAAAGTTTTGAAGGCTTATCTGTGCTTATTTATTTGTTTGAGTACCAAGGCAGTACACTTAGAAGTTGTATCTGATTTATCCTCGGAACCTTTCTTAGCAGCTTTGGATCGCTTTTTAGCCAGACGGGGATTATGTTTTTTTTTTTTTTTTTTTTTTTTTTTTTTTTATTGTACGACAGACAGGTGAGTCCAATTACGGTACAATTTTAATTTTCTTATAACTAACAATACATGTATATAGTTTTTTAAAACATGGTACGGTGATATCAAACACATCTATATCCGCTGGTAGGGCATTAAGCAATGCCATACCTCTTGTCATGCTGTGTTGAGCCATGACATCTGTCCGACCCTGCGGTATGTAGAATAGGGCGTGGCTACGAGTTCGACAGTATTTGTCAGGAGCGAATAAGCCACAGCATGACAGGAGATATGGAGAATCAATAAGGTTTTTTATTAACTTTAATTCGAATACCATGAGTCCGGCATTACGCCTGGTCTCTAGGCTTTGATAATTTGTCTTCTTTAGCAGTTCCACGTGATGCATGAATTTCGGATATATTCCGTAAGATCGCATGTAAACATACCTTAGGAATTTATTTTGAATTTGTTCAATCATATTTATGTATTTAAGTTGATATGGTATCCAGACAGTACTAGCGTACTCCAGCTTGCTTCTGACCACTCCGTTGAACATGCCGGTCATTGCTTCTATGTTACTGAATTGTTTGCAAGTTCTAATTACAAAACCAAGCATTTTGGAGCAAGCCGAAGTAAGCTGCACTATATGATTTGAAAATGTTAGCCTGGGATCAAAGGTCACCCCAAGATCCTTAATGATATTTACGCGTGTTAGTACTTCTCCATTCATTCTATACGGGTATAATAACGGATTTTGTGAACGACTATAAGTCATAACCACGCATTTTTTTATATTGAAATTAAGTTTATTTTCTAACGACCATTTCATGATTGAATCGAGGTCTGCCTGCAGTTTGGAATAATCGTCATCTGATTCGATTTCCATCATCAGTTTCATATCATCCGCGAATAGGAGACATGAGCTATGACGTATGCAGTCCTGAATGTCATCTATTAGAATAAGGAATAACATGGGACCTAGATTCGATCCTTGAGGAATTCCTGACAGAGCTACGAACTCATGGGAGTCGTATCCATTTACATTTACATACTGATTAAAACCTATTTTGTGCATCTTTCTTAATAGAGCGTCGTGATCTACTCGGTCAAATGCCTTTGCGAAATCCGTGTAGATTACGTCCGTCTGATGCCTACAGTCTAGGCCTTTTGCTACCCGTTGAGAAAAAGAGAGTAAGTTGGTTACCGTTGATTTCCTCGGTAAGAAGCCATGTTGATTTTATCACAGATAATCATTTCAAAAATTTTTGGAATTGTTGACAGTACTGCAACTGGTCTATAATTTCTGACATCAGTCTTTTCATCGGTTTTGTGAATAGGGCTGACCCTCGTTAATTTCCAACACTGTGGAAACGTGGATGACATGATGCAGAGATTAAATTTGTAAGCAGGGATACACAGATATTTGGAGAGATTTTTATAATTATCGAAGGAGGAATACTGTCCGGACCAGTAGCTTTGTCAGGTCGCATATTTCGGATACAGGCTTCTATTTCCTGGATGTTGGTCAATCCGAGTGAGATATCTCCAACATTCCAGGGTGATGCTCTTGGGAAATTGGTTTCAAGTTTCGGGGTTACTTGACTATAAACGGAATGAAAATAGTCAGCAAACTATATTCTTGTATCATTAGTGATAACGGTACAAACTTTGTCGGCGCTAACAAAGACTTATCAGCTCGTGATTACCTCACATCTGCTGCCACCACGCGGCAAATCAAATGGTATTTTCATCCCCCTTCTGCACCTCACTTTGGAGGCATATATAAGCAGGAATAAAATCCTCAAAATATCACCTAAAACGAGTAATAGGTGAACAAGTACTCACGTTTGAGGAATTAGCAACATTGTTTAGTCGAATAGAAGCCATCTTGAATTCTTGTCCATTATCTCAATTGTCTCCTGATCCATCTGAACTTGAAGCATTGATGCCTGGTCATTTTTTGATAGGGGCTCCTCTTACATCGGTTCCTGAACCTGATTGGTCTGAAGTACCTATGAATAGGTTATCACGGTGGCAATTGTTGCAAAAAATAACTCAGGCATTTTGGAATCGATGGAGAAAAGAATATTTACACACCCTTCAACAACGTGGAAAGTGGATAACTTCATCACCTAATCTTAATGTTGGAGATTTGGTGTTATTAAATAATGGAAAAATTCCATCTATGCATTGGCCATTGGGACGCATCGAGGAATGTCATCCGGGTCCTGATCAAATCGTACGGGTTTTGACAGTTAAAACTGCACAAGGAATATTTCGTCGGCCAGTTGTCAAACTTTATCCATTGCCACTATGAAACATTTACTCATAATTTGATTTTTAATTTTATATTTATCGTTTTTATTTTCGTTTGTTTTCTCCTTAAATTTTGTTCGATTTACCGCGGTGTCGGTTGCTATGAAAGATAGTTCTTCGATAAATTATTTTAGGAACATATTCGTATGTACTAATTTTAGCGTTATTTTAGACTTACGTTTCAATTTATTTTTTTTAATTTCGTTAAAATTGTTTGTTGCACAAAGATTGAATAATTGTTTGTCGTTTTGTTAATTGGTTGTTATCAGATTAATTTATTTGATGTCAGTATTCGGAAATGTGTGATTTACCATCGGTCGTAGATAAGAGATTTCAATCTCTTCTCGGGGGCGGGAATGTTTGGTTTTGAAATAATTACAATATGCACAGTTCTTACCAGAATGTCATTTTTCCTTCCTATCATCCCCAACCAATGTCATCATGGTGAAACAAAACAAGAAGACAACAACCAAGACTCTACAGTGAGATGGCCTGAAATTTTGCAACCAACTAGTTGTGTTTTGGTGTTTCGCCCTTCGTATTTTGGTAAGTGCCTTTGGTTTCCCTTGTCCTTACATTCCAATTATTTACCAATACATTCATTCATCCAACTTCAGAAACATTTTCGTTTTTGTTTGCCTTTACAGTCCATTTTCGCCAGTTGCATTTGAGGCTGTAAGTTCGAAACAGTCTCAGATGCAACAGACGTCTCTCAGTGATTGTTGCACTTTAAGAAAAATATTTACTGTTTAAAATTGTACCTTGTATCACATATGTATACTTGTACCTTTTCTTGTAAACACAATAAAAATTATGTGAGGCTTTGGTATACTGAGTTGGTAAAATCTTGGCAAAAACTATCACACATAATTTTAACACAGCTGACTTCCAATCGTAGCGACAAGGGAAATTACCAAAACAAGTACGTTAGAAAAAATAAGGAGGTTCTGTCCCCCAAAAGTACGACCTGAGTTTGCCCTATAAAAATAGAAGTCAAACCGGTAGGAAGTCAGTTCAAAACTATCAGCCAAGAAGAAACAATACTCAAGATAACAACAGTCTCCAAGTTCAAACCTCTTTTCAAGTGTTTTAATCAGTCTTAGATTCAGTTTACCTCTCCCAGTATCCCAGTAACCTTAAGGGGTAAAGTTCGGTTTATGGGCGAAATTCCTAAAAAATAAAACTAGTTATTTTTATACTAATTTGGGGTCGGGGAATCCGAATCTGAAAGAATTAGGCGGCGGCAAGCAATATTAACTGAATTACAGGACTTTAAAAATTTTTATACACATACAGGAAAATAGCCATTTTGGAAGCATTTTGATTCCTAGAAAATCAAACTAGTTATTTTTATACTAACTATGGGCCGGGGAATCCGAATCTGAAAGAATTAGGCGGCGGCAAGCAATATTAACTGAATTAAACGACGTTAAAATTTTCTATACACACACACATGAAAATAATCATTTCGGAAGTATTTTGACACACGTAGTACAAAGATCATAGAAAAACAAGATAACATAGATGTTTTTACCACACAAAATTAAGTGTTGCCATTAAGCAGTAATATTAATAAGGTAAAATAACATGTTTATATTTTAAGTACTTATTTTTTATAAATTATAAATTTTACTCACTTTTGTATCACAAACCATGTTACATAAACCCGGCGTAGCTGCTAAACTACTTGAAAACAGGGATGTTTTTTTGCCGTGACGCGAGCAGGCGGTATAAAGGGGCACAAACCATGTTACACAAACCTAGCGTAGCCGTTAAACTACTCGAAAACAGGGATGTTTTTTTGCCGTGACGCGAGCAGGCGGTATAAAGGGGCACAAACCATGTTACACAAACCTAGCGTAGCCGCTAAACTACTCGAAAACAGGGATGTTTTTTTGCCGTGACGCGAGCAGGCGGTACAAAGGGGCACAAACCATGTTACACAAACCTAGCGTAGCCGCTAAACTACTTGAAAACAGGGATGTTTTTTTGCCGTGACGCGAGCAGGCGGTATAAAGGGGCACAAACCATGTTACACAAACCTAGCGTTAGGTTAGGTTAGGTTACGGATTTTTAAGACTACGAATTTTCATACTTTTGGTTTAAGAATACGGCCGTTGAGATTTACTAATTAATTTACAACATAATATACAACAACATTTCAATCACTCTCCTAATAAAGCAGCTGCTTGTGTTTAGGAGAGGACAACTAAAAAAAAAAAATTTCATTTGTTTAAATGAAAACAAAAAATATTAGTTATTCAACAAATAACATTAGTGATTTTATGAGAAGATACCTTAGAATCATAGTTCCATGGGAGATACAGATAAAAGTAATAAATTAAAGGTTAGTTAATAAATGATTTGAAGTATTGATAAGGCAAAAAATATTTCTACATATTCAATACATATTTCTAAATACAATATACAATAAGTTAAGTCATGAGGTGGTACTAGAATATTTTAATTTAATTTTTTTATAGTAGATAGTCGTAATTCATCGGGTTAATGTGTTATGTGAGGAATTATCGTGTCGGAAATTATTGATATAGGGATAAATATTTTTGAGAGCTGGTAACACTGCCGGCACATGTTTTTGTATATTCCTTGTTTTTCTATGATCTTTGTACTACGTGTGTCAAAATACTTCCGAAATGATTATTTTCATGTGTGTGTGTATAGAAAATTTTAACGTCGTTTAATTCAGTTAATATTGCTTGCCGCCGCCTAATTCTTTCAGATTCGGATTCCCCGGCCCATAGTTAGTATAAAAATAACTAGTTTGATTTTCTAGGAATCAAAATGCTTCCAAAATGGCTATTTTCCTGTATGTGTATAAAAATTTTTAAAGTCCTGTAATTCAGTTAATATTGCTTGCCGCCGCCTAATTCTTTCAGATTCGGATTCCCCGACCCCAAATTAGTATAAAAATAACTAGTTTTATTTTTTAGGAATTTCGCCCATAAACCGAACTTTTTCCACCTTAAGTCCTAAAAACCCCAGTCTCCCACAGTCTCCAAAGTGAAAAATATTTATTTTAATCCAGTACTCAAATCAGTTTTGCCATTATACCTAGAAGCATTTTTTGTCAAAGTAGTAAATTCATTTAAAAGACCAGTGGCGTTCCAAAATCCACTGGCGTACCAAACTCCATTGGCGTGTCATTGTGGCCAGCTCCCTATTATATTTAGTTTATGTAAAAACGTCTAGTACATTTGGTCCTTCGAGTCGGATCTACACATAACACGCCTTCAGTCTTACCCAGTGGAAATGCCGTCTCTTCGCAGTGGCCGTAAGACCCCGACATCTTCCGAAACATCACTGTCTAAACCTAACGCCCCGGGAATAAGCCGAAACATGCCAGTGGCACCCCGTCGGACCCCGGGCCCACGCACCGTAGACACCGATGAGACGCCATCCAGCGGAACCCGCCACGATCTATCTGGTGTGAACCCTGCCAGGAACCCCGACCTCATCACTCTTGACCAACCTGCTCCAGAATGTGTCGCCGAGAGCCTCCACGGATCCAACAGTAAAAGCAGCGAAACAACTTCTGAATCAACTGAAGACTCCCTGCGATTGCTGCGCCGAGAGATGCGTATTCGGGACAGACGTCACGCCAAGCAGACAGCCAATCTGCTCGCAGCCCTGAACGCTGCAACACGCCAAGCAGTCAACCAACCTACCCAGGAGCCCGCACCAACCAGCCCGACTCTGCGAGCCAACCTTGGTCAGGCAGTAATTCAAACCCAGGCACCAACAGGCCCGTCTACGAATGAGATCGCAGCGAGATATGCCACTCAAGTACACAAGCCAGCTGAAGAGTTTGCAACGAGAAATGCAACTACTCAAGTGCATGCACCAACCGGCCCTTCTGCTAATGAGTTTGCAACGAGATATGCCACTAAAATGGACACACCAGCCGGTCAGCCTACCAATGAATTTGCTGTAACCGATCCAACCGGATACGCCGCCGCCGTCACCCAAGAGTACACACTACTGACGAGCCCTGCGAAGAACATCCCTACGGCCGAATAGAGCCATATCGGACCCGAGCGCCCACTTTACAACACATGAAACGTATCATGTTCGTATGAAATGTAGCCTTGCGGCAGAGCAGAGACCAGGGCTCAGGATAATGGGCCAAGTAGTTATCTGTCATGTAGGTAGGGTTTTCAGTCAAATAAAAAGAAGATGAATTTTACAAAACTATATTGTAGCCAATCAAAAAAAAAACAAACATGAGAGTGCAAATTTCATACCAATGAAAGGTTAGCATTAAATTTATACCAATGAAATATAAGAATACAAAACATAAACATACCAGATGGACTCCGGAAACACTCTAACCTAACTAAAAGAAATCACGACGGATGACGTCCGCGACGATGCTTAGTGGAGAGAAGACAATTCCAGGCTCATTAACCGGGGACGTCGCGCCATCCCGAAATCCAAGGTCATCCTTCTTAGGAAGAAGGCTGCTACGCCTCCAAGGAGTGCACCCAGCCCCGGGCCACCCCAACACGCTCCATAAAGGAAACACGCGGTCCCAACCGATCTCCAAGACCTGCGTCTCTCGGCAAATCCGTCATCCGTCCGTGTCTCCACGACGCGGGGTCACAAAGGCATATTCTGCCAGCTCAAGGACCAATCCTTTTTTAAAGTTTGTTTCCAGAACACAATTGCACAAAATGGCCAACTGCCAACCACGGAAAAAGTGGGAATCACATAACCACTCAAAAATACTGCCGTACACGAACTTCTCGTGTTACGCAAAATACACCCCGCGTCTTTATAAGATAGGATCGACTTCGATTTACATGATATAATCCAATTGAAACACGTTTACAGTGAGTGCCTAATTCACGCACAGCTAGCCCATAGCTGCCCGGGAGGAAGTCACCATAAACAAAAGAGCTCCTGTCTTTTCCAAAAATTACCAGTGTCCAAAAAAACACCATAGACAAAAAAAACAAATAGGCAAGAACTGCACTAGTCACATAATTATTTATGTGACAATTCCCCCCTTCCCACGAAAATGTTTGCCCTCAAACATGAAAAACTAAGTCCACAAACTAACTAAACTATGAGTCCATCAGGTATCTAAAAATTGATAACATAACATTAATTAGTAATTAAAATAACAACTTAGAACTAAATTTCTTAAAGGTAAATCTCTTAAAATTAAATTTCTTAATAATAAAGAACAAACAAGAAAAGAAAGGCACGAAAACAAGGAGTCAACCATCATCTACTAAATTAAACAAAGTTTTGAATTTACTTTTAAAAAAAAAAAAGAAGACCTGTTGTTTTCGTGTCAATTTAACAAGATTTATACTTATAAAATACTCAACATTTTATATTTTAAGAAAAAACACAACCAAATAAATTGTAGAAAAGAAAAAAAAATTTGATCACTTTTCCTTATACAGGAAATAAAGGCCAATTTGGCTTCACTTTTTAGGGTTAAACAGCCCTCACTCGCACTGAATTTACGCTATATTTGAATAGCAAAAAAAAGTAACCTATCTAACTAAGTCCATCCGGTTTAACATTCTTAAGATAAAACTTAAAAATAAACAAATACTTAAAATTAAAGAAGCCTAAATTAAGAAAATAACTATATAAATATACATTTTTCAATCAGAACAATGGAGTTCAATGTTGGCAGAACTAGGACACAAGAAAATACTTTTCTGTGTTATAAGTAATATAGAATCAGTATACAAACTGTCTATCAGACGTGGGCAGAGTAGGGATCTTACATTGGATCATCTAACTGTCATTATTGAACCAGGATTTACAATTCCGAAGAAATACCTATATGTAAAAAGGTCGTCAAACTAGAATAATATTTAAATTATCCAATTTTCAAAAATCAAATCAGGTCAGGTTTTATAAAACAATAAATACCTGCCAATCAAGGTGGTCAGATTAGGATTTACATAACACAATACCTATCTATCAGATCATGACAAAAGTCAATTGGTACTTAACAGCAAAACAGAAAGTTAAGCTCGCAGCTTAGGATATCCAAAAATCCATAAAACAACCTGCATCAAAAACTCAAAAGGGTGACATTGTTTGTAAAAAAAAAATGAGACCACGGAAATACCCAAGCTGGCATCCCTTAAAAAAAACACTCCACGAGTGCACAAAAGTCAGCATTTCTTGTACAAACAAAACAAAATGTGTGATCAACTATGGCTTTCAGTGAGTTGACACTATTCGAGGTGTGATCAATTCAAAATTTTAATGAATGACACTAGTAATACTTAATTTAAAGTTTAATAATGATACTAACAGTAAGATATTAATGTTTATATTATTTAGAGTTAAAACTATACAGAACAGACTTAGACTTAAAAAACTATACAGAACACACTTTCCTGTATTAGAGGCAAAGCGATAATTCCAAAGGAATTAATTATTAGTTAAGCACGCCGAAGCAGTACTAACTTTGTTAGAGACAAAACAACTTTCTTATGAACTAAGATTTATATAAAGAACTTTTAGGAAAGCTATACCATACTTAAACTTATGAAATACAAAATATCAATAATAAAACTAACAGAACTTTTGTGCATCAGAAAGGTGCTCAAGTCTCTGAAACACAAAATTCCAAAATATTCCTTCTCAAGTTCTCTGGAGGTTCCATGGGCAATGGGCAATAAAAGAGCCTCCAGTGGACTAAAGAAAGAAGGGCATAAACTTAAAAATAATAGCATTACAACTAAATCCGTTAAACAGACGGAACAAGGAATGAAATCAGTGTGTGTGACTCATGTGAACAAGTATATTATTACCAAAATATTCATACTTTTAATAATGCAAAAAAACTCGAAACTAGTATATGTTATTATTAACAGAGAAGGTAAAGTAACGAAGGAAAGAAAGACTTAACTAACAAAATTTGGGCGCCAGTGACCACAAGGATCACATTCCAGTTTACCGAGGGTAAATAAACGGTTTATCGTCAATGAACTAGAATTAAGTGTCTGTACTGAGCACAAGATTTGGAGGTACCAAACTCCAAATCATTAGATCAGAACAATCACAAAAGAAACAAATGTAATAATGTGAAGGGTTGGTAGGCCTGCACACTACAACATTGGCCTCCTTAAAAGAAAAAAAAACTAATCTATCCGAACAATATCTTTCACGTGAAAATTACCTACAGTTCTACCTTGCATATCTGCCAATGTGTACACTAAATCCGAGACTCTACTTTTTATAACATTACGAACGAATCTAGGTGCCAACTTATGGGAAAAGTAATCCGGACCACTGGATTGAACAAAATTCTTCCTCCAAATGACATCACCTACATTATAAACCACGGATTTACGGCGTAAATTATAATGTTGGGCATTCTTTTTAAAGGCCTGTATTAATGCATTTGAAACTTGTTCGTAAATAGGAACTAAGTCTTCCAACTTTTTTGCAAATTCGGCTCTAGACTGATCCAAAGGTACGTCCACGACACTAGAAGAAACATTAATTTTGTGTAAATTGCCGTCAACAATTTGTTCCCTGCCGTGCATAAGGAAAAAAGGCGTGAAACCTGTTGCAAAATTAACAGTATTATTCAAGGCTGACTGAATCTGAGGCAGAAATCTGGACCAATTACGATGGTCAGACTCGGTCAAGATAGACAAGGCAGTCCCGATAGTTTGGTTATACCGCTCAACTACATTATTTTGCGGGGTGTAATAGGCGTTATAAAAAGGCATTGGAACATTATAATCAGCCAACAATTGTTTGAACTCTTTTGAAACAAATTGTTTACCATTATCACACACCAGGGTTTGTGGAACACCGTGGACTAGAAAAATAAATTGTTCAACATTTTTTACAATGCTTTTAGTAGTAGCATTTCTGAGTGGAAAAATCCATGTATATTTGGAAAAAACGTCAACAACCGATAAAATGTACATAAAACCCGCGTAACTACGTGGAAGAGGTCCAACAAGGTCGATAGACAACATTTGCATCGGTCTGTTGACTATTTTTGGATTCGTAGAAATACCAGCCGGCGCAGATGTATTTATTTTATGTGCCTTGCACGTTTTACACTTATTAACAAACTTTTTGACGTCATTATACATACCCGGCCAAAAGTAACGGAGTTGAACTTTCTTATACGTTCTGAATACACCGGGGTGGCAAGAGTTAATAGATTCGTGTTCTTTACTTAGAATAGCGTTGCGGTCTTCAAAAGGCACAACCAGCTTCCAGGCTGTATCCTCTTGCAAAGCGAAACGAGATTTAGAATGTCGAAATAAACAATTATCTTTAATTTGGAAGTTATTGAAACGTTGGGGATTATTCATACAATTGGAAAACAAATTATTATACCAACTATCCGAAGTTGTAGGCGAAGAATCTATGGCAGCAACAGTAAAATCGTCTTTACGAGAAAGAACATCTGGAACAGTATTTAATTTACCCTTTCTGTGCACCACATCAAAAGAATATTGGGAAAGACGCGTAGACCAACGTGCAAGCCTACCAGTTGGATTGGACAACGAAACCAACCACTGCAAACTGGAGTGATCCGTCACTACTGTGAAATGAACTCCTTCTACGTAAGGCCTGAAATGATTGACTGATTCTAATACCGCAAGGAGTTCGCGCTCCGTAACGCCGTAATTTCGTTCGTGAACATTTAAGCACCTAGAGAAAAAAGAAACAGGATGTTCTTCACCGTCAAACACCTGAGTAAGCACGCCGCCGATCCCAACGTTGCTCGCGTCCGAATGGATAGTAAAGGGCAAAGAAAAATCAGGGCAACTAATAACGGGAGCAGAAGTTAGGGCTTTTTTTAATTTTTTAAACGCGTCTTCCGCTTCTGGAGTCCAAGAAAAATTACTTATTCCCATTCTAGAACCAGTGAGTTTTGTCAACGGGGCTGCAATAGTAGAGAAATCTTTGATAAAACGCCTATAATAACCGCAAAGACCTATAAAAGCTTTAATTTGCTTCGAATTCTTAGGGGTAGGGTAAGTACGAATACATTCTAATTTAACGGGGTCTGTACGAAGACCCTTCGCGTCTACGATATAACCTAGATATTTTAACTCTTCTTTACAAAACTCGCATTTTTTGAGGTTAACTGTTAGACCCGCATCTCTTAATCGTTCGTAAATTTTATTCAAAATCTTCAAGTGTGACTCAAAATCTTCCGAAATAACAATCAAATCATCGAGATAACAAAAGACGTTCTCGTCGAACTCAGGACCAAAAAGAGCATCCACAAGACGCTGCAATTCGCTAGGAGCATTCTTAAGACCGAATGGCATCCTCACAAATTCAAACAGACCATGGCCTGGTACAACGAAAGCCGTTTTAGGACAGGATTCCTTATCTAAGGGAATCTGCCAAAATGATTTGCTCAAATCTATCGATGAAATAAAACGAGCACCCCTTAGTTTATCTAAAATACGTGAAATGTAAGGGAGGGGGTAGGAATCTGCCAATGTGACGCTGTTCAAGCGCCTCGAGTCCAAACAAAACCTGACAGAACCATCCTTCTTAGGAACAATCAAAACTGGGTTTGACCAAGCTGAACGGGAACGGCGGACAACACCTAAATCCAACATTTCTTTTAATTGTGCTTCTAATTGTTTCTGGCGAGTTTGAGATAAAGGATAGTAACGCTGTTTAATAGGATCCCCTGTTGTATTTATTTTATGACGTACTAAATGGGTTTTACCTAAACCACGTTCTTCGAAAGAAATTGACTTAAACTTAACTATAACCGAATTTAATTTGAGATTTTCTTGGGGGGACAGCAAGGAAGCTGATGTTAATTTGCGAACCTCACCGACAACCTTCCCAAAATTAACATTGCTGTCAACTTTTGGAAACAACTGAGGGGCCACGTCGAATTGCTTCCAAAAGTCTACTCCCAAAACAATTGAAGAGGACAGCGACGGTATAACGAAAAACTTAATATATTTCTTAATATTATTATACAATACTAATACTCGCATAGTACCAATTATATCCTGACGTTTGCCATCCGCGGTGGTAACGTAGGAATCTAACTTATTTAACTTATACCCTAAACTTATGAAAAAATTATAAACAGAACCCCCGAAACAACTGACAGATGCTCCACTGTCTAAAAGTCCTGAAAAAACCAAATCCTTAATTTTAATATTAACATGTGGTCTAACATCTCGTCCACAATCAGCTAACGGCACACATGCGTCCATGTTGCGCGTGGTAAACTTAGATATATTACTAGGAACTGACGACGATCTTCTGTCATCCTTGTGCACAGAACGCAAAAGATCGTCGGCTAGTTTTTTGAATTATATTTATTTGATTCATTATGTTTAAAATTATCCTTTTTCCATTTTTGACAAAATTGTTTCGTATGCCCCTGTTCCTTACAGTAGAAACAATTAAAAGTTTTCTTACTATTGAAAGCAGAACTAGAAGAAGACGCTCGTGGAGAATAGGAAGCCTGATTATAACTACCACGTTGAGAATACGAGCCTTGAGCTTGTGGCTGGTGCGACGGTTGCGGGCTCCGATGAGGATACGAGGTTTTAGGAAAAGTAACTCGCGAAGAAGAATTAAAGTGTGGTGCTGGTTTGTCTACTGAAAGCTTTTCAAATTTACTGCACACACTTACTAAGGCTGAAAGATTCTTTTCCGAGAAATAAGCAATGGCTAAGGCGTATTTAGATTGGAGACTGTCACAGACTAAGTCCACCAATTGTTCTTCAGAGAGTGGAACATCCAATCTTAAGTTTGCTAACTGAACATCTTCAACATATTCTACTATAGGTTGGTTAAATTTTTGCTTCATAGCAAACAAAGCTTTTAAAGCTTCTGTTTGATTGGTACAAACGTCAAAACGAGAAATGAGGAGCTTCTTCAAGGTTGACCAAGACAAAGAATCATCAAAAATAGTTCTATACCAGGAAAGAGCTCTTCCCTCCAGGAGGTCAGGGAAAGAGGTAACAACTGAGGACAACTCCACCTTCCGGCATCTGGATAATTCTTCTATGCGTAAAATGAAATCCCTGATATCCGAGGAACCAGAAAATTTTAAACCCCAAGAATGGACGGACGAAGAAGAAGTTGGAGGAGAAGACGATTGGTAATAATTATTAATTACGGTTGTAGTCTTTTCTAAACTAACTGTATTATCGTTACCTATATTCATATTGGAACCACTTCCTGTACTATCATCACCTATATTCATATTGGAAGCACTCCCCTCTTTCAAACTTTTATTAAAAGAGCGAGCCTGTTCGCGCATACTTGATAATGTAGCTTCCGGAACGATGTTACGATCCGTTAACAATTTTATCATTTCTTCCTGGTTACCCCATTAATGTCGGAAATCGCCATTTTTAAAGAATAAATAAAAATTTTAATTTAATTTATAATTAAATTATTATTCTCAAATAATTATTTGAAAATAAATGTAATAATAGGATTAACCAAACTGCTATAATTAATTATTTATTTGTAACACGTCAATTACCAAACACCCTGTACGTATGAACTGGAAAAATAGTCATTGATTTTCAATAACGACAAAGCCATTTATAATTTATTTAAAATCACCTTAGAATGCAGTAAATATTTAAAATAATAATTATTTTTTACAACATACGTTCCACGAATTCCCTTTATATGTATGAAGGTATAAACGGACACAAATGCGAACAAGAATAGTGCCGTTACTATATTCTCCCAATATTTTAGTAACCGCAAGCTTATAATAAACAATTATTTATGATAAATGTCTGTCACAAGTCGTCCTATGTTTAAAAAACAAAAGTAATGTATTTAATAATGAACTACCGCGGCTTTGTAAGTAAACAATGCACATAACCTGACAAATGTCAACAAGAATTGACAGCTCGGCTCCGATAAACCATAACATAGATAGCTGACAGTTAAAACAGAATTGCCAGTAAACAGAAAAAAATGTTCCCAACAATATTTCGGTTATCATCTCTAGAGATATTATGAATGAATTTTGTGTTTAACATTATCTTAATGGCAACACTTAAAGTTGGTGTCACTATAATTACATGCCTTACGAAAAGGTAAACAAACAATAATATTCACACAACAAAATTTTTTTTTTTTTTTTTTATTAGAAGAAAAAAGTTATAAAATATTACAGGAAATCAAGTAAAAAAATAAGATATTACAAAAAAGAAAAGTCCCAATAAACTACTTTTAAGTAGTTTGTCAATGGGTGCTTTTACTTTGAAGTTTTTTTTTTTTTTTTTTTTTTTTTTTTAAATAAAACTTATAATGCAGTTAGACATTTTTGTGTTACGAGTACTACAAGAATGTTAATACAAACTTTTTCTTTCGGCGAGCCATTTTTCAATATAATATTTGTTCTTACATTATTTGTACATTTTTTAATTTTAGCAGGTAACATATTTAAGCATGTAGGTATCATGTAGTCCAGCGTTCTTTGTCCATATTTGTTTAAGTGCTTAGGTACGATTAGTCCTTCATTTAACGTAAATCGAGTATTGTAAGTGTGGTCCAGTCTATTTATGTATATAGGGCTATTCATATGCTGAAAAATAATTTTATGCCACAGAATTGCTCTTACTGAGAGAATTTTAAGATTCTGGTAAAGTACGGAACATTGTGTCTTTGCTCGTATAAACTTTTATGAGCTAATAATTTAACTAATGAATTTTGGACAGATTGAACATGATTAACATTTGTCTTACAGGAAAGTCCCCAAGCTGTAATTCCGTACCTGATAATAGACTCAGCTAATGATAAATAAATTATTCGAAGTGTGCATATTGGAACATAGAATTTAAGTTTATATAATCTATAACAATAGATCTCAGACGTTCACAGACTTTATTTATTTGTAAATCCCATTTGAAAAAGCAGTCAATAATTACACCTAAATAAACATATTCTTTAACCACTTCAATATTTTCGCATGTACACAATGCTGGGATACCAACATGTAAGCAATCTGAACCGATTGTGTGTTTATTTAGGTGTAATAATATTTGTCTTGGCATTGGGTGATCTAATATGTATCAATTTGGTTTTTTTTTGCATTTATGATTAAACCAGAGTCATGAGACCATTTCAAAAGCTCAATGTAATCCTTTTGTAAGAGTTCAATACATAATTTTAAATCACTGCGAGAAATCACTAGTGCAGAATCATCCGCATATACAAAGTGTTTTTACATGTTTAAAGATTGTACTTAATAAAAGATACATAAATGATATATAAAATTGGACCCTAATATGGAACCTTGAGGAACGCCAGTTAAAATTCTTTTTTTACTTAAAGTGTTCAATAGCTTTATTTTCATGCATCGGTTGTTCAAGTAATTTTCAAATAGTTTTAGGAGCTTTCCTCTTATTCCTATGATTTCTAGTATCTGCAATAATTTTCTATGATTAATAGTGTCAAATGCTTTAGAATAATCTATAAATAAAACTAATACATGATTTTTACTATTTAGTTCATTATTTATGAAACTGGCAAATTTTTGAAGTAGCATTTCGGTACCCTTTTTTTTCTGGAATCCATATTGATTTGTATCAATAATAGAAAAATCTTCTAAATATTTTATTAATTTCAACTGAATGTATTTTTCAAGAATTTTTTCGAGTGATGGCAAAATACTAATCGGTCTATAATTACCCAATAGAGTGTGATCACCTCCTTTATAAATGGGTCTGATAATACTACATTTTAAGTCATCTGGAATTTTTGCTTCAAATAAAATTCTATTTACAAAATGGGCTATGATTGGAGCTAAAATTATTATATGTTTTTTAATATCACTCATTCTGATATTATCAATTCCAGGAGAAGAGCTTTTAAGTTGCCGCACAATGCTTTCTATATCAGAAATTTTGGCCCTTGGTAGGTACATGCTTTGAGGCCTCTTCTCTGGTTCAAAAGCAGTTGTCCTGTAATTACATTTATGTAACATATTGCAAACACTGTCAGAGAAATAATCAACAAAATCATTAGTTACATTTTCTTTGGTCCGATCTTTCATCAAATATTTGGAGGCAACTTGGTCACAATTATTTTTACATTTCTTACCTAAAATTTGATTACACTCGTCCCATGTCTTTTTTGAATCTTGAAATAGATTTTTGAATTTGTCATTATAGTATGAGGTTTTTAATTTAAGTAACAATTTATTTAAAACATTTCGATAACACTTATATTCCTTTTCATAGTATTTATTTGTTGGGGCATTTTTCCAACGCTTATATAAATAATCCCTTTTTTTAATTTTATATAGTGCATCACTAGATATCCAATCATTTATGGCATAAGGTCGGCTTTTAGGTTTTTTGCTTATTATAATTGTGCTGTTTTTATACAATGATCATAACACAATGAGGTGTATTTTCAGAATGACACACAGAATCTCTGCAGAACGGTTAATGTTAGATATAAAACCAAATAAATGCACACACACCGATTCATCTCTGATTTCTCTAAATTTATCAGCAAAAGAACTGAAAATCCACCCCACATGACAGAAAAGTACGTTTCGGGCACCGAAAATAACTGATTTTACACGTTGGGCGCCACTGAAACGTATCATGTTCGTATGAAATGTAGCCTTGCGGCAGAGCAGAGACCAGGGCTCAGGATAATGGGCCAAGTAGTTATCTGTCATGTAGGTAGGGTTTTCAGTCAAATAAAAAGAAGATGAATTTTACAAAACTATATTGTAGCCAATCAAAAAAAAAACAAACATGAGAGTGCAAATTTCATACCAATGAAAGGTTAGCATTAAATT
Organism: Limnephilus rhombicus; assembly: GCA_929108145.2. NCBI lineage: Eukaryota > Metazoa > Arthropoda > Insecta > Trichoptera > Limnephilidae > Limnephilus > Limnephilus rhombicus. Next base: position 16,607,904 of record OV815292.1, on the reverse strand, counting down.
TATACCAATGAAATATAAGAATACAAAACATAAACATACCAGATGGACTCCGGAAACACTCTAACCTAACTAAAAGAAATCACGACGGATGACGTCCGCGACGATGCTTAGTGGAGAGAAGACAATTCCAGGCTCATTAACCGGGGACGTCGCGCCATCCCGAAATCCAAGGTCATCCTTCTTAGGAAGAAGGCTGCTACGCCTCCAAGGAGTGCACCCAGTCCCGGGCCACCCCAACACGCTCCATAAAGGAAACACGCGGTCCCAACCGATCTCCAAGACCTGCGTCTCTCGGCAAATCCGTCATCCGTCCGTGTCTCCACGACGCGGGGTCACAAAGGCATATTCTGCCAGCTCAAGGACCAATCCTTTTTTAAAGTTTGTTTCCAGAACACAATTGCACAAAATGGCCAACTGCCAACCACGGAAAAAGTGGGAATCACATAACCACTCAAAAATACTGCCGTACACGAACTTCTCGTGTTACGCAAAATACACCCCGCGTCTTTATAAGATAGGATCGACTTCGATTTACATGATATAATCCAATTGAAACACGTTTACAGTGAGTGCCTAATTCACGCACAGCTAGCCCATAGCTGCCCGGGAGGAAGTCACCATAAACAAAAGAGCTCCTGTCTTTTCCAAAAATTACCAGTGTCCAAAAAAACACCATAGACAAAAAAAACAAATAGGCAAGAACTGCACTAGTCACATAATTATTTATGTGACACACAGCAGGGTACCAGCATCAGCCAGCCTCCTCCGGCCAGGATTCCCCATTATTTACACCACCGCACACAGCCAATCAGACAGCATGGCACACCCGAGAATGGTTGCAGCATGGCAACGACCCACTGGCCCAGATCGCCTCTGTGATGGCAGAGGCGCTCCGCTCTTCCAGAACGTAAGATAACCCCCGCACATTAGAAGATGATTCAAGAATGGCTGCCCTCATCGCCAGGCAATCCACAGCAAACGATTTGCCTACCTTCTCCGGAGACCCCCTCGAGTGGCCCACCTGGAAGGCACAGTACGCTCAATCCACCGCCACCTGCCATATAACTCCGAGCGAAAATCTCATTCGGCTGCAGCGCGCCCTCAAAGGCAAGGCACGAGATACCGTGGGTCCCCTACTAATGGATCCTGCGCAAGTCCCATCTGATCGACACGCGCCATTCACCTAGAACTAGCCGCTTCACTGACTGCTGACTCGGCCATCATGGCCCTACAAAGAATGACCGCCCGCAGAGGACAACCAGCAGCCATGTACTCGGATACATGCTACTGCAAGCAGTGTGGCGCTCAAGCGTCGGCTGGGAACTCATTGCCCATTGAACCCATTGCCCAATGAACCCATTGCCCCTGAACACGCCCAGAGATGGACAGACTGGCTAAACCTGTTGCACACGAACAGCATCTCAATCCCGAGACGTTGCCTCTACAACAAACTAAACAACGTAACACTACACCTTTTCTGCGATGCATCGGAGCAAGCTTGCTGTGCCGTGGCCTACTTCACCGAAAAAATAGATGGATCCTTACGAGTAACATTCCTTGCAAGTAAATGCAAGGTAGCGCCACTGAAGCCTCTCTCCATTCCACGCCTCGAGCTTCAAGCCGCCCTCATAGCAGCGAGACTAGCCCAGACGATCCAAAAAGAAAGCTGATATCCCACACCTGCTTCTGGACAGACTCCACAACTGTACTATGCTGGTTACGCACCGACCCACGCGCCTACTCAACCTTTGTGGCAAACCGATTGGGCGAAATAGACGAACTAACCAACATACCCGACTGGAAATGGGTACCCACAAAACTCAATCCCGCTGACATAGGAACACGAGACTTAGAGGTGCCAGACTTAACACCAGAAGGAAGATGGTTTACTGGCCCAGCCTTTCTCACTTCCCCGGAGGGTGCGTGGCCAAAAGAACGGGCACCCGCCCACAGGCCTGACGACCTGACACTAGAAGTCAAACCTCACTACGTTGGCCTTGTGTCCACCAGGGGCGAAGCACTCCTATCAGTAGAGCGGTTCTCCTCATGGCACCGGCTGATTCGCTCCACAGCTTGGATCCTCCGATTTATCAGACGATGCAAGATGGGGCCCAATAAACCAGTAGAAGGCCCACTACTAGCCGAGGAGATAAAAGCAGCAGAACACAGATGGATCAAAAGGTCCCAGGAAGACGCCTTCACAACTGATCTACACATCATCCGACAAGGTCAAAAACTGCCTGCTGGCAGCCGCCTCAACTCCCTGAACCCCTTCTTTGGACCAGATGACCTACTACGAATGGGGACCCGACTATAAGCCTTGGAAAGAACAAAGAGTGTGGCCCGAACTCCCATAATACTGGACGGCGACGAATCCTACACTTGACTTCTGATCAGTCACTACCACAAAAAGGCGGATCATCCTAGTACTGAGAAAACAGTAGCAGAAATACTCGATCATTTCTTCATAATACGACTACGCACAACAAGCAGGAAGATAACGCACGCCTGCCCCACTTGCTTCATACGACGCAGCAAACCGACTCCACCTCTGATGGGCGCATTACCACCACCCCGCCTGATGCATCACGTCCGCCCATTCACACACTGCGGGCTTGACTATTTCGGCCCTATGGCTATCACGGTCGGTAGGCATCGAGAAAAACGATATGGAGCCATCTTCACCTGCCTCTCGACACGCGCCATTCACCTAGAACTAGCCGCTTCATTGACTGCTGACTCGGCCATCATGACCCTACAAAGAATGACCGCCCGCAGAGGACAACCAGCAGCCATGTACTCGGATAACGGGACAAACTTTCACGGAGCTGACACCGAGATGAGGGACGCCCTGCTGTCAATAAGTCAAGACGCCAGAATGATTGACGCAATAGCTACCCAGGGCATCGAGTGGCACTTCATACCATCACTAAGTCCGCACATGGGGGGAGCTTGGGAAAGATTAGTACGAGCAGTAAAGAAAGCCCTAAGCGCTACACTAAAGGAAAGAGCACCAAAAGAAGAAACGCTACGCACCGCACTTGCAGAAGCTGAGTTTGTGGTAAATAATCGTCCACTCACCCACATTTCAGTTGACCCACGTGATGAAGAACCTCTAACACCCAACCACTTTTTGCTAGGGTCAGCCGGGAAGCGCCCCCAATTATCCTTCTACGACAAAAAAGAAGAGGAAACATGCCTACGCCGCCAGTGGCGCATCGGACAACAACTTGCAGACACCTTCTGGAGGCGATGGCTGCGGGAATACCTACCTACCATGGCTGTCTGGCAAAAATGGCACCATCCAACTACACCAATTAAGAAGGACGACCTAGTGATCATCATGGATCCAGCACTGCCTCGAAACAGTTGGCCACGTGGCCGTATCATTGAAGCAATACCTGCAGCTGATGGACAAGTCAGAACTGCCCGGATCCAAACAAGCACTGGGATATACGTAAGGCCAGCAGTCAAATCGCCGTCATTCTGCCTGCCACGCCAGCAACTGATGAAACTGTACCCTCTGCGAAGACACCCGATTCAAAACTCAGATATCGGAAAAGGACACGCCCGACGAAGTAGCTGAGCACAGTCGAGACTGCACTGAGGGGAGTGTATCGAACGTGTCGTAGGAATCCGTGTGCATCGAACGAGTGCGCGAAAGCGTATGACAACCCTGGAAATTCAAGAATAGAATTTACGCTCCCACAGAGTACCATGCCGCCAGCACAACAATCTGAGAGCTGCTATTGGCTAGCGGAATAATGTGCATTTGGTGCCCCTTCCAAATGATTTGTCTACAACGCTATTATGTCCTTTAACTAACTAATCAATTGAAAACATAAATGAAATTGATAATGAATACATGCAGCAGCCTCATTGGACTGGAAAACACATCTGAATAACTACCTATTGCTTCCACAAGGGACTCCAGACAGCAATGATCAACGCCAAGGAAATGGCTGACTATTTACGTTACCCCCACCATGCGACCAGCCGAGCCACTATTGGTCAATTCTGAACAAAGGAAAAATCTGAATCGTAAATATTTACAACAGTTCATGTTCATAATACAAGACTAACTGCAAATGATGGACTTATAATTCCCAGATACCTAAATAAATATGGTCAAAGAACTCTAGAATACCTTGTTCCAATAATTTACAACATGTTACCCAACGCAATAAAAAGCTGTGAATTGAGTTTCAGAAGGAAATGTATGCTAAAAAAATGGTTAAGTGAAAGAACTTTTTTGTACTAATTTCTGTTATTTCCGCTTTTCGTTTTAATGTTTTTTTCCATTATTATTTTCTCTTGTCTTTTCTTTTATTTCTTTCATTTTCTCTGTTCTGTATTTCTTATAAATTTTATTAACAATTTTTTTTTTCATGTACCTGTATATTTTATGTACCTGTCTCTTCAACTTGGTCGAAGACCTGTCTCAATTTAAAAAAAAAGTAATTGTCAAAAGAACCCGTTGACAAACTGATATCAATCAGTTTAACGGGACTTAATTTAAAAATGTAAATAAATAATAAAGAAATTTTATTAACAAAAAAAAAAAAAAGCGAATTCATCTTCCGAAAAATTTGGAGCTCAATTTCGAGAAATTGGGAATAATTTGGATCAAGAAATAAACATCATCACCTAAAAATGAGTATATGCTACAAAACAACCCAAAAACTGACGTCTATCAGTGATTGTTGCACTTTAAGAAAAATATTTACAGCCTTACTAAAAAACCCAGTGAAAATTTTATTCAATTGACAAACGGCCGCGGATGTGAAAACATTACTAATTAAAAATTTGTTCTTTAAAAGAAATAAACATGGTTTCCACGGCCTGAGAGGGTAGTTTATCTCTGTTTTAACCATTGATGTCCGAACGATATTTGTAATTTTTCCATAGTATTTTGAATGTTCTATATATTTCTTATTTTTGAAGGTGTCATAAAAACAAATACCATTTATGAAAACTAGATAAAATTACCTTTTAGATTTGAGTATTTGAAATACACTTTAGCTTTCAAAAACTGCCATATTTTATGATTCAAACTCGGAAAAAAATGGAAAAAAATTTCCTCCCACAACATTTTTGACCAAAATGTAGAGAAATTTAAATAAAATCAAAATTTAAAAAACACAGTCCTTTTATGTAATAAATTTGGAAGGAAACTATCACCTCACTTTTTTATCGTGTATACAATAAAAAAATAATAAAAAATTTCAAAGTTTTTTTTATTGCCAAAAAAATAACTTAGAAATAATACCGAAATTTAAAACAGATTTCTTGCATCTCTAAAGACGTTAATTTTTTTGATACGTTTACGAACACATGTATTAGATTTTAATATTATAAAAAATTATCACTTTTAAGAAATTCTCTTAAAATAAAGATCTTAAAATGAAAATTTTATCTTCTAAGTAACCTATAAAAAACAATACTCTAACAGTTCAACTTTGAAAGTACGGCGTTTGTACAATAACTTGATTAAACTGATGTAAATCACACAAATAACATGGTAAATATATCAATTATGTGAACAGAAGAGTAAATTCGTCACTACAATAGAAATTATTAAGTAAAATCACAAAATTTTCGATATCCCGCCATAAAACACACCGAGCTGTTTTGTCATGTCTCGGGCCGACGAACTAATGCATAGGCGCGCCAATAATGCCCCTTGCGGAGAAAAATTAAAACACCATTGTTTCCTAGTAAATTAAAACCATATACAACGTTGTCACATCTTCAATGCGTTTTAACAGCGTGACCACGTAAGAAACGTTATAGGTAATAAAACGTGTTTTAGTGTATACGAGCTTTATTTATGTTATTGTAATAACACAGTTAATCGGTCGCCCTGTGGTTTTTTTTAGTAAGGCTGTTACTGTTTAAAATTGTACCTTATATCACATATGTATACTTGTACCTTTTCTTGTAAACACAAAAAAAATGATGTGAGGCTTTGGTATACTGAGTTGGTAAAATCTTGGCAAAAACTATCACACATAATTTTAACACAGCTGACTTCCAATCGTAGCGACCAGGGAAATTACCTAAAACAAGTACTTTAGAAAAATTAAGGAGGTTCTGTCCCTCAAAAGTACGACCTGAGTGTGCCCTATAAAAATAGAAGTCAAACCGGTAGGAAGTCAGTTCAAAACTATCAGCCAAGAAGAAACAATACTCAAGATACCAACAGTCTCCAAGTTCAAACCTCTTTTCAAGTGTTTTAATCAGTCTTAGACTCAGTTTACCTCTCCCAGTATCCCAGTAACCTTAAGTCCTAAAAGTCTCCCACAGTCTCCAAATATTTATTTTAATCCAGTACTCAAATCAGTTTTGCCATTATACCTAGAAGCATTTTTTGTCAAAGTAGTAAATTCATTTAAAAGACCAGTGGCGTTCCAAAATCCACTGGCGTACCAAACTCCATTGGCGTGTCATTGTGGCCAGCTCCCTATTATATTTAGTTTATGTACAAACGTCTAGTACAAATAGTAAGCTCCTACTTTATAAGGAAATAAATCTTAAATTGGAATTCGAAAATATACATATTCCTATGGCCTATGGGTAAGCTATCAAGAGGATGGTGAAATACTTCCATATGACAGTAATAATTAGTTAACTTACAGGTACGGACTCCGTGGCAGTATGTCCATATACTACCTCGGCCGCAATGATGGCCAGGACCCTTTCCTCCAACGGAGTCAAGGGCTGTGCCTGGCTGGGGCCACCTCCGCTCTTCATCATCTCCGATCGCAAGCCAGATGATTTTTTTTACGCCATTTCTCTGATCCCTCCATGTCTGAAATAAAGAGATATTTTTGTACTACAGAAAATATAATAAAATTCAAATTATATCAATAAAGAATGTAAATATAAATTTTTTATTTCAATCTGTAATCCAATTGAAGTCCGTACCTCGTTGCAATAATAGAAACATAATACAGTGAAACCCTCTTAAGAAGTTTTCCAAGGGACCGAAAAAAACAAACTTCTTAAGCAGGAAAACCTTATATGTGGGATAAATTGGACCAATTTTAGGTCAAGGGACCGAAAAAACTGAACTTCTTAAGCCACGAAACTTCTTAAGAGAGAACTTCTTAAGAGGGTTTCACTGTAGTGGTAATAATATAATGAGTGCATACCTATTACCACTTATCGCCACTCTTCGTGCACCCCAGCTCCATAGCATTCAGGTCGACCGCCAGGGAACACCACACCAATTCGTTATTGATGCAGCCATCGTTTCCCTGCTGCCGCCCCGAAGTCATTGTCGGTCTCTCTTCCAGCCGACTAATCATCATCTCCAGATGCCCGCTCGTCGCACGGCTCCTACTAGACATCTGTTGAAGAAATAGGAGCTTAATTTAAAAAAATTGTTTCGTTAAATTAACTTACATATCTCGATGGCAAATCTACATCTGTAGAACAATTGAATATTTGGGGACGAAAAAACCGCTAACCGCCGCACTTTTAGGCAAAGATTTTGAAAATTACACTTCAGTTCAAAAATTAGTACTTACAAGAAACAACTATTTACGTACAAAAAAATAGGTTTTTAGGTTAATTTTGACAAACTACCCAATTCATGCGAATTTGAATTGAAACGAAATTTTGGAAACGTCAAATCCTTGGTATACAACTTTAAACATACATTAGTGGATAAATAATCATGCATTTTTACAGTATTTCGTGTTTTAAACTACTTAAAACCGGCGAACTTAGCATTGAAAAGGCAATTGACATTTTGAAAACCATAGAAAATTACACAAAATTGCACAAATCTATGCACAAATCTGACAGCACATCTCGTATGATATCGTTCTCGTATCACAATAATTAGGGAATCGCACGGCAGAAAAAGATATTTTTTGATAAAAATATCTTTTTTGCTGTTTCCAGATTTTCAATTAAGTTTCGCTTATATTGTCTTCTTTTAATAAAATAAAATAATTGTTTTTAATAAAGTCATTACAGATTCTTTATTTTCTTATTTGTATTCTCAATAAAAGTTTACAGAAAACATGTTTTTTTAATCCTTCAAATCATTACTGCATCGAGTAAGGCCATCCGCTCATGAGAAACTGAAAAAAACCAGTTGGCGATTCAATCGCTATCCACAGGAAAGGAACTTGTGAATTTCATTGGCGGTCCGCACACATGCAACTTGTTAAAGACCAGTTGCCAAGGGCGATGCGCATAAATATACCAATCCCGCGATGCGGTGACTAGCAGTGCTGGTTGCCGCGTCCAGTGTGTTTCATGGTAGCGGCTCACGACCTTTCAAGTTTTCGAGTAATTTGCGATATGTCAGATCAGAAAAATATTAATTTTGTTTATTAGGTTGATAAATTGAGCTGTGCCATGAATTAAGTTGCCAATCAGTTTTCGGTTTCTCCATTAGCGAAGGCCCTTAAGAATGTCAATCTACACAGTTATAGAAACAACCTGCAGAAATACTAACATGCATCATGCTCTTTCTCGTAGGTGGCGTAGGCGCTGGCAGAGGAGACAAACTGCCACCTGCCACACAACTCTTGCTTCGTTAACATTCATGCATGCTTACCTGTTATTTAAATTAATGACCGACTGAAGGTTCGGTTTCGGTTTCGGCAGAAAATCTGTTGAACCTTCCGCCGCACCAAAACTCTGTGTTTGTGAATTATTGCGCATCGTTTGGCTGACTTCGTGGCTCGTGTGTAATGTTAGTGTTGATTATTGACAAATTTTAGTTCCAAGAAGTAGTTTACTTGTTAATTTTTAAATATTAGTTTTTATAAATTTTGTTTGTTTTATAGCAGTAATCAAAATAATAATTATTTTTTCACATACTTCAATTAGTGTTTTTTTTATTTCATTTAACATGTGTAATAACTATGTGTGACTCCCCAGATTGTACGTTCTGTGGTCTAGATGTGGGAACTTTAGATCACATATTTTTTGCTTGTCCCTCTCTAAATAAATATCCTCTCTTCTACCAAGCCTTATCTAAAATTGCCTCTCCTTCCTTCAACATTTCATCTCTTCTAAGTCTGAACTCGACTCCAATCTTCCATTTAATTCTGAAATTTGCTCATTTAAATAAAATTAATATATAATTTCATCTTTCCTTTCTCTATAATTTTAAATGATGGCCTAGAACACCCTTGAAGGGTGAAAGCCAAAAATAATTGAAAAAAAAACATGTGTAATAAGAATGATGGGATTGTAAACGCAATTAAAATTAAAATACTTCATTAATGAGGTCATTCCCTTATAATGTAAGTGTTGATTATTGATAAATTTTGGTTTCAAGAAGTAGTAAACATGTTTTGTTAATTTTTTTGTTATTTTTTTTTTGTTATTAGTTTTTGGGGTATTATGCCGTTTTGCGCTACCTCCTTCTTTAGCCAACGTTCCGGACAGCGTTGCAGTGTCATGATGATGGACACTGCAACGCTGTCTGAAACGTTGGCTAAAGAAGGAGGTAGCGCAACACGGCATAATACCCCAAAAACTAATAACAAAATAATTTTTGGCCGTGAAAATCTAAAATCGTATGTTCTTTTATTTTGTTTTACAGCAGAAACATTAAAAAAAAACAAAATTTCACGTACTTTAATTACTGTTTTTTTATTTCATTTAATACGTTTTAACTGTCAAATTTCAGTAAACAATAGATTTTTATCATATCTAAAAAAGTTTTGGCCAAAACTGAGACAGGTACTGAAAATTCGGTTTCGGTTTCGGCAGAAATTCCTGTTTCGGTCGGACACTAATTTAAATTCTTGACACGTCCCAGCTCACTTCCTTGATTCGCCTACAAGTTAGTATAAAAAAAAGTGTTAGTATATAAAAAAAAGAGTGTTTGCAGTAAAACTCAGTACATTTTTTAACACAGCTTATTTATTTAAAATACTTTCAAACATAATACAAACATGTGCATAGTTTTGGTGTTATAAATTTCATCTAAAGTTGGTTTGCTAAAATTATTTAATTCATATTGAAATAATTAAATTAATTGGTCAGTATAATAATTTAATTACAAAAAAATGTAATCGCTCTAATCCATTGACCCCAAAAACCTCCTGCAAGGCGGGCTTGCATCTCAAGGGTTAACCTAAAACAGCGCATCTGTGACATCTGATGATAAAATCTAAAATGCTAAACATTCTCTAGATAATGATGCTTTTATGTCACAATATTGGCAATGTTGTGTTTGTAATTATTTTCCCTGATATAGTTATCTAAGCAGCCAGCAGCCATTTAATTTCTTCAAAAGGGCGTTGAAAATGCAAAGTCATCTTTCATCTCCCTGAGTGCTTTTGAGGGCTATAAGTTATAAGTACATAATATATAAATACATTAAAAAATCCGAGTGTGCAATTCACACGCGTGGTGAGACTATTAAACACTGCACAAAGAGGAGACCAAATATTCTATCTCATTCTCTCGCTGGCTAAATCCTATAGATGTATGTGTTCGTCTCTTTTTACTGTCACTTTTTCATTTCAAATCACAACGGTGCTAAAGAAGTTTTCACTCCAAAAACATTATTTTTTTGTCCCCGACATTGCCATCGTATGGCCATTCAGCGCCATTTTGTTATTTTTGACATCTGGAAGGTTCCTGTTAAATGCTACTCTAGGACTCTAGGCGCCTTTCAGCTTTGTATAAAATTGTAATAAGCCGATAAGCTTAACATGAGAGTTGTCCTCTTCTGCTGATCACAATTGGCATTTAACCTTTCAAATGTAAAAAAAAAAAACAAAATGGCGCTGAATGGCCATGAATTTTTTGTAAAACAACTCGGCCTTAGATTTAGTACATCAATGTAGATTTCCTATTTTTGGTACAAAATTAATTCAGGGGTAAGGGCCAATTTTATAGCTTAATAATTCAGGGGCCAATGGGTTAAAGAAATTTTTGTAATACAAGAGTCTTTCTAATGCATAATAATAATAATAAAAATACATGTCATAATACAGTCGATTCTGCTTAATTGGGACCCGGGGGAACCCAAAAATTTTGTCCCAAATAAGCGGCTGTCCTAAATTAGCAAAGTTAGTGATACATTTTTTTTTTACTAAGCTTCTTATATGCAGCATACAATTACATTTATTAAACGGCTTCAAAAACGAGGAGGTTCTCAATCTGACTGTATTTTTTAATTTTTTTTTTATGTTTGTTACCTCAGAACTTTCGACTGGGTGAACCGATATAGATGATTCTTCTTTTAAAATTTGAATTAAGTATATGCGCGACAAATGGACAAATAACTCAATATCATGCCAACCGATTTCCATGATTCTTTTTTTATTGGAAAGGATGTACTTCAAGGGTAGTTTGATGAGAGTTTGGTTAGGTTCTGATTATGGGATCCATGACAAAAGTAACGGAGCTCTTCATTTCTTAGGAGCAAATTTACGATACTCAGCCGAATCTTTTATAAGCTATCCGGATCTTTGAGTCACCTACCGTAACGTTGTTATGGTCAAGTAATGTCTGTCTCATATGAGCAGCACGTTTAGTAGGTCTACCCATATTCAGACAAATTAGTTAGTGTACTTCAGATTCACTAAAAATAAAAATATAAACAAAATTTTTAATAAAACAAAAAAATGCACTAAAAAGTAAAAAAAAAAATTTCATATTCTTCTACAACTTAATAATCAACTTACTTTTTCTACTCATCAATATGTAGGTACGATTGTTATTTTTGGAGTCGGTGTAAAATAAATATTATTAGGAGGTCCCCCTTCACTTTCCTGTTTTTTTTTTCTTCACTTTATTAATTACATGTAACCCAATCCCGAAAAAATTGGCGTCCTCTCTCTTTACCCATGTCGCATACCACTCGCCCACCCTACAGTAAAATTCGTTTACCGAGACACGTTTTGCAATTGGCTTTAGATTGGATTGGTCCCAATTAATCGGAATGGTGTCCTAGATAACCGAAATGATTTATCAATTTCTTTATTTTCTTTCTTTCTGTTACTTGGGTTTTGTACCAAATAAGTTGCTGTCCCGATAAACTAGTACACCAATTAAGCAGAATCGAGTGTACATAAATATATGTAATACAAGAGTCTTCGTAATATATAATAATAATAAAAATACATTTCATAAAATTATTTTTAAGGCACTTTGGAGAGAGTAAAAAAAAAGTGGCCAAGATTGGGATGCATTCCAGAAATTGAAATTTAAATTGTCGTCAAATGCCCAATCAGCGCCATTTTGTTTTTTGACATTATCTGAAAACAATACTTTCTGTTTTTGGGGCTTTTACCCTCAGCATACTATAGAGGTGTTATGCCGCAGAAGCTCGGCATTTCGGAGGTTAGCTAATAAATCCACCTACATTCATATTTGTAGGTCAAAAAAAAAAAATTACAAAGGCAAGAAAATTTGTAAGCTAAACCAGAAATCGCCCTGCTTTGTATTTATGTTGGGCAATATTGAATATTACTGTTTTTGTATGTTGTCTATAGTCAGAGATGAAAAAAAAATTTAACATGCAAACAGATGCTCAATTTTTAGTTTGACTAAAAATTTCGGTTCGTGAACTGTCAAAATTAAATGTATTGAATTCAAATACTTATTACAAAGTATTATATCAGAAAGATTTATTCTTCACATAAATATCACTTAGCCACTGGAGTGCTTTTTGCCACAATATGGCATTATTTAAAATACCTGGGAGTGTTTTGCTGCTGAATTTTGACAAATTTTCCCTAGATACATAAAAATTTTTTTTGTAATATTTTCAAACATGCCCAAGGTTCAATTTTTACATTTTTTAGTACGTGAAAGATACTACTGAATGCAAAATTGAACCTCCCCTTGAAAGTTTATAGGTAGAAAATCCTGAGAATATTTCTGTTGCAAATGTTTACGATTTTTTTATAAATCCTACGAATATGTGATAATTGACAAAAGACGGTGATTCCTTAGCTATAGAACTGTAATCAGTTTGTATGTCTCCATATTAAAATTCGGAGGCATGATTTTTTTAAGGTGGGCGGAAAATATTCAAAATGGTCACCAAAAAATTTCGAGCAATCCGAGAAAAAAGTTTCAATTTCGGCTGTCGCTCCAGTGGATAAAATCGGCATTTACCGGGTACCTTTCAAATGTAAAAAAAACACAAAATGGTGCCGATAGACCACTTGATGACAATGTTACATTTGAATGTCTGCAAAATACCCCGACCAAATAGAAATTAAAATATATTATTTACTTGATTGTAAAATTATTTTTCTAGTAAGTAAATCACGAGTGCAAAAAATAACAGATTTATTATTTCAAATAAATTTTGAATAATTATAATGTAATAAACGTACATACATTTTATTTATATTATAATTTATTGTGCGGGAAAATTATTGCTTTCTATTAAATTTTGATCCATCAGATCCCAACATATATAAAAAAGTATTGTCACAATATCTAAAAACAGTAATCCTAAATATTGAAGTACAAACATTAGATAATTAAAATTATAAGTTTATTATTTGGTGCTGTTAGAAATAATCAATAACTTAATACTAAAATACGTATATACGAGGTGTGGCTATATAACAAGATGGCCATCTTGAAACGCTTAAATCACTCAAAAACACGTGCACGCGATAAACATTCATTGCGATACACTCCTTTCAATAAATTATAAGTTTCAGTAGTGGTTTTTACAAGCTTCATGTGAAATTTCACAACAATCCGGTGGAACGAAAAACAACTCTATTGTGAACGAAGGCTACGGTTTTGTTTACAAAAGCGAGAGGTATTGCATTCGAAGGAGAAGGCTTCACGTTAGACGTGATATCGGTCGCTGGCATTTGGCGCAAGCGTACTTTATCTACAGCAGCATCAGTCTCGTTATTTAATAGCCATACCTCGTTATATTATATACCTTCCTATACCCATCCCTTTAACATTATGGACTTTATTATTGCAGAAATAAATATAAATTAATATATTTAACCTTAACATTAATCCAAAAGTTTATTTCGCTTTAAGGCTTACATATAATACAAACATAAGATCGCTGTTAATCATCACTTAAATTGTATCATAGATAATAGAAACAAGGGAGATGGGCCATGAAACATTAAAAGTCAGCACAAAAGTGTCGCCAACATCGTTCACCTGTTCAATTGCAAGTTGCATCTACAACACACAACGACAGCTCGTGTTTGTTTCTACTTCCACAACAAACGCATAACTTTTATTGGACCTGTCGCCTTGATATCAGTGCAAATTGGTCCATTTCGGCGACAGACAGCACGCCTACATGTCATATCTCCCTCTGTTTCTATTATCTATGTGTTGCGGGTTGCGTACAGGAAAAAATTCTTGTACTATTTGTTTATAAGTTTACCTTTATTTCAGGGACGGGTTTAGAGACACAATTTTCACATAAAATTAACAAAAATTGGACGCATTGTTATCAAATATGCAAACTTTATATTTTATATTCGACACAATTTAAATAGAATATTAAAACAAAATATTATACTTTGTGTAAAAATGTCTCGATACAAAGCTGCCATTAAATTCACAACTATTCACTGCTCTAGAAGCTTTCATAAAAATAGATGAAAAATATATCAAAAAGTTAAAAAAATAATTGAGAAAATATTATAAGCTGCCTTGGTTTGTAATATGAAGATTTTTATGGGGAACAAAACTAAATACGGTAGAACCTCTTTAATTGGAATTAAAAAAATTCCCAGTAAATTGAAATTTTAAGGAAAAAAAAATCGCCAATAAATCGAGTTTCTCGGCTGCACCACAAATTCAGGCAGGTTCTTAATATCACATTTTTTCATGAAAATCGAATTTTTGCAGTCAATTTTCATCACAGCTGGCCCTTTAAATTCAGATATTTGAAGAAAATTCGAAAAAAACGATATATTTCCACATAATCGTGACCGATATCCATTGCAGTCGGCTCTTTAAATTCAGATATTCAAAATTAATTCGTAAAAATACAATACATTTTCGTGTAAACTGAAATTTTTCAGCCGACTGCCGTCGCGGCCGGCCCATTAAACTCAGATATTCAAAGTAAATTTGAAAAAATGCGACATTCCAATGTAAATCGATTAAAATTTACAAAACAATAACACGAATTAGGACAATGTATAACTCCAAACATCAACATTTTAGGCGTTTTATCGCCACCTCTATTTGTCAGAATTAAATTTACGAAATTATATTAAAAAGGTCGCAATTTTTTTAACAAACTTTCGTGGGCGGACAAAAATAAATTTTGATATACGAATTTCGAAATAAAAAACATTTTGATGGTAAATATTTTTGAGAAAAATTTCGAATTGGGCGTTTTTATGGATAAATCAGGGATCGAATTAAGGGGGTTCTACTGTATCCTACTATGAATTTGCTAAGAGTGGTTCATTTTCTTTGCCTATATTTGTAGGGATAGAGAGATGATATTATGCTATAAATAATTCGTCTATCAATTTCATGAAAATAATGCATATTTTTAATTGAAAAGCCATGATGAAATAACTAAAATATTCCTATTTTTCTAATTGGATCTACCTTGCAAATGCGTCTAAATACTTAAAATAAATATTTATTATAAAAACTTTCACAATATACAAAAATATAATTTTATCCTTCTGTCAGAATGTTAACTTTTAATAATTTATTAGCAAAGGTTTGTTTAACGCTGCCTCATTTAATATCCCTTTAATTACTATTATTATTTAAGAAATAAATTATTCTTCGAGCGGAGGTTGAGTTGTGGCACTTCCAATGACTTCCATCCATCTGTAAACAATAATTAAATTCTATCAGCCTTACTAAAAAAAAAACCACAGCGCGACCAATTAACTGTGTTATTGCAATAACATAATTAAACCCCGTATACACTAAATCACGTTTTATTACCAATAACGTTTCTTGCGTGAACACGCTGTTAAAATGCATTAAGATCTGACAACATTGTAAATGGTTTTAATTTCCTAGGAAACAATGTTGTTTTAATTCTTCTCCGCTAGGGGCATTATTGGTGCGCCTGTGCATATCGGCCCGCGATGACAAAACAGTTCGGTGTGTTTATGGCGGGATATGGAAAATTTTGTTAGTGCCTAAATGTTGTGATTTTACTAAATAATTTCTATTGTAGTGACGAATATACTCTTCTGTTCACATAATTGATATATTTACCATATTATTTGTGTGGTTTACATCAGTTTAATCAAGTTATTGTACAAACACCGTACTTTCAAAGTTGAACTGTCAGAATATTGTTTTTTATAGGTTACTTAAGATAAAATTTTCATTTTAAGATCTTTATTTTAAGAGAATTTCTTAAAAGTGATAATTTTTTATAATATTAAAATCTAATACATGTGTTCGTAAACGTATAAAAAAAATTAACGTCTTTAGAGATGCAAGAAATCTGTTTTAAATTTCGGTATTATTTCTAAGTTATTTTTTTGGGCAATAAAAAAAACTTTGAAATTTTTTATTATTTTTTTATTGTATACACGATAAAAAAGTGAGGTGATAGTTTCCTTCCAAATTTATTACATAAAAGGACTGTGTTTTTAAATTTTGATTTTATTTAAATTTCTCTACATTTTGGTCAAAAATGTTGTGGGAGGAAATTTTTTTCCATGTTTTTCCGAGTTTGAATCATAAAAATGGCAGTTTTTGAAAGCTTAAGTGTATTTCAAATACGCAAATCTAAAAGGTAATTTTATCTAGTTTTCATAAATGTATTTGTTTTTACGACACCTTAAAAAATAAGAAATATATAGAACATTAAAAATACTATGGAAAAATTACAAATATCGTTCGGACATCAATGGTTAAAACAGAGATAAACTACCCTCTCAGGCCATGGAAACCATGTGTATTTCTTTCAAAGAACAAATTTTTAATTAGTAATGTTTTCACATCCGCGGCCGTTTGTCAATTGAATAAAATTTTCACTGGGTTTTTTAGTAAGGCTGTATATTTTTATTTTACCTAACTCCACACAGGCCAATGTCATATTTGGGGATTCTGTGAGGAGGGTCTTTTTGAGGAAAAGTTGGAGTGAACATGGGTCTTGAGGATACTCGTTGTAGGAGGGAGGAAACACAGAGGCTGGTAAATCATTTCACATTCGAGCTGTTGAACACAATAAAAGCGATCAGTTCTCACAGTGCACCGGTGCCGAAGGGATCAATGACCCTAGTTCCTCAGAGCATCTTCCATTGAAAAACCCGACGAACAAGGGCAGCATTCCCACTTCACAAATGTGCTTCAAAGATTGCAATTAATTTATTAAGGTTGACACAGAGTCGAGGGTTTTTTTCGGGTATTTTGGGGCTCCAGACCTGAGGATGGCTGCCAAATTCAACTGTGGGGGGCACTTGTGATTTGTGCAGAGTTGTATATTATTAAAGTATCTGCGGGCCCTGTACAGTATGCCTAGTTTCTGAGAGGCTAACTTAACTCTGGCTTCGATGGAGCCCCATTGAGCTATGCCATTGGCGGGAAGCAGAACAAACCCATTATTTTTTTACCAGAGGTGGCTGCCAAATTATGAATAAAATATAGCGGGAATGGCAGCAAAGCTAAGCCTGCTGCAAGATTTGTTTTGATTTAAATAAATAGTTGCCCACCTTTTGAATGTATATTCGCTCTCTGCCCTGAAGAAGTAAATGTGATTTTTAAAAACCAGCTTGAAGACATAGTCCTTGTTAATACTGTCCCTTTCGCTTGGCGTTGTTACCACATATCTGGAAATATTTAATTTATTAATTTCAATTAAATTTTACATATTTTAAAAACTTGTGGCCTTTTCAAAGCAATATAATTAATGCAATATCTATTACATATTGATCATAGAATAAATAATAAAACTAGACGCGCCTTCCAAATGAATGATTAGGCAAACATTTGTATCAAAAACGGTTTTGACACAATTTACAGTGGGTCAAAAAAATATAGAAACTTAATAAAATGAAAACAATTATTTTTATTTTTTTTTGTGAATACAGCACAAGAGTCGCCAACTGTCTAACAATAAGAATAACAAATATGAGTAATACGACAGCTGGTTCTGTTAAAACAATAATGAGATAGATTTACCCAAGCAGGGGGAGGGAGGCCAGAGGGTAGTCGTCGTGGCAGGTCTTGTAGAAGTAGAGGCAGAAGGAGGCAAACACCACCCACAGCTTCTGCCAGCCCAGAGAGTTCTTGAACTTCCTCAGCAGATTGCCCGACAGCTGGTTCTGATTACAACAATAATAGTATTAACTCCACATTCAATTAGTTAATTTAATATTTTCCTTTAAAATATGTTAAACTAAGATACTTTACACAAGATCAGAACAACCTCAAAATCAGAAATTGTTAAATAGATTATGAGAATAGCATTTTAAAACTTTAAATAAGATTCAACTTCAAAATCAGAAATTGGTGAACAGATAATGAGTGCAGGTCTTTGCAAACTTTGACACCTCATATCTCAGAACAAGGTAAAATGAAGTTAGGACCCTGTACAACCAAAGTGATGGTGGGTCTGCGCATGAACCTTCGTACAGATGTATGGCGGTGTTGCCAAGATACTTGAATCATTGAGTATCGGAAGCTTGCGTGTCCCCGTGGAAGAAGTCTGAAAGGTTGTAGAGTCAATGATGTAGGTATATCGGAATTGACATATTTATGTAATTGATGTATGATTATCGGAAGTGACCTGCCAGGTAAGTATGTTTTCTGTGTCAAATAGTAAAATTAGATAGAGCCTAAGAATTTTTAATAAATTGTACAGCGTCCTCGAGGTGATTTTTCATAAAAATGGCGCTCTACAAATTATCTAATTATTATTATTATTATTATGAAGGGTAAACTGGGGCGCCTGCCCCGGGCGGTTGTTTTAGGGGGTGCCAAAATCGTGATTTTTATGTATTCATTTGATTTTAAAACACCCAGTTGGTTTTTTAACACATCCTAAGTTGATTTATGAACGTACCCTTGCATGCGTGCATAGTGCACGTGATGTCTCTGCCAGGGGAATACCCATCGCATCTAGAACTAGGGGCTATATGAGCTGAGCCAAATAAACCCGAGCAGTCAAACGTCAAGCAAAGTGACGATAATTCACCTCAGAGGGGGCGCCACTCATCGTGAGGGAAGTTTCTGCCCCGGTTTGAAAAAGTCTTAGATCCGGGGCTGATAGATGGTAACAATACTAACCTCCATAGCAGAGAACAGATGCCTCCAAGACAGGGAGGTGTTGCGGTGCCAGCAGACGTGCGAGAGAGTATTGCTTCTCTGCAGGGCCGAGCTGACCGTGTCTCCTCCGTCTGACAACTCCTCAGCAGACACAGAAGTGGATATGGAGCGGGAGAGGGGCGGTGTTTCGTGGGGAGAACTCCTGGCTTCCTCGGCAGCCATGTCCAACTCCGTGAGCCAGTGATCACGCTCTGCCGGGTTGCTGGCGCTCAGGGTCATGGCTCGCCCCCCGCCTAACATCAAAATCACCACACTATATTATTATAAAGATGACAATAATATCATCGATGAAACACCAGCAATTTCAGCACTAGAATTTTTTTATTTATTTATCTATATAAGGTATGTTTACATTATTCGATGCCTGTCTCACTAGGGTATACCTGTGTTGAGACAGATATTTAAATTATATTGATATTTAAATAGTTTTAAAAGGCAACACTAAGATGGTTGAAACGAAAAATAATGTAACTTAACAAAAAATATTTATCACATATAATATTTATGATGTTCAGAAATTAGTGGTAGATACAGTATGCATCAAACTTAAATAGAGACCTGAATTTGATGCAATCCATTCTTGCAGATAAGTCATTCTTTTCAATGACCGTAAGCGAAAGAGAAAGATGCATAAAACATACGTGCGACAAAGAAAAGCGGAGCTTTTCGGACCTTAAATTCGCCTATTACAACGATTTTTGTATCAACATCAGGTCGGCATTAAAGTTTAACGCTTACTGAAAGGAAATGGTTATACAATACAACGTAGAGAAATTTAATACTCAAACTTGTTGTTATTTTCAACACTTTGTGAAAAAATAAATTATATTTTAGCCATATAAAAAAAAAAAAAAAAATTTAGATGGGCCATTTTTCCTGTCCATTGTCAAATTGTCCGATCAAATTGGAAACAAGTATAACCTCACATTTGAATCTGATGAAATTCCTTCTAAAATCGTTATTGCAATTTTTTACACTTTGTGTCGGTTAACTATAACTGTCATAACCAGGCTTCAGGTGAGTTGGTGTTGACGGCTCTATCATGTCAACTGGATTGGGGATCACAATCCTCAGCGATGAAGTAATGACCAAACAAGAAGTAACGAGTGCTGACCGTATAGGGTGAAGGAGTTGATGTATTCGGCTGGTTCCACCTGCACAGAAGACAGTGGTATGACCCCGTGGACTCGGAACTGCTGCTGGGAGCTGGAGCACTTGCTCCCATACACCAGGATGTCAGAAAACTAAAACAACAACAAACCGTTTGCATAAGTTTTAAATCTGTACATATAAATTAAGGAATTCCAGTGAAAAATGTGAAAAAAATCCAGTGATGTGAAATCTGGAGTCATGAAATCTTATATATAAAAATCTCTTGTCACGGTGTTTGTGGTCGCACTCCTCCGAAACAGCTTGATCGATTTTTATGAATTTTTTATGTATATTTGGTGGGTATGAGAATAGGTTTTAAAGTATATTTCATAACGCTAGGTAATTAGGGTGTCCCTATCCCGAAAAAAAAAGTTCTATTTTGTTGACAATTTTTTTTTATTTGGCATCAAAAAATACCTATAACCTCAAATTTAAACCTTCCCACCTCCACCCTCCCATTTTTTAATCGCGGTTTTCGTATGAACAAATTTAGCCGTCTTTCGTATTTTAAACAGAACGAAATTATTTATGTTGTTGAATGACAGATGGGGCTACGTCCGCCTCATCGAACTTTCATCTACACATGCGCATAACATTCACGAGAAGCGTCGCGTCATTTTGATATTTCATTCGGCAACATGTTTTCGCGTTTGGAAACCATCGAGCTTATTTGTGTTGGCTAAAGACGGACTGACAAAAAAATATCGTTCACTCAATTGCTCTTCGAAATTCATATTGATTTTCTTTATTTCATTTTCCTACTTTAACCGGTCAAAGGCCATGACATTTAGCGGAAATTCGCGGAACTTCGCAAAAAAACACTAAAAAACCACCACTTTGAATTTTGAATTGAATGTTTTGTTGATAAATTTTGAGCTATTGTATATTTTATTAACTGAAACACGTTCACATCACAATAAACTATCTACGAAAACCACATTACTTGCATTTATTACGTAAATTAATAGGTTTTATGATCGTTTTATTCGCGATATACGCATTAATTGCGACCGTTAAATTCGCGGCAAATTCTGACAGCCGATTGTCATAGAAGAAATCGTTTTAAAAATATTCCAGGGTGACAAGGTGAATGAAACTTGTAGCGTCTCCGAGAGTAATGATGGCGCAAGCGATTCTGACACTGTTCTTCATACAAATTGTGTACATAGAAGGGCCAAAATCGTAGACCAAAAGTTTTTTGTCGGAAATATTATTCAAATATTTGAATTATTTTCTCGCGCATATGACGCGCGCGCCGGCGCGTCTCCGGCCTGTCAGAGGTTAATTGGTTTTTTGTTTTTATCGGCGGTCATCGTCTACAGCGCTCCATTCCTCTTTCTGTCATAATATTGCATCAAATAAATAAATAAATAAATAGATCCCATCCTCACACACTTATAATACATTAGTTATTTTTTATTTAACAACCAAAATATTCACTAGAAATAACTTATATGGCAGAACAACGTTTGTCAGGTCAGCTAGTTTGTATATAAAATTCACAATAAGTGGCACGCAGGTTGTTTGAAAAATGTATGTTTTTCATATAGTTTAACTGCAGGGAGGGAAGGAGGGAGGGGGAAAGGAAATTCAGAAGGGGAAAGGGGATTCGCGGGAGGAGGAACGAGGGAGGGGAAGGCAGCTAGGCGTAAGGATAACGCGGGAACGAAAGATGGGTAAAGAAAGGGGGCGGGGGGGTTCGCAGGAGAAGGGGAAAGTAGAAGGGTAACGCAGGAGGGGAATGGGACGTGGGAGGGAACGGGGAGGGAAGGGGGACGCATGGGAAAGGACACATAGGAGAAGGGTGATGGAAGGGTAGAGAGGAGGGGCGGAGGGAGGGATTGCAAAGGAGACATAGTAACGGTAAGAGATTAAAAAAATAAAATATTGTGTATCCAAAAAGACTAACATAGACAGAATTTAAACAGAACACAACACTTACTTTGATTGGCATTGTAACGCATAGCAGGTACTCACTAGCAGGCGTGGCTGACCCAAACGTTCAATAATGCGCCGAACCGCTAACGAAATTGAACATTTTACAGCTCAACGTGTTCTTACTTAATATTTTTTAATTTAAATTACGCACAATGTAAAAAAAAAACTAATTACGTATTTAAATGCATGAATTTTGCCAGAGATAATAATTATTGCAGCCGACTGGTGTTCTTTCCCGCGCGCTAAAAACTGGGAACCTAGGTACATATCATTCGGCGCGTTTCGGTCAAATTCGGTCGTTTGCGAATTGTCATTTTGTATGGTGCTCCGACAAACATGTCTGGACCGTCAGAATAACGAAATGCACCAAAAATCCGCTTCTAGCGGCACGGCACCCGGCACTACGAAGTGCGTTGAAAACATCCGAAGTGTTCTGAAGGGCTCGTAGCTACCTACGTGACCTACCAACAATTAAATTATATTATACGTGTTTGATTTATTGCTAGGTGAACCACCAAACATTTTATGCACCAGCCTGTTCACTAGTAAAATTAACTAACTAACCATCACACCGTTCTCCGCAGGGGTAGGCAGAGGATGGACCACCAAACAACTCGGTCTTGGCACACACCCCTTTGCCTCATTTACATTCATACATCATCTCATACATGCTCTTCTATTATTCTGACTCTTGACACGGCCCGACTCAAGTATCTTATTCACTTGGTCGTGTCGTGTCTTTCTAAAATGTCTTTTCATGTCATGCCAAAAATAATATATTTTCTACCATAAGTAGTTTCCCTAGAATAGCAAGTTATATTCAGAGAAATGAATAGCATCCTTGGGGATATGCTGGCTAACAAGAGGTTAATGAGGGTTGGTACTCACCAAGAAGAACATTCTCTGTTGTGGACCCTTGTTGGAGTGCTTGAAGAGACATCCCTGGCGGATAAACTGTCTCCCAGGCAATACCAGATTATCAAAACCTGAAAAACAGGATACCATTATATAAAAAAAGGAAACCTAAGAAAACTGGCAATACTTTCTTGCATATTTTTATTTATTTATTCAATTTATACAATTTTTTACAACATTATAGTTTTAGGATCTAAGTCGTTATAATTGTACCGTTTAACGAACTTTGACAGATGGTTCCATTGATGTACCAGCCGAGCGATTCTGTATCTTTTGTGGGATCGTTATTAGATAACGGACTTTATCTCCTGTCACATATTTTAGTTTATATCGTTTTAAACATGAATTCCTGCAAGTATTCATGATTATTTATTCATTTATTGTACGTTGTACATAGAAAAAGCAGAATAACAGCCATAAAAATCACACAAAATCTGACAGGAGATCACGTCCGTTATCTAATAACGATCCCACAAAAGATATAGAATCGCTCGGCTGGGATAATACTGAGAGTTCCCATAACTCATGGTACAAACATAGACAATAGAAAAAAGGAAGATATGGCATGGAAGTGTCGAGTTGTCACCAGACTACAAGGGGTATCACAGCAGCAGACCCAATGAAAGATATGCATTTGGTATGTTGGTAGAAACAAAGGCTGGGGCCACCGTGCAAAGTGATTTTCAGTGGTATGTGTGAATAATATTGGAGACACTCTTGTGCTTGTGGTTTCACAATAATAATGGTTCATGACTCGTCTCTCTTGTTTCCATGAATATGGGAATAAGTATAGAGCTCACCGTCAATATCCCTGTGCAACAGACAGAGATGGGAATAGTTGAGGCTGTCGGGGAGGTCATCTTCGATCACATTGCAAACTGGCTGCAAGATGTTCAGGCACTCCTTCAAGTCATCATATTCCTCCTCATCATTAGAAGAAACTGCTATGGCTCCTGAAATGAGGATTAGATTGTATCAACCCCCCATGCCTCGAACATATTTTGTCAGATTATTTATACTTTGCAATAAAATCCAAATAAATGGAGCATGTATTTCTGAATGTAAAAGAAAACTAAAAACTATTTTTGAAAGGTGATGAAATACGGTTTCATTAGAAATAATCATATAATTTACTAAATATACTAACTGGACGATCAATCGCTAACACCTCATTCATGTGTTTGTTTACTGCGGTGAGTAAAAACAAAGATAAAATTGTAAATTTCGATTGTTGAAACAAGCCAAACTTTTACAAGCGATTTGGGACCACAGTTACAATTACAGTAAGCTCTGTGTCTTAGTTCCCTTCTGGCCAAAGAAAGCACATTAGTAGAATTCGGATATAATGATTTCGCTTATAATGGCTTACCGTTTTTAGTGACAACAATGTAAACTCAAGTTAGGTTTCATAGTTAGGTATTAGGAAAACATATCCGTTTAGTACACTGCACCACCCACCTTTACATGTTGCTTTTACTTTCCAAAATACACTTGTCAAAGAATACATTACATATTAATATTAAAATATTTTTCAGGATTAAATAACATGTGTTCACAATAATGTCCTCTGCGTGCGAACTCTATCTAAATTTTTTTAAATGGACAATATACAGTGTTAATTTCAAGCGACCTCCCAGGTAAGCATGGTCCTGTTTTCATTAAATTTTAGGCAGCATCGCGTTCATTGGTCAAAATATTGTACACATATTTTCGTATCGGTGATCAATGAACCGATGTATGCAATTTTTAGCCATAAGTTGTTTATAATTGTTTGCCTAGCTTGTAGTTTTTAGATTTTAGAAATGTATTATAAGTTTGTACAGCGCCCTTGAGGTGATTTTTCACAAAAACGGCGCTATATAAATCATCCAAATATTATTATTATTATTATTAGTACGATTCCGTTTTAAGCGACCAACTGCTTAACCCCTCCGAATTTTCGAGAATATTAGCTTTTGGTGTCTTAAGACTGTCATACCAGCAAATCATAATTTCGGTTCCGACTATAGCGCTCACACATCAGCGGTCGTGAGCGGACGTTTTTGGAACTAGATTTCGTTCCGCAGCAAGCTTGGTTTCGCGTATCTACTAGGACTATCTCACGCGGAGCTAGGGCTGGCTACAGTATGGGTCAGGTGAAGATGTTGAATTCTCGTTTCCAGAATTTTAATTAGTAGTAGGCAGTTATTTGTAATTTGTACATCGAAGTACATAAACACAAATATATACAAATGAAATGCGTAAACACAGTAGGTATAAAGTAGATGATATAATATAGACATGAATAAAAAATTTGTTATAATTTTTAAATATTTTGTTTTTTAATTGTACTTTAATCAAATTAACCGAGTAATATTCAGTTGGATTGTAAAAAATGTCTCATTTTGAAATATTTATTCGTGTGCACAATGGCATTATTAATAGATTAAAACGGAAAATAATATGAAATATATTGATAATAGACTAATATAATAGTGACTTAGTCATTAGAACAGAAATTATTAACAAAAACACAATTTGAATTACACAATCACAAATTAAAACTGTCATTTTGACGGGAATTTCAAGCGTATGGTGTCTGGCCTCTCTTTCGCAGTCCGTTAATGACATTTTTTATTATTAATAGTTCAAAACAGAAATTTTACAGTATTTATTGTGTGTAACTATTTTTTGATAATTTTTTACAACGTGCTTACACCATATACCTACTATAATTGTTTAATAGGCCAATTGCATCACATTTTTTTTTTTAAATTCCGGTTTAGGCAAATATTCTAAGACATTCTGTATTTTTTTTTAATCGTATTTTTGAAACCCTGGGGATTTTTTGAAAATTTCAATCCGAAAAATCAGACCATTTTTTATAAACCGGAAAGATGGGACATAATTTTATGGGTACGAAAAAATGATAATTACATAGTCGAAAAACATTTTAAAAAAAATAACGTTTTCCACAAGAAAGGGCACAGGAGAATAACGAGGCATACCAAAAATATTACATCTCATAAATATTTTTTTCCTTGATCCATCTTATTGATCATAAATCAATTATAATGTTCAACGTCTATATTACTAAATACAATGTAATATACTTGTACTGGTAAATTATAATAATAATAAGAAAATTATAAAATTTGATTTTATTAAAATCAGCACCACTACCATTATACCTCTAAAACGCGTACAGACAGCGTAAAATGTACAGGGTTCTCTTCATAACATCTGTCAAATCAAATGATAAGTTCGCAGAGAGGATATTCCATGGCCCCCTCGCTCCCCCGATTTGACCCCGAGTGACTTTTTTCTGTAAGGATACGTCAAAGTTGAGGTAAACAAACTTCGATCATGAACCATTGAAGCTCTGAACGAGGCGATTGAGGGCGTCATCGCTGGAATTCCGCAAGATATGCTGGGAAGAGTGGCCGAAAACTTCTTTCAAAGGGTCAATATGTGTATTGCTCGCCAAGGCCGCCACGTCAAACGATATCATTTAAAAAATATCATGAAAAAAAACGGCATCATTTCCCCGACGTAACGGCACCCGCCCCGCTCCTCTGCTCAGTCTGGGGAGCCTTCAGTGATTTTTTGAAATCAGTAACTCCTCTCTGCCCCACCCTGTATTATCAATTTTTTTTTTTAAATATAATTTTTTTTTTTGACAAATTAGAGAGGAGTCAGTAATTTACATTTCGAATAAACGCCGTTAGTAAGCTCGAAAATCATCTGTCAAAAATTTAAATAAAGCAAGTACACATTTCTAATATATAATTATAACTGAAAGAAGTGTGTTAAATTAATCTTAGGGTAAAAAATAAGTCAACAATCTAGAAAAGTAGAAAATGACAAATGAATGCTTGCTAAAAGAAAATAAAGATCTTATAAAAATAAAATGTGAATGGATGTGGGTTAACTTTCGAAATCACTGGACACGCATAGGAATATTTTTGTAAAAGACAACCTTTTTTGTTCGGGACGAAGGAAAATACTCCAATCAAAATTTCAATCACGTAAAATGAAAATTTGTTTTCGCCGTACGAGATCGCGACTTTTGACTGGATCATCAGTCTTAGTTGGATGTGTAAGCGTAGGCGTTTACTTCAATATGCAATACAATACAATCACCCAGCGAATAGTTTTCTTTTGCAGCCAGACGTTTTCTTAAGTAAAGACCTGTTTTCCATTTCATCTACTATATATTTGGGATCTCTAAATTGCATATTCCTTGAATGCCTTGGATCCACTATTTCTGGCAAAACGCAATCTGTATAAAAGCACTTCAATTGTTGTAACATTTTATCACGCCAAAACACATCGTCTTTTTCTATTAAAACTGTATGCAACGGTTTCTCGGGACCTGTCCATACTGCAAATAAACAGGTACATTTTTCTGCAATATGTAACTGCCCTTGTACTTGATAATACCAATCATGGTTTTTGTTGATTGTTACTTCATTTTTTTCATTGATTTTAAGAAAACTAATTTTCTTCCTCCGAATTGCATCTTCTATATCAAGGCCAGATGCTGACGAAGGGCATTTAATTTCAATGAGTAAGTTATTTGATATTCCATCTGGCGTAGCACCCATGTAATTGTATTTACAATCAATAAAAAGTCCACATTTAGAAATTTCGATAGACATTATTTGTTTGGCAAGTTGGCGAATAGCTGTCTCTTCATTATCTTTTCCATATTTTATAGATCGTACATTTCCCAGATTTTTTCCATACAACAATGTTCGAATTAAAGGAGCGCAACTAATATTTCTTCTTCTTTTACAAATTTTACCAAAAAATGAAGCTGTGATCATTTTTCTGCGTAACTCGAGCCATTTTCAACAATCCGCTTGCAAAATAGTGTCACTTTCAATTCTGAACCTTTGCACATCTGTCAAAGATAAAGATTCCATAAATGTCTTCTTCGCTTCTATGAAAACATCTGCATCCATATCAGGAAGTTGTACGTTACTGCCATAATCTGGATCATTATTTGTTTCACAGTTATTTGCTTTGACTCTATCGTACGTTCTTTTTGATCGCTTTTTTCTCAAACGCTTAATTTCTAAATGTTTAATTCTTTGACCAGGACTCTGACCAAAAATGGTTTTATGCAAATGGTAATGTGGCCGCTTTGTATTAAAAGATATTACAGCAGCTGCACATCTTCCCGAATAAGATTGTTTAGTGCTATAATTGTCGGGTGGCACCCGGGGCGGTCCGCCCCCCCCCCCCGCACCCTTTGTTCATAATTACGTCACCGTAATGTACCGTGTACACAAGTCAATGCTGTATGCGTGACATAAGCCAACGTGTATATAAGGTAGTGGTGTATGCGTGTAACGCCGGGCACGCTAGTAAATTATTGTTTATAATTAACACGGCAATCACAATTGAATTGAGTTATGTACCACGTATTTCCCGACACCGTGTATATGTCGCAGGCCAATCGTAAAATCAGGTAGATCATGATGCGCCGCACATCACGATCTGCCGCCATTTCACGGCGCGGCAGATCATGATGTGGCTAGCCATTTAC
Organism: Limnephilus rhombicus; assembly: GCA_929108145.2. NCBI lineage: Eukaryota > Metazoa > Arthropoda > Insecta > Trichoptera > Limnephilidae > Limnephilus > Limnephilus rhombicus. Next base: position 16,579,118 of record OV815292.1, on the reverse strand, counting down.
AGTGATCAAATATACTTGGTCAAAGCCCATTTACATAATAATATAATATAACTAGAAATAATTTACATGGCAGAACAACGTTTGTTAGGTCAGCTAGTAATGTAATAAAAATTTGAATTGCACATACCGATGAAACTTCACAGTCATTATTAACTTTAGAATGTTGATTCTTTTCTCGGGAAATTAAACAACATATTATTATAAAAAATGTACAATAAATCTGACAGATTCGTTCCAACGACCCTGTAGCATATAAGTTATGTACAACGTAAATTGATTATTTAATATTACTAACCTTCGTTTTTTCTCGTTATATTTCTCCCAGATATGTTTTTGGTATAGTGTTTTTTTTTTGGTGAAAATTTTGTCTACACGTATTTTTCTTCCCATTTTAAGCGGATGAATAAATTTAAAACGTTATAAACTGGACCGGCGCGGACAACACGACCGCTCGCTGCCGTGAATCGACAGAGACAGAAACATAGATAATAACAGTTTTGGTTGGCGCTGCGTGCGTCAAAATACAGAATAAAATATTAACAAAGGCGTGTCGCAAATTCAATAGAATTATATTAAAAAAAAAATACTTTTGGTCACAAATTATTTCTAATATTTCAATAACGTCCAAGTTAAATTTCTGTGTTAAAAAATTCTGAGAGAAATGAGAGCGTGCGCAAAACAAATCAACAAAGTTTCACGGTAATCGGGTGAATGGTATAATAGAATATATGTATATACATATAATTTCATAACGCCGTAACCACTTTCTCCAGATCCGACCTGCCATGCAGCTGGTGGGCAGACGCATCCGCCGCCAAGACCTGAACAAACCTCACCCAATAAACCCAGGCACCCCTGCTAGTCACCAAACCTTGCGAACCACTTGGGATGACCTATGGCAGACGTGTTGGTTATCCAATAAATGGTTCCCGGGGCGGTGGTACCCATACTCGATTCTCGTGTTTGTTATTTTTGTAATACGAAAAATGGATATAAAAAAGGTCTACCCGCCCACCCCCCCCCAACCCCCCCCCCCCCCCCCCCCCTCATACCCTCCTTCCAATCCCCGCTTCCTTTACCCCTCATCCCAACTCTTCTTCAACCTCCCTCCCTTGGGAGCTGTTGGACTCTTGTGCGATATAAACATAAAAATTATTTACAATAAAAAAAAATCCCATCCCCGTCCCCATCCCCCATCCCCAGCCTTGCAACGCATGCCGGGTACGCGCTGTATATAATTTCTTTTATTTATTTACGGACAAATAGTCCATTAACAATATAATAATAACACGAATAACAAGCGAGCCTAAAGGCCCGACCCGCCTAGCAATTGATCACTGTTCGCATCGATTACCGTTCGCATGTCATTTTTTGTAACCAGCACCACTTTTCGTAATAATCACCACTTTTCGTAACGATTCACCAGTTAACCCCATGTGTCGAGCATGCGTAAAGAAGTTTTACTTTTAAAAAATGGGGCATTTGGGACTCTTGAGCAGTCGGGACTCTTGTCTCTTGTATCGTATAATGAGGGACAAATAAAAACATTTCTTTTTAAATATAAAACTTTTTGCATAAAAATATTCAATGAAAATGAAATTCGGTCAACCCTGTTGATTTTACGAACGTGAAACAAGGAATTCGTATGTATTTACAGTTTCGTTCCCAAAATATTATTTCAAACTGTTGTGATTCAGAGCGACGTGGACACGTCCTTGTCGGGCCACTTTTCGGGCCGTAATGAAGTGTGAAATTTGTGTTACGGCGCTATGATAAAAATCGTGAAATGCGAAGCTGTAAATTAATTAATATTAAATACTTCCTAAAATTATTTTTCGCTCAAACTTATTTATGATTTGTCAATAATGTCTTAGCACAATAAGTATGTAAAAAAATCTGAAATATATTAGTTTATAAGTTCGCAAATAAATACACAAACTGACTAAGTTTCGTCAAGAAACACATGTACGTATATATTTTTTAATGATTTTATTGAAACTAAAATTAAAATTCTAAAACATGCGTTTGCTAGATAATGGATTGATTTATTTTAATGCATGATTATATTATTTGAAATGGCTGTGGTATAATACAAAATCTTTTTTGAAAATTTAACAAATCTGTCAACGACCTATGGAATAACCTTATTATACTAAAATTTTTAAAAAATTCTCAAAATTTATTACATGCGAATGGTAGATAAAAGAACAACCTTTCGAAATCCATTTATAATTTTTTGTGGAAAAGAGTCAATACGTCTAAAATCTGATTTGAAAATGACATATTTCTGGTTTTCTCTGGTAATGCCCTCTTAAACGAAATGACATTTTATGAAAACTTTTAGTTATAACCGCTTCACAATTAAAGCTCTATAAATGAAACATTTCTGAACGTAGCCGAATAGTAAAAACTGTTTTAGAAAGGTTACAAAATAGGCTTTCAAATTATTATATTACAAATAAATATTAGCATTTGTAAATATTAAAATTTAGAACGCAAACATTAAAAATAGGTAAAAATGACTCACGTGATGTTTTTATGTGAAAACGGTACTAAAATCACAGATTATGCAAACAAGAATACTTATTCTATTGTATATATGTGTAATAAACACTTTTGTCACCTCACTTTTTTATCATTTAATATAAAAATATTTAATAAAAATTTAAAATGTGGAGCGCGGTGGAGCTGCCGGTAGCAAATTTGCGCGGGTAAATATTTTTGTCAACTACACGATTGACAGCTGATTCCTGTTATGTATTTCCATAGACAACTTGATAGAAATGTGCAGCTTGATCTACTATCGACCTTTGACTTTTTGTTTTAGGGATGTAACTAAAACAATATTGGAGTTTTACCTACCATTAAAACTCTTATTATGTTGCCTTCCTTATCCAGAATATTCCTTATTGAGAGATGGCATCTCTATTTCTATCCGATTTCGGTCTTTCTTCTCCTTTTACCTTCTTGAAATATTCAAATTTCGCGCGATTTTTCGTTCCTCTATGATCTCAATCACTACAACCAACTACTAGGCGTACGCAAGCATCGACGCGACGCCATTTTCTTCAATTGTAGTCTCACCAGACAGGGGATGAGGAATATTCTGGATAAGGAAGGCAACATAATAAGAGTTTTAATGGTAGGTAAAACTCCAATATTATGTAGTGCCGTTCCCTATCCAGAATATTCCTTATTGAGAATTGTCTGCTATCATCTGGTGGCAGTGTTGATGCCAATTGTGATCACCTTCAAAAAGAAGCGGCGGTTGGAGGTCTGCCCTCACAATGATCGCTTTCCAAAATGTCCTCTATTGAACAGTTTTCGAACCACTGAAGTGAAGCCACTGCTGACCTAGTGCTCCCCGCAGAGGCCTCAATACCAGCATCTCTAAGTATTGTCTTGACCCATCCACCGATAATTGTTCTAGAAGCTGCTTTGGTTGGACCTGATGTGGATAAAAACAAGTTATCAATATTGGGTGCCTCTTGTCTCCTGTCCTTTGAGAGAACACACAGCTTCTTAACCTGTAAACGGCCGGAGCCGCGGACTTGCGCGCAGCTTTTGCGCATGCGCGAAAATAATATTTCGAAATAAAAAAGTTTGACCGCGATTTTGACCCTTCTATGTACAGAATTTGTATGAAAACAAGGTCAGAATCGCTTGCGCCAACATCATTGATGATATAGCCACTAGTTTCATTCATCTGACAACACCAGATTATTTTTAAATGATTTTTATCTGTGGAATCGAAATGTCATTTTTGGCGCAAATTGAAGCTGTCAGTTTTGACGCGTGTTCCTCGACTAAAACATCATAAAACCTATTAATTTACGTAATTAACGCAAGTAATGTTGTTTTGGTGCATAGTTTATTGTTCTAGGAACGTATTTCAGTCAATGAAATATACGATAGCTCAAAATTAATCAACAAAACATTTAATTCAAAATTCAAAATCGTGTTTTGTTACGAAATTTCCGTATTTTTCCTGGAATTTGCGGGCCTTTGACAGGTTAAGGGTCGGGTTTGGAAAACATCGCTCCGCATTAGCAGTAGCACCCACGTCTCGTAGCAGCAATACTAGAAAATTATATACGGGTAGTTAGAAAAATGTGTAAAGTTACTAGTGATTAAATTTTTTTTACTGTTATCTTACAAATTCTATAAGTTATACATACTGCAACTTTAGTTAAAACGCTGAAAAAGGCCTTCGCGATTATCTCTCCTGAACCTGTTGTAAACATTTTTACCAAAAATCCTTCCGTAATCTCAGAGTAAACACTATGTTAAAACACGCTATTAAATTAAAAACACTTCAGTGTATCTAGATTTTTATTGTAATTCGCCTAAACTTTCTGAATTTTTCAACTATTCTCCGCCATACAAAAATGTATGCAAAATAATACGCCGCGCGATGTCTTATATAACGGTTGAATTTCACAGAATTCATTCAGTCGTGAGATAGTGGTCAAGGCGAGACCACGCATATTTTTTTCGCAGCAATTTTGTTCGCTGTTTATTCGATTTTCGAAGGAATCATTGAGGAGATAGGTGTTACAGTAACCGGGTAAGTAGAAATAAAATATATTTATTATTATCTAATAAATTATTTTTAACTTGATTTACAGTTTACAGATTTTTTTTTTTTTAAACTTCAGGTACCTTCAAAATGGGTAAAAATAAAGGAATTCTTGCTTACCGTGCCATAAAAAATAGACCCTCCCACTGGAAGAAAAGGAGAATAAGGTAATAATGTAAAAATTTAATTTTTTTACTGATTTCTATCACAGGTAGTTCGAAGGTGGACTGAAGTCATTTTGCTTTTTGACATCTAAAAATTTCGGAATCCATCTTGAATTTCTCTGTAGTTATCTACCGATTTGGTTCAATATCAGAATTCGGGCGTTTAGGAGTGCACTGAACTCGAATCTAATGTCAAAATGCAAAATTTCGGCATCCATCTTGAATTTCTCGTGTTCTCTACCGATCTGGTTCAAAATCAGTATTAGGGAGTATTGGCGAGCACTGAACTCGGATCTAATGTCCAAATGCAACATTTCGGCATCCATCTTGAATTTCTCTAGTTATCTACCTATTTGGTTCAAAATCAGGATTAGGGCGTTTGGACGTGCACTGAACTCGGATCTAATGTCAAAATGCAACATTTCGGCATCCATCTTGAATTTCTCGTGTTCTCTACTGATCTGGTTCAAAATCAGTATTAGGGAGTATTGGCGAGCACTGAACTCGGATCTAATGTCCAAATGCAACATTTCGGCATCCATCTTGAATTTCTCTAGTTATCTACCTATTTGGTTCAAAATCAGGATTAGGGCGTTTGGACGTGCACTGAACTCGGATCTAATGTCAAAATGCAACATTTCGGCATCCATCTTGAATTTCTCGTGTTCTCTACTGATCTGGTTCAAAATCAGTATTAGGGAGTATTGGTGAGCATTGAACTCGGATCTAATGTCCAAATGCAAAATTTCGGCATCCATCTTGAATTTCTTTAGTTATCTACCGATTTGGTTCAAAATCAGGATTAGGGCGTTTGGACGTGCACTGAACTCGGATCTAATGTCAAAATGCAAAATTTCGGCATCCATCTTGAATATCTTAAGTACTTTGACGATTTGGTTCAAAATCAGGTTTAAGGAGTTTGGGGTTCACCGAACTCGAATTTAATGTCAAAATGCATAATTTCGACGACCATTTTGAGTTCTCTACCGATTCCGTTCAAATTGTAACTAAGTTTTATTGAAAACAACGACTGTCAGATCCATTGATAAATCGAATGAATTTCGATGTTGGGTAAATTCTGGGTTGTATTATTACAAATAAATTTATTTTATATGTTTTTTTAGGAAAGCAGCAGAAGCAATATAAATGACGTCGTTATAACAGAAACTATCAGTGAACATGTAAGTTTTTTTAAATAAACATAAGCGGCCTGAGTAATGCCTTCCATATAAACTTTTTGCTATAATGAATGATCTACCACACTTTTTGTGAATGTTTAGAATTATCGATAATAGACATGGAGAAAGGATGATGTCATTACAAAATGACAGTCTTATGAATAAATGAGGAGCTAACACTTATCACTCTGTATTGTTTTGTATTTCTTTTATTAATAAGTTTACATTACAAATGTATAGTATAATGTCCTCCACGCTAGCAATTCACCTGTGTTGTGGAGGACATTTTTCAATTGTAAAATTATATAATAGTAAACAAGTATATAATAGTAACTTTGTTATTTTTGGATAATGCTGTGAAATAACTATAATAATAATTGTGGGTAATAATTAATTTATTTTGAACTTACAAATAACATTTGCAATTTTACCTGTAACACGCACAACACGAGTTAAGCGTGTTTTATACAAAGAAAAAAAAACTTTTCAACAGCCTTCTATAAAAAAACAGAGTGGAAGATACTTTATGTATCGCCCTGGTGTAAGACCACTATTCAGAATTGAAACGTTGCTTGAAATGGCTTTAGCCGTGTGTGGTGACCAAATCTGAATAGCCAGGTACTTCCCCTATATTATTCCACTCCCACCTTATTCAGCCTCACAACATACCCCAATCAATGGCCCCAGGCGATTAATAACAGTTGGGACTTTGTAAGGTACATAAAAATAAAACATTTAGTTGTTTCTTAAAAATTTGTCTGAACTTCTTTATATTTTTGACTGTCTTTTTCTAAATGTGCTTCGTTCTACTTTATATATATCAAAGATAAATTGTAAAATATATTCTTTCTTACTAGGTATTAAAAAAAAATTGTATGAATATAAATAAACTTTCAAAAACAAAACTACCGGTTTTTTAATTTCTAAGGCGCAGAGTAAAAACTGGTTGTCGTAACTTATTCACACCCATTATTTTTTGGTAAAATTATAAAAAAATTAATAACATTATACAAACAATATATGAACCAAAAATTTTTTCCACATCAAAACACCATTAGATTCTATGTCACATTGAGTCAAAAACTAAGACGTCTGTAAAGGTCCAGGGGCTAAAAAAAGTCCACGTATCCTTACCCTTGCATAATATGATTTATAGTCTGTCGAGCTGTATCAATTATGTTGGCAATAAATTAAAATTTTACAAAGCAAGTGTATTTTTATTCCGTATTTTGTCAAAATGCTCACCAGCCGTGCCTGAATCTAACCGAAATACACAGTAGATCGCGGCGGCCGAGCTTGTTTGCAACTACCAAAAATACCTAACTGCAGTGAATGGGCAGTTGACCCAGGCGCAAATGTCTCTATGAGCTATCCACGCTATTCCACAATATGATTCTTAGTATGTTAAGCTGTATCCATTATTATAGTAGGAACTAAATTTTAATTTTATAAGGCAAGTGTATTTTTATTTCCTAAGTCCGTAGTGTCTAGTATACCCACATCTCCTCTAGTCACCCGCAGGCGGTCAGCTGCGGCCGTGTTTGTCTACAAGTACAAGAAATACCTAACTGCAGCGTCAGCGCGGTTTGATACCCGACCCTTAAGCCAAAATACAGGATCGGTAGATTGATTTGATGAGGAGTTTAATCTCCATCCTGATTGTTGACACTTTGCAGAATCTGTCTTTGAACCAAATGCAGGCCATAAAATAATGTGATCATCCATATCAATAAAATGTTCCGATGTTAATCTCAGAAGTTTCAGATCATGCACCCTTCGTCCTGAGGCTAACAGGAGTATGACTGCACACCTTCTGGATGCTTCAAATAAGGTTATAGTTTCTGGATTGTTAGTCTGAAGCCAAGAACATATCTGTCTCGGGTCCCATATTGTATCCCGTTGCACTTTAATCGAGCTGTTTACTATTCCTTTCATTACTTGCTTCACCACAAGATGGTTACTTAGTCTATTTTCATTATTTGGATTGCATAAAGTTGAAATAGCCGATTTATGCAAAGCTATAGTGCTAGGAGCTAAATTCAGCGATATTTTGAGATGTGCTAGAAACTTTGCCAACTGAGCTCCCACTGGATCTCTGAAATTAACATGGTTGGATGAACACCATTCACGCCATCTAATCCACGCTGCTTTATAAGAAGCTTGCGTTGAAGTTCGCCAGCTGGATTTTAAAATCTCTCTTTCTCTATCAGACCATCCTTGCAATGCATCATCCCAGCCCCAATTTTCCACACTTGCAGTTCTAGTTGAAGTATTTGCTGGGGATGAGAGCCTGTGGTAGTATCTATCAGTATCTCTTGTAGATTCTTGATCTCCTGAGGTAGGCACAAGGCTCTCTGTTTCAAGTCTGGTAGCCAAAATACTTTCGTCCATTTGGGAGCTACTAGCAGATAAATTCCTGTGGAGTTGTTCAGATGAGCAAGCACTCGGGGAATTAGACAAGGAGGCGGAAACACCCATGCCAGGGGAAAGTGCCAAGGTCTGCTGAAAGCATTGTGAAATATCGCCGCTTTGTCTTTCCCGTCTATGGATACATATTTGTCCACTACATGAGCCGTGTGAGAGGCAAACAGGTCCACAGTGGGTCTGCCCCATTTGTGAAATATCTGTTCTGTTGCAGGAGCTAGAAGGTGCCACTCCGGTAGACGGGTTCCTCGGGACAAATGGTCCGCAAGACCGTTGTACCGCCCTGGTAGGTAGTGAACTTGCAGGGTTATATTGTATTTGTCTACTAGAGACAAAATCTGAAAGGTCAGATGAAGTAGACTCAAGGATCTCGTCCCTCCTTCGTTCCTCAAATAAGCGAGAACTGTTCTGTTGTCTGACTGTATTAGAACGGTAGAACTCCTCAAACACTTGTTCTGGTATTTCAAGGCATTTAGTATAGCAAACATTTCTTTCAAGTTGCTGTGCCAATTCTGCTGTTCCCTGGTCCAATTTCCCGCAATCGGAGTATCGTCCACTTGAGCGCCCCAGCCATGATCTGCTGCATCGGTCGAGAGGAAATGAGAGGCAGCGGGGACGTGTAGTGGAATAAAGACCTTTACATTCTGTGCCCACCATGAAATGTCTTTCATCACGGATTCCTTTATGAGAATTCTCGTTCTTATGGGAAGTTTCATCATTGAGTGCATTTGTAGTTGCATCCTTCGGCAATGAAGACGACCTCTTGGAGTGACGAACGATGCAAAATTTAGTTTTCCCAGAACTTTCTGTGCCTCCTTCACATTCCACTTCTTCTTCTTCTGAAGCCTTTGAAGTGATTGTTGAAGGTCTTCGCACTTCCTCCTGTTCAGCGACTTCCGACCGCGTTGCGTGTCCCACATTACACCCAGATACTCCACTGTTTGTACCGGCTCGCTGACGCATTTTTTCAAATTGACGGTCCAACCGAGGTCTCTCAGTAGATTCAGAAATAGAATTGTTTGGGCTTTCAGAATTTCCCTGTCCTGGTGGGCCAGAAGGAAATCGTCCAAGTATACAATGGTCCTCACATTTTGACGACGTAGGGTCTCCGCAACCCAATTGGTCACCTTGGCAAAGGCTTGTGGAGCACTGCTTAAGCCCTGGGGAAGGCATGTCATTTGCAGAAGCTCTCCTTTGTACACAATCCTCAGAAAACGACGGTGAGACTCTGCGACTGGAATGTGAAAATATGCGTGCGATATGTCTATTTTTGTCATCCAGTCTTGTGGTTGGAGAAATTCGGGAACTTTCTGATGTGACATTAAAGAAAATCTTCTTACAGACACAAAGTGATTGAGACCTTTCAAGTTGAGGATAGGTCTGTTGCTGCCGTCCCCTTTTCGGACCAGGAACATTTGGGAGAGAAAACCGGAGTCTTTGACTGCCGGTTCCAATATATTCAGTTTTTTGAGAATTTCTATTTCTTTTGTCATTTCTGGGGTAGTCTTTGTCACAAATTTTTTCAAAGTTAAGGCAGTTGGGCGTAATAATAGGGGCTTTGTAAAGAAGGGGATTCTGTATCCCTCTATGATCTTTTGAACAACTTTGGGAGCATTTAGAGCTGCCCATTTGTTTTTGAAATTCAGCAACTGCCCCGCGCGAAACTTTGATGGCCTCCGGTCATGCACCCCTGTAGTAACGTCGGTTAGAGGTCTGCCCTCGCACCAGTCGCTTGCTACTATCCTTTCCCCCCCTTTTAACACCAGAGGTGGAGGGCTGGGGATACCTTTGGGGGTCTGCCCCCCTCGGGCGAAAGGATTCTCGGGATGGAAAAAATTCTCGAGACAGAATAAAATCTCGGGCCGGAAAGTATTGAACTGATTTTGAAGCCTTTTTTGTACCAGACCCCTCCTTTGCTGGACCGGTTGAAGTGATGGCTTGTGGGAAGGGCCTAAAACAATTCTTTACTCCTCCCAATTTCTGCAATTGGGTAGAGAGGGCTTCCTCATTGAAGAGATGAGAGGAAGTTGGAGGGATCTGCATAAGAACTTTTTTGTCTGATTTCTGTTTACAGGAATTGAGAATCCTGTCCCTTCTAAATTCAATTATCTCTGCCCGTTTTCCGCATGTGATTTGCAGCAGTTCATCAGAACATTTTTGCAAGTCGTTCTGACCTCCAAACAACTCATTAACTTTCTCGTACAGGGTTTCTGGAGAGATATTCTGAACTTCGAACCCCCATTCGACCAATTGCTGCAGAGACTGCTGCAGTTGCTCCCTGTGCATGAGAGCTGCATGTGTTATCGCCGCGAAAGATCTTTCAATAGCGACCTGTTGAGAAGACCCAGAATCATACGGTTGCAACTCAAAATTCACCTCAAGCTCCTTAAAGCCCGGATCGGCAAGGTGTTCCTTAATGACCTTGTTATATCTCACATTGGTCCAATCTTTCTGATTAAATTGTTGAAGACGCTCTAACACTTCGAGTCTGTCTCGAGGAGGGGCAGTCATTAAGGGTTCTTTAAGCGAAATGGTGGGACTCGGCATTTGAAAAACACAAGTATTACGCCCCGATACTGTTGAGCACTCTTTCTCAGATTCTGTAATGGACTTATTCTCTGAGGCTGTATTCTCTGCGAATCTTGACCTCGGTGCTTGCAAAATAAAATTTTGTAGTCTGCCTACTTGTTCGGTTAATTTTTTAATATAACGGGCCATTCCTCGCCTTCTGGAGCGTGAAGCCCTGCTTGAAAAGTTCATGGAAGTGGAGCTGTCGGAACTTGGTGAGCGTCGGCGACGCCTTCGCCTTTTACGTTTATTGTCACAAACGGATTCATTAGAGGAACAATCAGAACACACATTTTTTCGTTTCGTTTTTCGTATTTCGTCACGGTTAACACTCGCAGACGCGGGAATCTCAACCGCTTCGAGAGACACACTATTTTTAGACATTGCGTAATGATTTTTCGTAAAATTTTTGGAGAAGAAAATCTAGTTTCCAGTTTATATCGTAACTAGACGACCGCACGCGATAGAAATTAGACGCCAATTGAAGAAAATGGCGTCGCGTCGATGCTTGCGTACGCCTAGCTGTTGGTAGCAGTAATTGAGATCATAGAGGAACGAAAAATCGCGCGAAATTTGAATATTTCAAGAAGGTAAAAGGAGAAGAAAGACCGAAATCGGATAGAAACAGAGATGCCATCTCTCAATAAGGAATATTCTGGATAAGGAACGGCACTACATAATAACGGAGTTATAACGATTTCTATGGAAACACACGCGCTGACGTATAAACACGCTTATTGTACTTGACTGCTGTCCTATTTTTAACGCTTATATCTGCTTACATTGCGGAGGGGTTAAAATGACCTATTTTAATGATAATTTGTCGGGTTAGAATGATGCACAGTGTTTTGTTTCCGCACCAATACCTCGCCGCCCTGCGCCTAGTCCCTGCGCTAACACCTATCCTTATTAGCATGCGTAAATCACAGTCAGTAGTGTTTATCATCTGTTGTGACTAGGTTAAAAGCTCAACACAATGAGTTCTGTGAAACGAAAGTGTTTATCAATTGAAGGAAAAGTGCTATATTACACCGTTAAGAAGCCGGCGAATCAAATGTAACCCTCGCAAAGGAGTTCGGCGTGTCTCATGTAAAAACAAGCTTAAATTATCCGGCTGTTTTGTGCGTCATCTGGTTAGTGCGACAAAGTAACGCCGGCCCCTTGAAGGTCGTTATATCCGGATTCTACTGTCTTTAATGAAACTTATACATACACATTACAGAATCAGCTTTCGTTGATCTTTATGAATTTTATCTTTTCAGGTGATAATATTTTGCACTCAAGTTCCTTATTGGGGCATGTTGTGAGGGTTCAGCTTGCTTACTTGTGAGCAACTGCTGGTAGTGCAGCAGCCGGTAGAGCGGCTTGAGCAGGAAGGTGGTAATGGGCAGGTAGCAGGCGCGCTGCTGCTGCTCCACCTCGCGACACACCTGCTCTAGGGTGGGGCTGACGGAGCACGCCTGCTCCAGCCGCTGGAGACTGTCGCGGTGCGAGGACACCCATGTCAAGTATAACTGGAAACAGAACAAACAAAGAGTTATACTCGCAATAATCATCTCAATTGGTGTTTCTCAAGATGAGCCTCTTATTTACATAACATTCAGTTTACTTTCATCCTTCCTCTGCCAGGGTTGGAACCAACTTGTAAGGAACACTATATATTTTAAGTTCATTATAGTTAAGCGTACTTGAAGTGAAATATCACAAAACTGCGCTATACAAATATTTCGTTATTATTATTAACCCTCCATTAACCTCTTATTGGCCGGAGACGCGAATCCACGCGCGGTTTGCGTGCGGAAAAAATTTCGAAAAAAATATGTTTGTCTGCGATTTTGACCCTTCTATGTACAGAATTTGTATGAAAGACAAGGTCAGAATCGCTTGCGCCAATATTACCCATGTCATAGGCAAAAATTTCATTCACCTGGCAACCTCAGAATATTTTTAAATGATTTTATCTGTGGCATCAAAATGTCGAATTTGTCACGATTCTTTCTGTCAAAGTCGATGCATGTTACTTGACGAAAACATCGTAAAACCTATCAATTTACATAATTAACGCAAGTAATGTTGTTTTGGTACATAGTTTATTGTTCTAGGAATGCGTTTCGGTCAATAAAATATACGATACCCCAAAATTAATCCACAAAACTGTGTTAGGAAATTCCTGTGTTTTTCCTGGCCTTTGACGGGTTAATGGAGTTTCCTGTACTTACCATTCTTTCAATACCAACAACAGAGTATTTCACAATGGTACTTACAGCTAGCAATCTTACGATGTTTATTTTTGGGGTTCACACATGGTTTGCACTCAAATAGTTGAACACAGGCACTTGTATAATTTGCACGAGACGGATTCTCGAATAGTTGATTCATACAAAGGTGATAAGTAACCAGTTTTAGAGTTAACCCGTCAAAGGCCAGGCCATTTCGCGGAAATTCGCGAAAATTCACAAAAAAACACTAAAAAACCACCATTTTGAACTTTGAATTGAATGTTTTGTTGATTAATTTTGAGCTATTGTATATTTTATTGACTGAAACACGTTCACAACACAATAAACTATCTACGAAAACAACATTACTTGCATTTATTACATAAATTAATAGGTTTTATTCGCGGAAGACGTATTTATTGCGACAGTTAAAATCGCGGCAAATTCTGACAGCGGATTGTCATAGACGAAATCGTTTTAAAAATATTCCAGGGTTGCAAGGTGAATGAAACTTGTAGCGTCTCCGAGAGTAATGATGGCGCAAGCGATTCTGACACTGTTCTTCATACAAATTCTGTACATAGAAGGGTCAAAATCGCAGACCAAAAGCTTTTTGTCGGAAGTATTATTCAAATATTTGAATTATTTTCTCGCGCATGCGCATATGACGCGCGCGCCGGCGCGTCTCCGGCCTGTCATCGGTTAATAGTGAGAATACTTGGCGGTAAATTCATAAGTGAGAAGCATTACAGCGTAACAGAATGGGAAGTATTTCAATACTGACTGCAAGCGGCAAGGTTGAATCTTGGCTATGCCATTGGCGGGAAGTAGAACAAACCTATCAAGAATCAATGGCCTTACGAAACATCGATAGTGCTGGTTTGTTTTTACGAAATACATGTTTTAATTTTTAGCAAATTTTGTATATATGTATTTGTAGCTTTTTATAATGGCAGATTATTGAGAGAATACTTACTGTATATAAATTTGTAAATAAATAATCATTTTACATGTAACAATTCTTAAAATCTGTTGTATTTTTCCAGGCGTCCTCAATATTCCATTTTTTGAAAACAGCTCTTTTCATATTTTATCTCACCGGCATGACGTCCTTCAGGTAGGCCAGCATGAGCCCCCCAGTGCGCAGGGGCTCGGGAGCTCCCTCCCTGTTGTTGTTGTCAGGGCGGCCGAGCAGGCGGGCCTCCAGCGCGCGCAGGGCGGGATCCTGTAGGGCCCGAATCCCCTCCAGGGGGGCCCACAGGGGACTGCCGCACAGTTCCAGTTCGAGCTCAAGAGGGAGTTCTTCGCGCAGCCACTGCAGAGTAAAAAGGGCGTTGTTAATCAGTAATGTTTAAGATTGATCTCAGGCATCCGCTTGATGGGATAAAACCATTCAGAAACTAAAGGTTACTAAAAATGCCTATAGTTATAGTTAGGGAACGTACCCATACTACGTGACCAACTTTTTGCAATTTTTAACCCCCCCCCGGTGACCAAAAACCTAAGCCCCCCGCCGCTCATTTGTAACAAGAGTAACATTTCCCCCCCCCCCCCTCTAAACGTGTCACGTAGTATGGGTACGTTCCCTTAGTGGCTAGATCTTAACAGCCTCCGTGTTTAAGATCCTCAAAGTGAGTTTAAATCTCATGAATCGGCATGAGAAGTAAATTTTATTTAATTAATGTAAGAATGGTTTTGGTGGCATGCCTGCCTTTTTGAATATGCCAGAGCAGGACGGCAGAACTAGCTATAAAAGGTGATGTATGTACCTGCTCGCTCTCTTTTCCAACCGACAGCACATTAGTTAGCAAGTAGCTTACAACTTGTGTAGCACTAATAAATGTTCATCTCGTACACGCATGTATATTATTAAGATCTGCAAGATCTCACCTCTACATCAAAGTCTGTAAATAACAATTAATATGTATAATTTCACATAATACTTAAATAAAATAATATCATCTTCTACAGAGTGTAATAAGCATGCTCAACTTTGCTGTCTGATGATATTTTTTTTCAATTAAAAACAAAAATGATGTTTCCTTCACATGTCGCCACTGATCACACATCTCCGCGTTGCACGGGATCCCGGGAAACTCACTCTTTTATTGAGGTTAAGAAGATTTTTACATTTTATACTTTATCCTCCATTACTATTGATATTACATTTTTTAGAAGATTAGTGATAAAAGTAGAGTTGATATTTATTTTAACCTCTTATGTGCCGGAGACGCGCGGATGCGCTTTGAACAAATTTCTAAAAAAAATAAATTTTTAATGCGATTTTGACCCTTATGTATAAAGAATTTGTAAGAAGGACAAGGTCAGAATCGCTTGCGCCAACATCATTCATGATATAGCCAAAAGTTTCATTCACCTGGCGACCCCAGAATATTTTTAAACGATTTATCTGTGGAATCGAAATGTCAAATTTGCCGCGATTCAAACTGTCAAAAGTCCGATGCGTGATACTTGACAAAAACATTGTAAAACCTATCAATTTACCAAATAACGTTGTTTTATTATTATTATTATATAAAGAGCAGGCAGCTTTCTGCTGATGCGCTCATATCTAATTTCACAATAGTTTGACAGTAAATTTTAATTTTTAACTAAGTTAGTCCTTTCTTCTCTCCAAATATGAATCCAATAGAGCTTTGAATTGGTTTATGTTAGTTGCATCGATGATACATAGTTTATTGTTCTAGGAATGTGTTTCGGTAAATAAAATATACATGCAACTCAACCACTTGGTACACGATAAATCTGCATCTTGTTATTTTAATTTATCGTTATATTCTGAACACTAAAATGGGTTAAATTTATTCTGTTGGTGGTGATTTAAAACTACACTCAGAACACAAATGGTTTTTATTTGATTCTGGCAGCACAAACATAGTCTGCAACTAGAATTTTAACACTTCGAATAATAAAATGTTTTCCTCCGAAGTGTGTCGGCAGATGAATCCAGAACTGGAATTTAACTTTCTGAACCTGAAACTGGTTTAAGTTAAATCTGTATGCTCAAAATTAACCCACAAAACATTCAATTCAAAATTCAAAGTGGTCCTTTCATAATTTCCTTGTTTCAGGGCGGCCCGTGACAGGTTAAAGGACTGTCTGCAGTCTGCAGCTATCCTCATATAGAGGGCATCGGAAGAAGAAAATTCCTTCATTCAAGTTGCAGACTTGGAGAACTCACCACAGTGATGACCTCCAGATCCTTCTTGTAGGTGCGCTCCGTCATGAGCAACTCCTTGGCGATGTAGAGCTGACGATCGCCGTGCCCGCGCCGCCCGTGCTTGCCGTCGAATGTGCCAGTGCCAGTGCCGATGTTTGCGTACTCAGCCACGCTGTTGATCACGCCGTTGCTGGAGGCGGGCGTTCGCAGGAGGCGGCCCAGACTACAAATTAAAAATAAATATTATAGAATTAAACATTCTAGTTTCGGTTATTGGTGCATGGATAAATAATTTGAAATATTCCTGTGTAATGTGTAACATTATTCAAGTTCCAAAAACTTTTAGTTCAAAATTGGAACTTATTATCGTAGCAAACAAGCGATAAATTAGGCACCAAAATTATGTAATTTCGGAGGCGGTAGATATGTTGGGAGGGGAAGGAGATGGGGCAGAGGAAGGTTGGGAAGTACCTGGCTATTCAGATCTGGTCACCAAACATGGCTAAAGCAATTTCAGGCAACGTTTCAATTCTGAATGGTGGCCTTACACCAGGGCTATACTGAGAGTTTCTTCCACTTCGCACACCGGGTTCTAACCTGCGACCTTCCGATTGCGAAAGTCTTACCCCTCGACCATGAAGGCCCTCAAACCATTGTGATTGTATAGTGTGCTCCTTCGCAGAGATACAGTGGTAAGTGATCGGTTATCCCTTTTTCCTTGCGTACCTTGTTTTTCCTATACAAATATCACCCAATTACAGCAAACATCATTTTGCCTCTTTTCGTTTTTAACATTTAGGGTCCACTACAAACGCATCTGAAGCTGCAATTCGTAAGCATTTTGGATGCAGCCGTACATATGCACTATAATCTGCCGCTTCCACTAATTGGACACTTGGATTTTGGAGGCTGATTAGTGTTATTAATTTTACCATCAAATCAGATATCGATTACCGCCATTTGAATGGGATCGTGTACCTACTCTACATTTACCGATAAAATTGAAGAAAACTTATATTAAAAAGAATTACAATCTGCAAACCTTCATATGAATTTAGAATCCGCGGCTGCCAATTGAACATGATTGGCCTGCATGGAGACCTCTCTCGGAGACAATTGAGGATAAGATGTTTGACATTATTGGGGTACTCACGTGTCGTCTCTCCTTTTCCGGAGGCTCTCGCACTCGCTCTCCCCGCCGCTGAGCACGTCTATACTGTAACTCGAGTCGCTGTTCAGCTGGCCTCGTGCGGGTACCGGTAGGGTTGGAGCTTTATCTGTGGAATAATATCAAATGCAGTCATTATTTGTTATTAACTGAATTACAACAAGACAGAAATAACATTGCGTAAACGTATGACAATCAGTTTTGGCAACTCTAACAAACTAATTACACTGATTCGCCGGAGAGGTGGGCAAAGGGGATAAACCGTGTCTATGTGACTGTCTTCGCACATACTTCTTGCTTCATCCATATTCGTGCATCGTCTCATACATACTCTTCCGTATTTCTGAATCTTGAAATGACCCTACTCAAGCATTTCCTTTATATGCCATGTTTTTCTCAACTTTTAATAACAAGCATGAAAATATCACAAATTCGAAAGTCATTGCTAAAACCCAGTAAAATAAGCCTCTTTCACTGTGTAAGCAATATGTAACTTTCAATGAAATTATTTTCCTCAGGGCCTATGTCATTTTTGGGGATGCTGTGTGGAGGGACTTTTTAATGAAAGGAAGGAGAGAAAATCTCGGAAAGGAAAAGGGTAGGGGGCGGGTAGGGATCTGGGAATCAGTGTGTCCAGGAGTGATGGACATATAAACCCATCCGTCCCATTGCAGTGCAAGGCGATGGGTCGAGACAGTCCTGCAGATGAGGTTAAAAGGTCTCCGTCAGCCAATCTTTTCCGATCCAGCCTGCCAAGCGGTCGGTAAGGCAAATGCAGCCCGCCAAGACCGAGCCAAATCTCACCCCATGAAATTCTAAGTCACCAAACATAGCAAACCACTTGGAGTAACCTACTTTTTTTCAGTCTGTTATAAGTTGTAAAATTTAAAATACATTTATTAGGAAGACTGCTAGAATATAAAAAAGGTTAGGTATTTGTAACTGTAATGTATTGAAAGAGCTTCTATCAGATGCCGACAGATGCCGACAGATGCCAGTAGGGGTACCCGGGTAGCAAAGGCTATCAAGAGCGGTCAATCGCCAGCCTACCCTGCAGATTCAATTAGCAGCATAGACAGGTTGTGCGACCAGTAATAGAAATACTGTAAATACATAAACTCATAATAATCCAGTTTGTATCAAGGACCTATTTTATTAAGGAGTCTCCACAGAACAAATAGTGTTTGATTGTAAATAATACAAGCATCACAGATACCTATTCCGTTAAGTGTCTCAGTGTGGTCCTGCGCCTTCCTGGAGGCTAGGGGGCTGGGGGGGGCCTGCTGGCTGAGGCGTTGCCCCGCATTGGAGTCGGCCCGCGGAGTGGACGAGAAGAAGGAGCGCTCCTGGCGGGAGGCGGGGCTCCCTGGCCGCAGGTAGAAGCTCTCCTGAGTTGTAGAGGAGTCGGTTCTATCCATGTCCATCATGGATTCATCAGTACCTACGCAAGAGAAGATTGTTATATTTCTGATATATTTAAAAAAATATTTTTATTTGTATCTAACATCTAACCACCACACAGTTTCTGCATGGGAGTAGTTAGAGAGGATAGACAGTCACACAACTCTGTTTTGGCACACACTCCCTGCTTCATTCACATTCATCCATACTCTTCTATTATTCCGATTCTTGGCTATAAATCCGGAGGAATTCCCGGCGTGTGCAAATAAATTTTATTTAATTTATTTGTGTTATTTCAAAATTTATTAATAAAAAAAAATATTATGTTATATTTGCGGCACGTTCCATAGTGGTAGATACTTTCAGTATCACCCAGGTGAAAGGCCCAGACCACCATTCAGAATCGAAACATTGCGAAATAACAGTGAAATAGTTTTAGCCGTGTTTGGTGACCAGTACTTTCCCACTTTTCCTCATCTCCTTCCCCTCCCCACCACCTTCAGCCTCACTACATACCCAATTTGGGGATGCCTTAGTCTTACTGGTTCCAGATTGGAGCTCTTGTGCGGGAATCACACAATTTTTTATTCAATCACATTATTTTTTATTCGAGTATCTGTTTGTCGTGCCATGTCTTCCTCGGGTGTCCCTGACTTTTTCTATCATTAACTTTCGCATTACGTATTCTCCTGGCGCTCCTGTCTTTGTTCACCCATTCCACATGTTCAAACCATCTAAAAGTCCGTTTTTTAAGGCACCGCAACCGCGCTCAAAAAGAAGAAGATGGAGAGATGTGTAATTATGAATGTTAGAGGAGCGAGCTAATATTTAAAGCGATAAAATCGATGCGAAAATTGTGAAAATGTTTAATAAAACACGACTCATTTAAAATAGAGCAAAAATCTCGTGGAAGGCGTCTTAAGCAACATTTAAGAAACATTGTGAATTTTTTCACTACTATAACCTGTAAAATAACTGAAACAAACATGTTTATAATAATTTTCGGAGCATGCTTTGCGATTTTTTTCTATCGAGGGGATTTCATGTAATTTGCGTTTAGGCGTGGAATGCGTCTAGATATTATCTTAAAAAATAACATATATTTTTTTAAAGAGCTTAAAAACTTGAAATGTTTAAGGGAGATATGTAAGAAATCGGTAGAAATTCGGGTAGCGACGGCTTAGACGCATTTACTATACTTTCTGCAGTCTTGATTCATTCCACATTTGTAACACTGTCACAAACATGGTTTTACCTTACATACGCCTCAGGGATCTCATTTCTACAACTAGCATTCAGTCTACTTTCATCCTTCCTCTGCCAGTTCCATGCCTCACTGCCAAAAAATTCACAGGGGGGTGATTCTGTATATTTCACATTCACCTAAATAAAGCGTATGGATGAAGTCCATACGAAAGCGATTTCAATTCAAAATTGAATTTGTTTGAATAATTTGAATTCGTTCCAAGTAATTCCATTTTTGATGCAGGGCAAAGCAGAAATCACCCCCCCCTGTAAATGAGAATCTTATAAAAACACACAGAAAATAAAAACAATAGTAAAAATAAATTGAGGGAAAGAAAATAAAGGGTGTTTGGGAAAGGGATGAGCTGAAAAAAATGGAAAAACAATACTGAAAAAAAAACATTAATTACAAAATTGAAAAAGTAATTATAAATTGAAAACAGAAAAAAGATGAATAAATTTTATTTGATTGAAGCTAAAACATAACTAATATCATGCGTATTTCGATTGTCCAGTTGATTAGTCAGATATCTCCGAAATATCAAAATTTGAGGTATGCAGTTATATGTGTAAAAATGTTACCTCCATCTGGTACAATACTCAAATTACTCATAAACACCACCAAATCAATTATAATGTAGAAAAACTTGTAGGGAATTAAACAAAATGTTGATGTTTTCTGGATCACTATTGGGATATTTCAAAATGTCATACAAATTAATGTACCAGACCATTATGCCTTCCGGTGTTATTTTATAGCATATTTAATATGCAAAATACAGACACATATTAATAATGTTTGATTTATGGTGAGCATTCTAATATTGCTTTCCTCGTTATTTCAAAACTTAGTTATTTATAGATGTCTGACTAATCAACTGGACGATCGATTTGTTTCTAGATATTAGAAACAAAAGGGAGAGTTGCCTTTTGATAATGAAAGTTATGCGATTTGCAGGGGTACGGGTGAATGATGTTGACAACACTTTTGTGCTTGCGGTTTCATGCTAATAATGGTTCATAGCCCATCTCTCTTGTTTCTATTATCTATCCATTACTTTGGTGCACACTTACATTTTTGTCCAATCGAAATGCTTGTTGTAATACATAATAGTCAAAATTTACACTAAAATCATTAATAATTCAGGGGTTATAAAAAAGGGTAATGGCATATCGCTGATCCGTTGTTACTTCTCCCTCTTTCTTGTAAACAATGCACGTAAGAGAAAGAGAGATAACAACAGTGCTCTCAGCGGCAGGATCATATGCTGTAACCACTGAAGTGATAAACCAATAGAAGTGTGTTGTTTGTGTGTCCAAAGTAAGCCCAATTTTTCCATATTTTTTTTACATTAGCTCCACACAGGAGGCCTTGAGGAAAATAATTTCAATCATGGCCCGTGTCACCTTAGGGGATGCTGTGTGTAGGATCATTTTAAATAAAGAAAGGAGAGGAAGTTCTGGGAAGGAATACGGTATGAGGGGAGGGTAGGAATCTGGGTCAGTGTGTCCAGGAGTGACGGACATATGAATCCATCCCTCCAACTGCAGTACAAGGCGGTGAATTGAAAGAGCCCGGCTTGGGAGGTCAAAAGGTCTCTCTCAACCGTTCTCTCTAGATCCAGCCAAGCAGCAGGTGGGCAGACGAATCCGCTGGATGAACCTGGATACCCCTACTAAGTCACCAAAGCGTACCACTTGGGGTGACCTATGGCAGAAGTGTTGGTTATACAGGTGCGCCATGAGCAGGGTTGCCAGGTCTTTTTCAAAAATATACCGAACAGTGAGCAAAAAAAAATTTTGAGGTGTAATTTCCCTAGATTTCACGGTGGTACCTTGGCAAAACCCGCATCGGGGGGGGGGGGGGGGGGGTGGTTCTTTGAAACAATGTAAGCAGTCAAATTATTTTGAATAATCAATATACGCAAGTACGTAACACTAATCCGCGAAATGGCTTGAAAACAGCGAGCACGAAGCGGCAACATCGCACAAACTAAGTAAGGATGCTATGCAACATCGATTGCCAATTGCGTCAAATCTGATAGTTGAATCGCTTATTAGGGAGAAAAATTAATCAGAAAAAAAATACCGAACCGCCCATACTTCGGTATTTTTGTCATACCGAACACGGTGCTAAAATACCGAACGGTTCGGTAGAATACCGAACGGTTCGGTAGAATACCGAACACCTGGCAACCCTGGCCATGAGAGAATTTTTTTAGTTGGGATTTTTTTTTTTAATTTGAAATAGTTTTCCAACTGTCTCTCGTCTAGGGAGCTCTTGGAGTCGAAAGCACTCATGATAACTGACAAATCTTCCACACATCTAGGGTTTATTGGTTCAGTGGTGTTTTGTTATTATATAGCTTAAAAATAATATTAGAAACAAATTAAAAATAACAAACTTAACAATAAGAACACGGGGGTTATATTCGTTATTTTATTTTGTCAATTTTCCACCAACCTATAAAGATTAATCAATGTTTATACGTATGAAATAATGTTTATAAATACCATCTAGGATTTTATTTTAATCTATCACAATCAGATCATTAACTGGAAATAAATTCATAATTATTATTGTGTTATTAATAAATCAATATCATGACAACATTTTAAATTAGAAGAAATACATTAAAAAATTTATTTATTATACTTTTAAAAAGATTTTTAGGTTTATTTGCAATTCGTAATAAAAAATGGCAGTAAAATGATCTATATTTTTGTTTCAGATTTTTTTACCAATAATTTCCGACTAACAGTAATAATAATATTGTGACTACAAAACGTCACAGTGAAAATGAAACATTGCCATCAAATGGCCATTCAGTTTTTTTTTTTTTTTTAACATTGGTAAGGTCCCCGTTAACCTCTAATAGGCCGGAGATGTGTGATATTCTGCGCATGCGCGAGAAAATAATTCGAAAAAATATCGAACAAAAAATGTTTGTCTGCGATTTTAGCCCTTCTATGTACAGAATTTGTATGAAGAACAGGGTCAGAATCGCTTGCGCCAACATTACACCATAAGATAGGGTCAAAATTTCATTCACCTTGCAACCCCAGAATATTTTTTAACAAATTTATCTGCGACATTGAAATGTCAAATTTGCCACGAATTTTAGCTGTCAAAATTAATGCGTGTTCCTCGACTAAAACATCGTAAAACCTATTAATTTACGTAAATAATGCAAGTAATGTTGTTTTGGTACATAGTTTATTGTTCTAGGAACGTGTTTCAGTCAATAAAATATACGATAGCTCAAAATTAATCCACAAAACATTCAATTCAAAATTCAAAGTGGTGCTTTTTTAGTGAATTTTCGTGAAATGGCCTGGCCTCCCAGAGGTTAATAGCCTTGTGTCTGCTTGGTTGAATTTAAGAATCCAACTTCCAACGCATGTCTGCCGCCGCGCCTTACCCGTCGTACCATATAAACATCTGTGTACGTGGATTTTCAGACAAAGCTACCATTGTAATTCGGTTTCTAATTCAAGAATTCGTCACAAGATGACGCCACATTCGTTGTCAAGACAAAAAAGGACATGCCCTTCCTAGGTATAAGTTCTACGAATTTGTGAACCTGGAGTATCTCTCAGATTTTGAAAGATTGACGGTAATACTCAGTTGTATCAGCAGCTGTATATTACATATGAGGGGAAGGACATCATCGCCCATGTCGGTTACTTTTTCACGGAGACTAGCCATCACAGGTTGACACCTTGACAGTGGATACGAGGAACGGGCTAATTTTGGAACCAGTTCCTATTGGATTTACAAAATGATTAATTATGATCTGCAAGATCATATATCACGCATACACACAAAGTCTAAATAACACAACATAACAACTAAATCTCTATAAACAGTATGTAAATAAACAAATAAGATGAAACGTTGTTAATACGATGGCTTGTGTCATACCTACATTCCCATAAAATGACTTTACGGTGACGTCACGACACAATGAGCAGTGACGTCACCACTAAACATTTCAATAATGCTAACTTGACGGCGTGTTTCTACGACCCAATTAAAAATGGACTTTTTAATAATTTTTTAAAAACTCTGCGTTTAATATTATTTAACAAAACTTATGTATTCAGAATCAGCGTTTATTGGTCTATATGAACATATTTTTTTAAAGCCATAATATTTTTCACTGGAGTTCATTATTGCACATATCACAATTGTGTCAAAAGTGCTAAGTGGTGTTGAAAAGGTAAAAAGTAGTGTTGAAAAGGTAAAAAAAATGAAACATTTGTCATTTGAATATATACCACCATTTTCATTTACGAAATCCAATGCCATTATCAGCTTTAATAACATTTTAATTCTTTTAGATACTTTTATAAAATACAAATAACGTGAATCTAATAAAACGAGACACAACAGGGTTTACACTTCCATAGGTTAATAACAATAATTTACAATAATACTTGTGTCAAGTCAAACACTTACTTTATATTGAGCAGCCAAATACAGGCCTGGATATTCACATTGCCAAAACATATAACGCAGTCTATCAGCCACTAAAATACAGCAAAACCCTCTCATAAAGTTCCCACATAAGAAATTTTCATGACTAAGAAGTTTTCAGGCTTAACCCCTCAGGCATGTTCTGTTAGAAAGTCAGAGTATTTCCGCTTTGTAATGAAATCCAGATGAATGGAATATTTCTAAACATATCCGAAAACTAAAAACTGTTTTTGAAAGGTAATAAAATAAGCTTTCAAACTATATGATTACAAATAAACTTTTTTTTTTAAATTTTAATGTAAAGATAAAAAAGTTTAAAAAATGGCTCACTTTATGTTTTTTCTAACAAAATTCAGTGATAACAGAAAAAAATAAAAACACACACATTTTATTAGACAAATGAATTATAAATGTTATCGTCACCTAACTTTTTTTTATCATTTTATGTAAAAATAATTAATAAAAAATGCATAAAGTTTCATAAATTTTTCCCAAATTGCGGTTGGGAACTTTGGTTTCATATATGTGTACATTTAAATTTTTCTGTGGTTGACTTTTAGATTTGAATATAACGTTTTCACTTTCTAACACCGTGTACATCACATTCTCACCATGATCGTAAGGGAAAAAGCGCACAAATTAGCCAGAGAGGTTAAGAAATTGTATTTTTTCGGTCTCTTGAAGACTGCAATGCAAAAATGGCTCAATAATCCTAAATAAGAAGATTTTTCTAATGCCTTAGAAAACTTATAAAATGGTTTGACTGTATTTTATACTATAGTCGCTGACAGAATAATTTTGGGTTTTAATGAAAATTTACTGTTAATTCTACCAACCACCACATTACTAAACGGGTCCAATTCATTATTGTGTAACGATCTACAGAAATGGATAGTAAGTTAACCCTCTCAGTCTCAAGTAAGCTAAGATTACCGCTTAGGCTGAGCTCAAAGCCTTGAGGGCGCTGTGGCACTGATCTGTTGGCAACTACTTTTATATATCATCATAGTAAAACACAATGACAAAAGAAGCATTGTAAAACAAGTCCATGAGAGTAATCTTAGTATAAAAAAAACTGTTTGTAAAATATAGTGAAATCCAGAAAAAAAGTTTTGTTTATTCAGTCTCCAGAAAAATTTTAATTAACCGGTTACAGTGCTCGACCGACGGTCGGTGCGTACGGTCGGTCCTGACGATCGCATAACACTGACCGACAGTTGGTGCGTACCGTCAGTTCACGATTGACCAACAAGCTGACCGGACGTCGTACGTGAAATTAATTAATTAATAGCTGCTTATTATCTTCGTAGACGTATTTGGAACAGAAGACGTAGATATCATGTTCACCCGATCGTCGCCCAGAGAGCATTTCTAGCTCGTCGGTCGACCGACGGTCTGCATGCGCACGCGCTCGACCGACGATTCTCGTACGCATTGCGTAGCGATATACGCATGCGTACGGTTGGTCCTGTACTGAACGATTTATGAATTTTCATACAAATGACAAGCGCCACCGACGTACGCACCGACCGTCGGTCGAGCACTGTAACCGGCCTTAGAAGAGGGTTTCAGAATACCTTATAAGAGAGTTTCAGAAAACCTTAGAAGAGGATTTCAGAAAACCTAAGAAGAGGGTTTCAGAATACCTTATAAGAGGGTTTCAGAAAACCTTACAAGAGGATTTCAGAAAACCTTAGAAGAGGGTTTCAGAAAACCTTACAAGAGGATTTCAGAAAACCTTAGAAGAGGGTTTCAGAAAACCTAAGAAGAGGGTTTCAGAATACCTTATAAGAGGGTTTCAGAAAACCTTAGAAGAGGGTTTCAGAAAACCTTACAAGAGGATTTCAGAAAACCTTAGAAGAGGGTTTCAGAAAACCTAAGAAGAGGGTTTCAGAATACCTTATAAGAGGGTTTCAGAAAACCTTACAAGAGGATTTCAGAAAACCTTAGAAGAGGGTTTCAGAAAACCTAAGAAGAGGGTTTCAGAATACCTTATAAGAGGGTTTCAGAAAACCTTACAAGAGGATTTCAGAAAACCTTAGAAGAGGGTTTCAGAAAACCTTACAAGAGGATTTCAGAAAACCTTAGAAGAGGGTTTCAGAAAACCTAAGAAGAGGGTTTCAGAATACCTTATAAGAGGGTTTCAGAAAACCTTACAAGAGGATTTCAGAAAACCTTAGAAGAGGGTTTCAGAAAACCTAAGAAGAGGGTTTCAGAATACCTTATAAGAGGGTTTCAGAAAACCTTACAAGAGGATTTCAGAAAACCTTAGAAGAGGGTTTCAGAAAACCTTAAAATAGGGTTTCAGAAAACCTAAGAAGAGGGTTTCAGAAAACCTTACAAGAGGATTTCAGAAAACCTTAGAAGAGGGTTTCAGAAAACCTTACAAGAGGATTTCAGAAAACCTTAGAAGAGGGTTTCAGAAAACCTTACAAGAGGATTTCAGAAAACCTTAGAAGAGGGTTTCAGAAAACCTAAGAAGAGGGTTTCAGAATACCTTATAAGAGGGTTTCAGAAAACCTTACAAGAGGATTTCAGAAAACCTTAGAAGAGGGTTTCAGAAAACCTTAAAATAGGGTTTCAGAATACCTTATAAGAGGGTTTCAGAAAACCTTACAAGAGGATTTCAGAAAACCTTAGAAGAGGGTTTCAGAAAACCTTAGAAGAGGGTTTCAGAAAACCTTAAAATAGGGTTTCAGAATACCTTATAAGAGGGATTTAGAAAACCTTAGAAGAGGGTTTCAATGTATTTATGTTTTTTACCGTTAGCGTCTGGGGCCAAAAGGATTAAATTACCTGCCCAGGATATCTAGCACAGTCGATCGATAAAGGATTTATCAATAATGTCGATAGCTTGTCATTGTTCTCGAGCATAACTGCAGATCGCTAGCGTACAAACAACAGCTCACACCAAATAAATTAAGAACGCCTAGTTGTTATGATCGGCAGTTACATACTCAATGACATGTTGCCGACATTATTGATCGACCATGCTAAATGCCCAAGTCTATACTGAAGTTGTCCTCTTTAGTAATGTGATGAAGCATAATGTTATTGCAGCAGACATATCTGTTAATTATTTGTTTAATTGCCCTGATTTAAATATATATATATATATCTTCTGGCGGAAAAATTCGTAGATAAATTCCAACAGCTTTGTTTTTATTTTTTTAGTCTTAGTTTGACTTTATTTTCTATCCAGGCTTACCATAATAAAATGTTATTAATTTTAAAACCAATAGATATATAATTATATTCTAATCCATCAAAACAATGTGTTTCATGATAATATGTAAACTAATAATCATACACTCTAATAATATGTGAGAAAATTATTTACATAATATATTATGACAAACATTTCGTTAGATATTCTCAGTCATAGAATGAAAAAAATATGCTATAAGCAATGAAAAATTTAATTTATAAGTAGTCATTTTCATCTGAAAATGTTTTTGCATATGCAAAACAATACTCCTTATAAAAATGTTATAAATAAAATAATGCCAATATTGAATTAAAAAACCACACATTCAATAATGTCCCGAATGGTTTAAAAATTTAATTTTAGGGATACTTAAAAAAATTGTATAAAACTACAATAATGAGTGGTTAGATTTTATGGAACATTTCGTTCCCAAGTCTTAGTTATTTAGGAATGCAATGTATCCTTTTTATTTATAACATTTTGATTAGTTGTAAATTTTAATAATATTAGGGGGACATTCATTACCAAAAGAAATTTAAACAGGTACTAAATGACATTTAGAAACTATACTGACTGTAAAAGAATTGCACGGGACAACCCTAATTCAATCAAATGTCATAGACGATTACTAAAGGTAGATGGGTGATTGGAATAATTTTAAAAATTTATTTAAAACTAGTGATGGGCATAATCGAAACATTTTGATGCTAGAATTTCCAAATCTGAAAAATTAAAATGATCGAATGGTGCTTCTATTAATCGCTTCAAACTAATTTTGATGTTTCTCAGAGTTGAAAATCGATTGTTTCAACTCAACTAAATCTCCATAATCGATTGTCTATGAGCATAATTCGGAATGCTCCGATTGTAAAAAATATTTAACATTCCGGAAAGGATTTCTCAATTTTGCCCATCACTATTTAAAACCTTAAGATGGTTGAGATTTAATTTCTATGGTTAAGAGGGTTTCCAATACCTACAAAAGTGACTTAGACAATGTAATTTTGCCAAAGTCTCTTAGAAGGGGTCATAAGTTGGAAAAAGGGCTTATTTTTACATCCGGTTGAATAAAATTTTATTTGGCTACGACTTATTTTTTGTTTGTATACAGGGGGTCTAAATCACATCTAACAATAATTCAGGAAATTAGTCCTAATGCAAATTACTGGGAGAGACAAAGCTCTTATTTACAGGACTAAATAATGAAATCTGTAAAAACCTCATTTACTTAATTGAGCTAGTGATGCATGTACATAATACCTAGCTCATTCTTGACTGGGTTGCCAGCTAAATAAATTATATTAAAAAGTTTTCATGTGTTGAACCTTTATGAGTTGAAGCATTTTTACGAGGGTCGATAGTAACTATGTATGTCTACTTTTAAATTCGTTAGTTTACGATAAGAAGTATACATATTGTTATATAAATCGATAGCGAAGCTGGTCGAAATGAAATTCATTGTGAAGCAAAGAAAATGCAAGATTTCGTCATTTCTTTTTTAGGTCAATAGCCATCCTTACCTACCATAAATCTATTATCTTAGATTAGTTGGAAATTGATAAAATCTTAAAGCAAAATTAATCTTAGTTATTATGTTGGTATTGGATTCTAAACAAAATTTGCAACAAATAAGCAAAGAAA
This sequence comes from Limnephilus rhombicus, assembly GCA_929108145.2. Lineage (NCBI taxonomy): Eukaryota > Metazoa > Arthropoda > Insecta > Trichoptera > Limnephilidae > Limnephilus > Limnephilus rhombicus. The sequence goes on along the minus strand of OV815292.1, from coordinate 16,549,662 downwards.
TTCAATCAATAAATGCAGCAGAGAAATTATTTTAACGCAGAGTGGCAATTTTGGAAGACTTGTCAACCAAACCACGAGATAAAGATATCACCACCGCTGGTAACTCCATCGTAACATCTTCAACTTTTTCATATATAACGCATGTAACAAAACCATATCCCAAATTATTCGCGCTCAGAGTCAAAAAAGCTACAGGCATCTTTTTCCAGCCAATAATTAAGCCTTTTAAATGGTTGCCAGTGATACCACGACAGTTGTCATTGGCTAGAAAAATAGCATGAAAGTTTTTCACTCTCAGTATGAACAGGACATTACAGCTAAACTCTAAATTCAAAGTTGAAAAGAAGATAAAATGTCACTGTCGCCATATCATGTCGGTTGCCCGTATCGCCTGACGGCGCTGATGATATCATTACTCACACAAGTAGAAACAACGGCAGAGCGCTTTTGTGCATGCATGCAATTTGTAGGTAGTATTGGTGAATGATGTTGGCGTCACACGATTTCCGTGCAATTTCATACAAATAATGGCTCGTCTCCATTGTTTCGGAAGTATTGATGTGAGTAAATTTGGCCTAAAGGACCTGGCAGTTAACAGGTTAGTGACAAAACAAAATTAATTTAATATGTGATACTCGACAAATACAGATTTATGTGCCTACTTTTAAAATTTGGCGCCATCAATAATGGGATTAAAACTTTTTTTGATAGTAATACTTGTGTATATAAATTTATTTCATAAAAGCGCATAATTTTCAAATATTCATTTTGTCCTTTAATACTTGTTAATCCTAATTGTCCCTAAGTATAACCAAGTATAACCGATGTACACAAAACTAAGGGAATATAATTATTGACTCGAATGCGTCTTACCATATTGTGAACCTATAACATACAATATAATGATTGTTCTTACATAACTTTCAATTCGAATGCAATACTGAAGGTTAATTCGCACTATTCCTATGCTAAGAAGTTGATTAAATAATTTCCTAGAATAAGTTAATGATAGTTTAAGTATGGTAATACAGATTAACCAAATATATATTTTAAATTTTAAACAAACCCTTTGAATCCAATAAACAATTTTTTAATTATAAGATTTGAGTAGTTTATTAAATATCCAGATACGCACAAATTATAAAAAAAAAACTCTTTTTATCAGATTAATTACATTGAGGAACAACTATTTCGGTCAGCGGAGAAGTAAAATAAGGAATTTTTTAAATTCGGTAAAAATTCAAATGTTTAAAATTCGCCGTGTTCACTTTGCGCAGCATATTACTAATTGATGTGACATGAAAATAGATTTCAGACAATTTTTTTTTTCTTTCTTTTTTTAATGATTAAACCCAAACTAAGAACTCATGAACCCATTTAAAAACAATAATAATAATTTGAGTTAAATTAGAAAAAAAAAAAAAACTATCCTAAAAATTTATTTTCATATATCAGAAATATGGCGTGAACAAAGATTCGGTCAAATTATCCGTATATTAATTTGAAATGTTCCTTGTTGAAAATAAACTGATTCAAAGTTTTTCTGGATTTTTATTAACAGTTTTAAAGTAGTTATGGAATAATACCACATAATACTTTAAAAACAGCGAATATGAGTTCAAATAAAGATAAATATTTAAAAGGTTGCAATTTGTATTGCCCCCAATGCAACATAGAATAATATTTCTTGAAGTCAATTTTTTACCAATGGCATTGTGTGCATGAAAGCTTCCCAAGTGATATCTTCACAGCGGTTGGTCGATTAGCAACGCTTGCTTCGTATGTACGAAGTATGTGGCGAGCAGTTGTTTTCTGTCAGGCTTAGGAATTATTATTGCCTGCGACTGTACAGTGCCAAGACTGAAAAATTGACTTCATTGTAAGTTCAAGAGTAATAATAAACTTTGGAATGAAGGTTGATTAGGTCCTTAAAATGACTATTTTTGGCACACAAGTTATATTGACAAAAAATAATTGACTAGATATGACTTTATATTTGGCACAATCTAAAAATCATTATTTAAAATGAGGAAATCGTAATATTTTTCAAGATTATTGTAAACGCCATGTCATTATTTTTAACATACACAAAAAAATATAATGTAAACTTACCAAAATAAATGCTGTAAAAAATAAATATTAAAATAAAATGCATTATGAATTTATCTACAAGAAGAGACCTGAAAAATTATCATTATTTTTCTATGAGATTCGCATTATTTTTGGCAAAATCTGATTTTTTTCAACAAATGCTGTGGTATTTTGCAAAGAAAGTTTTACGTTGTTAGCTTTTCGATATTTGGCAGCAAAAAAAAAATTATAGTATGCAAAGTTTACAACATGAAATTAACTGTGCTTTATTTTACGACTATTCAAATATGTCAAAACCAAAGGCAAATTAATATTTAGAAAGTACAATATTACTTTCTAATTTTAAAATATTGAAATAAATTTGCTTGGAAATATATGAAAATTCGTATTATTTGCCCGAAAGTTGCGAATCTCGTGTTTTTTTGTAAAAATTTTCAGGTCTCTACTATATACAAGATAATAATTGTATAATGTACATCATCAAGTATTCGTGTTTAAATGGATACTTTTACAAGTAAATGTAAGAATAAGTAGGCGTTATTGAGTTAGTAGTTCTTAATACATACCCATTTTAATTCCACCGGATGTTTCTTGGCCGTTTGGTATCAAATATGAAATATCCTTTTCAATGATGTTATTACGGGAGGGATTGCAATGAAAGTATTTTTTAATGTGCTTGCAAACATGTTTTTTAAAAAGTGGAAAAAATGCACGACAAATAAATCTAGAATGATAATTTAGTTATCTTCACCATTTTAGTTGCGGCAATTTAGAGCGCAAAAAAAAAGTAACGACATAACAAAAAATACACTTCTTTCCACTTTTTGCTACCAGTTTACCATTCTGCATGGAATTTCGTGAAACTATGCTCTCATCGTAGAAGCACTTATAATATCCATTTGCAAAAATGTTTTTTTTTAAAACAGGCCCGGATCTTTTTCAAACCGGGGCAGAAACTTGAGAGTGGTGCCCTCTCTCGATGAGTGGCACCCCTTCTCGTGCGGCGAGGGATCGTCGCTTCGCTTGACGTTCGTAAATCAAGGTTTTTTTTTCAATCAAACATAAATTATGATTTTGAGGCCCCCTAAAACTGCTGCTCGGGGCAAGCGCCCCGTTTTACCCCCCCCTAGATCCGGGGCTGATTCAATGCAAAATCCACTCCTCAATTATTATAGGGTTACAAATAGATATTTGTCAAGATAAATCCATAATGCTCTCAGTTATAAAGATTGGTATTAACATACAATCCATTCGTCTAACAATGCAAATAATTATTATTAAATATGCATCCATAACACATTGGTCTTTACAGATACATAGGGAAAACTAATAAGTTTAGTGGTAATAATGCGTTGATGATAATATCAATATCCTAAGTAAATACAATATTACAATAGTAAAAAGCTGTTATTTTTTTTACACAGCCATTAAGTTATTTTGTGTGTCATTTGAAGTCGTAAGACTTGTTTGGTTTTGCCAACTATTGAAAATAATGCATAACTTCTAAAATTTATTTATCTAAGATGTAAAATATTAATCCTATAAATTTAATCTATTATTATTACATAATATTATATTATACCCATAAATAATTTCATCAACAGGAGCACCTACTAATAATTTTATCTATGAAACGTACAAATGAATGCGATTTTAAAGTTGTTTTTACAAAGTAACTAAAAATATTTAACTAGAAATAAAGTCATTCATTGTCTTTGTAAAACAAATTCTTTTGTTTATATTGTTTACTAATTTACAATAATATACTTTTTTGCATACATAATCAAATAAAAACTAAAATGGAAGACTCAATGAAAAGAAACTATTTTTTAAATAACGACACCCTAAAACTGAATAATCACCAAAGACATGTTCCATATTTAAAAAGGGTTTAGTAAAAAAATTTAGATAAAGACCCGACTAATGAAAACATTATTTTAAATTACGGCAACATTATTATTTTTTATAATGTCATAAAAATTTTGGCATTGGGCGAAATTACTTTGTAATACTGAAAATGTCGTTAAAAAGAATTAATTTCTAGTGAACGTATCTAATATAATTTCTAGGTGACTATAATTAAAATCTAAAAATGGGGTCAGGTCAAGTGGGTATTGCTAATCTAAATGAATAATAATGAATTTGTGCAAATCACAAACATTGAAAAGATCATTTCTCAACGCTTCCAGAAGACTAAAGAAGCTGAACAGTCCGCAGGGCCCGAAATTTAGCCAAAAGTGACAAATACGATAATGGAAATTTTAGATTAACGATCAGCGGTGTGGAAGTATAATTTTGTGCGATGTTATTAATTTAAAAGTGCTCCAATAATTGGTCTTAATTCTGTACCTCGTCCTCTTCTTCGGAAAAGAGAGGAGGCGGGATAGTGGACACATCGAAACTGTGCTCCGAACCTTCGAAACTTGGCTCCGAAGTGTAATTGGGTCTGACTGCAAACCGAGTCATATCGGGAAGGGAATTAGGGTCTTGGTTTGAATCATCGTCATATTCGTCCACTTCTTGAGGAAGTTCCATGGGCCCTCGCTCCCCAGTACCGTAGTAAGGATTAGCTTCTTGCGGCAGGGCATACGTATCGTCATATTGCGGATACACTTCTTGCATTTTGAACATCCCAGAAGAGCTGTATTCGTAGCTTTCCGGAAAGTTGCCTCGGTTGCCGAGTTGATCGTAGCCTAGTCTGGAATCGGACGGGCTGTCGTAGCCAGCGAAAGCAGAGATCGAGTCTTCACGAGTGAACATGCGTTTTCCGCTTTTGGATGACGGAGCTTTCTTTATTGTGGTTGCCGTGTAAACGAATGAGTCCAAGTGGTACGGAACATCTTCATTATTGTCTTCCTCATCGTCTTCAAAGTCGTGGGATTGTCTTCTGGGAAGCTCGGTCGGTGAGCATTGTTCCTGTGGATAGTGCAATGAAGATTCCATTTGATAGGACGATGATTCTGGTGGAGGGCTACTCATGTAAGCGTTCTTTCCCGATTTCTTCTTGACGGAAGATCGTTTGCTTCCTCCGCTACGATACCCCATCTCGTCGCATCTGTCATCTGGGGGTGCCGGATATGGAACGTTCGTGTTGCGATCTTCACTGTCTAGATAAGGATGCCTCAAACGACCCAACCTGTCAAACCTCGGGTAGCCCATCTCGTCTTCATCAGCCGAAACCCCGAATCCCTCAAAGCCAGGGTTAAAGGTTTCCGTTATGTGGGGGAAATTATCATCTAGATCTCTGAACCTTCGATCTTGGTCATCAAACTGCGGATATGGTTCGTCAAATCCAATGTTGGGGATTTTAGCGTAAAGATCATCGTAACCATCTTGGTTGTCTTCAAATTCAATGGTCCTCTGACACTCTTGATAGTCTGTTTTGGATAATTCCGAAGAGCCTGATTCAAACTCTGGAATGTATCCTTCGGAGCATTCGGAACTTTCAGCTCCCTTTCTTCCCATCTGACACCTCTCAGAATGCGAGGTCCTATCTCCTTCCGAAGAGTTCTGACTCTTGGGAGTGTCTTCCTCCATCAGATCGTGCATACAACCATCTCGATCTTTCATCTCATACTTGTCTTTATCGAGCTTATTCTTTTTGGCCGAGACTTGGCGCCTTCTCCGGTAGTTCCTGATTCTTTCTTTAGGATCGTGCATCAGATCAAGTGAACTATCAGTATCATTACCACTGGGTGGGCTCTTCATGGATAAGTTCCGGACTAGAACAGACTTCTTGGCTGTCACCTTGGATGTTTGAATCGGAGGAGATTCAGAACTTAAGCTACTAGAATAGTATGGAGAGCATTTAGACAGTTTTATAGGAGTTTTAGAAGCCCTATCCACAGCTTGCAAGTTTTCTGGGAGATTTGTTACATTCTCTTTGGTCAAATGGTGAGTGACCTCCAGAGGTAGCCCTGCCCCTTCTGGTGATATGAGGAAGTGTTCATGGAATGATCTACTCTTGGTTTTGATTCTGTGATGCTGAGAAGACTTGTATTCTCGGATCTGATGTCGAGAGAGCGTCTTGTCATCATAACTAGAATGCTTAGTCAGAGGTTTATATTCGGGTGGAATGAAAACCTTTTGATTGTTATCATGGAAGTTGGCAAAGTCCTGGCTCTGGTATCTCAATGATAACTTTTCCTCTTGGCTATAGAGCTTAGATTCTGCTCGCCCTGAGAATTCCCCTAGGGGAGAAGCTAAATTGTACTGATCTACAACTGCACTGTCTTCACTCTGGCAGCGATGGCTGAAGGTGGTCACCTCTTTGGCATTAGCTCTTTCCTCACAGCTGAGACTCTTGGGAGAGATCTTCAAAGGTCTATCAAAAGATTTTCCATAAGGAGAAGCTTTCATGTTACGGAGGTTCAATGGCTTCTCAGGTACTGCGGGAGGTTTGGGTTTCTTATCACTAGAGTTTGCGCTGGAACTTGACTTATCCGATTTGCTGGATTTATCACTTTCACTTTGAGAATAGTACCGAATATCCACGGGTCTTTTTGACATTGAGGTTTTAACTCTGGGTGGTTCATTAACAAGGTGGTCGATATTCTTTTCAATGTGGGACAGCGATTGACTACCTTTCTTAGAAGATATGTGAACTCTGGCTGGTTCTGTGTTATCCACCTCAGGATGTTTGTTGGGATCGAGGGGTTCCACAGTTGTGGCTACCAGAGTATTGCTGGTGCTAGCCGACCACTCTGATATGGACTGAGCCAGAGTCAAAGTGCTATCACTCTTAGTTCCGGAGCTGGAATTATCGTTTGCCGGCTGTTTCTTGTTAGATATGGAATGTGTTTCAGAATTACACAATTTGTCATAATTATTGATGTCATAGGACAAGTTGTCAGAACTACTTTTGTTGTTAGACTGCATTATAAACTTACCATTATCCGTTGATTTGTTATTGCAACTAAGATTAGAAGAGAAATCACTGCTCTTGTTGGTAGATTTTTCACTTTTGGCCCCAGACAGGTTGGAAACACCGGACAAACTCTCAGAAGCTGACAGATTGGCGTACTGTCTCACGGTGTTGGTGCCAGTCGACCATTCTGAGATACTTAATCCGATGGAAGTGTCCTCAGAATGTGAACTGTGCGTACATTTCTTAGGCTGAACACCCATTTTGACTGTTCCGTCCAAGTCTGTTCCCAAGGAACTGGTTTCTTCTTCAGAGTGACTACTATGACTGCAATGCTTGTGGGAAGTGACACTCAACCTAGAGCCTGGAAGTTCCTCGATAGTATTTTGTGACAACATATCATCAATAGAAGTATCGGAATTATTAGATCCGTGAGAATACTTGTGAGAGACGAATGGATGGAGCGACTTCTCCGTTTCGGGAGATGCCCCCGATTTAGTAATGCTAAATACTTCATCGTTGAAATAGATATCATCTTCCGAGACAGGGCTCTGATTTTGTGGAGAGCGAGTCGGTTGGGCAACAATCACCTTCTGATCCCTAGCTTCTGAACTCTGTGTTTTCATGTGGTTTTGCGAGCAACAGGCACCAATATCAAAACCTCTCAAACAGCTGGCAGAGCTGACAGTATGCTCCAAACAGGACTGATCATAGCTAGGAGTAATAGCAGTCTTTAGACAAGAATCGTCTTCAACGGGATTCAAAGGGTCAACCATGTAGCTGGTTTCTTCATAAGAAATGGGCTTAGACAATTTCAGCTTGGCATCTGCAGCTTCCCTCATTTCAACCGATTTACTGACAGTGCTTACTTTGACATTGTCATCTACGAATCCTTCTGAGGAAATATCTTTGGAACCAAATACATCATCTTTTATATCGTGGTCATCGTCTTTGTAAAAGTCATCGTCATTATTAAGAGTATTATTTTCATCATCCGACTCATGGTGGCCTTCGATAGTATTTTGGTCTGTGTTGGAATCGGTCAACAGAACCTTATCGGCTTCTTCTCTTTTATTATCTACAAAATATGTTTGAATGTTTTCCACAATGGGAGTTTCCAACAAACTGGAAGGGGGAGAAGGCCATCCTTCAGAATCAACAGACTTCAAGGGTTGAGTTTTCCAAAATACTTTAGAGTTCTTCATATCAGTGGACAGTTTCTTCTGAGGTTGTTGGGTCGGATGAGGGATGGGGGCATCTTTCGGAGGCAACTCAGGCAAGGGCCAATCTTCAGATTCCTGACTGCTAGTGTTGTTACTATCCAATAATGATTTTGGTGGGTCCTTTTTCTCCGCACATTTTTCTTTAGTTTCATGTAGGGTTTGGAAATAAATACCTTCATTGACACGCTCAACAGTGAAGCGATTTTTGGAGTCGCCATTTTGGCTCGTGTACATTTCGTATATTTTGTCGGCTAATCCTTGATCGATGGGTATGTCGGGCATTTCTGCAGACGTTCTGCGATCCGTATCTGATATGTAAGCTAAGTTCGTATGACTGGGAGGATCGGAGCTCAGGCTGGCTTGGTGGTCACTAGAAACTACAGATTCATCATTTAGACTTTCAGAATGAGATGTCGCTTTTGTGGAATCATCATCTCCGCTAGACTTTTCAGAGTTTGTGCTTCGCTCAGATATGCGCGATAATGTTCTTGACACAGCAAAGGTACCCCCGTAATTTACAACTAAATCGGGTGTGCTTCCACTCATAGAGCCGCTGGAGGAAGGAAAATTGAAATTTACTGGAAAATCACTTAAGTCATCGGTAAAATCAGCTTCAGTGGAATCTTTACTAGTACCAGCTGAGAGTGAAGGGTTTTTCATTGAAGAAAAGGTTTGGAACTCATCAATGGCTCGCTGATTAGTGAAGTCATATGCTTCCTTGTTGAAAGAGGTGGCATCATAGCCATCTGCATCAGGAGGGATCCATCCTTCTTCCATACTGGAACTTCCTTCACTGCCTGAACCAACCAAGAAAGGTCTCCATGTCGGTTTGATTTCTTTTTCAGCATCTCCTCGCCTGTACGCGGCTCCTAAAGAACCAGAACTGGATTCGGTTTCAAAGGAGCCTCTTGATTCCACACTCAGAGAGCCTCTTGACTCTACACTCGACTTGGAAGAACTCTTTTGGTCGTCTCTCAACCTACCTTTTCTGTTCCTAGGTTTGGAGTCCTCCACACTAAGAGATCCTTTGGATGTTGTTTCCAGACTGGACTTGGAAGAACTTTTCTGATCAGCATCTTTAAGTGACCTCTTCCTGACAACATCTTTAATAATCGGTTTGGAATCCGTAATGTTATCATCAATATTAACTTGCTGAGTCTGGTCATCTTGCGATACCGTAATGGATATTTTGGTAGTTTTGGAAATGTTAGCAGGTTTGGTGGTGCTGGTAAAGGTATCTTTTTTATAGGCTCCTGACAAACTGGATTCAGAGTCTTCAACGACCTTATCTACTTTATCTAGGCATGGTTTTCTGTCTGGTGGCTGCCGCATAGTTTCAGTGATTTTATGATGACTTTCAGAGCTGGAATCTGAATCAGAAGGCGCTTTCTGAGAATCTACCTGTCCTTGTTTTTCCAGAGTCGGTGTGGGTGATGATCTGACTATTCTAGGGCTCCGTGGACCATCACCTGCGCCAAAATCCGTCAGTGAAGGGGAGGGAGATGGAGTTTTGGAAGTTTCACTAGAAAATATCCTCTTGAGGTTTTCATCACTATAATCAACAGACAATTTCAACTCGTCAGGTTTAGTCGGTTTGTCTTTCTTATGCGAGGGTTCCATATCTTGGGAAATGCCAAGAGGCCTGGCTATTAAACAACTGACGCTAGACTCATCTTCTATAGAACTACCTTTGATATCTCTGTTGGTACTAGAAGGGCTTAGATCTTTTTCTACGCTGGTCCATGATGTAGATTCTGAGCTCCTAGACCTATCCTGGGCCTTTAGAAGATCACCTCTTTTTGAGGTGGTAGTGAGAAGGTTTGCATCGGGTGATCTTTGCTCGGCATAATCGTACTCTGGATCATCAGACAGTTTATTGGATTTGATTCCAAAGAGAGCAATACTCTCCACCGTGGGACTGTTCTCTTGAGGAGGTGTTACAATGATTTTATTTTTCCACTTCAATGACAAATCGATGCCAGCGGGATCTCTTCTGGTAGTTTTATAAGGATCTGTATCCACGTCGGATTCTGGAGGAACTTGGACAGAGGACTCATTCTTTAAGAACTCTGCCAGACTTGCATCTTCCAAGGCATTTTGTTTCTCCACAGATTTTTGTGGCAGAGGTTCATTAGAACTGGCAGTATCCTGACTTGATTCCAGTTCCGTGTAGTTGAGATACTTTAGTTTAGCAGAGTCTGATATTTTCCTTGTAACCTGCCTAGGCAAAGACTCTATGTCTTGTGTTTCTGAGGAGCTCTCTGTGTCAACAAACTGCATGGGCACTACATAAGGACTATTGTCATCTGATATTTTTAACTCGCTGACTTCTGTGAGAGATTCCTCCTCACTGATTATTCTGGCGATTGAAACGTTCCCTCCATTTGGAGACTGTTCAGCAATAGTAACTGTTTTAGAAATGTCACTTTCTTCTGTGGGCACATCAACCTCTGTTTTAGATTTATCAGAGGATTCTGAAAGCTGCCGTTGCTTGTTGATCATATCCATTTGCCTGCGTTCCAAAATAATGTTTTGAGTATCATCGAAGAAAGGCTGAGGAGAGACACACTCGTTGTAAGACTTGCCATAGTATTCCTTAGGTGTTTCTGTTCCTTTTGACTTGGCTGGTTTATCACTGCGTTTATCCTCATCTACCGAAAGCCAAATGTCTAAGCTTGTTCCCTGTAAGACCACTCTTTCTTCCCTATCAGACTTCTCACTATCAGTCGATTTTATGGGTGATCGACACTTAGGTGATCTGACACCGTATTTCCTATTGTTTATCAAAAAATCTTGGACTTCCTCCGTTTCCGTGTTGCGGTAATGTACATCAGCCGTTGTGTCCTGATTGTAATCCGATGACGAATCCTGATAAGCGTCATCGGGCATTTCGAAATTTCGGTCGAGGCTTTTAGATTTTGCTTCTATGGGCATGTGGTAATCCACGTTCCTTTCCAGACTTTTTGATTTGATATTCTTATGAACCACTCTGCCTTCGATCTGCTGTTTGAGTTCTTGTTTCCGCGACAAAGTTTTGGGTGATTTTTGTAGAGCTTCAATTTCTTCTTTCTTATAATCTTCAAAAGACTTACTTTTATCGTCAAAACTTTTGTAACCCTTTCCAGCTTTGGTGATATTCTTCTGTTCTTCAAAACTCCTGGTGATAATGCCACCCAAAGTGTTGTCTAGTTTCTTGGGAGACTTAGCAATAAAGACGTGATCCTCAACCTTGCTCTTTATTTCTGTTTCAATGATAATCTTGTCTCCTTCAGTTTTAACCACAATCTTGTCTTCAGGAGCTGGAAATGGTGGAAGAGAGTCCTTCACGGGACTGACTAGAGTTTTGGTTTGTTTTAAAGCTGCTTCAAAGAGCATTTGTTGTTTTTCTTTCCTTTTAGCAATTTCAGTGTCACTTTCATCTTGAGATTTGGTTCTTTCTTTGCTGTTAGTTCGTTTTAATTCCATCTTTTCTATTGATTTAGATTTCTCCTTGGAGCTAGATTTCTTTACTTGCTCTAGCTCCTGACTCTTGGTGCGTTTGATATCTAATGAAGGAACAGTCAGGAAATCAGGTCTGTCTTTGAGTGTGGATGGCAAAGATTTTTGAGTTTGCAACATTTGAGATTTGGGTTTCTTACACTCTGTTTTATCCAAAGACTTGCCTTTTGGTGGCAAACCTTTCTGATGATGTTCAGGTGATTTGTTTTGAAATGTTTTAGGGGGTGAAATACTTTGAAAATCTTCATCATTGATCTTTTTGTCTGCCACCTTTTCTTTAGTTGCTGGTTTTTTCTTTTCCTTTTTGTTTTTTATTCTCTCCATGTCTGGGACAATTTGGTCATTTTCGCTCAAGTCTGAAAACTTCCTAATACTATCTCTGGGAGAGTTGAGAGAGGAGCATGGAGAACGCGATGGAGACTTGGAAAGAGGAGACTTGGATGTCGGAGATCTGTTTGGAGATTTTCCCTTTGCTTTTCCAACATCCTGCTTTCTTTTAAAAGATCTTGGTCTTCTAAATTCAGTCAGGCACTCTAGCAGGGCCATTTCTTCACTATCTATGGTAATGTTTTCCATTTCTTTAAGTTTTTTGATACTACTTGGAGCTACTTCATCATCTAATTCCTCAATTACATGGATACTGCTACTTCTAAAATCTTCTTCAATTGTAGTAGACTTTTCTTCCATAAGGGTTCTCTCTAAGAGATCTTCTTCATCGACACTTTCCACTGTGTCGTCTTTGGAAGAAAAGGCATTGACAGCTGGAAGTCTATGGACAGATATAACGGGCGTATCGAGACTCTTGGCTCGCCTCCCTGCGGTGGGAGACTCCTGGGTAGCCGTCTGTCTCTGAAGGGATAAAACAGAACCCTCGGAAAGGTTCAGTCGCGCATGAGCGAAAAGTATCGGAGTACCCCCTTTAGTGCGGAGCATGGGCGATATTAGTTCATCTCTTAGTTTATCTCGTGCTATTTGAAGTTCATTGGCAGTCCTTTCCGCTTGAAGTTGGGTTTCGTCAGATTCATTGTTTTTAGGTTCTTCTATTATCTTGAGATGATACTCAACATCATCCGCTATCATTCTCGCTACTTCTTTATCATTTAAGTCATCTTCTCCATCAGACTTGAGAAATTCACAGCTTTCGAGGATGGGTGAGGGAATGTTCTCGGTTAGGTGATATTCCCAAGTTGTGTGCTCCTTTTCCTTAACCTCTGATTTAGAAGGTTCGCATTTCTTAATAATGATATCATCTTCAGAACTGGGAATTGAAATAGAACGTTCAGAAATCCTCCGCAGTTCAGTTGCATTTCCAAAATTAGGATCTAATATTTGTGGGGTATATTTAGCTTCCAATTCTACCAGTCTTCGGCACTGCGGGGGAGAACCTTCAATCTCAGTAGAACTCATAGTTTGTCCTCGGTGCCAGGCTCCAGAAGTTATCTTGTCATATTCCAGCTGCAGAATTGGTTCCATATCCTTTCTAGACTGAGGAGGTGAAAATTCTAATTTGGTTGGAGTTGCTTCCGCTGAACCAAATACATCATCAGAATCCAGGCTTTCATCATCTGACGAAAAGGAAGTGATGCGTGTTTTTGGTTTACCCTTTGGCTTTAAGGAACTTCCTTTCTTTGGTGTCATTCTAGGTTTGATGACTCTCTTTGGAGGAACTGGTTTCTCTTGTCTTTTAGCATCAGCCTTCAGTTTCTCTATGGTAGTCATAGTTGCGGGGTCTTTATTGGCTGCAGTATTGATATTTGATTTTGGATCTATGTGGACTTTAAACTTCATTTTGTCAGGAATGCTTTCTGTTTTAGAGCTTGTGGCTGAATCACTTTCAATTTGGCTAAGTTTGGAGTTGAGTGTTTCCAGAAGTGCTGGATCCATAGACTTGGTGATATCTCGTTTAGGGCTTGACATGTGGTGGATTGAAGTTGCATTTTTATCTACTTCTAAAGTAACCGGGTCGATTTTAGACAAGTCAATATTTTGTGTGAAGAGAAATCCGGGTGGTTCAACATCCAGGAAAGCTGAATGGACATTTGCAATAAGGAGTTCAGACATATTCTTGGGGGATTTTGGTGACTTTGGTGATTTGGGGGACTTGGGAGATTTGGGGGACTTGGGAGATTTGGGAGACTTAGGTGATTTTGGAGACTTAGGTGACCTTGGAGGGTGATGGTGACAACGTGATCCATTGTTTCCATATTTTCCATTCTGATTTTTGATGAATCCTGTGTCTAAATGTATAGTTGGTCTTCCTGTTGTGGGTGTGGGGGCAGTGCCATTCATAACATGGATCTTGTGAAGAACATACGGAATATCATAATCTTTTTCAGGTTCAACAGGAGATTTTTTGTAATCTTTATTGAAGCCTGCTTTCAGGTCATCAAATTCTTTGAAGTAATTTTTGGGCAGATCAAAGCCTGTTTTTAAAATTTCTTGTCCTGGTCTTCCCATTTCCAAATGAGGCATTTCAAAATGGCTGAATTTGTACGATAGAGGTGGTGCGCTGGGAATCTGTCGGAAGATGTATTCCTCATCACTTGAATCAGCAGGAGTTAAATCTATGGATTTCTGATGCATCAGAACATGCCGACGGGAAGTGGAACATAATCTCTGCCGGTTAGCCAGGCTATTTGGATCACTCTTGGTCCTTTCAACTGTAGCATGCGTGTAGGTCATCTGAGCATCGCAAATCCGGCTACTTGAGCTAGTATCAAGGATGACTTTAGGATTATACTCGTCAAAGTGTGTTTTGGCAATAAGTTCTTCCTTTCTGGTATCCTTTTTGGAGTTCAATTTACCAAACAACAAGAGATCAGATGTATTGGTTTTATCGAATTCAGATTGCAGCACTGAATTGTGTGACCTTGACTTGGCATATTCGATGCTGTCCATAGCGGGAAGCTTGCTCGGCATTGGCACATCGGAATCTTTGGAAGAGTCTGTTAACACCATGAGGCCGTTGTCTCGGTGGGAGCTTGTCATAGATTCTATCTTCTCTTTGTCAAAGCTGAATATATTTTCCGAATCAGAAGATCTCTGCCTCTGATACGCGAGAACTTTAGCACTTCTATTGCTATCTATCTCAGTGTTGATGCCAGCTATTTGCTCCGGCCAGATGTGAGTTGTGTTTTGATATTTTTTATCCTGTTCTTTGGGAGAGATCACTTTGGCAGGTGAGAGTTTTTCTTCAGCTATTTTGGCATAAGTACGAAGATTCTGTTCTGTTTCAACATTTTGAAGGCTTATGGAATGAACGTGGGAGGGTTCCTTGTGTCTTACGTTACTGGGGAAGGTGGAATAGGGATTTTGGATATCGTAGAAGTTGGATTTGGCACATTTAGTATTTAATTCAATCATAAGACTTTGGTGAGACTTGACTTGCCTGGATTTAATGTCGTCAGGAGAAGTGTCTTCCGCGACAACAAAGTTAGCCTGCGTATCGTGAGTGTCGTAGTATTCACTCTTGGACTCCTGACTAGAAGCGCGAGAAATGGGTTCAGGAGGTAGACTCTTAGTATTAATATCATACATGGGAGTGATCACTTTTCTGATTTTAGGCTCAGACTCTGTATTATAATCGTTCTTTTTGAATTCGTGATAGTCAGATTTCGATTCTTGACTAGATGTTCGCGAACCGCCAGACCTATCAGAGCTCTTGCTTTTAATAGTTTCTCTAGATTTCTTACTGTCGGTGTGATAAACGCTATCTTTTGACTTTTTGCTGGAATCACCGCTACTTTTAGAGATTTTAGAATCGTAAATATCACTTTTGGATTCCTGGCTCGAGGCCCGGGAACCCATAGTTCTTTTAATTTCCTTATAAAAACTACCATCAGACCTAACACACATTTTTTCACGGGGTAAATCTCGGGGATCGTCCATTAGGAATGGATCAAATTGAATATCGTTATCGCTCTTATACTTAATGTAGCTAATTACTCTAGACTTGGGAACATGTTGATGGTGGGTTTCATAATCGGAACCTAAGTGGGCACTAGAGTTATCGTCATCCGAAGGGATATAATTACCTGAATCTAAGGAACAAGACCTCGTATTGACATTATGATGGGAACCTTTGTACCGATCGTACACAACATTGTCGAAGCATTCGTCGTCGGACCGCTCGATAAGTTCGTAGCTGTCGTGGGAGATGTCGTCCTGAGACACGCCGAGATCGAGCGCCACAAAGGGCTCCTTGCGGCGGGTCTTGAGCGTGCCAGGGTAACTGGAAGAGAATACCTGTTGCTGCAAAAGGCAGAAAGTGTTGCGGTCGAGGTCCACGGAGTGGTTGCGGGATGCCGTAGCGCTGGCGAGGATGCGATGGCTGTCGTCGTAGCGGGTGACGGGTGAGTCGATGCGGCGCTCCCCCTCCAGGGTGAAGAAGGAGCATGCGTCGGCCAGACGAGAAGAGTGCGAGGCGGTCTTGGGTCGGCGGGTGCGCTTGGCCTGACCCGTGTCGTCGAAGCTGAAGTCGTGCAGGTCACGGGCGCTGGCACTGCGGGCTCTAGAGGGGGGGCCAGTGCTGGTGGGTGGGGTGGGGGGGCGGGCAGCAGGGGGGATGGGGGTGTGAGCACCTGAGGGGGGCAGGTGGGCGACAACCTCCCGAGGCGGAGCAACTTCGGGAGCGCCCGTGCTGTGCAGCGAGGTCGATTGGCTCCACGTACTCCCCGGAGAAGCCTAAAAAACACAACTACAGTTACCCACTATTTAATTTTTTTTTAAATTAAACATGAAAATAAATTATAAAAGCAGGCACTGACCAGCGGTGTCGTCATCTGACGCTGAGGAGACGCATCCTCCATAGGGTGATGGTTGACTTCCGCGTGAGTCACTAATCCGGTAACCTGTACGATGCAAACAATACATATTAATAGAAGCCACTCGATTTTCACCTAACTCTCCACAGGAGACCTTGAGGTTTGCATTAGGACTTTTGTCATCTTTTAGCAAGCTGTGTGGAGGGTTTTTTCAAGGAAAGGAAGGTCTAGAAGAGATTCAACCCATACTTGGTATAAACCAAGATAAAATTGTAACCAAAATAAAACATAATTTAAATGTAAGTAGGTAAATTAGAGTAGATTTATATCAATAAATACCTGGTCTCTCGTGGCAGCAGAGCTCGTAGGAGTAGCGGGCAGGCGACGAGGAGCCCCCTCCGACCTCCTCCTCCCCAAGACCTCCTTGGCTGCTTCCCCCGTGTAGCCCTTCATCATCAGAGAAGCCTCCAGATACTGAGGTTGCTGGTCCCATTCCAGGGATATTGCTGGAATCACAACATTGATTGCTTGATTCGTCTGCTCTTGGATACACTGTATCTTTCTTTCATAAAATAGTATTAAAAAAAATGTAGGTAATAAAACAGCAAGGTTGGGTAATACACAGAAATCTAACATATCTTAATAATCTAATAATTTTGTATTTTTGAATTTTAAAAGGTTCCCTCTAAACACCGATACTGGGTCAGTTTCAGCTTTTGAACAATTGTGATAGCACAACTTATCAGCTGATCACCATTTGTTCAAAAACTGAAACGGAGGACCTAGAATCAGCGTTTAAAGGTGACCTTTGAAATCTCAAAAAAAAACAAAATGGCGCTGATTGGCCATTTGATGACTGTGTTATATTTGAATTTTTGTGAAACACTTTAACATAAGATTATTTAAAGTTTTATTTAATATTGGACCCAAAGCGGGTCCTTGCAGAACCCAAAGTATTCTAATCGTTTAAATAATTTAACATTTTAAAAGATTAGAATACTTTCATTTATCGAAAACAGATTTATGTTTTTAACATGTTTATGCAGTACATTTTACCAAGTAATTAACTGAGAGAAAAAAATAATGTAAACAAATAAACACAAAGGATCAGAAAATAATATTCCGAAACATACGAGATGCATTTCGAGAAGCAGGTTAAAATTAAAAAGCAAAATGAAATAAATAAACTATTTCTACACACAAAATAATAAAATAAGGACTAATTTTTACTTGTGCATTCATGATTGGAAATGGTGAATAAAAAATATGTGTAACTCATAAATTATTCACGTCCCAAATAAATAAATTAAAGAACAAACTGATTTAGGAAGATTAGTGGGTCTTTGGGTTATAAAGATACCGGCAGTAAATAAAGCATGAAGATGAAATAGAGATTTGGATGAACCGAGCCTTTAATTTAGACTGTGATAGGAATTCAAATTGCCTTGAAACGTGACAAAAGGTTGGAGAATGATTTCAGTATATTATTTTTTAATTTGATCTGCCAAATTTCAATTCGTTCAAAAAGCCAACTGCCCGAAAGGCACCCCTGCTTTAGACCTTAATACAGGAAGATTTTGGTGTAACAGATTTATTTAACCTCTCAGGCCTCGGGTCTATTTTGTCGCTAGGTCAAAATATTTTCACTTTGCAATAAAATCCAAATAAATGGAATATTTCTTAACGCATCCGAAAACTAAAAACTGTTTTTGCAAGATGATGAAATACGCTTAAATTTTTTTTTAAATTGAAATTAATACATAAATTTTGAAACATAATAAAGTTTTTAAAATGGCTCACTTTACGTTTTTTCTAACTAAAATTACTGATAACGAAAAAAAACACACACTCCAATATTCTATTAGGCAAATTATTATTAACATTATCGTCAACTAATTGTTTTGTCTTTCCATGTAAAATTAATTAATAAAAATTCGCAAGGTTGTGTAATTTCTTTTCAAATTGCGGTTGGAAACTTTGGTTTCATAAAGGTGTACATTTTGTGACTAACTTTTAAATTTGAGTATAAAGCGTGGTGTTGTCTCTTTCTAACACCGTTTAGATCATATTTCTAACCATGATAGTAAGGGAGATACAATGATTTCTATGAGACCTGAATGAGTTGTTCTGAAAAGCGAAAAAATTAGCCTGAGGGTAACTGTAAACCTGTATCACCGCATAATTGTTCAGATTCATTTAAAAAAAACAATATTTGTGGAAACTTCCATACATTGCTTCTCATAGCTATTTAGCTAAGCGAGTCTCTTGGCAGTTCAGCTTTCAAATTATATAATGCCTCACAAGTTAGGTAGGGAAACGTTTGATACAGTTTAGTTAGCAAAAAGTCAATGGCTGAGAGGTTAGTGGAGTTATCTTTAGCAGAGAGAGAGAGAGAGGGAGACGGCTTGTTCGCTTGAAGAAGAGGTAGAAGAAGAAAGTAGAATGAAGTGATCGAGTGAGTGGGTGAAGTGATAGAGAAATGAGACAAACCGTTGGATCCCGGGGGCAGAGGCAGCAAGGGGTGAGCGGAAACGGCAGCGGCGTTGGGGTGTTGGTGGGGAGGGGGCCCCAGCAGGGTGGCAGAGCCCGAGCTGACGTTGGCGCGGCTCGAGCGCAGAGAGCGGCTCACGCGGAAGGACTGCGACCTGCGGACAAGCGACACGGGACGGTTCTCACTCTACTCCACCACATCAAACATGGCAGCCGATACCAGATACCAGTGACTCCCTTCATCAGTATAAACATCTCTTAATTCATATTATTATTTTGTACTAACAATGGAGGGTCTGCAAAGTTCCCTGAGGCGCTCCCCATTATGCCTACTATGCCCTTCTCCCCTTTGTTCCTTTGACAGCAGATAGTATTTGGCAATGACTATTAGTTCCACTAAATTATATTAACCTTCCCATTGCCAATGGGGTTATCAGCTTAAATAGTGAATTTATTGTTTTGGTATTTTTTGTGTTCCTACAAAACCTAGCCTTATAATGATAAAATGAGTGGGGTATCTCAGTAACCCCTTATGGTAACAAAAGTTAAAGGTTAAGCATTATTAGAAGAAACTGTAAGACTTTGTTTTGTTGCACATTGTCTTCTGTGTTGAATGTAACTCACCTTAAAATCAACTTCTGTTAAACAAGAACTTGCCACAAACCATGCGATGTGATATATATGTTTTACACTCAAAGTTGAAAGTATCCTAAGTTTTGCGCATGTGAAGTTAGCTTACTTTACAGGGAAGTGAATTTGGCAAAATGAAAAACATTTTGGAATTGCAAGTAACATTAATACCGGAGAGTTGCTGCTGTCCGACTTTAGCCCATCACAAATTGAATGAATTTGATTGGAATCCTAATTGATTGCTCAACTAAAAGAATTGCTTCCACATGTTACATTATCTTTCATACAAAGTTAAAGTTAATTGAGGAAATTACTTATTGAGGAAAGCTCAAAAAACAAAACTCGCAAATTAGGTTTTTAGCCTGCTAAGAAAATATCATCTATAAATAGTGCTGGAAAAAAAAAAAAACTCTGAATATCTTAGCACTTGTTTTAAATATGTGTGCAAATAATTAACAAACATCTACAAAGTAGACTACAACATCGATCGGGATTCTTATATTTAGACGTGTCGGTTATCCTACAAAATAAAATAATAATAAAATATGTGTTTTATTAAAAACAAAAGTGGTGAGAATTCAACTTGAATGACAAACATGCATTAAAAGAAGGATAATTGTTTTCCATAGGTAAAATTAATTAAGAAATTTTGAGCAAGTTATAATAATAAATTGAATCGGCGATAGTAATATAAACAAAATAATAACGATGACTTAACATTTAGGAAATCCATAGATGAAGAATATTGCTCGTGAAACAAATAAAAGTGAATGATATGATAAATCTAGTAAAAAATGATTTTTTAAATAAACAGAAAATAACAAATAAATAATAACCAAATTATGTACAATTTTTTGCTTAACATGGCAATATTTCGTATATGGTGTAGATCCCTATGAATCAATACATATATCTTAAAAACAGATACTTTTTAAATAAGCCTAAGCTAAGAGAGTTCATCTTTTATTGGTAATCAGGGTTTGGACTTTTTAGAGTTGCCATAGTATGTCCAGATATCTTATATTTTATCCTAACAACTGAAAATTCGGTAAACGGGTCAATCAGAACACTTTAGAAAAGTGATAATAGTCATGAAAAGTGTTGAAAAAAACGAGGTTAGGTTAGGTTTAGAGGCAATTTTTTTCATCACTTTTAACCCTCCCGCTCCGAAATGGGGTAATACACTTCCCCCAAATTAGAGTTTTGAGCAACATGTAGTTGATTATAAATTAGGTAATCCTAGAAAAACTATTCAAATTAGTAAAAACAGGAAAATAATGAACCTGATCATTTCGATACACTTAAGTATTGTCCATTACAGATTGAGGCCGCATTGAGGATGCTTTATGCTGTGGATAAAAGTATCAATGTCTAACTCACTTAGCCTCAGTTAAGCTTGCACTTAACACCTTGTGAGGAACTGTGGCGCTGACCTACAGGCGCAAACTTTCATGAAAAAATAAGATAAAACACCCTATGGAAGTTTCCAATGTTTTGGTGGATGTAACCCTCTAAGGGCCTGTCCGCACAGCGATATTTCACCGCGCGTTTTTAATTTTCGCGTATTATATTCCGCGATCGGAATTACAACTAGTACGCACTGCAAATAAAATTTCGTGCGATTTTTGTCACTATAATATGGTTCTCGGCTAAGACGCACGTGTAAATGGATAATAGAGCTAAAATTTTAATTTATCTAATACTACGGCGGCGTAACAGACGTATCAAAAGATGTCACGAACATTGGATTCACCCATTAACAGCATTGAGATCTATGAAAGGATTTTTTTTAATAAAACATCAAGAGCTGCGAAAATACAATAAAAAGTTTTTGGGGTATTACAGAATGACAAAAAAATCATTTGATAATTTACTACAACTAGTTGGTCCAACTGATGTGAAACGCGCGAATTTTATTCCACAGTGCGGCCATAACCATACTATTCCATACTGCACTAAATATTGGCGCGGAAATAAATCCGCACCGCATCGCGTTCAATTTGCATCAAACCACAGAATTTTTTTCGCGCGATTTTTTTACTGCCAGTGCGGATAGCCCTATAAGATCCCATGTGTCACAGAATGTTGCGAAAAAAAAACGTGCGGAGAAATATCGCTGTGCGGACAGGCCCTAAGCCTCGGGTTATAGATCTATAGGAGCATCTAGTCCATGTTAAAGCCTCAGTGTCTGATAGCGCAAAGTGTATCATGTACATATACACGGTGTCTGGAAACCCATAGTACAAGCGGGAAAAACTGGTGTATCGACATCACACAGAGAACCCAAAAAAACTTTGTATGTTTTCGATTTGAGCATTTTGAATTATGAAATTATTTAAACTTTTTTTCGGCAACTATGGGGTTAAAAAAACTTTTGGAGCCGGGTCTCAATATTTATTGCGTCTACACTTCGACACATTTTAAAAGACATTAACAGCAGCAAGAACCTCTGATGTATTTTTTTATTTTTATTTTTTTAAATATTTTTACTCGAAAGACAAATATTCCTGGGTTTCCAATAACCTGACAATATTCTCCTACTACCACCACAGTAAGCGGAAAATGTTGCTTGTGACTTGATGGAGGACTTAGCCAGCCGAGGAATCGAACACGCGACGCCCGGGTGAGACCCAAGCGCGATGCCAACTCAGCCACTGACCGATAATAATAATACTTGATTGATTGATATAGCGCTGTTTATGTAACAAATCACCTCAAGGTGATCTAGATATTAACCACCTAAATGTTTCTTTTAAATTATAATATACTTTATTTATTTTCGAGTAAATTATGCCTTATAATTTACTTGAAAACGAAAGCTCAAATCAAAAAAGTTATACCACAAAATCAACTCCAAATGAGTTTCTAGACATTGTGTATGCTCATATATAATACGTAGGAAATATTGCAAAACAAATTCAAGAGAGCAACCTCTTGTCATTCCTGTCAATCCATTTGTCAAACACTTTTTTTTTACCAAAAAATGGCTGAGATTAAAAGGGTTAATATGCAAAAAAACAATCTCGTAAACACAAAAACTGGCCTGTAATATTATTGTAGATAATGACTAATTTGGAAATATTGCCGAGTAACACAGTTCATGACTTCACAGAATTTAAAAGTTCACATAGACCTAAAAATTTCAGGCTTTAGTATCAATAATAACCAAGTAACATGTATTTTTTTCAACAATTTGTATCTCAATATGAAAACCATCCCGAGTCGCTTGTCCGCAGTTACGCCGTGGCGAAATGAGGTAAATAAATTAGTCCAAAACAAAAAACAATGGATGAATGATGGTGATAAATAAAAAAACAAAAACTAGAAACACGGATTACACGGTTCCACATGTAAAAAATATACAATCACGTGTAATTTTTTTTATAGAATAGTTCAAGCCAAACAATAATAAAAAGCTAGAGTGCCAAAATAAACAAGAAAATAATTATACTGCTAAAGAAAACATTAAGTTGTATCTATTTGATAAGTTAGCGTCAACGTCCTAATACCACACAACCCTCAGAACAGATTTCTTCTAGTGAGGCGGGTAACTTACTTCCATTATTGTAATATTTTACTATCGATAAACGCCGGGTTTTAAAATTAAATTAAATTTTTATTATATTACATTCAAAGTGACACTTTCTTTCTTCCGTCTGTTGAGCTGAGCATCATCTCATTTATACTGTTGCATATTGATTTCTTGATAGAATCAAAAAGCACCGATTTATTAGAAAATGCTTGGATATAAAAAAAGATTCATTACAATGAATCCTTAGGCATATTTCAATTAAACTCGTTCTTTCTTTCCACATACTATTTACAAAATTCTATTTTGTTTTAACCTTTTGAAAGCGATTGTATCAACAATTGATACATCAAGAAATCAGCATTGATAAGCTGCTGTAACAACCACTGATGTAGCAACCATGGTTGCTATAATTGATACGGCGAGAAATCAGCATTGATAAGCAGCTGTAACAACCACTGATACGGCAATTTTGGTTAGCAATAATTAAAAAATCTGAGCTAGTTAACGTGGCAAAAAGGTTAAAAATATGTAATTAAGTCATTTTTTTAATGCATTGTACCTTATTTTTTATTGTGATAATTATGCATTATCATAATCATGACAGATCTCACATATTAGAAGTCTCAAAATATTTTGAAAATGGTGAAGGTAATGCGCGTTATACGATAAAGACTTAGACCCCAGAGTGAACAAAAGAGAAAACGATCCGGAGAAAGATAAACAAAAAAAATGAGGTATGGTGCATTCGAAAGCATCTATCAGAAGAACACTATTTGAGAGGAAAACTAAACTAGTAGAAACTGCAAAAGAAATACTTCAAACATTCTGAAAAAATGCATTGTGTACGAGTTTAATTCATTAGAGAGAACCAAGATAAAA
Organism: Limnephilus rhombicus; assembly: GCA_929108145.2. Classification (NCBI taxonomy): domain Eukaryota; kingdom Metazoa; phylum Arthropoda; class Insecta; order Trichoptera; family Limnephilidae; genus Limnephilus; species Limnephilus rhombicus. The sequence continues at coordinate 16,525,692 of OV815292.1, read as the reverse complement.
ATTTGACCCATCTATCCGTCAGTCTAACTCCTAAGGAAGAATAAGGAAGGGTTAATTCTTTAACCTCGCGAGACATCATGACATCCATTTTTGGTTTGCTTGTGACTTCATGTGTGACATGTCCACATGATACCAATCCACATGCAAATTTGCGCTGACATCTGTGTGTAACCCGTGAAAACAGTTTAGAACCAAATAATAAAATGAGCTAAAACTGATTTTCTAAAATCGAAATTGGTGTCAATCTATGGGCTTGTCAGAGGGTTAAATAAATTTTGTGACATTTTTATCAGTTTTATCACAAAACAATTTTATCAACACATCATACAAAAATTCGATAATTCAAGATTGGCAATAATCAATTTTTTTAACAACTTTAAACTCATTGTCGGAAGCAGTAAAAATATATGAACGGTGAGTTCAGGCTACATTTAATTTGCACAGATTTTTCTATCTGGAATTTCTAGGTTCTAAGAGCTATTGAAAAATATGTTCTCAAAAAAGTCTCCTAATTTTTTATACATATTCTTCCATTCAAATCTTACATGAAGTCATTTTGTTGCATATTCTTTAATTCAAATCTTAAAAGGAGTCATTTCGTTCCATATTCTTCAATTCAAATCTTATATGGAGTCATTTTGTTCCATATTCTTCAATTCAAATCTTAAAAGGAGTCATTTCGTTCCATATTCTTCAATTCAAATCTTATATGGAGTCATTTTGTTCCTTATTCTTCAATTCGAATCTTATATGGAGTCATTTAATTCAAATCTTATACAAAGTGATGATAGTAAAACTATAATTTTAACAACATCTCGTCTTTGTGGGAATTTTTAAAACCTAAGAATGCAAAACATTCAGAAATAGTAAAAAAATCAGCTCATTGGGAAGTATTTCCAATTTGTCACAAATAAAAAATAAATAAAAACAAAGCAGGATTTGAAGCTTAAAATAAATTGAAGTCAAAAATGACTAAAAAGGTTTATAACTTTTAAAAGAGAAAAAAAAACTACAGCAAAGCGGCACATCAAACTCACCTCTGGAACGTTTGTCTCTTCACATAATTCTCTCGTACAAACTCTACTATCTGTTTCTGGGTTCTTCCGCTGTATCTGTGGAAAGAGATATCAAAAGAGTCAATAATTTTAGTGTTTAAGTGCAATTATTAGCTTACGACGTAGAACAGGATCTAACAGTGTTTGGTTTTGAAATGAGAATATGCATAGGATGTCATTTATCCAGTACCTACCTCTCAAGGTTTACCAAGGTTAGAAATGTGTTTACCAAGTTTAGCTCATACGAGCCTTTTTCAAAAACAACTCATTGGGCCGCTTTCGAAATTTCGAACATGTGACGTAGCTTGAAGTAAAACACTGCCACTTGTATTGCAGTTAATTCAAATCTCCCAGTAGAACATGGACTTCAATTTACGTCACGAATTTTTAGCCAATCACCGCTCTACCCCCTCGATGAGCTAATCTTGTCAAACGCATTTTCTACAAACCTTGCCTACCTCTCCCTGATCATCTGGAAAAGCATTTTGAATTTGGAACAATGACAACAAAAATAGCAAATTCAAGTGCATTTGTTTTTGAAAAACAGAAGAAGAGTTGGATCTTGGAAGCAAGTTTTTGGTGTTTTTCTCATTTTTGAACTAAAAAGAAGATATTTGACCGTCTGGAAAGTAAATAATACAATTATGTACTTATTTGTGTAATTGTGCTGATAATTACTTTGAGGAATCACGATAAGCTACATTGTGATTGTGTTGTGTACTCAGTGGCCTAGCTAACATGGGTGGCACCCGGGGCAGATAACGTGGTGTCACCCCCCCCCCGATCTTCGACTTAATTAATCCATCCTGGGGGGGGGGGGTCAATAAAAAGCCCGTCAGGCACAAAATTCTCCCCATTTCGGGACATTCCACAGGGAGCCATAGAGCTACGAAAATATAAATAACACCGTATTCTATATTTTTGTGACAATATCCTTCGTAATTTTTTAACGGTCGGGTGTCACCTCCCTTCAGGTGTAGTGTCACCCCCCCGTCGGGTGGCAAACGGGGCGGTCCGCCCCTCTCGCTATGCTACTGTGTGTACTCCTTCGCAGTGGTTATCCTTCTTCTTTGCATCCCTAGTTTTTCCTACACATATTATTTCCAACCCAATTCCAGCGAATATTGCTTCATTTTATTTTTAGTATTTACAGTGCATTTCCACATGCATCTAAAGCTGAAATTCGTAAGCAGTTTCGGATGCAACACTCAGTCTTTTCTCACTCATTGATGAAGTTAGTATTATTGATCTGAAGATGGTCAGGCCCATTGTGCTGTTCAAATGTTTTACTCTATTCCTTTAGTTTATTTCCTTTAATTCCTTTAGTCTCTTTAATAAAGTTCACTAGGGTTGAGTGTTTGGTAGAGTCTTCTGGTTCCACAACATGGAATTCAACTCCCCAGGGCATGATACCGTAGAAAAATTCTCATAATAATATGATGTAAAACGATGGAAATTTACTGGTTAATCTAATCGAAAGAGGAAGATATGACAATGAAACATACTTACTGTCACCAAACTGCACGTATTATCAAAGCAGCGAAGCCAATGAAATTTATGCTTTTTTTAAACTTTAACTACACACAGCAGACCCTGAGGAAAATAAGTTCAATCACGGCCTATGTCATTTTAGGGGATGTTATGAAGAGGATCTTTTCAAGGAAAGGAAGAGGAAATTCTGGGAAGGAAAAAGGTATGAAGGGTGGGTAGATATCTGGGGGTCAATGTGTCCAGGAGTGACGGACATACAAATCCATCCCTCCCACTGCGGTACAAGGTTATGGGTTGAGAGTCCGGTTAGAGGTTTCAAAAAGTCTCCCTCAACCATTCGCTCCCAATCCAGCCCGCCACGCAGTAACTGGCAAACACATTTGCCATCAAGACCTAGAAAAACCTCATCCCAGAACCCGGGCACCCCTGCTAAGCCCACTTGGGGTGACCTGTGGCAGGGGCGTTGGTTATCCAATAAATGCTTCCCAGGGCGGCAGTATCCATACCCGCCTCCCAAATTGAGTTTTTTACAAATTTCCCTCGTTTCTATCACAATACAGCATTATAATAAACTAGGTTGCAGTTTATACCTGAAAGAGGATCCCCTAGAGAGCACCCTGGTCCGATGTCTGGGCATCCGTTTGACAGTTGTGCATCGAAAGAAGCTGTGATTCTCTACGCACTTCTTCCAGAAGTTCTTACACTCATTCCTGCTTTCGAAGAAGAACTCCACCAGATCTTTGTAGTAGCCCTGCGGGAGAAAACAAAATATTTGATAAAAACTAGTTCTGGGTATACAGCAGGGTCGAGCAATAAAACCCTGTATCAATACCATATTGACTAAACTCACTATCTATTGATTCCGACAGCTGGTAGACAAAAGCTCCCGATTAAGTGCGGTATCTTGGCTATCACTGAACTTCGGTTAAATAATGTTGTTTGTTATTCAAAATTACTGCCTTATTTAATGAACGGAGGTAGATTAATGAAGCTTATAGAAAAAAAGAAAGACGTTGTACACACAATCAAGTTTGAGCTTGGATAAACGGAATTCAGAAAGTTTTTAAATTCAGAAAATTCAGAATATCACGAGTTATGGCTACAGATCTCACTGACCAATTAACTCCCTTTTTAGGGCCGGTTTTATAAATGAAGTACCAAATTTCAGTTACGTAACGAATCGTTTTTCGTTAACGGACCGCTATCCTTTCGTTATCTTATTTTACGTATTATAAACAAACGCGCATTACTAGCGGTCATCGGTTACATTTAGTCCCAAAGTTTTATTACTTGGGTCACTCTCCGTATAACAATTGCAGCATTAATCCCAGAGCTTAGAAACCTAGTGTTAATAAACTTATTTATTGTTATTAATTTTGTTTTTTGAAGAGTTTTATTAAATGTACATTTGTTACTTAAATTAAATTTTTCCTAACTAACCATGTTTCCGTATAATATTGACTCCTCCCACCGCTTTCCCCCTCCCCCCAAAATCATCCCTCCCACTACTCCCACCTAATTAATCTTTGGTACTTGCATTTATTTTTTAAGTTAGTTTTAATTCTGCTCGTGAATGATACGGTTGTATCGAAACCGGTCGCGGAAAAATTTAATTTAAGTAACAAATGTACATTTAATAAAACTCTTCAAAAAACAAAATGTCTAGAAATTGTTACATAGTTAATGCCCAAGAAATACAAAAAATATTGTTATTAAGTTTAATTTGTAGACCCCCATTTTAATTTGTATTTCTTTTATACTTTCTAATATTAATTTAAAAAAAAAACAGTTTATTTATAAACTGGAAAACGAGTTCATCTATGTAAATATTAATTATTATTATGCGTGACAGCGGATTCGCCTTCTGAAGGCATTATCAATAATTACATAGCAGAACTTGTTTATAAATAAACTGTTTTTATAAATTGAATAATAGTATTATTGAATACATAAAAGAAATAAAGCTGGGCTGGCGTTACTGACTGATTTCGATAATAAATAAATAACCGAGTGCCGAGAAAGACTTCCTACTTACAATTGTCAAAAAAACGTCGGTAAACGGGTCGTTATCCATTTAACTGACCAAAATCGGTCCGTAAAGCATTAACCGCTACATAACCGACCAGTAGCCTTGCGAATGTTTATAAAACGGCTAAATCAAGCGGTAGACCAAATATTAGTTAAAAATGGTAGCAAGCATGACGAACGGATGGTTATAAAACCGGCCCTTAGTGTCAAAAAGTAATGCGGACTGCCAATATAATATATTATAAGTGTTCAACATTTTTTCAATGGTACCTACCTGCCTGAAGAAAGTTGAAAAAAAAATTGTCATTGAGATAGCGATGTTTCTTTGGACATATTGTAAAATATTTACTTTACATAAAATATATGGTTTAAAATATGTAGTTAGGTATTTAAGTAGCTACTTTCAAATCTTATGATTTCAGAAGAATTTTTGGTTTTGATTTATTAAATACTAGCTGGTATTTAATAAATCAAAACCAAAAATTTGAAAAAACCAAAAACCCCGGTGACCAAAAACCTAAGCAACCCGCTGCTCATTTGTATCAAACGTGGTATTTTTAAGACCCCCCCCCCCCTGAACAGGTCACGTAGTATTGGTACGTTCCCTAATATGAGCTGTGTACTATAAATGGCTAAAGTGTGTTTGCAACTTACATATCCCTCGGGATGCAGTTTGATCAGGAATCGCTTTCTTTTGAAGGAGATCTTGCGTATCTTGGCCCAACTGAAGGTGTTGATCCTGGTGAGGTGCTGGAACACCACAATGCCCATATGCGCCACGGCGATGTTCAGCGGAACCCCCTCGTGGTCCTTGGCGGGGTGCATCTTCATGCCTGGGAGAGAAGTTAAAGATTTAGCCAGGGTTCCTTTGACACGTAATGGACTAATCATGTTGTCAACTCAAGTTATATAGTTTACCGTATAATTCGCATCTTCTCGCCGTCTCTAATAAGTTGAGGTCGGCTTCTGCAGGGCTTTGGCCACTGTGGAAAAAAAAAACAATAAACATTAGTCACATCTATCCAACCAATTTAGTCGACCTACAACCATTGTCAGAGTTTGATGTGGGCCTATCGTTACCTCAGTTGGACAAGATTCTAACTAACTTCATTTATTTTACTTTACTTTGTATTCATTTATTTTCAAACATAACCCTTGAATGCAAAACCATTTCTTTTGCTCATTTGCCCATCTGCGTTGTATTTCATTGTATATGGTTCAAACTAGTGACCGACCGAAGGTTCAGTTTCGGTTTTGGCAAGTTTTTTTTTTCAAAATTTATAAAAAATATCAAACATGTTAACTACTTCTTGGAACTTCTCGTTCGGCTGACTTTGGGTGAGTTCGTAGCTCGTATGTCACCTGCCATCATCAGCAAAATACTCAATTAATGAGGTCCTTCCTTTAAGTGTTGATTATTGACAAATGTTTGTTCCAGGAAGTATTGTTAATTTTGATTTGTTCTATAGCAGTAATATAAAAATAAAAAAATATTTTTTTTTTACAAGCTTCAATTATTGTCTTTTATTTCATTTAACACTTATAAAAAGAAATTTTGTGATTGTGAACGCAATAAAAATTAAAATACTCAATTAACCCCTCCGAATTTTTGAGAATATTAGCTTTTGGTGTCTTAAACGAAATGACATTTTACGAAAACTTTTAGTTATAACCGCTTCACAATTAAAGCTCTATAAATGAAACATTTCGGAACGTAGCCGAATAGTAAAAACTGTTTTAGAAAGGTTACAAAATAGGCTTTCAAATTATTATATTACAAATAAATATTAGCATTTGTAAATATTAAAATTTAGAACGCAAACATTAAAAATAGGTAAAAATGACTCCCGTGATGTTTTTATGTGAAAACGGTACTAAAATCACAGATTATGCAAACAACAATACTTATTCTATTGTATATATGTGTAATAAACACCTTTGTCACCTCACTTTTTTATCATTTCATATAAAAATATTTAATAAAAATTTAAAATGTGGAGGGCGGTGGAGCTGCCGGTAGCAAATTTGCGCGGGTAAATATTTTTGTCAACTACACGATTGACAGCTGATTCCTGTTATGTATTTCCATAGACAACTTGATAGAAATGTGCAGCTTGATCTACTATCGACCTTTGACTTTTTGTTTTAGGGATGTAACTAAAATAATAAGGAGTTATAACGATTTCTATGGAAACACACGCGCTGACGTATAAACACGCTTATTGTACTTGACTGCTGTCCTATTTTTAACGCTTATATCTGCTTACGTTGCGGAGGGGTTAATGAGGTCCCTCCTTTATAATAAAAGTGTTAATTATTGACAAATTTTTGTTCCAAGAAGTAGTTAACATGTTTTGTTATTTTTTATAAATTTTGTTTGTTTTATAGAGGTAATATAAAAAAAAAATTGTTTTTTCACACACTTCAATTATTGTTTTTTTTTTTTTAATTTATTTAATCTAACATGTGTTAACTGTCTGAATAAGTGCATAAAATAAGCCAAATAACAGTAACAATCGGTTTTTAACAAAAATTTCAGTTTCGGCCAAAACTGAGACAGACACCAAAGATTCGGTTTCGGTTTCGGTGGAAAGTCCTGTTTCGGTCGGACTAGTTCTAACTATGTTTAGGTATGTTCTAAATTTTATTTTACTTTAACTTGTTGAATGCCTGAAGAACAACACGGAAATTTCACGACCTTGAATTTGAATTGAATGTTTTGTGGATTAATTTTGAGCTATCGTATATTTTATTGACCGAAACACATTCCTAGAACAATAAACTATGTACCAAAACAACATTACTTGCGTTAAATACGTAAATTGAATGAAATCTTTACCAAACAAGGTGAATGAAATCTTTACCCATCCCATGGGGAATGTTGGCGCAAGCGATTCTGACACTGTCCTTATATAAATTTTGTACATAGAAGGGTCAAAATCGCAGAAAAACGTATTTTTTCCCCGCGCATGCACACAAACTGCGCACATCCCGGCGCTTTAGCAAATTAAATATAAATTATTCCGAGTGACTAGGCGCATTGCAGGTTTCGCTATGGTAAAGGACGAGAATAGAGCAAGCGTTTCTGACCTTGTTCTTCATACACTTTCTTTATACATAAGGGTCAAAATTGCATTTCAAAGTGCCGCAGCCACCGGGTGACAAACGGCACAGAAGAGATATGTTAAACAACAAAATATGTTAAACAACAAAACATAACACAGGATTCAACCTCAAAATCAGAAATCAGTAATAAATGCATGTGTTTGCAAACTTTGAGGCCTTATGCGCACTAGCGGCTAACCGCGTAGGCGGTCAACCGCGCGGCCTGCCGCATTTTTATTTTAGTATGCAACCGCTCATATCCGTACGCACCCAACTGCCGAAAAACTTCATACTAAAATAAAAATGCGGCTAGCCGCGCGGTTGACCGCCTACGCGGCTAGCCGCTAGTGCGCACAAGGCCTTAGACCTCATATCTCAGAACAAAGTAAAGTGAAGTTAGAACCCTGTCCAAACAAGTTGGCACCGTGTTGAAATGCTTTGTGTTTCTACAAAAACAACGAAAAGATTGGTAAAGCCGATAAAGCAGGTTTTCCAAGGGTAGTGATTTTTTATACAATTAACCCCACAACTAATTTGTTCGATTTTCAGAACAACCCATAAAGGTCTCACAGACATTTTTGTCTCTCCCTTACTATGATGGTTAGAATACGATCTAAATAGTGTTAGAAAGAGAAAACACCAAGCTTTATGTTAAGTCTAAAAGTTAACCACAAAATAATTAAAACACATTTACGAAACCAAAGTTGCCCACAGCTATTTGAAAATAAATTATGAAAAAACAAAAAAGTGAGTTGACGAATACATTTGCCTAATAAAATGTGTGTTTTTATTTATTTTTCATTATCAATAATTTTAGTTAGAAGGTGAGCAATTTTAAAAACTTTTATGTTTGAATTAAAAAAAAATTATTTAAAAAATTATGTTTATTTCAGTTATAAAATTTGAAAGTGTATTTTATCACACTTAAAAAACAGTTTTCAGTTTTCGGATGCTTGCAGAAATATTCGAATTGGATTTTATTGCAAAGCGAAAATATTTGATCTTCCAACAAAATAGGCCTGAGGTCTGAGGGATTAAAATAAATACAAATTTTTCAGCTCGCCATGCAGCTAGTGAAAAAATACAACCGCCACCAAGACCAGGGCAAACCTTACTCTATGAACGTGAACACCCCTGCTAAGTCACCGTCAAAGGTAGCAAACCACTCGGGGGACCTATGGCAGAGTTGTCCAACGAATTAACCAAGAATAGAATACGTTTGGCTAATGCCAGAATGCTGAGAGAATTGTTCAACTATCAAATGCCAGAGTCCCCATATCCTGTAAATATCTCTTCAAATCAAATGTAACATGGTTTCGAGTCTCCGCCTGTACAATCTACTCTATGATTGGGATGCTAACGCGTGGAAGGAATTATAACTCACGAATGTTTCTTGTGGTTCTCCATGATTCTCCTCTCCAGGTCTGCGTCCTGCAGCGGGAAGAACTTGTAGCTGCTCAGGTAGGTGTGGTCTGGGTAGTCTTCGGGAACAAAGTCACCGCACTCCGCTGGAAAGAAGGACTAATTTAAAGATGCGTGGCGGAGAGAAATAAAGAGCGAGTTGCTCAACAGAATTAGAACCATTCATCAAATTTCGAGGTTAATTTTCAAGTTCTGTGAAAGTTCTGATAATATTGCAATTCTGCGAAACAACTGGCCGTAAGTCTCCAGGAGAGAAAAGTCTCATCAGGTTTACAATTACATAACAATTATTTGTGTGGAAATTATTGATCTTTAAGACAGTGAATAAATAGCTAGATGAAATGACCAAATAAAATATGGGTTTACACACCCCTGGTAATTTTGAGAGAATTTTTTAATGGCCTGAAAAGAGCAAATTCCAGTACACAAAACGATTCTAGAAGAAAAACAATTTTAGCAGATTTTGTAATTTTTGAGGAATTTCAGATCCACTGAATCTCGGCAAATCTTGCGTGAACACCGCAACAGCCATAGACAAAAGAAACAAAGGTATTGTATTTTAAAAAAGCCTTAAAAGACACAGATATTCCACAAGAGTAACATTAGTGACATCTTGTATCCAATAGAAGCTTAATCAAGCTAGCAAATAAACATAATATGAGCTGATTGTGGGAAGTTCAAAATTGTGATGTAGAGTAATTAAGTATTTCATATGGAAAGAATACGATAGATGGCGGTAAGCATGTAGCTTGCACCATAGCTCGCCAGATGGCATTGGCGTACAAGAAGCAGTCTCAGCGATAGACTTGACGAGCTCCACTGGCAAGGCCGCAGAGATTTACCTACCCCCGAATAGTAAACAGTCGTAGCCATCCAGCTAGGTTATTCCAGTAATAAACACTTTTATATTCAAAGAACCTATTGTATTTAATAATTACTATCTGCCGAGGAAAGGGCAGACATAACAATTGGCGCAGCCGTATAAATATAATTGTGTGGAAGTTACGCGTGCGAATAATAATTGGTGCTGGACACGGAGGACTAAGTCACTGCTGGAGTGACTTGCAGTTTTGGCAAGGAATCGGAAGAGATTCTGCTCGAGATTAAGGAGCATTTGGTTCCGTGGCTACGGGCTGGATAAGAAGATTTTTGTTTTAGGAACAGAAGTGATATACCGCAAGGAGGCGATCTGGTTCTGGATCAGTGGATTAATCAAAAGTTTCAAGGTCAAAACGGATCATTGGGTTAATAGTTTCAAGGACGAATCATTGGATTAATCAGAAGACAAGGATAAAACCCAGAGGGAGACCAGAAGAGTTCCTGAGATAAGTATTTTTGCTTCTTTGAGAGGGATTATTTGTTATTGTTTTCTGGTTAATTGTTTTTGCCGATTTATTTGTTGGGAGTTATGGAATCGGGTAGAATACCACCGTTTTGCCATCTCTCCGGAGACTGGGGATTGTTTCGACTTCGGATAGAGCAATTTTTCGTGATCCATGATGACAAAGCGTCTGTGGAGAAAAAACGGGCTTTTTTATTGAATCTCCTAGAATCAGAAACGTTGACCTTACTAATTAATCTGTGTTTTCCAAGTAAAGTAACGGACTTATCTTTTGATAAACTTTTAGCGCTTCTCGACAAACATTGTAACAAAAATCGTTCAGTTTTTAAAGAACGGGAGAATTTTTTTTTAGCAAGACAACAACAAGGCGAGACGATAAAAGATTTCGCGGTTAGACTTCGTTCTTTAGCAACGTATTGTCAATTCGAAACGAGGCTTGAAAAAAACCTGATAGACATGTTTGCAATCGGGTTGTTACCGGGGCGCGCGAAGGAGAAAATTTTCGTAGAAGGGCAAACGTTGTCGTTTAATGAAATAGAAGGACTTGCAGTTAGTATGTCAACTTTGGATAGTACTAATACAGTTAAATCAGAAGTAAACCTAGTAAAAAAACGAGTTACTAGCGATGGGTTCAAGCGAGATCAGCGTAGGGAACGATCGACGAGCCCCAAGGGTAGTTTTAACACGAAACCAGCTTATAGGTTAGGATCAAATACAGGTACGAATTTTAGATCACCCGTGGGTAGTGTTAAAAAACAGTGTTTTATTTGCAAAAGGAATGATCATCTTTCGTTTGATTGTAAATTTCGTAATGCGAAATGTTTTAAATGTAAGGGCGTTGGGCATTTACAGAAATTTTGCAAGAATAATCCGATAAATCCCATTTTTGAAAATCACAGGGATAGTAAAGTTTTAGTTGCGTCAATTAGTCCGATTACTGCTGAAATTGAAATTAATAACAAGAAGTTTACGGCAATGATTGATTCCGGTTCATCTTTATGTGTGATGCCGGAGGGTATTTTTAAACGACATTTTAGTTCAATCATTTTGTCACAAGACAAGCGGATTATTTCAGGTTATGGAAATAATCGTTTAAAAGTCGTAGGAAAGGCGATTTTTGATGTGAAATTTAAGGGTAGGAACAAAAATATTAGTTTTATTGTAGTAATTAAAGGAACAGAATTAATTGTGGGTAGAGATTTTATGGAATGTTTCGATCTTGGGATAACTTCTCAGGAGACAATTAATTTAGTGACGCCGCAAATGAGGAATGGAGAAAAGTTTATTCAAGATTACCCGGAAGTGTTTTCGCAAAAGTTGGGAAGATTTAACAAATATAAAGTCCATTTTAAAGTAAACCAGGAATCGGATCCAATTTTTTTCAATGCAAGGCCGGTTCCTTTTTCTATTAAAGGGAAGATCGAATCCGAATTAAGATCGATGGTAGAAAAAGGTATAATCTCCCCGGTTACAAGTAGCGAATTCGCTTCACCGATTGTTCCGGTGGTCAAGAAAAATGGAGATATAAGAATTTGTGTAGATTATAAAAGGAGTCTTAATTTGATTTCCAATTTAGAGAAATATCCGATGCCAAAGATTGAGGAGGTCATACATCAGGTTAGTTCGGGCAAAGTTTTTGCAAAATTAGACCTTAAAGAAGCATATTCACAGTTAGAATTAGCGGATCATTGTAAAAAGTTTACAACTATTAACACACACTTAGGTCTGTTCCAATATAACAGGTTGGTTTTTGGGTTTAAATCGGCTCCGGCCATTTTCGCAAGAACAATATCAAGTTGTTTACAAGGTTTAAAAGGCGTGGCCTTTTACCTAGACGATATTATTATTTCAGGGGTCGATGAACTTGATCTGTATAATAATATTTGCGCGGTCTGCGAGCGGTTGAAAGAATGTGGTCTATGTGTCAATACTGGGAAGTGTCAGTTTTTTGTTAAATCTATAGAATTTTTGGGATACGTTATTTCGGGAAGGGGCATTGAACCGCAAAAAGATAAATTGGAAGCAATTAAGAATGCGCCGTACCCATCCGACGTGCATCAATTGAGGAGTCTTTTGGGATTTTTTAATTTTTATCGGAACTTCATACCGAACATGTCATCAATTTTAGAACCTTTGCATAATCTTTTAAAGAAGAATGCAAAGTTTGAATTTGGGAAGTCATGCATTGACGCAGTAGATAAAGTAAAGGATCTAATGGGTTCTGATAGAATTCTCACTCATTATTTTCCCAACCTTCCTCTTAAGTTATATACAGACGCGAGCAGCGCAGGCCTCGGGGCCGTGTTATTGCACACATTTGCGGATGGTTCAATGAGACCGATCGAATTTGCATCAAGAAGTTTGTCTAGTGCAGAGAAGAAGTACAGTATTCTAGATTTAGAAGCGTTAGCTATTGTGTTTGGTTTGAACAAATTCTTTCAATACCTATTCGGTCGGGAGTTTACTTTATGCGTAGATAATATGCCTTTGATGAGGATTTTAGGGGAGCACAAAAATATTCCAGTTTTGGCGGCTAACAGATTGCAGCGTTATGGCATTATATTAGCCGGATTTGCGTATAAGGTAGAATTTGTTAAGTCATGTCATAATCATGCGGATTTTCTATCTCGGCTTCCGGTAGAAAATTCTCAAGAAGAATTTGAAGATGATTATGGATCAGATTTTGTGTGTTATGTAGATAAATGCGAGCACATAGATATCAAGCTCATTTCCACAGCTATAGACAGACACGGTTATTCAGGAAGTTTTAACGTGTTTGCGTAAGGGCTGGCCAAAACGAGTTGGTCGAGATGATGTACTGTGGAGATTCTGGGTTAAGAGAAACGAAATGTCCATAGTCAAGGATTGCCTTTTCTGGCAACATAGAATTGTCATTCCGAGTTTCTTACAAGAACATGTGCTAGAGTTATTACACAGATCTCATTTAGGAATAGTTAAAATGAAGGGCCTAGCAAAAGCTTATTTTTGGTGGCCATCACTGAACAATGACATTGAAAAAATGGTTCTAAAATGTGATGATTGCGCGGCTATGAGGCCGGCACCTTCTAAGAGTCATTTGTCAGTGTGGCCGAACCCTGGGGCAACTTGGAGTAGGGTACATGTAGACTACTGCGGGCCGGTAGCAGGAAAAATGTTTCTTGTAATTTGTGACGCTTTTTCCAAGTCGATCGATTGCTTAGAGGTTCCAAGGGCGGATTCGTTTAACACGATTAAGGAATTGAGAAGAATTTTCTCTAATTTTGGTAACCCTGATTGCATAGTTTCGGATAATGGAACAGCATTTTCTAGTGTAGAGTTTAAAGAATTTCTTAAAGAGAATAACATAGAATTTTTAAATTCACCGGTCAAATTCCCTCAGTGTAATGGACAAGCTGAAAATTCAGTTAGAACGGTAAAAAATTTTTAAAAAAAAATTATGGTTAGGAATAATTTTCCAGTAAATTATGGAAGTAGATTATGTGATTTTCTATCGGATTATCGAAATTCGCCACATTGCACAACGGGATTAGAACCGGCAGTCTTGATGTTTGGTAGGAGACTGAAATCAACTTTCAGTAGTTTAATTCCTAAAACCACTCAGGAAGATGTGTCAGAACAGAGAAAAATAGCTAACGATAATATAAAAAGGAGTCAAGATAATCAAATAAGGAATTATGGGGGCGTAAAAATTAGGAATTTACATGTTGGACAAAAATGTCTGGTCAAGGACTTCCGTCAGGTGAATAAAGTTGGTTGGGTTAGAGGTATTGTAGAAAGGAAAGTGGGTAAAAAAGTTTATATCGTTAGGATCTGTGGTACTCCGTTGACTTGGAAGAGGCATATTGATCAGTTGAAGAGTTTATCTGTGAAATGGGAAGAGGAGAGTGAAGATAATAACCCACCTACCGCGTCTGAGGTCACGAAATGCGCTTCAGACGAGTTGGGAACCTCAGCTTTGTTGAAGGGGCTAACGTGGAGTTCTCTTGATTTCAGATTACCAGCGGATGATCGAGAGCAAACTACTCAACTAAGACCTTGGGAAGGAAGGCTCCGTTCAAAGCGTTCATAAAGGTCCCTCCCAGAGAAACAGAAATATTTAAGTTGAAATATTTAAAATCATGACTATGTTTGGTTGAATTTAGTGTATAAAATCGTGTATAAATGAAATATTTAAAATCCTATTTTTTTTTGTTGTCAATTGTATAACTTGATTCTAATTTTGAACATCTGGCTGTCACAGTTATTTTGTTTTCGCCTAGGAAAAAATAATCTTTTTTTATTATTTTAACTAATATTTTTATGTTTTCTGGTCAATAAAAGTGTAGTGTGTTGTTCCTTGAGGATTCTTCTCCCCTCTGATCTTCCAGGAGTCACTTTTTGTCGCTGTTTTCCAGATATTTATAACCTTTTTTATTTCTGTCACTTTCCATACATTTTTTCTTTTGTAATTTTGTGAACAATGGAGGAGGACCCCCCTGGACACCCTAAAAAGCCCCCAGATCCTCCCCCTGACCCCCCAGATGGTGAAAATGTAGTAATTTCAGACAGTGAATCTGTCATTCTGACTACCACAAAAAAAAGGAAGTTTAGTCCCTCTTCCTCAATAAAACATGACTCTCCTTCTTCTTCTCAGTCTTCACCTGCTCTTCCTCAACCTCCTCCTACAAACTTTTATTCTCCTCATTCCTGTGGCCCGTTCATTGTGTACGCTCAAAAAACTGAGCAAGGTAAAACTATCCACCCTCTTGAATTTGGTAAATTTCTATCAAATAGCAAGAACCTTTCGATTAAGCCTGGAGGTGTAAAAGCTGAGGGTCGCTTCCGAATCTCTGTTGAATTCCTCTCAGGTTCAGCCGCCAACAACTTTATCAAAAACATATTTATTTCATCAAATTCTAAATTCAAGGCGTACATCCCAACTTTCAATGTCACTCGAATGGGCCTCGTCAGAGGTATCTCGACCGATCTGTCCATTCCAGAAATCCTGTCTTCACTTTCAACCCCCCAACACATCGGCAATCCCATAAAAGCCAGGAGGTTAAATTATAAGGACTCTTCTGAGGGCATCGTTTCCTGGAAGCCCTCCCAATCTGTCGTCATCACATTTGAAGGACAATCTCTTCCCTCCCATATTTATTTATTTTTCAACTCCTTACCAGTTGAAATGTATACTTATCCCACCACTCAATGTTACAATTGCTGTCGTTTTGGTCATACCAAGGCTGCATGCAGATCCCCTCCCAGATGTTTCAAATGTGGAGAAAACCACACGGCTGACCAATGTTCTTCTCTCTCTTCACCTAAATGTTTTAACTGCTCAGGTGCTCATTCCGCCATTAACTCTTCTTGTCCGGAACAATCTCGCCAAAAAAATATAAAAATTTCTATGGCCTCTGAGAACTTGTCTTTTCTGCAGGCTTCTAAACTATTCCCGCCTGTCAAAAAATCATTTGCTGAGGTTTTATCCAGTAACTCTTCATCCAACCCACTCGCCTCCTCTTCAACATCTTCTCGTTCAACTAAATTCACATACAAAAACCCTATCTCTAAACCGGCTCCTGGATACGATCAGCAACAACACAACTCACTTCTCTTAAATCCCAATGGTTCACCTCTTTCAAATGCCACAAATGGGTGCGCAAACAATTATAATTCATCCTCAACAAACCATCAAAAGCTTTCTGAACAATTCTCCCAAGATAATTCTTCATTTATTCAAACTCTTATTATGCTTCTAATTGACCTAATTTCTTCTCAAACTAATCTACCGTCCAACGCTGCTTCTATTATTTCCACATTAAAATCATTTATTCAAAATGGCTCTTCAAGATGTCAGAATTCTTCAGTGGAATAGCCGCAGTGCTATTTCTAACAAATCGAACCTTCTTAACCTATTAAATTCAAACCTTGTTTCTGTGGCTGCTATCTCGGAGACATGGTTTACTCCATCCACCCACTTTAATGTGGGAGGGTACTCCTGCCTCCGCGATGATCGCCCGGAAGGTACGGGTGGTGGTGCTGCCCTTTTTATTAAAAAATCCCTTCCGTTTTTCCCAATAAATAATATCAAACCCCCCAATGCTGACTTTCAAATGGTTGCAGCTAAAATAAAGGACACTTCCTTTGTTTCTATCTATCTTCCCCCAACATCGCACTTCAATAAACAAGCGTGGTTGCAAATTGTCCGTCAACTAAGCCCTCCTTTCTTTTTATTGGGTGATTTTAATGCCCATTCCCCCGTCTGGGGTTCTGCTTTCTGTGATCGAGACGGTCGAAGTGTGATGGATTTCCTAGATGAATCCAACCTTTTTCTTTTGAATGACGGATCTCCTACTAGAATCTCTCGCCCCAACACAAACCCCAGTGCAGTGGATCTCTCCATATGCTCTATTAATCTGGCACCTCTCTCCTCGTGGGTGGTGTCCCCCGACCCTTGCTCCAGTGATCATTTCCCGATCACCATCACTTATCAAACTTCTTTCCATTCAGACAAGTCCCATATTTCGACAAAGATTAAAACAAAACACACCAAATGGGACGAATTTAACTCACATATGGATAAGTTTATACAAAATTTATCCTATACCGATACATTATCTGTCAAAGATGACTACGATAACTTCAAATCAATGCTCGTAACTGCAATCAATAAATCAAATCCTCCCCCTAAAACCAAATCTCTCAAAAAACTCCCTCCGACTCCCTGGTGGGATGAGGAATGTTCCAAAGTAGTGAGAATTCGGAAAGCTAAATCTCTTTCCTATCGTCACAATATGACTATGGAGAACTATCTCATATACAAAAATGCCGAAGCCAATGCCAAAAGGGTATTGAGGTCAAAAAAAAGATCCGGGTGGTACAACTTCTGCAGTTCAGTATCTCCGAACACTCCAATTTCGGAAGTTTGGTCTATGATTCGAAGATTTCGATCCTCCTTCAGTCCAACATCTCCTCGAGCTTCTCATTCTAAATGGATAGACGAGTTCTTGGACAAAATTGCCCCCCCTTCTGTACCTAACTTAGATGAAATAACTCCAATCCACAACACTCCTATGTCTGATCATTGGCTAGACTCTCCATTCACTTTAATTGAATTAAAAAATTGTTTATCAACAGTTAAGGACTCATCTCCAGGCAGAGATGGTATACCTTATAGCATTATCAAAAATAGTAATGATAATGTTCTAAATCACTTTTTAAGCATCTTAAATAAAATCTTCCAGACTGGCATAATACCTGATGACTGGAGTTCTCAAATAATCATCCCAATTCTAAAATTAAACAAATCACCCAATTCTGGATCCAACTATAGGCCAATTGCTCTTTCATCCACCCTTAGTAAAATTTATGAAAAATTAATTAAAAACCGGTTAGAATTTTTTGTCGAGAGTAATCATCTTCTCTCTCCATCCCAATTTGGATTTAGGAAAAAGAAATCTACACAAGATAACCTTGCCATCATCAGCACTGATATTAATTTATCCATTTCTAACAAAGAAGTATGTCTTGCAGTCTTTATAGACATAGAAGGCGCCTTTGACAATGTTTCCATCCCAATTCTTAAAAAAAAACTTTTAGGCCTTGGCTTACCCCTCAAGTTTGTCCAATCTATTATTAATCTTTTTCTCGATAGGAAAATTTTCATTGAGCTACCAGATGTTACTCCTCAGAGTAGGTCAATTTGGAAGGGTTTACCCCAAGGCGATGTATTATCCCCCTTACTGTATAATATATACACACACGATATGCATGTCACCATTCCCCCTCAAGTAAAAGTTGTTGAGTTCGCAGATGACATAGCTTTCTTCTTATCATCCAAAATCATTCCATCCGCCGTCAAATATCTTAATGAAGCCATGGATGCCCTTTGCACATGGCTCACTTTAAATGGTCTTGAACTTTCAGTACAAAAGAGTCAGTGTGTCACCTTCTCAAATCGTCATAATAACCCCCCTGTTCAAATTTTATTTAAAAAACTCTCCAATCCCCAATGCTTCCGAAGTTAAATTTTTGGGAGTAACATTTGATAGGAAACTTAAATGGTCTTCCCACATTAATAATATAGTTACTAAATGTGAAAAAAATTTAAATATTATCAGATCATTGACTGGCGTTTGGTGGGGTGCACATCCTATCTGCATTAAGTTGCTCTACAATGCACTTATTCGAAGCCATCTCGACTATGCCTGCCCACTTTTTAGTACTGCATCCAAAAATGCACTCGGTAAATTAGACAAAATTCAATCTAAGTCATTGCGAATAATAACTGGCGCGATGCAATCGTCGCCTATCAATTCCCTTCAAGTAGAATGTTCTGATCCTCCTCTTTATTTAAGGCGTCAACTATTTGCTGACAAATTTGTTCTTAAATGTTTAAATTCTAAAAGTCATCAGGTTATTCCCAGAGTCTCGTTGTTCAACGACTCAACTTATTCACATTCATCTACAATCAGAGCTCGAACTAAACCTCTCCCTGCCATCTGTAAAAATTTTCGCTCTCTCTCAGAGCTTCAAATTATCAAAAATGATCTTCTTCCTTTGTACAAATTAAAATATAGTCACGTCACCCTATCCCCAACGATTTTAGAAGGGATCGGCATCCTTAAAAGTCATTCCAATCTCCCAGCCCGTACTGTCAATAATATGTTCAATGACATTATTTCTTCTAAATGGCCCAACTCTTCTCTTTTATTTACTGATGGCTCCAAATCTCCGGACTCTCCTAACTGTGGTATTGGTATTAACGTTTACCACAATAATTGTAATGAAAGAATATTTTATTCAATTTCAAACCAATTTTCAATATTTTCTGCCGAGTGTATTGCGATTATTCAATCTCTCAAATATATAATAAAAAATAATTTTGAACATTCTCTTGTTCTCTCTGACTCTCTCAGTTCCCTCCAAAAACTTAAAACCAGTCCTCTTCTTCATCCTGATGATCACTTTGTATGTCTTATTCGAGTATTGATAACCTCCATTCAAAGCTCTGGAAAAACTGTCACTCTGATTTGGATTCCTGGACATGTTGGCATAGTGGGTAACGATATTGCTGATTCCTTGGCAAAACAAGGAGCGTCTAACCCTACCGTTACCCTCGTAAACCATATTCCCCTGTCTGATATTTTTTCCATCATCAAAGATAGATCCCGCAATGTTTGGACAGAGTATTGGAACATTGCTAGTCAATCCAAGGGTGCCCGTTACGCCTCAATACAAAGGACTATCCCATCAAAACCGTGGTTTCAAAAATTCCCCCATTTTTCCAAAAAAGAAATTTCCTTACTTATTCGTATGAGAATCGGACATTGTTCCGTTCCTTCTCACCTTTATAAAATTCATGTGCTTGACTCCCCAGATTGTACGTTCTGTGGTCTAGATGTTGGAACTTTAGATCACATATTTTTTGATTGTCCCTCTCTAAATAAATATCCTCTCTTCTATCAAGCGTTATCAAAAATTGCCTCTCCTCCATTCAACATTTCATCTCTTCTAAGTCTGAACTCTACTCCAATCTTCCATAAAATTCTGAAATTTGCACATTTAAATAAAATTAATATATAAATTCATCTTTCCTTTCTCTGTAATTATAAATGATGGCCTCGAACACCCTTGAAGGGTGAAAGCCAGAAATAATTGAAAAAAAAAAATTGTATAACTTCTTTGAAAAGAACATGTCTTGTATTTATTGTAGCCAGGGCTTGAGGTTAGGTGGGGGAGGGTGTGATGTAGAGTAATTAAGTATTTCATATGGAAAGAATACGATAGATGGCGGTAAGCATGTAGCTTGCACCATAGCTCGCCAGATGGCATTGGCGTACAAGAAGCAGTCTCAGCGATAGACTTGACGAGCTCCACTGGCAAGGCCGCAGAGATTTACCTACCCCCGAATAGTAAACAGTCGTAGCCATCCAGCTAGGTTATTCCAGTAATAAACACTTTTATATTCAAAGAACCTATTGTATTTAATAATTACTATCTGCCGAGGAAAGGGCAGACATAACAAAAATAAATTCATTTTAATTCATAATATCGACCTATGCTACCCAAATTAGGGTAGCTATCACTCAAGGGCATTAGCGGCGCAACCCACTTTTTGATATAATGGCATATAGAGCTCGGGGCCAAAAAGGTCCCTATCGATTTAATCATGAGTTTATATTATTATTTGGCTGTTGAAAAAATGATATAACTTGGAGTTTGTTAAAAATTATTAAGGGCCTGGTAGGAGACAAATGCCTTGGCTGCGTAATATACGAGAGTGGACCGGCATTAGAAGTGTGGAGGAGCTATTCCGGGCAGCGCAAGACAGAGAGACATTCTCAAGAGTGATCGCCAACGTCGGGGGGACCTGATACGGCACACAAAGAAGAAAAATTATTTGCAAGGGAACATGGCTGCAATATGTGGAGGTTTAACTTTACAGAGCATTTGCTTTGGTTTTTTATGTTTTGTATGAATATTTTCATCGTATGTACCGGGCGAGCCAATTTATAGACGCGTTTTCATGAGTGGGAATTCCCCCATAAAATGTATCCGCGAGACTTTAAATGTATGTTTTTAATAGAAGGATTCCAGAGTCATTGTGGAGTTGGGATACTCTTATTCATTTGGGGGCTCCCATGGCTACGCAGGTGTTACCCAAATTTGGCTAGCTACCACTAGTGGTTAAAGAAAATTATAAAATAAATATCAAGGGTGTATTTAAAGCCGGGTACAGATTGCTGTAACGTAACATGCAATGTAACACACAACGAAAGAATTTGCCGTCCACATTGTCGCAATGTATCATGCAATGTAACAGAATTCCCATAGTGTGGGCGCCTTGCGCGCACGAACCGTGCACACTACGCGCACGAACAGAGCATTTCAACTCGTGCGTGCCGCAATCCACAGAGTATCGGTTTTTTCGCCTAACACAAAGGGGCGCGCAGTGTGCACGGAGCGTCAGTGTGGACGGCTTGTTCGTGTCTATACTGCAGAACATGCTCAAACAATGGAGGACTTGTTCTCGGCAGACTGAGCTATGTTCACCGCGCGCATGCCGGAAACAGTTGCGAGTAGGTACATGCTCGGTTCGTGCGCGCGCTGCGTCCACACTTATGAAATGTTCCTTTCATGTTACATTACAGTAATCTGTCCCGGCTTAAGAAAACGCAATAGAAAATTAATCAAATAAGTTACCTACATCAAATCAGGTAATTAAAGAAAATAAAATTTGAGATGTACTCCGAGAACCGAGGATAAAGGCACGATATTGTAGGCTATTGAGGAGCATGTTCAAATGAAATACCAGCACTCCAGTAAAAAAGGTTTTTTTTGCGTGATGCATGAAACTGACAGAGGAATGAAAAAATAGACTGAATGCTGTAGAAATGAGATCCATGTATGTGTGATAAAACCATGTATGATATGATGTGAGAAATGTGGAGATCCACAAAGAATGCAAGGCTGATGTAAGCGTAATGAGTAAGATTAAGAAAGGGACGCTCACATGGTTTGGGCATGTAGAACGAATGAACGAAGGAGCGTAAGGAGAATATATGCCGCAAATGTGAATGGTAAAAGAAGTCAGGAACACCCGAGGAAGACATGGCACAATCAAGTGAATCAGATAATTGAGTCGGGCCATGTCAAGAGTCAGAATAACGGAATAGTATGTATGAATGTGAATGAGTGAGTATGCCAAGACCAAGTTGCCTACACAGTATGATAGGTGAGTTAGTTAGTTAAAAGCAATCCATCTGCCTGTGACGAGGCATTCACCAACCTTGCACGATGTAGCTGGCCATGAGTGCGGAGGTGTTTTCGTTGCACTGGATGCAGCCGTGGGCGAGATCCCGCTTGATTTGCAGGCAGAAGAGGTAGCGGGTAAACTCCTCCTCCAGCTGGGCGGGGTCCGGCGTGTAGAACTTCACGCAAAACCGGAGCAGGGGGTCCACCAGGGAGAGGCCGACTTGGCGGCATACCGGCTTCTCCAGATCTAGCCAGTACTGGGGACAATAATAATAATATGTTAAAAACTTTTATATAGTGGGTGTCCATAAATAAACATCCATATTAACCCATTAATGCCCTCTTTTCATGCTTGTGTACACCTGTTCAATAAAAGTATAAATTCCCGCTATTTAAAAATGTTACAGTTTCAAAATGTGTAACTAATAATTTCGATACCCACTGTACGAGTCCAAGCGATGACCGTAGAATAATTTAACCAATAAGGTACCTCAACATAATGAGTACTGGACATTAATAATAGCAAATAAGACTAGTAGAAAAAATGCATTCTGCCAGAATTCCAACGGGAGGAATTCTGGAAGGGGACCACTTTCATTATCATTTTTGGGAACCACATAACCAATGTGTGACCTAATGAAAACTAAGAGCAAAAATTGACTAACCACTGGGATCATGCAAAATAAATAAATTTGCCTCGATTGCTCGAGATTTCCCAAAAGACCATTTTTTTAATTTTTCGCCAACATTAAAAAAATCATACCTCCGAATTTTAACATGGAGACATAAAAACTTATTATAGCACTATACTATAGCCAATGAATTAATCTGTATTTTACCGTTTATCTCATATTTGTTAGATTTATAAAAAAAAATCGAAAAGTTTATAACCGCGCGAATCCTGCGTGTATTTTACTTTGAAACTGCCGTGAGGCTACTTATTCGAGTAAATGTAGAATATTTTAGATTTCTGTATGTTGTCTGTGGTATACTTGATAATGAAAGGTGCATATCTATGGAAAAAGGACTTAATTTTAACGTTAACCCCTCCGCAACGTAAGCAGATATATGCGTTAAAAATACGATAGCAGTCAAGTACAATAAGCGTGTTTACACGTCAGCGCATGTCTCCATAGAAACCGTTATAATTCCGTTATTGTTTTAGTTACATCCGTAAAATAAAAAGTGAAAGGTCGATAGTGAATCATGCTGCACATCTCTATTCAAGTTGTCCATAGAAATACACAAAAAGAACATTCTGTCAGACGCGCAGTCTGACACATAATTTATGCCGCCAAATTTCCTACGGGCGGCCGACATTGTTAATTTCTATTAAATATTTTTATATGAAATGATAAAAAAGTGAGGTGACAAAAGTGTTTATTACACATTTATACAATAGAATAAGTATTGTTGTTAACATAATCTGTGATTTTAGTACCGTTTTCACATAAAAACATCACGTGAGTCATTTTCACATTTTTTTAATGTTTGCATTCTAAATTTTAATATTTACAAATGTTAATATTTATTTGTAATATAATAATTCGAAAGCTTATTTTGTAACCTGTCTAAAACAGTTTTTACTATTCGGCTACGTTCAGAAATGTTTCATTTATAGAGCTTTAATTGTAAAGCGGTAATAATACAAAGTTTTCGTAAAATGTCATTTCGTTTAAGACACCAAAAGCTAATATTCTCGAAAATTCGGAGGGGTTAACAGCTCATCCTAAAATTCGGCGGGTAAAAAATATTTTAAAAATTTATTTTTAACATCATTCTAAAATAGTCTACGAAGTTCGGATTTCCGACATCTATGGTCATAATAGATAAAGCATTTCAATAGCTTCGTTTTAAAATAAATGACTGGCCATGGAAATATTTTAAATAATTACAATAAATGTTTTTCGACCATAATCGCTCCAGTGGCTAATTAGTTATGAAAAAATAATCCATACAGACATACAATTGTACAGGGAGAAGTACCTGGAAGACTATCTAAAAGATCACCTCCAGAGACCATAAAATAACTGCATACATAATTAGTTCATCCCAGACACAAGAGCCCTTAGATCTTCCATTATGTTAGAAATCAGCGCGGTATCATCAGCATACAGCAGGCAATGTACTTTCACATTGCTCATTTTTGCACCCAAGCTCACACCTTTTAGAAATCTACACGGCAAACACGAGTTGTGATGAATAATATAATGTAGTACCTTAGCTCCGCCGAGTTCCTGATACTCCAGACCAAAGTAATCAGACTCCAGCAGGTGCAGCTGGCGGCACACCTGGTCAAACAGGACTCTTCCCAAAGCCTTGGCCTGAAACAATTACAATAAATACCATTACGTTTAATTTAGAGTTGTGTGGCAGTCTATCCTCTCTGCCTACCCCTTCGGTGAAACGGCGTGATGGTTAACTAGGAGGTTGGGTAAAACTATAGATAATAGAAAAAATTGGGCGGTACACAGGGTTTTAAGTGACATATTTGACTTACTACCAGTGATTCCTGATTTATTTGGAGTAAAAAATATAAATAAATATTTTGGTCTCCAGTGGCATTTTTTTTTATTTATATAAAACGTGTGAGTGATCAGTGACGACACGTGGATGAAAAAAAAAAATTGTTTGAAAAAAAGTCACCGAAGACCAAAAATTCATTTACATTTTTTACTCCAAAAAATATCAGGAAAAAAAAAAAAAAAGGAGGTACCCGAGGGATTTTAACCAGCGATTCCTGAGCATATTTGGAGTACAAAATGTAAATGAAATTTTGGTCTCCGGTGACTTTTTTGAAGACATTTTTTTTTCTTCAAATTCAAACAAAAAAAAATTTCTTCCGCTTGTTGTCATTGGTCGTCACTCAGCCAAGTAACCGACCAACCCCTCACCCCGCCTCCAACTATCCAACACCTACCTTTTTTTAATGTTTTTGTAGAAAAAAATTATTAAAAAAAAAACATCAAAAATATCATCGGAGACCAAAATTTCTTTTACATTTTTTACTCCAAATAATGTCAGGAATCGATGGTTAAAATCCCTCGGGTACGTCCTGTTACACCTGTATACATACAGTAGATTCTGCTTAATTGGAACACGGGTTTATCGGGACAGCCGGTTATTTTATTTCCCCATTCGGTGTATGTTGTGAGGCTGAAGGTAGTGGTGACAGTAAGGAGATGGTGAAGAGGAAGGTGAAGGAAATACTTACTACTCAGATATGGTCATCAAACACGGCTAAAGCCATTTTTCAAGCAACATTTCACTTCTGAATGATGGTTTACCACCAGCAGACTATCTGGAACATCATAGAATAAAGATCACACTCCCACATGTTGCGACGGGATCATGAGATATGCATACTGTTTCGTGTGATACTGTGCTGCTGGAACGAGACGGAGTGCTTATCACGTTACCTGCTAGGCTCTACCCGACTACTCAGTTGCAACGTACGATGGAAAAATATTTTTAATGCTTTTAATTGAAAAAAAAAAATCATCAGACAGGTAAACAACATTTACATTTTTTACTGCAAATATGCCCAGGAATCGCTGCTTAAAATCCTAAGGGTACGTGCTGTTACACCCTGTATACTCGTAATTCACATAAAAATTTAATTTACCTATCTATTAAGAAAATTCATTTTCAATGAAAAATTACAGAATTTTGTTATTTTTACACTCAGTTTTCTTAAGATATGGAATCAGTTTTTATGGAATCCAGTGGCAATAAAGGTATTCATAAATGGTAAAAAGTCAAGTTATTAAAACACTAATCGATTTGGGAGGCGGGTATGGGTACCTCTGCCCCGGGAACCGAACATTTATTGGATAACCAACACCTCTGCCATAGGTCACCCCAAGTGGGTCGCTATGTTTGGTGACTTAGCAGAGGTGCCCGGGTTCACGGGTGAGGTTTGTCCGGGTCTTGGCGGCGGATGCGTCTGCCCACCAGCTGCATGGCAGGTGGGATCGGGAGAGAATGGTTGTGGGGGTCCCTTTGACTTCTCCAGCCGTACTCTCTCGGAACATTGCCTTGCACCGCAGTGGGAGGGATGGATTCATAAGTCCGTCACTCCTGGACACACTGACCCAATGATAACCCACCCCTAATACCCTTTTCCTTCCCAGAACTACCTCTCCTTCCTTTCCTAAAACGACCCTCCACACAGCATCCCCAAAGACGACATAGGCCCTGAAGGGAATTATTTTCCCCGGAGTGTGGAACAAATGTAAAAAAAAATATCGAAACGGTTCCAAAATTCAATAAACTCAACCACTTGGCAAAGACGGTGGTAAACATTCCGTTTATGAAATTTCATTAAATTGACGAGACAACTGTTGACAGCAACGGAACCCCCAAAGTGGCTACCTAATATATTATTGGCAAAATTACCACTAGCTACTATTTAGTATGCCGGTCACAGAGGAATAGACGGCTATTGTCTCGTCCCTAGCTCAATTGGTTCAGGCACAAATTAGTTAAGTGCTCTGACTCTTTCAGCACCTAACAGTATTAAAAATTAGTTTTTTTTTTCTATTTAAAAAAGAACAAAATTCCTGGGTTATGAATAACCTGACAATATTTGATAAACTAATTAATTTTAAAATACCACCCAGAACAACTAGGCTTAACGACTTATTCCACATTAACCGGACACGTACAAATGCTGGTGTCAGGGATCCAATCAGAAGAATGGTGCAAATTGTTTAATAAAAACCATAACCTTAAGGATTTCGATATATTTTTTGATACTTATATCACTTTTGGTAGAAAATTGTAGGCTGTTTTCCTATTAAAAAAAAAGGATAACTCATATATCATTCACCTTACTTTCTATGAGCTTCTTTTTAAATAATTTTCGATTCATTATTAATTATGACTTATTTTCAAACATGTATAAAAAATTATTTGAAAATCATTATTTATCAAGTCAATCAATCAGTGAGAAATAGTTGGGGTGCAGGCGAATTCTCAAGTTGTTGTTCATAATATTGTTTTGTTAATTATTATCTGTATCTGTGTTTTCTCCTAAAATAAAATTTAAAAAAAACACAAGGACCATCGTTACAAGTAGAAAATGCTGATTTTTCAATGATGGAGCACTGGAAATCTAATCCACAAGTTTAAAAAAAAAATCTTAATTTTTTTTTTTTACAATAACTTAAAACAGGAGGGATATTATGTTCCTCTGGGCCTATGTCACTTGAGATGCTGTGTCAAAGGTCTTTTTAAGGAGAGGAAGGAATGAACGTAAGAATGTAAGGTCAGAGGCCGGCAAATCGTTCCACAGCCGAGCTGTTGAACTCAAGAACGAGTCGAAGAACGGACCCGCTATCATGTGACAAAAGTCAACGGTGTACATATGTTTGACGTGTTTCCCGACTACGCACCGGTGCCGAGGGGAACAATGATGCTATTTCCTCAGAGCATCTTCCACTGAAATACTGATAGAACAAGGATAGCATTCCCACCCGATGCCTGTGCTCTAAAGATTGCAATCTGTTTATTAAGAAAGGAGAATCTATCAAAAAGACCGCCCGTTCCTGCACAGAATCAAAGGATTTTTTCAGGTATTTTGGAGATCCAGACCAGAGGTGGCTGTCAAATTCAACCGTAGGGTGTCCTTGCGATTTGAACAGGGTTAGCAGTTGTGTACTATTAAAGTATCTGGCTAGTCTAATAAACTAAGATAGTAATTTATTTGTTGTTATTGTGTTTAGTTTGGTTTAAATTGTTATGTTGATCTTTAACCCCTCCGCAACGTAAGCAGATATATGCGTTAAAAATACGACAGCAGTCAAGTACAATAAGCGTGTTTACACGTCAGCGCGTGTGTCTCCATAGAAACCGTTATAATTCCGTTATTGTTTTAGTTACATCCGTAAAATAAAAAGTAAAAGGTCGATAGTGAATCATGCTGCACATTTCTATTCAAGTTGTCCATAGAAATACATAAAAAGAACATTCTGTCAGACGCGCAGTCTGACACATAATTTATCCCGCCAAATTTCCTACGGGCGCCCGACATTGTTAATTTCTATTAAATATTTTAATATGAAATGATAAAAAAGTGAGGTGACGAAAGTGTTAATTACACATTTATACAATAGAATAAGTATTATTGTTTACATAATCTGTGATTTTAGTACCGTTTTCACATAAAAACATCACGTGAGTCATTTTCACATTTTTTTAATGTTTGCATTCTAAATTTTAATATTTACAAATATTAATATTTATTTGTAATATAATAATTCGAAAGCTTATTTTGTAACCTGTCCAAAACAGTTTTTACTATTCGGCTACGTTCAGAAATGTTTCATTTATAGTGCTTTAATTGTGAAGCGGTAATAATACAAAGTTTTCGTAAAATGTCATTTCGTTTAAGACACCAAAAGCTAATATTCTCGAAAATTCGGATGGGTTAAACATAATTTTCATAAATTAATCACAAAAATAATAACTAGTCTTGGTTCAAAAGTGTTAAGTTAACAATTTCTTTCAATATCCAAAGTAAAACGTCCTTGTGTTTACATACAGGGAATATATTTTTGCAGAGAGACACTGCAACCTTTTAGAGCACAACTATGTTGGTATGCGAACATTAGAATAATCATTTTGGAGTGAATTATGGATGGGCTGTGATAGGATCCATCACTTAGCATACCACAAGCTGGAGGAATTTATTTGAATCTATTATTAATCAATGAAATAGCAAAACTGTTGTTGTAGTATAAATTTAAATACAATATTTCCGATGAACCAATCTACATAATTGATATAATATGCAAATCACACATAATTCTATATTACCTCCCTCCTCCCCACTCCATAATTTTTTTTTTTTTTAAATTGAAAAAATCAACCTTAATGTGGTCACCAGAGGTTACGAGAGTTTTTGATCTTTCAGATAAATAGATTTTCTTCTTTATAGTTAAGATAAATAATAATGGCCTCAATACTGATCCTTGCAGAACCCTTACTGTATTTTCAATCAGACTAACTAACTAACCATCACGCGTTTCCAGCAGGGGTAGGCAGCGAGGATGGACCGCCAAACAACTCGATCTTGGCACAAACTCTTTGCCTCACTCATGTTCATACATACTCTTCTGTTATTATGACTTTTGACATAGCCCGACTCAAGTATCTGATTCACTTGATCGCGCCATGTCTTCCTTGGGCGTCCCCGACTTCTTCTACCATTCACATTTGCGACATATATTCTTCTTAAACTACTTTCTTCGTTCCTTCGCTCTACATTCCCAAAGCATCTGAGGGTCGCTTTCTTAATCTTACTCATTACGCTTACATCAGCCTTGCATTCTTTTCGGATCTCCACATTTCACACACAATCATACATGGTTTTACCACACATACAGCTTTTCCATCTCTCGTAAACATACCACCCAAATACACAAACTCATCCACCTTCTCCAAGTATTCATCATTCACAACTATATTGCACACTGTTTTCGTACTCTCTCTTTCAAACACCATGACTTTAGACTTACTTACATTCATCATAAAATTAATTCTTCATACATACTTGGTTCATCCTAAACACGGGAGACTGTAGATCAGGTTTTTTAAGTTATTGATCTTTGCTAGTTTTGTTATTTACAAGGTTCTCCTGTTACAGTGTTATTTGGGATTTGCCCTCTCCACAAAACACCCATGATATTTTCAATGATACTGACATTTAAAGACCTTTTAGTGGCATTTACACAAAATTTTCTAGGTCAATTATTGTACATTTATGAAATAACTAAACCTAAATTTGTTTGTGCACGAGAGTCTCTGTCGTAATTTTAACCTTAATTTGGTGACCGACCGAAGGTTCAGTTTCGGTTTCGGCAAAAAATCTAGCATCGGAATCAGTTTCGGTTAAACTTTTTTAGACATGTTAAAAATCGATTGTTTACTGTTATTTGCCTTATTTTTTACACTTATTCAGATAGTTAACATGAGTTAAATTAAATAAATAAAAAAACAATAATTGAAGCATGTGAAACAATAATATTTTTTTATATTACTTCTTTAAAACAGACAAAATTTATAAAAAATAACAAAACTTATTAACTACTTCTTGGAACTTCTCGTTCAGCTGACTTCGGGTGAGTTCATTTCGAAATATTCATTTATGAGGTCCTTCCTTTAAGGCTCTGCAACCGGTCTCGAAAAGAAGAAGATGGAGAGATACGAAATTGCGAATGTTAGAGGAGAGCGCTAACATTCACAGCGACAAAATCGATGCGAAAATTGCGAAAATGTTTAATAAAACACGACTCGTTTAAAATAGAGCAAAAATCTCGCGGGTATTGTCTTAAACAGCATTTAAAGAAACACTGAATTTTTTCATACATGTAACTTGTAAAATAACTGAAACAAACGTGTTTATAATAATTTTTGGAGCATACTTT
The DNA here is from genome assembly GCA_929108145.2 of Limnephilus rhombicus. NCBI lineage: Eukaryota > Metazoa > Arthropoda > Insecta > Trichoptera > Limnephilidae > Limnephilus > Limnephilus rhombicus. The sequence continues at coordinate 16,495,084 of OV815292.1, read as the reverse complement.
GCGATTTTTTTCTATCGAGGGATTTTTATATAATTTGCGTTTCGGCGCGGGCAATGTCACGATATTATCTTCAAGAATAACATATATTTTTTTAAGAGCTTTAAAACTTAACGTTTTTAAGGGAGATATGTAAGAAATCGGTAGAAATTCGGGTTGCGGGCCCTTAACCCTTCTGAATTTTCGAGAATATTCGCTTTTGGTGTCTCTAATGAAATGACATTTTACGAAAACTTTTTGTTATTACCGCTTCACAATTAAAGCTCTATAAATGAAACATTTCTGAACGTAGCCGAATAGTAAAAACTGTTTTAGACAAGTTACAAAATAAGCTTTCGAATTATTATATTACAAATAAATATTAACATTTGTAAATATTAAAATTTAGAATGCAAACGTTAAAAAAATGTGAAAATGACTCACGTGATGTTTTTATGTGAAAACGGTACTAAAATCACAGATTATGTAAACAACAATACTTATTCTATTGTATAAATGTGTAATAAACACTTTTGTCACCTCACTTTTTTATCATTTCATATAAAAATATTTAATAGAAATTAACAATGTCGGGCACCCGTAGGAAATTTGGCGGGATAAATTATGTGTCAGACTGCGCGTCTGACAGAATGTTCTTTTTATGTATTTCTATGGACAACTTGAATGGAGATGTGCAGCATGATTCACTATCGACCTTTCACTTTTTATTTTACGGATGTAACTAAAACAATAACGGCATTAGGTTTCTGTGGAGACACACGCGCTGACGTGTAAACACGCTTATTGTACTTGACTGCTGTCGTATTTTTAACGCATATATCTGCTTACGTTGCGGAGGGGTTAACAATCGATTTTTAACATGTCTAAAAAAGTTTCGGTTTCGGTGGAAAGTCCTGTTTCGGTCGGACACTACCTTAATTACTTTCAATATCGATATTAAAAATAAAATAAAAATGTAATTGCAAATACCCGTAAGAGTCCCAACTGCTCATGTGTCCCATCTGTTTGGCTTGTGTCATCCCCAATTGGGGTATTCTGTGAGGCTGAAGGGAGTGGGTAAGCGAAGGACGTAAAAAGAAGAAGGTTGGAAAGTACCTAGCTAAGGCAAAACTCGGCTAAAGCAACGTTTCTGAATGGTGGTCTTTCACCAGGGTGATATTGAGAGCATCTACCACGGTGCACATTTAACAGTTGCTTTTCAGTGTGCGGTATTCTTTTATAAAAAAAATCTTTAGAAAAATAACAATAGTTTATTGTGACTTTTCGCAGAAAGCTTTTTGTGTGATATTTCACAGACATAAAATAATACAATAGAGACATCAACAAGCATAATGCATATTTTATGACAAGGTCACGGGGTAATAGAGACAAATAACATTTTTCTGACACAATTCATAATGTATGTAGTATATTAAAAACATGTTGTATCGAATGACAGGTGTGTTTTAAATCTAACCAAAAGGACAGACAATATGATGACATAACAATGCTGTAATAAAAGGAAAATATGAATGGATTGGGAATAACGATTGTCATCGCTGATTTGGGTTTATTGAATTTTTTTTTCTTCGATTGATTTGACAACTAAATATTTATTATCATCTGCATAAGCTAGGTATTTAGCATGTAAAAAACATTTGTGAGTATCGTACATACACACATTAAATAATAATGGCCCTAAATGAGAACCCTGAGGTATGCCGGAGGGCACAGAAAAGAAGCTGGACTTAGTTCCCTCAACTGGTACACATTGAAGTCTACTTCGAAAGTATGAGTAAGTCAGCATACCGCCACTAGCCATGTTAAAGAAGAAATAATCTGTAAGAAGGATGTCAAGGGCATATCCGTTTGTCTTGTACAGAAAATCAATATCATTGGCCTGTCTGGGGCCTAGGAGTCATCAGGCCTTATGCAGATTGGCAACATCAGTTTTATTTCAAATCAGTACACATGGCACTTGCAGGGATTAGCTTTTCACAAGGTTTTACAGCTATATTTTTTATATACAGAATACTCTGTGGCAGCCGGCGTGGTTTTATTTTTACACAACTCCACAATTTTATCCAGAGGTTGATGAAATTTTGCGCACTTGATGTCAAAACAAGAATCAGTCACAGTATACACGAGAATTCAATAAACCACAGTCATCCACTTTTTCTAAGGGCCTCCCTACGTGGAGCTATTGTAAAATAAATAAAAAATCAAACACTTAAGTCGGATCATGTCAAGAGAATAACGGAAGAGTATGTATGAATGCTAACGAAGCAAGCAAGGAGTGTGTTGAAAGACAGAATTGTGTAGCGGTTCAACCTCTCTGCCTTACCCCTACGTGATGATTATTTAGTACTTTAAAAAATGTTAGGTTCAACGACCCATCATTACTGAAGCACGACCTACAGATTAAACCTTCCATAATAAAGTAATTTAATGCATAAAAAGGTACCAAAGAAAATGAAAATAAGCATGTTAAGCGGAGCATTACACTCAGGTATATATTGTGGTAACCAGAACAGAAAAAGTCTACTAGACTGACCTTGAACATGACATGTTACGGACTCTAATTGGACTGACCTCATTACAGCACTTGTGGCATTAAAAGCAATCAACTTATACTTACAAACAATAAATTTTAATTAAAAGGGTGGAGATATTGAATAAATTAAATAGTTTTACTTCTAGCCAGTTTCAAAAACCATAAATATTGCAGCGAGAGTAATTTCTTCAGAATTGGATAGATATTATTTAATATTTAATCAGTGAAGACTCCCAGTCAAAAATTTGAAACGGTAAATATCAGAAAAAGATACGGTTGAATCTAGGAATTGAACCCAGGACCTTAGCCTTGTCGGGGTCTGCTCTATCATACAACAATCATACATAAAGATATCAGCCAGTAAAAATATGCATTAAAAAATAAAGATAATGTTAGTAGTTCTTATTCGAAGTATGATAATAGGTACAGTTAATGACCGAAGGAGATAAGGTCGAATTAGCTAATTAGGTAAGGTCCTGGGTTCAATTCCCAGATCAACCGCATCTTTTTCAGATTTTTTTCTATTTCAAATTTTCTATTTAGAGCAGTGGTCCCCAACCCCCCGGCCGCGCAAGGGCCTGAAATAAAATCGAACATACACAATAAAAAACAAAATAATTATCCACAAAAAAAACACAGTGGAACCTCTCATGACGAGCACCTCCCATAACGAGTAATTCGCATAATGAGCAAAACAGATTTTGAAAAAAACACTTCCTGTTTTTTGACAAGTGACTTTTCGCATAACGAGCGACATTTCACATAAAGCGAGGAGAAGTTTCATCTTCACGTCACTCACTTGTGAACCGGGACTTCCGCGCCAGTTCATCAGTCCCTGGTTAGCACTCATTCCGCTAGCACATTAGTATCGCATGTGCTCATACATTTTTCCAAATTTTTTGTTTTTTAAATTGGTAATTTTTTTTCATTATTTGTAAAATTTCAGAACATGAAAAAGGTTTTTCTCCACGGTGAGTCAGCATGTGGATTTTAAATTGTCACTTTCGAGAACACGAATAGTCGCAGTCGGAACACGATAAAGTTTTTTCTCCACTGTGAGACGGCTTGTGGACTATTAAATGTTCCTTTTGAGAACATGAGTAGTTGCAGTTTCTTATATTCTGGGTGTAGATTAAAACGACTTTGAGAAAAGCTTTAAATTCGAGGTGCACACAAGAGAAAAATCATCTGCTTGATCTGTGTGTAACTATTATTTAAGCTTATGGAGTCTTGATGAGTGAACACCCCCCCCACCCCCCGGACTGCGGTTAAATTATCAAACGTTGACCGGTCCGCGGTGATAAAAAGGTTGGGGACCACTGATTTAGAGTATCTAATTATGTCTTCAATGATTAAATATTTAAGGTTTTACTTGTTAAGTTATTCCAAAAATTGATAAAATATTATTTAACAGGATACTTTTATTTTACCGATCAATTACCGAATAGTTTTTATATGATTACCTAAATTATAAAGTAAATGATGTAAAAAAAACAAATTAGATATCGCACAAAACTCTCAATTGGGGGATGTGTTTTACCCCCCTCCGGTACGGATATGTCCAATGCCTACAATGAGATTTATAGTCTACAAAGGACGAATGGTTACAATAATTACTCTTGGATGGATCAAAAGTTGGATGGAATTAATCCATTATTTCTCCTTCGAATTTTTATCTTTCGGTAACAAAGTCCACCCCAATTATTACACATTGGAACACAACAACAAGTTAACAGCATTATTACGATATTACCACAAAACCATAGACATATGAATATTAATAGACCTCCCCCTCCCCATACCGGCTCCATTGGAACCGGCTGGGATCGAGTATGGCTTCGTGTGAATCTAAAAAAATGTGACGTCATCATTCTTCTGCGAGCCAGCGTCGAGCACTCATCGGTGCATTTTACGAAATAACATGGCAAAAATAGTGGCTTGTGTTTTGAAAATGTGTAAAAATAGAAGTGAAAAAGAGAATAAACCCAATTGTCGTATTACATTCCATAGGCAAGCATTATTTTACTTTATTATAAGCTTATTCAGATCACATAATATGGTCGATTTTGTAACACACACTATCACTCGAGACACATGGCGTGTGCTCGTCGCTGTTTTGTGGGGTAAGTAAATTATGAAACATTTGTAAAAGTGTCTTAACTAAATACGTCAACAAAATATTGGACTATGAAAATAGGCGAACTTTACTTTGCTGTATTTGGAATTTGTAAATTTGTTCATTTCGCGGCGAGCAATTCGCGCTCCCATGTAAAAAGGTCCATTCATTAAAGAGCAGAGTTTACTTTTAAGAACTAAATGGTGATATTATAATGTGAGATGCCCATATACTCTCAGATTGAGTTATTGACGAATCACATATCACCGAATTCATCTTCCCGCTCTGTGCCCCGCTGTAGTTGGTTTCTTCCCCTCACCTTTATGTTCTGGTCTATTAATATTCATATGTCTATGGACAAAACCTTTAAATTGTCTCAAGCAGTCTAAAAACATATGGAAATTCACAGTTCTCACGAGCCTCTAGGATTGTCGTTTCGAATGCGGAACCTAGCGGCGAAAATCGTTTAAAAAAAAAATTAAATACGGGGGTGGTTCAAGTAAAAGTTGCAAAAAACGGCGAAATCACAATAAAATACATTTTTTGGTCGATTTATCCACTTATTGAAACATTGCTTGAAATGGCTATAGCCGTGTTTAGTGACCAGATCTAAATAACCAGGTGCTTCCCCACCTTCCTCTTCCTATTTGATGAAACATATTACTTAAAGCCCTTTCCGATTTTTAACTTCGTTTAGGAATTTTCGTGGGTTATGTCACTTCTGCGCTGACCGTCTTATTTGAATTTTCCCTGCTTCCATCGTAAGAACCTTTGTTGCTTGTGTCGTGATGGAGGACTTAGCTTGCAGAAAATTGAACCTTCAATGAGTGGGTGCGAACCCATAGCTTTGCACCACCAGGCTATAAACTGGTTAAATATAAATTTATCATCAAAAATTACCCCAGCGGGAGTAGTGAAACTTTGCCGGTAACTTACTCATACTGAGAACACTGAGAACGGGACAAGTAAGCTCTATAATTGGACATGAATAAATGATCACACAGGGGAAACTCCATTCATACCATTACAGATTGAATTGTGTGTAAGGCGTATAGAAGGCTAGAAAGCTGTGTTCTATGAGGGAAGAAACTGCCTTGTCAATTTTTAAATAAGATTTTCCTTTGAGCGAAAGGCTTACCAATTCTCGAGTTATTGATTTTTTACATCAACCCAACACAGGAGGCCCATGAGGAAAATAATTTCCCTCAGGGCCTACGTCGTATTTGGGAATGCGATGTGGAGGGCTTCTTTAAGGAGAGGAAGTTCAGGGAAGGAAAAAAGGTTGGTAGGAATTTAGGAGTGTGCCCAGGAGTGATGGATGTATGAATCCATTCCTCCCGCCGTGGTGCATACGATGAAAGATCAGAGGGTCTCCTCCGGCCCGCCAAGCAGCTCGTGGACAGGCGCATTTGGCGAGTGGCCTATGGCAGAGGTGTAGGTTATCCACACGACACGTCCAGTATGAAAAAAACGGCACGAGAGTGACAAGAAAAACAATACATAATAGGTGAACAGTTCTCTGGTGTTGCTTGATTACAAATCGCATCTACGAACAGCGGGGCTGCGCCTTTGTTTCTACCTACACACCAAACACGTAACATATATTGGCTCCGCTGCTTTGATCGTCTGTGTAATTTGATTGTAGGTCAATGACAGTTGGCGCACTTCTATGCCAAATCTACCTTTATTTCTATAACCTATGGTCATGTGAAAGTTGTCCAGTGGAAAATGTGTAGATGTTGTTGTTTTGAACTGAATATCATCATTATCAAGTCATTAAAGGAAAGATGAAGGTGAAACCCACCTGAACTTGGAACATGGTGATGGAGTCGTCCAGCATCTGCACCCTGACGGCGAGCATCTTTCCGCCCTTCTTGGGGGTGGCGGGGGGCGTGCGGAACAGGGCCCCAGAGCTGCCGCCGCCCCCGCAGTCCACCCCGGCGGGCGTGCTCAGCGAGTGGTGCATGCGCCCTGCAGACAAACAAACAAAAAAACTTTAACAATATCCGTATAACTATCAAACATTAGTTTAACAAAAAACAAAAGACCGTTCCGTAGTGTTGTCTGGAATGAAGTGTAGTTAGGGGAAAAGTGCGGCAAGAAACCAGCGAGCGTCAACGAACTACAATAAATCCTGCCCTTCCTGTATAGACATGCGTCGGCGTACCTCCTTTTGCTTGTGGTCTAGTTATGTAGTTGTATATAAATATACAGTTGAGAGAAAAATGAAAGAATTTTGAACTGTAAATAACTTTGAAATGTGTAACTTTTTTTTTAAATATGTAAGTCTTTCTTTTTTTATCATGAAATTGTCAAGTTTAAATCAGTAAATGGTTGTGTGAATAACGTCTAGTATTAAAGAAAGTGTAAGAAGAAAGTACTGTAAAATAATTTGAACGATTGTCTGATACCTCTTCTTCATTACCTGTTACTTGAGAAAATACATTGTGTTAATGACAGAATTACAGGAAAGAGAGAGAAAAAGGTCGGGAAGTGCCTGGCTCTTCAGATCCAGTCACTAAAAATGCCATTTCAAGTAACGTTTCAACATCTTTTCATTAGGGTTATACTGACAGTATGTATTAATGTATAAGTCTATGCACCGGTGGTGAAGGGATCAGTGATGTTGGTTCCTCGGAGCATCTTCCATTGAAATACCAGTACCTGACGCCTGTGCTCTAAAGATTAAAGTATGTTTGTTAACGGTATTTATCAAACAGACCTCCCATTTCTGCAGTTTTTTTTTTTTTTACCTTGGGGCTCCGGTGGCTGCCAAATCAACAGTGGGGCGCACTTGCGATTTGTACAGAGTCAGCAATTGTATACACCTTGAACAGTAAGCCCAGCCTCTGAGAGGCTGACTTAACTCTGGTTTCGATGGAGCCCCCATGCCTGAGCTAGTCCCTTGGAGTTATACCAGCAAATCAATGGAAGGCATGTTATGGGCATATTATACGGTTCAATTCTGCCTCGCAATTTGGTTGAAGCTACCAAATTGCACCGTGTAAACAAGACATTGAATGCTTCAATGTCATTGCGCGTCATCTTTCAACCGTATTGAAAATATTCAACTTGTTTAATATTTTCAATGCGATTGGTTCTGTTGTCCATTCGTGCGCATGCGCGAATGCAGCGTTGCATGCGCGCGCAGCACTGTGCGCGCGTATTGAAGTGTCAAACTGTGACTGTTTATTTTGTAGTGAGTTGTCAACATAGAAAATGGTTTTTAAATGGAGGGAAGAGCATACGCCTCTGTTCTTAGAGCACTTTAAGAACTATCCAAGCCTGTGGAACATTAAATCAGAGGGATATAATTCCCGCGCGCACGACCTGTTTCGAAGACATTCTAAACTCTATGACAGCAATGTGATTCAATGATCCACTTCTGAAAAGTACGTGTAAACAGCACACCCTTTCAATTATACACCGTTCAACCAAATCGCATCAATGTGGTTGAAGTGTATAATATCGCCATTAGGAAGATTAATTCCATTGAAGGAGACTAGATTGTCATTTCGATCTCTTTTAGATGTAATCAGGCTTTTTTTTATTTTTTATTTAATGAATATTAAATTTATTTGTTCATATGAAGCGGATACTTTGTGATGTGACATTATCAATTTAAAATAAAACAATAACTTTGTAAACACCACTTTTATTTTTATACTTTATGCCGACCGGGTTTCGCTACAACCGTAGCTTCATCAGGGCAGTATAATACTCTACTAACATTAGGTTACATTTGTGTTATAATATATATTTTACCAAAAATGGGCTGGGCTGGACTCGTCAAGTGGAGGAGGAAGAGGGAGGCATAGATGGAGAATTGGGAAGGGAACGGACGTGTTCTTTATCAATAGGGAACAATCTTAGTATGGGACTTTTATTTAAATTAAGTTGGTTATTTAATACCTTACTATTAGTGTTTATGGCTTTCCTAAGTTCAAGTGCCTCTAAATTATCCAATCTTATACCGATGTCGTTTTTATGAATAAGTTTGGCGCCAGCGTTTTTGTCAAATTTATGATCGTTTTCAATCAAGTGGTTTGCAAATTCTGAAAATCCAGAGCTGTGTAAACATCGAAGATGTTCTTTGACATGGGTGTTTATGTTGCGCGCTGTTTTACCAATATAAAAAAATGCGCAATCGCTGCATTGAAGTGAGTAAATTCCCGAGTGTGATAGACTGTCTTCCTTATCCTTACCGTTCATTAAAAGTTTTCCTATATTATTATTAGTGTAAAATGCTGGTTTGATTTCTGATGGGAGATTTTTAACACTTTTTTGAGAGAAATTATTGATGTACAGGATTCTACGCCATTGATGAGGTTGATTATTATTACTTGGTATATTATTATTATGAGGTGGACTATTGTATAAAAATTTACTAGTGGATAATTTTTTAAATTTTTTATTTAGAATGTTGTCGACTATATTTGGGTTGTAACCGTTATTTACAAATCGCAATAAATAACGGTTACAACCCAAATATAGTCGACAACATTCTAAATAAAAAATTTAAAAAATTATCCACTAGTAAATTTTTATACAATAGTCCACCTCATAATAATAATATACCAAGTAATAATAATCAACCTCATCAATGGCGTAGAATCCTGTACATCAATAATTTCTCTCAAAAAAGTGTTAAAAATCTCCCATCAGAAATCAAACCAGCATTTTACACTAATAATAATATAGGAAAACTTTTAATGAACGGTAAGGATAAGGAAGACAGTCTATCACACTCGGGAATTTACTCACTTCAATGCAGCGATTGCGCATTTTTTTATATTGGTAAAACAGCGCGCAACATAAACACCCATGTCAAAGAACATCTTCGATGTTTACACAGCTCTGGATTTTCAGAATTTGCAAACCACTTGATTGAAAACGATCATAAATTTGACAAAAACGCTGGCGCCAAACTTATTCATAAAAACGACATCGGTATAAGATTGGATAATTTAGAGGCACTTGAACTTAGGAAAGCCATAAACACTAATAGTAAGGTATTAAATAACCAACTTAATTTAAATAAAAGTCCCATACTAAGATTGTTCCCTATTGATAAAGAACACGTCCGTTCCCTTCCCAATTCTCCATCTATGCCTCCCTCTTCCTCCTCCACTTGACGAGTCCAGCCCAGCCCATTTTTGGTAAAATATATATTATAACACAAATGTAACCTAATGTTAGTAGAGTATTATACTGCCCTGATGAAGCTACGGTTGTAGCGAAACCCGGTCGGCATAAAGTATAAAAATAAAAGTGGTGTTTACAAAGTTATTGTTTTATTTTAAATTAAATTTATTAATGTTATTATCAAGTTCTACAAGTATTTTAGTATGTATTTTTGTTACAGCTGTTTTGGCTTACAAGGTCATTTTCAAACTGTGGTTAATCCACTCGGAGACAACTTATTTATAAGATTTTAATAAATATCAATTTTTGAAGGTGTCTAAATTGATTTATTACCGTTTAAACCAATTTGCTTCGACACTAATTGAGAGAATATTATGTGAGTTCGGAATCTGTTTCCCCTGCACTAAATGTTAGGGTTTCCTTAATTGTTTTATAATGACATTACTGCTATGACTCAGGTAAGTGCATTATATTTTTTAGGTTTTGTAAACATACCAAGTGTATTAACCACTGTTTGAAAACGGTCTTGTAAGCCGAAACAGCTGTAACAAAAATACTTGCAGAACTGGACAATAATATTATTAATTTAATTTTTTTTAAATTACATTGAGTTCTACAAATTAAACACAAAAACAATTAATAAGTGATCAGGCATGATTGGAAAAGTGAACAAATTAGCTTAAGGGGTTAAGTCATTAGTAATAGCAACAAAAATCACTGCATTTGGGTATCTATTTTATTTTATTAATTGTAAAGCCACCTTGAGCCATCAAATAAATAATGGCACTGATAAGAATGGTGAATAAGTCATTAGATGATTTTCTAAGTGCTTTAATTCATTTTTACTGTCACCAATGAGAGCTTCCATCTCAACCGATGGATAATCCTATAGATAATCTGCAATAATTATAACAGATCCTTATAACCCGTGATTGTAATGCATTGGGATCTTTATCATAGCATTATTAACCACTCAGGTATTTTGCGATTATGCAAGTTATTTGATTAATTTTTGGGGATCGCTGGCAACGGTTAATATGTACTTTTTTTTGAAAAAACCTTTTGATTCACCGTAATTACATTAAAAGGCAACTATTTGCATTGGGGGAAGTGGAAAATATTTCATTCTAAATTTCATTACGTAAAATTTAAATTAGCTTTCGTCTTGTGAGATTGTACGCCAGAATCACAAACCATGTTACACAAACCTAGCGTAGCCGCTAAACTACTTGAAAACTGGGATGTTTTTCTTGCCTTGACGCGAGTAGGCGTTATAAAGGGGTACTTTCTTTTGTATCACAAACCATGTTACACAAAAATATTTCCCACTTCCCCCAATGCAAATAGTTGTCTTTTAATGTAATTAAGGTGAATCAAAAGATTTTTTTTTAAAAAGTGCGTATTAACCGTTGCCAGCGATCCCCAAAATTTACCGTTATTTGTCTTAAATGAACTGTCAGATTTATGAAAACTTTGTGTTATTTCCGCTTCGCAATTAAAGCTCTATACATGAAACATTACTGAACGTAGCCGAATACTGAAAACTGGTTTTGAAAGGTTGTGCAATAAGCTTTCAAATTGTATTATTACAAATAAATATTATCATTTGTAAATATTAAAATTTAGAATGCAAACATAAAAATATTGAATGAACAAAAAAAGACAATTTATCAAAATTTTATTAACATAAAAGAATAAAACATATACACGCAACACACAGAACCAATATAAAACAGGTAACACTCACAAAAACATAAAACACAATATTCGCCGATTTTCATTTAATTATTTTTTTTTAGTTTGTTAATTTTATTTAATTTTAATTTTTGATCTCTATTTTCAGTTTAAATTTGTCTTCATTTTAAATGTTTTTTTTTGTTTCGTCACCAACATTGTATATTTCTTTTTTTTTTTTAAACTGTATTATGTATAAATTATTATATTATAAAATGGGGGCCTCAGCACGGGTAAACAACCCAGTGAGGCCAACATTACTGGATTGTACTATGAAATTTTGTAAAATAATGTATCAACAATAAAAAAAATTATAAAAATGACTCATGTGATGTTTTTATGTGAAAACGGTACTAAAATCACAGATTATTTAAAAAAAAAAAAAAAAAAACACTTATTCTATTGTACAGGGTGTTTTTTTTATAAGTTTGGTTTTTAAACTGGCAACATTGTTTCTACAGACTGTCAATTTTGACAGTTGACAGTTGATTTGTAGTCAGTATGTTTTGCCATTTCACCATGAATAGACTGACGTCAGAACAGCGCTTGCAAATTGTACAAATTTTGAAAAATTGTGCAAAACTCGGCGGGTGCCACCATCAATATATTGCGGGAAACATTTGGTGAGCGCATAATTTCACGTAATGGACCTGTAAACTGGCCTCCACGATCATGTGATCTCACACCATTAGATTAATTTCTTTGGGGGTAAGTGAAATCACTAGTCTATGCTGATAAACCAGAGACGTTGGACCGTTTGGAAGTCAACATTCGCCGTGTTATTGCCGATTTATGGCCCTGGCCAGTTGCTCGATAAAGTTGTCGAAAGTTGAATTTCACGATTGCACTTTCATTCAAGCTAGCCATGGCGCTCATATGTCCGAAATCATATTTAAACAATAATGGCCTAAAATTATCTATTAAATAAAGCCAATATCATAGACATTAACATTATTTTAGTGTTTTTTTTTTTTCTTTCAAATTTATATATCTCTAAAAAAAAACACCCTTTATAAATGTATAATAAACAATTTTGGCACCTCACTTTTTTTACCATTTCATACAAGAATATTTAATACAAAATTAACAATGTCTAACGGCGCGTAGGCAATTTGGAAGATGAAAACAGTTTCTACAAAATAAGCGTTTTTCATATACTTCTATGGACAACTTTAGTTAGAAATGTGAAGCTTGATTCAATATGGATATTCTACATTTTGTTTTAGGGTTGTCACTAGAACAATAACAGAGTTAAACGATTTCTGTGGAAACACATGCATCAGCGTGAAAACACGCTTATTGTACTTGACTGCTATCGTTATATTGTCATGTAAACATGCTTACGGGTCGGAGTGGTTAAGAAAACTCCAGCCATAGGTGCCCCCCCAAGTGGTTTGCTACGTTTGGTGACTTAGCAGGGGTGCCCGGGTTTATGAGTTGAGGTTTTTCTAGGTCTAAAACTACTGCGGAAAAAGTTTTTAATCATTGGTATTTAATTGCTTCCAAATTACAAACATTCATATTAAAGTACACATTGCGCACATGGATAACAAATCCCAATTAATCCAATTTATCAAGTTGTCAATAAAATATTTATGTATACGTCGTTTTACCACACACATGCCTCAGGCATCACATGTTACCAGCATTCAATATTCTTTAATCTTTCCTAAGTAGTACAGGGAGTTTTTAACATTGTTTTTATGTGAATACTGCGCAAGGGTCCTAACTGCTCCCAACCGCCTGGAGCCGGTGAGACTAAGGCATCTTCAACGATCGCGCCATTCTGCAGTTAAACCTGAACAAACTATTCGCGTGGTGTTCTGTCAATGATTTACAACTAAATATTGGTAAATGCCAGATCATTAGTTTTTACAGAGGTAAAAATCCTTTTAAATTGTCATATGATATGAATGGTGTTAATCTTCTTCGTGTATCGCAGATTCGTGATCTTGGTGTTATATTCCACGAGAGTCTACAGTTCAATGTACACATCGATGAAATAACAAGCGATGCAATGAGAATACTAGGTTTTATCTTGAGAATGGGGGCAAATTTTAAAAGTATGTTAACATTAAAACATCTGTATTGCTCACTAGTACGAAGCAGATTAGAATACAATTCCTCTGTATGGTCACCATACTACAATGTTCATTCTCATTCATTGGAAAAGGTACAAAACAAATTTCTCCGGTACATCAATTTTAAAATGAAAATACCAATCGAATTTATAAATTATAATTACTTACGCGCTGAAACCAGACTTCTTAAATTATCAGATAGAAGAGTGTTAATTGATTCATTATTTTTATACAAAATTATAAAATCTTTAATTGACAGCCCTAATTTGTTGGAACTAATTTGCATTAGCATACCCGCTAGACAAACTCGTAGTAAAGATACTTTTAAATGCAACAATAAACTCAACACTGATTACTCTATATACTCACCAATACCAACAATCCATAACCTTGCAAATAAATACTGCGAATCTATAGATATATTTAGTATTGACAGTTTTGAATGTTTCAAAAATCAACTAATCTCGATTCTATCTGCTAATAATTAACTTTTATTATTTTTTTTTGTTTTTCTCATAAAATATTTTCTCATCTAAACCTCACCAGTAAAATGTATACTTACTTTATAATATTTTTGCAGTTCTATTTACACTTTGTGCTATGTCAGGTCTTATTATTATTGTTAATAATATGTATAAATATTTAAAGCTGAATTGTTTTAGTTTTTTGTAAGTACAACTTGTACTATCTCATTTAATTTCTTTTTTATGTTGTAATATTCTTTACCTAACGAGTCGATTGCATTCATATTTATTCTGTTTTATTGTTTATGTAATACATGTAATTAATATTGTTTATTATATATTTGCTTCTTTTCTTGTAAAAGCCCACTAGGGCGTTAATAAAATATAAAATAAAAATAAATAAATAAAATATCCCAATAATAGAGGAAGGCGGGGAAGTACCTTGCTATTCAAGTACCTGCTCATCAAACACGTAAAGCTACTAGTAAAGCACAAATGTGGTTACATGTTACATTCATCATTATATTGTCATATCATGTCTCACTGTCTGACACATTTAATAATAACTTAACCCCTGGGGTACTCTGATCTTTTGTCGTCAACTAACTTTAATCCCTCAGGCTAATTTGTTCGGCTTTTGGAACAACTCATATAGGTCTCACAGAAATCGCTGTCTCCTTTACATCATGGTTAGAAATATGATCTGAACAGCGTTAGAAAGAGAAAACACCATGCTTTATATTCAAATCTAAAAGCCAACCAAAAAATAATTAAAATGTTCACCTTTATGAAACGTAAGTTTCCGACCGCAATTTGAAAAAAAAAAATTATAAAACTTTGAGAATTTTTTATTAATTATTTTCACATTAAACGATAAAAAGGTGAGATGATAATGTTTATAATGGAGTTGCCTAAAAAAATACATGCAAGTTTTTTTTTTTTTGCTATCAGTAATTTTAGTTAGAAAAAACGTAAGGTGAGCCATTTTAAAACTGTTTTAAAAAAAAAATTTCACAGAGATTTATAATAATACAATTCGAAAGTGTATTTCATCGCATTCAGAAATATTCCATTTATTTGAATTTTATTGCAAAGCCAGAAATATTCTGACATACTGACAGAATATGCCCGAGACCTGAGGAGTTAAATGTCAGATTCATTATTTATTTAGAAATATTCCCAGTTGACATAAATTTTCAAATAGATTTGCTGTTAGCCAAACTAACGTATTTCAAAATTACTGAATGTATTAAAAAATTAAATACAGTTGTTGAAAGCAGATATAAGACTCCTTTAGATTTATAATCAATCACATTAATACAAACAGACATATGCAAATTCAAATATAAAATGAATGAGCTGGTGAATGCGTGACGAGAGCGTTACGAAAAGTGTGATCGGGCGAGGCGAACGGTCGGGCCATTACGCACGCTTGACTTGGGGAGTACGCTGATGAATGCGCGACGAGAGCGTTATGAAAAGTGTGATCGGGCGAGGCGAACGGTCGGGCCTTTACGCACGCTTGACTTGGGGAGTAAGCTGGTTAATGCGTGATGAGAGAGTTACGAAAAGTGTGATCGGGCGAGGCGAACGGTCGGGCCTTTATGCCCGCTTGACTTGGGAAGTAAGCTGGTGAATGCATGACGAGAGAGTTACAAAAAGTGTGATCGTGCGAGGCGAACGGTCGGGCCTTTACGCATGCTTGACTTGGGGAGTAAGCTGGTGAATGCGTGACGAGAGCGTTATGAAAAGTGTGGTCGGGCGAGGCAAACGGTCGGGCGAAGCGAACTGAAGTTGAGAGGGAGATATAAGTTAGTGAAGTTTTACTTCAGTCTAAATAAAGTACACTCGTTTTTTTTAATTTAAAATTTTTTTACAACAGGTTACACTTATCGATTGTTTTTTTAGTAAACTATATGGAAATAAATTTAAAAAAACATATTTAATTACACAAACATATTATAAAGGTTATCTTCACTTCACTTTTCTAGTTTCATAAAAATAATTAATTAAAAATTCACAAACTTTGACAAATTTTTCGTAAAGCAATGGCGATCAATGACTTTTTGGAATATACATATTACAATTACAATTGTCTATGTCAAACTTTTAACCTGTAACTGGCCGAAGACGCTCCGTTGCGTGCGTCATATGCGCATGCGCGAGAAAATAATTCAAATATTTGAATAATATTGTCGACGAAAAACTTTTTGTCTGCGATTTTGACCCTTCTATGTACAGAATTTGTATGAAGAACAGTGTCAGAATCGCTTGCGCCATCATTACTCTAGGTGATGCTAAAAGTCTCATTCACCTAGTCACCCTGGAATATTTTTAAAACGATTTCATCCATGACAATGCGCTGTCATAATTTGCCGCGAATTTAACGGTCGCAATAAATGCGTGTATCGCGAATAAAACCTAATAATTTACGTAATAAATGGAAGTAATGTGGTTTTAGTAGATAGTTTATTGTGTTGTGAACGTGTTTCAGTCAATAATAAAATATACAACAGCTCAAAATTTATCAACAAAACATACAATTCAAAATTCAAAGTGGTGGTTTTTTAGTGTTTTTTTGTGAATTTTGGTGGAATGGCGTGGCAAGTCACAGGTTAAATGCAAATACAAAGCGTGGTTTTGTCACTTTCTAACACTGCAATCGTATATCTCACAGTAAAACTAAAAAAGGTTGAATGACTTTTATGACACTTTTATTTGTGTGTCGTAAAGTACACAAAAATACTTCTTCAATGTAAGGCACAAATACCCGAGGGGTTAACTAGTCAATGTCGAAAATAATCTCAAATTGATATCGTCACTGTCAGATACATAATTATTTCATCTTTTATTGTTAACAATCAAAGTACAACCAACATTATTCATAGAATATCTAAAAATAACGCAAATTCCTTGGCAGCTGTTTTTATTAATAACAATAACTTATGATGACAGTCTTTGTGTATTTATCTGTTGTGGAAAAGAAGATGCTCAAAGAATTATTTGATTTTAACCTTTCCTGGTCTGTAAAGTGTAAATACTACACATTGCTGCTAATAACTTTTATATCTCTATAAATATAATGAATTCTGGGTTCAAATTTTAGGTATTCCTCCGTTATACATTTACGCACTGAATTAAAATTTAATATTTTAAATAATTAGCAAATTTAATTCAAAATCAGAGATATTTTGTTAAATATCGGGAATAAACCACAAATACAATCAACCGTGTGCCAGTGTGGACCGTGATACGCGAAGAGTGTGCGGGGGGAGATGACACGCCATGTGACGTCTCGCTCTACTTCGCTATACGGGAACACGAGAAACAGAGACCGCCGCCGTGCGCAGTTGTGTTTCGACCACATGCATAGCTGTATGTATTGGGTAGCAGTCTAGCACTATTCTAGCTTCTAGCGCCTCAGTCGTTCGCGGGCAATCGTTTGAGATGGTCTCTTCGCCCGTTTTTTGAGCAACGGACGATGGTTTTTTCATGTTTTCAGCAATTAAACTACAATTATTATCACTTTTAACACTAATTATGATAAACAAAAGCGATTAGCTATGAATGTTGATATATTTCCGAGATAAAATCGCTAATTTTGACACGCGAATTGATTACACAGCACCGGAGCGCGCGTTTTTTTTTAGCACAGTAAGGGAAAGGTTAATATCATTATCAGCAGAGTTGCCAGTGTATGAAGAATTCCCCAAATTGCGGGGAATTTACAGATTTTTCAAGAATTGAGTATTTTACAGGGAAAACCTTTTGTGGAGAAAATGCGGGTATTCTGGGCATTTCTCAATTTGGCTAAAGTTCGGTGTTTGGGCTAAATTCCTAAAAAATAAAACTAGTTATTTTTATACTAATTTGGGGTCGGGGAATCCGAATCTGAAAGAATTAGGCGGCGGCAAGCAATATTAACTGAATTACAGGACTTTAAAAATTTTTATACACATACAGGAAAATAGCCATTCTGGAAGCATTTTGATTCCTAGAAAATCAAACTAGTTATTTTTATACTAACTATGGGCCGGGGAATCCGAATCTGAAAGAATTAGGCGGCGGCAAGCAATATTAACTGAATTAAACAACTTTAAATTTTTCTATACACACACACATGAAAATAATCATTTCGGAAGTATTTTGACACACGCAGTACAAAGATCATAGAAAAACAAGATAACATAGATGTTTTTACCACACAAAATTAAGTGTTGCCATTAAGCAGTAATATTAATAACGTAAAATAACATGTTTATATTTTAAGTACTTATTTTTTATAAATTTTACTCACTTTTGTTATCACAAACCATGTTACATAAACCCGGCGTAGCTGCTAAACTACTTGAAAACAGGGATGTTTTTTTGCCGTGACGCGAGCAGGCGGTATAAAGGGGCACAAACCATGTTACACAAACCTAGCGTAGCCGTTAAACTACTCGAAAACAGGGATGTTTTTTTGCCGTGACGCGAGCAGGCGGTATAAAAGGGCACAAACCATGTTACACAAACCTAGCGTAGCCGCTAAACTACTTGAAAACAGGGATGTTTTTTTGCCGTGACGCGAGCAGGCGGTATAAAGGGGCACAAACCATATTACACAAACCTAGCGTTAGGTTAGGTTAGGTCAGGGACGCGAGCAGGCGGTATAAAGGGGCTGGAGTTTTACCGCTTAGCTGGACTCTTATATGATCCGCGTATCCGACAGGAACCCTTCGAGACAAGCGAGTTTGACAAGGATACGACGGACGAAGAAGACTTGGTCGATTTATAAGGTATGTTTTTCTGCTGTTATCTATTTTCATATTGATAAATATTTTTGAGAGCTGGTAACACTGCCGGCACATGTTTTTGTATATTTCTTGTTTTTCTATGATCTTTGTACTACGTGTGTCAAAATACTTCCGAAATGATTATTTTCATGTGTGTGTGTATAGAAAATTTTGAAGTCGTGTAATTCAGTTAATATTGCTTGCCGCCGCCTAATTTTTTCAGATTCGGATTCCCCGGCCCATATTTAGTATAAAAATAACTAGTTTGATTTTCTAGGAATCAAAATGCTTCCAAAATGGCTATTTTCCTGTATGTGTATAAAATTTTTTAAAGTCCTGTAATTCAGTTAATATTGCTTGCCGCCGCCTAATTCTTTCAGATTCGAATTCCCCGACCCCAAATTAGTATAAAAATAACTAGTTTTATTTTTTAGGAATTTAGCCCAAACACCGAATTTATTCCCTCAATTTTCCAATCTTATTGAAAAATAATATTTACATAATGTAGTTTAATTTCGTTTTCTTAGCAGAAAATTAAAAAAAAAAAACTTATTTTTTAGCTGAACGAAAAATCTTCAAAAATGCATTACGTAATACTTGAACTCCCCCTTGTTTGTAATTTGAAATACATATTCTAAGGATTTCTTCTAGTCGGTAAACAGTGTAGACAATCCAGTTAGTTAGTTAATTAAAGAAAGTAAGTGTATGTGTATAGTTACCGGTTCCGGCGCTGGTGAAGGCCACTCCGGCCGAGGACAGGTGCCCCGTGGAGCTAGAGCCCCCGGGGGGCAGCTGGCTATCCATCATGGCGCCCCCTCTCGATGCGTCGGGTCACCACACCACCTTGCGGATCCCGTCCCCCGCTAGCATGGCTGGCGGAAATCTCTGACGGCGCCTCCCGCACTCTCAACCACTCACACTTACACTGAGTTTACTGACAACCCGCACTGGTCACTTACACTGATATTACTGACAGTCTAGTTATCACTTACACTGCTACTACGTCTGCTGGCAATCTTGAACTGCTCGAGTGACTAATGCGATCCAAGTCTATTTTAGTAATTTTTTATGACGCTCACTGACTGTAATTATTTTTGCAATATCCAATTTTTCAGATTTTAATTTTATTAAAATTTCCTGTAAATTATTTAACAATTAAGTCAACTTTTATCAGTTCTTAAAACATTCTCAAGGCTAACTCCAAACTAGTGACCAAAATCTTATAAAAGTATTTCAGAGTTGTTATAGAAAAGACCACCATTCAGAATCAAAATGCTGTCAATCTGACAGTATTAATAGCCTAGCGACTGTACAGTTGAAATTTAAGAACCCGGCTTCGAGTACATCTCTGACGCCACGCCTTACGCAAAATCATTTTCGTATGTGTAGTTTGTTACAAATCAACTTTCATAATAGAACCGAATTAAGGCAATGCCAAAAGATGGCGCCACTTATGTTAACAGCTAGCTTGAGGAGTGTCGACTGGCAAGTTGGTAAGTACTATTGGATTTGTAATTTCGTGGAACTCTCCGGGTATGGAGGGATGGATGATATGATTATTAGTGTTGTTGTTTTTTTTTTATATGAATACCCCACAAGAGTCTCAGCTGCTCCCGTCTGGAGCCAGACATCCCCATGGGGTATGTTGTGCATCCCCAATTGGGGTATGTTGTGACGCTGATGGAAGTTGGAAGGGGAAGGAGGTGGGGAAGAGAAAGGTGCGGAGATGCCTGGCTATTCAGATCTGGCAGTGGTGAATAATACCACGCGTCTATATATATTATACATGACGTCATTATCTACTGCGGTTACTTTGTCCCGGTGACTAGCTGTCACTGGATCCGGCTATTTTTGGGATCAGTTCCTATCGGATTTTTAAAATGGTCTCCAACACTTAAACTGGGTGAAGCCTAACCAAAAGCCGCCTGCAGGGCCTAGTAGCAAAAACCTGCAGAGCGGGTTTTTAACTGTTAGTCACATAATAATCCATGGAAGAATTCGGTCACTAGTCTGTTAGTTAGGGTCATTAAACATATATGTATATAAGTTTTGGGTAAATTATTATAGATTATTTTTAATATTTTGCTGAGTAAAAAACATAATTTATGTATCTATGCCAAATGCTTGGAATATGTATTGCTATACCGCCAAATACAGAATCAAAACAAAGTGATTAAAGATTATTTATTCTTCGTATGTGTAGAAAATAGAGAACTCCAGTCCAATTTTTTTTATTTTTTTTAATGAATAAAGACCTTCAAACTTAAATAACTGCATTATTATAGTTAGTTTAGTTAAAATAATTGTCAAAGTTTTAATTTTTCAAGACCCCCCGAAAAGCTCCGTATCTATGGTGGATTGTGTGACGTCTTCACCCACCGATAGTTTATTTACTTTCAACTTGTCATTTTGTTTTGAATGGACAATGGCGGAATGATGGCGGTCTGGCGGAATGACTAGGATGACTTTTAGGTGTGAGAAGTCGTTTTTTATTCAAGATTAACTGCTTTTAATATAGAAAAACATTGGTAAAATGTCCACATTTCATCACTACTGTTATTGTATTGTACCAAAGTGCAATATAAAAACAATAAATCATCTTTTTCATTGCAAATACAAATGACATCATAAGCCATCTAATTTTGTGTTCAGGCGTGATTTTGTACATTCTATTATGTATAACACATACAGAAACACTGGTAAACCAAATGTCGAATATGACACGACTTTAACCTCAAACAGGCAAAATTTATTGCAGATTGTCCGCAAATATAGCACTTTTCGTAAATTGTTGAGAGCCTAAATAATGTTTCAATAAACACAACAACTATTATTTATCTAAATCTCTATAAACAGTGTGAAAATAAACCAAAAACACGAAATGTTGTATTGCGTACATGTACACTTCAAGTCATTTCAGTCGTGATTTCAAATGTCAATACATCTTGATACACTTCAACACACGTGAACACGGGTTAGCAGTGACGTCACCGCTAACCATTTCAGTGATGCCAACTTGACGCTGTGTTTTGAGGAGAGGTTTAAAAATGGACTTTTTAATAATTTTTTAAAACTCTGCGTTTAATATTATGAAATAAAACTTATATATTCAGAATCAGCGTTTATTACATATTTTTTTAAAGCCATAATATTTTTCACTGGAGTTCCTTATTGAAAAAATTTCATAAAATGAATTTCATAATAATGTAGCTAAAAGAGCTAAGATCGTATGATCAAGAGATGGTTAAGTATAACGCAATTCTGAAAGTATTTCGGAATTTGGACCTTGCAAAATTATTAAATAAATTAAAATCGGATGCTGTAAATTAAATCGACATCTAAAAGGTTAATACTTAACTAACTAAGCCAAACAACTCGGTCTTGGCACACACTCTTTGCCTCATTCACATTCATACATCGTCGCATACATACTATTCTATTATTCTCTCTTGACATGGCCCGTCTCAAGTATCTGATTCACTTGATCGTGCCATGTCTTCATCGGACGTCCCCGACTTCTTCTACCATTCACATTTGCGTCATATATTCTGCCTTTATAGGGTCCCTTTATTTATTTTACTCATTACGCTTACATCAGCCTTGCATTCTTGGAGGATTTCCACATTTCTCACACGATCATACATGGTTTTACCACACATACGCCTAAGGGATCTCATTTCAACAGCATTCAGTTTACTTTCATCCTTCCTCTGCCAGTTCCATGCCTCATTGCCATACATCAGGGTAGATATCAGGACTCCATTGTGGACTGCTAGCTTCGCTTCTTTTGACAATTTTTTATTGGCGCCAACGGCATTCAGTCCTCCATTAATGAAATTACCGGCATTCACCCTTCTTTCAATATCCCTATCAGCCTTCCCACCTCTCGTAAACATACTACCCAGATACACAAACTCATCCACCTGCTCCAAGTATTCATCATTTACATCTATATTAGCCTCCCAAAAGCTGGGCGTACTGTACAGGGCCCGCAGATACTTTAATAGTACACAACTGCCTTGTACAAATCACAAGTACGCCCCACGGTTGAATTTGGCAGCCATCTCTGGTCTGGAGCTCCAAAATACCTGAAAAATACCGACTCTGTGCAGAAACGGGCGGTCCGTTTGATAGATTCTCCCATCTTAACAGACGGATTGCAATCTTTAGAGCACAGGTGTCGGGTGGGAATGCTATCCTTGTTCTACCGATATTACAATGGAAGATGCTCCGAGGAACTAGCATCATTGATCCCTTCGGCACCGGTGCACAGTCGGGAAACACACCAAACGCGTGCCCAACATTTGTACACGGTTGACATTTGTCACATGAGAATGGGTCGTTTCTTCGACTCGTTCTTGTGTTCAACAGCTCGGCTGTGGAATGATTTTCCGGCCTCTGTGTTTCCTCCTTCCTACAACATGGGTCTCTTCAAGACCAATATTCATTCCTTCCTCTCCTCAAAAAGACCCTCCACACAGCATCCCAGATGACATAGGCCCTGAGGGAAATTATTTTCCTCAGGGCCTCCTGTGTGGAGTTAATGTAAAAAAAAAAAATACTGTTTTCGTAATCTCTCTTTCAAACACCACGACCTTAGACTTACTCTAAAATCTATTTGAAATTAAATGTCTAGTGGGAATATTTGATGACACTATGGATATTATAAATATGGGTGATATGATTTTTAAAGTATGTAGAATATAACTTTTGAAATAATTGCTTTGCGATAATTATGAATATCTATCTATTGAATGTCAATTAAAATTTATTGCTCTTTGGAAAAAGATTTACGAGGATGACGAAAAATCTTTATTAAATTACAAATATTGATTTTTAATGCGTGATATTTATTATAGACACGATCTGAAAAGAAGGAAAAAAACCATAATTAATATCATAAAATTTTATATCATAATAATAATTTAGTAGGATTGCTCTTAACCCCTCCGCAACGTAAGCAGATATAAGCGTTAAAAATAGGACAGCAGTCAAGTACAATAAGCGTGTTTATACGTCAGCGCGTGTGTTTCCATAGAAATCGTTATAACTCCGTTATTGTTTTAGTTACATCCCTAAAACAAAAAGTCAAAGGTCGATAGTAGATCAAGCTGCACATTTCTATCAAGTTGTCTATGGATATACATAACAGGAATCAGCTGTCAATCGTGTAGTTGACAAAAATATTTACCCGCGCAAATTTGCTACCGGCAGCTCCACCGCGCTCCACATTTTAAATTTTTATTAAATATTTTTATATGAAATGATAAAAAAGTGAGGTGACAAAAGTGTTTATTACACATATATACAATAGAATAAGTATTGTTGTTTGCATAATCTGTGATTTTAGTACCGTTTTCACATAAAAACATCATGTGAGTCATTTTTACCTATTTTTAATGTTTGCGTTCTAAATTTTAATATTTACAAATGCTAATATTTATTTGTAATATAATAATTTGAAAGCCTATTTTGTAACCTTTCTAAAACAGTTTTTACTATTCGGCTACGTTCAGAAATGTTTCATTTATAGAGCTTTAATTGTGAAGCGGTAATAACAAAAAGTTTTCGTAAAATGTCATTTCGTTAGAGACACCAAAAGCGAATATTCTCGAAAATTCGGAGGGTTTAAGGGCCCGCAACCCGAATTTCTACCGATTTCTTACATATCTCCCTTAAACACGTTAAGTTTTAGCTCTTAAAAAAATATATGTTATTCTTCAAGATAATATCGTGACATTGCCCGCGCCGAAACGCAAATTATATAAAAATCCCTCGATAGAAAAAAATCGCAAAGTATGTTCCTAAAATTATTATAAACACATTTGTTTCAGTTATTTTAAAGTTATAACTAAAAGTTTTCGTAAAATGTCATTTCGTTTAAGACACCAAAAGCTAATATTCTCGAAAATTCGGAGGGGTTAACGGAATTAATGAGTGTATAACATGGGGTAATTACTATAACAAGATAACTTTTAAATCAGCATTTTTGAGTTACACGCTAAAAGCGTAACTCTATTTCCTCGTCTATGAATGCCTCAAACAGAAAAGTCGTACCACATTGAAATCATCAAGTTATTTCAATAGTTTTTTGCGGGTATCTCCAAAAAAACAGTATCATTTAACTCTATAATTAGTTACCATTGTAATGGCTTGCACTAGGCAAGTAGTTCTAGTAGACTGGCCGAAAAGCGTTCGCATTACGGTCAAGTAGAGTATATTAGTGAGCGGAGCGTCGTAAGATGAAGGGCAGCTAAGCAACAAAGTAAATATGCTAATTAAACTGATTGTAATGCTTATTTTGGAAGAGGTGGAAGAATAAATTAGTGAGATGAAATTAAATAAACTATGGACACGAAAAGAGATTAATAGCAGCATAAATAAAGAATTTTAGAGTAGCATCTTCGCTCCAACGGCACGACATATCTGCGCGTCTAATAATGAACTCTACTAAAATGACGGGTTCACACATGTCTGTGTGCAGGGACGTGTGGTGGGGGGTGCTACTCGCACGAAAAATAAAACGAAATGGATTGACTCTACTAAAGAGCTGACTAAATTACTCTACTAAAATTGTGGTATTCGGACGTGCTTAGTTACTAATATATTCGCTACTCGACTAAACTAGTCTCCCAGTGCGAACGGCTCTTAAGAGTGTACACAAGTATGAATCACTCAATCTTATCTGCATACAAATAAAGGAAACTAGACAGATAATCTTGTTTGCATTTTAAGTCAAACTAACCAGAAATATCATTCATATCATAACATTTTTAAACGACTTCAAAAAGGAGGAGCTTCTCAATTCGACTGTATTTTTTGTTTGTTTTCTTTTAATGTTTGTTACCTCAGAACTTTCGACTGGGTGAACCGATATTGATGATTCTTTTTTATTTGAAATCTGGTGCTTCCCGTGTGGTCCCATTTCAATTTGGTCCAGTTCTGATAATGGCATCCATGAGAAAACCATATAAGTCTTAAACTTGCATTAAGTATGAGCGCGACAAATTGACAAATAACTCAATATCACGCAAACCGATTTCGATGATTCTTTTTTTATTGGAAAGGATGTACTTCAAGGGTAGTTTGATGAGAGTTTGGTTAGGTTCTGATTACGGGATCCATGACAAAGTAACGGAACTCTTCAATTCTTAGGAGCAAATTAACGATACTCGGCCGAATCTTTTATAGGCTATCCGGATCTTTGAGTCACCTACCGTAATGTCGTTATGGTCAAATAATGTCTGTCTTATATGAGCAGCACGTTTAGTAGATCTATCCATATTCAAACAAATTAGTTAGTATACTTCAGATTCACTAAAAATCAAAAAATAAACAAAAATTTTAACAAAACAAAAAAACGACTCCAAAAATGCACTAAAAAGTAAAAAAATAATTTCGTATTCTTCTACAACTTAATAATCAACTTACTTTTTCTACTCATCAATATGTAGGTACGATTGTTATTTTTGGAGTCGGTGTCTTGTATACCCCTACCAATGGGTACCCCCACCTGTACAAAAAATGGTCCACAATTGACAAGACATTCTACAACATTGAAGAGTGCTCTGGAATGTTCCACAATGATCTAGGATGTTCCGGGATGTTCCAGACTATTCCCGAACATTCCACTTCATTCCAGAATGTTCCAGGATGTTCTGGAATGTC
This sequence comes from Limnephilus rhombicus, assembly GCA_929108145.2. NCBI lineage: Eukaryota > Metazoa > Arthropoda > Insecta > Trichoptera > Limnephilidae > Limnephilus > Limnephilus rhombicus. The sequence continues at coordinate 16,468,571 of OV815292.1, read as the reverse complement.
AGGGAATGCTCTCAAATACTCTTGAATGTTCTGGACTGTTCTAGAAATTTCTAGAGGGCGAAACTTCCAGCCCTTATATCTTCAAAAGCATGCCCTTCAGGTAGAAACGGGAAACTTCTCCCCACTCTACCCTCCTGCTTCCCCACCCCACTCCTCCCTACAAATCCCCAAATTTTAATCGCAATCGGATGAACGGTTTAGCAATGCATAATTTCATGATGCCAGAGCTCACTATTGTGTAAAGAAACCATCGCGGGCACATAAAATCCCCAAAGTTTCATCGCTATCAGATGAATGGTTTAGCAATGCATAGCAGACATACATAAAAATCCAGAAACAAACATATTTTGATTTTTATATATTTAGACATTTATTATCTGTACAATTTACAAAAAGATCATTTTGCAAAAAACAAGTAAGTCATTCGAAAAATAGAATCAGCTGGCGAACGGAGAAAATTTAGCATCGGTGATAAAAAAGTTAAGAGTATAAATCTATATTAATAAAAATGAATCGCCGAAATGTATGTACGCGCATAACTTACGAACGACTGCACCAAATTGGATAATTCTTTTTTTGTTGTGTTCTTTATTGTCAGGAGAAGGTTTGTATTGAAGAATTTTTTTTTAAATCAAACAGAATTTTTTTTTCTAAATAATTTTTTATTTTTTTTTATAAATGTTTAGAGGTTTACCGTCGTGTTATTTATTGTTATTGATAAGAAAATGCCACCAGGTCTGCGTACGCGTAACGCAAGTCGAGTTCACAATCTTCGAGACAATGAGACTGAAGAGAGGCAGCGTTTGGAGGCAAATATAATGAGCATTTCTCAAGCGAGATCTACCGCGACTCCGGAAGAACCCATACCATCGACTTTAAGTGAGAGGCAACAAAACAGACGATCTAACGTAACAATTACCTATGAACGTTTGGCGTTTAGATAAATGATGCAACAGTATCGGTCGTGTATCAGCGATACATCGGTCGATTTTGGAACAATGAGCACTATTTGTCAACATTGCAATGATTTGAGGTTTCGACTCGAACCGCCAGGATTATGTTGGGCGAATGGAAAACTCAAATTAACACAACTGACGACGCCACCTGAACCACTGAATTGAAGCAAGACCTCTATCAAACCTTTTTTTGCAGAATATTCTAAATTACAACAGTGTGTTCCAAATGACATCATTTGGTGCAAATGTAATTGAAGAACTTGGTTCCAATCCAACTTTTAAGGTATTTTTTACTTATTTTGTGACACATATTATATACATCCATTGTAACATAAACATTCATATATGAAAATTCTATTGAGGCTCATAAATGTAGATTTTTTAACCCTAGAAAGATAATCATATTTCGATATACGGTAAAGATAATCATTCGTAAAATTGACGCATGATTTTTAACTAGCTATAATATATTATTAAGGGCTATTAGCCAGCCAGCGGCAATTCAAAATTTGCTTTAATTTATACCTACATTCAAAAATGCTGAAAGGCGTGATGTAAAATATTACTACTTATTGTAATTATTTTTTATTGTAGGTTCTTTTTGTAATTATTTTTGACCATACGACCTACGGTTTAACCTTATAATGATAAAAATAAACATATTTACTCATAATTTAAAACATATCATTACCAGATATAAGAACAATCTTTCAACTCAATTTATACTTTTTTGTGGAAAAGTCAACACGGCTAAAATTTTGTTATAAATTGATTTCGAAAGATTGTTCTTATATCTGGTAATGTTATGTTATTATATATTAAGACATAGGCCCTTATTTTCCTCAGGGTCCCCTGTATGGAGCTAATGCAAAAAAAATACCAGTCGCTGGATTAATCATCTTAATCAAAAAATGATATTCATCCTCTCCTCGGCAAAATATTAAGGGGTATACCGACCTTTGTCAATATATTGAAGATCTCTCACACTCTTCTATCTCATTCACTCACTCACTTCTCATATTTAATAAAATTATAGTTTCAACACTTGGGGTCGGTCATTTAAGAGCTTGGGTTCGGTCATTTTAAGACATGGAGTCGGTCATTACTTCGGCCCTATGGCACCGCACCGACTGAAATTTTGAAAGAACCATGATCTGTACTCGAATTAATTGAAAAATATGGCAAAAGAAGAATTAAAAAAAAATCATATTTTAACACTTGTGGTCGGTCAAAACTTCGAGGTGGCAACAAACAGACTGAAATTTTGGATTCTTACTAAGAATCATGGTCTGTACACGAATCAATCAAAGAATCTGCTAAAAGAAGAATTATTAATTAAATCATCGTTTTAACACTTGGGATCAGTCATTTTAGAGCTTGGGTTCGGTCGTTTTAAGACTCGTGTTCGGTCATAACTTCGGCCATATGGCACCGAACCGACTGAAATTTTATATTCTTACCAAGAATCATAGTCTGTACACAAATCAATCAAAGCATTTGCCAAAAGAAGAATTTTTAATAAAATCGTCGTTTTAACACTTGGGGTTGGTCGTTTCAAGACTTGAGGACGGTTATATATTCGGCCCTACAGCACGGAACCGACTATAATTTTAGATTCTTACTTAGAATAATGGTTGTACAAGAATCAATCATAGGATCTATGCCAAAGGAAGATTTTATTTTTAAATCATGCTTTTAACACTTGGGGTCTTAAGTTTTAGAACTTGGGTTCGGTCGTTTTAAGACTTGGGGTCGGACATAACTTCGGTCATATCTGTATCGAATCAATCAAAGGATCTGCCAAAAGAAGTTTTTTTTTTAAATCATCAGCTTAACTTGGGCTCGATCATTACTTCGGCCCTATGGCACCGAACCGACTGAAATTTTTGATTCTTTCTTAGAATCATGGTCTTTACACGAATTAATCAAAAAATATGCAAAAGAAGAATTTAAAAAAAATCATCGTTTAACACTTGTTTAACACTTCGAGGTGGCACCAAACCAACTGAAATTTTGGATTCTTACTAAGAATCATGGTCTGTACACGAATCAATCAAATAATCTGCTAAAAGAAGAATTTTTAATAAAATCGTCGTTTTAACACTTGGGGTCGGTCGGCAAACTATCGGCGCTATTTGTTTCAATCCAGAAGGAAAAACGAATAATAATGTACATTACAAGGCATTACAATAATTATGGTCGAATTATTTAATTGTAATTTTATTTCATTATATGGTCGTATTGTAAACGTAAGATTTTGTCTCATTTTTTGTCATGAAGTACGTAACGTGTAACATTCGATATATGGAATTATTGATAATCCAACTGATTTGAATTTACCGGAAGTGTTACATTTCCTTAGTCCGCGAATGTACACCACCCGTGTGGTAAATAGTAAATCCAGTCTTTCAGGAATTTCGAAAATAACATAAATACACGAAAAAAAAATGGGGGTACGAAGTTCGCCGGGTCAACTAGTAAATAATAAAGATATGCAATATTATAAAAGAACTACAAGATTCCTGATACAATATTGAAATCGTTGCACAGCTTGACATACTTAATTTTGCAGCCAATGAATGGAATAACCAATGAATAAAAAATAAAAATTAATCCACAAAATACACATTAGTTACATCACTGACTTTTTTATACTTATATTTATATGAACACTGCACAAAAATTTTGCATCCACGCCTGTGGGACTATGGCTTCCCCAATTAGGGATTGTTGTGAGGCTGATGGGAGAGAGGAAGGGAAGGAGATCCAGACCTGGTCACCAATACGGCTAAAGTCATTTCAAGAAATGTTTCTATTCTGAATGGCGGTCTTTCATCGGGACAATACTGAGTATCTAAAACACTGGACTGGGATTGAAAAGTTATGTTGAGCTAGCCCACACACTTCTAACATAATCCCCCTCAGCACAGGATCTCCTAGTGAGGAGGACTACGAAAGTAATCTAGATCTATTTTATATTTACATTAAACATGCATCTTCTACAAACGTAATAATTAAAATATGGTAACTAAATAATTAAAAAAAATACAAAATATTGATTTTAAAGGCATGGTTTAAGCACATTGAGTGTATAACGAAGAAAGGAGTGTAAGGAGAATACATGACAAGGAAGTAAAAGGTAGAACAAGTCAGACACATCCGAGGTAGACATGACACGAACAAGTGAAGCAAATAATTGAGTCGGGTTATGTTAAGAGTCAGAATAACAGAAGAGTGTGTGTATGAGACGATGTATCAATGTGAATGAAGCAAGGAGCTGAGACAGAGTTATATAGCGGTCTATCCTCTCTGCCTACCCCTTCAGATAGTCAATCAGTTAGTTTTATAATCAAAATTCCCCAGACATAATGGTGAGAAAATTTTTGCACGATTGCATGACTGCTTACAAAGATAATAGGAAAATTCTAGGAAAACTGATGTGGAACAAAGTTCTGTAAATGAATGATTCATGAGATTTTTCTAACCAACCTTTTTTAATCTAAAATTTTAATTTATCATTTTTGCAATGTTATGTCCGTAGTTCAATCGGAGAAAAGGGAGAAGAAATTCCGTCACACATGAAAAAAATCATTGTTGGTTTGATCCAACCTAATTAATATTATTATTATTATAAATGTGAAAGTGTGTTTGTTTGCCCTTTTTTCACGTCGCAGCGGAGCGACTGATCGACATGATTTTTTTTTGGATAGGGATAGTAGGAAAACTGGGAAGTGACATAGGCTACTTTTCATCCCAGAAAAACATGTCATTACATTACATACAGTAATTTCTCCCTAATACCAAAGCCCGGATAAAGGCTAGTATCAAATGTTTTTCCCTAGATCTGAGGGAATTTCATCATATCACCGCACCAGAGATTAGCAAAGCAATTAGGTGATTCATTAAAACGTTTGTGGCAAAAGAATATAATGTTGTAGGTTAAAAAAACTGGTTTTAAATACGAAAACCACAATTTACCCAATAAACTGTTTTTTTAATATAAAAAGTATCATCTTCAGTACGTAATTAACTTATTTTAATAACAACTTGAAACACGATAATCACAGAAAAAAAATTGATGATTCTTGCAAAATACTACTCTGTACAAATTTGGTATCAACAAATCTCATGATCTCAGGTGCAGCGCATTCAGGCAGCTATTACATTCCCAATTCTTTTCTAAGATTTGCAGGTCTACCACTCTGGATCTAAGAAAACAGTAGAATCTGGATATAACGACCCTCATGGGGCCGGCGATACTTTGTCGTACTAACCGGATGACAAACAAAATGGCCAGATAATTTAAGGGAACGTACCCATACTACGTGACCAACTTTTTGCAATTTTTAACCCCCCCCCCCCCCCCCCCCCCCCCCGGTGACCAAAAACCTAAGCAACCCGCCGCTCATTTGTATGGAGCGTGACATTTTGAAGACCCTCCCCCCCCCAAACGTGTCACGTAGTATGGGTACGTTCCCTAAGTTGTTTTTACATGAGACACACCGAACTACTTTGCGAGGGTTACATTTGATTCACCAGCTTCTAAACTTTATTTTAACATCTACTCTTTTTCAACATCGACTAATGACAGCACAATAACATTATGACGGACATGTTATGACAGTATGTATAGATATATTTCATTCGAATTTCGGATGCGTCGGGAAGTTCCGGAATACTTTTGGATGTGTGACAAACTGAACTTTTGTTTTTAACTCAATTTTCATACCAATCTACATACAATTTTCTGGATAAATTTAAATTAAATAACAAACTGTTGATTGAATTAGAATTTACAATTGCGGCGACTTTACAAATTTTGAATTTACAAATGCGACGACTTAATTCAGACCCGATGCATTGCATGCATCCAGAGACAACGGAGCATCGACATTATCTACAAATAAGTAGGATTTTTTCAAATAATTAAATTTATTTTAATTAGTAGATAGAGTCCAAGATTTTTAGCGCACCACCTATTTTTATGAGTGCCAGGAGAATATATAATACTAAAGTGACTGATAGAGAAAGAATGAAGGAATGGTATGATAAAGTAAATAATAATTAACAGTATTGTAATCCCTAACATCTACAATGGTGACCCCAAAGACTGCAAAGTTAAGTGTGTCGATCCGAAACCTTAAAATAAAGAAATTTATCTTTATCTACATCACATTATGAGATTAAAGCCACTATGAAGTCAGTTATATTGACTTTAAATGCTTTGTTGACTGTAATAAAAGTACCTACCTACCCATTTTAAAAGCCAAAAACATTGATAAGGAAGGCTTATCGACCAATCAAAAGACTCCGCAAACATTACTTAAGTACTTATTTACCTAAATACATTCCAAATCTTTGCTGGATTCTTTTCTGAGGGTGTAAATTTTTTGAAGTGTAAACTTCTTTAGCACTGTTGTAATTTGAAACTCTATGAAATGAAAAATAGCAACTCTAAAAACACATACTTATTATTATAATTTAGTTTTAATGATTCTTTTTGTTAATATTGTTCTTTAGGAATTGCTTTGTGTATACTGTATATTCTTTGTTTCACACTGTTACTCTGTTATTATTATTTCTAAACGTAAACTGCCTCCTATTCTTTATTATAATTTAGTTTTAAGAATTCTTGTTGTTAATATTGTTCTTCAGGAATTGCTTTGTGTATACTGTTTATTCTATGTTTCACACTGTTACTCTGTTATTATTATTTCTAAACGTAAACTGCCTCCTATTCTTTATTATAATTTAGTTTTAAGAATTCTTGTTGTTAATATTGTTCTTTAGGAATTGCTTTGTATATACTGTATATTCTTTGTTTCACATTATTTAATCAATTTTGTATTTTGTAAGGACTCGTAAGGAACACTATAGGATTAATTTTAAATTTATTATAATTAAGCGCATTTGAAGTGAAATATCACAAAACTGCACTATATAAATACTACGTTATTATTATTATACATACATCTATGGGATTTAGCCTGCGTGAGAATGAGGTATAATTGGTCTCCTCTTTGTGAGGTGCTGTGTTTAGTTTTCTGAAGATTTCACTTCTACCGCATGTGAATTGCACACTCTGATTTTATTTTTTTAACATTAGCTTCACACAGGAGGCTCGGAGGAAAAAAAAATCCCTCAGGGCCTATGTCATCTTTGAGGATGCTGTGTGGAGGGTCTTTTTATGGAAATGAAGGAGGGGAGAAGTTCTGGGAAGGAATAAGGTATGAGGAGTGGGTAGAAATCTGGGGTCCAATGTGTACCGGAATGACGGAGAGAATCAAGAGAGACCGGCTGAAGAGGTCAAAAGGTCTCCCTCAGCCAGTCTCTCCTGACCCGGCCTGCCACGCAGTAGTTGAGCAAACACATCCGTTGCCAAAACATAGACAAATCTCACCCCATGAACCCAGGCGGCCCTGCTAAGTTACCAAACGTAGCGAATCACTTGGGGTGAACTATGGCAGGAGTGTTGGTTATCCAATGAATGGTTCCCGGGACGGCGGTACCCACACCCGCCTTCCAAATAGTAAATAAATGTACTTTGTACATGTATAATAATAAAGTAAGGGTTTTTGTTGTGCGAAATAAAGTTTAGTTCTTCGACATGTGTAATGTATTATGTTATGAGGATTATTTTATAATAAGAAGTAAATGGGAGAAAAAGTCAGGAATATTGCAGGAAAACTTGGCACAATCGCATTAAAAGAACTGCAAAAGATTTTCACTGATTCTGCAAATCAGGGGTATTTTTTAAAATATTGACTCCACACAGGGGCTCTGAGGGAAATCGTTTCCACGCTCAGGGATTATGTTATCTCTGAGGCTGCTGAGTGGGGGGTATGACTAATGTAACCATTTATTTTTTTCCCCAAACCGGGACACCGAAAAAAAGGTGGGTACCAATCGTAATAAATTTGGACAACTTATATAGCGCTGTTTTCGCAAACAATTGTCTCAAGAGCGCTGTACAAAAGGGGCTAGATTACAATGCATCTTGCAGCTACCAATCGCATCGACGATTGGAATTCTAGACCCTCGTTCAAAATTTGAAGAGATATTTTTACCAATAACTGAAATAAAGCAACATGTAGTAAAAATGTTTTTGACTAAAATTATCATGGATTTTACGGGTGAATTTACTTTACTATGTAGGAGGCTGTATCACGACTCGTCTTGCAGTTACCAAGCGCATGGATTATTGGAATTCTAGCCCCTTAATAAATTAAATAAATTTCAAGAATACTGGTATGTTTGTGTAGGTGCATAACGCTTTCTTTTTGAAAACGGGACATTTTGGCGTCCCGAAGCTGTGTACGGGGTCACCGGGACACGCTGCCTGAAAACGGGACTGTCCCGGTGAAAACGGGACATCTGGTCACATTAGGTATGACACCTCCAACAATTATCTATCATTATGTTTTGCTTTTAATATCCATAGTGGTCCATACTCTCAGTACTACCCTGGTGAAAGATCATCATGCAAATTGGAAACCTTGCTTAAAAAGGAGCTAGATGTGTTTGGAGATGTGAATAGCCATGTACTTCCCAACCTTTTCTCCAACTCCTTCCCTTCTCCGCTTCCTTTAGCTACACAACATACCCAAATTGGGGATGTCATATTCCTGTTGGCTCTGAACGTTTGAACCCTTATGAGGTATTCACATAAAATAAAATCCTTAAAAATATAGGTACCTATTGTCGATCCAAGTTAAGAACACCTCGTGGACGCGCATGTCTCCGCCCCTTCTCCCCACTGCTACTAGGACGAATGCTAACACATTCAATCCCACTATTTAAATAAATTTGATTATTTTATTAAATTTTATTTTATTTGTCTTGCAAAAAATGACAACAATTTATACATCTAAATAATAGTGGTGATAGTATTACCAAATACATATTGTACTTTGTGTGGCATGAGATTTATCAAATTGGCTGAGGAATTAATCCAAAGTTAAAAATATCATCATCGCCATTAAAAAAAACCTCAGATGATTCACTTGAAACATTAAAAGCTAGTGAATCATCGCAGAAAGGACACGGACACACAACACAACGGTCAACGGCATACTGAATTTTGGGCAAAGTGATTGGCAGCGGCCGAGGGCTGGTGAAGGGATTGTAGCGGGGAGAATGGTATGCGTGCGCGAACCAAATTTGATACCATAGCGGGGTGTTCTAAGTGTGGATCGAGAATATACAATAATGCAAATAAAAACACTTATTTCCAGCTTCTGAACATTCTAATAGTCTTTCACTATTGGGTTAATTATTATAATGAGATTTTAATACACCACGGTTCTTCTTTCCCCAAATTGTAACCTCTAATAATAAGTAACCTCCCGATAATTTATTTTTTATGTATATTTTCTAGAATTTCACTGTAGACGTCCAATGGGCGTATACATAATAAATAAATAAATAAATAGAATTTTATGGTAGTAAGCAAAATTAATAATTGAAAAACAACATACAGTAAATGTGATAACGACGACGGAAAACAACATTTATAAGAAAAGGAAATGCACACAGTTAGCTATAAAAAATGGTAAAGAAAATACGCACCTCAAATGCCAATTGCGCAATAATCCCTTGGGAAGAAACTGTAGACTATAATTATTATTGTAAGGTCGTGATATAATGGATAATATGCAATGGTTTCTTGCGCACACAGCCGGACATGTTTAGATATTATTTGTAACAGAACTTTAGCACAGATTGACAAGACCAGATCGTCCCACAAATAACAGGAATTTGTCTCCACGAAGAAATTCAATAATCCCGTACGAATATCTCATTAAGTATTTATGGATAGACCGTTAGAAATCACGGCGAGATAACTTTACTTTATCGGTTCGTATTCAATACAAATTAACTTTATTTAGTAGCTCACATTATTCTTTCTCAGAAACGTAAATATACAAATATCATAGTAAGGGCGGGTGTACCCTATCCCGCTTGGAGGAGAGTCCTGTTCCTGTTTTATTTCCGCAAGAGATTTGTTTTATTGAATGAATAAGAAATTATACTTTTCGTTTATTATTAGCGGTTTCGGTGAAGACTTTTCGGGTTTTCACAGGTTTTACGATCAACTAGGAAATTCTCTAGTAGGAAGAGAAAATTATGTCAATGCAACCCACACGAAGCTACAGGATCCGACACGGAACGGTGCACGCCTCTCGCTGCAGATATGCAAGTGCGAGCGGGACAGACGCATGGGACGTGCCTCCATTTGAAAAGGGTCGTATCACACAAACCCACCCACAGACGGGAGTCATTGATCTCTAATAAAACAAACACTCAATATTACATATTTCGCCATAAAAAATATCAATTTAAGTTATCACACCACTCACAAATGAATTTTGTAATTGTAATATTGAGAATTCGGCGTAAAAACACCCGCCGAAATTACTTTTCTGGCACTGACATTCAATTTCGATGACAACACACCCAGGTAATTACTGTACGTTTTCACGTGCGATCATAGTCGTTCGATGCTCCGCTATGAAGCCGCCATGTTAACATTTTGGCCAATTATAGACAAGAATCACAAAAACTCTCGTTTGTGATTGGTATTTCGAGTAGATTACGAATTTGAAAATGGCGAAACAATTATGTCGTCTTGCGAGGAACAAATTCTAGGTCACTTTCGTACATTTTAACCCTTTCAATGACTTGACACATGATTGGTTTATTTATGCTTGACACACTTGCAGTGGTAAGCAAACTGGTTAGAATTATCATTAATCATTTCGGCTGTCTGTGTATCCTACGTAACTCTGGTTCAATAAATTCAAATTTGCTTTGAATTTAAGTGTCATTCTTGAAATTGGAACTTTGATTGTGTGAAGAATTCAGACGAGCGATAAAGTACCTAGCTAATATAAATTTAATGATTTCTTTCGATTTGATTTCATTAATGTAATTTTCGAAGTTGTAACTGACTTTTCAAGAAATCAGACTATCCCTGAATTTTTCACGGATCTGCGCTATTACTACAAAATGCTAGACAAAATGTTATGTGAAAAATATTTCCCGCAAGCAGTTCGAGTAAACCTCGACCACTGCCCACCCTGGACAAACCCCAAAAGCGCCCCACGGTTGAATTTGCATGCCACCCTCGGTCTGGAGATTTTCATATCTTAACAAAGGATCGCAACCTTTAAAGCACAAACGTCACAGGTGCACAGTCGGGAAACACGCCAAACGCGCGCCCAACATTTGTGCACAGTTGATATTTGTCACATGAAAACGGGTTGTTTCTACGACTTGTTATTGAATTCATCAGCTAGGCTGTGGAATTGATGATCTCTGTGTTTCCTCCCTTCGTGGGCCTCTTCAAGACCCGGATTCACTCCTTCCTTTCCACAAAAATACCCTCCACACAGCATCCCTAAAGATGGCCCCGAGATAAATTACATTCCTCGGGGTGTCCTGTATTGAGTTAGTGTAAAAAAATATTACCCAAGCAGTAACAATCAAATTTAGGGCATTAGTGACAAACCTTGCTCACGACGTTAGTGACGAATTTTCATGAGATATACGTACCTATTGGCATTTGTAGGAGATAAGCATGTCATCAAAACAATTTGATTTTCTTATAAGAAAAAACTTAAAGGTTATAAATCCGAACAGCATTTTTTGGCGTAGCACTGGGATAATATCGCTATCATTGACCAAGTATATCTTGGTCGAAGATCGCTACTCAAGAATTGGATTAGGGTTTGTATCACGAATGGATTAGTAATACAGTAGAAAAGAAAGATGGTTCAGATGGTTTGGGCATGTAGAGCGAATGAACGAGGAAAGGAGTGTTAAGGAGAATATATGACGCAAATGTAAATGGCAGAAGAAGTCGAGGACGCCCGAAGAAGACATGGCATACCAAGTGAATCAGATACTTGAGTCGGGTCATGTCAAGAGTCAGAATAATAGAAGAGCATGTACGAGACGATGTATGAATGTGAACGAGGCAAGGAGTTTGTGCCAAGACCGAATTGTTTGGTGGTCCGTCCTCTCTGCCTACCCCTGCTTCGAAACGGCGTGATGGTTAGTCAGTTAGTTGGAACAGAAAGGCAGGTGCAGTTTTTCTTTTAAAATGTAAAAACAACTGTAAAACGTCATAATACAAAGAACATGGGGGGCGGTGCACCAATATTTTTTTGTAATGGTTAACAGTCGGTTTAACTTGTCAGGGCTTCTTGTACATATAAACTTGACGAACCTAAATATCTCTCATAGCGAGTCAATTAACTCAAATTTCGGCCTTGCATCACGTGAGTGCAATAACTGATTTTATAATCTATTTCTTGTGGGATTTATTATTATTTTTTCTCTAGAGTCTTACCGGAATTGTAAATGTTTTTATTTCGTCAATGATCTTTTATTTTTACAGTTAACATTTTTCTCAATAATGATCCGTGTAAAACGTCACGTTTTTGTAGTGCCTACGTGACCATAAAAAAACCTTTGCATTTGTTGTCTGTGATTTTTTTGGTTAGTTTATTGTCTATGATTGAACGCGGAAAGGTTATGTTTGCGTATCACTCAATAATCGCTTTCGAAGCATTGTTTTGACTCTTTGTACGGCTGAAACGAAGCCGGATTGATAACTAAAACTTTGGAAAAGGGTTATCACAAACAATGGCATCACAGGATTCACACAATATTTGACGTCGCTCAGGTTAGGTCAAGCAGGTCACCAACATAATTTACCGATTGCACCCGTGTTTGAGTATATATATGCGATATTTAAAAATGGCAACGGCCCGTGCCATGTCGACCGTCCGTGTAGTTTCACCGGTGTATTCCCGAATTCTGTGTAAATTTCCCAAATCATGTAGCTTTTCTTTCGCGTACGGCTCTGGGGTGAAGCCGCAGACGGGGACCATTAAGAGTGAACAGATGATCGACCTCATCATTTCCACGGAGGACTCCTTGCAGTGGCACGCAGATAACCTGAAGACCAACGGCAATCACTACTCTTTTCTCAAGTATTTAGGTGGGGGGCTCGTAACCAAGTACCAAGAGAGTCTCGGCGCCCAAGTGTACTTCAACACGCTAGTTCCAATCAAAGAAGAAGGAGTCCTCATAAAGTATGGTGTTGTGTCGAAGAAGGATCTCATTGCCGATCTGCTGGATTGGGACTATCTCTACCTGGCTGGAAGGCTACACAAACCTGTTGAAGTAATTCTGACAGAAACAGATGCTCGCCTTCACACGGCTCTCCAGGCGAACCTGACATCCGCCGTGCATTCTGCTCTCCTGCTACTACCGGAAAAGTTTACAGAATTTGAATTCTTCCACACCATATCCAACCTCAGCTACTCCGGTGACTTCAGGATGATCTTCGGAGAAGATAAAAACAAAGTGAAAAGCATTGTGGAGCCGCAAGTTGCTAAATTCAGGCACCTGTACACTCCAACCATCACTAACCTGAAGACTCTGGTTCACTTTGCTCCCGAAGGCGGTGATGGGAACTGTCAGCAAGATATTTCTCCAGGAGCCAAGCATTACCATCTGTCCCAGTTGCCGTCCAACCCGCTGCGACTGATTGAAATCTTCCACTTCAAGAAAAGTATGGGGAAGGAAGCAGGAACCGGGGACGTGTTGGACCACCTGGCCCACGACCCCAAGTGCGCCGACATCCTGAAGAAGGCTCTCAGCACCATCGTGTGGCAGTCCAGTGTCAGACAGTCTATCAAAGGCATCCTCACTGCCGGACTCTTCAAATCTCTTAACTATAGCATTAGGAAAATAGGCAAAATGTTTAAATAATGATGAGACAAAACACTTTAATTTAATGATATTTTTTTTACTAATTTAAGTTTGCCATTAATTATTTTGTAGGTGAATTTGTGAGTAAATTTTCTATTTCCGTACTGAGCGATTTTTGTAATTCTTTTTTTATTACATTGTTGGAAGATTAATAAATATTTTTATACATTTTTATGTTTCATAAGTTTCATTTATAAACCTTATTTTAATATATTTTTTGAATCCCCTTTTGTAAAATAAACTATAGATGCTTTCAAAGTTGTGGCACAAATATAGAAAGTTGATTAAAATTGACATAGATTAAAAATATGAAAGTTTTGTTTTTTTATGCATATTTTTTCATTTTTTTTAATGCACTAAATTAAGTATTATTTTAGTGTTCTTGAACCACAAACATAATTTATAATAATTTATTAATTCTTAGTCATTTATATTTTTAATTTAAATGAAAATTACCAACTTTGTTTACACCACTATTTATATTTTTATCTAATAAGTAGGAAGTGGTCTACCGACTTAATATAAATACTATTGGAGATAGTGTCATAGTAACATACTGAAAACGTAGGTATTATTATTACAACTTTTTAACTTATTAGCTTTCTATTTTATACACAAAATATGTACAAAATACGTAAATTCAAAACCCCTGATTTCACTAAGATAAAATTGATTATTTCTTAGAAAGTAATGTTTTTATGGATTCAAAATATAAACATTTCTAACTAAACGTTTTTTTTTATTTTCAGCTTGAAAATGTTATCCGATGATTCAACATCAGATTCGGATTCTGGCGTCCGATTCAAAACTGATTCGACGAGGCGTCAACAGCCCAGCGATGGGGCTCTATTAGACCGCAACAAGGGGGGACGGAATAACCCCCGGTTTGATGCCGGTCCCGGGGGCAGGGGTCGGAGCGGAGGGTTCTTCCCTGGGAACAGGGACAGACAGGAGCGCAGGTCTCCCCCAAAAGGCAGGGATAGGTCTCCACAACGCAATAGGGATAGGTTTAATAATGATAGATTTCCCAGAAACGACAGAGCTAGAGAAGAAAGGCCCAGGGAAGAGAGACCTAGAGAAGAAAGAGGTAGGGAAGAGAGACCTAGGGAAGAAAGGGGTAGGGAAGAAAGACCCAGAGAAGAGAGAGGCAGGGAAGAGAGGTCTAGGGAAGAAAGACCTAGGGAAGAAAGAGGTAGGGAAGAGAGATCTAGGGAAGAAAGAGCTAGGGAAGAGAGACCTAGAGAAGAAAGACCTAGAGAAGAAAGACCTAGGGAAGAAAGGCCCAGGGATGACAGACAAAGGGAAGAAAGACAGAGAGAGGAAAGACCAAGGGAAGAGCGGCTCCGCATAGACTTCTCCAGGCAGAGAGTCACCAGCCCCAATCAGGAAAGACCACGAGATATCCAGAACGAACGAACCTCAAGCCGCGATGACAGACCAGAGAGAAACGGATCCAAAAGAAACTCGCAACAAAGGACCAGCCATTCTAGAGAAAACAGTGAATCTTTCAGACCACGTGAGAAGGTTGTCGAAAGAGTTGATCCAAAAGAAGTGGAACAAAGAAGGGAATATGATGCTCGCAGGCACCAGGAAAAAACAGAAAGAAGCAATCCTAGAGAAGTCAAAGATAGACTCAACCTCAAGCCAGAGAGACAGATCAGCGAAAAGTCAAACAGAGTAACGCCACCACCTCCTCGCCAAATTAATCGCCAAGCTCTTCAAGGTATTAGAAAAATTATCAAAGATGATGTTAACAGTAGAGAACGAGATTCGGTGAGTTCCAGTCGACCTCGAACCATCAGTCCCATCAGGTTTGGTAAGAATTCCGGTAATGCAGAGAGGCATTCTTCTCGAGTCAAATCTGTCAGCACTGAAAGAGATAAGAAAAGAAAAGCGAGTCCAGTTTTGGATTCGCCCCCGTTGCAAGAAAGCAACCCTAAAATTACAAGAAAGAGTGAGAGTCCCGTACCGGATATATCGGATTCAGAACCTAAACCAGTCTCTTACTATAACATGATTAGTAATATTCCACACGTGTCTGACAATGAAAGTGTTAAAGCTGTTCAAGAGGAACCCATTGCCGTCTCAGATTCGTCGGAAGATGAAGTCGCACTACGAAGAAAGCTCTTATTACTTGAAGATGAATTAAAAAAAACCAAGAAAAAAACAAAAAAAAAGGAAAAGAGAGCAAAGAAGCAACGCAAAAAATCTAAAGTCAATAAAAGTGGCAGCGATCCGACAGTGAGCAACAGTGAAAAATCTGATGGACAAGCCGAACTTTCTATAGATGAATCTAGAAGCATGAAAGTTACAATAAGCTCGGCGGCAGATATAATAGAAAGACGAGTAGTAACGCAGGCTGTTTCTGAAGTAAAGACTGATGTTGTTTCTCCGGTCAAAAAAGTTAAATCGGAAGAATCAAACGAGGAAGGCGAGATTGTGAGCGATTCCGATGATCAAAAGATGGCAATGGATTCATTGGATTTGAGACACAGACTGGGCAGACAAATAGGCCCCATGCTTCCGAGCATTTCCCAGAACAAGTCGAAGATTCCGGACTTGAGGGATAAGCTGTCTGTGAAAGTGGAAGCAAAGGAGTCGCCCACACCCTGCCCGACCTTGCCGCCGCACATGCGCGCCAAGGAGAAGGTACAGTTTGACGATGGGAACAATCCAGCCGTTGAAGGTCCTGCTCTCCCACCACATCTCAAGAAGAATCTCTCAGAGAAGTCCAAATATATGGGTGAGTTAAATTGTCATACTTTCCTTATCTTGTCTAAAGTGGTTGGCCCATGTCCAAAGTGGCAGTCAAGCATTATCTTTTTATCATTGAATTGTCTTGGGACGATTTGTTTCACAGAATTTGAACAATTCATCAAATTTCAAAGTTAATACTCAAGTTCTATGAAAGTCCTATTCAAGTTTTGTTTTTATACGAGTACTGAAACACCGGCTCATCGTGATTCAATAACAGAATTTGAATAGATCTTTAATTTTAACTTTGGAATTTGATGAATTGTTCAAACAAACCGTTCTTAGGGTTTTGTTCAATCAGTGAATGGACTGCCGTTATCAGTCTCGCCAATTTCTAATGCTTGCTTTACACTCTCGGCCAGACTACGCGAGGAAGCCCAACTGCCAGAGTTTAGTTGACGCTTAGAGCAGGCATCATATTCTTCAATGCTTTATAATATATATTCAACTGTGTAATAGCTTGTCAGGTAGCTATTTTGATTTTTCCAATTTCCTTGTAATGATTCTTTTTAGCAACTTGTATCTGTCATATCGCAACCCAGGGTATCCCAAATGAAACATTAATAAACTAATTTGTATGAATGTTAGGTTCTCCAACCAAGGAGACAACCCCACCTCCCGCAGATTCAAATGCATCTGCTCCTGAACAAGGTACTAACAACTACAACTACATAATGTGTGACTCCACCGACTTGAATTCTCCTGATGATTATACAAAACAAATGTCTCTCTATTTAAAAACTCATTGCATGTTGAATGTAACGCTGGCACTACACAACATCCAACCGTCCAGTTTAGAACTCGGTTTGGAGTTGGACAGTTGAATGATCGTGTACATTATATGGCCAACCTCCAAAAGTATGGTGTATGTATTTCTCCGTAATTATTGTACTTACCGTGGTGACAGAGCCGCCCCGCACAAGCTCTGCTTGGCTCAGTGAGCTGAGATAAGCAGCGCGCTACTTTGCGAAATAAAAAGGCTGCAATTCTTGTGTATCGCTTACGTCTCTGAGACGTAGATTATCTTTGTAGGGTTAATCCCTCCGGCTAATTTGTTCGCTTTTGGAACAGCTCACATATATGTCTTACAGAAATTGTATCTCTATTACTGTCATGGTGACAAATTTGGTCTAAAATATGTTAGGAGGAGAAAGCACCACGCTGTTTATTCAAATACAAAACTAACTACAAAAGAAGTAAAATTTTCACCACCATGAAACCAAAGTTTCCGACCGCAATTTTGAGAAAATTTATGAATCTTCGTGAATTTTTATTAATAATTTTTTATGAAACGACAAAAATTGAGATGTTTATAATACATATATATGTATAATACATATATGTTTATAATACATTTTTTTAATAAATATGTTTTTTTTTTCGTTCAGTAATTTCGGTTAGAAAAAACAAAGGTGAGCAATTTTTAAAACTGTAATTCAGAAATATTCCTTTTATTTGGATTTTATTGCAAAATGGAAATTTTCTGATCTTCTGACAGAATATGCTCGAGGCGTGAGGGATAAATTCTATAGTGATATATCTATCTTCCTATTTAGTAGAAAAGCATACAAATGAGAGTTTTTTCAAACATTCAAATTTCATTCATCTCAAAAAGGTGTTTCGGTGACCTTTTCGATTGACCTTTGCCTAATGATATAACTATGACTAATTATTATAATTAACATTCATTTCAGGGCCTTCTCTCACGGCGGAGATGCGTGAGAATCTCGCCAAGCGCGCACCCTCTCCTGAACGTTCCGATTCTGACGACGGGGGGGACATAGTGGGCCCCCTGCCTGCGGGCGCCACGGGGCAGGGGCTGTCGGCGGCCCAAGCACGGTTAGAGGAGCGGGCACTCCGCATGAAGATAGGCTCGCTGGAGGGGGCCGGCGCGGCTCCCGAGACAGAGGCCCGCGAGGCCTGGATGCTGGAACTGCCCGACGCTAAGGCCAAGATCATAGGACTCGGGCCCCGCCAGTTTAGGGCCAAGGCCGGGCCAGATATGAGTGACAGGTATGTTAACTGTGTTTAATGTATAAAATTGTATTAATTCCAAACAAATAGCGTAGGGATAAAATATGTAATGATTGCCCGCTTATGGAAATTTTCATTTTAAATGGGTCTAGGTTTGGCGCTACCCACCATATAACAAAACAATAAATAGTTACATCATTTTTAAATAAATACTTTCCGCAGCACTTTGAATTGCAATTTTGACCCTTATGTATAAAGAAAGTGTATGAAGAACAAAGTCAGAAACGCTTGCTCTATTATCGTCCTTTACCATAGCGAAACCCGCAATGCGTCTAGTCACTCGGAATAATTTATATTTAATTAGCCGTAGTGCGGGATGTGAACAGTTTCTGCGCATGCGTGGGAAAAAAAATACGTTTTTTCTACTATTTTGACCCTTCTATGTACAAAATTTGTAAAGGAAGTGTCAGAATCGCTTGCGCCAACATTCCCTATGGGATGGGTAAAGATTTCATTCACTTGGTAACCACAGATTATTTTAAAATAATTTTTATCTGTGGGCATCTCGAAATGTCATTTTGGCTGCGTCACATTTATGAGTTCCTCAACTAAAATATCGCAAAACCTATCAATTTACGTAATTAACGCAAGTAATGTTATTTTGGTAGATAGTTTATTGTTCTAGGAATGTGTTTCGGTCAATAAAATATACAATAGGTAAAAATTAATCCACAAAACATTTGATTCAAATTGAAGGTCGTGAAATTTCCGTGTTGTTCCTCCGCGCTCCAAGAGGTTAAAAACAATTTCACCCTTAAAGTATTTACAAAAAGATAGCGCAAACTTTTTATTTTGTTTTATTATCAATTATAATAGGTAAAATTAATGTAAGAAATTACCCACAAAAAACTTTGACACGCTTTACAAAATCTGATATCACTTTTGAACAGAATATTAAATGGTAAATCAATAATAATTTATTAAACTCAAAACTAATGAAGTATAAGCTCACAGGTCAATGGCGATTCACCGAAGTATGTGTCTTCCCTCGTCAAAACAAATGTCCAGACCCTCTGACTTCCTAACTCTTCCTAAATTCTTACTCTAAGGTCAGCAGATCTAGATGTTACTTGTCGTCTGATCGAACTTTCTAGGTCAAATCGAGCTGTTTACTATGATCGCTCTTTTCGTATAACTGGCCCTCTCATTTGAAATAAACTTCCCTCAGCTCTTACTAATATCCAGAATTTGGCTGAATTTAAACGGGCTTTAAAAACAAAATGATTTAAAAAATCATACCATTCATGAATCCTAACATCTTTTCAATCTCTACATATTATAAATTAAAGTCCCCCGCGTCGTTTGTCTCTCTGTCTGTTCGCGATAAACTCCAAAACTACTGAACGAATTTTCATGCGGTTTTCACCAATAGATAAGAGTGTTTCGTGAGGAAGGTTTAGGTATGTAATTTGTCAAGGATTTGTGTAAATTGGTTGAAACATAACGATAATTATATTTTGGTAGAAAGCAGTCACTTTGTGGTTTGACATATTAATTAAAGGAAAACAATCACTTTGTTTGTAACCACGATTTATTGATTTAATTTTTATTTACCGACCGGTTTCGCTTAATACAAGCATCATCAGGGTATAAATTAAAACAGTTTTAATTTATACCCTGATGATGCTTGTATTAAGCGAAACCGGTCGGTAAATAAAAATTAAATCAATAAATCGTGGTTACAAACAAAGTGATTGTTTTCCTTTAATAACGATAATTGTTAGAAGTGTTGGAAAAAGTCGAGTCGCCTGGTAGCTTTCATCGAAAACGCTGCCTAATCCCTTTGGGATATAACAAAACAATGCATGGTGGGATATTCCTCTTTTATAGATCTACAAAAAAGTCCGCGAAGGCATATATCTATCTTTTATGGATAGCTTACTATACCCATTCTATCTTCTAAAAAAATGGTCACGTACATTGCGGTAATTGAAAAGTTATTTAGATGGATACAGTATTAATCCTTATTAACTTAAATACGTTAGTTACCTCTATAATCTTTCACACCAATCTCTACGTATTATAAATTAAAGTCCTCCGCGGCATCTGTCTGTCTCTTCGCGATAAACTCAAAGACGGCGGTGGTTATAAAGGTTGGATAACCATCCAGTAGATGACGTTGTGTTTTATTAGCCACAGCAACGCGTGGCCGGGTCAGCTAGTATAAGTGATAATAATAAGCCATGTTCTCAAATTTCCCGTAATTGTTTGGTTTCGGTTTCCTCCTAATTGTATTTTTATGTTTAATATCCGAATTTATGTCAGAATATTTCTCATTTCTGAATGCAAACTGCCTTCTGTTAGTATATTATATTTTAGTTTTAAAGTTCTTGTTTTGTCCTGTGTTACAATAGCACCGTTATTGTTTATTATTATTATTGTCCTGTGTGTGCTATAAGAGCACTCACTGTCTTTGTTAATTTCATTGTTTTGTAAATACTGTATATTCTTTTATTATTTTCTTAATATTATAAGGAGCACTGTAGGATTATTTTAAAATTTATTATAGTTAAACGCACTTGAAGTGAAATGACACAAAACTGCGCTATATAAATATAAAATTATTATTCAAATTTATCTTTCCAATTATGAATTAAAAATCAATTTGAATTAATGTACTAGCAACCGACTGAATGACTGGGTGCTTACTTAGCATTATAATTTTAAACTGTTACAATATGGGAAACGATGGAATGTATAGTGTTTAAATCAAATAAGCATACATCGGAATAGTGCATTGCGAACACGAAGCAATTCGCAAGCTGTAGGATTAGCGGCAATAAGGAACAGAATGAATCTTCTTTTCATTTTTCCTGATTCGTTCCTTCGGATTCGTTCATTGGTAAACTAATTAAACTAAAGCCCTTGTTCGCTATTGGCATAAGAATAGCCAATAGGAGGTATTCGCGTGTTGAATTTGCCGAGTCTTTCACAAGCCACAGAGACATGCTGAGATTTCGGTGAAATATTTACATACTTTAGTAAGAAAAGTACGTTCAAAGTGAAGGTGGGCAATCATTGTTTAGTTTACCCTACATAAAACTAAAACAATCAAAACAAAATTTACATAAATGGAGGTTAAACAAAACACCTGTCAAAATAGAAACATGGCTACTGTCTGAACAAGTTTAGTGACTAGAATCCAATAAAAAAATAGCATGCAAAACCAGTATTGCTAACAATTCAAAAATTAAAATCACTAATCTTTATTCCTTCTTGGTGAAGAGGCAAAACTGATCAAATTATATATATTATCAAATATACCTGACATGTGATCTGTACTCCAGCTTGATGGAGACTTAAAAAGAGGAGGAAGCGGAACTCTCATTTGTATAGTATATATTCAAATATATTTGTATATTGTACAGATATATTGTAACAGCATTTTGTTGTTTTATTCAGATCCAGCTGGACGGACACTCCGGAGCAGAAGGCGTTGAAGGCTCTGGGCGTGCCACAGGTGGACGAGGATCAGCAGGCCCGGGAGGACCTGAGGCGCGAGGCCGAGCTGCACTTCATCACCCAGCGGGACCAGGAGCAGGAGGAGGCTGCCAAGTCAGTATTACATATTACATCCTTCACTCATTACTCATTAGCCACCTGCATTAGCATCATGTCAGTATTACTATGTTGTAGTAGGGAGATCTTTCTCTGCTTCTCCTGCCAAACACTGCCAGTGACCATAATTTGGTTGTGGGTCTGTCTGTGAGTGATTGTAACTCTGGTTCAATGAACTCGTTTTGGTGGATTGTTTTGAATTTCACTTACATGAGAACATCTGTAAAACCCAGTACCCACCACTTATGTGAGAACAATCCAGTTACAAAAACTCAGTTAAAATACCAATAGAGGTACACAAAATTACAAAAACCCACTCGGTCAAAGGATACATAATATCTACAAAAAAATACAAAATCAATAAGAGCTTACTCAAATGACAAATAATACAAAGAGACACAAATAGTCCTGTTAAAGAATGGTCCAAAAGGAGGTATAGAGTGCGTGAGCAAGTACCTAAGCGATTCCTTCGGAAACTCGTTCAGGGTGCTTAGGATGTGAACATACTAACAGTCCTGACGTCTAGGGGGGGAGGAGAGGGGAAAAGTTCCCAATTTTCGGGTTTCCGCTTATATCTCGAAAACAGTGCGTCGCAGGGGAAAATTTTCATACAATAAATGAAAGCTCATAAAATTATCTACAACTTTTATTCTATACTTGATTTTCAAATTCCCAGCCGTTTTTGAGTTACATGCTCTACAAAAGTAGATATTTACAAAAAACATCATTTTACTTCACATTTTTCACCAAACATTCTTTCATTTCGTCTAAAATATTAATCAGAAAGAAATTCATGAAAGAAGTTGTAGGTATAGAAATTCCCCTTTAGAATATATATACATATGCAAATTAATTTCCAACCGGTCAACATTTACAGCAATATAAAGTTTTTTTGTAAATTGTTGTCATTTTCAGAAATAGCTGTTTTTATCTTATTACTAACACACAACTTTTATTCGTTCGCCTAATAATATGTGACCACACTTTAAAGCCAGTTATTAAATAAAATAGACCAAAATCATGTTACTTCAAAAATTTTATACTGTATTTTATAAAAAAAGTCTCATGATAATTTTATTCTATTTCGTTACATTAAATACATAAAATTATAAACTTCATTGTTATCACTGTTCTCAATAACATCATGTTACACTCTCAACTTTATATGGATTCACGTTTTCATCCTCTTTGGACGTGAGTGTCCTGGCAAGGGTTGTTCATCCATGGCATCTTCATCCTCAGTAGTGGGGGGTTCGTCCTCGGCAACAGGCACGCTGTTGAGGCATTTCCCTTGGCAGTGGAGGCATGCTGCAGAACAGGTCATCATTGCTTTTCGGCATCCACATTTTCCAATTACACAATCCATGGTGCAGCGGCAAAATATCATTTTCAGAAGGCCCTCCGGTGCTGATAGATCTTTTGTTGTAATTGGCGCCAGGGTGTCTACTACATGTTTCCACTCTCATTCTTCAACTGGAGCTCAATCCCGAGCCACTGCTGCACTTGGTGGTAGGTGCGCCGGGAATGCTGTTTAGCTACGCTCTCTGTTGGAGGGAGGGAGCAGATGTCAGGCTTCATATTTGCCACCGACCTAGTCAACGACTGGAAGGGTACTGGTTAAGGAAGGAAGCATATATTCCCAGTCTCTTCAACCTTGTCGTGAGGAGTAGTAAAAGATCATTGCCGCTTGCTTGATGATTTCTGACTCCAAGTACAATTTTGAGAAGCCCACCTTGCTTCTCCTGAGAGTTGCAGATGTTGTGTCGCAGCCAATAAATGAATGTTAAGATCAGGATGTGTTCAAATCCACGGTGCTGCATCTTTTGGGTGGACAGTGTCATTGTTTTGGTTTCCTCTCGTCCGGGTTTCAGCAGAAGGATATCTTGGGTGGGAGGAGTGGTGGAAGGTTGAGTGAGTCTTTTAGATACTCTCTTGTACCTTGATTACTTTCAGTTGGTAATGGGTTTGTAGAGGTGGCTGATGTATTTAACTGCTCGGAATGTAGACTTGTGACTCTGGCCTTGGGAATGCTTTCCTTGTTCTACTGGTATTTCAGTTGAAGATGCTCCGAGGAACTAGAGTCATTGATCCCTTCATCACCGGTGCATAGTCAAAACACGCCAAACGCGTGCCCGATATTTGTACACGGTTGACATTTGTAACATGAGAACAGGTCGTTTCTACGACTCGTTCTTGAGTTCAACAGCTCGGTTGTGGAACGGTTTCTGTGGTTCCTCCCTACTACAACATAGTTCTCTTCAAGAAAACATTCTCCACACAGCATCCCCAAAGATCCAACCTCCTGTGTGGAGTAAATGAAAAAAAAAAAATAATGAATAATGTAGGGAAAAGATGGACAGTTTTTTAAGTGGTTCAATTATTTATTTAGTCTTTTTATTTGTTTTTCCAGAAAGCATAAAAAGAAACACAAGAGGGACAAGAGCTTACTTGAAATTCATGAAAAGAAGTTGGAGAAAAAGAAAAAGGTACAAATTTCTAAACTTTCATTGGTATTAATTTAAATGTTTCCAAATTACAAACATTCTTTAGTACAAATTACACGCATGGATGACAATACCCGATTAATCCAATTTATCACTTTGTTAATCATAAATATCGCACACACCTTAGAATAGTGTTGTAAGTCAAAAAGAATAAATTTTACAGGAGCGAAAACAAATGATGAATGATGAACAAGCGATCTCGTTAAAACGGGCACTAGCGACATCTCATAGAGCTGGAGTGATCTAACATAAATACGGTTTATGTGGGTCATAGATAATCACAATCACAGAGATAAAACGTAATACAGAAAATTTTGACTTAAAACACTTTTTCTACGGGATGTGCGATGTTACCATACATGTTATACCACATATTTTACCACACATTTGCCCCAGGGACCACTTTTTACCAGCATTGAATCATCTTTAATCCTTCCTGAGGATAGTCTTAAAGCCTTTGGGTACCGCCGCCCCGGGAACCTTTATTGGATAACCAACACCTCTGCCATAGGTCGCTAGTGGTTCGCTACGTTTGGTGATTTAGCAGGGGTGGCCGGGTTCATGGGGTGAGGTTTGTCTAGGTCTTGGAGGTGGATGACCAGATTCCTACCCAACACTTAAACCCTTTTCCTTCCCATAACTCTCCTCTCCTTCCTTTTCTTAAAAAACCCACCGCGCAGTATCCCCAAAGATGGCATAGGCCCTGAGGGAAATTATTTTCCTCAGGGCCTCAAAAAAAAAAAAAAGGTCTTCCCAAGTAGACATAATTTTTTTTTTAATATGAATAATGCACAAGAGTCCCAACCAGTGGCGGCTCATGACTTTTGGGTGTGCTAGAGTGCTAATATTTAAAAAAAATGGAGTTATTGATGTTGACGAAAAAAAATTTTTTTTTTCTTTTCGAAAATATGTTGTAAAAATCTTGCATGAAGATTTTTCAGGAAATCCGTGCAGCGCACGGCCAAACTGAAACTACCTGAAATTTTCCACACAAAAACTGATTTTCAAATAATTTTTATTTTTTTTTCAGCTTTAACAACATCAATAATGCCATTTTTTTAATGTTAGCACTCTAGCATAATCAAAAGTCACGAGCCGCCACTGGTTCCAACTGCTCCCAACCTCTGGACCGTGAGACTATGGCATCCCCAATAAGGGTACGTTGTGAGGCTGAAGGTAGTGAGGAGGGAGGGGTAATAGGTCCTTACGCCTAGTGTGTCGATCCTCTTAAACTGACTAGACTCAGGAGTTATCAGTTGAGCTCCAAATTGGTATGTGAGAGGTTAGATAAAAGAATAGGTTAGGTTAAGTGTGTTTGTTATTTTTCTTAAATATTCTGTTTTGTCTTGGAACCGTGTCTGTTGTATAAACTAATCTCTTAATATTAATTCTCACGTAGAAAGACGCAGAGAGTGGCGAGCCGACGCGGAGACCGTTTGACCGCGACATCGACCTAAAGGCCAACCGCTTCGACGAGGCGGCCAAGAAGTCCATCTTGAAGAAGGCGCAGTTGTTGGACACCAGATTCTCCAAGGGAGAAAACAAATTCTTATAATTCACACGTATTTAAAATTTTTCCCTGATGTAAATATTAAGATCATAGTATTATGTTAAAAAAATGAAAACGACCTAGGCATTAATAATAAATCAAAAGCATCATAATTCAAAATAAAGTTTTTATGTTGATCATGTTGAAGTCTTTCCAAAATCCTTTTTTATTTTTTAAAAATAATCTAGTTCACTGTCCTCGCCATATTTTTTGGCCCATTTAGGATTTGATCAAACACTGAAACAGGTCGACACCAGCCCCGGATCTACGAATTTTTCAAACCGGGGCAGAAACTTGATAGAGGCCCATAATTTTCTCTGGGTCTTCTACTGCCACCCTGAAAATCTCAAATGCCCACAAGGGGGCTTTATCACCCATGTTAAGAACCTATGATGTACACTATGCTCGCGTTCAAAATCGACTTAGGATACGTTCAAAAACCAACTTCCGAAATATTTCGTATCTTTTGTGGGATCTTTATTAGATAGCGGACATAATCTCCTGTCAGATTTGTGTGATTTTTATGGCTGTTATTTGCTTTTTGTATTTACAACGTACATTAAATGAATAAATAATCATGCATTCTTGCAGGAATTCATGTTTAAATTGATTCAAACTAAAATATGTGACAGTAAATATGTATGTAAAAATTACACAAAAAACAGGAGATAACGTCCGTTATCCAACAACGATTCCACAAAAGACACAGAATCGTTTGGCTGGTCGTTGTAAAATCAAATGAATTATCGATAGAACAAAGTGTGCTGGACGCCAGGCGCTTTCTGAATCAAGTTTTTTTTTTGTTTTCAATCAAATATATAAATTACAATTTTGGTGCCCCCTAAAACTGCTGCCCGGGCAGGCGCCCCGGTTTGCCCCCCCCTAGATCCGAGGCTGGCCGATACTCATGTTGAAGCAATCCAACCATCGATACAGTTAAGCTATTTTGTTATTCATATTATGTGTAATATCCAAATATTATATATAACTAATTGTAATGAAAAATCTCCTATAGCAGTGACCTCCCATGTAATTGAAGCAATAAAAAAATAGAACTTATCAAATAGTTGAAAATATTTTATAACCAATCATTGTTGTCATAACTTTTTGCATAAAAATATATATAGAAGTTTATTTATTACTTATTTAAATTAGAGATGCCAAAAAACATTAACTTTATGCAGTTAAATACTCCGGTTAACGAAGTCTCATTATTAGACATAGGGTTGAATATGTACAAGTCTATTACATATCCGTATATCTATTACTCGTTTACCAATTCTCCGAATGGTTATTCAGAGATAGTGGATCACCACACGTTCAGCCGTTTTATTTTTAAAATATGATTGATATTCCTGTTCCGGTGACTTTGCTGTAACCTGATGTTTTTTTTTCTGAGGAACCGGTTCCTGTCTGTCAGAATTTCACTAGCTACATCCCCCCCAAAAATCTAAAACTTCCCAAATCTGCCGAGCGATTCTATATCTTTTGTGGGATCGCTATTAGATAACGGACGTGATCTCCTGTCAGATTGTGTGATTTTTATGGCTGTTATTTGATTTTTCTATGTACAACGTACATTAAATGAATAAATAATCATGCATACTTGCAGGAATTCGTGTTTAAAACGAAGCTAAACTAAATATGTGACAGTAAATAATATGTAAAGATCACACAAACCTGACAGGAGATAACATCCGTTATCTAATAACGATCCCACAAAAGATATAGAATTGCTCGGTCGAATGTATTAGCATACCTAATTTGGAGGCGGGTATGGGTACCACCGCCTCATCACTCAGCAACCTAGTTGCTCATTTATTGGATAACCAATATCTCTGCCATAGGTGTTGGTTATTAAGTGGTTTGATTCGTTTGATAACTTAGCAGGTGTGCCCTGGTTCATGAGATGAGGTTTGTTCAGGCCTTGGTGGTGGATGCATTTACTCACCAGCTGCGTAGCGGGCCGGATCGGGAGACCCTTTGACGTCTCGATCCATGCCTTGCACCACAATGGGAGGGATGGGTTCATATGTCCGTCGTTCCTGGAGACACCCCCAGATTTTTACTCACCCCTCATACCCTTTTCCTTCCCAAAACTTACTCTCCAACCTTTCCTTTAAAAGACCACAATATAGCAACCCCAAAGGTGACATAGGCCCTTAGGAGAATTGTTTTCCTCAGGGCCTCCTGTGCGAAGCTAATGTAAAAAAAATAAAAAATACCAACCATAGTTAATGGAAACCCGTTGAGATTACAATAGGAGATTCAACACAACAAATGTTGCCTAAACCCTTCGATCAATAATGGCTAGATGTGCCTTACCTAAGTAGCCTGCCTATGAAAAATGATGCCATGTAAATTAATGTTAACAATACAACTCTTCTCCGTATTCCACCGCCTCGCTTAGAAAGCCTTGATAATATTAATGCAAGTTCCTAAAACCGATCACAAAGTTCTCAAATCCCATTATGAAGTTTTGTCATTCATCAACCAATAAGATGCCTCAAAAATCACGCGTGACATATTATGGAGATGAATTTATCAATCCTACTTGGTATAAACTAGCCGTACACGCTCGAAAGTCGCTTGAAGAAATAACCCGAGAGCATTCATTGTGTGACAAGAGGTTCATTGTGTGTTTTGTTTTGTCCCTGTATGTCAATGTATCAGTGAACGAACCGGACCAAGCGAATGACGTCAGAAACATTGCTCGACAAATTTTAAAGACTATATTTTTTTTCACTTTAATGAATGCGGTGTGTAAATGGGATCTGTAAGGCATATATTTTCTTTTGTATTCTGATAGCTGACTACGTTTTCAAAAATAAAGTCCGCGGCGTGTACCTTCTACAATATTCTGTAGTGGGATATTTTAAAAATTAACCCCGGTCCGGACGGCTGGAATGCAAATTAGTTTCAGTGTAGACCTTATAGACCGATAAAAGGTACAACACTAAGAACTATGCGATCTAAACGGCGCAAAACAATCATGCACTTTTTTATAAATGGGCCTTGAGCCAATTTTATTTGGTTTTGGGGGTCATTATGAATTTCACAGGGCATATCTATATATACTACGTAAATGCGTAAACCAAATTACATTTCGCTGTCATTTTTCACTCTGTTGACACTTCTTATAACTAATCCTTTAACTGAGCCAGAGGTTAATCAAGTTGTTTGGTTCCTATAGCTTGATTGGAGACACTATCAATCCAGTGACTGGTTCATTTATGATCGGAGAGTTGCATTGGGAAGTTGCGCATTTGAGGAGTGTTGATCCAAAATTTCGGCTCAACAGTTGATCAGTGGGATTGGGAACAACGGCCGTAGGTCTTGGATCGAGAATGGATCAAATGTACTTAGGGGTCATCCATTAATCACGTGATGTTTTTTAGCAACTTTTTAACCCCCCCGCGGTGATATGTGGTGAGGTTTTAGACTAACCCCCCCCCCCCCCAAAATCACGTGTATTTTTTTAGTACAAAGTATTTTGAAATTTTCAGAATATTATCACGAAAAATAAATACACGTGATATCTCATTATACCCCCCCCCCCTCCCCCTGGTGATATTTCGTGATTTTTCCCGAACCCCCCCCCCCATCCCTTTAGAGCCTCACGTGATTAATGGACGACCCCTTATCTCACTTCTTCACTCACTTCTTTTTAAACTTTTTTATCCACCCATATCAGTGTAATGGATACTCTTCCATGTGTGGAATGGTTAGAATATTAAATAAAATATATATCTTCTTCATTTAATGTATAAAAAAAGTCTTAATAATAAACAAAGCTCCTATCCTTAGGTACCACCTTCTTTTTTTATTTTTTACAATAGCTCGACACAGGAGGCCCTGAAGAAAATAATTCCTCCCAGGCCTATGTCATCTTTGGGAATGCTGTGTGGGCGGGAATTGGGGGGCAGTATGTCCAGGAATGACGGACTAATGAGTCCATCCCTCCCACTGCGGTGAAAGGTGATGTTCCGAGAGAGCCCTGCTGGAGAAGTCAAAAGGTCTCCCTCAACCAGTCTCTCCTGATCTGCCTGCCTTGCAATTGGTAGCAGACACATCCGCCGCCAAGACCTGAACAAACCTCACCCCATGAACCCGGGCACCACTGCTAAGTCACCAAACATAGCAAACCACTTGGGGTGACCTATGGTAGAGGTGTTGGTTATCCAATAAATGGGTCCTGGGGCGGCGGTACCGATACCTCCTTGGGTAGAATATTTCTTCTTTTTTATTAAGCCAATAATGTGCCGAGTTATCTGACTGTACATTTCTAGAATGTGATAAAGTATTATAATTACATGAAAGTATATTGGTTTTATAGTTTTGACTGCTTATTGACAATACTTTAAAAGATGTGTTACCTGAAAACAAAGAGCGTTGTTCGATATTTTGACAGCAGTTGTAGTTAATAAAAGAAAATAGAAATGGTACATGTCAAGAATTGGCAGTATTACAGAACAGAGAAGACATGTAAAATTAAATAGGTAAAGCGGTGTATGTCTATTTGTATTCCTTCTCTCATTCTTTATTTTATATACTTGCTTTTGCCCTCGGCTTTGCACGCGCCACTCACCCCCCCCCCCTCCCCCCCTTCCCCCATTCCTCCCAATCCCTTCCCCACCTCTCACATTCCACACATTCATTTCCGTTACAATCAGTTTTCAAACTGCTCGCGTGCCACCTTTTATTTAATTTTTTGTACAAATTTCATGATGCCAGAGCTCAACAGTGGTTTTATACAAAATAACGAACAAAAAAAAGAATTATCGAATTTGGTGCAGTCGTTCGGAAGTTATACGTACATTTCGGCGATTCATTTTTAGAGATTGGTATTACAACGCCAACAAAGCACTCTTTTTAGGGTGAATTGCCTAATTAAAAAAAAAAGTCGTTTCCAAGGCAACAATTTGTCTGCTTTTCTTCTGACGTTTGCAATAACTCGATTTTGTTAAGGACAGAAAACGTATGATAAATAATTTCATAACGCCAGAGCTTTTCATAACTCCAGACCTTACCATTATACACAGCCTTTATTACTCGCAAATGATGTAGCTTTCTATTAGTGAAAGAATTTTTAAAATCCATTCAGTATTTATTTCGTGAAAGAGTAACAAACATACATCCATACAAACTTTCGCCTTTATAATATTAATAGGATAATTTAGTGCGAGTCACATTATACCTTTATTCCTTTAAATCAGGGTTTCCCAACTAGTGTTCCGTGGGCCACTAGTGGTTCACAAGAGGCTAGAAGATGGTCCGCCGGTAAATAAACGAGCCAGCGCGCGGGTGATCCCTGGTCGAGTAGTCTGTATAACAAAAATATTCAGTTTATCATTATTGTACCTTGTGGTTAGTGGCCATCTTATGGTATTCCGTTTCGCCCCACCCCATCCTACCCCGTTCCACCCCATATCCCATTCCGCCCCCTCCATTGTGGTAAATAATCTGCTAGAACCTGTCCTACCCTATCCCATTACGCTCCTCTCATTGTGCAATCTGCCCTGGTGCCACCCATGCTAGCCTACGCCACCGCTATGGTCGCTGTCGAAAAAATAAACGTACAAGTGATCCCGGATCAGAAAAAGGTTGGGAACCACTGCTGTAAATATTTTCAATTTTGATGACATATACCAATTTTTTTGAAATACAGAAATAAATAATTTTTTGCCACTTTATATGTATCTCTTTACTAACCTTCCTTAGGCCTTGTAGAACCGCATACTTAACTCATTTTCAGATATTTGACATGTACCTCTTTACCTAAATGCCGTATACTATATATTGACATATACCTCTTTGCCTAAATGCCATACACTATATATTGACATATAAATCTTTACCTAAATGCCGTATACTATATATTGATATACCGTATACTATACATATACCTCTTTGCCTAAATGCCATATACTATATATTGACATATAAATCTTTACCTAAATGCCGTATACTATATATTGATATACCGTATACTATACATATACCTCTTTGCCTAAATGCCATATACTATATATTGACATATACCTCTTTGCCTAAATGCCATATACTATATATTGACATATACCTCTTTACCTAAATGCCACAGAGATGTTTTGGACATATATTTTAATTCCAATTTTGAAAAAGACAATTTTCTGAAACATTATATTTTAATTAGGTACTTTATCGCTCATTTCTATTCTCCAAACAAACAATTCCAATTTTGAAAATCAAAGCAAAATCCCAGTTCTAGTGTTCATTGAACTGGAGTTACAGACAAACAAAGAAAATTATTATTTTTAATTACCTGTATGTAATAACCGGGGTATTTACTGTAATTGATGCTAATGAGAAGTCACAATAATAATATTGATGTGTATCTATTTTTATTTATTTCTATACAAATATTTTAACTGACGCATGTTCAGAGACAAAATAAAATTTCCATTTCACAGAAGAGGTGAAATTAAAGAAACATTGACCCGCCCGAGGAATTAAAAGAGCTTAATTATAGAAAACTCTTCAAAGGATTATTTCTTCAGTTGGGTAACTCATAAAATGTGGTCAGAAAATCTAAATTTCAGTTGTCTTGGACCCTTCGTCCACAGGTATACGCAAGTATCCGTTACTTGGCGATTCAAGTATCTTGGTGACTACCGCCATACATCTGCACAGAGGTTGGTAAACAGGCATACGTTGCTGACATTTTGTACTCGTCGATGAGGATGAGGTCATCAGCACTAGCATCGTCGAGACTTTAAACATGGCGTCACTTGAGTCAGACATTTTGTAACAATGTGTGTGCTTTAAATGAGCACTTTAATTATTACCATGACGATTCACGGTTATGGGACCGTGATAGCAAAAAAAAAAAAAAGGATCGCTATAATGCTGCAGCTCTTTCTTACACATTAAATAATGGTGAGACAAAGATGAGACACACAAAAATATGTGCATCTGTTTCCTCCAAAGTAGTACTTTTTGCGATAGGAATAGTGTTTCATTTTCTTTATATGTGTGAGGGAGATGTATGATAATGATTGTATGTTACCTTTGGGGTGGGGTGCACATACGTTCACCGTTTGTCTCGTTTTCGACTGTTGTTATGTTGTGTGTAAGAATGAGCTTCAGCATTATATGTAAGAGCAAAAGTAAAATCATCAACACATTAATATTTTTGATTTTTTGGAATTCGCTCACACTTCGTTGTAACTATATTCCATACTTTCAAAATTATCATCACGGCAAGTAGTATTGTAGGGGTCTACGAAGACGTCACGGTGCGGTGTGTGAGAGAGATGCAAGAGATACAGGTCTATGTACGTGATAAGGAACGCATGTTTATTGCCTTTTTTATGCCATCATGGTACCGTAACTGTGAATCATTACGGTAATAATAAAAGGGCTCATCCAATGCTAGAAACAAAACACTCAACAAAGAATGACAGGATATAAAAATGACAGCTAAAGCAACTGTTTAGTTGTGAGTGAGGTTTCGGCTTTCTAGTTTTGACATTTCGAGAATTCAACAATGATTGGTGGCAAAGTGGGTCTCATGATTTCAGTAGGGATTGTGCGGATTGTGGACAAGTTGTTTATGATGTAAATATCGGATACTTGCACATTCCTGTGGACGATGAGTCTCATTAGTTCTAGTAACAGGTAAATTAATGTAAGTACAAATAATTTAATATATAATACTATCACTAATTTTTCATGACTTAAAAGTTGTTACAAGACAGTATAAGTTTGGTAGGTACATTAGAAAAGGCATTTGTGTATAGCGGGTGAGAATGATGACTCTTTTATTTATAATGATGATAGTTTATTAAAAAATATTAATTATTTTTTGCCAGAATAACTTTAATAACAATAAAGTAATTTGTGAAAAGTTAAAATATTGAATTAACCAACATATTTTTTGTATAAATCAAAATAGGTGTGAGGTGTCGAGTGTGAATTATCACCCACCTGCGTGATTTTGTTTGTGATTTAAAGGATTACAAATTGCATTGCAAAGGAACTGATAATACCTAACACTTAATACAGCGCCTTTGAGGTTTTTACTAGCGCTAGGCACCATTTAGCTCAGGGCCAATTTGGGAGGCGGGAATGGTAACCGCCACAGCGGGAATGGTAACTGCCACAGCGGGAATCATTTATTGGATAACTAACACCTCTGCCATAGGTCACCACAAGTGGTTCGCTACATTTGGTGACTTAGCAGGAGTGCATGGGTTCATAGGGTGAAGTTTGTTCGGATCTTGGTGATGCATCTGTCGACCAATTGCGTGGTAGTCTGGATCGGGAGACATTTTAATCTCTCCAGCAGGACTCTCTCGGAAGATCGCCTTACCGCAGTGGGAGGGATGGATTCATATGTCCGTCACCACCAGATTCCTAACCACTCATACCTTTTCCTTCCCAGAACTTCCTCTCCTTCATTTCATAAAAAAACCCTATACATAGCATTCCCAAAGATGAAAAACTGAGGGGAATTTTCTAATGTAAAAAAAGGGCGGGCCCTGATTGCATTGCATTAAATATCTAATGATTACACGTAATTAGTGGTTATGATTATTTATAATGGACATGATTGTTAAGGGAATATCGATAAAAAATTATATTTTGTGTAAGTAAGCATTTTTAAATCTGAATCCAGTATATATTTTTTTTGATGATGATAAACCATAGGTAAAAAATATGATGAAACAAGATATAAAAAAACAAAACATGTATATATCGATCGTCCAGTTGATTAGTCAGACATCTCCAAATACAAAGTTTTGAGATAATGAGGAAAGCGATATTCGAATGCTTGCCGTAAATCAAATATTATTTACACGTGGGTAACCCAGAAAAAAACAATTTTTTGTTTATTTCACTACAAGTTTTTCTGCACTATAATTGATTTGGTCAGTGGCGGCTCGAACACATTTTCGGAGGTGGGGATCGTCATTTTTTTACGTGAAGATATTAAAATCTCACTGCCAGAAAGTTGGAGTTTTTCATGTGCTCCGATGAATTTTCATGTTTTGTCAACCTTTCCGATAAATGTTTTAAATCAATATACCCACACTGGGTCCACACTATATCACCACCAAAAAGAATACAAGGAAAGTAAAAAAGTTTTTTTTAACAAAACACTAGCACATAACCAAGATTTTTTGTAAAACCACTCTGGATTGAAATTTAACTTTTTACAAGTATTAACATTCTATATCTATGTCTCTAGGTTGGTGAGCTCCTAGGCATTTCACTTCCAATTTTTCTTCAAATGTTAGTGCACTGAATTTATTTTAAAGTCGACTTCGTTCATTTTTTCGTTTAGATTTTATATTTCTTACAAAAAAGTTATTAGATAGGAGGATAAGTCACACACCTAACCAGAAACACCAAATAGATACATACATAAATATGAAGTTTAATAAAAATAACACAAGATAATCGTACCACCTTCGATTTAGAGCGCCTTTGAGGTGTTTTACCACGAGAATGGCGCTATAAAAAAAAATTCACCAAACTTAAAACACCAAATACCTAGATACAATTTATAAATATGAAGTTTAATAAAAATAATACAAGATAATTGTACCAACTTCGGTTAAAATCGCCTTTGAGTTGTTTTTACCACGAGAAAGGCGCTATAAAAAAATCCGATCAATCTATATCAAAATTATCATTTTACTAAAATATCACATACGATTACAAAACGAGTAACGCGAATTCCGCCTCGTGCATAACTGACCTAGGTAGGTACTTCATTTAGGACTAAAACAAACATTCGCTTGGCCGCTAGGGGGCTAGGGGATCATCGAAGTTATCTCCACGATTACGGTAGAGATTATCCAAATGCGCATGCGCAGATTTTTGAAATCTCATATAAAATATTCTAGCGAAAATAAAAATTTCATATTAGAAGGAAAAAACGTCCCGTGATGTCCCCCAAGTGCGCACTGCAGCTTCCGAGTCCCAGGTCGCTGATCGCGTTAGTATTAGTTAGTATGCTTCAAGGAGCGGTCGCATGTTTGCTCGTCGCAGTTTCGAGCTTGAAAATGACGTTATATTTGCTCGTATTAAATATTTAGATCATATTTCTGCAATTGGTAATTTTTTATGTTAAGAATGCATTCACTCTTTTTTGTGAACACAACAAATTTCTAGTGGGGACAGTCCCCATGCCCCCATTGGGAAAAGCCGCCACTGGATTTGGTGGTATTTAACCCGTCTGCTTGGTTCAATATATTCACACCTCACAATCCGGAAGCCTCAGTTGTGCGCGAAAAATCAGAAACCGTCACTTTGGATCGAGATTGTAAAATATCTACGCAAGATAGCTTTCATATTTCAAAAACAATAAGCATTATTTTGTTATCTTTCTGGTTAAAAGAAAAATACATATGTTTGCATTAGAGGAAGAGGGATATACAGGGTGTTAAGAGACGTACTTGACTTACTTTAACCAGTGATTCCTGACATTATTTGGAGTAAAAAATGTAAATGAAATTTTGGTCTCCGGTGACTTTTTTTGATGACATTTTTTTTTTTTTCAAAAATTTTTTCTTCAAAATCAAACAAAAAAAAAATTTCTTCCGCGTGTCGTCACTGGTCACTCAGCCGGGTGACCGACGAACCCCTTACCCCGCCTCTAACTCTTCAACAACTACCATTTTTTAATGTTTTTGTATAAAAAAAAAAAAAAAAACATCAAAAATGTCCCCCTGGAGACCAAAATTTCATTTACATTTTTTACTCCAAATAATGTCAGGAATCACTGGTTAAAGTAAGTCAAGTACGTCCCTTAACACCCTGTATAGCTTTTAAAAGGTCGCTCGGGACGTTTTTCATATACGAAAGTATAACGCGATTACGTGTTTTGGGATGTATTTATTCCTAAACAAGCAGACGGGTTAAAAGTAATCTGAGTATTGAGGTGCACTTTTACTGCATACTCAACTTAAAATTGGATTTTTCAGAGATGTCTGACTAATCAACTGGACGATTTATATGTTTGGTATTATACTCTGGAAAGCTGAAGGTCCAGCTGTTCTTCCGGTACCTTTGATATAAATGCGTAAAACAGAATACATTAACGTATTTTCAACTCTAATAGATATCAACAGAACTTAGCAAAAACAGAAAATAGCTGGAGTTAAAAATCATTGTCAACTTGTCAAGATCTACGCGCTGTTGAATATGTAATCCATCATGATAAAACACACACATTTTGTCAAAATGTGCCGCGTGATTGGAGAGATTGCGATGAATAGGTCTGCGAGATGATATTTTAACTTTCAAGCAATGATCTAGCTAAGGCATTGTGGCAATTAATTTTGTGTAAATATGTGGTACATTTTAATCAATTATTTTGATTGTAATATGAAGGTGCCTGCTTTATTCGCTTTGGGCGTATCAATATTTGCTACCAACTTTGGTAGAATATTGTCAGTTTTTACTGATACATCGATCGTCCAGTTGATTAGTCAGACATCTCCAAATACAAAGTTTTGAGATAACGAGGAAAGAAATATTTGAATATTCACCATAAATAAATATTAAATGCATGTGTCTTAAATTAAAGTCCCCCGCGCCGTCTGTCTGTTTGCGATAAACTCGAAAACTACTGAACGGATTTTCATGCGGTTTTCACCAATAGATAGGGTGTTTCGTGAGGAAGGTTTAGGTATGTAATTTGTCGAGGATTTGTGTAAATTGGTTGAAACATAACGATAATTGTTGGAAGTGTCGGAAAAAGTCAAGCCGCCTGGTAGCTTTCATCGAAAACGCTGCCTAATCCTTTTGGGATATAACAAAACAATTCACGGTGGGATATTCCTCTTTTATAGATCTACAAAAAAGTCTACAAAGGCATATATCTATCTTTTACGGATAGCTTACTATACCCATTCTATCTTCTAAAAAAATGGTCACGCACATTGCGGTAATTGAAAAGTTATTTAGACGGATACAGTATTAATCCTAATTAACTTAAATACGTTAGTTACCCCAAGCATTTCATGCACACTATTATAATCTTTCACACCATCTCTACGTATTATAAATTAAAGTCCTCCGCGGCATTTATCTGTCTCTTCGCGATTAACTCAAAGACGGCGGTGGTTACAAAGGTTGGGTTTTACAAAGTGTTTTATTAGCCACAGCAAATGTGTGGCCAGGTCAGCTAGAACATTATAAAAAATACTGGAAGACATAACAAAAAATTAATATAACTTTTTGAAATATCCTACTAGTGATCCAAAAAACATTATCTTTTTGTTTAAATCACTACAAGTTTCTCTGCATTGTAATTGATTTGGTGGTGTTTATTAGTAATCTGAGTATTGTACCAGATAGAGGTTACACGCCTACATACTCAATTCAAATTTCGATTTTTTGGAGATGTTTGACTAATCAACTGGATAATCGACATACTTAAAGAAATACCTCAAGAAATTAAAATGTCTGAATTTTATACATGTTTTCTGTGATTATCCAATCATTTATAAAGTTTTATAAAAATAATCTTAAAAACAATATGTACAAAAGACTTTAGCTATGTTTTGAACCTTGGGTAATTTTTAAATATTGGAATAATATTAATTACAAATAACACAGCTATTATAGAGAATTTTAAGTTAAACACTAACAGCCTTACTAAAAAAAAACCACAGCGCGACCAATTAACTGTGTTATTGCAATAACATAATTAAACCCCGTATACACTAAATCACGTTTTATTACCAATAACGTTTCTTGCGTGGTCACGCTGTTAAAATGCATTAAGATCTGACAACATTGTAAATGGTTTTAATTTCCTAGGAAACAATGTTGTTTTAATTCTTCTCCGCTAGGGGCATTATTGGTGCGCCTGTGCATATCGGCCCGCGATGACAAAACAGTTCGGTGTGTTTATGGTGGGATATGGAAAATTTTGTTAGTGCCTAAATGTTGTGATTTTACTAAATAATTTCTATTGTAGTGACGAATTTACTCTTCTGTTCACATAATTGATATATTTACCATATTATTTGTGTGGTTTACCTCAGTTTAATCAAGTTATTGTACAAACGCCGTACTTTCAAAGTTGAACTGTCAGAATATTGTTTTTTATAGGTTACTTAAGATAAAATTTTCATTTTAAGATCTTTATTTTAAGAGAATTTCTTAAAAGTGATAATTTTTTATAATTTTAAAATCTAATACATGTGTTCGTAAACGTATCAAAAAAATTAACGTCTTTAGAGATGCAAGAAATCTGTTTTAAATTTCGGTATTATTTCTAAGTTATTTTTTTGGCAATAAAAAAAACTTTGAAATTTTTTATTATTTTTTTATTGTATACACGATAAAAAAGTGAGGTGATAGTTTCCTTCCAAATTTATTACATAAAAGGACTGTGTTTTTTAAATTTCGATTTTATTTAAATTTCTCTACATTTTGGTCAAAAATGTTGTGGGAGGAAATTTTTTTCCATGTTTTTCCGAGTTTGAATCATAAAATATGGCAGTTTTTGAAAGCTAAAGTGTATTTCAAATACTCAAATCTAAAAGGTAATTTTATCTAGTTTTCATAAATGGTATTTGTTTTTACGACACCTTCAAAAATAAGAAATATATGGAACATTCAAAATACTAGGAAAAATTACAAATATCGTTCGGACATCAATGGTTAAAACAGAGATAAACTACCCTCTCAGGCCGTGGAAACCATGTGTATTTCTTTCAAAGAACAAATTTTTAATTAGTAATGTTTTCACATCCGCGGCCGTTTGTCAATTGAATAAAATTTTCACTGGGTTTTTTGGTAAGGCTGTAAAGCATTTCTTGCAAATAGCATGTTTCAAACCTGTTGTTTGACTTCAGAAAAGAATATCCCAGTGATATTGATAAAAGTTCAATTTAAAATAAGAATAGACTTTCAGATTTTTTTGAACTTATGATTATAAGAACATACAAAACAACATAACACCAAGGAATCGGCAAAAAAACAAAATACTGTTTCTCAGACACTTTTCGCTGTCGCAGGTGTATATTTTGGAATTTTTATTTTATTTCCACTATGTTGCTACTATTGAATTGTTATCTTATCTTTGTATACTTAAAACCATGAATAACTGTAATTTAAAAAAAAATTATGTATGGCAAAAAATAATAAAGCTAGTTGCAGAAAAAAAGGTTTTTATTAACATTACCCAAACTAGAACAAAGCTTTCTATAGAAAATCATTTCAACATTTATAGTTACAAGTTAAAAATATAACATTCTAACCAGTGGCAGCTCGTGACTTTTGGGTGTGCTAGAGTGCTGATATTAAAAAAAATGGCATTATTGATGTTGTTGTAGCCAAAAAAAAAATTTTCTTTTTTTTGAAAATCGGTTTTTTGTATGAAAAAATTCAGGAAGTTCCAGTTTGACGGTGCGCCGCACCGATTTGCTGAAAAATCTTCATACAAAACACCGATTTTTGAAAAAAAAAAATTTTTTTTCGCATACGACAACATCCATGATGCCATTTTTTTAATATTAGCACCCTAGCACACCCAAAAGTCACGAGCCGCCACTGATTCTAACTGTTCGGTCAAATATCATGAATCCCAGCATAATGTTTGGGCATATGAGGTTTCTGGAAATCGTTGAAAACTCACTGAATGACATCATTATGTTACGCTTGTCAACAACTTCAGTCTTGGTTAGGGGGCATACATTAATTGAGTCCTTCAATTTCTATATCCGCTATATCAACTTTCACTGATTCGGAGAAAACCGCAAAAAACTGTCACATCTCTAGCGTAAATAAAAAATGCATTTTTTATTTTTATATAATGAATTGTAGTAATATACATTCGAAAAGTGTTTATTTTTCAATGTATGTCTAGAAATATTTAAGTAATTTGGATAAATAAAATGGATATAGCAGATTTTGATACTCACTTCGTGATTTATATGGAA
Source organism: Limnephilus rhombicus (assembly GCA_929108145.2). Lineage (NCBI taxonomy): Eukaryota > Metazoa > Arthropoda > Insecta > Trichoptera > Limnephilidae > Limnephilus > Limnephilus rhombicus. The sequence continues at coordinate 16,427,488 of OV815292.1, read as the reverse complement.
TATAGAGGCTTTTGAAACTCAACTGACCTTTCTACACCCGCCATCTTGGCAAAACTGCTCGTGATTGGTTAAATTCCGATTTAGCGGGTTTTGATAGTAACTTCTTGAATGATATAGCGGATTTTGTTTCTCACTCGCGATTTTAACATGGTTTTTGGTCGTGATAAGGGAGGTTTCGAAACTCAATTTTAGATTAGTCTTGTTCCTCGCAAAAATGTGAACAAGATGACATACTCAGATCATTTTGTCAAAAATCGGATAGAGCGGGTATTGAAGTTATAGGACTCAATTACGTGAGCAGTTTTTCTTCCAATCTAGACTCTAGACCCCCCCCCCCTCCCTTGGTGAGATAAATTTGGGCCACTTTGTATATTTTTTTCAAGTGACGTGAGATTTTGCTGGACCCCCCCTTTTGAGCTCACATAATTAATGTATGCCCCCTTAGATGGATGCTTTTAGATCAATGCATCACTTATTTCTAGCGTCACTCTGAGACTTTGCAGGTTTTAAATTCCGACATTACACGAAAAATTGTAAATATTCTTGTCCGAAATTTGAGAATCTAATACATTAGTTATTTTTGAATGTATACCCAAATGAATGACTGTTTTTGAAAGCAAACGAAAGACTCTTCAGATTTTAATTTTACAAACGGACTGACTTATTATATAATTAAAAATATAAATATTCTGATTTCAAAAATAGAGGAGGGTGAGTTCTGCATTTTTTTGGAGGCCTCCGGGGCGTGTTTCCTTTTAAAAGTACTCGAGTTCTAGGAGCAGGTCCCGGGTCCGAGTTCTTGGGTGCGGACTGGTACTGGGTGCTGTTGCGGCTACCTGGGTGCTGTTGAGCTGGACCTTGGAGCCAGAATCCGCATTGTGAGACAGTGTGTGTAATATCATCAGGGTAAAACAAATAGTGTAAAACTTATTTCTGACACCTAAATCAAACAGATGAGATGGACCGGCAATTTGAAGAAGTGCCTTGAATCTTGTCTGTTTTGAATCAAGTGGACAGTTGAATGTACTCTGGAGGTGGATCCAAAGTAGTAGAGTTGTACTGTCGTGAACACTAATAACAGTGATGACCTCTTGTACTATCTTTGTGGTGCAGGTTTAGGTTTGGGCATCTTGGCGAGAAGGGCCTGTATCTCTTTCTTTTCATCGTAACTCCGCCACATTTCGTACAGGTTTGTGATTGCACGAACTATTTCTTGAACCTGGAAACATAATATTAAACTATATTAAAAATATGTAGAACAAATATAATAATAATACATGTTTTAATTATCTTCCCTTGTTTGTTACGTGTAAAGGTAACAATATTGTTACTGGGAGTTCATTTACATATTAAAATTTTATTATATAAATAATTTGGGAGGCAAGTAAGGGTACCGCCGCCCCGGGAAACATTTATTGGATAACCAACACCTCTGCCATAGGTCACCCCAAGTGACTTAGCAGAGGTGTCTGGGTTCATGGGGTGAGGCTTGTCCAGGTCTTGGCGACCGATGCGTCGGCCCACCTGGTGCGTGATGGGCAGGATCGAGAGAGACTGGTTGAGGGAGTATTTTAACCGTTCCAGCCAGAATCTCTCGAACAATCGCCTTGCACCCCAGTTGGAATGGATTCATACCTTCATCACTACTGGACATACTGACCCCCAGATTCCTACCCACCTCTCATACCTATCTCCTTCCCATAACTTCCTCTCCTTAAAAAAATCCTCCACACAGCATCCCCTAAGATGCACAGGCCCTTAGGGAAATTATTTTCCTGTGTGCATTTTTGTTAAATATCAAATAAATTTTAATTTGAAAAGCATAGGTATTACATGCTTAAAATGAAATAACAATTTAATCTTTATCTTTATTAATAAAAATCTTTTCTCTGAGCTTTCTATTCCGCAAAAACATTAAAAACGTAATCAAAGTTTAAAGATCGGGCCGCGTATTGCCTTTTCCGTGTTCAATACAAGGCAACCATGCCTCGAAATCAACATGGGTTTGTAACGCCATTTCTCCTAGAAATTTCTCAAACTAGACGTGGGCAAAATTATTCAAACTAGACAAAGACGTAAAGACTAGACAGAAACGCAAAGACTAGACAGAAACGTAGAAATTTCTCAAACTAGACGTGGGCAGAATGATTCCCAGGAGTGAATCGATTCAGTCTGATACCCATGGCCTTTTGAATTGATTCCTTTTATTCATTTCTTTAATTCAATTAAATCCCAAAAAAAATAAATTAAATGAATGGGGAGGCTAACACCGCACAGGAGACCGGGAGGCCACGGATTACCGCAAAAGAGGAGATTGATAGGCTACTAAGCACCGCACAAAGAGGAGACCGATTATTCTATTTCATTATCTCGCAGGCTAAAACCTATAGATTAATGTGTTTGTCTCTTTTTAGTGTCGCTTTTTCGTTTCATCGAATTTCAAATCACAATGAGTGGGGAGGCTACGAAGCACCGCACAAAGCGGAGAATAATAGGCTACGAAACACCACACAAAGAGGAGACCAATTATTCTATCTCATTATCTCGCAGGCTAAATCCTATAAATGTAAGTGTTTGTCTTTTTTCAGTGTCATAATTTTTCTTATGTAAAATGTATTTATTGTTAGTAATTATATCTCAAAATTATACAGGATTTCGTTTCACCCTTAAAATTTTATTAATTTTATTTTATTTATTAAACTTATAATTGTTCCACTTCACGTGATCTAATATAAACATACATTTTAACATTAAGATGAGTATTTTATGACAGCTAACCACAGCTAATTGACCTTATAATCAGGGGCGTAGCTACCGCCGTATCAGCCGTATCAATGATACGGGGCCCCCGGGCTACAGAGGCCTTTTGTTTATTTTGTGAGAAATCTTTATCCTTCATTTGGGCCCCCCAACTAATTTTGATACAGGGCCCCTCCAAGGCAAGCTACCCCACTGCTTATAATATCTGCAAATTTACATATTATATCTACCCAAGATCTACGTCTAAAAGTAGGTAGGTACTTGTATTCCGATATCTTTCGTACGTACCAAAAAACCAACCGATAAGCATCATTTTAGCTTCTCACTTTTCTAGCTGATGTTCGGATTCAAAGTCGAAAGTTTTCGACTAACTGTGTAATGAAATTGACGGCTTGGCGCGCGGGGGAATGAATGAACCGCACAGACGGATTAAGGGCTGGCATTGAGGAATGAATTAGTAACTTTTGACTAGTGTTTTGTGTCTTACGTCGCAGTGACTTGATTTACTCGCGAGCTGCGGACCTAGGACTGGGATGCGTTTGGGACAGATCTGAGATTGACGATGACGTCTGACGTCATTTCTGGGTCTGAGATTTACAAAAGACGATGACGTCACAAGTGAAAAAGACTTGTTTTAATTCCTGAATAAAGCGCTTCGGACAATCTCGAATCCGACAGACTAGATACCTGGGACGCGGACATTGAACACGGACCTGGGACGGCGGGGACCTTAGGACAATCTCAGGACAAATGATTAATTCCTTGCGTGAAAGAGATGCTCGGGCAACTCGGTTGAATCGCGGCCGCGTTTTGGGACATGGATTTTGATGATGTTCGGGTGTTTTTAGAATGGCGGCGCGGCGGTAGCGGGATACAATCGTAATAGGCGAGTCGTTCACAATACCGTCCGTCGACCATTTCGCGGCGCGCCGCCCGTTTAATAATATTTAAATATCTATGAAACAATATAATATTTAAATCGTTTACGGAACACATTATTCATTGAAATAATTTAACAGTAAAATAAATGGAAATTAAAAATGTATGGTATCGTTAAAAATCGTAGGATGCAAGGCCAAAGGTAAGGAATGAAGAATCAATTCCTTTTGAAATTGAGAATTAGATCTAGTGTGTCACAAGATTGAATTTATTCATTTAATTAGGTCATTCAATTTTGCCCACGTCTAGTTTGTAACGCCAATCCCTTCCCAAACCCGTGTTCAGTACGAGGAATGCATCCTCCAAACGTGATTATGACATAAAAAAGGAAGTGTGTGCATACACGCACAATATAATGGATGGGCAATAAAACTCAAAAAGCCTTACTAATAAAATAAAAAATAAAAAACACTTTAAAATATAATACAAGTATTTTATATCATATTTATTAAATATTTTTTTTATTATTATTCATTTTTTGGTAAAAGTGAATTTAGTCCACCTCACGGATAATACGGAACGTTCGTGTTGTCGAAGTTCAATGCGTGGAAAATACGGAATATTCCTTTTATTACATTAGTCGGAAGTACCAATGTTATAAAATAAATTCATATCAAAATAAAAACATATAAGTACCTACATTGAATTATTGGGTTGAGGTTCAAACTACGAAATCTGCATGACATCATAATATAGATAATACATCCCAGGTTTTGAATGGTTTGTTTGGTAAAGCAGGATTTGCGTAGCGGGTATGTGTAATTTATTCTAATACATTTCTTTCCATGTTCTGCTTTTATAGATACAGGTACAAACTTGTCTATAGTGCATTCACTTAATATCATGAATAAAATATTGTTTTATATGGCAATAATATTTATTATGTTTCATGCACCGCCGAGAACGCGTGCCTCGTACTGAACACGGGTTTGGGAAGGGAATTGGCGTTACAAACCCGTGCCCAGTAGGATGCCGCTTGCCTTCTACTGGATACGGGTTTGGAGGAGAAATGGCGTTACAAACCCATGTTGATTTCGAGGCATTCTTAAAGTATTCACTAATTTTAGGTAACTTTTTATTTTTTTCTTCAGACTCCCTCTTCCTTTTTCGTTTTTCGCTCCCACTTAGATATTTTCTAGAACTAGACATGTTAATATCTAACTTTCACAATTAACTCTTCCTCTAATTGCAGGTTCAATAAAACAAAAGATACGAAAAATCAAAGATACAAACAACCAATTGTCATAACAATCAAACGAAGAATGCGTTGTAGAGCCCTCCGTACTTAAAAAATTCGTCGCTAGTCCGCCAGCGCCACGAAAAAAGTACTTTCATGCTTAATAAAATGCGGGAATACTCCGAGTGTCACTAGCTTGCCCGCGCCATCAAAGTACCGTGACCAAAAATTAAGAAACTAATAGATGCGTTCTAATATTGATCGACATCCTTTTCTTATAATTTAAATAAATAAAATTAAATTTTTGGGTTTAAATCTTAACAATTTATTTGAATTTGTATATGGTCTTTAGTTGTGTCTAACTTGAATTGATTTTATGTACCTGTACAAAATTAATCATTTTTACTAAATTTTGTTCAAAATATTAGGTTACTTCTGAGATCGCAGCCTCTCGGGCCGGGGCCCGTGGCATTTTGCCAGCCCTGCCACCCTATAGTTACGCCACTGGTTTTAGTGCTATGTTTATTTTTGCATATAGATAAAAAGCATGGTGTTCAATAAAAATGCAATAAATTGGACAAATATCAATCAATTTTAATGATTCTTTTTGCAATTTTACTAATAAAGAATGATATTTTATGCTTCTAATAAAAAAACTACACATTTACAACTTAAAGATATTAAAAAAAAAAAAATGTAAGATTATATAATGTAAGATAATGTAAGATTATAACACTGTTGTGAAGTGACACAATCACTTTTTACAGCGAGCGCATATGGAGTCGGAACTGATGCATTGCGATGTGCAATAATGTCACTTCCGTCGTCACTGCCTCCATTTATCAAAACAAAGGTCTCGTCGTCCGTAGTGTCGCTGTTATTTGATAGATCCCGATCGACTGCAATAGAACTAACTTCCGACATGGTGAAAACTATGAATTCCCTTTAGGGTGTATTAATTTAACAGGATAAGTAATAAATACAGTTATCAAGGCACGCGCCAACTGCAAAATACCGCGCTGAAATTGAACATGCGCTCTCCCGAGGACCGAAAATGCTCGCTGAATACTGCAGTGATTTTTGCTGGATAGCACTATAACAGTTAATAAATTTATAATATGTCTTGTTTTATTTTAGACATTTAAATACTTCAAAGGTCTGTATTAAGTTAATTGTGTTGATCTATAAATTCCACATGGAAAAAGCTTTGGTCATTTATCCAGAGTCCAGAGTTTATTTTCGTCCAGAGCTCGCCGGCCTGAGTTACTGCTATTTTACAGTTAAAATGACATCAATCAAATATCCACTTTGGGATTGAAATTACTTTCATAAATGAATTATTATATTAGTATACTAGGTTAGCAATAGAGAACTCCAATCCAATCCAATTTTTTTTTATTTTTTATGAATACCTTCAAACTTAAATAACTGCACTTTTATTTTTATAGTTAGTTTTAATAGTTAAAATAATTGTCAAAGTTTTAATTTTTAAAACCCCACGAAAAGCACCGTATCTATGGTGGATTGTGTGACTTCTTCACCCACCGATAGTTTATTTATTTTCAAGTTGTCATTTTGAATCAGTGATGTTATGTCTAGGGAAATTTCCCTAGATCTAGGGTAAAATATATTTTTTAGGGAAAAGGGAAATCAGGACAAAATCTAGGGAAATTTCGAACTCTGGCAAATTTTTTATTACATATGACAATATTACTGGTATTATTTATATATTTTTTATATATATATTTTATATATATATATACATCCCGCTATCATTGCTGCGTCTTCTAATGGTCCACTTTCATTCAATCCTGCGTCCGACCGTCATTCTGCGTCCGGTATACGGACGCAGGATTGAACACATGTAATTTCAAGTTTTCCCCACTCCTGTACCCTCATACAGTCCAAAAACGAAAATAAGCCAGACGCGGTATTGGTACCCAAATCAACTGAAATATGCTATTTTAGTTCAGTGCTTTGTCACCGAGCGGCGAGCCGCGGCGCTGCAGTAGACGAGCATATATTTTTAGCAAAATATACGTTACATTGACTCGCGTATCGCAGCTCCTACATTTGGCAACGTCGCTTTTCAATAGCGTTTCTTCTGATACAGATCAATCATGGTAAAAGTATCACACATTGCAATTAAGATAAGAAAAAACAAGATTTCATTTAAATCCAGCCTGTCATTATGTTATTATTGTACAGCAAATATATCGGCGACTTTATTTTTTTATATGACTATTTTTAAACAAACGTTAGTTATTTTCTTATCCACGATTATAAATTCCTATAATGCGTTATCGTGTGCCACGCCACTCTTTTATTATTAAACAAGATAAAATCAATGCGCTTAATATAATAGTAATTTGAAAACTTACTTAGGGAACGTACCCATACTACGTGACCTCTTCGGGGGGGAGGGGGGGGGTCTTCAAAAGACAATGAGCGGCGGTTTGCTTAGGATTTTGGTCACCGGGGGGGGGGGGGGGGGGGGGTTAAAAATTGCAAAAAATTGGTCACGTAGTATGGGTACGTTCCCTTACTACAAATAACTAAAATAAATATAATTTTTTTTGTTCATATGATGCATGTCATTTTATTTGAGTACACATTTTAAGCTTTCGCTTTACTTTTTTCCCCCTTTTCCTTTTAATATGTCATACTTATGTCTGATAATGTTATATTATCGTGAAAACAAGCTTTTGGGTCCGTGTCGTTAGGAGGATTTAGCATATAGTTTTGTTAAAAGGTTCGAAAAAGAACCTTAAATTGTTTCTCCCGTGAACGAAAATGCTTAGTTAATTCGAAAAGTTATCTAGCGTCCTTCATGATAGACTTGATAAGAATTTATGTTATTCTTATTTAATTTATATTTCATTAAAAAATACAATATTTATAGATATTAAAAAAATCTTTATATGCAGTTCACACGGTAGTAGTGAAACCTTCAGAAAACTTAACTTCCAGAGAAAGAGAATGAGACGAAATCCTATAGATATAGGTATGTGTTCCGTCTCTTTTTTTTATACATGAGCTCCACACAGGAGGCCCTGATGAAAATAATTTCCTTCAGGGCCTATTTCATCTTTGAAGTGTCGCTCATAGAGTTTCGTTTCATAGAATTTCAAATCACAACGGTGCTAAATAGCGATGAGGACCAATGGACAAGTACATGACACGAGTTGAGAAATAATATTAAACACTTACACAATATAAAATAAATAGAGATTCTTACATAAAAAAAAACACCCTTCACACACATACTTGACGAAAGCGGTGTTCCATCCGAATTGCACATTGATCATAAAAAGATAAAGCCAAAAATCAGTTTTGCTACATGTTTCTTAACCTAGTAGTCGAGAGCAAAACCACCTCCGGTGTAAGACCACCATTCAGAATTGAAAAGTTGCTTGAAATGGCTTTAGCCGTGTTTGGTGACTAGATCTGAATAGCCAGGTATTTCCCTGCCTTCCTCTTCCCCATCTCCTTCCCTTCCCCACTTACCTTCAGCCTCACAACATACCGCAATTGAGGATGCCATAGTCTCGCTGGCTGGTTATTGGGAGCAGTTGGAATTTTTGTGCAGTATTCGTGCAAACAAAAATCTGCTTTTAAAATAATTTTTGTACGTCGTTCTATGTTATAAGCTCAACTTCAACCCATTAACCCGGGCACCCCTGCTAAGTCACCAAACATAGCGAACCACTTGGGATGACCTATGGCAGAGGTGTTTGTTATCCTACAAATGGTTCCCGGGACGGCGGTACCCACACTTGCCTCCCAAATTAAATTAATTATAATTTTGTTATAAGATTCGCAAAAGACATAATATTTCTACTGATAATTTTGTTGTAGTAATAATTACCAAATCTGCCAAAGCTGTAAGTAATTCGAAAACAATGACTTTCTTCCTACTCACAATTCCATTGTTAATGTGATGATTCACGTGATGCTGCATTCCGGGTTATTTCTAATGATAAGAACGAAATTGTGTTAACTAGAAGTACTATTTTTACAAGTTCTCATACTAAACCGAAAAGGTTCAGGTGCACTTCAGAGACTAATAGAGAAAAACTACTATGAATTGGCTATTGGCGATTTTAACCAACTGAAAAATATTGGTACATTTTTTTTAACGTGAAGTGCGTAATCATAGGGTAAAAGCCCCGGTTCCATTTAGTTTAGACGTGCATCAAAATCTAGAGACAGGAACTAACGACCTCGGTGATCGAGGGCTAAAGCTTTCTATTAGCAATCTGGAGGTCATGCGTTCACATCCCGACGTGCGCTAGTAACATTTTATTTGATTAATATGTGATTATTACAAAATTTATTATTTAAATAGTTAAGTTTAAGTAGTTATACTTGTGGCTCCTTCTAGAGAAGATGATAATTTCAGTTTCGTCCTGGTGCAAGACCACCATTCAACCATCTGGAGCCAGTGAGTCTACGGCATCCCCAATTGGGGTATCTTGCGGGATTGAAGGTAGTGGGGATGAGAAGGAGATGGAAAAGAGGAGGGTGGGGAAAAACCTGGTTATATAAATCTTGTCACCAATCACGGTTAAAGCCATTTCAAGCAACGTTTCAATTCTGAATACACCGGGGGGCGTATTTCCAAAACCTATACCGGTTCAGTCGCGGTAGCGACAATTTACATTTTAAATGTACCTCTATATTGGTTATTTTTTATCACATTGCAAAAACAAAAATTGTTCTAAAATCTAGATAAAATAATCTTTCTGATGTGTACATTAGAAATTAATAATTTTATTTCTGAATATTTAAATTTTAATATTATTCCCATATATTGTAAATACACCTCTATATTGATAATTTTTTATCACTTTGCAAAAACAAAAATTGTTCTAAAATCTAGATAGAATTATCTTTCCAATGTGTAAATAAGCAATTAATAATTTTATTTCTAAATATTTAAATTTTGATATTGAAAATGTAAAGCGACTGAACCGGTATAGGTTTTGGAAACGCCACCGCGGGTCTTACAGCGGGGATTTCAATTCTATTTTCTTTTAAAAAAAAAAAGAAAGACAAACATTCCCGGGCTACGGAATAACCCATCAATGTTTGAAAATCTCCTACTACCACCACACTAAGCAGAAATTGTTGCTTGTGTCGTGATGGAGGACTTAGCCAGCCGAGGAATTGAACATGCGTCGCCCGGGTGGGACCCGAACGAGATGCCGACTCATCCACTGACTGATTAATTCTGAATGGTGATCGTACACCTGGGCAATACTGAGAGCATTTTACACTCTGAAACGTGCCGCAAATATACCTTATTTTATTTTAAATGATAAAATTGTGAAATAATACAGATTAATCAAATAAAAAAACTAGCTAATGCAAAGATATTGAAATATAATTTGTAGATGTGCTATCTGCTGTTTTTACTATGTGGGTCTGCGCTTCCGGGTGTCGCCGATATTGTTTACCAATTAACAAATAAACTAAAAGAACAAATAATTAACGAATAAACTAAACGAACGTTAAACTAAATGAACGAATTCTTTCCTTATTTAAAATATATTGGTAACCCATATTAATGCACATTTTCAAAAAATCAACGAAATGACAAAAAATTCTTTTTGTATGAAAACTACGCTAATTAGCGCGTAGTCCGGCGACAGTTGCGCGGACACCATAGCATATCTCTTCTGTATTTGAATATCTTTGAGCTAATGAAAAAAATTTTTAGCTCACTTGGCGATTTGAACCCATGACCTCCTGATTGCAATTCGAGAGCCTTACACCTCGACCACGGATACCACGAGGCAGAACACGACGATTTTAACAGCAGGTGTGGTCGATATGTAGGTATCCGCTGTCGTTGGGAGATGCTGCACTTTTATCAAAAATGTCGATTAAAATTGTTATCTTTTTAACGGCAACAAACGATCATTAAAGTAATGGCAATATTCTAGAAGAAATAATTAATGAATGAATCTCTTGTTACGTAACAGGCACCTAATCCATTATCGAGGTCTATGAACTATGAACCACATGTCAAGTGTTTGCATGTGATGTGTTTGTTTATAATACTTATAATACAAACAAATCTTTCGTTTAGTGGGTCAAGTTCGTGAACCAGTACACTAATTGTACCCCGTATAAAGTCTAATAAATGAATCCCGGGGCGGCGGTACTCATACCCGCCACCCAAAATGTCTGTACTAAAACTGCGTTAACATGCGTGTAACACGAACGACACGAACCACAAATTGTGGGAAAGGATTGAAACAACAGCAAACGGCGCGAAACGCCACTTGCAGATATTTCATTCCTTTCCTAAAATTCATGGTTCGTTTCGCGTTGTTACATACATTTATGATTTCATACTTGTAGGTGCTAGATACCTAATATATTAAATATTGTATTAAAAGTATTTTTGAAGTGAAAACATCTTTAGCATTGTTGTAATTTGAAACTCGATGAAACGAAAAATAGCGACACCAAAAAGAGACAAACACAAACATCTATAGGATTTATCATGTAAGAGAATAAGACAGTGTAATCGGTTTCTTCTTTGTGTGTTGCTTCGTAGCCTTTCGGTCTCCTATTTGTGCGTGCGCCGTAGCCTCCTCACTCTTGTCTTCTGAAGGTGAAGACAAGAGTGCGGAAGAAGTGAATCGCATACTTCTGACTTTGTTTTTAATTTTTAGATAATATTTTTTATTTTGTTGCATTATTTTAAAAATATTAAAAATACTAATTTCGGTGGTGTGTCTATATCTGTATCTGTTAACTCTAGAAAAATTGCATCCACCGGTTCATCAATAACTGATACAAAACCATTTGTAGAATGCATTTTGTATGTTTTTTACATTAATGTTGTACCAAATTACCTCATGGAACCTCTTATTCAATTAAAATTTCCATGTATTTTGGCTCACCTTTAATGCATTTTAAAATTTTATAAGTTTTTTAAAGAACTTTTAGGAAGAATTAATTATGGCATTCGAGATGCGATAGATGATACTTAAAATAAGATGGATGGACAGGGTTGCGAATGAAGATGTTATGGTTCGGATGCATAAAGAAAAAAAAGTTATAAAAATCCGAAAATTTCAATATTTTAGATATGTGATGAGATATCCAGAGAAGTATGAGATCTTGCATCTCATAATGCGGGGAAAGATTGCCGAAAGTCGGGGCCCTGGAAGAAGGAGGACCTCGGGATTAAAAAACCTGAGACAGTGGTTTAGCCAGTCTACCGTAGAGCTGTTCCGGGCCACAGTAAACAAAGTCCGCATTGACAACATGATAGCCAACGTCTGTTGAACGGACAGGGCACAAGAAGAAGTTTTATGTATTTAAAAACAAATATTTGGGTACAAACATTTATATATTTCTTTATCTTTATAGTAATTCTAATTTTATTTTATACATATAAGTAATTCAATTTTGTTTATCTAGTTATTTTGAATGCCGACTAACAAGATTTATTAAAAAGCTAAGAACTATTGCTACCCATCTCAGGACAGACGTCGTCTAGTGAGTCGGATAAAGTACATACATCTATGTATATAAATGTTCAATAAAAAAAAATATCAGTAAAACAAAGACGAAAAAAGACTATGCACGCCAAATTGACTTTTACGCTTCAATTATTTTTGTGTTTTCTACAATTAGGTATTAAATGGCAAAAAATATAAGAAATGAGTGACTTATTGTTCCGAAGTCTACGGTTTCCTTAAAATTAATAAGTTACATAATATTTCTACTGAAAATCGTGTTGTTGTAATAATTACCCACTTATATTCAGAGTTAATTCTTTAAAACTAACATGAACAGACTTTATTTTATTTATTTTTGTTCTTGCTTATTCATCAATGGATTTTATGAGAAAACCACACCGAACTCCACTACCATGATACTAATGTCGTAATGTGGTAATCACTGTCGCGATGCGGAGTTGATTAGATTCCGCAACGTCTGGGCCAGTCATATTGGCGCCTTCATATTCTATTAATACCTTTAAAGTCGTTTAACCAAAAACTTGAAAGAATAAATGGCAACGTTGCAAGACGTCGGTTTGTCGTCAACATGAAAATAAATATATAATTGGACGCTGCATTGTGTACTAAATGAAAGAAAGAATATGCAGGACGCCTCACTACATTAAATATGAAAGGAGTTCAGATTGGTGAGACGTTAAAGGGCGTTTTTTTCGTTTTGTATATTTTTAAATTAAAGTTTTTCAAAAATTTAAATACCTAGCAACAATCAAATTAGTTAAAACTATAAAAAATCGAGTCCTTCAGATAGACGCAGTAATGTCGATCCGATGAAAGGACGCAGAAATGATAGCGGGATGTATATATATATATTTATATACGTATATATTTTTTGAAATTCCTATGAATCTTAATTATTGCTCATGTACTTACATGCAATGTTATTTTTAACACTGACAACTCAAAATGATATTATGTATCTAAAAAGATAAATGGGACCTCTGAAAAAAAAAAAAAAATTTTAAGTTTCATTTTATCGGTGATTGCGGTTGATTTTTATTGTGCAAAGTGTTATAAATTATTATTTCACATAGCAAAAAGTGTTTTATTTGGAAAAGCACAGTATTATAAGTACATTTACCAAATTCCGATATCTTCCCAATTAATTAATCATATTAATTAACATATAACAGGATTAGTGTTACACAATCAGGTGGCTACTTAGGTAATTGCGTAAATGTGAAATTCTAGGGAAATTTCACTTCGAAATCTAGGGAAATAATTTTTTTGGGCAGAACATCCCTGTTTGAATGAAGAATCCAGAAGAATTTTAACCCGTTTAATCACAGGAGACCCAAGTTGTCCCAAAACATCATATGCCGTTATAATAACCGGAGACCCAGATTGTCCCAGAGCGAACGTGCATTATTGAAAGTTAGATATCTCTCTTCCTGTCATGCGAATATTTGTGATTTCTTTTATGTTAGAAATGGAAAGAAATAATGCTTCTCATTGTCTTAGAATTATTTGAGCTAGGTTGTTCAGATATTTTACAAACCAAATCAAAAGCGACGGGTAAATTTTGCGCCTATTTGTGACGTAACCCACATTTAATTTTAAAATAAAATTGTATGAAAGTGATAAAAAGTGAGGTGACAGTTTTATTACAAATTTTGTTTAGAAAAGGAATCTGAATTTAAAATTTGAAGTTTATTCTATTTTAATTACTTTAATTCAAATATTCGCAGGTATGCATTTTTTTGCCAATTTACATTTCCAAAAATATTGATTTCTAATAAACATATCGGAAAGAGTATTTTATCTAAATTTTAGAACAATTTTTATTTTTGCAAAAGCGTTAAAAAAAACCCAATAAATAGGAACATTTAAAATGCACGGGAAGAAACAGGAATTTCGCGCGCAAACCTTGACAGGCAAAAGTTGACAGAAAATTATTTTCTTATTATTCGAAGGGTTAATGGCGGAATGCTTTGAGATGATTTTTAGGTGTTAGGTGTGTTTTTTATTCAAGATTAACTGCTTTTAATATAGAAAAACATTGGTAAAATGCCCACATTTCACCGGTACTGTTATTGTATTTTAACAAAGTGCAATATAAAAACAATAAATCATCTTTTTCATTGCAAATACAAGTTAGTGACATCGTAAGCCTCGAATTTTGTGTTCAGGCGTGACTGTACATTGTTTTATGTATAACACATACATAAACACTGGTATTTATAATATACTGATCATGACGATTGTGTGATAACTTGTATAAAAAGCCCTTGATACTAAAAAAAATTCGAAAATACGACCGATGTATCGTAAACCAAATGTCAAATATGACCTATTTATGACTATGCTTAACCTCAAATATAGCCCTTTTACGTCATAATTTTAATTGTTGAGAGCCTAAATATTGTTTTCAATAAACACAATAACTATTATTTATCTAAATCTCTTTAACAGTATGAAAATAACCAAAAAACACGAAATGTTGAATGGCGTGCGTGTCTTACGTGGCTTAAGAGCTTAGCAGGACAATCGGTTTTATCAAAATTTGCTAAAATAGTTTAATTGTTTGTCGCTTGTGTCGCTCTCATCACTTTTTAACTCAATTCTATCAAAATTTATTGTAAATGGTTACTAAAAATGGATTTGATAATAGTATCCGCTCGTAAAAATCCGAAGTTACATGATCATTCCCGATCACAAATTAAATATTGGCATATTATATCTTGGCCGGTCGTTTTGAACGTTGGATTTCTATTTTTCCCCATAACGTGGGAAAATTTCCCTTAAGATTCCCTATTTCGAAGAAAATTATTTAAAGAAATATTATTTGAACAACTTTTTAAAAACTGTCAGAAATTCACTATGCAACTGGTATGATTTTAGAAGCAAATCGTGAGTTGTTTATTGGTTTAACACTTCAATCTATTTATACATTTTTTATTTAAAAAATATAAACTACAAAAAGTTATAGAAGTTCTATAAAAATCTGTATCTTCTAAATATGAAAAATATTTGTGACATATTGATTTCTTTTACATGTGAATCGATATTCCCAAATTTTACAAGTAAACTAAATTTTCCATAAATACGGGATTTTTTTCGGCTAACTGTCAACACCCAAGAAGAACACCTGCATTGTGACAACAAGTCTTCGCGATGGATGTCTGCGCCCGCCAGTTGAATAATCCCCAGGGCGTCACAACACACGGAAATATAAAACACCATTGAAAAATTTATTTGTTTATTTAAAAGTTTAGGTTTTTACATTAAGTAGTCGTTATGTATTATTAACATTGTTATTATTTCCTATGAAATAAAGGTATTCTCCTGTGAAAGCTGATGTATAATAATGACTTATTATATCACACTGTCATCATCACTATCATCCTAAGGAATGCTGTGTGGAGGGTTTTTTAAGGATTTTTAAAAGTTTTTTTAAAATATGGAGACGAAGTTCTAATAAGGAGTTCTGGGAAGGAAATAGGTATTAGGGATTGGTAGGAATCTGGGGGTCAGTGTATCGAACCAGGCGTAACAAACGTATGAATCCATCTCAGTGCAAGGCGATAGGTCGAGATATTCACAGTATGGAAGATCTTACGTATGTATCTAGGGATACGTACATATCTAGGGTGTACGAAGAATGAGTTAATAATGAATGTAAGTAAAGTCTAAAGCCATGGTATTTGAAAGAGAGAATATGAAAACAATGTGCAACATAGTTGTGATGAAAACTTGGAGCAATTGGATGAGTTTGTGTATTTGGGAAGTATGTTTACGAGAGATGGGAAGGCTGATAGAGATATTGAAAGAGGGGTGAATGCAGGTAACTCTATTAATGGAGTACTGGTACCTGATGTATGGCAGTGAGTCATGAAACTGGCAGAGAAAGGATGAGAGTAGACTGAATGCTGTAGAATGAGATCCCTGAGATGTATGGCGTATGTGTGGTAAAACCATGTAGGATCGTGTGAGAAACATGGAGATCCGCAAAGAATGCAAGGCTGATGTAAGTGTAATGAGTAAGAAGAAGAAAGGAACGCTCCGATGGTTTGGGCATGTAGAGCAAATGAACGAGAAAAATAGTGTAAGGAGAATATACAACTGCAAATGTGAATGGTAGAAGTCGTGGACGTCCAAGAAAGACATGGCATGACTAAATGAATCAGATACTTTAGTCGGACCATATCAAGAGTCAGAATAATAGAAAAGCATGTATGAGACGATGTATGAATGTGAACGAGGCAAGGAGTGTGTGCCAAGACCGAATTGTTTGGCGGTCCGTCCTCTCTGCCTACCCCTGCGGAGAAACGGCGTGATGGTTTGTTAGTTAAATTATGAATAATAATAATTAACCATTTATTTGGACAGCCCTATTTCGTGTGTAACTTGACACTCGCTTTTGAAAAATAAAATAATATTATGACGGATGATATACATGCCTTCTTCGAAAAAGTAAGACAACACGGAAATTTATTTCTTGTAAAAGCACTGATGGGCTTTTACAAAATGTTTAATTTTTACATGGTTTTACTGCCAGATACAGAGATATCTCAACTATTTAATAATAATAATTGGACGATTTGTATAATGCCGTATTAGTGAAAAATCACCCCTAGGGCGCAGTTTCACTTGATCGTGCCATTCTCCCCCCGACTTCTTCTACCATACCTACACATTCACCTCATTCCTTCTCCTTACACTATTTTCTTCATTCATCTGCTCTGTAATGCATTCGTAATTAAATAAACTAAGTAAAAATGGTCAAAACGAATAAAACTTCCGAATAATAAAAGCTAATTGAAAATAATTCAAATTTCATTTATTACTGTTTACAAGTACCTAATGGCAGTTTTGCCTACCAAAGTCATCGCCAAATCAACAATTGTTGCCGGTACGCATATAATTAAAATCATTAAAAATATCTAGCAGAACTTAATAAACAGTAATTGATTTCAATAATAACATTAAAAATATTTTTCGAAAGCCCACATATAAAAATAAACATAAAAGCAGTTAAAAATTGATTCGTAAAACCGAGTGATCACTGTATTCATATTTGGGCCTAAAAACAAGGCAATATGTAAGAAGGTACAAGTATATGACAGTCAATCCTTGCCACAATCGTTTTAAAATATATCTTTTTGACACACTTCATTCACTTTCCCCGTACAAATTCAGTGGTCGAATTTCTTCCCTCCAGAGTATACGTATTCTATACAAAAACCAACACATGCAAATATTCTTCATACTACTTTACAGAACAGAGCGTTAGGAGACAACCTCTCGTGGCGACTGACTTTCGCGTAATGAATAGAAGTTGAAAATGGGATCGCATTTATCTGTTTTGGGTACAGATAAAAATGGAATATTACACAATAAATCACAAAATTAATTTTATTTATTTGTCAGTTTTTGTAGTTTAAATATTGTTTTCATACACATTATTTTTATTTTTTTCAAATAATTGTTTTTTAATACATAAAATCGATTTCAAAGTACATCGATTTACGTAGTTTTTAAAAATAATTTTACATCATTATTTGCGCATTTTATAAAAAAATATAAATGTAGGGGTATAGGTTGATATGTTTCCTATAAAAATATATTTTTCAATATTTTTTTTCTTTTCGTATATGACGACAGATGGAAAACAATCAGTGGTACATTAACGATTTTTTGAAAACTGATCTTTTATAAACAGTTATAAAGTAAGAAAAAATATTTTTTTAAATATTTAATATTAACTCGGGGCATCGAAAATGCATGTATCTAAAAAAAAATAATAACATATTTTTTTTTTGAGGTGCTGTTATCGACACAGATGACTTCGAAAATATGCAAAAATACGAAAAAAAACATTAAATATTGAAAAATCCCTCGCGGGCTCTTAAGGCGTAAGATTTCAAATGTCAATACATCTTATACACTTCGGTGAATTGGTTAGCAGGTTAACAGTGACGTCACCGTTAACCATTTCAGTAATGCCAACTTGACGCTGTTTTTTGAGGAGAGGTTTAAAAATGCACTTTTTAATAATTTTTTAAAAACTCTGCGCTTAATATTATGAAATAAAACTTATGTATATATTCAGAATCAGCGTTTATTGGTCTGCATGGACATATTTTTTTAAAGCCATATTTTTCACTGGAGTTCCTTATTGTTCACATTGGTATAGTACACGCCAAACTTTAAGACCGGCCTGAATATGGTACGATTCATACTCACGCATTTACCAACTTTACAATGAGTGTAAGCGAAAAAGAAAGCTGCGTAAAAACATATGTGCAACAGAGAAAGGCGTGGGCGGGAGGGATGGCATGTTTCTGTCCTTAAACTTGCGTACTGCGACTATTTCTGATCAACGCCGGGCCAGACTTAATGTTTGGCTTGTACTATATCAATAACTCAATTTTAGAAAAACAGAAAAATTGAGTAAAAATGTAAATACCTTTTCCATGTCAACTGTGAGTTCAGCAAACCAGCTTTTGTTGTCTCGTTGTAGAATAACACACGCTATATGGAGGCAGCCAATTGCTATCTGGAACAGTTAAATTGTAATTACCCTATTAATTATACTGGTAAAAAAAATAACGTTTTCCACAAGAAAGGGCACAGGAGAATGACGAGGCATACCAAAAATATTACATTATAATTACTCATATTTTTTTCCTTGATCCTTCTTAATGATCATAAATCATTATAATGTTCCACGTCTATATTACTAAATCAAATGTAATATACTTGTACTTGTAAATTTTAATAATAATAATATTATAAAATTTGATTTTGTTAAAATCAGCACCACTACCATTATACCTCTAAAACACGTACAGACAGTGTAAAATGTACGGGGTTCTCTTCATAACATCTGTCAAAAAGTCAAACCAAATGATAAGTTTGCAGAGAACAAACAATAAATCTAGTAAACGTTAAATGACAAATTCAAAAATTCGCCTGAAATCAAAGTGTTGCCATATAAAAAAAGTAAATCAGTGTGGAATTTTACAAAATTAATAGGAACATTTTCGGAGGCGGGACATTTTCATGTAGTGACGTCACGGGCCCAAATAATGGATTTATTTATTTAAAAATAAAAAAACTGTACATTTCTAAAAATTTTTATTAACATTTTCGTAATCTTAGTAAAAAAATCTATCCACACGATTTTTTCCAAGTCGTTATGAAATCCATGCAAGTGGCCTATACTGCTAAAAACAAAGATATTGAAATATAAGTAGATGTGCTATCTGCTGTTTTTACTATGTGGGTCTGCGCTTCCGGGTGTCGCCGATATTGTTTACCAATTAACAAATAAACTAAAAGAACAAATAATTAACGAATAAACCAAACGAACGTTAAACTAAATGAACAAATTCTTTCCTTATTCAAAATATATTGTTAACCAATATTAAGGCACATTTTCAAAAAATCAACGAAATGAACAAATTCTTTTTGTATGAAAACTACGCTAATTAGTACGTAGTCCGGCGACAGTTGCGCGGATACCATAGCATATCTCTTCTGTATTTGAATATCTTTGGCTAAAAATATAATGTTGACAAAATTGTTAATTATTTTATTTTTATTTATAACAATCTTAATATATAAAACAAAGTCGGGTTAGTTACACTATTTATAACTCGAGAATGGCTAGACAGATTTTGATGATCTTTGATTTGTTGGATTTGTCTCCGCCCCGGATAACAGAATAACTAATAAAACGTCGCAAAAATTCACGAAAAAGAAAGTTATGAAGAAAATTCATTTCCTCATACATTTTGTATGGAACGAATTTTCATCTTTTGAAAGAGCTGCAGCAATATTGTGTTAGTATTGGAGTTTGCGTGAATTCCAATAATTCAAAAACGTCAAATGTCAATGCGATTATTGTTTTGCTTTTGTTCTTAAACATATAATGCTGCCTCTCTTTCTTACACACTAAATGTCAACAGTCGAAAATGAGACCAACGGTGAACGTATGTCTGCACCACTCCAGGAAAACAGCCACTTCTTTCCAAAACATTCAAAGCACATTACAATGTGGAGTATTGCAATTCAAAACATTCAAAGCATATTACAATGTGGAGTATTGCAATTCAAAACATTCAAAGCACATTACAAATGTTGTCAAAAAATTTGTCACAAAAGTCAGCGATATGGCGGTTTTTTGGCGTTCAAACTACAAATAAAAAACGACGAAATCACACACTATCAAGTTGGTGAGCTACAATGAGGCGATTTGACGTATATTCTCATTCCCCATTCATGAACGACATCCCATTGTTGTGCATTTGGCGGTGCATCTGGAGAATGGTCAACGAGTTTATTTCATTGCATCAAATGTTGCCAAACGAGCTGAAACATCTCCAGCAACAACATTGACCAGTTTCTTTTCAATTTGCCAATGCGATCTGTTTTCCCGAACGTTGCTCTACTCTGAGTTGCCACGTTATTACACTTGTAACGCTTCGACAACGAGATTTCCACGTCGGAACCACGGCGATGTGGTTACTGATCATCCGGTTGTGCGTTTTACTGATGCTCCTGGTTGCATTTACACAGTTCATCTAAAAAATGACGAATGCTTCTATTTACGGTTGTTGCTGGTGAATGTTCGTGAGCCGACATTGTTTGAATCACAAGTCAATGGTGTAGTGTGCCCAACATTTCGTGTTGGAAGTCGGCAGGTCAATTTGCTTGAAAACGATACTCATTGGGATATGACAATCGCTGAAGCAATTGTTTCTGCATCTCCAATCTGATACGCACATTATTTGCTATCATTATTTCGACATGTTTCCCATCGAATCCACGTGAACTATGGAACAAGTACAAGGATGACATGTCAGAATATATATTTTACATCGAATTCGTTTCAGTTCAGGGAATCCTGATCTCGAGGTGAATGAGGATATACAAAAACAGACTTTGTTTTTGATCGAAGACATTTATTACCTCATGTACGGCAGTTTGTTAGTCAAGTTAGAACGTGAACGTCCTCAAGAATTGGAATGTGAATGTCAATATGATCAAGAAGCATTGAACCAATCAATTCGAACGATTGTACGACTGTTGAACCCTCAACAGAAGGAAGTGTACGATACGTTAATGAAGGCAATTGATGATGGAAATGGTGACTTATTTTTCCTCGATGCGCTCGGTGGAACTGGGAAGACATCTAATGACAACAAAACGAAAAATGTCATATATCACAAGGTGCTTCAATGAAGGGAATCGACCCAAGTGCAACCCATCCAGCAAATAGTTTAACAGAAATTAGTACAATAATGCCACATGAATCATTTCGATTGGTTTATTAATTATTCGCCTTGCTGCCGCGTAAATTACTTTTCTTAATTCATTTTGAGTATTCATTTTAACTAAAAAAATGAAATTAATTCAGTTACTTAATAGGTTAACACAAACAGTTATTGATTGAGGCGGTACGAAGTTTGCCGGGTCAACTAGTATTAATGTAAAATAATAATAGGGGTTAAAAAATGCAAAAAGTTGGTCACGTAGTATGGGTACGTTCCCTAAGGTAAATATTTCCCAAATGAGTCCACGCTCAAAACACACTTTAAAAAATTAAAAAAAATTGTACTAGGTAGATTACAGTTAGTAATAAGTAATTCAGTAACCGGAATTGAAAAATATTGCATTTTAATGGTTTTTGTTATCTTTAAAAATGCGAAATGTCATTTCTCAAGGAACGCCATGTTGTTAATTACGACGGCAAACTTCTCGTGTGATTTTTCGTGTTTATGAAACTGAACAAAATAATGATTAATACGCATTATTTATCTTTTCCGAAGATTGCAATTGGTACTTATTATTATCTAACTGACAGAAAGTGATTTTTATTTTTAAAAGTGCTTATTTCATCGTCGTAATTAACGTGGAGGTCTTTGAAAAATTACATTTTGCATTTTTTAAATTAAAAAAAACCCCATTAAAACGCAAAATTTTTCGATTCCGGTTACTGAATTACTTATTACTAACCGATATCTACCTACTACAATTTAAAAAAAAAATTAAAGTGTGTTTTGAGCGTGGACTCGATAGGGAAATATTTACCTATACTAATGTCAGAAGCTTCAAATAAGATACTTCGTTCATGTTTTTTGGAGCTAATTTCAATTCATTTATTAAATTGGTAATTATTCCCTTGACCGCTGCACTTTTATACACATATTATGGAAATTACTCTTTGTTTCAATAATCACTACAAGAAACAACTATTAACAAGCACGAAATAGGGTTAACTAAGTAATTTATGCGTACTTAGATTGTAATGAAACTCACACAAAAATGGCGACAAAGGAATCGTTTTACAGGCAAATTTTGACTTTTGATTTGAGTAAAAATGGAATTTGGATGCAACTTTTACCATCTAAGTATCTGAATGTAATTAGTTGATTCTTGTAGTAATTTTGAAACATAGTGTAATTTCCAAAATCTGTGCCTAATAAAAGTATTTTGCTAAACAATCCACTAATGCGGTCAGTAGATTGTTTAGCAAAATTATTTGTGATTATCATTCTTTTTAATTCAACGAGTCAAGCAATACGTTGTTTTCTGCCCTTCCTTCTTAAAATAGTTAAACAATAAGTGTAATTGTACTCACTTGATAAGGGGGGTACAGCAAACTAACGTCAGTCCTCAAGGAATCGTTTACAATTCTCCATGCAACCGTCAATAACTGATCTTCTTGTCCGATGTCCTGAACAAACACTAGTAAAGGTCTATACGGCTGGTAAACTATCAGACAACAATCTAAATTCTCCAGAAGGTAAAATTCGCACTCCAATATGTGATTAGTTCGGTAAGGAAACTCCTGCTGCCCGTAGGCATAACCGAATTTATTCTTCACAACGGTCTGGCATGTAGTTATCAGGCGAGAATTAGAAATAACACCAAATTCTTCTACTTTTGATGCTAAGAATATACAAGTGGGAGCCAGCAGAAGCGGGTCGATGCATTTTAAAGAATTCCTGGCGTAAAACCGCTTAAAGTATACTGTGGCGGTGGCTATAACTTGCTGCCGGAGTTTTAATTGCTCTCCGAGAATTTGGATAAGACTAGCGAAGAAATTAAATATCTTTTGGTATTCTTCTTCGGTGAGGAGAGCCAAGTCGTGTTGGCGGTCCCTGATCAAATCTTGTTTATCTAAAATCCATTGCTGATGGTGTGAGCTTTGCCAAAAATTTCCGGCCATCTCACCAAATTGCAGGGTTCAGAAGTGTTTTCTCTGAGAGATTATTCATCAAATCAGTCGATAAAACAATGGGAACGGTTAGTCGATGTTAATTCAGTTTTCAATTTCAAAAGGCCGATCGAATCATGTCCCGTTTTCCCGTTTGACAGTTTGACAGACAGCAAGACGGCTTTATTTTGTAAACCAAGATTCTATGGTTTAGTAATGTTGCCATCTCGCTGTCAAAGTAGTAAAGTACGTATCATCCCAAGGTTCATAGAAAATGGGTTGCATAAATAAACCAGTCATTATGGGTTGTTTCCGCACGATTTTTTTCCGCTACGTGCCGCATTCGAAAAGACGATCACATTCATGGAACTATCATAAAATAAAATATACATAGGGGGCGTATATTAATTACGTGAGCAGTTTTTCTTCCAATCTAGACCCCTCCCCCCCTTGGTGAGATTAATTTGGGCCATTTCGTATATTATTTTCAAGTAACATGAGATTTTGCTGGACCCCCTCCCCCCTATTTTGAGCTCACGTAATTAATGTATGCCCTCATATAAAGCATAATTTAATATTAAATGACTGAAACCAGTGTAGCTCTCACTATTTGTCGCCGGCGATTGGAGGGGATGGAAACGGGGTTAATGGTCAGCGAGCGGGGGAAGGGTTAGCGGTCTACAGATAAGGGCCGAACTTTTAATAGGCTGCACATTATTTTATTAATTTTTTCATAAAAAAGTCAGATTTTTTTTTCATATTTCACGAGCTAAATATAATAGCCCATTACACATTATTTACCGAACGAATTTCTTTTTCTACCAGGGTCTTTTGGAAACCTAATAATAAATCTTATTCATATTATTAAATTAAAGGGCCTTATGAGCGATTCTCAGACCACGAATTTTGGCATCCCGCAGGGAACTGTACTGGGGCCAATTCTTTTTATCATTTATGTCAACGATATGTTTAAACTTAACATCAAATCTAAACTCATTTCATATGCAGACGACACAGCAATTCTAACTGAGGGTTTAACTTGGAATGAAACCCAGAAAACAGCAGAATTAGACTTAAACATCCTAAAAAAATGGTTCGACTCAAACTTGCTGTCACTTAATACGGAAAAAACCTTTGTAATACCGTTCACCATTAATAAACATGCATTCCCTGAAAATTTAAAGATAAGTATACATTCATACAATTGCAATAGAAACACAAATTTATGTAAACCTGACTGCTCTGTACTCACTGTTAAAACTAATATAAAATACCTCGGTGTAATTATAGATAGCAATTTAAAGTGGAAAATACAAATCAATGCAACAGTAGAAAGATTAAGAAAATTAATGTACATTTTTCTTAGAATACGAAACATGTTAAATTTTAATCTATTAAGAACTATCTATTTCTCACTGATCCAATCTGTATTACAATATGGAATTCTTGGTTGGGGTGGTGCATTCAAAACTTCTATCATGCCTTTAGAAATCATCCAAAAATTATTAATAAAAATAATTCTAAAAAAACCATATGACTTCCCCACCATAAGATTATTTCAAGAATTTAAAGTCCTTTCACTCAGTTCCGGATTATCCCTAAGGCAGACTAGGCAACTGCCTAGGGGCCCCGCATCGGCTAGGGGCCCCGCGTCCCGAGAAAAAATGACTTGCTTCAATTAGTGAGCAACGAAGTTCCTCACTAATGAAGCAAGTCATTTTTGATTGATCAAATCTTAAAAAAGGCTTTAAGGATACTGCTAAAAAAAGTTATTTTTTAGAATTCATTTTCTGAAAGATGCATTTGTTAATAATGCACTCACCATTTGAGGAAATTGGTAAAATTGATGGAGATACAGCATTTTATGTGAAACCGTTTTAAACAGTTTGTATGTTGAATTATCCTCAGCAAAACTTTGAAAGCGTTTTTCTCGAAACTACAACCTGGTTTTTCAACCTAGTTGACAACATATTAGACAAACTATATATTTGATTTGCATGCACTATGTCTTAAACAGAAAATCTTAGAAAATCTAGTCACTACGGCACCACTTCTGGATTTTTTTATAAAGGTCTATTTTTTTTATGAAGAATGAAAATTTTCCATAAAGAAATAGAAATAAATAAAATTCGCTGTCCGCCATTATTTTATTTTTTTTAAGATATCAAAATTCGCCTTCGCCATAGACAGTAGATTTTCAAACAGATTTAAGACTTGGTGCATGCAAATCGAATGTGTAGTTTTTTCTTAATATCTTGTCAACCAGATTGCAAAACGAGTTTAAAAAGTTTCGAGAAAAACGCATTCAAAGTTTTGCTGAAGGATAATTCAACATACAAACGGTTTCACATAAAATGCTGTATCTCCGTCAATTTTTCGAATTTCTTTAAAAAATTAGGTGGGAGGAACAAATGCATCTTTCAGAAATGAAATAAATTAAAAAAATTACAAAAGTATTTTTTACAGTGTCCTGGTGCCTTAAGGGGGGGAGGGGGGTAAGGTTTTAAAGGCGAAATAAAGGTATATTGTCATTATTTTTTTTGGGATATGAATAATGTTGGTTTTATTTATTTCATACACACTAAATAACATCTGAAGTATCTTTGAAAAAATTTCAATTAAAAATATCAATAAATAAGTGCGTGAGAGCGAATCTCCGGAGGCACCCCGAAAAAAAATTGTTAAGCGGTGAACTCCATAACGTCACCGGATTATTTGAATGAAACAATCGAAATACGTTTATAAGGAAAAATGTTTTCCTAGAAAATGAAATGATGAACAGAATGAACAGAAATGATGTTTTCCTAGGTAGTCAGAGTTTTTTTTCGATTTCTTTTTTCGACAAAATTTCAAAAGCATCGGTCAAGTCAAGTCAAGATTTTGAGTTTTAATGTTCACTAACTTCAGAAATGTTGTTTGCGAGAAAACCTTACCCCCCCCCCCCTCCCCCTTAAAGCCTTATTAAGGATTTGATCAAGGGAACAAGGAGTACCCTTCAACCCTCCCCCCCCCCCCCACCTAGTCCGCCATTGGTAAAGGGGCCCCGAGACGTGGATTGCCTAGGGGCCCCGACATGTTTAATCCGGCCCTGCTTTCACTACACAATATTTATAAAAAAATTACACTTTTACAAATCCACAAAGATTGTTTCAACAATGATAACTCATTATCTATTTCAAACAGCAAAAGACCAAGTATTCTTGGCTCTATAACTATACCGCGTTGTAATACCACTACAGCCCAACATTTTTATAAATATATTGGAGTCAAGTGGTTTAACCAGTTACCCCTTAACTTAAGATTGGAAATTAATTATAAAAAATTCAAAAGTTCTATAAAAACACTAAATCATTAGCATATTACAATAATTCAATTTAATAATACAATAGAATGTCTCTCGACAATTGACTTTGGAAATCCATTTACTTTTATATTCTTTTCTCTTTTCTCTCTTCCTCTTTCTCTTCTTCTTCTTTTTTATACTGTTTTCTTTTTTTTCTATTCTATTTCATATATCTTGTTTTGAATATGTATATGTATTATATATATGTATATATATATGTACATATATGTATATATATATAAAAATATATATTATAATTCTGAAAAAATATGTTAAATAGTTTTTCACACACGCTGCTCCACCTTTTTTACACGAGCATGCTCTAAAAAAAGGTGAATCACGTTATATAAAAAATGTATCTGAAAAATGTAATGTCATTATTTTATGTACTAAAATAAATAAATTAAAAAAAAAAAAAAAAAAAAAAAAATATGCCAACGGGGTTTTTACATAAAAATAGAGTAATTAAATACTTTGAATTAACACTGTAAACATACGTAAAAAGAGAGTTAAATTAGTAGTAAATAAAATAATATTTTTTTTTTGAAATATGAATTATTTTAGGTTTGTGCGTTATGATTAATAAAAAAATAAAGGTTTGTTGGTTAATTTTAATTATTATAATGAAGTCCAATGATTTGGCCTATTGCCATTCGGCTTTGGCGTGATTCTGTGATGGAAATTAAAATGTATTAATTAAAAAGTATCATGTTATTGTATTTAAGGGATGTTTAAATACTTAAATGTGAAAGATAAGATCGTTTTCCTTCTCAATTGTCTCCACAATCCAATAACTGCTTTCATGCATTTTAACGGCACATTGGACGATTTTCTGTTTCATCAACGTTTTACCAGGAGCTCAATGTGTGACGAGGTGTAACAGCCAATGTCAGCCGTTTCGGTAAAATTACGGGTAAGATTTCGGTAAAATGCCCGTATGGGCATATTTCACTAGCCGTCTCTCTAATATCCATACTCTTATGTATAGCGGGTTCAGACGATTCAATTTTATTGATCAACTTTGAATGTCAAAAATTGTTTGAAAAAACTTGTTCAATTTTGTTGAAACAAGGTTCACACGAGTCAAAAGGCTTTCAAGTGTCGATCAACTAAAAAGTTGATCGATCAAGACGTTGATTCAGACGTCTGAACCAGGGGTGTTACGGATATTCGCACCCGCATCCGCAAATGCGGAACATCCGCATTAATTCAGACATCTGCATCCGCATCCGCATCCGCAGTTGTGAACTCTAATAATTCGATTGTCAAAATTTTGCATAACAAGGGTGTTACAGATATTTGCATCCGCATTATTTCAGACATCTGCATCCGCATCCGAAGATGTGAATGTCTAATAATCCGCATCCGCATCCGCGGATGTCAAAATGTTTGCATCCGCAACAACCCTGGTCTGAACTCGATATTAGATCCCATTAGAACTGGAAAACTGCCAAATCTCATACGATTTCGACGACAACTGAGATAATTGAAAGTTTTCGTCAAAATATAATAATGCCGTCAACTTGTTGTTGTGTTCCAATATTCAATAATAGGGGTGGACATTTGAAGTAGCGGCGTTAGGGTAGGGAGCGGTTGGGCGACCGCCCAGCGCGCCGGACTTAAAGGGGCGGCAGGCGCCCCTTTATATTCCTTCGCTCTTTGAGCCAGGCCTACTTACTCGTAAATTCCCTAAATTTAGAAAAGAAATTGTTATGGTGGTAGCACTAGAACTGGAACGTAGTGTACAATCCCTTCGATCGGATCGCTGCATGCAGTTCATTTTACCGGGAATCCCCAACCATAGAGAAACACATCTATCTCTTTTTAACATTTTATTTAAAAAGAGTTGGCGTTTTTTTGACGAAGTGGAACACATCCAGCTCATTCTTATTCACTTAAAACAGTTATTCCAATTATTTTAAAATCAAACAAACGCAATAATTAGACGTTCCACGCTACGTTGCGATGCTCTTGTTCGTCGCTCTTGGTTCCGACTAGGGAGTGCTATTAGTTTTACCTAAAAAGTTGAAATATAAATAGTATAAAGTGTAAAAGTAGGTATTTATTATTTGATATTTTGATGGATCATTTTATTAGGTAAGTACAAATTTATTTTAACAATCTATACTAAACACTCTCTTCTACTATATTTTTCTCTCTGCTATCTATCGATCTCTACAACATGTGTTTGTATGTTTATACGTTTGGGACGGATTATATCTTTGGAACTAATTATTCTATATTGATGAAATTTTGATACGGAGATAATATAGATCCCGAAGAAATATATCGATTACCTACTTTTTGATGCGGGAAAAATCTCATTTTCACGGGAACGAGAGTATGATCGTGATTTTATCGTCCAAATCTAAGCACTGTCGCGAAACACAAGC
This sequence comes from Limnephilus rhombicus, assembly GCA_929108145.2. Lineage (NCBI taxonomy): Eukaryota > Metazoa > Arthropoda > Insecta > Trichoptera > Limnephilidae > Limnephilus > Limnephilus rhombicus. The sequence goes on along the minus strand of OV815292.1, from coordinate 16,398,168 downwards.
TTGTAAAAGTAAAATATTTCACAAATATTCTGCTGCCATGTCAATGTTACCTACATTTTTTGATCTTCCTTCCCGTGTTTAACGCTATACCAAATATAATGCGTTTTGGTTGTCCTCGCTGGATAGCGTTATAATGAAATTTTATTGTAATCAATTTATTTTTAGAAATGTTTCGACTTACGGAGATTTAATTTATTGCAGATTTTATTGATTACTACTTAACTAATTAGTTCAAAATGTCTGAACACGTTGATCTAATCAAAAGAAATCTGGGTCAAAATATAGAAAAAGAAAAGAAATTTCAAAAACAAAAAAGTTTATGAATATAGAATAATTTATTTTATTTTAATTTATGAATATTTATATATCATAACAAAAAATCGAGACCTGAATGTGGCATCTACATCTGGAATACAAACGAATTCATCGGTAATGTCCCGAATATAGTGGATTCAGCCACTTGGCCACTCATTCGAAATAGCAAAATAATTGATCATATATAAATAACTAGTGGCCCAGTGCAAACTCTCATTGATAATTATCCCAAGAATGATACAGGGCGACATTTCTCTAATTTTAATTTCATAAAATAACTAGCAAACAATGAAACAATTCATTCAAGATAAAAACCTATCTGCGATCGACAATATCTCAATCTAAATTGACAAACTTGGCAACTTTGTCAATCGAAAATGGAATTGCTGAAAACATCGATTTTGATAAAACCTAATCAAAGAATTTTAATAGGTTATCAATTTCGCCGATAGAAAGACTAGAAAAGTGAAATTTTTTTAGTTTTTTTTTTAAATAAATAGTTTGTTTTTTTAATAAATATTATATTATAATATAATATATTATAATAATTCATTATACCCATTGCCTTTTTTCGTATGGAATTGAATTGCAGTTAGGGGGTGCCGTGGAAATCTCGCCCAGGGCGCTGGTAGTGCTAAAATCGGCCCTGGGCATTTGTCACCAAAGATAGATTTGAAGGAGAAATAATGGATTAATTCTATCAAACGTTGATGGGTGCAACCACCTTAAATAAATTATTGTAACCACTCGTCCTTTGCAGACTATAAATCTCATTGTAGGCATTGTAGGGGAGAATCCGAATAACCCAAATCTTTCAAGAAAGGCTGACAAATACAATATTGGATTGAGTCACCGGTCACCGTGTCACCGATACAAATCTGGATTTGTCAGCCTTTCTTGAATGATGTGGGTTTGTTCATGCGTTCATTTTTGTGAGGGAGGTATTGTTAGTAGTAAATCTCTCGCTAGGTGGCGTCGAGACAAATTATGTCTACATTTTTTGGTGAAATACTTTTAACTTGTTAAATATTAATATGTATTAATATAATATTATATTTAATATTATATTTAATTTAATATTTAACAAAAATAAAAATAAAGTTGGTTGTTTTCAGGTGGAAAAATGTAATAATCAGTAATTGTTGAATGAAACACCAGTATATATTGAATTATTTGGCGGGTATTAGATAAGCCGCCATAGCTCAGTGGTCAGAGCATCCGACCGGCAATCAGAAGGACACGGGTTCAAGTCCCGTTGGCGTCATGTATCTTTTCTCGGAAGATTTTTCAATGTGGATGAGTGTTTCAGACGGATAATTATTGCTTATAATAATTAAAAACACTTAAACCCCTCCCCCAAATCCACTCCCCCCATCAACCCCCTGCCCCGATCAACCCCCTCTCCCCCCTCCCCCTCCACCCACCCCTCCCCCCCTCCTTCCCCTCTCCCTCCCCCTCCTTCTCCACCCACCCTCCCCACACCCCATACCCTCCCCACTCCACCTCCCCCACCTTCCTCCACCCCTCCCCCTTCCACTTCCTTCCCTCCCCCTCTCTCCCACCCCACTCCGCCACCTCCACCTTCCCTCTCTCCACTCCACTCCCCCCATCAACCCCCTCCCCCTCTCCCTCCACCCACCCCTACCCCTCCACATTCCCTCTCCCCACACCACTCCCCCCCATCAACCCCCTTCCCCCCCACCCCCTACATCCTTCCCCTTTCCCCTTCCTTCCCTCCTCCTCTCCCTCCCCTAACCCCTCTCCCCACCTTCCTCCCCTTCCCATATCCCCCTCCACCAACATCCTCCCAACACCCTATCCCCCCCTCCCCACTCCCCCCTCTCACCTCTCGCATTCCACACATTCATTCCCGATACATTCAGTTTTCAAACTGCTCGCGTGCCACCTATAATAATTTTTTATACAAATTTCATAATGACAGAACTGAACGGTAGTTTTATACAAACTAACGAACAAAAAAAAGAATTATCCAATTTGGTGCAGTCGTTTGGGTTTACGCGCATACATACATGCGCATACATACATTTTGGTGATTAATTTTTAGAGATAGTTTTTAAGTACGACGCCAACAAAGTACTCTTTTTCGGGTGAATTGCCTAATTAAAAAATAAAAAAAAACATCGTTTCCAAGGCGACAATTGGTTGACGTTTGCAATAAATCGATTTCGTTATTGACAGAAAACGTATGAAAAATAATTTCATAACGCTAGAGATTATTCAAAACGCCAGAGCTTACCAATATATATGGCCTATAGATCTCGCAAATAATGTAGCTTTCTATTAGTGAAAGAATTTTTAAAGTCCATTCGGTAGGTTTTGTGGGAAAGAGTAACAAACATACATCCATACAAACTTTCACCTTTATAATATTATAATGACATTTATACAACGTGTCCGGAAACTCGTAGTACAAGCGGGGAACTGGTGAATCTACATCACGTAGAGAACCCAAAAAACTTATTTTTTTCGTCCTGAGCATTTCGATTTTAATATTATTTTTTTTCTATTTTTCCAATTTTTCGGCGATTAAAGGGTTAAAAAAACTTTTGAGCCCGGTTTACTCTTCGGTGCATTTTATAAGACATTACACAGCTGAAATCAACCCCCTAGTGAACAATTTTTTCAAATTTAACCAAAAAAATCCCAACTTCGGACCCGATTTACTCGAAAACGAAAGCTCAAATCAAAAAAGTTATATAACAAATCGACTCCGAATGTGATGTAGATTTACCAGTTTCCCGCTTGTACTACGAGTTTCCGGACACCGTGTATAATCAAAGATTATAATAATAATAATGGAAAGGATAGGATAGGATAGGATAATAATTGTTACCCCTTGTGCTATGCATAAAAATCTTGTCTTAAACGTTAGTTTAAAAATTAAAAATAATAATTAATAATATTTTTGTTTTTTTGTTAAGAAGTTGCAAAATGAAAAGTCTAAATTTAAAAGTTATTAATAACGTCGCTACGGACAAAATTTCTTTGGGCATTTTCAGGGTAAGAGGGGACTGCGAAAAAGTGTTCCGCACTAGATCGATAAACTTTTTGGAAACTTTGTATACTATCAAGGTGCAAAGTTGTGATGCGCAGTTGGTTAAAGTTGTGATGCGCAGTTGGTTAAAGTTGTGATGCGCAGTTGGTTAAAGTTGTGATGCGCAGTTGGTTAAAGTTGTGATGCGCAGTTGGTTAAAGTTGACCTTTTCTAAAGAAATAATAAATTCCAAGTTACTTTCCGATTTCAAAGTAAATGGACGAGTAATCCAATTACAATTTTAATTTTAAAATGTCGCTCTAGAAAATTACATTTTTAAATTCCGTGAAATTATGAACATGATTTATTCATTTTTTTTCAAAGCATCCACCATTGCCATGTCTCGAAAGATAAACAATTTAATGTTCTGTGAAATTATAAACTTATAGTTTATAATTTCACAGAACATAAACTTATAGTTTATAATTGTTTTTCAATCATTTTGAAACTTGATAACAATGTCAGGTACAAATCTACACACGTCTGTGTGCAGAAATCAGTATCTCTCAGTTTATTTATTTGTTTTTAAATAAAATGGTTACCAACGGATATTTTTAATATTACACCTCAGATTTAAAGCTTTTAAAAAAATATATGTTATTCTTGAAGACAATATCCAGACTTTGCCCGCGCCGAAACGCAAATTATATAAAATTCCCTCGATTCTTTAAACGAGTCGTGTTTTATTAAACATTTTCGCAATTTTCGCATCGATTTTGTCGTTGTAAATGTTAGAGCTCTCCTCTAACATTCGTAATTTCGTATCTCTCCATCTTCTTCTTTTCGGGCCCGGTTGCAGAGCCTTAATGTGGGCCTTCAAACAGGCTACAGCAGGCTGTGCATTATTGATAATACGGAACTCCAGTGAAAAATATTATGGCTTTAAAAAAATATGTTCATATATAGACCAATAAACGCTGATTATGAATATGTAAGTTTTATGTAATAATATTAAACGCAGAGTTTTTAAAAAAATTATTAAAAAGTACATTTTTAATCGGATCGTAAAAATACGCCGTCAAGTTGGCATTACTGAAATGTTTAGTGGTGACGTCACTGTTTCTCGTGTCGTGACGTCACCGTAAAGTCATTGTATGGGAAATGTACGGGAATGTAGGAATGACGCAAGCCATCGTAATAATTTATTAGTTTATTTTCGTACTGTTTATAGAGATTTTGTTGTTGTGTTTATTGAAACATTATGTAGGCCTAAATAATTCAGTATCAAAAATAGAGGTATCTCTATTAGTTTATCTCTTAGAGGGATTCAACACTAACAATGTCTTTCTCGCAAAAATAAAGTTGGTTGTTTTCAGGTGGGAAAAAATATAACAAGCAGTAATTGTTGAATGAAACACTAGTATATTTTGAATTATTTGGCGGGTATTTGATAAGCCCCCATAGCTCAGTGGTCAGAGCATTCGACCGGAAATCGGAAGGACACGGGTTCAAGTCCCGTTGGCGGCAAGTATCTTTTCTCGGAAGATTTTTCAATGTAAATGAGTGTTTCAGGCTGACAATTATTGCTTGTAATATTTTTTGTCTTTAATCTTTTCTGTGCATTTTTAAATATTGCAGTTGATTATGACTTCAAAAAATCATTTTTTGTAATACGTAGGTAATTGATAATACATTTAAAAAAGTATAAATGATAAGATTAGTAAAATAAAAAAGCAGGTGTTTGAGTATTTTCATGTCAATGTTTGTAATGCTCCGGCCCAGAGTTTGACAGTCCGAGTTGCCGCTGAGGGTATATATTTCCTCGGTAATGGCACCTCTTCAGTCGTATCCCAGCAGACAGCCACGATGGCGACCTTCAGCAACATGATTTCTGGTAAGACAACTCCAATCTGCCATTTTACATGACAATATGTCGAGAAAACAAATTCATCGAAAGGTGGTCTTGTGATCGTACCCTTGCAACCGTACAGGGCGGTTTCGATGAGAAAGTTTGATTAGTCTCCGTACCAGCATTTTAAACTGACTCAATATTGACTTTATTTCATTAAAATTAGCTTTAATATAAACCTACATTCAAGTTTGCAACAAAAATGCTCAAACGCGTACATGATAAAATTAAAAAAAAAACTCTTTTTAAAAATATTTTTTGATCTTAAGTATTTACAATTTTTCAATAATGTCGAAGCAAAATAAGTGTAAAAAAATCTGAAATATATTAATTAATCTGTAAATAAATAAGAAACTGAAGTATTTTCGTCACAAAAGAAGTGCGTAGATTTTTTATTTAATGATTTTATTTGAAATAAAATTAAACAAAAAGAAGCTTTCTATAATTTTATGATTTATTTATCTGTATGATTATATGATTTGAAATGTGTGTTGTATAATACAAAATTTTGTTTGAAAATTTAACAAATCCTCATCGAAAATCAATTCATCGAAAACCAACTAACTAACCTAAACTAACCTAACCTAACCTAACTTAACCTATTTAATCAATTTTTAAATATTTTTTATCATCACTCTTAATGACCTTTCTGAGTTGTTTATGAGTTGTCTGGTCACCGTTCCTTAGATATCCCGTTTTTGCAGTATCAGACAATCGGAAATCGAAGAAATAACCTATAAATTTTACACTCACTACAAAACTGACATTTGCTAAACACATTTAACTCAGTTAAACAGACCTTTTTGGGTATTTAATATTAACAGCTATAATCAGCTCTACAAAAAAAAATGTTTTTCGATGAATTGGCGATTCGATGAATTGATCATTCGATGAATTGATTTTCGATGAATTGATTTTCGATGAACTCGTTTTTACTTTCGATGAATTGATTTTCGATGAACTCGTCGGTTACCGTAAGGGCCAGTTTTATGACCATCCGTTCATCACGCTTGATATCATTTTTAACTAATATTTGGTCTACCGCTTGATTTTGCCCTTTTATAAACATTCGCAAGGCTACCGGTCGGTTATGTAGCGGTTGATGCTTTACGCAGTGGCGTAGCTACTAAGGTGTTAGGGGGTGCTGTGCGCCAGGGCCCCTAAGCTCAGGGGGACCCCGGACCCTGACTGAAACTTCTCCCACCTTTGGAATGTAAATAAAATAGATTGCAACACGACTTTAAGGTCCGAGGGGCCGGGGACCGGGGCCCCAAAGCTCAGGGGGCCCCGAAAGGGGGAGGTGGGGTGTGTTTATTACGACCTATTTATATACGAGCCGAGGTTTTTAATAATCACGGTTATTCTCCCAACGAAAATCATGTTTATAAATTCTACTACAAAGTTTATAACTGCTGTCGGAAATAGAGAATGGTATCCATATCTTTTACACCGTGTTTAGAACGCAAGGCAGGTTTTAACTTACAATTGATTCTACGTTAGAGTCTTCAAATAATAGTTACACACGGAACAATCAATTTCTCAGAATTTTGCAAAATTTGGTATGCAACTCAAATATAAAGCTTCACTCGGTACACGATGAATCTGCAACTCGTTATTGAATTTATCGTTGTATTCTGAACACAAAACCGTTTGTATGCGGGGAATTAAAACTACACTCAGAACACGTAAATGGTTTTTCTTTGATTCTGAATAGTATGCAACTAGAATATTATAACTGCACTTCGAATAAGAGAACGTTTTCCTTCGAATTGTGTCAGCAGATGAATCCACAATTGAAATTTATCATCTGAAAATTGGTTTAACCCTTTGAATAATAAAAAAATATATATCTATAAGCTTTTGCCTGTTAAGGTATGCGCACAAATTTCCGGTTCTTCTCATGCATTTTAAATGTTCCTTTTTATTGGTTATTTTTTTAACTCTTTTGCAAAAAACAAAATTGTTCTAAAATCTAGATAAAATAATTTTTCCGACGTGCTTATTAGAACATTTTTGTTTCTAAATATTAAAATTTTGATATTGGAAAAGGAAATTGGCTAAATAATACAAAACTGCGAATTTTCGTTATTTGTTTTTGGGGTGTTATGCCGTGTTGCGGTACCTCCTTCTTTAGCCAACAACATCGTTGCAGTGTCCATCATCGGGGCAGATCCGGCAGATGTGTAATTTTTAGTGGTGAAGTGTGTGCTTATTTACTTCGAAGAGATACCGTGTCGCCAGCTCCACTAACTTTCACCGGTACAAAATAACCGTGATAAGCAGTGGCGTCATTGCCGCGGAACGAAATAGAAAGTTCACTAAATCGTGGTGTTTGTGCTAGCCAGGGGCAAGTCCGTTTGCGAATTGCGACGGAAGTGGCTCCATCTCTTAACTAATTTTAAAAATTAGAAATCATAACGTTAAGAATTTTAGAATTACAATTACAATGGTTAAAGCGAATTTAGTCAATATAAAGGTATAAAAACAAAATAGTTTACCACGAGCTGGAATTACTATATACTAGACATGGTTTTTTGCTTTGGTGTAGCCGTCAATTACCGGATACCAAGAGCTATTGAGCTTAACTCCGTCGTCTCTACTAATATTAAAAGAATTTGATTTAAATATTAAATGCTTTTGGCCGTGAAAATCTTAAAACGTATCACACCTGCGAATATTCGAATTAAAGTTCTTAAAATAGAATAAACTTAAAATTATACAGATTCTCTTTCTTAAAAAAAAAGAAATAAAACTGTCTCTTCACTTTTTATCACATTCATACAATGTTATTTTAAAATGAAATGTGTGGGACAATTTGCGTATCTGGTGATTAGACGGGTTAAATTAAATCTGTATTAAAACTACACTCAGAATATGAAAATGGTTTCTCTTTGATTCTGTCAGCACAAACATGGTCTGCAACTAGAATTTATAACTGCACCTCGAATAAAATAATGGTCTCCTTCGAAATGTAACAGTAGATGAATACACAACTGAAATTCAATCGTTACATTCTCACATTTCTGGTTTTAGTCAAGAGTGAATCTGTTTATGAGTTCCCAGCTTCAATTAGTATTACTCTCATAATATGCGTACAGTTTTCCTACAAATTACGAAATTCGCAGCTTAAAAAATATAATTATTGTGATTTATAATACACAAAAAAGAAAGAGTTGGATTCGTAAACGAAACCACCGTAGAACAATTTCAAATAATTTTTATACACATTTAAAAAATAGCTTACTTTACTAAAATTAATTTTTCTGATTTTTCTTTCTTCATAAATTAAAGCTTGAACAACGAATCAGATAATCAATCATACAATTACATAAAAAAATGTAAATAAAATATTCAAGTCAAGTCACATAGTCATTCATGATCCAGCAATGAATGAAATTTTCTTAGAATTGTCAATCACATCACATCGTCCACGGACCTTTCTCAATCATTCTCACTGTAAATTAGTCAAAGTCATAAGCAATCCAAGCGCAAAACAAAATAGGGGAATTCTTGCAATTCACCACATATGGTGTTGGCAGTCACTACAGTGATCAATATGAAATTATTATGTATTCATTTAAATAAATGGGAATATCACAGAATAAGTACTGAAAAATTCCGTGCTCATTTCAATCGGTCCGAATCGTAGGTGCGACAAAAATATGAAATGAAATGGTTTCAATTAATATTGTTTTGTATTGTGATTAATTTGCAGCTCCTCTTAAAAGTGCCGTCCCCCTCAGCCCCTCCCACGCTACGCCGCTGGTTAGGAGTTAAGTTTTAGAGCAAGCAGATTATCGTTCAACCAATTCTTTACAAAGCCTTTATCGTTTTGAACTATGTCGAACGCTCCTTAATGTTATACAATGTTTGTTTCTGTTCCAGTATTTCTTTGCCTTGTCTTCTTTGTGAGCATTGCGAGCAGTCACCCTTCTGAAAATGATTTGGATAAGATTCTGACCCAAAGCATGAACCACTTTTCTTCGAATTTATTTGAGGTAATGTTATATCGAAACGAGACATCTTAAGGTGATAGCGCTGATGACTACTCTGAATAATTTATTTATTTATTTATTTATTTATTGTTCTTATACGCCCGTAGGGGCTTTTACATAGATTATAAAATAATATTTAAGATATCGAGGATTACACATACATAGAATTTATATCAAACGTTATAAAAGTGAAAAAACTTTTAAGAATATACAAGTAGTTTTTAAAGAAAAAACCACTTGTATATTCTTGCTTAAAACTGTGAAATATTTTAAACAATGTAATATTTAACAATACCATAGAACAAAATATAATATAAAACATTACAATAACACATCAAATCGTTAAATATATTATACCCACGTTACAATAATTTGTAGGATTCCACAAAGTGTTGGTTTAAATTGCATTTTAGAATGTAAAGGGAATCAGCGAATATATCTACAATACCACCAAACTTGTTGCCTAAATCATGCATCCTATTGGTAAGTGAGTGTGATTGATAGTTGGTTGGGTATGTGTTGCAAAAGAATGTTATATTTTGTCTAGTATTCCTTGTCGGTACATGGAGTTTAATACTAGAAACGATGGCAGGGCTGTCAATTAGGTTGTTCATAACTCTGTACAATAAAATTAGGTCTGAAATAATTCTTCTGTCAGACAGCGTAATTAAATTTAGTCGATTCATTAAACTTAAATAATTAATGTTTTCTATTGGAATTTTGAGTTTGAAATTTAAGTACCTAAGAAATTTGTGTTGAACACGTTCTATTTTGTTAGAGTGTACTTTATAGAAAGGGGACCAAATAGGTGAATTATATTCTACTTGACATCTAACTAATGAAATGTAGAGTGTTTTCATGCAATCCATGGAAAATCAAATAGGGAAAATCAGTTAGGGTTCTACAAAGGAAGCCAAGAATCTTTAAAGCCTTATTAGTTATATCATCTATATGTGCTGTGAATGTTAAGTTTGAATCGAATATAACTCCCAAGTCGCGAATTTGTAATACTGGTGTTAATTTAACATTATTTAAATTATATTCATGTAAAATATGAGAATGAGTTCTGGAAAATCGTATTACTTGACATTTCTCAATATTCAAAAATAACATATTTTGTTCGCACCATTTAAAAAATTCATCTAAATTAGCTTGTAAAATTAGGCAATCATATATATTTCGTATTCTTTTAAACAATTTTAGATCATCTGCAAAAAGTAGGACTTGTACATCTTTAAATATGTTTACAATGTCATTAATGAATATTAAGAAGAATATTGGGCCGAGGTGGGACCCTTGCGGGACACCACTTGTGGCCTCGAATACATAGGATTCTATAAAATTAATCCTGACACTAAGCACTCTATTACTGAGGTAACTGATAATCCATGTCAATAAACTTCCTTTGATGCCTAACAGTCGGAGTTTGGATATAAGAATGTGATGTCGAACCTTATCAAATGCTTTACTGAAATCGGTGTATATAGAATCCACTTGTTGTTTCAGACTAAGGGATTCGGATATGTAATTATTATAGATAGTTAAATGCCAATTATGAAATATCTTATGGCAGTAAACTATTATGGAACACCAATTAATATGAAATACCTTAGTGTGGTGAACCATTCTGACTAACTATCTAAACTAAACTAACTAACCATCACGCCGTTTCTCCGCAGGGGTAGGCAGAGAGGACGGACCGCCAAACAACTCGGTCTTGGCACACACTCTTTGCCTCACTCACATTCATACATCGTCTCATACATTCTCTTCTATTATTCTGACTTTTGACATGACCCGACTCAAGTATCTGATTCACTTGATCGTGCCATGTCTTCCTCGGGCGTCCCCGACTTCTTCTACCATTCACATTCGCGTCGTATATTCTTCTTACACTACTTCCTTCGTTCATTCGCTGTACATTACCAAACCATCTGAGGGTCCCTTTCTTAATCTTACTCATTTGATTGAAGTGGACTGTTCTGGAACACTAATTATGAAATAACTCATTGTGGTGAACTATTCTGGAATACCAATTATTATGAAATATCTCGTTGTGGTGAACAATAATTATGGAACACCAATTATTATGGAATATCTGATTGAAGTGAACTGTCTGGAAAACCAATTATGAAATATCTCACTGTGGTGAACCATTCTGGAACACCAATTATTATGAAATATGCTGTATATCTAAAAGCTTCCGAACTTGTTACATAGAGGGCAGTGCTAAGAGCTGTACCGAAAGTCCCCCGAAACCGCAAGATGGCAGTTAGTTTAGTTTGGAGTTTGTGCACCAGGGGGGCCGAGGGCCGGGGTGCAGTTTGCAGGAGCTAACATAAGTCAGATCTATTCCAGCTAGCTTCTAGTTAGAAGAATAATCTGAGTTTTTTTTTTAATTGTCACACGACAACAACAAATTTGCGACCAGGAGCGACTGGGCTAAGTCACAAGGAGTGGCTTGCAATATTTTTTTCCTTCGTGATATTTTTCTGTTCTAGGACACCAGAAGAATATACGTTGTAGGTCTCCATCCCATTTACATTTCGTAATCACAGTTTTGCGTTAGAAATTTAAGGTCGATTGGACAAATATTTCGACCACGAAATACGTCCACAAGGCATTTCTTGTGTTCTTCTATATTCTAGTACTTAGAAAAATGGTGCTCTTGTCAATGCCAATATTGGCGTCAACTTCTAATAATATTGATACTCCTTAATTGATCGACAATCCGATTTATTTTATTTAGCCTCATGTAGAACAAATATTAGAAATTCCTCGTGTATGTGCACAATATAATACAAAATTTCACAGCATTGATATTTTTTAGTAATAACTAATAACTTAAAGAAATATTTATATGGAATGTAGAAATATGAGAGTATGGAATGTATCGGGAGCATCTCCTATCCTTTTCTTATATTCCTCTTCCTCTCCCCTTCCGATAACCCAAAATTAATTATAAGATATTAAAACTTCATTTCCAATCTACTTAAGCATAAGAAAGTTCTGCGACTTGACTTAACTCACTTATATATCTATTATCATTGAATATTATGTAAAAGCTGTTTGTTTCTTACAAATAAATCAATACTTAAGTGGAACGTTCGCGCAGCCCGTTTCGGCCCGTTTCACACAAATCTTAATTTAGGATTATTTTTTATGTTTTTAAATTATTCACAAATAATTGCCCAAGTTGCCTCACGAAACATTCAAATCCTTAATGGACTTTATCTTATAATTTAAAGCAAAAATAAATAAAGTATCTAATATCCGTACTAGATATTTGATATACCCTTTGATTATGAAAATAATTTTTCAGTTTGGTTGGGTATTTTGATCTCAGATCCAAAATTAGGGCAAGAGGAAGAAGATGGAGAGATATGCAATTACGAATGTTAGAGGAGTGCGCTAATATTTAAAGCGATAAAATCGATGCGAAAATTCCGAAAATGTTTAATAAAACACGATTCGTTATAGCAAAAATCTCATAAAAGGTATCTTAAGTATCATTTAAAGAAACATTGTGAATTTTTTATAACTTGTAAAATAACTGAAGCAAACGTGTTTATAATAATTTTCCGATCATACTTTGCGATTTTTTTCTATCGAGGGAATTTCATATAATGTGCGTTTCGGCGTGGAACGCGTCTGGATATTATCTTAAAAAATAACATATATTTTTTTAAGAGCTTCAAAACTTGTAATGTTGAAGGGATATATATGTAAGAAATCGGTAGAAATTCGGGTAGCGGCGGCTTAAGATTTGTATGAAACGGGCCGAAACGAGCCGCGCAAACGTTCCTCTTAAGAATCACAATTGCATAAACATTCGAATTCGATTGTCCTAAAACGTAAAAATATACGCGTTTATATCAATTACATTTAGTCTATGGTATGTACCTCGAATTTTAAAAAGAGAATTTCAGTGGAAAATGTAGATAGTTTTTTCAAGATTTCCTTAATTATCAATATTTTAACTATTTTAAGTGGATTTTGGATCAGAGTTAAGCCTCATACGTCGTACGTATGTCTAGTATTGTTGTTAACCACTTGGATCCATGAGCTTGTTTTCACGATAATATGACATAACCGGACATATTATGTAGGTATGACGTATGAGGCGTACCTTATTTATTTTAATAAGTCAGGTACGCAGGTATAATTTATTATTATATGTTCCTCCCCAGCCAATAATACCATATTGTAATATAGATCGAACACCTGAGTAGTACACTCTTATTAGGTTTTCTAGTCTAAGAATGTTCTTTATATATGTGTACATTTTTTTCCTAATGACGTTTTCTTTTTAATATTCCAGGAGGTCTCCCACGACAAAGATCATGCCGGCAAGAACCTCGTCATTTCCGCAATGTCGGCGAACATAGTGTTGGCCTTGCTGTCTCTCGGCGCCGAAGGAAAGACCTTCGACGAGATTAATCATGGTCTGCACCTGCCCAACTCCGACTTTGTGAGTATCCCTGGTAGTCTTGATAACTCTCGCAGTCCTCGTAAGTATCCCTGGTAGTCTTGTCCAAGAACCTCTCCCTATATGAATATAAAAAACCAGTTAAGTTGAGAAAAGAAAAAAATGTGGATGCACCGCCTTCAGCAAATTTCAGTAATTTCCTCTAAAATAAAGAGTTACCTCAACAAATAGGCCACTTGCATGGGTTTCATAACGACTTGGAAAAAATCATGTGGATAGATCTATTTACTAAGATTAAGAAAATGTTAGTAAAATTGTTTAGAAATGTAGTTTTTATTTATTTTTAAATAAATAAATCCATTATTTGGGCTCGTGACGTCACTACACGAAAATGTTCCATCTCCGAAAATGTTCCTATTAATTTTGTAAAATTCCACACTGATTTATTTTTTTATATGGCATCACTTTGATTTCAGGCGAATTTTTGAATTCGTTCACTAGATTTATTGTTTGTTCTCTGCAAACTTATCATTTGGTTTCACTTTTTGACAGATGAAGAGAACCCCGTACATTTAATGATGACATCATTAAATGTACGGGGTTCTCTTCAGAACGTGAAGATGATGTCGGTACATAATATTCTTTATAATTTACAAGTAAAAGTATATTACATTGAATTTAGCAATAAAGACGCTGTACATTATAATGATTTATGATCAATAAGATGGATCAAGGAAAAAAATATTTATGAGATGTAATATTTTTGGTATGCCTCGTTATTCTCCTGTGCCATTCGTGTGGAAAACGTTTTTTTTTAAATGATTTTCGGCTATGTAGTTAACGTTTTTTCACACCTATAAAATTATGTCCCGTCTTTCCGGTTTATAAAAAATGGTCTGATTTTTCGGATTGAAATTTTCAAAAAATCCCCAGGTTTTCAAAAATCCGATAAAAAAAAAAAATACCGAATGTGTTAGAATATTATTATTATATACAAGTGGCCTATTGTTCTGTCTGCTCTGTCATCCAAACTAATAGTTTACTTTCCTCTTAGAAGTAGTGTTACCTTCAAAGATGGAGAGATTACTCTCGCAGTCCTTGACCTCGTTGCGGTCGCCCAGAGTGTGTTCTCTGTGTGAATTATCGTCTATCTAGCGGAATTTTGGGAGGCAGGTATTTATCACCCCAAGTGGCTCGTTACGTTTGGTGACTTAGAAGTAGTGTTACCTTCAAAGATGGAGAGATTACTCTCGCAGTCCTTGACCTCGTTGCGGTCGCCCAGAGTGTGTTCTCTGTGTGAATTATCGTCTATCTAGCGGAACTTTGGGAGGCAGGTATTTATCACCCCAAGTGGCTCGTTACGTTTGGTGACTTAGAAGTAGTGTTACCTTCAAAGATGGAGAGATTACTCTCGCAGTCCTTGACCTCGTTGCGGTCGCCCAGAGTGTGTTCTCTGTGTGAATTATCGTCTATCTAGCGGAATTTTGGGAGGCAGGTATTTATCACCCCAAGTGGCTCGTTACGTTTGGTGACTTAGAAGTAGTGTTACCTTCAAAGATGGAGAGATTACTCTCGCAGTCCTTGACCTCGTTGCGGTCGCCCAGAGTGTGTTCTCTGTGTGAATTATCGTCTATCTAGCGGAACTTTGGGAGGCAGGTATTTATCACCCCAAGTGGCTCGTTACGTTTGGTGACTTAGAAGTAGTGTTACCTTCAAAGATGGAGAGATTACTCTCGCAGTCCTTGACCTCGTTGCGGTCGCCCAGAGTGTGTTCTCTGTGTGAATTATCGTCTATCTAGCGGAACTTTGGGAGGCAGGTATTTATCACCCCAAGTGGCTCGTTACGTTTGGTGACTTAGAAGTAGTGTTACCTTCAAAGATGGAGAGATTACTCTCGCAGTCCTTGACCTCGTTGCGGTCGCCCAGAGTGTGTTCTCTGTGTGAATTATCGTCTATCTAGCGGAACTTTGGGAGGCAGGTATTTATCACCCCAAGTGGCTCGTTACGTTTGGTGACTTAGAAGTAGTGTTACCTTCAAAGATGGAGAGATTACTCTCGCAGTCCTTGACCTCGTTGCGGTCGCCCAGAGTGTGTTCTCTGTGTGAATTATCGTCTATCTAGCGGAACTTTGGGAGGCAGGTATTTATCACCCCAAGTGGCTCGTTACGTTTGGTGACTTAAAATAGGATGTATAGGTATCGGTGGCGGATGCGTCTGCATGTGTGGCGGGCCGGATCGGGAGAGGTTGGTTGATAGAGACCCTTTAACCTCTCTCGACCCAACGCCTTTCACCGCAGTGGGGGGATGGATTCATACGTAATTGTTCGTACCTAAGATACGAACGGCGATAGATGGTGCTCTTCTGACATTCTGCTCAATTGCTATTGGTTGGGATATAACAAAACTTCTTATTACAAACTAAGCTATCGACATCTACTGAAAGAAGCCAAAACTACATGAAACTAGTCAAAGTATGTAGACCGGTCAAATAATAGTGGCTGAGTTGGCATCGCGTTTGGGTCCCCCCCAGGCGCCGCGTGTTCGATTCCTGGCTAAGTCCTCCATCACGACACAAGCAACATTTCTCGCTTACAGTGGTGGTAGTAGGAGATTTTTCAAAATTGTCAGGTTATTCGTAACCCGGGAATATTTGTCTTTCTTTAAAAAAATGCTTATGAAAAACTACAGATATGAAAAGATCAGTGTCGTCAGTGAAAACAGTTTTTTCTTTAACTTTAGTATTTGTTATGTAAGCGAGGGTCCCAAAATTGATTACTAGACTGATTTTATCACCATCTTTGTCTCCTGAGACCTTCGCTCGCCTATGTTGATTTATTCTCAGTTCTTGATTTGTTTTATCATCTGAAGTAAATGATTACTCGCCCTTTCCAGACGAAAACAGTCTATAAGCCCGCAATCGACAAGATGAACGCCTACCAGTATGTCACCTTGAATTTGGCGAACAAGGTGTACGTCAAGGAGGGAGAGAACTATGAGTTGAACCCCTTTTTCGAGGATTACGCCACTGGTTTGTTCAGCAGCGAAGTGGAAAACATCGATTTCAACCAAAACGTTGCCGCAGCTGCCGAGATAAACGCCTGGGTAAGATGAACAAGTTAGCATAATAATTGCTTCCATAACATTACTTTATTATCTACATAAATTCATAGCTGTACGAATTCCGATGAATGTAGTGAGTGCCCCAGTATAGAGCGCACTTCACAGATAAAGTACCTCGGCCTCACCATTGACCAATACCTCAAATGGAACCTACATACCCAGATCATTGCAAATAAAATTAGAAAAACAATACACTTCTTCAGATCCATAAGGAACTTTCTTAACTTACAACTCTTAAAAACGATTTATTTTGCAATCACCCAATCTATCATTGAGTATGGTATCATTGCATGGGGAGGGGGCACTTCATCAGCTCTAGATCCTGTCGAAAAGGCACAGAAAACAATTATGAAAATAATTCTCAAACTTCCTCTAACTGCAGACAGTGACCTTATATTCAAAATAATGAGAGTATTTGATGTACGACAGATCTATGTAAAAACTATCCTCATGCATCTCTTTAAAAACAAACATGTGCTTTACGAAAAAAAAATAAACTTAAGGTTTACACGTAACTCCAACAAAGACATATTGCAAGTTCCAGCACTCTCTTCCACCTTTGGTCAACGTAGCTTTAGATACTTTGCCACAAAAATATTCAACATTCTCCCAGAAAACATCAAACTGAGTCAAACACAGAGAGAGTTTAAAAAATATGTTAAAATATGGATACATTCTAATGATCGAGCCTATACTGGTGCCCTCACCCAAACGCCCAGTCATTGACAGTTGTTATTGTAGTAATAACCTTGCAGTTTATGAATTGTGTAGGTATATGCAAACAAAAATGTTAACTAAAATAAAGTTTTTGCTGTATGGAAACCTACTTTACACATTTATAAAAAAACCATAGATAAAATTGCGAGAATCAATTAACAAAATTTCTGCCTCAATACAGGTTCACCTAGTGAGGCAGGCAATGCACAACTAAAAATACTGTATAACTATACTACTCCTGTGTAACCTTTCTTACATTACTTTCTGTTTGTTAATTTTTCTGTACTGATTGATGTAATCTATTTGTAAACTACATTGAGTATGTAATTTTATTTTATTTTTTTAGTTATATTGTTGTTATTTCATTGAATAAAGATTATTATATATTATATTATATTATATTATATTATATTATATTATATTATATTATATTATATTATATTATATTATATTATATTATATTATATTATATTATATTATATTATATTATATTATATTATATTATATTATATTATATTATATTATATTATATTATATTATATTATATTATATTATATTATATTATATTATATTATATTATATTATATTATATTATATTATATTATATTATATATTATATTATATTATATTATATATTATATATATATATATATATATATATTATTACATTTCCTGGTTACTGGATATTTTGGTTGGTTGGTGTCACATCACTATTGTATGTTGCACATCACTAGTGAGGAACTACTTCTATAATGTTTGTCATCCGTGGTCTATCTATTGGGAATTAATGTCAATCATGTCAATGGTGTAAAAACGTCTTCAATAAAAAGTCTTTTATAAAATAACAATGTTTTCCATATTAAATATATAACTAAACAGTTGGAAATAATTGCCACCTGGCATAATCATGCCTTTTAATTGTTAGCCTAATTTTGAATTCGAAAACAAGATATACCTGCATACTCGTACATCTCTACATATTATAAATTAAAGTCTTCCGCCGCGCCTGTCTGTCTGTCTGTTCGCGATAAACTCAGAAACTACTGAATGGATTTTCATGCGGTTTTCACCAATAGATATAGTGATACATGAGAAAGGTTGAGGTATATAATTTGTCAAGGTTTTGTGTAAATTGGTTGAAATATACAATACATAAAAGAGAATGTCTGTATGTGGTGGACGGGTGGGCTGGCAATGTGGATTTTATTTGTACCTATGCAAAGGAAGGTCACTGTCCACATTTAACCTAGAAATCCCTAAATTTAAAACGAGTGCTTTTCAACAACATTATACTTATCAAGGCATAACATTTTTTAATGCCGTCCCATATAAAATCAAATCCGAAGAAAATTATAAAGCCTTTAAATCACAAATAAAACAACTGCTAGATCAACCAAACACTAATTATAAGTTTTAATTTCATAGAACGAATTTCTACGTATATTTTTTGATTACATTGTACCGATTAATAAAAATTGATCAAGTCTTCATTATAATATTATGTACTTTATTTCAAAATTAATCATTTAACTCCATCATTAATTAACAAAAAAATAAATTATAAATTAATGTACTCTTATTGATTTCACATATCCTCTTAAAATATTTAATCAGCATTTGAACTGAAATGATTATTGTCGTAAAATAACATTATGTACCTACTCCTGCAATATTATCAGCTAATCCAATTGTTAGAATCAACTATTTGTACTTACCATCTAACACCTACCTATTAAGAGAAATGCAATAATATTATTTTTATTTTTACTACATCTATGTATATTATTACTTTAAAATATCTGTACTACATGTATATCTAATTTCCAAAGTTTATTTATTTCTTAATTAAAAAAGAGTATATCTTATTTCTTTATCTTTTTCTGTAATGACACGACTCCCCAATTTAAACACGAGAAATGTTTTTCTCTCTTAGATTGGGTATACTCATGAACAAGAAATTATTTGTAATCATTTTTAAGAACCATATATTTTCCTTATGTAAATCTGTTATATGCATGTATATTTCAAATAAAAAAAAAATTGATTTCGAAAACTCTGTGTAAAACCCGGGCATCGCCGGGGATCCCAGCTAGTGGAAGTTTAAAGAAAATATAAACGGCATTTTGATCAGCAGTGCCTTTTTGTTGGTCTCGTTTTTTTATTATTATTTTGAAGTAAGTAGGTACCTACTTATAAACAAACAAAAATCTGGTAAATTGTCCTTGTCCTTAAAACGCACAATTATATTAAAAGCACTTCTTATCAGTAATTAAAAAGAGGAACTACTTTTTCAGTCCACAGAGAATAAAAATAATGCATTTTCGTTAATATTCGACAATTTCTTCGTGTTAACCTTAAGGCCATTTTTTTACGATTTGACAAGAGAAGTGGGATTTAAGATTAGCTTTTTCTTTCTTTCTTAATAAATCCCAAACTAAGAACCTAAGTATTTATTTTGTAAAGCTGGATCTTTAGGTTCTACGTTTCAGTTTAAAAAAAAACTAGCTATAATCGGTTTTAATGCTTTTATTAATAACTAGCTGACCCGGCAACGCGTTGCTATGGCTAACTAAACACAACACCATCTACTGAATGGTTATCTACACTTTATAACCACCGCCATCTTTGAGTTTATCGCGAAGCGACAGACAGACAGACTCCGCGGATGACTTTAATTTATAATACATAGAGATGGTGCGAAAGATTATAATAATGTGCATGAAATGCTTGAGGTAACTAACGTATTTTAGTTAATAAGGATTAATACTGTATCCGTCTAAGTCTATGTATCAGGACCTCCATCGATATGCTTGGTGTAACTCTAAGTGACCAGCTCAGGTACGGGGGCTCCATCGAAACCAGAGTTAAGTCAGCCTTTCAGAAACCAGAGTTAAGTTAACCAGAGTTAAGTTAGCCTAGTTAAGTTAGCCTCTCAGAAACTGGGCGTACTGTACAGGGCCCGCAGATACTTTAATAGTACACAACTGCTAACCCTGTACAAATCGCAAGTGCGCCCCACGGTTGAATTTGGCAGCCACCTCTGGTTTGGAGCTCCAAAATACCTAAAAAAAAAAAAACCTTGACTCTGTGCAGAAACGGGCGGTCCGTTTGATAGATTCTCCCATCTTAACAGACGGACTGCAATCTTTAGAGCACAGGCGTCAGGTGGGAATGCTGTCCTTGTTCTACCGGTATTGCAATGGAAGATGCTCCGAGGAACTAGCGTCATTGATCTCCTCGGCACCGGTGCATAGTCGGGAAACACGCCAAACGCACGCGCCCAACATTTGTACACGGTTGACATTAGTCACATGAGAACGGGTCGTTTCTGTGACTCGTTCTTGAGTTCAACGGCTCGGCTGTGGAACGATTTGCCGGCCTCTGTGTTTCCTCCCTCCTACAACATGGATCTCTTCAAGACCCGTGTTCACTCCTTCCTTTCCTCAAAAAGACCCTCCACACAGCATCTTCAAAGATGACATAGGCCCTGAGGGAAGTTATTTTTCTCAGGGCCTCCTGTGTGGAGTTAATGTGAAAAAAAAGTCACTCTATAATACTGTATCCGTGTAATGTGCTCTCTATACATTGAATTCTGTATTCTGGAATACAGAATTCAAAAAAGCTGTAAACCACAACTACCCTACTAGGCATAGAGAAGCACAAATGTTTATTATTAATAAATCTCAAAATGTATACCGGAAATTCCGGAAATATTTAACGCATTTCCTGAAAATATTAAAAATAAGACATCCTATTCAAAAATCAAAAAAGTAAGAGAGATTTCTTACAATCAAAATGATTGATCAGTTTTGTAAGATAAATTATTGTACAATTAATAACTAAATAAACATATTCAACAAAAAAAACTTTCCAAATACCGCATTGTACGTGACCATTTTTTTAGAAGATAGAATAGGTATAGTAAGCTATCCGTCAAAGATAGACATATGCCACAGTTAACTTTTTTGTAGGTCTATAAAAGAGGAATATCCCGCCGTGCATTGTTTTGTTATATCTCAAAGCGTCGATTAAGCTTTAAGATTAAGATTTTCGATGTAAGCTACCAGGCGGCTTGACATTTTCCGACACTTCTAACAATTATTGTTATGTTTCAACCAATTTCCACAAATTCTTCACAAATTATATAACTAAACCTTCCTCACGAAACACCCTATCTACTGGTGAAAACCGTATGAAAATCCGTTCAGTAGTTTTTGAGTTTATCGCGAACAGACAGACAGACAGACGACGCGGAGGATTTTAATTTATAAAATGTAGAGATTTATAATGAAAATAATATTATATTATATTATACATCTCTATCTCTACATAATATGTATTGTTGTTATCTTTATCATTTCTTCTTATTGTTGTTATCTTTATCATTTATTCTTATTGTTGTTATCTTTATCATGTATTCTTATTGTTGTTATCTTTATCATTTCTCGGATTCAAGTATCCTCGGATACTTTGAGATTTTGTCGTCAAGTCTTCAAGTTCTAACATTAAAAAATTATCAACATATGGAGTTTATATCCTTACATGTCATAATTGAACAATATGAGACCCCTGGTGATGATATAGACCCCCGGATTTACAGCATGATATTGCAGGTGTAAATCAAATAAAAGCTATTTTTTACAACGTGAAGTCTTCTGTTTCTCTGTTTAGGTTGAGGAAAAGACCAACCAGACAGTCAAGGACATAGTGAAAGCCAGCGATTTTAATAGTGGTACCGCTCTAGTGCTTGTCAACACTATCTACTTCAAGGTTGGTAAACTCACATGATATATATAGATAATAATAATAAGAAATTTGGACAACTTATATAGCGCTGTTTTTGCGAAAAATCGCCTCAAGAGCGCTGTACAAATTAGCATGGATTTTACTTAAGAATTTACTTAACTATAGAGGAGGCTAGATAACAACTCATCTTGCAGCTATCAAACGCATGGATTATTGGAATTCTAGCCCACCGATAATTTAAATAAAATATATTTTTATATGTACGTATTTCAAATTACTTAACTATGCAGGAGGCTAGATAACCACTCATATTGCAGCTATCAAGCGCATGGATTATTTGAATTCTGGCCCCCCAATAAATAAAATAAAATATATTTCTATATGTACGTATTTCAAGATTATCGGAATATATATAGTTACTCTCTCGCTTCAACATTTGAACCTAGAGATAAGAATTAGCTACCGACCGCTCTTGTTTCATAAACAAATAATAATGCCTGCTGCGGACACAATCATATTGCAGTCTTACTAGAGGTAATGCAATAGCATTGCACTCTTATGTATTTAGTCTTACTGTATCAAAATAAATAAATTAACCAGTAGGCGGGTCGGTTCAGCCCTAGGGCTACTAACTGGAGGTGGCGGATGCTTCCCAGGGGGGCCTAATCGCCCTTCCCAACCAAACAAACTTAAAATTATATTAATGCACAGTTAAGGAGAATACATTTATGTAGCTAAATCACCACACTGATGGCTTCTTTCTATACATTTTATGTAAATGTTAACCAAATATTAACAGATGTATATATCAAGGATATTATCAGGGGAACAAGCACAGATAAATCGATAACTTTACAATATCGGATAGATGGGCGTAACTTCCGACAATTTTTATCGATTTACCGAGCACGGTTCCACTATCGACAACCGAACCGATATTGACAGGGAATAAATAAGAAATCTGTATACGCTGACATCACTGGCGGACCTGTAATTCACATTCCGAAATATTGCATGGATTTCATAACTACTTGGAAAAAATCGTGTGGATAGATTTTTTACTAAGATTACGAAAACGTTAGTAAAATTATTTAGAAATGTACAGTTTTTTTTTATTTTTAAATAAATAAATTGATTATTTGGGCCCGTGACGTCACTACGTGAAAATGTCCCGTCTCCGAAAATGTTCCTATTAATTTTGTAAAATTCCACACTGATTTATTTTTTTACTATGGCAACACTTTGATTTCAGGCGAATTTTTGAATTTGACATTTAACGTTCACTAGATTTATCGCTTGTTCTCTGCGAACTTATCTTTTGGTTTGACTTTTTGACAGATCTTATGAAGAGAACCCCGTACAATTTACGCTGTCTGTACGTGTTTTAGAGGTGTAATGGTAGTGGTGCTGATTTTAACAAAATCAAAATTTATAATATTTTTATTATTATTATAATTTACAAGTACAAGCATATTACATTGGATTTAGTAATAAAGACATTGAACATTATAATGATTTATGATCAATAAGATGGAACAAGTAAAAAAATATTTATGATATATAATATTTTTGGTAAGCCTCGTTATTCTTTCTTGTGGAAAACGTTCTTTTTTTAAAAATGATTTTCGGCTGTGTTATTATCGTTTTTCCGGTTTATAAAACATGGTCTGATTTTTCGGATTGAAATTTTCCAAAAAACAGGGTTCAAAAATACGATTAAAAAAATACAGAATCTCTTAGAATATTTACCTAAACCGGAAAAATTAAAAAAAAAAAATGTGACGCAAGTGGCCTATTACGTAAATTATTAATAAATTAGGAATGTTAAATTGAAATTTTAATCTAAATATGCATTGGCAGTCAGTAACGAGGTTTTTAGACATATTTCAACAATTTTCGTTTCTTAAAGAACAGAACGAAACTTTCGAACGAAGTAACTTTGACAACAGAGACATGATGTAGATACCTACAAAAATAATTACTATACAACTCTGTAAATTTATTATCTGTTCGCGCTATATTGTGGCTCAAAATTGCGAGTCAGCATACATCTCAATCTGAATACAATAAACTAGTGGTATATGTTCATAATACAAGAGTAAAGCCTCGATGACACATGGCGAGTTACAAGCTACTATCTACTAAGTTTTAAAAGCGGGTAAATCGGCGAGTGAGATTGTCATGATGACACACAAAACTGTCCACTCCCTCAAGCGTAGAAAACTGAGGTCGCTTTTAGCGCCAGTAACAAGAATAACGACGCCTGCGTGAACTATTCTTCAGATTTTTGACAGTCGAAATCAGCTGTTTATCGGAAGCCATGTTGGAAACGTAAATAAACCAATCACGAGCAAGCGGAGCAAGCGTGTAGGTGAGTAAAGTTGACGACCTTTCAACTTTTTTTCGTAGATTGTGAACAATCTGCTAGTTGCTGCTAGTTAGCAAGTGACACGATGATACTGGGCGAGTTTACTAACAGATAGTGAATTTCCCAGATAGTAGCTTGTAAACTAGCCCTGTGTCATCGACGCATAACTGAAAAGATGGACTTGTAATTCCCAGATACCCAAATAAGTACGGTCAAAGAACTCTAGAATACCTTGTTCCAATAATTTACAACATGTTACCCAACTTAATAAAAAGCTATGAATTAACTTTCAGAAGGAAATGTAAGCTTAAAATTATTCCATTATTTTCTTTCTTTCTTTCTTTTATCTGTTCTTATTTCTTATAAATTTTATTGACAATATTCAAAGTATTTTTTAAAATTTATTTTTTAATTTACCACATAAAATATAACTTGTGTACATGTTCATGTTCAAATATCTTAATACCACTCTTCCATGGAAGCATTAGCTTGTGTCTGGAAGATTAGTGTACATTTTTTAATGCTATATTATATTATAAGTACTTAAAATACAACGTAAAGGTAAAAAACAATAAGTTGTAAGTTCGGTGTTATGTAATTATGAGTATTTATCTACTATCAAACAATTTTACTATTTGGAAAATGTATCTAGAATTATTGTAATTGGTTGTTAAAAACAAAACAAAATTTGACTTATTTGAAGAATGGAACACTTGAAAACTTAGTTATAATACATACAAATAATATTTCATATATAATGTGTATATTTTTGTAAATGTCTCAAAAGAGGTATATCCTAGTGAGACAGGCAACAAAAAAACCCAATGCAAAAAATACTTTATATAGATAAAAAAGTAAATGTTAAAAGAAACCGTTGACAAACTGATAGTAATCAGTTTAACGGGACTTAATTTAAAAAAAAATCGAGTGCAGTTCACACGCGGTAAAGCGAAACTTCACGAAAACAATCTCAACCAATAGGAGCCTTGAAAAGTGATGTCATAATAAAAGCGGCCAATGCGGCCATCGCGACTTTCATCGGTACTGTTGGCGTAGGTAAGTATATCTCATTCTCTCGCACGCTAAATCCTATAGATGTATGTGTTTGTCTCTTTTTAGTGCCATTTCCGTTTCATCCGAATTTTAAATCAGAACGGCGCTAAATAAGTTTTACTTCAAAAAAATGTAAATAAATAATAAAGGAATTTATTATTATATACCTCAATCTGGAGTTTTTAAACAAATTTGTAATTTTTTGTTTGATGTTGCAGGGCGCCTGGAAGAATAAGTTTAACCCACATGAAACAGAGAAACACATTTTCCACGTCAGCGCCACCGAGGAAATACACGTTGATTTGATGTTTCAGCAAAACTTTACCAAATACGGAGAAAGCGATGAATTAGACGCAAAGGTAATCTAACACATTGTAATAATTAATAATCACGATCTCCGTGGCGAAGTGATAAACAGAAGCCCCTTGTCTCCTAATCCAGAGGTGGGAGATGAAGCCTGATCCCAAAAGAGAGAAAGTTATTTATTCCACAAGCTTTACTTTTACCTGCAACGTCAGAGGGTGCTGACATAGTCTTCTGGTTCCACAAAGCGCTCATTAGTTATCTGAGCTTTCTTCCCACCAAGTGATGTATGGTACGAGGGCTGTCCGTAAAATTAGGTCTCCAAGAAGCTGTGGTCGCGAGGAACGATTTTAAGCGAGATCCGGCAACACAGCCTGGTTCCCTTACGCCGAATTCACATCAAGCTGCACTCTCTTTGAAACTTAGTCTCGGCGTGGCAGCCATTCGCGATGGAGCTTCCACTCGCCGCACCAGCCACGTGTGAATTAGGCTATATAATTAGTTTCTTTTGTGCAAAGAACCAAACTCCGATACACATTCATTTTCAGCTACTTGAAGTGTACAAACAACAATGTATGAGCGCGAAAAACGTGTGCAAATGGTTTATTTATTTAAAGCGTGCCGTACGGCCAATGGTTTCAGAAAAAAAAACAATTGCCAAAGTCGAAAAAGCAATGACTGCAGATCGACGGGTGACGCTTCGGGAGCTCTATAACATGATTCCTGGTGTCACTAAGACCACTATTGGCAAAATTTTGACAGAATATTTGGGAGACCACAAGGTTTGTCCAAGGTGGGTCATAAAACACTCACCGAAGATCATAAACAACAACGGGTTGAAGCAGCCCGCGAATTCCTTGAGTGCTACGACATCGATGACGCAGAATTCTTGGACTCAATTGTGACTGGGGACGAGGCCTGGGTACACTACGCGACAGAAACGAAGGAAAAATCTCGCCAGGAGCGTCATTCAGATTCACCGAAGAAAAAGTTAAAAAACGAATTACAGAGCGTAACTCACACCTGGCGGGTGCGGCGAGTGGAAGCTCCATCGCGAACGGCTACCACGCCGAGACTAAACGTCACAGAGGGAAAAGCTTGCTAGGGATTTTGCAAGGAGAAATCAGGCTATACGGCAGTGTTGCCGGATCGCACGTAAAATCGTTCCTAGCGATTGCAACACCTTAGAGACCTTATTTTACGGACAGCCCTCATGGTATAATGGATATTTTTTTATCCTGCTCATACCTCCCGAGGTAACAATATCCTGTTAGTAGCCCTATCAGCTCCTTCAGTGATCTTTTTTATCAGTATTGAGCAGTTTGCCTAGTTCGTTTTATTAGAATATCACCAAGCTTCAATAATATTTGTAATTAATCATTTCGTCATTTAATCCGCAGATGTTGATGATGGATTTTGAAGGTAATGAGATGTCAATGGTCTTCATTCTGCCCAACAAGGTCGATGGTCTCGCAGCACTGGAGAAGAAGTTGACTGAAGAGTACGGCAAGCTGAAAGCCATGTTTGATAGCCTTCAAACAAAACTTGTCAATACGTATCTGCCCAAGTTCAAAATCGGGACTGCTACTGATCTTAATGCCGCACTGTCCAACGTGAGATTTTCTACATCATTCAAATTCGTTTCCTAAAGACTCGTTATTACCTTGGTGTATCCCTGGGTGACATTTGGCCTCCTCCACCAAAAGTTTTCCTCAGGCTCCTCGCTCGTGTTATGGCAATATCCCGTATCTACAGATACAGCATCTTGGCTATACATCGCTCAATCTGTTCCGTTCGAACAGTCACATCGTGATATTTGTCTATTGTGCTTATTTTCCAAAGAATTGACGAAAGCACAATGCTGTAAACTGCCAAAAATAACACTTCTGTAGGGGAAGAATAATTCAACTTAAAATACAGCATTCTGCCAGTACAACCTCATGAACTCGCTGTTTTGCTATTTGCCACAGGCCTTTGCAGTGCGGGAGCAGGATGTTAGAGCGTAACGGCCCCACACATAGGCAGCTATCCATGAAACATACGCGTCGCGTGATGTGTCAATATGCTGCATCTCTACATTGCTAATTTTGAGAGGAATGACTTTACTTTTTTTTTAATAATTGACGGAAAAAACAAAAACATACCAAAATTGAGAGTCTGCTTTTACAGAGTAAAATATTTTGCTTACGAGGCTTCTTTCGGATTTAGTTTTATTGTAATGGCTGAATAAGTTCTTTAAAGTACGAATGGAAAACACTTTAAACATTTTTGAAAACCTTTTATGCTAATGATTCTAATATTTTTTGTATGCCTCTACTGAAGTATAAAGCTGTACTAATTAAACAATTTAGCAGTACATATTTTAACAAGGTCACTGTATACAGGTATTTTCTGTTTGTTTCTTCTTCACTGCTTTCATTAACTTTGTATTAACATGTATTATTTTTATTTTGGTTTATTTATAATTAATATGTATTATTTTTCTTTTAGTTTATTTAATTTTACATTTACTTCTTCTTTCTATATTGAAAAAAAAAACATGTACGTAAAGGACACTTGTGCATAATTATAAATAATTAATAATAATTAGATAAGTAAATAATTAAATTGTGTGTACATTATATATAATTAAATATTTTTGCCTGAGCTTCAGTAAATAAGATAAAGTTTTTGGCGATGATTTGTTGATTTGTTGATTTGTGTCCCAAATCGGTCATTTGTAAATTCAATTTAAGCCTATCAAAATGTTTCTGTCATTTGACTGTCCTAGAACGGGAGACTTTCCTAGTTGGACAGTATTAGACAATTATTTTTAGTTATAAAGATTAATAATTGATATTTATTTCATTTCTTATAGGTACATAACACTAATTAATTAATTACACATTCTTACATGTGCATATTATATTAAAAATGATTATAGTAATTCAAAACTTAATACTTCCTTTGCTACCAGCTCGGCATTAGCACCATGTTCTCCAGCGACGCGGAACTCGGAGGTATCCTGGCCAACTCTTTCCCATTGAATGTCAACCAAGTCTTCCAGAAAGCCTTCATCGACGTAAATGAGGAGGGAGTTACAGCCGGAGCTGCCACCGGTAAGTATAACAAGTGGACCTTGGCTCTCACATTCACGATGCAAACTAGTTTCACCATTATAAGATCCTCGGGTACAGGATGGTTCGTAATGACCTCGCTCAAAAAGACGTTAATTTATTTAAGGTTACTAATTTGGAACAATGAGTAAAGCCACAGCCGTCCAGATGCAGAATGGCTGTGGTACTGCACAATAGCCAATAGCCACCTTCGTGATTAAGCCGTCAGTATACTTTTCCATATCACGATTAATTAAATAGTATTTTATATAATCACTAATATTGGGAGATGAGGGGGGGGGGGGGGGGGGGAAGTGTGTTGGTGTCCGTTCGAAGTATACCATTGGCTGGACGAAAGCGGTTAGTAGTGTAGATGCAGTGCAGGTGTTCAAACAGACACATTTTGATCAAAACTACGCGAAGTCTTGAAGTAATTTTTTTCGATAATTGGTATCACAGTATGCTGAGATTTTTTATTTCATTTTTTTTATTAAGGAAAAATACAGATAGAGATGTCATTTGACAAGAATATACAAAACAACAACTAGAGAACCAAACTATTTCTCACGAATTGACTTAAACTGCAGATAAAAATATATACAAATGTTTTTAAAGCACCCTTGAGATGATTTTATCACGAAAATGGCGCTATAAAAATCATCCAATAATAATATTAATTATTATTTTACTTATAAATAGGGATAAAAGTAAACTTAACATAAGAATATTATTTTTATTTTTTTTATTTTAACTTTATGAGTAAAACCTCATTTTTCATGTTTTCAGATTTTCGATTGAGTTTCGCTTATATTGTCTTCATTTAATTAAATATTACAATAAGAATATTATTTTACAAATACAGAGATGAGAGAAATGCGCAATATCCTTAAAAAGTTCACAAATTATTTTTGGAAAAATTTAGAGGGTACACAAAAAAAATATATAGATAAAAAATTATGTTATACAGAACTTAAAAAAAGAAAATCATAAACGAAGTATGTCTAAGTTGTTGTACTTTGTAGGAAAACAGCCTTAATTTTTCTACTATATGTAAGTACTGCATGTATAAAAAAATAAGTCTGTGATCGAACGAATCGTACATTCTTCTGATTGGATCCCCGACACCAGCATTTATATGCGTCCGGCTAATGTGGAATAAGTCGTTGAGCCTTTTTACTCGGGGTGGTATTTTGAAGTTTATTGGTTTCAGTAGGTCAGGACAACCAATAACGTTGTTGTAGATTTTATACCGAGTCATGAGGTCAAGGTATGTTCGGCGGTTGGATAGTGTGGAGACGTTATAATTCGAGAGCATATTTATGTACAATACCCTTGTTTAGGTGCGCTCATTCTGTAATTAACCCTTTGAAACCGACAAATAAAAGTTTATTTTATGACAAGTGTACCGAAGCATTTTAAAAGACCATAAACAACGAGCAAGCAAAAATTTCGGATATGGGCTGATACCAACCACAAGAAAATCCACCAGCATCGAACGCACCCCAATAAAGTCACTGTTTGCTGTGGATTTCGGCCTGGCGGAATCATCGGTCCGTACATCTTCTAAAACGAAACTGGCATTGCCATAACCTTTAACGGCAAGCGCTACAGATCGGTTTTAAGCAACTTCATGTGGCCTGATATAATATGTGGTTCAATCAGGACGGCACGACGTGCCACATAGCACATGCCACGATGGGCGTTCTGCGGTTTGAGGGCATGGTAATCTCGCACTGCGGCGACATGAACTGGCCACTGAGATCCAACGATTTAATGACTTTAGACTTTTTCCTTTTGGGCTATCTTAAATCGCATGTCTATGTGAATAAAACGCAAACAATTCACGCCCTCAAAGTCGACGTAACAACCGCCATTCTGCAAATTCAGCCATATTTTTTGCGACAAAGATATTGAAAATTTGACATCCCGAATACGTGCCAACAAGCAAAGCCGCGGTAAATATTTGAACGTTATATTCCATACAATATTGCACTACGGATTTATAGAATTTAAGTATCTTTCCGGATTTGGAGAGATTACATATGGCGTCATTGCCTGTCACGATTACTTTAACTCGGTGACTAGCTGTCACTGAATCACAGTGGATCCGAGCAACTGGCTATTTTTGGAACCATTTCTTAACGGATTTATAAAATAGTTACCTACACTCAAACTGGGCGAAGCCCAACTCAAAGCCGCCCGCAGGGCCTAGCTGCAAAAACCTGCGGAGTGAGTTTTTAACTGCTAGTATTATTTAATTCGTATAAGTTTGTGATATGGAAAAGAATGTTGACCATATAACAACAAGGGCGGCTGTTTTGTACTACCACGGCCGTTCTGCATCTGGATTTATGCTATGGCTAATGGCTATGGCTTTTTTCATTCTTCCTAATTAGTACCTTAAAATAAGTAAATAACTTATTTTTGAGCGAAGTCAACATGAAGAATCCTCTAACCGAGGATCTTATAACGGTGTAACTTCTCTACTTGTATACCCTTATTGATGCTATTTTGGTCGTACAAAATTTATTATGCGCGTCATACTCGTACATAATACCTACATACGATCTCACATTTTTTATAAATATTGTTCGTTTTTCTATTAGTTAACAACACCGCAACAGTTTACTTTATTTCACATCATTATGTGTTCTAGTTCCATGACAGTTGATCCGCTGATAGAAATGAAAATCTAGTATCTTTCAACGGAAGCAATCTTCCGAACAGGCCCTCCATCGATATGCTTGGTGTAACTCTAAGTGACCAGCTCAGGTATGGGGGCTCCATCGAAGCCAGAGTAAAGTTAGCCTCTCAAAAACTGGGCGTACTGTACAGGGCTCGCAGATACTTTAATAGTACACAACTGCTAACCATGTACAAATCACAAGTGCGCCCCATGGTTGAATTTGGCAGCCACCTCTGGTCTGGAGCTCCAAAATACCTCGACTCTGTGCAGAAACGGGCGGTCCGTTTAATAGATTCTCCCATCTTAATAGACGGATTGCAATCTTTAGAGCACAGGCGTCGGTTGGGAATGCTATCCTTGTTCTACCGGTATTACAATGGAAGATGCTCCGATCATTGATCCCTTCGGCACCGGTGCATAGTCGGGAAACACGCCAAACGCGTGCCCAACATTTGTTTACGGTTGACATTTGTCACATGAGAACGGGTCGTTTCTTCGACTCGTTCTTGTGTTCAACAGCTCGGTTGTGGAATGATTTGCCGGCCTCTGTGTTTCCTCCTTCCTACAACATGGGTCTCTTCAAGACCAATGTTCATTCCTTCGTCTCCTCCAAAGACCCTCCACACAGCATCAAAGATGACATAGGCCCCGAGGGAAATTATTTTCCTCAGGGCCTCCTGTGTGGAGTTAATGTAAAAAAAAAGTTGGCACCCCGGCAAACTTATATACAATATGCAGTCGATTAGTGAACATTATTACAAAAAATATAACTAAGTGACACAGAGGGGATGTGCAGAGAGGATATATTGCCGAATAACAAAGTATAAAACATATTTCTATTCCATTTCTACTGATCCGTACACAATACCAGTATACCTATACCAGCGCATACTTATCCGTACACAATACCAGTATACCTATACCAGCGCATACTTATCCGTACACAATACCAGTATACCTATACCAGCGCATACTGATCCGTACACAATACCAGTATACCTATACCAGCGCATACTTATCCGTACACAATACCAGTATACCTATACCAGCGCATACTGATCCGTACACAATACCAGTATACCTATACCAGCGCATACGTACAAAAAATCGACACCATATAAATTCGTTTGATATTTATAAAATATGAAATTATACTTAAGGGCCTTTAACCAGCCAGCGGCCGAAACTTCACATTTCGTCGATCGATGTTCTTACGATCGTGCAGGGCGGTTCCAATGAGAAAGATTAATTATTCTCCGTACCAGCTTTTTAAAATTATAACTCAATATAGATTTTATTTCATTTCAAATTTGCTTTAATTTATACCTACACCCAAAAATGCTGAAAGGCGTGATAATAAAACTATAAAAATTTTGTACTTTTTGTAATTATTTTTTTAAAATAAGTATTTTTAATTTTTCAATAATGTCTAAAGCCTCGATGACACACCGCTAGTTTACAAGGTACTATCTGGGAAATTCACTATCTGTTAGTAAACTCGCCCAGTGTCATCGTGTTACTTGCTAACTAGCAGCGACTAGCAGATTGTTGACAATCTACGAAAAAAAGTTGAAAGGTCGTCAACTTTCCTCGCCTACACGCTTGCTCGTGATTGGTTTTATTATGTTTCCAACGTGGCTTCCGATAAACAGCTGTTTTCGACTGTCAAACATGTGAAGAATTAGTTAACCCATGCGTCGTTATTCTTGTTACTGGTGCTAGCAGCGGCCTCAGTTTCCTACGCTTCTGAGCGAGCGGACAGTTTTGTGTGTCATCATGACAATCTCACTCGCCGATTTACCCGCTTTTAGATAGTAGCTTGTAACTCGCCGTGTGTCTTCGAGGCTTAAGTAAAATAAATGGGAAAAAAATCTGAAATATATGAATTTGTAAGACCGTAAATAGATAGACAAAATAGAGAAATTATCGTCATAAATAAGTATTCGGATATATTTTTTAATTATTTTATTTGAACTAAAATTAAAATTTTAAAACAGGCGTTTAGTAGATAAAGTATTGATTTACAATAATGAATGATTACATGATATAAAATATGTCTTGTAAAATAAGATTTTTCGTTTGAAAATTTAACAAATCTGCCAACGACATATGGTATAACCTTATTACACTAAAAATAAATATTTTAACTCGAAATTTAAAAAATGCGTTTACTAGATAAAAGAACAATCTTTCGAAATCAATTTATATTTTTTTTGTGGAAAAGAGTCAATACGTCTAAAATTTAATTTAAAAATTACGTATTTCCGGTTTTCTCTGGTTATATACCCTCATAAGGGTATTTTTGATGTCAATTTTATAATTGAAATTGGTAAATAATGCAGTAAAAATTATAATATTATAGTAAATATCATTTCGGGGGAAATTGTCGGCGTATCAACTGTCGGGTCGTTATGTGTTCTAATGTAAAAACAGAAGTACGATAACAATAAATGACTTTCGATATTATTAGGCAATGATAAAACTATAACTTTTGTTTTCTTGACTTTTGGTGGACTTTAATAGGGTATTACCAAAGAAAACCAGAAATGTGCCATTTTCAAATCAGATTTTAGACGTATTGACTTTTTTCCACAAAAAATTATAAATGGATTTCGAAAGATTGTTCTTTTATCTAGCATTCGCATGTTTTAAATTTTGAGAAAAAAAGTTAATTTTTAGTATAATAAGGTTATACCATAGGTCGTTGGCAGATTTGTTAAATTTTCAAAAAAGATTTTGTATTATACCACACCCATTTCAAATCATATAATCATGCAGTAAAATAAATCAATGCATTATCTGGGTGTCGCATGTTTTAGAATTTTAATTTTAGTTTGAATAAAATAATTAAAAAAATATATACGTACATGTGTTTCTTGCCGAAAATTGGTCCGTTTGTGTATTTATTTGCGCACTTACAAGCTAATATATTTCAGATTTTTTTAACATTCTTATTTAACTTAGACATTATTGAAAAATTATAAATACTGACAATAAAAAAATAATTGCAAAAAGTACATAATTTTAATAGTTTTATCATCATGTCTTTCAGAATTTTTGGATGTAGGTATAATTTAAAACAAATTTGGAATGAAATAAAATCGATAATGAGTTGTAATTTTAAAAAGCTGGGACAGAAAATAATTAATCTTTCTCATTGTAGCCACCCTGCACGATCGTAAGAACAAGTTTCGAGGAAATGTGGATTTTCGGCCGCTGGCCGGTTAAACGCTCTTAAGGATTACAACTTGAAGATCTTCAAGTAGGGAATAATTACAGTCGGGGTAATAGTAAGCGGGGCGGGGGGTGAGCAGGAGGAGGTGAGGATGACTTTTGGATTCTGGTTTGATACACGTTTTTAATTATTCCAGTGGTGAAGACTAGCACAACGATTCTCACCGAAACGGAGTTCAAGGCTGATCATCCCTTCTATTTCGGACTGGTCAATAGTGATGGAAAAATCGTCTTCTCCGGGCATTTCACCGGTGAACAATGAGCTAAGAGGTAACATTGACCTATTTATTGTTAAAACACACATATTTCATTGTACTTCACGAAATACATAAATTTTTCAAACAACTCGCGCGCCACCTGTTGCACAATTTTTATACAAATATCATAACGACAGAGCTCACCAGTGTATACAGAAACCTTTGCGGACATGCAACATCTCACCAAAGTTTCATCGCAACCAGATTAATAGTATGGGAAATAATTTCATAATGCCAGAGCTCTCTATTATATACAGAAACCATCGCGGGCATGCGCACATCAAATCACCAAAGTTTCATAGCTGCCGGATGAATGGTTTAGGAGCGCATAAAGAACAAACAAAGAAACATTCATTTTTATATATTAACTAGCTGGTCCCGGCATGCGTTGCTATGCCATTTAATAAAGAAATTGTTTCTCCCTGAGTGTCCTTTCCCGTTCTTCCCGTTCCCCTTCCGCCTCCCCTTCTTCTCCTGCGTCCTCTTACCCTCTCGCGTTCCCACTCCGTCACCTCCACCTTCCCTCTCCCCACTCCACTCCACTCCTTCCCCCGTCCCACGAACCCCCCTCCCCCTTCACACGTCCCCTTCCCCTTCCACCTTCCCCGCCTTCCCTCTTCCCTTTCCCGCTCCCTCGTCCCGTCAACCCTCCTCCCGCGTTCCATATATTCAATCCCAGTACATTCAGTTATTAAACAGTCCGTGTGACACCTTTTACAATGTTTATTCAAATTTCCATTTTTCATGTATATTAAATTTGGTACCTATTTAAAACATCTAAAATTCTTGATTCGATTTAAGCTATTAGGGGAGTACCTACTTTAAATAAATTAGAATCCTGATTGAACAATCAATGTTTTGCAAAATGTCATTCTCAAATACGCGAACTGTCAAACATGCTCATGTTTTCTGAAATTATCCAATTTTCTGCGCAATTTTCTTAATTTTTCTCTCCGTAAGAACCATCCTCGTACTTCAAGGAATATTCTAAAAAAAAGAATTAGCAAAATCGGTTCAGCTGATCTCGAGATTTGCGCTTACCAACACATTTAGCGATTCATTTTTATATTATAGATAAAGAAGATTGTTGATGTTACAGGAATAGCGTTTGATTATTAAAATCACCCACCATTCTCCACTTAGTATTCCGTATTTGCTGTCTCTCTGACTTGAATGACTTCAATATTTGATTTGTCCTGTCCCCATAAATTATCCTCATAATTATAACTACCTCTCTTAAGTTTTTTGGCACAAAACATTCTTTTCACAGTGAATTGCCTATTTCAAAAAAAAGTTTTTACTTTGGTAATATTTATGAATCCATCATCAAGTGTTTATCTTTCGGCGATACAAAGTTTTCATCTTCTGAGGACGGATCGTTTCGCAGAATTTGAACATTTCATTAGCTTAGAAAATTTCTTAGTTTTGATTTGAAAATTAGATTAGCAATTGAGTTTTTTTTATTAGTCTCTTTATGAGCCCTGAAAAAAACATATGATATCTTAAAAAAACTATGGTATAAGATTAAAAATCTGCTACTTACGAAACCCTTTTTGGTTAAGGTTTTATTGCGCAATGTGGAAAATTAAATTCTATAGAATATGATCATAAAACATTCAAATATTTGTGCTCAAGCTTCGCAAAATAAAATAACACTCTTTTTGGCGATGTTTTTTTCTAGGATAAAACAAACCAGGAGGCCAGTATTAGACGAGAATTTAAACCTTCGCTCAGGACAACATGCGAGAGTGTTTTGTAATGTTCCACAATGATATTTCAGATTCCTTGTTCCCGAACATTCCTCGACTTACTCCGCTACTCCTTCCACAAATTTCTAGAGCTCTATCGAACCTTCTAGAACTTTCCGCAAGACTGTTCTAGAAATTTCAAGAGGGCGAAACTTTCAGTCCTTATATCTTCAAAAGCACGCCCTTTAGGTAAAAACCTGAAATACTGATTATGGGCCGTCTATTAAACAATACTTGGATAATTACAAAACTTGAAAAGGATTTTCACAGAACTTGAATAATAACTTGAAATTTGACGAATTGTTAAAATTCTGTGAAACGACTTAAGTGATAAATGTTCTTTATAAAGATGTTTTCTGTATAAAATACGAGTAGGTAGGTATATTACACACAGTTGCAGGTACAATAAAAGATGCTGCTGTTCTTCGTTAACTTTTTTTGCATTTTGGGAGGCGGATATGGGTACCACCGCCCCGGGAATAATTTATTGGATAACCAACAACTCTGCCATAGGTCATCCCAAATGGTCGACGTGTCTGCCCACCTGCTGTGTGGCGAGGCGAAAGAGACTGGTTAAGGAGGACTTTTGACCTCTCCAGCCAGAATCCCTATATATACCCATCGCCTTGCACCGCAGTTGAAGGCATGGATTCATACGTCCGTCACTCCTGGACACACTGACCCCCAAATTCCTACCCACTTACTCCTTAGAACTTACTTTTCTTCCTTTCCTTAAAAAGACCCACCACACAGCATCCCCTAAGATGACATAGGCCCCGAGGGAAATTATTTTCTTCAGGGCCTCCTGTGTGGAGCTAATATAAAAAAAAATCTTTACGACTTTATTCAAACAAACATCACTTTCAAACAAACCACCAAAGATGAAAAGTTAAAACACATTTGGAAACTTTTGTGTACAAAGCAAAAGAATAATTATATTATTTATATATTTATTAAAAGCCGTGACCGTGCGGATTCACCGAATATTTCTTTAAAGTTATCGGAGAAAACATTCGATTAACAATCACTGTTTAATCTAGGTATATTCCAATAAATATGTTTCACCAGCTATTTGTACCGTTTTCACAATGTTCTTGATGACTCATAAAGCAGTTTTCCTAAACGCCTTTTTCTTTTTCAGGATAAACATTTTCCGCCATTAGGGTTTATATTCCCACACCAGATCTGAATTCCAGACGACTCGGAACTGAACACACATTCATCTGCGCGATCAGAAATGAACAGTCTGACATCCATTACAATTTCTCCTATATTCCTGCAATTTAACTGAAATGTAATTACATTTAATAAACTGTATATTAAAAAACAGCACATAATTACATACCTTGTTTTATTATTATCGATCATAAAAAACTACGCTGGAATGAATGATGAATGAATATAACGTTCACAATTACAAAGGTGATACAAGAATTCAAAATGTGCTCTTTCATGAATGGCGTCATTTCCATTATTTAATTATTTTAGAAAAAAAACTTAAAATTTTATGTAATTAATGGTTTGCGCCCGTATATAAGGATATATAAGGAGCGATCACGCGAAATAAATGAATTCACCTCGATTGCTTGAGATTTCCCAGAAGGTCATTTTTAAAATTTTTCATATTATTTAAGTTTTTTCATTAAAAAAATCTTACCTTTGAATTTTAACATGGAGACAAAAACTTATTATAGTGCTATATAGCCAATGAATTAACCTGTATTTTACCGTTTATCGCATATTTGTAGGATTTATAAAAATATATATAAAAAACCGTAAAGTTGTGTAATGTGTTTTTTACAAACTTTTTTTTGAGACTGCCGTGAGGGATACTTATTCGGGTCAACAAAGAATATTTAAGATTTCTGTATGTTGTCTGTGGTATACTTGATAATGAAAGGTGCTTGCTTATCTATGGAAAAAGGACTTCATTTTATCGGCAAACAGCTGATCAAAAATTCAGCGGGAAAAAAATTATATAAGAATTTAGTTTTAACATCGTTCTAAAATAGTCTACGAAGTTCGGATTTGCGACATCTATGGTCATAATAGATAAATCATTTCAATAGCTTCGTTTTAAAATAAATGGCTGCCAAGGAAATGTTTTAAATAATTGAAACAACTTGAAACGTATCATGTTCGTATAAAACGTAACCTTGCGGCAGAGCAGAGACCAGGGCTCAGGATAGTGGGCCAAGTAGTTATCTGTCATGTAGGTTGGATTGTAGAAGAGGAACTTTATAAAAATGTATTGAATCCAAAACCAAAAAAGTAACAAGGAAGTGTACAAACTTCGTACCAAGGTAACAAAAAGGAAATA
This sequence comes from Limnephilus rhombicus, assembly GCA_929108145.2. Lineage (NCBI taxonomy): Eukaryota > Metazoa > Arthropoda > Insecta > Trichoptera > Limnephilidae > Limnephilus > Limnephilus rhombicus. Next base: position 16,358,878 of record OV815292.1, on the reverse strand, counting down.
CAAAAATACACATACCAGATGGACTCCTAATGGACACGCTAAGCTAACTATACGGAAATAACCTCGGTAGACGAACGCGATCTTGCTTCGCAGTGAGAAAACACGAGACGGGACGGGAACTCCAGTCTTCCCATATGGGAACGGCGCGGAATCCAGAGCACCAAGGTCGTCCTTCTAATTGGGCAGGAGGACGCTATACCTCCAAGGAGCGCATTCAGCCACGGGCCATCTCTACGAACTCCAATCCAAAGGCACGTGGTCCCCATCAGTATCCAAGTCTGGCGTATTACGGTTAGCAGACCGTGACATTGCGACGCGGGGTCGTGAAGGCATATTATATTAGCCAACACCAGGAGCAATTCACTTCACGATTCCTTTTCCAGAAATACATCCACAACACGGCCAACCAGCCACATCGGAAAAAAGTGGGACTTACACGTCATCCACTAAAAATAACTCGTACACGAACCTCGCGTGTTACGTAAAAAACACCCCGCGTTCTTTTAGGTTTAAAATCGACTTAGATGCTCATGATTAAACGTAAATTTAAACACCAGGATGGTGAGTGACCAATTTCCGACCCAACTGCCCAAGTTGATCCGAAGGAAGTCCCCATAAACAAAAAGGAACTCTCTCTTTTCCAAAAAATTACCAGTGTCCAAAAAAACACCATAGACAAAATAACCACCTAAGCAAGAACTGCATTAGTCACATAATTATTTATGTGACAATTCCCCCCTTCCCACGAAAATGTTTGCCCTCAAACATGAAAAACTAAGTCCACAAACTAACTAAACTATGAGTCCATCAGGTATCTAGAAAAATGATAACAAAAACATTAATTAGTAATTAAAATAACAACTTAGAACTAAATTTCTTAAAAGTAAATTTCTTAAAAAACAAAATTTCTTAATAATAAAGAACAAATAAGAAAAGAAAGGCACGAAAACAAGGAGTCAACCAACATCTACTAAATTAAACAAAGTTTTGAATTTACTTAAAAAAGAAGACCTGTTGTTTTCGTGTCAATTTAACATGATTTATACTTATAAAATACTCAACATTTTATATTTTAAAAAAAAAACACAACCAAATAAATTGTAGAAAAGAAGGAAAAAAAAAAATTTGATAACTTTTCCTTATACAGGAAATAAAGGCCAATTTGGCTTCACTTTTTAGGGTTAAACAGCCCTCACTCGCACTGAATTTACGCTATATTTGAATAGCAAAAAAAAGTAACCTATCTAACTAAGTCCATCCGGTTTAACATTCTTAAGATAAAACTTAAAAAATAAACAAATACTTAAAATTAAAGAAGCCTAAATTAAGAAAATATCTATATAAATATACATTTTTCAATCAGAACAATGGAGTTCAATGTTGTCAAAACTAGGACACAAGAAAATACTTTTCTGTGTTATAAGTAATATAGAATCAGTATACAAACTGTCTATCAGACGTGGGCAGAGTAGGGATCTTACATTGGATCATCTAACTGTCATTATTGAACCAGGATTTACAATTCCGAAGAAATACCTATATGTAAAAAGGTCGTCAAACTAGAATAATATTTAAATTATCCAATTTTCAAAAATCAAATCAGGTCAGGTTTTATAAAACAATAAATACCTGCCAATCAAGGTGGTCAGATTAGGGTTTACATAACACAATACCTATCTATCAGATCATGACAAAAGTCGATTGGTACTTAACAGCAAAACAGAAAGTTAAGCTCGCAGCTTAGGATATCCAAAAATCCATTAAACAACCTGCATCAAAAACTCAAAAGAGTGACATTGTTTGTAAAAAAAATGAGACCACGGTAATACCCAAGCTGGCATCCCTTAAAAAAAAACACTCCACGAGTGCACAAAAGTCAGCATTTCTTGTACAAACAAAACAAAATGTGTGATCAACTATGGCTTTCAGTGAGTTGACACTATTCGAGGTGTGATCAATTCAAAATTTTAATGAATGACACTAGTAATACTTAATTTAAAGTTTAATAATGATATTAACAGTAAGATATTAATGTTTATAATATTTAGAGTTAAAACTATACAGAACAGACTTAGACTTAAAAAACTATACAGAACACACTTTCCTGTATTAGAGGCAAAGCGATAATTCCAAAGGAATCAATTATTAGTTAAGCACGCCGAAGCAGTACTAACTTTGTTAGAGACAAAACAACTTTCTTATGAACTAAGATTTATATAAAGAACTTTTAGGAAAGCTATACCATACTTAAACTTATGAAATACAAAATATCAATAATAAAACTAACAGAACTTTTGTGCATCAGAAAGGTGCTCAAGTCTCTGAAACACAAAATTCCAAAATATTCCTTCTCAAGTTCTCTGGAGGTTCCATGGGCAATGGGCAATAAAAGAGCCTCCAGTGGACTAAAGAAAGAAGGGCATAAACTTAAAAATAATAGCATTACAACTAAATCCGTTAAACAGACGGAACAAGGTATGAAATCAGTGTGTGTGTACTCATGTGAACAAGTATATTATTACCAAAATAATCATACGTTTAATAATACAAAAAAAAACTCGAAACTAGTGCATGTTATTATTAACAGAAAAGCATATTAACAGAGGAAAGAAAGACTTAACTAACAAAATTTGACCAGAACAATCACAAAAGAAACAAATGTAATAATGTGAAGGGTTGGTAGGCCTGCACACTACGACATTGGCCTCCTTAAAGAAAAAAACTAATCTATCCGAACAATATCTTTCACGTGAAAATTACCTACAGTTCTACCTTGCATATCTGCCAATGTGTACACTAAATCCGAGACTCTATTTTTTATAACATTACGAACGAATCTAGGTGCCAACTTATGGGAAAAGTAATCCGGACCACTGGATTGAACAAAATTCTTCCTCCAAATGACATCACCTACATTATAAACCACGGATTTACGGCGTAAATTATAATGTTGGGCATTCTTTTTAAAGGCCTGTATTAATGCATTTGAAACTTGTTCGTAAATAGGAACTAAGTCTTCCAACTTTTTTGCAAATTCGGCTCTAGACTGATCCAAAGGTACGTCCACGACACTAGAAGAAACATTAATTTTGTGTAAATTGCCGTCAACAATTTGTTCCCTGCCGTGCATAAGGAAAAAAGGCGTGAAACCTGTTGCAAAATTAACAGTATTATTCAAGGCTGACTGAATCTGAGGCAGAAATCTGGACCAATTACGATGGTCAGACTCGGTCAAGATAGACAAGGCAGTCCCGATAGTTTGGTTATACCGCTCAACTACATTATTTTGCGGGGTGTAATAGGCGTTATAAAAAGGCATTGGAACATTATAATCAGCCAACAATTGTTTGAACTCTTTTGAAACAAATTGTTTACCATTATCACACACCAGGGTTTGTGGAACACCGTGGACTAGAAAAATAAATTGTTCAACATTTTTTACAATGCTTTTAGTAGTAGCATTTCTGAGTGGAAAAATCCATGTATATTTGGAAAAAACGTCAACAACCGATAAAATGTACATAAAACCCGCGTAACTACGTGGAAGAGGTCCAACAAGGTCGATAGACAACATTTGCATCGGTCTGTTGACTATTTTTGGATTCGTAGAAATACCAGCCGGCGCAGATGTATTTATTTTATGTGCCTTGCACGTTTTACACTTATTAACAAACTTTTTGACGTCATTATACATACCCGGCCAAAAGTAACGGAGTTGAACTTTCTTATACGTTCTGAATACACCGGGGTGGCAAGAGTTAATAGATTCGTGTTCTTTACTTAGAGTAGCGTTGCGGTCTTCAAAAGGCACAACCAGCTTCCAGGCCGTATCCTCTTGCAAAGCGAAACGAGATTTAGAATGTCGAAATAAACAATTATCTTTAATTTGGAAGTTATTGAAACGTTGGGGATTATTCATACAATTGGAAAACAAATTATTATACCAACTTTCCGAAGTTGTAGGCGAAGAATCTATGGCAGCAACAGTAAAATCGTCTTTACGAGAAAGAACATCTGGAACAGTATTTAATTTACCCTTTCTGTGCACCACATCAAAAGAATATTGGGAAAGACGCGTAGACCAACGTGCAAGCCTACCAGTTGGATTGGACAACGAAACCAACCACTGCAAACTGGAGTGATCCGTCACCACTGTGAAATGAACTCCTTCTACGTAAGGCCTGAAATGATTGACTGATTCTAATACCGCAAGGAGTTCGCGCTCCGTAACGCCGTAATTTCGTTCGTGAACATTTAAGCACCTAGAGAAAAAAGAAACAGGATGTTCTTCACCGTCAAACACCTGAGTAAGCACGCCGCCGATCCCAACGTTGCTCGCGTCAGAATGGATAGTAAAGGGCAAAGAAAAATCAGGGCAACTAATAACGGGAGCAGAAGTTAGAGCTTTTTTTAATTTTTTAAACGCGTCTTCCGCTTCTGGAGTCCAAGAAAAATTACTTATTCCCATTCTAGAACCAGTGAGTTTTGTCAACGGGGCTGCAATAGTAGAGAAATCTTTGATAAAACGCCTATAATAACCGCAAAGACCTATAAAAGCTTTAATTTGCTTCGAATTCTTAGGGGTAGGGTAAGTACGAATACATTCTAATTTAACGGGGTCTGTACGAAGACCCTTCGCGTCTACGATATAACCTAGATATTTTAACTCTTCTTTACAAAACTCGCATTTTTTGAGGTTAACTGTTAGACCCGCATCTCTTAATCGTTCATAAATTTTATTCAAAATCTTCAAATGTGACTCAAAATCTTCCGAAATAACAATCAAATCATCGAGATAACAAAAGACGTTCTCGTCGAACTCAGGACCAAAAAGAGCATCCACAAGACGCTGCAATTCGCTAGGAGCATTCTTAAGACCGAACGGCATCCTCACAAATTCAAACAGACCATGGCCTGGTACAACGAAAGCCGTTTTAGGACAGGATTCCTTATCTAAGGGAATCTGCCAAAATGATTTGCTCAAATCTATCGATGAAATAAAACGAGCACCCCTTAGTTTATCTAAAATACGTGAAATGTAAGGGAGGGGGTAGGAATCTGCCAATGTGACGCTGTTCAAGCGCCTCGAGTCCAAACAAAACCTGACAGAACCATCCTTCTTAGGAACAATCAAAACTGGGTTTGACCAAGCTGAACGGGAACGGCGGACAACACCTAAATCCAACATTTCTTTTAATTGTGCTTCTAATTGTTTCTGGCGAGTTTGAGATAAAGGATAGTAACGCTGTTTAATAGGATCCCCTGTTGTATTTATTTTATGACGTACTAAATGGGTTTTACCTAAACCACGTTCTTCGAAAGAAATTGACTTAAACTTAACTATAACCGAATTTAATTTAAGATGGTCTTGTGGAGACAGCAAGGAGGCTGATGTTAATTTGCGAACCTCACTGACCACCTTCCCAAAATCACCATTGTTGTCGACTCTTGGAAACAACTGAGGGGCCACGTCAAATTGCTTCCAAAAGTCTACTCCCAAAACAATTGAAGAGGACAGAGACGGAATAACGAAAAACTTAATATATTTCTTAATATTATTATACAATACTAGTACTCGCATAGTACCAATTATATCCTGACGTTTGCCATCCGCGGTGGTAACGTAGGAATCTAACTTATTCAACTTATAACCTAAACTTATGAAAAAATTATAAACAGAACCCCCGAAACAACTGACAGATGCTCCACTGTCTAAAAGTCCTGAAAAAACCAAATCCTTAATTTTAATATTAACATGTGGTCTCACATCTTGTCCACAATCAGATAACGGCACACATGCGTCCATGTTGCGCGTTGTAAACTTAGATTTATTACTATGAACCGACGACGATCTCCTGTCATCCTTGTGCACAGAACGCAACAGATCGTCGGCTAGTTTTTTGAATTATATTTATTTGATTCATTATGTTTAAAATTATCCTTTTTCCATTTTTGACAAAATTGTTTCGTATGCCCCTGTTCCTTACAGTAGAAACAATTAAAAGTTTTCTGACTATTAGAAGCAGAACTTGAAAACTTCGAGTGTGGAGAATAGGAAGCCTGATTATAACTACCACGTTGAGAATACGAGCCTTGAGCTTGTGGCTGGTGCGACGGTTGCGGGCTCCGATGAGGATACGAGGTTTTAGGAAAAGTAACTCGCGAAGAAGAATTAAAGTGTGGTGCGGGTTTGTCTACTGAAAGCTTTTCAAATTTACTGCACACACTTACTAAGGCTGAAAGATTCTTTTCCGAGAAATAAGCAATGGCTAAGGCGTATTTAGATTGGAGACTGTCACAGACTAAGTCCACCAATTGTTCTTCAGAGAGTGGAACATCCAATCTTAAGTTTGCTAACTGAACATCTTCAACATATTCCACTATAGGTTGGTTAAACTTTTGCTTCATAGCAAACAAAGCTTTTAAAGCTTCTGTTTGATTGGTACAAACGTCAAAACGAGAAATGAGGAGCTTTTTCAAGGTTGACCAAGACAAAGAATTATCAAAAATAGTTCTATACCAGGAAAGAGCTCTTCCCTCCAGGAGGTCAGGGAAAGAGGTAACAACTGAGGACAACTCCACCTTCCGGCATCTGGATAATTCTTCTATGCGTAAAATGAAATTCCTGACATCCGAAGACCCAGAAAATTTTAAATCCCAAGAATGGACGGACGAAGAAGAAGTTGGAGGAGAAGACGATTGGTAATAATTATTAATTACGGTTGTAGTCTTTTCTAAACTAACTGTATTATCGTTACCTATATTCATATTGGAACCACTTCCTGTATTATCATCACCTATATTCATATTGGAAGCACTCCCCTCTTTCAAACTTTTATTAAAAGAGCGAGCCTGTTCGCGCATACTTGATAATGTAGCTTCCGGAACGATGTTACGATCCGTTAACAATTTTATCATTTCTTCCTTGGTTACCCCATTAATATCGGAAATCGCCATTTTTAAAGAATAAATAAAATTTTTAATTTAATTTATAATTAAATTATTATTCTCAAATAATTATATGAAAATAAATGTAATAATAGGATTAACCAAACTGTTATAATTAATTATTTATTTGTAACACGTCAATTACCAAACACCCTGTACGTATGAACTCGAAAAATAGTCATTGATTTTCAATAACGACAAAGCCATTTATAATTTATTTAAAATCACCTTAGAATGCAGTAAATATTTAAAATAATAATTATTTTTTACAACATACGTTCCACGAATTCCCTTTATATGTATGAAGGTATAACCGGACACAAATGCGAACAAGAATAGTGCCGTTACTATATTCTCCCAATATTTTAGTAACCGCAAGCTTATAATAAACAATTATTTATGATAAATGTCTGTCACAAGTCGTCCTATGTTTAAAAAACAAAAATAACGTATTTAATAATGAACTTTCGCGGCTTTGTAAGTAAACAATGCACATAACCTGACAAATGTCAACAAGAATTGACAGCTCGGCTCCGATAAACCATAACATAGATAGCTGACAGTTAAAACAGAATTGCCAGTAAACAGAAAAAATTTTCGTTATTTGTTTTTGGGGTGTTATGCCGTGTTGCGCTACCTCCATGTCCGAAGGAGGTAGCGCAACACGGCATAACACCCCAAAAACAAATAACGAAAATGCTTTTGGCCGTGAAAATCTTAAAACTTATCTAACAGAAAAAATGTTCCCAACAATATTTCGGTTATCATCTCTAGAGATATTATGAATGAATTTTGTGTTTAACATTATCTTAATGGCAACACTTAAAGTTGGTGTCACTATAATTACATGCCTTACGAAAAGGTAAACAAATAATAATATTCACACAACAAAATGATCATAACACAATGAGGTGTATTTTCAGAATGACACACAGAATCTCTGCAGAACGGTTAATGTTAGATATAAAACCAAATAAATGCACACACACCGATTCATCTCTGATTTCTCTAAATTTATCAGCAAAAGAACTGAAAATCCACCCCACATGACAGAAAAGTACGTTTCGGGCACCGAAAATAACTGATTTTACACGTTGGAAGCGCCACTGAAACGTATCATGTTCGTATAAAACGTAACCTTGCGGCAGAGCAGAGACCAGGGCTCAGGATAGTGGGCCAAGTAGTTATCTGTCATGTAGGTTGGGTTTTAAATCAAATAAAAGAAGAGGAACTTTATAAAAATGTATTGAATCCAAAACCAAAAAAGTAACAAGGAAGTGTACAAACTTCGTACCAAGGTAACAAAAAGGAAATACAAAAATACACATACCAGATGGACTCCTAATGGACACGCTAAGCTAACTATACGGAAATAACCCCGGTAGACGAACGCGATCTTGCTTCGCAGTGAGAAAACACGAGACGGGACGGGAACTCCAGTCTTCCCATATGGGAACGGCGCGGAATCCAGAGCACCAAGGTCGTCCTTCTAATTGGGCAGGAGGACGCTATACCTCCAAGGAGCGCATTCAGCCACGGGCCATCTCTACGAACTCCAATCCAAAGGCACGTGGTCCCCATCAGTATCCAAGTCTGGCGTATTACGGTTAGCAGACCGTGACATTGCGACGCGGGGTCGTGAAGGCATATTATATTAGCCAACACCAGGAGCAATTCACTTCACGATTCCTTTTCCAGAAATACATCCACAACACGGCCAACCAGCCACATCGGAAAAAAGTGGGACTTACACGTCATCCACTAAAAATAACTCGTACACGAACCTCGCGTGTTACGTAAAAAACACCCCGCGTTCTTTTAGGTTTAAAATCGACTTAGATTCTCATGATTAAACGTAAATTTAAACACCAGGATGGTGAGTGACCAATTTCCGACCCAACTGCCCAAGTTGATCCGAAGGAAGTCCCCATAAACAAAAAGGAACTCTCTCTTTTCCAAAAAATTACCAGTGTCCAAAAAAAACACCATAGACAAAATAACCACCTAAGCAAGAACTGCATTAGTCACATAATTATTTATGTGACAAACTGGTTTACGAATGGTAGGAAAATGTGGTCCATTTTTGGACCACTATCAATCGCACAAAAATAAAAGTGGTCCATTTTTCGACCAAAATCGCTCTAAAACATGAATAAATAGTTATGTCCACAAACAAACTAAATTCTTTCAACAAATTATTGCAGTGGTTTACATAGATAATTAGTTTCAGTAATACAAAATAAAAGATAATAATCAATAACTGTTTGTAAATAGGTTGGTAGTAGTGTTTTGTGAACACATCTCTAGCAGAAACTGTGAACCAATCCAATATCGTATTTGTATGCCTTTCTTGAAATAATTGTTTGTTTATGCGTATATTTTTTATTCATGAATATGTACGTACACAATCAATTAATCTTAATATTTTAAAGCATAACTTGCAAAAAGTATTTTTCCAAAAATAATTCAACTACCGCCATTCATGAGAGAGCAGACTATGAATTATGTTATGTAACACCTTAACATTAATATTCAGAAAACACTATTTCTTCAATAATTTACATAATAAGGAATTGAGGTCGTCACCAGGAAGTGGTCGGATGATCCTAAAGGAGGTGTGATCTCAATGAAGTGGGGGGGGGGGACCAGCGCTGGCCGTTTCGACACCTAGGGAGAAAGGGAGAAGCGAGGAGAAGGCGAGGGAAAATGGGGAGAAAATGTAGGGAAAGGGAGAAAGGGATTGAAGGCTAGGGAGGGAAGGGAGGTAGATGCTGGTAGAGGGGACACCTGCGCCTTGATAAAGGCGTTAGAGCAATTGTATCAGTCTTCAGGGTGAGTGGTTCCGCCACGGCCAAGAAGAAGTAGTCCAAGTTGCAGTTTGATCGGGGAGGCAGGGCAGGCGAAGATGTTGACGATATGATGGATGCTGGAACTCTACAGTCCACAGCTTTCAGGGCTCTATTTAAAGGGGAAGCAGTGGGTCTAGCCTTTTGTCTTCCCTTAATTCCAGGAACTGAGATCCTGGAATCGGACCGGGCAAAGTGTATGAATGCGATGGTGGTCACCGTGCGTCTTATAGCCTGTCAGGGAGATGTGACGACATGATAAGTATCCTTCTTTAGTCAACGTTTCGGACAGCGTTGCAGTGTCCATCATCAGGGAAGAGCCGGTAGATGTGTCGTGTTGCGCTAAGAAGGAAGTAGCGCAACATGGCATAACGCCCCACAAACAAATAACGAAAATACTTTTAAAATCTAAAAACGTAACATATTGTAGGCTTTTTATTGAGAATATTAATAAGAAAAGAACGGTACCAAATTAAAGTTATTTGGTTGATATGCCGTGTTGCGCTACCTCATTCTTTAGCAAAAGTTTCAGACATCTGCCGAATCTGCCCAGATGATGGATACTGCAACGCTGTCCGAAACGTTGGCTAAAGAAGGAGGTAGCGTAACACGGCATAACACCTTAAAAAACGACGAATCAAAGTTTGATCACCAGATTTATAACATTAAAAAGGAAGATGGATTAAATAGACAGACAAAATATGCCGGCGAGGATAATCCTGACATGGGAAGATCAATGGATTCATGGAAATATTCTACAACTATTCAAGTAAGGTGTAATCCTACCTACGCTCAGAAATAAACCATATTTGCTACCAATGGAGTCGATTTGCAAGGATGATCACATTTGAGGCCATCGTTCATACCGAGCTGCATAACCTTTCCCTAGCTCCACACTGCTCGCGAAGTTCCTCGACGAAATATTCGGGAATGTTGACCGAAGTTCGAAGTATGTCACTACACACTCGTTCAACTTCGCGAGAAACTCATTCGCGCGGTGGTGCCGTCACGACTCGCACGTCATGGACGTTCAAGTCTGCTGCCGTTGCAATGTGCACGCTCGCGTATTATAATTTACCTACACTGCATACCACGTCAGCTCGAAGACATTTCATATACCTAGCTCCTAAAATATATGCTAAAAATATAAATATGCTATTATTATTATAATTAATTATATTTATTATAAAATTTTGCAATTAAATTTAATTTTTTATTTTTTTGTTTTAACTTTATGAGTAAAACCTCAAATTGTAATATTTAAATAAATGAAGACAATATAAGCGAAACTCAATCGAAAATTCGGAAACAGAAAAATCAGAAAAACATATTGTCCCAGAGGTGTCAATATGTTTTTCTGATTTTTCTGTTTCCGAATTTTCGATTAAGTTTCGCTTATATTGTCTTCATTTATTTTCAATTTAATTTGTACAACTTATAATTTAATTTATCAACCATTACAAATGTATAATTTCCAATCTGTAAACTTCACCCGCATAACACAGGGACATCCCTAGCATGGCGGATGAAATAACACAAAAAAATAAACAATGTACAATATTCTTATCAAAAATTAATAAATAACTATGTGCATATTTATAAAAAAAGGAGGAAAAGAAGATGGTGGATGATTGCAGTTGCAATGCACCGGAACAGAATTAGGTTAGTTTAGTCAATTAAACTATGAAAAGAGAACTACCGGGAATAAATAAATAAATTGGTTTTGTGTGTGGATTGTGTTTTTTTAATTTATTGTATTTTTTACAGCTAAAAAATAATTACTAGCACGGACGTGCGCTCGCGACGACGTATTGAAGCGAACTGAAGTCCGAGTAGTGTAGAGAGGCACTTCGTTTAGGCACTTCGTGCAACTTCGAGTCCTTTGACTCGGGCGCAAAAACCGACAAAAAATGGAGGTCGCCCGAGGCGAGCCAAGGTTGGACCAAGTAAGACGAAGTGCCTCTCCGCACTATCGTATTCGGCTAACCTCGTCCAACTTCGCGAGTAGTGTGGAGCTAGAGTTCTAACTCAACTGTCTACAGTTGTCAAAGCACCCGGAGGGCGCCGCAATTTGGTATAAAATGAAGATTCAAAATGCCCTAGTCATGATTCTAACGTCTCGCCCAAAGCTAGCTTAGGATATATTGATTTAACCTGTTCTTTGTGCGACTCTTTTCCAATTACAATTATCTATTTGTACTGATCAATTTAAACATCTTTTTATTGCAAAACCTAACATATGAATGACAGCACAAAAGTGTCCACACAATCCCTGAAATTCCAACATAATGGTTTCCTGTTTCCTTATTAAAAAAAACAGGTGGCGTCCAATTAATTAACATTAATTTACATCCCATGTTAACGTCGGCGTTAACAATGGCGCACCAACGTGTTCTGGAACGAATTGGCATTTATAGATTGGGTTTCTTTAACTGACTTCTGCATGTTGATATTGGCGATCTATAGCTTTCCATCAATCCATCAAATATCTATTTATATGTAATTTTGTTTGCGATAATTGCGGTAGATTGAAAATTTGCGAATAACATTCCTCATGTGTTATGTGGCGATCGTATTCGAAGGAATCGAAGGTAGAAAGAATGCGGATATTAATTTTTTGCTTTTATGTTGTTAACAATGTTCTGCGAAATCTTGGCTATTTTGACTTTTAAAACGTATTATTAAGTTGGCACTTTGGAACTCGCAAATAATATGTTCGTAATATTTTTTCAACACAGTTTCTGTTCGATTTAAAGTGGCAACAATAGGAAGTGACAGTGCGGTTTTATATGGCGTTTTATTTTGACAGATGTCAAATAACTTGGTTTATATGCGTAATTTGTTGAAAATATAAAAAAATGGGTAAATTTACGACTAGACGCCGCATGCCACTACACTTTTAATAGGCATATATTTAAAAAAAATAAACTACCCCTAAACTTAATTACCACAAGAACCATCTGTTTCAGTCGAGAACGGCGGAAAAACGTGCATTTAAATTTATATTCGTAAAAACTTTTATTCACGTAATTTTCCGTTTTGACGCCGACGCCATATTGAATCTTGTCCATAGAAACCACATAGCGACGTATATCAGTAGTGCCAACCATACAAAACAAATTCATAGTAAAATAATTTGCACACATTAAAGAAAGTGCCCCCTTTATACCGCCTGCTCGCGTCAAGGCAAGAAAAACTCCCAGTTTTCAAGTAGTTTAGCGGCTACGCTAGGTTTGTGTAACATGGTTTGTGATACAAAAGAAAGTGCCCCTTTATAACGCCTACTCGCGTCAAGGCAAGAAAAACATCCCAGTTTTCAAATAGTTTAGCGGCTACGCTAGGTTTGTGTAACATGGTTTGTGATACAAAAGAAATTGCCCCTTTATAACGCCTACTCGCGTCAAGGCAAGAAAAACATCCCAGTTTTCAAGTAGTTTAGCGGCTACGCTAGGTTTGTGTAACATGGTTTGTGATTCTGGCGTACAATCTCACAAGAATAAAACTAATTTTAATTTTACGTAATCGAAATTTAGAATGAAATATTTTCCACTTCCCCCAATGCACATAGTTGCCTTTTAATGTAATTAAGGTGAATCAAAAGGTTTTTTTTTAAAAAGTGCATATTAACCGTTGCCAGCGATCTCCAAAAATTACCATGATTTTTGCCGTATAGCAATCTTTTTTTAATATTATGAAAATTTGTCCTGACTGAAACCGATGTTAAGTTTAAAAATAGTGTACTTTCCAAAATCTGTGCCTGGATTCGAATTTTGACAGTTGAAAAACACTGTTGCGTTTTTTTCGTTTTAATACGAAAAATCGAATTTTTGGCATTTAGTCAGTAATATTTTTAGTTTTTTGTCCTCTTTTGAGTTCGTTTATTGCTGACCAAGTCCAGTAAGTGTTATTTTATTTTTGTTTTATATCCTTCTGCCCCAATGGCCTTTGCCATGGGGAAGAAACCCCCTGATCCCGCTCCCCCTGACCCTTCAAATTTTGACATTGGTAGTGAGGTAGAAATAACAGACCTTCAAGTTCCATCCTCTACTCCAAAAAAGAGGAAAGTTTGCGACCTTCCAAAAACTGATTCTTCGCAGGTCTCAGTTCCTGTAGCTTCTCCTCTTTCTTTGTATCCGACTTCAGCAAAAGCTCCCTTCATAGTTTATGTTCAAAACAACTCTCCTGGCCACTCTTTACATCCCCTTGAATTCGGTAAATTCATTGGAAAAAAACCACTTGGCATTTCCCCAGGTGGTATCCGATCAGAGGGCAGATTTCGCATTTGTGTTGAGTTCACATCCGCGTTGAATGCCAATAAATTCATAAATTCCATCGACTCCCTCTCTGCAAAAAAATTTAAAGCCTATATCCCTTCTTTCAATATCTCTCGCTTGGGTCTCGTTAGAGGTATTCCTGTAGACCTATCTGAAGAAGAGCTTATCTCGGAACTCATTATTCCAGCATCTTCGGAAAAAGTTATTAAGACTAGGCGTCTTAATTTCAAAGATCGATCATCTGAGTCTGTAGTTTGGAAACCCTCTCAAACTGTAGTTCTGACATTTGAAGGACAGTCCCTTCCCTCTCACGTTTATTTATTTCACAACTCTCTCCCGGTGGAAATTTATTCGTACCCAACAATCCAATGCTTTAATTGTTGTCGGTTTGGCCATTCTAAGCAATCATGCCGCTCCTCTCCCCGCTGCTTTAAATGCGCAGAAAATCATTTAGCAGACCAATGCTCCTCCCCTTCCAATTCCCCCACTTGCGTCAATTGTTCAGGCTCGCACACAGCCACTCATCCATCCTGCCCCGAACTTTCTCGCCAAAAAAACATAAAAAGTTATATGGCCTCCAATAGCGTTTCATACTTCTTTGCCTCCAAATTAATAGCTCCTTCTAAAAAATCTTTTGCTGAAGTTGCCTCTCAACCCCAAATTAGTGCTCCTTCAAACTTGTCTTACAAGAAAACTGTAATGACAAAACAAGCTTCTCGTCCAATTAAAACCCCTGGATATGATCAATTTGGCCATAACTCCCAGCTCTTGTTCCCAAATGGTAACATCAGCTCTCCTTTTCCTCAAAACCCCGTCTTTTCTAACTCAAATTCAACTAACAGCAGTGCTTTCAATCCTGATCTAAATGCAAATTCCATAAACAACAATACTTCTAATGACAATTCTTCTTTTATTCAAACTCTTCTCATGCTACTTATCTCTGTTATTAACAATAATAATTCTCTACCGTCCAACGCTGCCTCGTTACTCTCCTCTTTGTATTCTCTTCTTCCCAATGGCTGCCCCAACAGCAGCAATTCTGCAGTGGAATTGTAGAAGCGCCACCTCCAATAAGGATGACCTCGTCCGCCTTCTACATTTACACTCCATATCGATTGCTGCCGTCTCTGAGACTTGGTTCAAGCCATCTCAACTCTTCAAGGTGAGTGGCTATCAATGTCTGCGGGACGACCGCATTGATGGGAAGGGTGGTGCAGCCCTTTTCATCTAAAACTCTCTCCCCTTCTCCCCTATTTCCATTAAACCCCCAAATTCATCCTTCCAATTAGTGGCAGCCACTGTCTCCAATATTACATTTGTATCTCTCTATATTCCTCCTTCTACCCCATTTGACCTTCCACTGTGGGTTCACATGCTTAGCAAAATTTCTTCTCCCTTGGTCATTTCGGGTGATTTCAATGCCCACTCCCCACTCTGGGGTTCTTCTTCCTCGGATCCCTCAGGTATTAAATTCATTGAACTTTTGGACTCCTTGAACATATGTCTCCTAAATGACGGATCCTCAACAAGGTTTAGTCACCCTGGACAGAATCCTAGTGCGGTGGACATATCCCTCTGTTCCCCGAGTATCTATCCTCTAATCTCCTGGCGAATTTCTTCAGATCCCTGCGGCAGTGACCACTATCCCATTATTTTGAATTTGGCTCAACGGTTGGATACCAATCACTTTAAAAGTAAGCCCAAATTTATTACAAAAAAAGCGGATTGGTCCCGTTTCAGAGACTCTATCCAGGATCTTTCCCTCTCCCTGCCTTCCCCTTCTTCTGATAATTGCACCTCCTCTTATGAATCTTGGACTGATTCCATTCTAAAATCGGCTGACAAGTCTATCCCCAAATCATCTCCTGTAGGCTCGAAGGCTCGCCCTCCCCCTTGGTGGGATGAGGAATGCCTTAGAGTGCTGAAGGAGAGGAAAGCGGCCAATAAGACATACTGCCAACAGATGACCATGAATAATTACATCTCAGCCAAGAATGCCCAAGCTGTTGCTAAACACACATTCCGTTTCAAAAAAAAAAACAGCTGGCGTAATTTCTGTACCAATATATCCCCTGCTACTCCAGCAGGGGAGGTTTGGTCCATGATTCGCAGGTTTAGATCTTCCTTTTCCCTGCCAAAGCCATCTCGTAATTCTGCTATTTGGATTGATGACTTTGTTAATAAAATAGCTCCCCCTTATGTCCCTAATTTTGATGAACTTCCTTCTTTGCCTTTCACTTTAAAATCTTCTTCATGGTAAGATGCTCCATTTTCCTTTGATGAGTTAAAAAGAGCCATTGAAATCCTCAATGACTCAGCTCCGGGCAAGGATGAAATCCTGAATATATTCATCCGTCATTCTGATGAAAATTCTCTTACCTACTTTCTCTCTCTCATCAATGTCTTTCTGGATTCTGGCATTATTCCCCCAGACTGGAAAATTCAAAATATCATTCCCATTTTCAAAAGTGGCAAAGATCCAAGCATAGGTTCGAGCTACAGACCTATCGCCCTCTCTTCTACTCTTTGCAAAGTATCTGAAAGAATGATTAAGAATAGATTGAACTGGTTCGTAGAAAAAAATCAAATTCTTTCCCCTTCCCAGTTTGGATTTAGAAAGGGTAAAAGTACCCTTGACAACCTTTCCTCTCTTGTTACAGATATCAAATAAGCATTATCTAAAAATGAATATTGCATTGCAGTGTTTCTAGACATCTGTGGAGCATATGACAATGTTCATATTCCCATCCTGAAAGAAAAGTTACTGGCAATAGGTATTCCGCCCAAATTAGTAAAATTCATTGTCAATTTGCTCTCCCAGAGAACTATTTTTGTAGATGGGTCTGAATCCCCTCCCCACATTAGACACATTTTCAAAGGTCTCCCGCAAGGGTCAGTCTTAAGCCCGATCCTGTACAATATTTACACGTATGATCTAGAAAAATCTATTCAATTCTTGTGCAACATACTCCAATATGCCGATGACTTGACTTTCTACAAAATATCCCGTAATATTTTTATCGCAGCATCAGCAATCAACAATGCTCTTAGAAAACTTTTGGCGTGGTTAAATATTAATGGCCTTGAACTTTCCCCCTCCAAAAGCAAAGTTGTCATCTTCACTCGTCGTCGAAAGCTCCCAGAAATTCAGGTGAGATTTGGCGATGAAATCATCCCTATCTCTAAAGAAGTTAAGTTCCTGGGAATGTTTTTAGACTCAAAGCTTACTTGGAATTCTCACATAAATCATGTCATCATGAAATGCGAAAGCAACATCAATCCCCTTAGATTTCTGTCCGGAGTGTGGTGGGGATCGCACCCATCATCTTTAAAACTTCTGTACAATGCTCTCATCCGAAGCCATCTTGATTACGGATCTTGTCTGTTTGATCCAATGTCCACTTCAAATTCGCTTAAATTAGATAAAATTCAGTCTAAATCTCTTCGCCTTATCTTAGGAGCCATGAAATCTTCCCCAATCAACGCAATGCAAGTTGAATGCTGCGAACCTCCCTTAAATATAAGAAGGCGATGCCTAGCAGAAAAATATATTTTCAAAACATGCTCAATAACTTCTCATCCCCTGATTCCCAATCTTCAATTGTTAAAGTATGAGGTTAATTTGAATCCATTTTGGAAAAAACATTCCCCTCCCCTTTTCTATAATTGCTTCAACACTTTCCTGGATGTTTCCACAAACTCCTATCGCAATGAATCTCTCCCCTTATACTCTTATCCCTATAAAAGTCTTACTTTCTATCCAAAGGTGCACCAATTTATAGGAATATGTAAAAAAATATTAAAAACTCAGTTCAATCCAATAATGCAGAATTCAACAAAATTATTGAAAATAACTGGCCAAATTATATAAAATTTTTCACAGATGGTTCCAAACTCAGTTCGGACTCCCATTGTGGGGCCAGTGTCTATGCTCCTCACAGGAAATTGTGTTTCCCACACAGACTTCCCAAAGAATGTTCCATTTTCTCTGCTGAATGCATAGCTATTATAGAAGCTTTACATCTCGTCAAATCTCTCAACATTAGAAATGCCCTCATCCTTTCAGACTCACTTAGCTCATTACAAAAAATAAGCGCATCCCCTCTCAATTCCATTAGTGACTCTCTTACCTGCTCTATCAGAGACCTCCTGCATTCCTTGTCGCTGGCTCACGTGTCAGTGGTCTTGGCCTGGATCCCAGGACACCTTGGTATTGTTGGAAATGAAATGGCTGATTCTATTGCTAAGGAATCCACTGTTCATGGTCCATTAAATAGCATTCCTATTCCTGTTAGAGACTATTTTCCTATTTTAAAAAATAAGTTACAAGCCAATGGTCCTCTGAATGGAAATCATCCTCTCTGTTAAAAGGTCACCAGTACTCTTTAATTCAACCTTCTATTCCTGTCAAGCCCTGGTTTCACAAATACACTTCAATACAACAATAACATTGTTTAAAACTACTGTCAAATTTTGCTCTTCCACTTTTTATAATTAATATTGTGATAAAAACCGATATATAACAATGACTACACGTGCAAATTCCAAGTCCACCAATAATCCTAATCCCGAACTACTGCAAATTCTAGATAAAAAGTTCGATGAATTTAAAATCCAGTTTCTAGAAAAATCATTTGCAGACTTCAAAAATACCATAGTAGAAGTTATCAAAAAGGAGTTCAAGGAGGAAATTGAGGAGCTTAAGAAGAAAGTGAAACATTTGGAAGGACAAATAGAGCGCAATGATCAATATAATCGTGCAAATAACCTTATAATAAGTGGCGTTCCAGAAGATAGAAACGAAAATATTTATGACATTCTCTCCAAAATTGGTGCTACAGCTGGATGTAAAATCACCCGAGAGGAAGTGGACTTCGCAAGCAGAATCTCCCCCAGAATAAACCGAAATATGACAAATGGAAAACAGAGGAACATTATCGTAAAATTTACACGCCGACACCTGAAAGATAACCTGTTAGCTGCAATAAGGAAGAGGAAGGGAATGTTTGCCTCAGAATTGCAGCTTCCTGGTGCCAGCAGAATTTACATCAATGAACATTTAACCCCCAAAAATCAGCGTCTCCTAAAACAATGTAGAGATATAAAAACGGACAGAAAAATTCTCTACTGCTGGATAAAAAATGGGAAAATCTTCATTCGTGTAAGTGATACAACACCCATAATTTTAATTGCGGATCAAGATGACGTTAACAGACTTTCAACATTGAAGACAATG
Source organism: Limnephilus rhombicus (assembly GCA_929108145.2). Classification (NCBI taxonomy): domain Eukaryota; kingdom Metazoa; phylum Arthropoda; class Insecta; order Trichoptera; family Limnephilidae; genus Limnephilus; species Limnephilus rhombicus. The sequence goes on along the minus strand of OV815292.1, from coordinate 16,339,574 downwards.
CCCACACAAGACGCTTCTACATCGGCCCTCCCTTTAGGAAACTAAATTTACAGAACAATATCAAACGTTTTACTATTTATATCAAATTTAACCTCTTGCAGTACCTTAACATAATATTCAATTTCTACTTAGTCGTAATATACGAATCATCACTATACGTTAATTACAAATTCCCTTTAAACTCTTATCAAATAATGTTAAAACATGTTTTTATCAATTGTTTGAATTGCAATTGTATTAGTAATCTGTCCATAGATATAACAATCAATCTGTCAAAACAAAAGCCTCTTAAAACCATAGACATTTTAATTTACCATAAACAAAAACAAAAAAAATCGTATGTTCAAAAATGCCCCCAATCACAGCATAATTATTACTATTTTCCAAACAATTTCATGAACATAATATTTAAAAATGCTTAACATATATTTTCAAAATGTGCGAGGTCTTCGCACAAAAACTCATAGCTTCTTAAATCAGGTCCTTTTGAACAATTACGATATTTATCTTATATGTGAAACTTGGCTAAATAAATCAATCCAGGACAGTGAATTGTTTGACAATAGGTATGATGTATTTAGAGAGGATCGGAACTACTTTTTGTCTGGACAGCAGCAGGGAGGGGGGGTACTAATTGCAACATCCAAATCTCTGAAGGCTCAGAGAATTCCCTGGTCTACGTGTACTGAGGAGATCTGGATATCAGTGCCAATACTTGGTAACAATAATAAACTCAAAAATTTATATATCTGCTGCACATATCATCCACAAAACACCAACTACATCCACAACCTAACTCATCACTTCAACACCACATCAGACCTGCACGCAAATCACCCGGAAGGATTGTTTTTATTAGCTGGAGACTACAATATATCCAAACTAAACTGGAAGTTAACCGAAGGGCAAAACCAATTAGAACCAAATTTTCCAGAAGACACTGCTAGCTGTGCCTTGGTAGACTTCCTTTCATTCACCAAACTACACCAATTCAATTCTATAACCAATACAAACAAACGAATTCTTGATTTAATCATGACAAATATTTCAAAATGTAGTATAACCCATTGTACCGAACCTCTGACGCCTGAAGATTCACATCACAGAGCATTAGACATAGAGTTATCACCTGTTACTGTACCGTCTCTCTCCAGCTCATCTAGGACAGTTAAAATGTTTCACCGAGGTGATTACGGTCAAATCACTGATGAATTATCCAAAATAAATTGGAAACTCCAATTTCAAGGTAAGGATACCGAAAAAGCCGTATTAGATTTTTACAATATCATAAATGACATTATTCGCAAATATATCCCCGAAAAAAAAATTAACGGTAATTTAGAAAGGTTTCCCCCCTGGTACACTTTACCACTTATAAAAATTGTAAAAGAGAAATTAAAATATCACAAGAAATGGAAAAAATACAAGAACCTGGCTGACTACCAATCATTTTCAGTACTGAGAAATCGTCAAAAGAAGATCGCGTTAGAATGTTATGAAAACTTCATTATGACGGCAGAAGATTCAATAAAAAAGTGCAGCAAACAGTTCTGGTCATTTGTTAAATCAAAGAAATCCTCTTCCGATTTACCAAAGCAAATGTATCTTGGAGATATTTCCTGCAATGATGGACAATCCATATGCGACCATTTTAGTGATTATTTTAGATCAGTTTTTGTAGAAAATTCCAACCCTCGCCTCAATCTTATAAACTGTGAGAATGATGACGACAACTCTAATCTACATATCCACAATATTAACTTCAATCAATCATGTGTACTTAATTATTTAAAAAAACTTGATCCGAATAAAAGTGCGGGATCTGATTTAATTCCATCCATATTTTTATGTAAAATGCCGGGACCAATTGGCTAATCCTCTCTCCTTGCTATTCAAAATGTCATTTGAAGAAGGCAACTTCCCCAACGTCTGGAAACAAGCACTCATTACACTAATCCACAAAAGCGGGGACAAAACTAACATTACCAACTACAGGCCCATCTCCAAACTCCCAATTGTCAGCAAAATCATGGAAAACATAGTTCTTGATCAACTTTTTCCGGCGGTACAAACAATCATATCTAAAAATCAACACGGCTTTTTCAGAAAACGGTCGGTCGAGACAAACCTTCTGGAATACACAGATTTTATTTTAAATTCTATGGGTGGTAAAAATCAAGTAGACTCTATCTATACGGATTTTTCAAAAGCCTTTGATAAAATTAACATTGACCTGCTTCTGAAGAAACTGTTAAAAATCGGGATTAATGTTGACCTTCTCAGATGGATCAAATCAAATGTAACAAACAGAAGTCAAGCAGTTAGAGCTAAGGGTTTCTCCTCGCGTTTTTACAGTATACCTTCAGGAATCCCGCAAGGATCACATCTCGGACCTCTCTTGTTTATTTTATATATCAATGATATAGGTAAATGCTTTAAAAATTCCAAATTCCAAATTTTTGCTGATGACACTAAGATTTACAAAAAAATCACTAATATTAATGACAGCCTAGAATTGCAAGATGATATCAATAGGCTTGGAATATATTGTGCTAACAACCAACTGTTCCTTAATCTGGAAAAATGTAACACAATATCATTCACCAAAAGCATAAACCCCCTAATATTCCCGTACAAAATCAATGACGTAGAGATAAAAAGATGTTGTGAAGTGAGGGACTTAGGAATAATAATGGACTCCGGAATGTCTTTCCGAACACATATAAATTCCATCTGTGACAGGGCGTACAAACTTCTAGGATTCATCATAAGAGTGACCAAACCATTTAGGTCTCCACATGTAATCAAAATACTGTACGTCTCTTTTGTTCGCTCAATATTAGAATTCGGATCAGTCATATGGAATCCCCAATACAAAGTAAATATTGAAAGGTTAGAAAGAATTCAAAAAAAGTTATTGAAACACCTGGACTTTAAATCCTTTCGAACTTCAGAAAACCTAAAAGACTCATTAACATTCCATAATTTATCAACTTAAGAAGATAGAAGAAATATATCCGACCAAAAATTTTTATTCAAAATCATTAACAACGTTGTTGACAACAACTATCTTCTAGAACACATTAATTTCCACTGTCCAATAAGAAACACAAGATCAAACCAACTATTCCACATCCCACACTCAAAAACAAATTACACACAACATTCATTTCTTCGAAGGACGTGCACAAAATACAATGATATCTTTTACGACACTGATATTTTCCATTTGTCCTCAGGCCAATTTATTAAATCCATAATAGGAAAAATTAAAACAAATTGTTAATTACGAACTCTCCACCCCTGCTGCATGTTATTTTTTTCATTCTCATTATGTTGGTTTTCCTTCTTTTTATTATAATAATAATATTTGGATGATTTATATATCCCATATGCTTTAATTTGTGTTTGTGTTTTTTTTCTTTCATTTCTGTTGTATATATATATATATATTTTTCTTTTTTTTCTACCACTTTATGTTTTCTTCAATGTTTTAATCCATGTTTATATATTATAAATTGTAGCGGAAACTTCGCTGGTTAATGCAATCATGTAATATGTTACTTTCTTATTAAAATATGTATAACTGTTTGTTTCCTAAATAAACTAAAATAAAAAAAATAAAAAATAAAAATAAACACTTCCATGCCTAAAAAATACATCTCTTCCATTATTCGAATGCGTTTAGGTCATACTTGTTGTCTTAGCCATCTCGCCAGATTCCTCATAGTCAATTCGCCTTATTGTGATTGTGGTTCAGAGGATACTTTAGACCATAATTTTTTTGAGTGTCCTATCAATGACCAATTTCCAAACTTCATACCTGAATTGTTAAAACTTAAAATTGAATTCCCTACCAGTGTACCCTGCCTTCTTAGTCTCAACTCTCCTGAAATTCACTATTTGTTAGCAAAATTTATTTACAAAAATGGCCTCAACATTTAAGCATCAATCAGATTTCTCTCTCTCTTCCATACGTATACATTTGTTTCTAGCTGTGTTAATATGTACAGTTGTACAGGTTCCTTTTTTTGGGAATCTGTATATCTTCCTACTATACAATTATACCAACTCTGTGTGTTACTCTGTATGAAAATGGAAGAATGGAATATGTACAGGTTACTATTTTTGGGAACCTGTACATCTTCCTACTCTTCAATTTTGTAATTATTATTAATGCCAACTCTGTGTGTTACTCTGTGTGTACAGTTGTATAGGTTCCTATTTTTGGGAACCTGTACATCTTCCTACTCTACAATTTTGTAATTACTACTAATACCAACTCTGTATGTTAGTACAACTTGTATAATCTTATGAATATTTGTCTTGGCCCATTGTCTATAAGTATTTGCTAATATAATTTATCTATTCCATGTAAAAAACTGAAATAGTAACTAATTTTAAAAAAATATGAAAATGTAACCAATTTTAAAAAACTGATAATGTACCTAATTTAAAAAAATCTGAAAATGTAAATAATTTTAAAAAATTGATAATGTAACTAATTTACAAAAAAACTGGAAATGTAAATAATTTTAAAAATATGTAACTTACTTTAATAAATGGCCAAGATCACCCTTAATGGGTGAAAGCCAAATAAACAATTAAAAAAAAAAAAAAAAAATCTGTGCCTATTAAAAGTGCGGCGGCTTATCCATACATTATTTTGAAAATTTGTACGGTAACTTTAGTTAGTACCTTCCTAGAATATGTGTGATTTTTGCCATATAGCAATCTTTTTTTAATATTTATCGATTGGTACCCTGGAAATAGTGGAAGTTGTTCAGAATGCAAAATAAAGTAATACGAAACGTCAGCCGTAACGAGAAATTACGTACAAATTTTTTTGTTTATGAAATGTAAATTTAAATGCATATTTTTCCACCGGTCCTGACTGAAACTGATGTTTTTTGCGGTAACTAAGTTTAAAAATAATGTACTTTCCAAAATCTGTGCCTATTAAAAGTGCGGCGGCTTATCGTAAATTTAATAAAAAATGGAGTTTAAGACTATTACAAAGATTAATACGTACACGAAAAGGGAATTATCTAAAAAATGAACGGAGCGAAGCATTGTACCTTGACAGACTTTATCAAGAATGCGTGAACGTGAACAGGCAATTATATTTAACAAATCGGTGCGGGAAAAACGCGATCCTAAGGAATCTTATGATCAGTCTTCTGATGACTGATGACCCTGCTTTGTCTGATAAATAAAGTGATCCGGGTACTTCTTCGACTAAAGTATTTCATGTAAAATGTAACGCTTCACGTGAATTATCAAAATGTAAAGGCCTGATTAATTGGGACCTGAAATTTAACGGGAAGAGAGATGTTAAAGTATTTATTGACAGAGTCGAAGAACTATGTAGAATACGATTGATATCAAATGAAGATCTGACACGGTGTTTTCCGGATATTTTAGACGATACAGCTTTGCTGTGGTATCACACAATTTACACTGATACTCTTTCGTGGCCGGAATTGAAGCGTGCGTTAATTAGCAGATATGAACCTCGCGATGTACAGTTACAAACACGTAAATTTATTTATTCTATGAAGCAAAAAAATAATCAATTGGTCTCCGACTTCTTTTTAGATCTCAAAATAGCAAATTTGAAGTTATATAATCCTATCCCGCCGGATGAATTGTTAGAGATTGCAAAGGAAGCTATTTTAACGGAATATGCTAAACTTTTAGCGACAGTTCATGTGGATAATATTGATGAACTGGAACGTTTTTGTACTGACTTTGAGAGACTGTCAGTCAATGATGAAAATAAAATATATAAATCGTTCAAATCACGGAATTTCGATGATTCAAGTTTAAAATGTAAATCGACATTTGTTCCGAATAGTAATAATTGTAACAAACCTGGTCATTATTATAAATTTTGTCCAAAAAGGGTTGTGCGTAATAATGAGAAAAACTTATGTAATAAGAATTTTAATTCAAATAATAATAATACTCAAAACACTACAACCACAGTATCTTGTTCTGATTGTAACAGACCAGGACACAGTTCTGAGAGATGCTGGAAACGTAAATTTTAAAGGAAGAATGAAAGAAATTCTTCTGCTTCATCGAATGAAGTTAATAAAAATAACTTCAATAATAAAAGTAGATTTTTTACCAAAACGAATAAGTCAAAAAACTTAGAAGCAGTCGATCTGCGCAGCGTCATCCGTCTGATCAGCGGAATGATGTCTGCTCTGGTTGGCTGCCCTTCGTGAATTCTCCTGAAGTTGTTCCTGACTTTGAAGGTAATGGCCTGCCTCGACAGTCGGAACGACCAAAGGATAAACGGCCTAATGCCAATATTAAATAAGGAGTTTTGTGGTTCGTTGGATTCGGGTGCTTCTTTAAGTTGTGTAGGTGATATTATATATAAAAACTTTGTAAAGTTCGGTATTAAATTTAAAGAATCTGAAACATTTGTTACGACGGCTGACGGTAAGCATAAGACGGTCTTGGGTACCATGTTGCTTCCCGTTGTGTATCAGGGAACATCAAAATTAGTTTTATTTTATATAATTCCAGCGTTTACGCAAAAGTTTATACTGGGAATTAATTTCTGGAAACAATTCAAAATTGCTCCAGAATTGTTTACACCAGTTAATTCCGATACTTTGTCTAATACAGTCGTTAATAATGAAAAAGGTGAAGTACGTTCTATAACGCCTGCTTCTAAGTTATCGTCAAAAAAAAATTCTAAATTAAATCATATTATTGATAAATTTCGTAGTGTTTGGTTGGAGAAAAAGGTTTAGGCCTGACGCATCTGGTCTAACATAAGATTGAGACTACTTGTAATCCAATTAAAATATTTCCAATTTAAATTTGGACAACTTATGTAGCGCTATTTTTGCGAAAAATCGCCTCAAGAGCGCTGTACAAATTAGCATGTATTTTACATTAGAATTAACTTAACTTAGGAGGCTACATAACAACTCGTCTTGCAGCTATCAAGCGCATGGATTGTTGGAATTCTAGCCCTCCAATAAATTAAATAAAATAGATTTTTTTATATGTACGTAGGGTGAGTGATACAGCTATTGGCCCTGATACAGTAATGGGCCTTTTCAAGTTTGAAAGCATATCATAAGACTTACGGCGTCCTTGTCACATAACATTTTTCATAAACATGTAATGTTATCCTCGTCTTTCACTCATAAGTTCAATATTTTACCACCATGCGGCGCTAGTGTATTTAATGGCGTTTTCTCGAAGTGTCTGCTAAGTTTGCTGTCATTTCTTATCATTTTGTTAAGGTAAGTTGTTTTTGTTATTTAGATATAATAGTCAGAGAATGTGTGTTTTTGTGATTCCTTTTGATTTTATAAGTAAATGCTTTATTGTTGGAGTCGTTGCTGTCATTTTTATTCATTTTTAGGTTAAAATGAGCGGTTTTAAATGGGTGGCTAATAACTGTCACTCCAAAACATACAAGCTTTAGTTATTGCCCCCCCCCCCGGCCAATTACTATGATTTCTGAGAAAAAATGTATTTGGTTCATTTTCACAATGGACAAATAATGCAAAAAAACGGCTTCGCTGTGTAAATTTGAAGTGAATCAGTCAACAAATAACAGTAATTGGCCGGGGGGCCAATTACTGAGTTAAAGGCATGCCAATTACTGTATCATTTTTTTTCTCAATTTTAGTTGTTCGCGCATCATGCCAAAAATACCAAAGTATACAGTGGAGCAACTAGATAAGGCCACTGAAGAAATAAGGAGTAGAGTAGCACTGCGGGCTGCTTCGAAAAAGCATGGAATACCTAGAGCTTCTTTATAATTTAGATTAAAAAATCCCACTACAAAATCACAATTTGGACCAACACCGATACTTTCTCCAACGGAAGAGCAAGACCTCGAATATTGGCTATGCGATCTATCTAGAAAAGGTTTTCCCCGAAAAAACGATGACGTATTAAACAGTGTTCAATCTTTTCTCAAAGATAACCCGCATCCAAATCCCTTCGTCAATAATAGACCTGGTAAAGGTTGGATGAAAGCCTTTTTAAGGCGTCATCCAAATATAGTGGATAGAGCAAGTGAGTCAGTTTCTGGAGCTAGTTCTTGCGTATCTGAAAAAGATATAAGAAAATGGTTCTTACAAATCGATGACTATATTTCAGAAAACGGACTTAATCTTGTTTTAAAGCCTCCAAGCTTTTGAAACCTCCCTATGATAATCTACCCATCTAAACGGAAACCTGAAAGAATTGGTATCACAGTTCCTAGAGAATGGGGCGTCGGTCACTGTGATTCAGGCTGGATGACTACAGAAGTATTTTAAGATTATATAAAAAAATGTTTTCCACCCTTACTTAGTACTCAACAAAATTAAACTGCCAGTCATATTATTTGTTGATGGTCACAAATCTCATCTATCAAATGAATTAAGAGTTCTGTGCAATCAATTACAGATACAAATTATTGCACTATATCCTAATGCAACGCGGATTCTTTAACCAGGTGACGTCTCTGTTTTTGGACCTGTAAAGCAAATGTGGAGGAAAGCAGTTCGACAGTGGAGGAAAATCCCGACGAAATTGTTTCCAAATCTAATTTTTCCACCATCTTAAAAACTGTTGTTGATAATATAAAACCAGAATATTTGATTAATGGTTTCAGGACATGCGGATTGCATCCTTTCAATCCAGACGATCACATCATAGATTACACTAAATGTTTTGCCAATGGGTCTCCGAAAAATACATGATAATGGTGCAAATATGCAACTAAAAACTATGGAGTACAACATGTTTTGCAAAATTGTTGGATCAGATAATTTACATAAATTTCAAACTTTTAAGGAAGTTGTAGGCCCGGATAATAAAACAAAAGAATTTCATATATTGTTTAAAATGTGGAATTTAAAAAAAAATAATGATCTTTATGAAACTGATACAGAAAACGAAAATAATAATATGGATTCCATTATGCTTTATACCCAAGAATCTGGATCAAATCCTAATAAAGGGCAAGACAGTGAAGAGCATCGAAATGTAGATCAAATTTCTAATGGTCCTGGTGATATAACAGAATTAAAAGAATACCTATTCCGCCCGAAGGAACCTGCAAGAGGGATACTGAAAAGAGTCCATATGCTATTTCGTCAAGGCAGTACCAAGAATGTTTGGAAAATAAAGCAAGACAAAAAAGCTTAAAGATGACGAAATAAAGAGCAAAAGGGAAAAGAGGCAAGAACTACAAGACTCCAAGAAAAGAAAAATACTGGAAGTGAAAGGAAAGAAAAACAGTAAAAAAATTAAAAATAATCCAATAACTCTATCTACAACAACCAATAATGAGCAGTCTGATCCTCTATCGGCTCAAACTTCAAAGTCTCATCCTGCAAATGACGGTGATTTCATTATTGATGGAAAAGAATGTTGTATGTGTAAGAGACATATTAAAACAGACTCGTACCTAAAGTGCGAAGAATGCAAAGAACACTTCCATGAGACGTGTGTACCCAAAAACACATTCACCATGTACCTGATAAAGAAGACGGCGACATGTTCTTATGTCATATGTGTTTCATGTTAGCTGGTGATCAGTCCGACACAATGTCAGAAGACACAGTGTGCTCCGACATGATGGGCACAGAAGATATTCTACAATTACTAAACTAAATCTAGCAGCACTTACGTTATCATTTGCCTTTTTCCCTCTTTTGTTCTTGTAGTACGGTATTGTACTATTTAATTTTGTATTATTATTATTAAACGTACTTTTTATTGCAGTAAATAATGTGTTTTATTATATTAGATAAAAAAACTAAAGAACCTCACAAAATAAAGTAGGTAATAAGTTAACTTATTTATCTATTTATTTATTTATTGTGAAAAACAGTTAACATATATATCCAATTACATTTCACAATTTTTAAAATTATATAGGTACATTAATAATGATAGGTGCTAAAGAATACCTTTATTTCGCTCTTGTAATGATTGTAGTTCTATTGAAAAATGTCAATTTCAGAAGAAAGGTTTAATAGTGAGGTCATTCTCCCCAGAGGCATAACCATTGGTAGGTTGGTCCTGCCTCTAGAAAAAGTAAAAAGTCTGTTGTTATTCAGGGATTAAAAGCACAAACTCTTTGAACATATTGGGGGGCCAATTACTATAGAAGGTCAGGGCCAATAACTGCGGAAAGAGGTCCAATAACTGTATTCTGTCCCTTTTTTTGTTTCATAAATATTATAAAAATATATGTCAATGTACAAGGAAAAGTAATTACTAATACACTTTAAGAAATAAATTACCGACCTATGGGTGTAAATGAATTAAATAAATGTTATTTATTGAGACAAAAAATCAATGTTGAAGTTGAAAATTTTCTTAAACGGCCAATAGCTGTATCATTCACCCTATATCAAGATTATCGGAATATACATAATTACTCTCTCGCTTCAACATTTGAACCTAGAAATAAGAATAAGCTATCAACCGCTCTTGTTTAATAAACAAATAATAATGCCTGCTGCGGACACAATCGTATTGCAGTCTTACTAGAGGTAAGCAAGTATGCAAAAGCATTGCACTCTTGTGATCACTCATGTATTTAGTAATCTACTTAACATCTACTTAGTAATCTACTTAACATCACTCTAACTTAATCTAACTTAATCTACTTAAACTAACTTAATTTAACTCACACATACTCAAAACCTATATTTAATAAATCTGCAGTTTTTTTTTTTTTAGTATATTTATTCAGTTTTTTTTTTAATTTTTACAATATTAATCTTTAAAATCTTACAAAACTGATCAATCAGTTTGATTGTAAGAAATCTCTCAGTTGTCCTATTTAATTAATACTATTATACTTTTATGTTTTACATTGTAATAACTGTGTAAAATCTAAAATACTAATTATTATAAACTACTAATTATTATAATGTTTATGAATACAGTGTGTGATAGTAATTTCCAGGTATTTGATCAATATTCGATCTGGGTATTTGTATACAATATTGTTTGCTTTCATGTTCTACGGAGATAGAATGATTTAATTTTTTTTTTTGATATTTGAATAAGATGTCTCATTTTTAATATTTTCAAGTAATGCGTTAAATATTTTCGGAATTCTATGCCTCTTTGTTCTATCACCGTATACATTTTGAGATTTATTAATAATAAACATTTGTGCTTCTCTATGCCTAGTAGGGTAGTTGTGGTTTATAGGTTTTTTGAATTCTGTATTCCAGAATTCATCTAGCGTTAATTGATAATCTACCTTACTGTGTATAGAGAGGACATTACACAAGGAGAAAATTTTTTTATAATCGCCTTCACATAATTGAACTTTTTTTTTGCCTGATATCAATTTTAGGAAACGGATTTGTAATTGTTCTATTTTATTTAAGTACGTTTTGTACGTTAATCCGTAACTATTTATTCCGTATCCTATAATTGATTCTGCTAATGCGTTGTATATACAGTATAATATATTTTTATCAACAAAGTTTTTTAGGTGATAAAATTTCCCTAATATGGATCTTAATTTATTACATACATTTTCAATATGATTTGACCAGTTAAAATTGACATCTATAGTAACAACAACTGTTAATAAACCATAAAAATAACATGTAATCAACGCTAACGAAAATGTATATAATAAGTTGATAGGTTTAATTCCTTTTTATTAATTTCTAAATTAAACACTTGTGTTGCAAAGTTTTTTTTAACTAAGAAACGACATTTATGTTTATTAATATCACTTTGAATGGTTTTTTTCTAACAATCAAATAAAAGAATAACAAAACAAATGACAATCGATGATTGCTGTTTAGATTTAAACCCAGGACTCAAACCAATTATGAAGTTGAGTTACCATCAAAGGTTGGATTGCTATCCAAGAATTATCTGATTTGTTCGCTAGATGTCGATAGAATCATTTCATTTTTTGTCCCTTTCTCACACAACAGACAAGGTAAAATATAGATGTACCAAACCTTTAAAAAGGCTTGAATTTAAAATACTACTGAACCCTTGTCCGTTGGGTGAGGGAAAGTTATTGTCGTCAGTTTGTAAATATTCATATCATAACAATAAAAAATCAAGAACTTAAAGTGAAAACCAAAAAGTGCTTCATTTATAAAAAACCAGTCTACCCAAAGAAATTCTCCTGAGTGAAGACCTCCATTTTTTACATTTGATCCTTCGAGCCGTATGATCCCACGAGCGGATACGATTTTTTAGGCTGAATGCGATCCTGAGAACCAGATCAAAAAATCAAGGAAAGCCAGACATGAACCAGCAATAAACCAGGAGAATTCTGATGAAGCGGATCCACAACAAGGGCAAGTGACCATCCTAATTATCCATTTTGATCCCATAGAAGAAAAAACAAATTCGGTTAGACCACTTCGGTATTTTATTGTTGTTGATATAAAAAATCGCAGCGGGCTGATTGTTACATTTGATATTGGCGAGATTTTTTGTGGCTGGCTATGATTATAGTGTCGCAAAAAACATAAAGATCGGAGTTTTTTTGTGTTTTCATTGGTTTGTTTTTTGATGTTGATGTTTCGATACTGTCAGTAGAGCAGGCGACGAGTACGAAGTACTGTCGTTATTTATTTGCAACTGAAACTAACAAGGTTTTTTGTGGCTAGTCATATGATTATGCTACCGCAAAAAACAGAAGGATAATTATTATAATGCATGAAATGTATTAATTGATTATTCAAATAATCTGAAAGCGAACGTTGGACGTTATTTTGACTACCGAAGTATTTTTCCAGTCGGTAAGGCAGGGCGGTAGGCACGAAGTGATTCCGCCATCTGTAAAAAGTCAAATTCTGACGCGAGCTCTCATAACAAAATAATAACAATAGATTTTCTTTGTTGTTGAATACATGCATCTAGTGTTCTAGTGTTTTGTTAAAACAAAAGGAACTATCTCGAGTAAAAGACAGTGCAAGTTTTTAGTGTTTAACCGTGGTTAGGATTGGGCCACACCAGAACGATCAGTGAGTATTGTTAAATTGATTGTTATTTACGAAAATCATGGATTTAAAAGTATTAATTGCCCAGCGCGGCATATGTAAAGCCAAATTAACCAGATTCAAGGATTACTTAGAGAACAGGGAGTTATTAATTTCTGAAGTCGAAATACGCATTCAAAAATTCGAACCATTACTAGACATTTTCGAAGCGTTGCAAGAAAAAATTGAAACATTATCGCAGGATGAATTAGAAAAAGGGAACGAACGAGAAATGTTTGAAAACTCATATTATAGTGTATTGGCAAAAGCCAAGGATAGATTAAACGAAACCGGTAAAGTCGTCCGTTCCAAAAGCGTCAAGCTCCCAATTTTAGAGCTACCAAGGTTCGGCGGAAATTACGAAGATTGGTTACATTTCAGGGATGCATTCATTTCATTAATTGACAGCAACGACGAATTAGATGTTATTCAGAAATTCTATTATTTGAAATCTTGTTTGTATGATGATGCGGCAAGACTGATTGCGTCCTTACCTACAACTCGTGATAATTATTTCATTGCGTGGGAAATGATCACGGATAGGTTTCAGAATGACAGGGTAATAATAAATAAACATGTTAATGCATTGTTTAAATTGCAAGAAATAAAATCAGAAAATCATGTGGCATTACGAAAATTATTAGATGAAGCCCAATTGCACTTAAAGGCATTAAATAATTTAAATCTACCCACTGAAAGTTGGGATATATTATTAATTCATATTTTGTCAAATAAATTGGATAGCGAAACCAGAATGCGCTGGGAACAATATCCAATAAAAAATAAAATCCCCACTTATGAAGAATTTATGAGATGTCTATACGAACGAGTGCAAGTTTTAGAATTCTCAGCACCAAACGACAAGCGACAGAATCATGCCAAGAGATTTCCTTCTAATTTTAAAAAAGAAACTTATGTTTCGTTATCATCGCAACATTTAAAATGTATTAATTGTAATCAAAATCATAGAATTTATAATTGTCAAAAGTTTTTAAATCTAGGAATAAAGGATAGAATGACAACAATACGTCGTTTGAAGGCTTGTCTGAAATGTTTGGCGGTAGGACATAAAATTCAAGATTGTAAAAGTAAATATGATTGTCGTAAGTGTGGTGCGAACTCACACAACACTTTGTTACATTTACAAAATGAAGATATAATGCAAAGTCATCAGGGAAGCGATACTTCTTCAAAAGAACCTCTTGTTAACAATCATGCAACGAAAACATCCAACGATTTCATTTTATTATCAACGGCAGTTATTAACGTGAGAAATAATAAAGGAAATCCAATTAAAGCTAGAATTTTGTTGGACTCCGGAGCACAGTCTAATTTCATTAGCCAGAAATTCGCTTCTAAATTGCAATTAAAAATTAGAAAAACTGATATCCCTATTACCGGAATTCATAATAAAATACAGCATATTAAAAAAATTGTGGATTTGGAAATATCTTCCAATTATTCACCATATTCAAAGAGGATTGAATGCCTAGTATTGTCGGAGGTGACCAGTAATCTGCCGCAAATCTCATTTCAGAAAAAAGGCACCGGCATTCCCCAAGGATTGCAATTGGCAGATCCAAACTTTAATGAAACCGGCCCGATAGACATGTTGATCGGGGCTGACACCTTCTGGGAGACTCTGCACTCTGACCGGATGAAGATTCAAGATTCCGGACCAATATTGCAACGAACCGAATTTGGATGGCTGGTTTCGGGACACATCTTCACTTCAGAAAAGAGGCCAGTAAAAATTTGTAATCTTTCACTCAACTTAATACATAAGCAAATTGAAAATTTTTGGAAATTAGAGGAGCTAAGTCCTATTAAACATAGGAATCACGAGGAGCGAGCATGTGAAGAAAGCTTCACAGCTACTCATGAAAGAGATGGCAGAGGCCGTTTCATAGTAAGTTTACCACAACGCCCCTGTGCGAAACAGCTAGGCGAAACTCTCCCTATGGCGGAGAAGAGATTGTATAATTTGGAGAAAAAATTAGCCTCAAACCCAGAATTAATGAAAGATTACAAGAATTTTATGCAGGAGTACAAGGACTTAGGTCATATGACGCAATGTGAACCACCGTCACCAAATCAAATACACTACTATCTGCCTCACCATGCGGTGATCAAGGAATCTAGTACAACTACTAAGACCAGAGTCGTATTCGATGGATCGGCTAAATCCTCAACTGGAATTACCCTAAATGATGCCCTCATGATTGGGCCGATATTGCAAAAGGATTTATGTGCACATCTATTGAATTTCAGAAAACATCAGTACGCGTTAACGGCCGACATAGAAAAAATGTACCGGCAGATATTAGTGCAGCCGGAAGATAGAGACTTACAACGTATCCTTTGGAGAGACTCACCCAGCGAGGAGATTCAACATTATCAGCTGAATACAGTCACCTACGGTTTGGGACCATCATCATTCTTAGCCACCAGATGTTTGGAGCAGCTAGGAAATGAAAATCAAAACACAAATCCCAAGGTCAGTCAAATTCTTAAAGAAAATTTTTACATGGATGACTTAATAGCTGGCGACATTGGTGAAGAAGATTGCTTATTAATCAAGAAGCAACTATCTGCTATTCTAGCATCCGCTGGCATGAACCTAAGAAAGTGGCGGTCAAATTTGTCGTCGCTATGCTCAAATCAGGAGGAGGTTAGCGATATGATTATAAAGGATAACTCAAAGGAAGGAAAGATATTAGGTCTTTCTTGGAATAATCAGCAGGATTATTGGAAATATACTGTAGAGCCCATAACAAAACCAATTAGAAGCAAACGTCAGATGTTATCCTGCATAGCATCCATTTTTGATCCCCTGGGTCTGATAGGACCTGTAACGGTAGTAGCGAAGCTATTAATGCAACGTTTGTGGCAGAGCAAAACTCAGTGGGATGATGATATACCCCCTGAAATTTTGAAAGTTTGGAGAACTTATATAGAAGAATTGCCGCAGATAAATAATTTAAAGGTACCTAGGAAAATCATTTGTCAAAATCATGTGAATTTGCATTTGCATGGATTTTGTGACGCATCACAGAAAGCCTACGGGGCCTGCGTGTATATGGTCTCCACCGATGACTCGGGTGGAATCCACTCCAATCTAATAATTTCTAAATCAAGGGTGGCACCCTTAAAAAGCACATCTCTACCTAAACTAGAATTGTGTGGAGCTATATTGTTAGTAAGATTGATTAAT
Source organism: Limnephilus rhombicus (assembly GCA_929108145.2). NCBI lineage: Eukaryota > Metazoa > Arthropoda > Insecta > Trichoptera > Limnephilidae > Limnephilus > Limnephilus rhombicus. Next base: position 16,323,353 of record OV815292.1, on the reverse strand, counting down.
TATGTGAAGGGAGCTATTAGTATGCCAGATGTATCTACTACTTACTGGTGTGATTCTCAGATAGTCTTGTGTTGGATAAGGGACCAACCAGCTAGGTGGAACACCTTTGTTGCTAACAGAGTGAGCGAAATTCAAGAATCAAGTCGACCAGCACAATGGAAGCATGTGAAATCAGAGGACAATGCAGCAGATGTACTATCCAGAGGTAGTAGGACTTCTCAATTATTGACATCCACCATATGGTGGCACGGACCCGATTGGCTAACCCTTACAGAATCCGGTTGGCCATGCGGAGAATCTACGTGCATAGATCCACCTGAGGTGAAAACAAAAACTGTAGTGTTGGCATCAGTATCGCAAGATTGGGACATTTTTAGGAAATACTCATCTCTTACCAAATTGCAAAGAGTAACAGGTTATTTACTTAGGTTTTTATTTAATTGTAGGAACCCATCGCTCAGGCGTTATGGTCAATTAAAAGTAAGTGAATTAAATGACTCTTTGAATGTTTTAATATCCAGAGCGCAAGCTTATTCCTTCAGGGAGGAGATACGTGCCTTGCAGTCAGGCAAGGATGTCCTAAAAAGTAGTAGTTTGCACTCACTAAATCCTTATTTGCATAATGATTTACTTCGCGTAGGCGGCAGGCTTTCCAAAGGAAAATTGCTGTCAATAAATCAACAACATCCAATTTTGCTGCCACCACATCATAGTTTAACCGAATTAATTGTAAAAAACTACCATCATTTACATTTGCATGCAGGTACTCAAACCTTATTGGCAATAATCAGATTGAGGTTCTGGCCAATAATGGGAAAAAATTTAGTGAAAAAGATTATAAGGAAATGTATAATATGTTATAGATCAAATCCAAAGACGATGCAGCAAATAATGGCAGACCTTCCAGCTGAAAGGATAACGGAATCTAAACCTTTTACGATAAGCGGGATCGATTATTGTGGACCTTTTTTGATTAAGTCGGGTACTCACAGAAAAACTAGTAACGTAAAAGCTTATATATGTTTATTTGTATGTATGGTGTCAAAAGCCATACACTTAGAACTTGTACTGTCTTTGAATACAGAAAGTTTTTTAAATGCTTTGAAACGCTTTATCGCGCGCCGTGGAAGGCCGAGTAAATTATTTTCAGATAATGCTACTAATTTTAAAGGCGCGAACAATCAGCTACGGGATATTTATGATTTTTTGTCAAGCTCTAGCGATGAAATCGAGAGATCATTATCAAAGCTATCAATTCAATGGGGGTAAATTCCGCCAAGGGCGCCGCACTTTGGAGGCCTTTGGGAAGCCGGGATAAAATCTGTGAAATATCATTTGAAACGAGTAGCAAGTAACTCCTTATTAACATATGAGGAATTTAATACCGTTTTGTGTCAGATTGAATCTTGTTTAAATTCTAGACCTCTTACCCCATTGTCAAATGATCCAAATGACCTAAACTCCCTCAGTCCCGGTCACTTTCTTGTTGGTGAAAGCTTGGCGGCGATTCCAGAACAAGATCTACAAAATATTTCAGTCAACAGGCTGAATAACTATCAAAAGTTATCCTTACTAATACAATGTTTTTGGTCGAGGTGGCGATTGGAATACCTGGCTCAGCTCCAAGGCAGAACGAAGTGGACCAGCGGACCTAATGCGCAGCTAAAACCAGGCGATATGGTGGTCTTGAAGGAAGACAACCTACCACCATGTGTGTGGAAACTCGGACGTGTAATTGCAGTCCATCCAGGAGCTGACGGGAGGGTGCGTGTGGCAACTCTCAAAACATCGCATGGAACTACTCAGAGGGCGATTTCAAAGCTGTGTCTATTGCCAATAGACGATAACGAGGAGCTGAAGATGTCAACATCCCCAATGAGTGCATAAAACAATGAGTGCATAAAAAAGGACAAAAATAATAAATAATAATAAATAGTAAAAAGAAAAAAAAAAAAAAAAATTTGTACGTTGAAAGTAAAAAAGTGCAATAACAATTTTACGTTGAACAGTATTAAAAACCACAGTGTTAAAAGGTGGATACCAATAAAAACTTGAGTGTGGTAGGGAGTGATATATAAAATAATAAAAACAAAAAAAGGATTGTAGATCCATATATTTAAAAAAAAGGGTGAAAACACTTAAAAATGAACGCTTATAAATCAGGATAGCCTGCTGGCTATAATTGCAAACTGCATAGAGAGACATTGTAATAACTCAAATGTGACAATGAACTATGGAAGGAGAGATGATTTATCTGTATTTAATTTTTTCCCGAGGAAGGAAGGATGACCAGGAAACCTGCTGCGACATGTTTGTGCTGTCTATATTATATGTTTATATGTAATTATTGTTATGGTTTCTGTTTGTTTTTGAAAAAAAATGTAGTTTGTTTTTCGGAATTGTCTTAGTATGTTATTGAATAACTTAATTAATTTAATGAATTTGAATTTGATTTTGAGCAAAGTCAATATTTAACTTAGGCTCATAATTGGTTTGCATAATGTTATTTGTTTAGTTTGCAGAAAAATGGATTCGATATTTTAAAATAAATATCTGCCCATTTTGGGGCGGAATATGTTTAGATTTAAACCCAGGACTCAAACCAATTATGAAGTTGAGTTACCATCAAAGGTTGGATTTCTATCCAAGAATTATCTGATTTGTTCGCTAGATGTCGATAGAATCATTTCATTTTTTGTCCCTTTCTCACACAACAGACAAGGTAAAATATAGATGTACCAAACCTTTAAAAAGGCTTGGATCGGTAAAATTAACTTACTTCTTTACAAAAACTTGCACTAAGAATTTAAAATACTACTGAACCCTTGTCCGTTGGGTGAGGGAAAGTTATTGTCGTCAGTTTGTAAATATTCATATCATAACAATAAAAAATCAAGAACTTAAAGTGAAAACCAAAAAGTGCTTCATTTATAAAAAACCAGTCTACCCAAAGAAATTCTCCTGAGTGAAGACCTCCATTTTTTACAATTGCATTCTAATTGACATTATAGGATTCAAATTTAAAGGGAATATATTTCCTTTACATCTCCCCCCCCGCGGGAAAGAAAATTATTGCAAAAATTTTCATTCATCTTCGATATCCTCTTCATGGTTCATCAATGCAGGTGCTGGAATTAATTTCGAGATGTGGAAAAAATTTGATTCTAATTTTTTTCGACCAGTATTTATCTTGTAAATTGAGTTTGATAATTTTTCTATGATTTTGTAGGGTCCGATTCTCAATTCGTCGAGCTTCTTCATGTTAAGTTTGTTTCCATTCTCCACAAAAACAGTATTACCAACTTTGAAGTTAATATGTCTCCTGGTTTTATCGTAAATCATCTTGTTGTAATTATGTGACTTTATAGTATTTTCCAGAGCTTTTTTTCTGTCTTGAATCAAATCGATGTCAGTCTTCTTAAGTTTTAACTCATTTGACAAAATCGTAACATCTGTGCCGTTAAGTAGGTACTGAGGCGCATAACCAGTGACAGTGTGCTCCGTTTCATTATAGTTTTTTACACAATTACGGGCTATAGTTGTCCAAGCCACTTTTAAGTCATTTTCGTTGATTTTGCATCTAATTTTATTGACTAGCGTTTGATTTAATCTTTCATTTAATCCATTTGAGAAAGGCGAGTTTACTGCAGTAAAAATGGTTGGAATATTTTTTTCATCCAAAATTTTTTTGAATTCTCTAGAATTAAGACCCGGATATTGGTCTGATAGTATCATGCCAATGTCATTAGTTTCTGTGGAGTTTAAGAGTTTGATGAAATCGTTGGTATTTTGAGTTTTTGACGTCAAAATATATGCAAACCTCGTGAAATGATCTGATAGCAGGTGCAAGTATCTCTTTGTTGACCGTGAACCCCCAAAACCACCTATCGTATCAATAGAACATATTTCAAAAGGTTTTGTTGCGGGACCCGTAATATATATACTATATATTATACTCGTAATATACTATATATTATACTCGTAATACACTGTAATAATTGTCACTGTGAACTGTTTATTATTAATTATTATTTTTAGTTTATAAACTAATGTTTAGGAAATGTTGCAGGAAATGTTAAAATTAGGAGTTGTCAGACCGTCCCGGTCGCCGTGGTCAAACCCTATTGTAATCGTTACTAAAAAGGATAGTTCTGGTAGACAATGTTTAGATAGTCGCGCTTTAAATAAGAATACATTACTTTTCGCTTATCCCTTACCTTATATATCAAGCATTCTGGATAAATTAAGGGGGGCAAGGTTCATCTCTTCAATTGACCTCTCACGCGCGTTTTGGCAGATACCTTTAGATAAGGATTCTTGTGAGAAGACGGCCTTCGTAGTCCCGGGTCGTGGTCTATTTGAGTTCGTACGTATGCCTTTTGGAATAAAAAACGCAGCTAGTGAAATGCAGCGCCTGGCAGATATTTTATTCGGTCCAGAATTTGACGAGAAAGTGTTCTGTTACCTAGACGATCTAATCTTAATTTCTGAAGATTTAAATTCTCACTTTAACCTGTTAGAAAAGGTATTTCTTAGATTAAAAGAAGCTGGTTTAACAGTTAATATAAAGAAATGCGAATTTTGTAAGCATGAACTTAAGTACTTAGGTTATATTGTGGACTCGGAAGGCTTGAGAACTGATCCATCAAAAATCGAGTGTATTAAGAATTATCCGGTGCCAAAAAATTCAAAACAACTAAAATCTTTTCTGGGTCTGAGTGGATACTACAGAAGATTTATAAAGGATTTTTCTACTATAGCAGCTCCGCTTACAAAACTTACTGGTTCAAAGAACGGTATAAGCAACTTTGTTTGGTCGCCGGAAGCAGAGAATGCGTTTAATTTGTTAAAGAATGCGTTGATTTCTGCTCCTGTTTTATCTTGTCCAGATTTTAAATTGCCGTTTGCAATACATTGTGATGCCAGTGGTGTTGCTATTGGAAGTGTCTTAACGCAGACGTTCGGCGAAGAGGAACATCCTATAGCATATTTTTCACGTAGTCTTAATGTACATGAACGTAATTATGATATTACAGAAAGAGAACTTTTAGCAGTTTTAGATTCTGTTACGCATTTTCGTTCATATATTGAAGGATCGCATTTTAAAATAGTTACAGATCATTCAAGTCTACAATGGTTAACTACTCTGAGTAATCCGAGTGGGAGACTTGCAAGATGGTCAACACGGTTATCCCAATATTAATTTGACGTTGTCCATAAGAAGGGATTTTTAAATACGGTTCCCGATGTTCTATCACGTGTAGAGGTGGCTTTAGTTAATGATACGTTAGTACCCATTAGTAAAGATAAATGGTACGCAGACTTATGGTCCGGTTGTAAAAAATTCCCTCAGCGCTATTTAAATTTTTAAATACGTGACAATGAGTTGTACAGACATAGTAAAACGCGGTATAGCTTATGTGAGGACACGGCGTGTAAACTTGTTGTTTCAGAGGAGAAACGTAAGGAAATTTTAGTAAATCAACATGTATGTGCTTTAGCCTGTCACCCTGGTGTATTTAGAACGTACAAAAAAGTACAACTGCGTTATTATTGGCCAAATTTATATCAAGACGTTAAGTCCTTCGTAAAAAACTGCTCCGTTTGCAAGGCACATAAAATTAGTACGGCTCCCCCATTAGGTTTATCTACTAATCATAAAGTGGTTACAAAACCAATGCAAATGCTATCGGTTGACTTGGTAGGTCCGTTACCTCGTTTATATTCTGGTCATAATTATATTTTGAGTTGCATTGACGTGTTTTCTAAATACTGTTGGCTGTTTCCACTAAGGAACGGTACCGCTCCTAGTATTGTTAAAAATATTGAAGAGAACATTTTTTTGGTGTAGGGGGTTCCGCATTCTTTAGTGTGCGATAACGGGAAAGTATTTGTAAGCAAAAACTTTAAAGACTTACTTTCTGAATACAATGTACCAGCTCCGTTTTCCGGGGTGGAGAAGCGCGGTGTGTTCCTTTTTGCCAGGGGGGAAAAGAGGAACACTTCCGTCAGTGATTGTTTGAGGGACTGTTTCACTATCTTGTTCAACGGATTTCCCGCTCAAAAGGTGTGTCGTAACAATATGTTGTATACTTAGTAATTCTGATGTAATATAAGTATGTTTATTTGTTTACAGTTAAAAAAAAGGTGGTTTGCTGCAATACCATTTCGCGTATGTTTTGGGACTTCCGGAATCCCAGAGGATATCGAGATGGTGTTGGACATATCTATCTTTCGCTATGCGAGAAAATTTGTAATATTATGGTTTTTTATATAAAAATTCTCTATTACTTACTCGAATTTTCTGTTCTAAATTTTCCTTAATCAAATAATTGCATACATACTTTTTGGTCAATTAAGATGCAATACCAATTTTATTGGCATAGTAATAATGATATAATTAAAAAAGGACTATTGATTAGAAAAAATAATATCATTGTTCATTAAAAAAACTGATGATTATTAAAAAAAAAACAGAGTTTTGGTTAAAAGTTTGGTTTGAGTCTTGGCTAAAACATCAATTTTGAATAAATATTAGCATAATCGTTGCCTTTGAGACTATAAAAAGTTAATTAATTAACAATAGGATTTGTATCGTTAAAAAAAGTTCTATTATTACAAAATTTATTGATATTTAAGAAATATTTGTTAGAAATAAACAAGAAAATACATTATAATAATTTAGGTTTCTATATCAGCTTAGATTAGTTTTTTTTTTTATCGGATGGGTTTCTTCTTTTTTTCTTTGGGCAGAGTTTTCAAGTTATCAAGAATATTTGTGGACAAATTTTCTTCATCGGCGAGCGGGGAAATGTTACGTATATAATCATAACTAAGCAGGTACTTCTCCTTCCCACATATATGGAACATTGTGGGATGTGACTGGCAATACTTTTCTGCAAGCAAGGGGGATTTTTCAACAGAAGAGGAGCGGGCGGATTTGAAATGAGTAAGAGGAAGCGAGTCATTCCTTATTTTATAGTTCTACGGCTTGGAGCTCCTGTGGACTAAAAAACGATGAATCAAAGTTTGATCACGAGATTTATAACATTAAAAAGGAAGATGGAATAAATAGACAGACAAATTATCCCGGCGAGGATAATCCTGACATGGGAAGATCAATGGATTCATGGAAATATTTTACAACTATTCAAGTAAGGTGTATCCTACCTACCCTCAGAAATAAACCATATTTGCTACCAATGGAGTCGATTTGCAAGGATGATCACATTTGAGGCCATCGCTCATCCCGAGCTGCATAACCTTTGACAGTTGTCAAAGCACCCGGAAGGCGCCGCAATTTGGTATAAAATGAAGATTCAAAATGCCCTAATCATGATTCTAACCTCTCACCCAAAGCTAGCTTAGGATATATTGATTTAACCTGTTCTTTGTGCGACTCTTTTCCAATTACAATTATCTATTTGTACTGATCAATTTAAACATCTTTTTATTGCAAAACCTAACCTATGAATGCCAGCAAAAAAGTGTTCACACAATCCCTGAAATTCCAACATAATGGTTTCCTGTTTCCTTATTTAAAAAACAGGTCGCGTCCAATTAATTAACATTAATTTACACCCCATGTTAACGTCGGCGTTAACAATTTTTTTATGAAAGATTTTTTTACTTCAAAAAAGTTTTTTTTACCGTTATCAAGTTTAATTTGTAGTAACTAAGTACTTATTAGAATACAAATAACTGTTTTTTAGATTTAAAAAATAAGTTTTTTCGGGTCGATGAGATAAGAAGAAAAATTCCCCTTTTTTTATAACGAACTGTTTTTATAGATTAAATATTAATATTATTGAATTATCTATTGACAAAGTTAAATCAGATACAGAATCATTTTGAACCCGTACTGAAGTTCTAGATCTACAATTGACCCATGCTAAAAACCTATCCCACTCCAAACTGCACTCTTATTGACCGGTAAAATATATTATTATTGAATATAAACCACGACACGTCAACCCTGGTCTATTGAAAAACCGCTTCGTCTGATGACAGGAGGAACACCATTCATCTAGCGGATATTTTGGGGATGCTATAGTCTCACTGGCTTCTGACAGTTGGGACTTTTGTGCAGTATTCACATATGCAAGCAGTTAAAAACTCACTCCGCGTATTTTAGGTGGTAGACCCTGCAGGCGGTTTTTGGTTCAGCTTCGCCCAGTCTAAGTGTTGGTGAGCATTTTATAAATCAGATAGGAACTGGTTCCAAAAATAGCGGGTATGTTTCAATGAGAGTTGATCACCAAGACAAAGTAACCGCGACAGGAATGACGTCATATGGAATATATGACGCGAGGTAGAAATCACAACTGTCAGTTACAATAATAATCATTACTGGTGGTCGCCCAAAAGTCACTATAATTAATTTAAATTACATAGTGTTTGTAATGTATTTTTAATTGATTTAATATATTTTTTATACATAAATTTGAAAAAAAAATTAGCATTCTGCACTCCTCTATATAAACTGCAAGTGTGCGAAATTTCATATTCTTCAAAAATGCAAAATGCTAGTATTGATTTACCTGTTTGTACCTGGCTACCCGAGAGTTGTGACTGAAAAAGAATAGGCAACCTAACGTTTGCATATTCTATGGACTTCATACTTTCGATTGGTATAGAATTTGTCTAATAATCAAACCGGTGAAATGTTAAATTTTTTTTTTTTTGTTAAATTATTAATTAATCATACCCTGGACTAAAATTTGTTAGGCAACCCACATGCAATATATTTATTGACATATTAAATTAAATATAAAATACGTTTCATCAAATAAACATCTTGGTGAAGGTCGTTTTATATCGGGATCCGATACTAGGTACAAAGTTTTTGCTTCACGTATTAATATACCGATTATTATTAGTTATATATTGGTTTTTGGTAAGTTAAAGGGAGGAATTAACTCCTTTGTTTTGCAAACTATAGGGTGTCCCAAAAGAAAGTTGATATTTGTTTTGCTTTCTGTGTGAACGCAACTTTTCCGAGGGGCGCGGGGGGTATGTTAATCAGTAGTCTGGCTCTTGGGAATTTAGTCGCTATGAAGCATTTCTCGGGAGCGATCGCGCGTTGTGTGTGCCCGAGTTTTACAAAAATGGTGATTCGGTGGCTGTAGCACGTAGACAATTCTGCAATATTTAAGGTTTTAGTCAATTCAATGATGCGCCAAGCATCCCCCTCATTCGAAAATGGGTCAAAAGGTTTGAAGAGATTGGTACAACGCTGGCAAAACTAAAATCCGGGCGACCAAGGTCATCGAGAACGATAGAAAACGTAGAGAGTGTTTATCAGTCTTTTCGTGACGACTCAAACTTTTCGATTCGGAAACGCGCAAGTGCTTTAAATGTGCATAGATCATCGTTACACAGCATTTTGCACAAATATCTAATGCTGCACCCCTACAAACTTACTGGCTATAACCAAAAAACATGGTTCCAGCAAGACGGAGCAACATTACATACGTCCAATACGTCTCTGCCATGAGTTCGTGAAATTTTCTCTGGCAATTTATCTCCAGGAGAGGTGACATAAATTGGCCTCCTCGTGGTCCTGACCCAACCCCTATGGACTTTTTCCTGTGGGGTTATCTAAAATCTACGCCAAAAATCCGACTTCCTTGACGATATTAAAAGAAAATATTCGTCACGAAATGGCAGCCATCACGAAGCCTACCTGGCTAGCCGTCATAAGAAATTTTACTCTTCGATTAAATGAATGCCGCGAACGTGAGGGTTTACATTTGTACGATATTATTTTTCAGAAATAAATTCCAAAAATTATGTATTTTAGTATTTAATAAACATTTTTTTATAGAACCCTTACTTTAAAAAAAAAGTTTCCCTAAATATCAACTTCCTTTTAGGACATCCTGTATAGTAATGTCACCTGATGGTTTTTTTAACCGATATTCGGACTACCTTGGGCAAGAAGAAGTGCATTAATATTTTTTTTATGGTTTGTTTGATATCTGTGAGAGGTATACATTTTATACACATATAGATATATACACACATACAGACATTTTTACATACACCCATTCATGTATGTATTCATATTTTTTTTTTTTTTTTTTTTTTAAATTTATTTATTTATTTATTTTTTTTTGTACATACAATAATGTATACATATACATACAAATATGTATACCATGATAAGTATATATAAATATAATTTTTTTTTTAAGAATACAAATGTAAATTTTATTATATCCCGCTCATCAAGGTGGATAAAGGATGGATACGGGCATTCGGTGGAGAGGATTGTCATCGGGATTTGATTGTCCGAGACATGAAATGCTTGGGTTCGGATTTGAAGCAAGTTTGGAGAAAAATGTTTTGGCTTGGTCTATTGTTTGTTTTTTAAGTGGAGAGATTTTCGTGCCTGAATTACTACTGCTATTTCGGACGAACCAAGGGCTTTTGGTGAATCTTCTAAGCAAGACATTTTGGAAGGTTTTTAGACTCTTAGTATTGCTTGTGACCAATCATGACGTAGGTTATGATGGGTCGCAATTTTGATTTGTAAATGAGAATTTTGTTCTGTAGCGACGTTTGACAATTATAATGTAAAAGCAGGTAAAGGGTACAGTAGCGTTTTTGATTTTTTTTTATTTATTTGTGTGTTTGATGTATGTGTGTGTGCCATGTGAGTTTTTTGTTGAGTGTGACTCCAAGGTATTTAACATTGTTTTGCCAGGGTATTGCTTGGTCGTTCATTTAAACGTGACACTTAGGAGTGCTCCGAACCTTTCTTCGTGAGAAGAAAATAGCAGCGCTCTTGGAAGGATTCACGTCTATACGCCATTGGTTATAAAAGTCTTGGAGTATGTTTATGTTGCGTTGTAAGCGAAGTGTGATCATCCTGGGAGAACTGTATCGAACTGTAATGGCGGTGTCGTCAGCGAACAAGGCTTTAACTAAAGGAAATAACGCAGTCTGAGTGTGAAATTTATGAGGCTCACAATGGCGAGAATGCGAAATTTAGGGGTGACAGCTTTAGGGCAAAATTTGTAATGCCATCTGGAGACCGGGAGTTTTTTTGTTGCTCCGGCGTTTTATGGCTCTTCGGACGGGGTGGGGTGGTGAAATGTACATTTGTTCCTGGAAGGGAGTCGAAAATTATGTCTATTTGGTGGTTGACATTTGCTACATGGACTGGGTCGGCGTGCATGGTGCTGGGGCTAAATTGAAATTCAAGATTATCGGCAAACGCCTCCGATTTATATTGTTGGTCAAATATGAGACCGTTTTCGGCATGAATGGGATGGTTTGGGGATAGGGTAGTTTAGAGAGATTTGCATAACTTTCATAGGGAGCCGTCATGTGAATTTATATCTTGAATTTTTTTGTTCCAAGTGGAGTGTGAAAGCTCGGAAAGTTTCTTTCTAATAAGTTTTTTTTTTACATGAGCTCCACACAGGAGGCCCTGAGGAAAATAATTTCCTTCAGGGCCTATGTCATCTTTGGGGATGCTTTTTTTTTTTTTTTTTTTTTACATGAGCTCCACACAGGAGGCGCTGAGGAAAATAATTTTCTTCAGGGCATATGTCATCTTTGGGGATGCTGTGTGGAGGGTTTTTTTAGGAAAAGGAAGGAGAGGAGAGTTCTGGGAAGGAAAAGGGTTTAAGGGGTGGGTAGAAATCTGGGGTTCAGTGTGTCTTGGTCATCCGCCTCCAAGACCTAGACAAACCTCACCCCATGAACCCGGGCACCCCTGCTAAATCACCAAACGTAGCGAACCACTTGGGGTGACCTATGGCAGAGGTGTTGGTTATCCAATAAAGGTTCCCGGGGCGGCGGTACCCATTCCCGCCTCCCAAATTGTGAGGGAATGCTGAATGCTGTGTGGAGGGTTTGAATTCTATTGATTGTTTTTTTGATTGAGGGATTTCAGTTTCTGTACCAGTGTCGTCGAAGATTATTTTTTGTAGAGATCAATTCCTGGATGTCGATTGAGAGGTCTCTTTTGAGATTAAGGGTGGAAAGTTCAGGAAGAGTTTTAGAGGCATCGGTGATGGAAGATATGATTATATCGGCAAAGTTGTCAACTGCCTTGTCTAGTTCGGGGCCGTCAGAAATATTTTGAGGGATGATTGTTTTTTCCCCAACTCTGTGAGTGAAATACGACCAATCAGTTTTTATAGGTTTGCGGGGTGCCATTAGAGTGGAGAGTCGATTAAGAGTGAGCAAAACAGGATTATGATGTTTCGATACTGTAGACCCAGGGTATTTTGTGGAAGAGTGCAATTTTTATTTATTTTATTTTAGTTTATTTAGGAAACAAACAGTTATACATATTTTAATAAAAAAGTAACATATTACATGGTTGCATTAACCAGCGAAGTTTCCGCTAAAATTTATAATATATATAAAAACATAGATTAAAACATTAAAGAAAACATAAAGTGGTAGAAAAAAAGAAAAAAAATATACACAAATCATATTAACACAAATTTAAGCATGTGGGATATGTAAATCATTTAAATATTATTATTATTACAAAAAGAAGGAAAACCAACATAAAGAGAATGAAAGAAAAAATAACACACAGCAGGGGTGGAGAGTTCGTAATTAACAATTTACTTCAGTTTTTTCTATTAAGAATTTAATAAATTGACCTGAGGACAAATGGAAAATATCAGCATCGTAAAAGATATCATTGTATTTTGTGCACGTCCTTCGGAGAAATGAATGTTGTGTGTAATTTGTTTTGAGTGTGGGATGTGGAATAGTTGGTTTAACCTTGTGTTTCTTATTGGACAGCGGAAATGAATGTGTTCTAGAAGATAGTTGTTGTCAAGAACGTTGTTAATGATTTTAAATAAAAATTTCTGGTCGGATATATTTCTTCTATCCTCTAAGGTTGATAAATTATGGAATGTAAATGAGTCTTTTAGGTTTTCTGAAGTTCTAAAGGATTTAAAGTCTAGGTGTTTCAATATCTTTTTTTGAATTCTTTCTAACCTTTCAATATTAACTTTGTATTGGGGATTCCATATGACTGATCCGAATTCTAATATTGAACGGACAAAAGAGATGTACAGTATTTTGATTACGTGTGGTGACCTAAATGGTTTGGTCACTCTTATGATGAATCCTAGAAGTTTGTACGCCCTGTCACAGATGGAATTTATATATGCTCGGAAAGACATTCCGGAGTCCATTATTATTCCTAAGTCTCTCACTTCACAACATCTTTTTATCTCCACGTCATTGATTTTGTACGGGAATATTAGGGGGTTTATGATTTTGGTGAATGATATTGTGTTACATTATTCCAGGTTAAGGAACAGTTGGTTGTTCGCACAATATATTCCAAGCCTATTAATATCATCTTGCAATTCTAGGTTATCATTAATATTAGTGATTTTTTTGTAAATTTTAGTGTCATCAGCAAAAATTTGGAACTTGGAAGTTTTAAAGCATTTACCTATATCATTGATATATAATATAAACAAGAGAGGTCCAAGATATGATCCTTGCGGGATTCCTGAAGGTATATTGTAAAAACGCGAGGAGAAACCCTTAGCTCTACCTGCTTGACTTCTTTTTGTTACATATGATTTGATCCATCTGAGAAGGTCACCATTAATCCCGATTTTTAACAGTTTCTTCAGAAGCAGTTCAATGTTAATTTTATCAAAGGTTTTTGAAAAATCCGTATAGATAGAGTCTACTTGATTTTTACCACCCATAGAATTTAAAATAAAATCTGTGTATTCCAGAAGGTTTGTCTCGACCGACCGTTTTCTGAAAAAGCCGTGTTGATTTTTGGATATGATTGTTTGTACTGCTGGAAAAAGTTGATCAAGAACTATGTTTTCCATGATCTTGCTGACAATTGGGAGTTTGGAGATGGGCCTGTAGTTGGTGATGTTATTTTTGTCCCCGTTTTTGTGGATTGGTGTAATGAGTGCTTGTTTCCAGACGTTAGGGAAGTTGCCTTCTTCAAATGACATTTTGAATAGCAAGGAGAGAGGATAAGCCGATTGGTCCCGGCATTTTACATAAAATATGGATGGAGTTAATCAGATCCCGCACTTTTATTCGGATCAAGTTTTTTTACATAATTAAGTACACATGATTGATTGACGTTAATACTGTGTATATGTAGATTAGAGTTGTCGTCATCATTTTCAGAGTTTATAAGATTGAGGCGAGGGTTGGAATTTTCTACAAAAACTGACCTAAAATAATCACTAAAATGGTCGCATATGGATTGTCCATCATTGCAGGAAATATCTCAAAGATACATTTGCTTTAAATCGGAAGAGGATTGCTTTGATTTAACAAATGACCAGAACCGTTTCCTGCACTTTTTTATTTAATATTCTGCCATCATAATGAAGTTTTTATATCATTCTAGCGAGATCTTCTTTTGACGATTTCTCAGTACTGAAAATGATTGGTAGTTAGCCAGGTTCTTGTATTTTTTCCATTTCTTGTGATATTTTAATTTCTCTTTTACAATTTTAATAAGTGATAAAGTGTACCAGGGGGGAAACTACCGTTTCTATCTAAATTAAATTACCGAAATTTTTTTTCGGTGATATATTTGCGAATAGTGTCATTTATGATATTATAAAAATGTAATACGGCTTTTTCGGTATCCTGACTTTGAAATTCGAATTTACAATTTTTATTTTTTATTTTATTTTTTTTTTTTTATTGGCAATGTTTATTAAAAATACATATGAAGTTATAACAGTTACATAGTTACATAAGGTTAACAAAAAAATAAAATAAAATTGCCTTTCCTCACCATAAAGAGACAATGCTCTTGTGTTTGGTGAGGGAGTTCTAGCTCAATTAGTAAATTAATGACCGTGTAAGTTAGTAATAACGGCTATTGTAAATAATAAGTAGGTTAAAAAATCTTGTATAAATTTAAAAATAAATATCCTGAAGAGTTTACAAAAATCATAATATAAATTAAAAAATCATTATAAATGGAAGAATCATGTAAGTTAGTAACAAAAATTATTGTAATAAGTAAGTAAAGGATACGTAAGAAAGAACGCAAGATTTATACAATAGTAGACTCAGAGATTTAGAAACTAAGAAATGAAAGAAAAAAGAAGGAATAAATGATTTATAAAATAGCAGACTTTAAGATACAAAGTAAACATATTTGTGACTTTTATAGCAGTTTAAGGTAATTTTTTAATTTGGACTTAAATTCCTGCATATTTTCGATGGTTTTTAATTTTAATGGGAGGTTGTTATAATAGATTATGCCCAGGTAAAGATAGGAATTTTGAATGTGCTTAGTATTAAATTTAGGAATTTTAATAGTTTTCTGGTATCTTGCTGATGTATTGAATTGGAAGTTACGAGTATTTCACTGTATTTCTTTGTAAATTTGAAGTATTGAATATTTTTTATAGATTTTGTCTATTACAGGCACATTGAATATTGAAAAAAGAATTTCAGTAGGAAATTTAGACGGTTTTTTCAAGATTACCTTAATTATCAACCTTTGAACAATTTTGAGGGGATTTAAAATATTGTCATATGTTCCTCCCCAGCCAATAATACCATATTGCAATATAGATTGAACAGTTGCATAGTACACTCTTTTTAGGTTTTCTAAG
This sequence comes from Limnephilus rhombicus, assembly GCA_929108145.2. NCBI lineage: Eukaryota > Metazoa > Arthropoda > Insecta > Trichoptera > Limnephilidae > Limnephilus > Limnephilus rhombicus. The sequence goes on along the minus strand of OV815292.1, from coordinate 16,307,748 downwards.
CTAAGAATATTTCTAAGTCTAATAAATATATAAATACATTTCCTAATCCTTTTAACGAGTTCACAAATATGTGTTTTCCATTTAAAATGTTGATCTATATATACACCAAGATATTTGATTTTGGGAGTTGGACTAAGTATAGCACAATCTTGATTGCAGTTAGTTTTATTACATTTACTTTGGTGTATTATGATGTTTAAATTTGGTTCTAATTTGAATTTATTGATAGAGAATGGGATAAATTTTGTTTTTTCGGTGTTTAAAGAGAGGAGATTTTTATCGAACCAATTTTTCAATATGTTAATATCAATGTTAGCTAGGTTATTAACAGTATTCCAATCCGTACCTTCAATTATTATGACAGTATCGTCAGCATAAGATATTATTTTTCCGTTTAGTTTTTGTATGAATATGTCATTAACATAGATAATAAACAGTAATTTATTTTGGATAATTCATCAGTGATTTGACCGTAATCACCTCGGTGAAACATTTTAACTGTCCTAGATGAGCCGGAAAGAGACGATACAGTAACAGGTGATAACTCTATGTCTAATGCTCTGTGATGTGAATCTTTAGGCGTCAGAGGTTCGGTACAGTGGGCTATACTACATTCTGAAATATTTGTCATGATTAAATCAAGAATTCATTTGTTTGTATTGATTACAGAATTGAATTGGCGAAGTTGGGTGAATGAAAGGAAGTCTACTAAGACACAGGCAGTGTCTTCTGGAGAATTCGGTTCTAACTGGTTTTGCCCTTTGGTTAACTTCCAGTTTAGTTTGGGTATATTGTAGTCTCCAGCTAATAAAAATAATCCTTCCTGGTGATTTGTGTGCAGGTCTGATGTGGTGTTGAAGTGATGAGTTAGGTTGTGGATGTAGTTAGTATTTTGTGGGTGATATGTGCAGCAGATATATAAATTTTTGAGTTTATTATTGTTGCCTAGTATTGGCAATGATATCCAGATCTCCTCAGTACATGTAGTCCAGGATAATCTCTGGGCTTTGAGAAGTCATCACGACACCGTCGCGCGATACACACGTCTTACCGTCGCGCTGTCATTCAAAAAAAAATTTCGCGAGTTTTATTCACTCTTGAAAGGAATAATGAGTGACGCCGTGCTCATCGAATTAAGGAGCATCATTCTCGAGCAAAGCAGGACGATAAACGAGTTGTTAGACCGTGTAAAGGCCATAGAAGCAACATTGAATCGCCAGGTGACAAACAATGAAGACAAAAATATACTACCTACGAATCCCTCTACACAGCGCTGGGCTGATGTAGCGGCCCACGCGGCCCCCGCGGTCCCCCACACCGCGTCCGCTAACCCGTCCGCAGTGGCACAAACCAAGGAAAGGATGCGTACTGGGGCGGCCACCAAAGCTAAAAATAACGACATTCAAATTGAAACCGCATCTTTTAGCGGCGCGACCCCTAAAACACACACGACAGAACCACACATTCCAATTTCCGAGCACGAATCGAAAACCGCTCCTAATCAGGAAGAATGGACGAACGTTAAACGCAGACAACGGACAGCGAAGAACTTGATTGTCGGGAACTCCGATAAGTCTTCAAGTGTAAAAGCGTTTCCAAGGATAAGGAATATTATTGTGTCCAGAATTTTAAAGGACACAACAGAAGAAGAGATCCGGGCGCACCTGGAGAAAAATAAGATACCGAAATGCGAAATTCAAAAATTCATCGCACATTCTCAAGAATACGCAGCTTTCAGGATAGGTGTAACGGAGGATCTGTACCATAAACTCTCACAGGAAAATTTATGGCTTAGAGGAGTACCGATAAGACATTATCGATACATAAAACCGAGACAAAATCCTATTGATACTAACCAAAACCAGCCCAAACCGAACGATGATGACGCCCCGAAATGACTAGAGAACCCCCTAAAAGCGAACTCTCTCCCTTGCACAATTTATTACCAAAATGTGCGGGGATTAAGGTCCAAGACTGATGATTTCATACAAAGTGTGATAATACAAAACAACGACCTTATACTACTTTCAGAGACATGGCTTAATGACAGCATTTACAATGGTCAACTCTTCGATCAACGGTATGACGTCTTCAGAAAGGATAGAACCTCGGGTCGTTCAAGGGGAGGAGGAGTACTGCTAGCCGCGAGACGTGACCGCGCCACCCTAACCCAGAGACTTACCTATCTGGAAAGTGAAGACGAGAATATGTGGATAAAGACATACCTAAATGATCTTGGTGTAATTTACATTTGTGTTGTGTACATTTCGCCAGCGTCGCCAAATAAAACATATACCGACTTTTTTGATAAGGTTACAGAGAACTTCAATATTTTAATTAATAAAAAAATTATCGTGATTGGCGACTTTAATCTGAACTCAAGTAACAAAGGCACCCAAATGGAACTCCTATATTTTATGAATCTTTTTCAAATGAAGCAGAGTAACTCTATTACAAATGTGAAGGGAAGCAAGCTGGACATTGTACTAAGTAACTTTAATTTAAAAGTATACAAATCCTTATACTCACTAGTCAAAGAAGACGCTTATCATCCATCGTTATGTATAGAGATTTTGCCGAACAAAAACACAACCAATTGTCAAACCGGAAACTTCTCGAATAATACTGATAATAGTGTTAGGCGAGGATGGAACTTCGAACATGGTGATTTTAAAGCTCTTTATTGCCATTTACAATATCATGATTGGCAACCTTTGAAGGACATAAATGATGTTAATTTAGAGACAAACTTTTTCTATTCTATAATTTATAAATACTTTGATATGTGTTTCAAAATTAAGCGCACTCCGAGGAATGGTACGAAATATCCTAAATGGTTTTCTAGTGAGGTTGTTAGCGACATAAAGCTCAAATTCAAACATTACAAAAAATGGAAGAAAACTGGAATGGTAAGTGAACGGGACATGTTTTGTCTACTTAGAACAAAAATAAAACGCAGTATTCGATTAGCACATGTGCAATATATTAATTCTGTTGAAAAAAATATCAAATGTGATCCCAAATCCATCTGGAAATATATCTTGTCCAAGAGAAGTGATGGCGGGTTTGTTGACCATGTTACTTGGAATGATCAGTCTTTCTCAGGAGCAGATATTCCAGAAGCATTTGCAGACTATTTTAAATCAACTTATAGTAAAGAAGCTGCGGACTTGAAATCTTTTATACCCGGAAAAAATACGCCACTAATAGCGCAGAATGTTGATATTCAAAACATCACAAACAATGACATCACCGCGGCTGCTAAAAAAATAAAAGCCAAAACTTCTTTTGGACCGGATCTTATTCCGTCATTCGTGTTAAAGGGCTGTTTTGAGCCCTTATTAACACCTCTCGCATATATTTATAATCTCTCACTTAACTCCGGAATATTCCCAGACGTGTGGAAGATCTCCAAAGTTACACCGTTACATAAAACTGGTGATAAGGCTCCAGTCTCTAATTACAGACCAGTGGCGATCCTATCCTCTCCAGCCAAGTTGTTTGAACTAATAATTCATAAATTCATTTATACCCAAGTTGAACCCTTTATAATTGACTAGCAAGACGGTTTTAGGTCTGGCAGATCTACTGTGTCTAATCTAATGGTTTTTACGGAGTACATATCTCAAGCTCTTGATAGCAATAATCAAGTAGATGTATCATACAACGACATCGCAAAAGCCTTTGACTCGGTAGATCCGCTTATTCTCCTAAATAAACTCGACCAATTTGGATTTTCAGCGAAACTTCTACGTCTATTTCTAAGTTATTTCTCAAACAGACAGCAATACGTAACTTATGGTATATTTAACTCTTCCAACTTCATCACAAACTCTGGAGTTCCGCAGGGGTCAAATCTTGGACCCTTACTTTTCTCGCTATTTATCAACGACATTTATCATTGCATAAAATTTTCTAAGTTTCTCTTATTCGCGGATGACCTTAAACTATTCCTTTTAATAAAATCTTTGGAAAATTGCTTGCAGCTACAAAGTGATATAAATTCTATCGTCGAATGGAGTCACACCAATAAATTAGGATTTAATATTAAGAAATGCTCTATCATGTGCTACACCAAGGCGAACAAAACGATTTACTATAACGACAAAATGTCTTATTCGTCTCTTCAGCACATTGTTATTTTGAGAGATTTGGGAATCACATTTGATGCGCACCTAACATTTCACGTCCACATAGAAACGATATGCAGCAAAGCTCTAAGAATGCTAGGATTTGTGCTAAGCAACTCCAGACACTTTTGCAGCTCAGCCGCGATTCGTTTGCTATACTATAGTTTAGTACCTAGAATTTTGGAAAGTGGTTCAGTAATATGGGGACCAGTGGATTTAACATACTCTCAAATGATTGAGAAAGTGCAAAAGAAGTTTCTGAGATATTTATATCTTAGAGACTTCGGATATTATCCCTGGTTACATCCATCAGCCTTTTTGTCCGGCATGCTGGGTATTAATAGCCTCGCCGAAAGAAGGAAAACTGCTTTGCTGACAACAGCATATAAACTTTTAAACGGTAACATCCGTATTCCCGATATATTACAAAAATTTGAGTTTTATGTCCCCAACAACTTCACAAGAGCGCGCAGATACAGAACTTCTGTTGTTCCGAGATGCAGAACTAACTTACCATTAGTAATGCTGCTCGGAAAAATGATTCTTTTACTAAATTTCCTGCCCCCTGATATAGATATTTTTAAAATAAATATTCATCAATTTAAAAACGCTATTATTACTTAATAAAAAAAATGTATGTTTATTATTGGTAATGTATAACTGTAAATGTGCATTTAAAATAAAATAAATAAATAAATAAAAAAATAAATAAAGTAAATATTTGGAGGTTGCAATTAGTACCTCATTCCTGCTGCTGTCCAGACAAAAAGTAGTTCCAATCCTCTCTAAATACATCATACCTATTGTCGAGCAATTCACTGTCATGTATTGATTTATTTAGCCAAGTTTCACACATTATAAGGTAAATATCGTAATTGTTCAAAAGGACCTGATTTAAGAAGCTATGAGTTTTTGTGCGAAGACCTCGCACATTTTGAAAATATATGTTAAGAATTTTTAAATATTATGCTCGTTAAATTGTTTGGAAAATAGTTTGGATAAAAATAATTATGCTGTGATTGGGGGCATTTTTGAACATACGATTTTTTTTGTTTTTGTTTGTGGTAAATTAAAATGTCCATGGTTTTAAGAAGCTTTAGTTTTGACAGATTGATTGTTATATCTTTGGACAGATTACTAATACAATTCAAACAAATGATAAAAACATGTTTTAACAGTATTTGATAAGAGTTAAAAGGACATTTGCAATTAACGTATTGTGATTATTCGTGTATTACGACTAAGTAGAAACTGTGTATTATATTACGGTATTGCAAGAGGTTAAATTCGACATAAATAGTAATACGTTTGATATTGTTCTGTAAATTTAGTTTCCTAAAGGGAAGGCCGATGTAGACGCGTCTCGTGTGGGCATTGTCTTCAATGTTGAAAGTCTGTTAACGTCATCCTGATCAGCAATTAAAATTATGGGTATTATATCACTTACACGAATGAAAACTTTGCCGTTTTTTACCCAGCAGTAGAGAATTTTTCTGTCCGTTTTTATATCTTTACATTGTGTTTCAGCTAGCGGCATGATAATTTACATCAAAATTTGTTTATGCATTTGACAATGATAATATTGCATAGTAGGTATTGGGATTTACTCACAGGAGAGTCTGGAAATGGTATCTTCCGAACACTTTGCACTTGATATTAACTTGTTCCATTGAACAATTGCGATGCGAATCTTAGTATTAATAAAACTAAATTGAATTGTATTAACTTTCACGTAAATCGGAAATGCCTCCGGCTTGTACACTGCGTATCTCGGAACTGACCGGTCGGTAGGCGGGAGGGGAAGACGGGAAGACAGGAGGGCTCAATAATTATCACGGAAACAATATTCTGGTTCCAAAATACACGCACAATAGATCGCTGAGCGCAGTCAAATTCAAATTGGCGCTAACATGCCCCCGGCCTTGACATAATGGTCAAAACAAACCAACAATGCGACCAGCAACGAAACTTAAAAAGAAATAAAACAAAAAAAAAGTAAATAGGAAAAACCCATAAATACTTTAAAACACTCACGACATCGTGTTTCATTGCTCATCGCGTTAATGCGTATCCCTAATGCGAGTACGATGAAAAAATAATAATAAATTATAAGCGATTAGAACAAAAACAATAATAGGTTGGTGTATGCCAAAATAAACTAAACTAAACTAAACTAAAGAATCTAATTAATATAATATTGGCTTATTGATTTGGTAAAGGACAAACCTTTACAACAGGACGCTTATAAGATCCTGTTTTTGTTCGGACAAGTACTACTCTAACTACACCATCTTTTTCTGGATAAACTTCATCTATAATCCCTAATGGCCAATGCAGAGGCGGCGACATGTCGTTTTAATACAACTATCATACCCTTTTGGACAGGATTAACCGGAGTGTTCCATTTCAACCTTGTTTGTAAAGAGTTCAGGTACTCAATCTTCCAACGTTTCCAATAGTTCTGAACCATGTGATCTAACATAGACTTTCTTTTAAGTAATCTGATGGGTTCGTTAGACACGTCGGCGGAAGGTAATGTCGTTAAGAGAGTTAGGGTGAGAAAATGCACTGGGGTAAGTGCCAATGGCTCTGATGGATCAGAACTCAGTTGAGATAAAGGACGAGAGTTTAACAAGGCTTCAATCTGGATCAAGATAGTGGACAATTCCTCATAGGTAAGGAACTGCTCTCCTATAACTCGGTATAAGTGCGTTTTCACACTTTTCACATTAGCTTCCCAAATACCGCCAAAATGGGGCGCGCTAGGTGGGTTAAATTTCCAATCGACTCGATATTCAGATAAAGTATGCAAAAATGCGTCTTTGAATTGTTCAGAGCGCAGGAAACGATTCAGATCATCTAAGTATGACTTTGCACCGATGAAAGCAGTTCCATTATCTAAATATAGTGTGCCACAAGGTCCCCGTCGTGCAATAAAACGTTTAAAAGCGTTTAGAAAGCAATCCGTGCTGAGATCAGAAACGAGTTCAATATGCACTGCTCGAGTAACGAGACATATAAATAAACAAATGTAAGCTTCTAGCCGATGGGTTCCTCTTTGTCGATTCATTGTTATTGCGATAGGTCCTGCATGGTCTACACCCGTATGTAAAAATGGCTTGGATTGTTTAACACGGCACCCAGGCAAATCTCCCATCATGGGAAAATTGGATTTTGGACTATTTTTAAAACACATATTGCAAAGGTGTACACGTTTCCTAATCATGTTTCTAGCGAAAAGTATCCAATAATTCTGCCGAATTAAGGACATTAAAAACTGCGGTCCAGCTTGTAGATATTTCTTATGGTAATAGTCGACTATGATGGTTGTGACGTGTTCTTTACTTGGTAACAAAATCGGATGTTGAGAATTATAGCTGAGATCAGAATTTTTTAATCTGCCTCCTACACGAATAAGATTATTGTCTAAAAATGGACGCAATTTTCTTAATACTGGTGACACATTACGTTTCCCTTGTAAGTGTCTTACTTTATTCTTAAAATGAACCACTTGTACAGCATAAAGTATTGTCCGTTCAGCCATTTTAAGGTGATTTGATGTTATTTGAACGTATCTAGGTATTTTTCGTACAAACCGTAGTACGTAGACTGTAATGCGTAATAATTTTGACCACGATGAAATTCTATTCGCCAATAGATATAAAGGGGAGTATTCACTGGTAGTTATTGGAAACGCTAAAACTTTCGGTTCTGGTATATTTGATAAATCGCGATTACAGAAGGGCTCAACTGGCCAATTTTCTACATTGAGATGCGTCCACGACGGGCCTTGGTGCCATAATGGATGCGTAAGTAATTGGGCTGGTGTTAACCCTCGCGACAAACAATCACTGGGATTGTCCTGTCCTGCAATGTGATAAAAATTATGCGATTCTAGATTGTCTTGAATTTTACGAATACGATTTGCAACGAACGTTTGCCATCGATGCGGGGAAGAATGAATCCAACTTAATACAACGGTTAAGGAAAATGCGAACATGGGTTTTATGCGGTGTCGAGATGATAGCGTATTATATACTTCTCTGCATAATTTTGATAACAGCAGAGCGGCGCACAGCTCTAACTTTGCCAGAGAAACTGTTTAAACAGGAGCTACTTTGAACTTCACGCAAATTAAACCTACAGGGTTCTGATTGCCCCCTGAATTATTCGAAACGTGAACGTAAACCACTCCACCATAAGCATTTTCACTGGCATCCGCGAACCCCAATATAGTGATTACAGAATCACTATTGTTAACTCCTATATGTCGAGGGATGCGGATATTCTGTAGTGAGGGTAGTTCGGTGTAAAATTGCTTCCAAGCGTTGCTGATGCTTGGTGGAGGGGTATCATCCCAGTCTATTTTCAGTAACCAGAGCGACCTAATTAGTAACTTTGCATACAAAATGACAGGTGCTGCAAGCCCCATTACATCCCACAGGCGTGCGATTGTTGATAACATATTGCGTTTAGTACATTCGCTGGATTCCAAGTTGACGCTTAGAGTAAAAATGTCTTGTGACAGAAGCCACCGAAGCCCCAGTATCTTGTGATAATTTTCATCATGGAATTCGACAACACTAGAGAGACGGTTAAATTCTGGAACATTTAGCAATACTTTGGAAGAATTGCTAGAAAATTTAACTAAATCAAAGCCTCCGGCTTAAAACAAATTTATCAACTGACGAGAATATTCAACGGCGAGCGGTTTTGACATCACACTAGTAGCAATGTCATCTATGTAAATATCTCTGGAGATTATCTCTGCGGCAAGGGGATACGAATCTTGTTCGTCTTTAGCAAGTTGGCGGATTGTGCGTAAGGCTAAATAAGGACTACATCGCATTCCGAAGCAAACGCACGAGAATTCAAATACTTGCAAGGGGTCATCAGCGTGAAATCTATATACGATTCTTTGGAATCTTCGATGATCTTCTGTAACTAATATTTGTAGATACATTTGTCGAATATCGGCGGAAAGTACAATGGGAAATAATCGAACATTCATTAAAACCTTGAATAAGTCAGCTTGTAAGTTATTTCCGGAAAGTAAAATATCCTTTAAAGAATACTAAGTACTAGTTTTACAACTTGCATCTAAAACTATTCGTAGCTTCGTGGTTGTTTTATCGTCTCGGATTATGCAGTGATGGGGAATATAATAACCTTGATCTAGAGTCCTGTCGGGATTAACCTGAGATAAATAACCCATATTGAGGTACTCCAGTATCACGTTATTATAATTTTGTCTCAAGGATGGTGATGCGGTTAATCGCCTTTCTAGCATAAAAAAGCGACATGATGCTAATTGATAAGAATCTCCTAGTACTTTTGGAGGATTTTTAAAAGGGAGGCTAACTATATATCTACCGGACTGATCTCTGATGGTAGATTGATCGTACATTGCATCAAATTCCTTTTCTTCGGGTGATTGTAGCTCACACTCCGTGACCTCTTCCAACTGCCAAAATTTTGCAAGGAGTTCCTCAACCGATGGCTCTGTGATTGTACAAAATGTTTTACCAAGTGAGTAAGAACTTTCGTGAGTAGGTGCGTTTCCTATTATTATATACCCCAAGCTAGTTTCGATTGCACTTGGTAATAACCGAGAGCCCTTTACCTTACCCGGTAGTATTATTTGTCCAAATAAATTGGCACCGATGATTGCATCGATGACATCTGGAAGGTGGAATTTTTCATCGGCTAGTGGTAATTCGTTTAAAACCTTTCCCTTACTGTGCTAAAAAAATACGCGCGCTCCGGTGCTGTGTATTCAATTCACGTGTTAAAATCATCGATTTTATGTCGGAAATATATGAACAGTCATAGCTAATCGCTTTTGTTTTTCGTAATTTGTGTTACAAGTGATAATAATTGTAATTTAATTGCTGAAAACATGAAAAAACCATCGTCCGTTGCTCAAAAAACGGGCGAGGAGACCATCTCAAAGGATTGCCCGCGAACGACTGAGGCGCTGGGCGCTGGGCTGCTACCCAATACATATATACAGCTATGTATATCGACGGTCGAAACACAACACGGCGGTCTCTGTTTCTCGTGTTCCCGTATAGCAAAGTAGAGCAAGACGTCACATAGCGTGTCATCTCCCCCCGCACACTCTTCGCGTATCACGCTCCACACTGGCACACGGTTGATTGTATTTGTGGTTTATTCCCGATATTTGACAAAATATCTCTGATTTTGAATTAAATTTGCTAATTATTTAAAATATTATTTTTTAATTCAGTGTGTAAATGTATAACGGAGGAATACATAAAATCTGAACCCAGAATTCATTATATTTATAGAGATATAAAAGTTATTAGAAGCAATGTGTAGTATTTACGCATTACAGATCAGGAAAGGTTAAGTAAGATAAAGCATTTATATCTATAGAAGATTCCGGCAACTAGGTTGTAATGCGATCCACGACTAACGGTCGAATGGAGAAAGATGTTTTATTATTAAAACGCGATTCAAACTTTAAATTTGCAATTCCTTTAATACTTTGAGAAATATCTCCTATGCCTCTAATAGCTGCGTGATTGAGATTTGGCAATAAACGCAAACCAAGACGTTTGCAACATTCCGTTGTAATAAAATCGTTTTGCGATGCACTATCAATTAAAACGCGTATTTTCTGATAATTATTTCTAGAATCGAGAACGTTAATAGATGCGGTACCTAATAATATTGTTTGATTTTGAGAAAAAGCGTTTGAATCTCTATTATTCAGAGTACATAATGCGACATTATCTGACTGATTTTCCGATTCATTTTCTGGATTTTCCGATAAATCCTCTTCGTTATCGTGAGTGGAATTGTGCGAGGTGATATCAAAATGTAATAAAGAGTGATGTTTTTGATTACAATACTTGCACCTGTTTTCCGATTTACATGTTTTGGAAAAGTGCATTTTACTAAGGCAATTTCTACATAAGTTTTGTTTTTGAGATATTTCAAACCTATTTTTAGGCCACGCTTTTAAAAATGTTGGGAATTTATAAATTAATGTGTGGTCCGAAAGGTTACATACAGCGCAGTTGTACTGTTTTGTTTTGTAATTTGTTAAACTAACAAATGCCTGGCTGTACTGTTTCTTAAGGGAATTTTTCTTAATACGCTGTTGTGATTTGTGACATTCTGATAATGTTGATGTTCTTTGTAATATCTTAGCTTTTTCCCGCAAAAATGTTATGAACTCATGGTATGAAGGTGTCTCTGACTTTCTGGTCGATGATTCGAATGCTACAGCTGTTTCTTTGTCTAGTTTTTGGGTCCCTATATAAAGGAAGAAACATTGTAATAAATTAGGAATTTTTAATTGTTGCAATGCTGAAATTGAGGAGTGAAATTCGTCTATGAAAGCTTCTAAATCCAATGCAGTCGGTATTGTTATTGGTTTTATGTTTAAATTTTATCAAAATAATAAATTGCGTTCGCCCTTGTGTCTTCGTATTTTTTAATTAATGTTTCCCAAATAAGATGGTAATTTTCGGCTCTGGTTGGAATTCCGGTACAGATATTTAACGCTTTTCCCGACAAAGTACTTATCAAATATTGAATTTTTTCCGTGTCGGAAAGGTCTGAATTTTTATGAATTAATTTTTTGAAGATGTCGTGAAAAATTTTCCATCCCATTATACTACCATCAAATAACGGCAAAGTTAATTTTGGCAACTTTTTTTAGTTTTTTTATTTTTTTTTTATTGAAATAATAGATAATACATAATACAATCAACAAACAAGTCCTGCTAAGCCAATTGAATCGGCTTGTCAACAGGTGCTTATATTTTAGTTACATATTTATACATTTTTAAAATTTAAAATTTACATCTTATATCTACAGATTCAACATTTTTTCATACATATCAAAATCAATATAAATCTTTTTTTCCGATAGCCAATTTTTCACCATATATTTAACCTTATTCATAGAATTACATTAATTAATAGTGTCAGGTAATAAATTAAATATCTATAGTATAATGTATTCAAACGTTCTCTGTCCGTACTTATTGTTAAATTTCGGAACTATTAACCCGTCGTTACGCGTGAATCTAGTGCTGTATTTATGTTATAACTTCTCTTTATGCTGCGGAGTAAATATATGCTGAATTATAATTTTGTGCCAAAGTATTGCCTTAACAGGTAAAATTTTGGCACTGTGAAACAACAATGATTTATTTTGTCTCTGTTTGAAAATATTAGGGACCACCAATAATTTTACAATTGCGTTTTGTACAACTTGCACTTGTTTCAGATTGGTTAAAGTAGTATTTCCCCATATTGTTAATCCATATCTTATAATAGATTCTGCTAGGGACATATAAATTATTTTAAGTGTTTCAATTGATAGGAAAAAATTTAATGTGTACATTCTGCCAGCAATCGATCTGAGTCTTTTACAGGTTTTTTTAATATGTTTGTCCCATTTAAAAAAAAAAAAACAATCTACTGTAACACCAAGATACACGTATTCCGAAACTAATTCTAAGCTTTCACATTTATAATTAGTTGGAATATTTTTATGGATGCAATTAAAATTATGAGAAATAATATTAGGATTAAATTGAAATTTGGCATTAGGTGATTTTATACGCATTACTTTGGTTTTTTTTAGCATTTATTAATAGTCCTGCATCATGTGACCATTTACAAAGTTGATTAAAGTCAATTTGCATGAGTTCAATTGCAATTTTTAGATCTTTATGGGATATGACCAATGCCGTATCATCTGCGAATACAAAATGTTTCACAAAAGAGAAAAGTTTTTTCATTATGGTTACATAAATTATATATAGTATAGGTCTTAATATGGAACCTTGTGGAACTCCTGCAGATACATTTTTTGTTTTACTAAAAGTATTGTTTATTTTGGTACATATTTTTCTATCTCTAAGATAATCTTTAAATAAATTTAACACATTTCCTCTTATTCCAATTTTTCTAGAGTTTTCAGAGTTAATTGTGTCAAAAGCTTTAGAGTTATCAATAAATAAAACAATAACATGTAATTTATTATTTAATTGATTATTTACGTAATTGGAAAAATCTTGCAGTAGTTTTTCAGTATTTTTTTTCTTTGAAGCCATATTGACTTGGATCAATGATAGAGAATTTTTCAATATAATTATTTAATTTATTTGATATAAATTTTTCAAGAATTTTTTCTAATGCTGGTAGAATACTAATAGGCCTATAATTTCCCAGTTCAATGTGTTTTCCACCTTTAAATATTGGTCTAGTAATGCTACATTTAAATTCTTGTGGAATTTTTGCTTTATTATCATATTGATTAAATGAGTAATTATTGGCCCAAGAGTTTTTATATTTCTTTTTCAATCAAACATTCTTATATTGTCAATACCTGTGCTTTTAGAGTTTTTCATTTTTTAAACAATGTTTTCAATATCGGTTATAGTAGCTCTTGGTATATATAAACTGTGAGGTAGTTCTTCCAGTACTATATTAGTAGCTTTGTGATTGCATTTATGTAACATGTTGCTGATGCTATCTGTAACAGACGTATCAGCGTCTTCACAAGAACTATAAAAAAGGGACCGGTCTCGTGCACGCCTTCAGAGATTCACGCTGATGATGGTGGTTAGAGTTGGCTGGCCTCCCTACATCCAGTGGTAATGGTCCTGGATGCGCCTAGTTTCTGCCTGAGCGGTGCCTTGGCAGTGCCCAGAGTTAGGGCTGACTGCAGTGGTAGGCACCAGGTACTCGTTCAGGCAGAACTTCAGCAGGAGGCAGCAGGTGGAAGACTTCCAAAGGTAGGTGGTAGGAAACTTCCGAAGAATAAAGACAAGTTTGTTGAGTAGAGATGTGAACTGGAACTTGAACATAATTTATTTTTAAAATTCGTGGTATTTATTGGATGCGTCGAACCCGACGGCGATCGAGCATTGTTTTGTGCAAAATGTGGAGGGGATTCTGGCCCCGCTCCTCATTGTATAAATAGGGCGACATTTATGTGGCGCCCTCATTTTGGCGGTGTCGCCCATAAATGTGGTTGATTAAAATTGTAAGTTTTAAATAATTATACATTTTAAATAGGAATGCGGAAAAAGAGGCAAGGGGTCGTCTTGCCTAGCGAAAGGGAGGCAGGCCGTCACCTTGCCTAGCGGTAAAGGGGTCTTCTTGCCTAGCGAAAAGGAGGCAGGCAGTCACCTTGCCTAGCGGTAAAGGGGTCTTCTTGCCTAGCGAAAAGGAGGCAGGCAGTCTCCTTGCCTAGCGGTAAAGGGGTCTACTTGGTTTGCTTTTCCCTGGGGCGGGGGCTTTAAACAATAGAATATGTAACAAATATAAATTTTACATGAAATTATAAAATGTCCCCGGTGGCAACCTGTGACAGGTAGCGTTTATTTGTCGCACCGGGAACATGCACATTGTTGGGAAAACATTATTTTACATAATTTTAATAAAATAAGAATTAGGCAATTTTATACCTAAAGAAACAATATCTTTTCACCAAATTTAGTCGCTGGTGGCATGGTACATTAGCATTTCGAGGCCAGAAATTTCAGCAAAATTTCCAAGAAATGACCTCAAAATGTAAAGGATGCCACCAGCGATAAACTTTGATGAAAGATGTTTTGAGGGTGCGAACACGTCCGTTACACTCCCCTCGTGTAGCTTGGCTGCACTAGTCATCAGGACGTGTTTGAAGGATGAGTAGGCGAAGCTGCATCGGTAGGCGGGAACAACAGGATCTCAGCGAGCTTCACAGCAGGTCGGACGTGGACTGCGGGGCTCGTCTGGATTCGGGCGGTCCTTACTTGGCCATCTGCAGCGGGGGTGTCGTCAAGGACTCGGCCGTGTGGTCGGTTGATGTGGAGCATCACGGGGTCCATGAAAACAGGCAAATTTTCACCTTTGATGGGGTTGAATGACTCCCCCCGTGTGAAGAGCGCCACCTTTTTGATAGGGGCATTGCTGGGGCAGGGCGGGCTCGCCTTCGCTGCGCCGACGAGGAGCACCACTGATGTAACAGAGGTACTGCTGGGGCAGGGCGGGCTCGTCTTCGCTGCGCTGATGATGAGCACCACTGATGTGACAGCGGTACTGCTGGGGCAGGGCGGGCTCGTTGTCGCTGCGCCGATAAGGAGCATCACTAATGTGGTAGTGATACTGCTGGGGCAGGGCGGGCTCGTCTTCGCTGCGCCGGTGAGGAGCACCACTAATGTGGTCGTGGAATGCGGTTGGTCATCCATCTGGGCCAGTGCTTGGTACCTTTGTTCGCGCAGAGGTACGGATCCAGCAGGTGCTTTCTGCTGATCGGCTAACTGTGCAGAGCTGGCTGTCCGGTGGAGCCCGGGTGAGGGCGGCCCGGGGCCAGAAGGTCCAGGCGGCAGTGAATACCACTGCTCCGGCAGCGGTGCGGATCCGGCAGGTGCTCTCTGCTGGTCGGCTAGCTGCCTCTGATAGAGCAGAGGTAAAGGCGGCACGGGATCAGAAGATCCAGGCGGCAAGAAGTCCCACTGCTCCGGCAGCGGTGCGGATCCGGCAGGTGCACTCTGCTGGTCGGCTGGCTGCCTCTGATAGAGCAGAGGTAAGGGCGGCACGGGACCAGAAGGTCCAGGCGGCATCGTGATTGGGCCCCCTTGGTTGTAGCAAGGGTCCGGTGGCGCAGGGCCTCCTGGCCCCGGCTGCACCGGTGATGCGTACCTCTGGTCCATCAGAGGTACAGGTCCAACAAGCTCTCCACGCACGGCTTCTCGGTACTTCGGAGGTACGAGGTACCGAGAACGGAGGTCCGGAACTGAGCGTTCGGTTGGCTCCAGGATTGCACCAGCTTGGGCAGGCTCTGCTGCTGCTGGTGGTGCGTACCTCTGGTCCACCAGAGGTACAGGTCGGTCAGGCTCTTCACGTACGGCTTCTCGGTACCTCTGTTTGAGCGGAGGTACGGGCGGTACGGGGCCGGCAGGACCAGGTTGGGCAGGAGCTGCTGCTGCTGCTGCTAGTTGGTACTGCTGTTCGTGCAGCGGTACTGGCTGCGATGGCCCAGGATATGTACACTGGGCGTACGAAGCTGGTCCCCCAACGTAGTAGTAAGGGGGCGGCGGCAGAGGGCCTCCAGGCCCTGGCTGCGCCAACGATGCGTACCTCTGGTCCACCAGAGGTACAGGTCCAACGGGCGTCTCACGTACGGCGACACGATGCCTCTGGTCCACCAGAGGTACGGGCGGTACGGGGCCGGAAGGTCCAGGCTGCATCCATCCTTGAGCCTCATTGTGCTGAGGGGGCGGCGGCGGAGGGCCTTCAGGCCCTGGCTGCGCCAGCGATGCGTACCTTTGGTCTACCAGAGGTACAGGTCCAACGGGCGTCTCACGTACGGCGACACGATGCCTCTGGTCCACCAGAGGTACGGGCGGTACGGGGCCGGAAGGTCCAGGCTGCATCCATCCTTGACCCTCATTGTGCTGAGGGGGCGGTGGCGGAGGGCCTTCAGGCCCTGGCTGCGCCAGCGATGCGTACCTCTGGTCTACCAGAGGTACAGGTCCAACGGGCGTCTCACGTACGGCGACACGATGCCTCTGGTCCACCAGAGGTACGGGCGGTACGGGGCCGGAAGGTCCAGGCTGCATCCATTTTGGACTGCCATTGTGGTGAGGGGGCGGCGGCAGAGGGCCTTCAGGTCCTGGCTGCGCCGGCGATGCGTACCTCTGGTCCACCAGAGGTACAGGTCCAACGGGCATCTCACGTACGGCGACACGATGCCTCTGGTCCACCAGAGGTACGGGCGGTACGGGGCCGGAAGGTCCAGGCTGCATCCATCCTTGACCCTCATTGTGCTGAGGGGGCGGCGGCGGAGGGCCTTCAGGCCCTGGCTGCGCCAGCGATGCGTACCTCTGGTCCACCAGAGGTACAGGTCCAACGGGCGTCTCACGTACGGCGACACGGTGCCTCTGGTTGTCAAGAGGTACGGGCGGTACCGGGCCGGAAGGTCCAGGCAGCATCCATTTTGGACTGCCATTGTGGTGAGGGGGCGGCGGCAGAGGGCCTTCAGGTCCTGGCTGCGCCGGCGATGCGTACCTCTGGTCCACCAGAGGTACAGGTCCAACGGGCATCTCACGTACGGCGACACGTTGCCTCTGGTTGTCAAGAGGTACGGGCGGTACCGGGCCGGAAGGTCCAGGCAGCATCCATTTGGGACTGCCTTTGTAGTGAGGGGGCGGCGGCAGAGGGCCTTCAGGTCCTGGCTGCGCCGGCGATGCGTACCTCTGGTCCACCAGAGGTACAGGTCCAACGGGCGTCTCACGTACGGCGACACGATGCCTCTGGTCCACCAGAGGTACGGGCGGTACCGGGCCGGAAGGTCCAGGCAGCATCCATTTTGGACTGCCATTATAGTGAGGGGGCGGCGGCAGAGGGCCTTCAGGTCCTGGCTGCGCCGGCGATGCGTACCTCTGGTCCACCAGAGGTACAGGTCCAACGGGCGTCTCACGTACGGCGACACGTTGCCTCTGGTTGTCAAGAGGTACGGGCGGTACCGGGCCGGAAGGTCCAGGCAGCATCCATGGGGGTTGTCCATGGCTGCTTGGCTGCGGGGCTCGGCTCTCGTGTGCCAGCCCTGAAGCATCATGTTGTGCCAGCCCTGAAGCAGCATGCGGTGGAGCGGGCCCTGTCGCACTTTTTTGTGCCGGCCCTTTTGCTCCACGCGGTGTCAGTCCTGCAGGATGAGGTAGAGCGGGCCCTGTCGCACCATTTTGTGCCGGCCCTTTTGCTCCATGCTGTGTCAGTCCTGTAGGATGAGGTAGAGCGGGCTCTGTCGCACCATTTCGTGCCGGCCCTTTTGCTCCATGCTGTTGTGGTTGCAGGGTTTCCGTCAGCATGTCAATAAGCTTCTGCTGACGGCGCAGCTCTCGTCGTAGTTGTCGCACCATGTCCTCAATACATGTAGAGGGCAGTGCTTGCTCGTTGTGGCTCTCTTCTGTTGAGCGCGCCATCTCAGTTGTAGAGCTAGGCGTGTCACGAGCGTGGGTATGCATGGCATCAGGCGTGACGTGGCGTCAGGCGTGATGTGGCATCGGGTGTGGCATCAGGCGTGGCGTCAGCCCTGACATGGGGCGTGGCGTCAGTCCTGGCATGAAGCGTGGCGTCAGTCCTGGCATGAGGCGTGGCGTCAGTCCTGGCATGAAGCGTGGCGTCAGTCCTGGCATGAGGCGTGGCGTCAGTCCTGGCATGAGGCATGGCATCAGGCGTGGCGTCAGGCGTAGCTTCAGGCATGGTGTGTCAGGCGTGGAATGTCAGGCGTGACGTAGCATCAGGCGTGGCGTCTGGCGTGGCGTCTGGCGTAGCGTCAGGCGTATCGTCCAGCGTAGCATCAGGCAAGGTATGTCAGGCGTGGAATGTCAGGCGTGACGTAGCATCAGGCGTGGCGTCAGGCGTGGAGTCTGGCGTAGCGTCAGGCGTGGCGTAGCATCAGGCGTGGCGTTAGGCGTGGTGTCTGGCGTAGCGTCAGGCGTAGAGTCCAGCGTGGCGTCAGGCAAGGTATCTCAGACGTGACGTGGCATCAGGCGTGCAGCTGATCCGGCTCGAAGGACCACTTGTAACAGACGTATCAGCGTCTTCACAAGAACTATAAAAAAGGGACCGGTCTCGTGCACGCCTTCAGAGGTTCACGCTGATGATGGTGGTTAGAGTTGGCTGGCCTCCCTACATCCAGTGGTAATGGTCCTGGATGCGCCTAGTTTCTGCCTGAGCGGTGCCTTGGCAGTGCCCAGAGTTAGGGCTGACTGCAGTGGTAGGCACCAGGTACTCGTTCAGGCAGAACTTCAGCAGGAGGCAGCAGGTGGAAGACTTCCAAAGGTAGGTGGTAGGAAACTTCCGAAGAATAAAGACAAGTTTGTTGAGTAGAGATGTGAACTGGAACTTGAACATAATTTATTTTTAAAATTCGTGGTATTTATTGGATGCGTCGAACCCGACGGCGATCGAGCATTGTTTTGTGCAAAATGTGGAGGGGATTCTGGCCCCGCTCCTCATTGTATAAATAGGGCGACATTTATGTGGCGCCCTCATTTTGGCGGTGTCGCCCATAAATGTGGTTGATTAAAATTGTAAGTTTTAAATAATTATACATTTTAAATAGGAATGCGGAAAAAGAGGCAAGGGGTCGTCTTGCCTAGCGAAAGGGAGGCAGGCCGTCACCTTGCCTAGCGGTAAAGGGGTCTTCTTGCCTAGCGAAAAGGAGGCAGGCAGTCACCTTGCCTAGCGGTAAAGGGGTCTTCTTGCCTAGCGAAAAGGAGGCAGGCAGTCTCCTTGCCTAGCGGTAAAGGGGTCTACTTGGTTTGCTTTTCCCTGGGGCGGGGGCTTTAAACAATGGAATATGTAACAAATATAAATTTTACATGAAATTATAAAATGTCCCCGGTGGCAACCTGTGACAGGTAGCGTTTATTTGTCGCACCGGGAACATGCACATTGTTGGGAAAACATTATTTTACATAATTTTAATAAAATAAGAATTAGGCAATTTTATACCTAAAGAAACAATATCTTTTCACCAAATTTAGTCGCTGGTGGCATGGTACATTAGCATTTCGAGGCCAGAAATTTCAGCAAAATTTCCAAGAAATGACCTCAAAATGTAAAGGATGCCACCAGCGATAAACTTTGATGAAAGATGTTTTGAGGGTGCGAACACGTCCGTTACACTATCCGAGAAGTAATTCACAAAATCATTTGACACAGAATCCTCAGTTCTATCTTTTAACATATATCGTGTTATAGTTTCATCACAATCGTTTTTGGGTTTACCTCCTAAAATATTATTTATCTCGTCCCAGGTTTTTTTTTGTATCATTAAAACAGTTTTTAAATTTATTATTATAGTAGTTCGTTTTATCTTTATTTATAAGTTTATTGACAAAGTTTTGTGTTTTTTTATATTCTGTTTCATATGTTTTGTTTGTTGGTGTACTTTTCCATTTTTTATAAAGTTTATCCCTTTTATTTATATGACATAATAATTCACTGCTTACCCATTCATTTATTGCATAAGGTCGTGTTTTCGGTTTTTGCACTATCGTTTTAGAACTACTCTTGTAAAAGTTGTTAAATAAAGATTTTATTTTTTCATATAATAAAATATAATCCCTCTCCTCTATAAGTTTACTCCAGTTATAATCTTTGATATACCAATCAATAACTTAACATTGCAATTTGATTTATCTAATTTTGACTGCGTTTCAGATAACTCACTTGTATTGTCACATGTCTGTTTTTCGGTTGATTGTATTACCGAGTATGTATTATCAAAGGATTGTTCCATCTGAAAGTTGGGCGAAAATTCTGAATTTAATTGCATTTTTAAATCATTAATTTTCTTTACTAACTCAATAAACTCTTTCCTTTTCTCCGATAACAATGCTGCATTGGCACAAAATATGTTTTTTGAATTAGAGGATTTCAAACCCTTTATACTGTCATATATTCTTTGACATCTTGCAAATTGCGAATTCTGCCTAGCTTCTATCAACTTGACATCGCGTTAAATTTTAGAAACGGCTGATTCCTCCGGCATGTTGAAATACGTTAGTTTGATAATAGGATGAAATTATTTCAAGCTGACGTACGTACGACCTACCTACGACGACCTACCTTTCTCAAACTACTCCCGATAAATTTATATACAATGAAACACGTGCGTAAATATTCCAAATAAAAATGGGCGCTGGTTCTTTATTTCCAGGCTAGATGGACCAAATGTTTCAGCTAGCGGCATGATAATTTACAGCAAAATTTGTTTATGCATTTGAAAATGATATTATTGCATAGTAGGTATTGGGATTTACTCACAGGAGAGTCTGGAAATGGTATCTTCCGAACACTTTGCACTTGGTAAGTAAATAAAACTAAATTGAATTGTATTAACTTTCACGTGAATCGGAAATGCCTCCGGCTTGTACACTGCGTATCTCGGAACTGACCGGTCGGTAGGCGGGAGGGGAAGATGGGAAGACAGGAGGGCACAATAATTATCACGGAAACAATATTCTGGTTCTAAATACACGCACAATAGATCACTGAGCGCAGCCAAATTCTAATTGGCGCTAACACATTGTTTTAGCAGATTCTGATTTTTTGGGTTAAATGTTCATTGATGTAAATTCTGCTGGCACCAGGAAGCTGCAATTCTGAGGCAAACATTCCCTTCCTCTTCCTCATGGCAGCTAACAAGTTATCTTTAAGGTGTCGGCGTGTAAATTTTACCATAATGTTCCTCTGTTTTCCATTAGTCACATTTCGGTTTATTCGGGGGTAAATTCTGCTTGCCAAGTCCACTTCCTCTCGGGTGATTTTACATCCAGCTGTAGCACCAATTTTGAAGAGAATGTCATAAATATTTTCGTGTCTATCTTCTGGAACACCACTTATTATTATGTTATTTGCACGATTACATTGATCGTTGCTTTCTATTTGTCCTTCCAAATGTTTAACTTTCTTTTTAAGCTCCTCAATTTCTTCCTTGAACTCCTTTTTTATAACTTCTACTATGGTATTTCTGAAGTCTGCAAATGATTTTTCTAGAAACTGAATTTTAAATTCATCGAACTTTTTATCTAGAATTTGCAGTAGTTCGGGATTAGGGTTATTGGCGGACTTAGAATTTGCACGTGTAGTCATTGTTATATATTGATTTTAATCACAATATTGAATGCAATGTAATGCAATCGCAATGTCCAGAACATCGAGTCTAGCCCCGCTGTTCGGGAAATGTATGGGTGCAATTGGGCCCGCAATGAAGAGTTCAGGATGTGCGCTAGCGTACCTGTGTAAGATACGCTCATTTGTGTTAGTAAACCTACTAGGGGTGCTTTGATCAAGCTTATCTTGTGGACGGTGATAGATGAAGTTTATTCTCAATGGGCCTGAATGTTTTGTATATATTGTGATTGAAGTTGACTCAATAGACGAAAACGTGGGTGTAATGTTGTATTTGTGAGCGATTTTCGATTTAACGAAAATGGCAGTGCCCCCGCCTCTAGTGTGTTGGCGGTCATTTCTTTATAATGTATAGTTTGAAAGTTTTGGATTTTGTGACGGGTTGAGGTGAGTTTTATTAATGAGTAAAACGTCGAGAGCGTGTGTTTTTGCAAAAATACGTAATTCATTAACAGTTTTTAAGACATCAGAAATGATAGGGATATCCATCGAACTGGTAAATCAACTGGTGGAGGCGTAATCATAGGTATTAAAAAAGATTTTTTTGTTATCCCCCGCTCTTGGAATTCAGACGCTGAAGATATTTGGATAACTGTCAATACATCAAAATCAAATCTTACTTACCTAGTGTCGGTCTAAAATTAACGTCTTCAGAAAGATTAGCATTATTTACCAGTCATACAAATACTATTTCTGACTTAACAATCCGTTTTCCCAATGACCAGTTTCTAATCATAGGCGACTATAATATGCCAAATTTTAAATGGAATAATCAACAAATGTCAACTAACAGAGACCAATGTTCACTCACGTTACTTAACTGCTTATATTTTGCAAATTTAACCCAATTTAACAATTTACCTAATAACTATGGACGAATTTTGGACCTCGTTTTCTGTAACACTCCAGCTAAGGTGTCGCTTGCCGATCACCCTTTAGTTAAAGAGGATGCTCATCATAAATCATTGGTTATAGAGCTAGAATTTCCATCCACTAATGCAACCCTCTCAACTCCTCGAACAATAAAATTATTCCATAAAGCAGATTACACCGAGATTAAAGAGAAACTGAATGAGACCAACTGGTCTACCGTTATAAATGCACCGGATGTAAATACAGCGTTACATTCATTTTATGTTATAATTGAACAAATCTAATTAATCTAATGATGCCCAAGAAATCTGTAATATGTTCTCTGAGTTCTTCAAGTCAACATTTGAACCCTCCTCTATCAATGACTCAATTAACATTGACCAACTTGAGGCCGTTCGGGACTCTGGACTTACGCACATTCACACCATTGAACTAACGGAACAAGAAGTGCAATCAAGTTTAAAGGCGTTAGATATAAACAAAGGTGCGGGTCACGATGGAATACCGGCATTTTTCCTCAGATCTGCTGCGTCGTCATTGTATGTTCCACTTACCATAATATTTAATAAATGCCTGAGTGACGGGGTTTTCCCTGATAGGTGGAAGTTGGCTTATATTATACCAGTCCATAAGGGTGACTCACGTCAAAAAGTCGAAAACTATAGGCCAATATCTATTCTCTCGGCGATCCCTAAACTCTTGGAAAGACTTGTCCATGATAATATATATCCCCAGCTTGCCGCCAAAATTACAGAACAACAACACGGGTTTGTAAAAGGCAAATCTACAATGAGTAATTTACTAATTTACTCAAATTTCTTATTCACTAGCATGGATCGAGGCCACCAGGTAGATGCAATATACTGCGATTTCAAAAAAGCTTTCGACAAGGTTGACCACCTTATTCTTATTAAAAAAATAATGTTCAACGGAATTAGGGGAAACTTATTACGTTGGTTTGTCTCATATTTGACAAAAAGACAGCAAGCTGTATCATTACGAGGACATACTTCTACGTGGGAACCAGTTACCTCTGGCGTACCACAGGGGTCAATCCTGGGTCCACTGTTATTTATACTTTTTATTAACACTGTTACTAAATGTTTCATGCATTGTTTATTTCTTTTGTACGCCGATGATATAAAAATATTTGCCATTGTTAGGAATTTAAACGATTGTCTGCTCATCCAAAGCGACTTAGTAAGGTTCGAAGCATTTTGCAATGAAAACAAAATTTACCTAAGTTACAACAAATGTAAACAAATAAGCTTCACTAAAAATCACAACGCTATTATACACAATTATTGTATTGGTAACTATTTACTCGAGCGCGTTTACTGTATAAAAGATCTAGGCGTACTTTTTGATTCTAAACTCCATTTCGATGCGCACATTGAGAACATTGTGAATAAAGCTTACCGCATGCTAGGATTTGTCATCAGAAACAGCCGCGAATTTCGAAAACCTGAAACTTATCTTCTACTTTACTACACGCTGGTCCGTTCTCAACTTGAATACTGCACCTCCATATGGACACCACTTTACGGTGTCTATAAAGTCAACATTGAGAGTATTCAAAAGAAATTTCTGCAATACCTCAATTACAGAATAAGCGCACCTAAACGGGGGTACATAAATATGCTCTCGAATTATAACGTCACCACTCTAACTAACCGGCGAACATACCTTGACCTCATGACGCTTTATAAAATCTGCAATAACTTTATCGACTGTCCTGACCTACTGAAACTAATAAACTTCAAAATACCACCCAGAGTAACAAGGCTTAACGATTTATTCCACATTAGCCGGACGCGTACAAATGCTGGTGTCAGGGATCCAATCAGAAGAATGTGCGAATAGTTTAATCAAAATCAAAACATCAAGGATTCCGACTTATTTTTTGATACACGCAGTACTTTTAGTAGAAAATTGAAGGCCGTTTTCCTACAAAGTACAATACCTTAGACATTGCTTGGTTTATAATTTTAACTACCTTTCTTTTTTTAAATTTCTGTATGACATTATTTTTTATCTATATATATATTTGGTCTTACCATCAAAATTTTTCCAAAAACAATTTGTAAACTTTTATAAGGATATTGCGCATTCTTTTTTCATCTCTCTGTAAAATAATATTTACTTATATATATACATACGTCTTTTCCGTATGTAACGGTAAAAATATTTGTATATGTTTTCATCTGCTGTCAATGTTAATTCGTGAGAAATAGTTTGGATGCAGGCGAATTCTCTATTAATTGTTTTGTATATTCTTGTCAATTGACGTCTGTATCTGTATTTTCTCCTTAATAAAAAAAAAAAAAAAAAAAAAAAAATTATCGATGCGTTTATTCCCAAGAAAGTTGTGAAATCTGGAAAATATCCACTATGGTACACGGCAGCCTTAATAAAAATAACTAATGAAAAATTAAAATTCTTTAGAGCATGGAAGCGTCACAGGAACCCTCTTGATTATCTGTCATTTTCTTTGCTTCGCAAAAGACAAAAAACGGTCGCTTCAGCGGCTTACAAAACCTACATTTCTACGATAGAATCCGGCATACAGCATAATGTTAGAAAAATATGGTCCTATGTCAATTCTCAAAGAAAATCTCCTACCATCCCCGATCATATGATTTATGGTGAAAAAACTGCTAATGACAGTAAAGGAGTAGCCAATTTATTTTCCGAGTATTTCGGTTCTGTATTTTCGAATGTTCAACCTGCTCATACAAGCAATGCCAGTGACTGTTTTAATTCAAATAGCGTTATTAGCTCAATCGAGATCAAGGAAGACATAACTTTCAAATACCTTAAGTCCATCGATATCAAAAAGGTACCGGGGAACGACCAACTTCCAGGAATCTTTATAAATTATTGTAGTAAACAACTGACCCCCCCCCCCCCCATTTTTGCCATTTTCAAACTATCGCTATCTGAAGGAACATTTCCTGACAAGTGGAAAACAGCCTTGATTACCCCAATCTTTAAAAATGGTAGTAAAAATGATGTCTCCAACTATCGACCTATATCCAAATTACCCATTCTAAGTAAAGTTTTGGAAAAAATTGTTTACGATCAATTATATTCTACCATCTCACCTTCACTCTTAACTAATCAACATGGCTTTATGAGAAATCGCTCCACAACCTCGAATCTTGTGTTTTTTATAAATTTTCTTCATGCTCAAATGGATATGCGATGCCAAGTAGATGCCATCTTTTCTGATTATTTCAAAGCATTCGACCGTGTTAATCACCTTATTCTTTTACAGAAGTTATTTAGTATAGGAATTCACGGTGATCTCTATAGATGGATCGCATCATATGTCAGTAATCGGCACCAAATCACGGTTGTCAACGGTTTCGCATCCTGTTCAACGGAAATCGTCTCGGGTGTGCCCCAGGGGTCGCATCTCGGACCACTCTTATTTAATATTTACATAAATGACATCTATGTATGCTTTCAAAATAGTTACTTTGTGTTATATGCGGATGATATGAAAATTTTTAAACCCGTACAGTCTTTATCTGATTGTATAGAATTGCAAAGCGATCTTGATCATTTGTGCGCGTATTGTGAATCAAATTTACTCTCCTTAAACATTTCTAAGTGTCACTCAATTACATTTACTAGAAATAAAAATAAAATCATCTATTCTTACAACTTGAATAATAAACCTTTACAATCTACGTCTACATGTAAAGATCTAGGTGTTTATTTGGACAACAAATTAATTTTTGATAAGCATATCGAACACATAATATCAAAATCCTACAAGATGCTAGGTTTCCTATTAAGAATATGTAAAGTTTTCAAAAGTGCTAAGACTTTTGAAATGTTGTTTTGTTCATTGGTCAGAAGTCCACTGGAGTATGCGTCCCCGGTATGGAATCCTCAATATAAGGTGTACATAGGTATAGTAGAAAGTATACAGAATAAATTCTCTAAATATTTATTCAAGAAATACAACAAAACTACAAATAACATGTTAAGTTTACAAAAAAAACGCACATTATCAGATCTGCTGTTTCTGTATAACCTGCTAAATAATAAAATAGATAGTCCTGAATTGCTATCCACTACTGGTTTAAATGTCCCAATGAGGCGTAACAGGCACACTTCTCTTTTTCATATAGAATCCAATAACACTAATGCAGCGAGTAACTCACCAATTACTCGCGCAATCATAACTTATAACCACTATGAAAAATTACTACACTTAGACATTTTTCATGATTCCTTGCAAACATACAAAACTAATTTATTAAATTTCTTGGCGTGATATAATTGTTTTAAAATTACTTACACTTAACTTTTCATTAAACTTTAATCAGTCAATTACAATTAGTGAGCATATAATTCTTGATTTCAAAATGTCTCCTTATCTCCCCCCCCCCCCCCTCTTTTCTTTCTTTTTATTATTATTACTTCATTCATTCAATAATTAAGTTTTAGACCGGTTCATATCTCAGGCGTAATTATCAAATGACATTCTATGGACTTACGTAATAGGTACATAACCATGTAATAATTTAATTTAACATACCTTATAATCTGTATTATAATGTACTGTGTATGTCTTAATAAACGAATAAATAAATAAAAATCATTCTAAAATGCCATGCGTGGCGCGGAGGGCATGGTAGTAGAGCTAGCCATTTACACTGAAAAAAGTGAAAAAATCTGAGTTGCGGCGGAGAAAATGATAGATATGTAGTCTGCGGTGAGTCGACAGATTGAAATTTGGGGATGAGGTCGGAAAGAAGATCGTCAACCTTGAAGAAATTGAAATTTTTGAAAAAATCTAAAATGTTGAAGGGGTGGAATGAGGTGTGTGGGAGTTGAGAGAGCTGGGGAGGAGGGTGTGGACGTTAATGGGGTTTGGGCAGTGGCCCGCCCGTATGATAAAGAATGACATTACGTACGGTTTGTAAAATGAGTTGTGGAGATGGTCTTTTCGGACATTCCTTATAATTTGCCGGATAGGCTCCAGAACAGTTTGCGCAGGTGGCGGGATCGCCTTCCCTCTGCTTCTTACATTTCCATGTGAAATGATCACCCGCGCACTTAACCTTTCCTGATCTGTAAAGTGTAAATACTACACATTGCTGCTAATAACTTTTATATTTCTATAAATATAATGAATTCTGGGTTCAAATTTTAGGTATTCCTCCGTTATACATTTACGCACTGAATTAAAATTTAATATTTTAAATAATTAGCAAATTTAATTCAAAATCAGAGATATTTTGTTAAATATCGGGAATAAACCACAAATACAATCAACCGTGTGCCAGTGTGGACCGTGATACGCGAAGAGTGTGCGGGGGGAGATGACACGCCATGTGACGTCTCGCTCTACTTCGCTATACGGGAACACGAGAAACAGAGACCGCCGCCGTGCGCAGTTGTGTTTCGACCACATGCACAGCTGTATGTATTGGGTAGCAGTCTAGCACTATTCTAGCTTCTAGCGCCTCAGTCGTTCGCGGGCAATCGTTTGAGATGGTCTTCTCGCCCGTTTTTTGAGCAACAGACGATGGTTTTTTCATGTTTTCAGCAATTAAACTACAATTATTATCACTTTTAACACACATTATGATAAACAAAAGCGATTAGCTATGAATGTTGATATATTTCCGAGATAAAATCGCTAATTTTGACACGTGAATTGATTACACAGCACCGGAGCGCGCGTTTTTTTTAGCACAGTAAGGGAAAGGTTAACGCAGCGCTGGAGGGGGGGGGGAGGTTAGGTGACACATCATTGATGAGTGTCCCAAATGATGGTTATGGTGACACTGAGAGGGGTTGTTTTCTAATTAAGATACTCCACTCTTATCTTCAAATGAAAAAGGGAATTGAGGGAAAAAAAATTGTCCCCCTCACCATGATCCAGTTGTACGAGGGCCAGAGATTTTTACTGTCTGGCCCAGATATCATCCGAGTTACAGAAATAACTGAGAGGTTGAGATCTAATAGTTCCAGGCAGACCTCTTCTTCACTAATTGTCGTCGGAATCCTTCGCAGAACCGCCTCGGTTAATTTTTCTTCCGCAAGCTGGAATGTGTGGAAGGGTGTTGTGTCCTCCTGGATCATCTTATAGCCAGTCGGAAGCTGGTGGAGTCACCGATATTTAATATCACCCCTGTTGGAATGGCCTTTGCGTTTATTATATTAATCCCAGCGTTCAAGAGGCGCTTTTTCAGGAAGCTCCAATTTTCTTCTGATTTTATAAAAATTGAGGGATCTTAATAGGCCTCGTTTTTATGGTACCGGTGATGACATTTGCGTTGGAGTCAGACATGGAATTTAGTGTGGAAAAAAATGCCAGCGTTCAAGAGGCGCTTTTTCAGGAGGCTCCAATTTTCTTCTGATTTCTGAATCTGGATCTATCCATAACGAGTCCAATAATACATGATGATAACCGGCCACTCATCACATTGACGCAGCCTAAAAAGGGAGTGAATTTACGCAGCAGCGACTGAGATTGGTTTTAGTGGTAAACCTGTGTTCAGGGGAAAGGGCCAGATCACGACTCCACATAATTGCGGAGCAAGAAAGGAAGCAAGAGCAGCAGAATCGGCATCCCAGGAACATCAAGGCGCTGGATAGGGTTATTCAGTGCCGAGAACATGGAGGAGTATTCTCGTAAGGCGGGAATACAGAAGTCCGGATCTTCAAGCGAAGAGCAGGGCAGGTGCAGACCTCACGGAAGGCGCATTAGAAGGAAGACCAGGGTTCAGGAGCCTGAAGACGGTTTGCAGAAGGGCGAGATCGGGGGGTAGCATCAAGTCACCAGAGTCATGAGTTGAGTGCTGTTTGTTAATTTTTCTGTTTTTTATTGATTGCATCTGTGTGAAGATGGAAGAAGGGCAACTTCCCCGGTTTTGTCATTTGAGGGATAAACTGGAGACATTCGTCATACAGTACGAGCAGTTCATCCTAGTCAATGATGACAAAATTAAATCGGATGAGAAAAAGAGAGCGGTCTTAATATTCTATTTGCACACAGAGACAATATATTTATTTACATATACAGGGTGTTAAGGGATTTACTTGACTTACTTTAACCAGTGATTCCTGACATTATTTGGAGTAAAAAATGTAAATGAAATTTTGGTCTCCGGTGACATTTTTGATATTTTTTTTTTTCTACAAAAACATAAAAAAATTGTAGTTGTTGAACAGTTGGAGGCGGGGTAAGGGGTTTGTCCGTCACCCGGCTGAGTGACCAGTGACTACATGTGGAAGAATATTTTTTGTTTGATTTTGAAGAAAAAATTTTTGAAAAAAATGTGGTAAAAAAAAGTCACCGGATACCAAAATTTCATTTACATTTTTTTACTCCAAATAATGTCAGGAATCACTGGTTAAAGTAAGTCAAGTACGTCCGTTAAAACCCTGTTTAGACATAAATTTATTAATTGATTTGTATTTTATAAAAAAAATTACAGATATTACGCTCGAAAATTTATTTATTGTAAATAAATGTGTTCAAGGAACGTGAAATTTTTTTTGCTGCGAAACAAAGAATTACAGAATCCGTTAATGACTTCATAGCGCATTTACGAAATCTAGTTAGATTTTGCAAATTCGAAGACAGACTTGAATATAATTTAAAAGATGTTTTAATCATCGGTCTTCGAGTTGGTCACAATAAAGAAAAAATATTTATTGAGGCTGAAAGTTTTTCTAATAAAATAAAATACTTTTTTGTTTACAACCACGAGATTTATTAATTTATGAACCGACCAGTTTCGCTTTACTTAAGCATCTTCAAATTAATACTGAACAAGAAGTACATAATGTGTGCTAATATATAACAAAATATAGAGGGAGAAAACATGATAAAAATATATCAAACATATAGACGGCCATAAAATACATTAACATAAGTACTCAAGTAATGGGAAAAAACCGAAAGATAATTATGTAGACTAATGGGTTATGATAACAAATTTGGAGAAACAAAGCATCATCTGGCACGGTGGTAAAGAGCACTGGGAATTTTATTTTTAAGGGTTTATTCGAAACAGACCTAATATTGGACTACTTGATATGTCTAATTGATTATTAAGTATATGACTTTTGGTTTTTACAGCTTTTTTCATTTCTAGCGCCTCTAAATTGTTTAGTCTGTTACCATGCCCGTTTTTGTGTAAGATCTTAGCACCGGTGCTATGACAGAACGTATGATTTTAATCGATCAAATGATTGGCGAATTCTGAAAAACCGTTATTATTGAGGCAACGAAGATGTCCTAATATTGACATTACGTGTTGTCTTACCGATATAGAAAGCCGAACAATTATTACAATTTAATTTATAAATTCCCGAGTGACTTAATTTGTTGTCCTTATCTTTAGAATTAATTAGAAATTTACCTAGATTGTTATTGGTATAAAAGGCCGGTCTGACTTCAGAAGGAAGGTTTTTACACTTAAGGTAGAAAAAATATTAATGAACAAAATTCTCCGCCATTGATGATTTATATTATTATCATTGATTTGAGGACAAGGACTAGCGAATTAGAAGCGATTAATGGCTATTTGTTTTAGTTTTTTATTTAAGATTAAATCTATAAAATATGATTCATAGTTATTATTTACCGCTATTATTATTTACCGCTATTATTTTTTAATTATTTTTAGTTCATTAGCAAAATTATTATCGGACATTGGAATTGTGACTAAACGATGGACCATTGAATGGAATGCGGAAAGTTAATGTGATATAGGGTGATTGGAGGTACTGTGTATGACAATGTCGGTATAGGAGAGTTTACGAAATACGTTAAAATTAATTTTGTTATTAACGATCGATAAGGTAAGGTCTAAAAAAATGAAGGTTGAATTGTTGCCTATCTCTAATATGAACTTTACCCGTTTAATCACAGGAGACCAGATTTGTCCCAATGCACATAGGTCTAACATAAGACGCCGTAACTCCCTTACTATCATAGATAGAAATATGTTCTAATCGGTGTTAGAAAGGAAAAACATCATGCTTTATATTCCAATCTAAAAAATTGCCACCAAAAAAATAAAATGTACACTTTTATGTACACAAAGTTTTGAATCGCAAATTGAAAAAAGAATTTGAAACTGCGGGAATTTTTTTAAAAAAATTTTCATATAGTGACAAAAAATTGAGGTTACAATAATGTGTTTGTTATACATTTGTCTAATAAAATGTGCATCTGTTTTTATTTTTTTTTATTATCAGTAACTTTAGTAAGAAAAAACATAAGGTGACCCATTTTGAAAACTTTTTTATGTTTGTATGCAAAAATTTTATAATTTAAAAAAATATATATATTTTTCGAATTCTATAATTTGAAAGCGTATTTTATCACCATTCTAAAACAGTTTTTGGTTTTTGAATGTGTTTAGAAATATTCCAAATATTTGCATTTTATTGTAAAGCGAAAATATTTTGACCATCCGAAAAAAAAGCCAAATTTTTGAAGGGTTAATCTGATTATGAAAAGAGTTTATAAGATTGAAAAAGGAATTCAGTTGACGCTCAGTCCCTGTCCATATACCAAAAAAATAATCAAAGTATCTTTTCCAGTACAGGACATTTTTCATATGAGGTGAGGTACTAGATAAAATTTTATTCTCTCGGCTGTCCATGAATATATCAGCAATCAGAGGACTGGTAGGGCTGCACATAGCCAGGCCGTCACGTTGCTGATATATAACATTATAAAATTGAAAATAATTTTGATTCAGGCATATATTAAACAAGGAAGTTAAATCTTTTATAAAATCTATAGAGATTCGATCTATTTAGCAAATCAGAAATTAAACATTTACTCTCTTCTATGGGAATATTGGGAAACAAATTTACCACGTCAAAAAAAGAATTCGTTTAGAATTACTAGGGAGAAGCATATCTTTCAATTCTTCTACCAATGAAAAAGAGTTTTTAAGGTTATGTTTAGGTGAAAAAAAAACATTAGTATTTTGAAACACATTAGTAATAACGGATGATATTTTAAAATTAGGGGCATTACAAAACGAAACTACTGGTCTGATGGGGCAATTATTCTTATGTATTTTAAGGAACCCATATAATTTAGGAGTTTTGGGATTTTTGGTTAAAAATTTTACTTTGTGATATGACTCATCTTGAAATATTTTAGTTTTACATGTTTGAAGGGTTTGTTTCACATTTTCTTGGAACTTATTGGTTGGGTCTTTCGCAAGAATTGCGAAATTGTCGCTGTCAATAAAGTCCATTTTAGTATTATATTTAGTTCGAGGAATTATAATGACTG
Source organism: Limnephilus rhombicus (assembly GCA_929108145.2). Classification (NCBI taxonomy): domain Eukaryota; kingdom Metazoa; phylum Arthropoda; class Insecta; order Trichoptera; family Limnephilidae; genus Limnephilus; species Limnephilus rhombicus. The sequence goes on along the minus strand of OV815292.1, from coordinate 16,274,775 downwards.
TATTTCCCTTGTCCGCTTTCGTGAGGATCAAATCTTCATCAGCTAGTTCGGCATGAATATTCTTCATTATTTTCAACTCAGGATTTGGGTTAGGTTTAAGTTTAGGTATTATTTTTGTAAAGTTTCAGCACTTTTGTAACAGAATTTTTTTGGTTTATTACATAGAGCTGTGTCTATATCCACTGCGTCCTCTTCTATTGCATTATTATTAGAATATTTAAGGTTATATTTTAATCCCTTTGCCAACAGGGACATCACCTGAGGAAGAAAATGTACAGAAGATAGGTTCTGTACACGGTAAAAAAATGTATGGACCGGCTCGGGGTTACTATTATTGATATCCGGATTATTTACATGGCAATTAAGTTCAGTTAAGGCATATTTAAGTTCTTCAGTTTTTTATTTACTGTGTTAAGTTAATTAAAAGATTTAACTGAAACTAAGTGTCTTACTTTATCGTCAAATAAGTCCCATTCGACAGGGTGCAACTCATACACTAGTTCAGTATGTAATAGTTTCAAATTAAGTTTTATATTATTACGTCGTTTGTTTGCACATTTTAGATCCTCTTTCAACCACGCTAATTTAGCTTTATTGAGGAAGATTGAGGGATTGATGATTGGTGTTTGGCGCTTTTGAATAGTTAGGAAACACTTTTGTTTTTAGGCACTGTTTGAAAAAGTATATATTAATACACATCACTTTATACTTAATTGAGAAGTTTTTATACATTTTTGCTTTTTTGGCCGTATTCGCCAATTTAAAATTATTGTAGAAAGCAATCACTTTGTGGTTTGACACATTTAATAATAATAAATTAATAAATCTCGTGGTTTTAAACAAAAAAGTATTTTACTTTATTAAATATGTCAAACCACAAAGTGATTGCTTTCTACAATATACAATAGTATGAAAGTTATTCATTGAAAAAAGTTTTAGAATGTGCTATTACGATTGATTCGTTCGATGTAATTAATAAGCAAATTAAAACGGAAAGTGTAGATATGGTTTCTAAAAATAGACGGAACGATGTTACCAGAAAAATCGGCGGGAAGAAATTTTTTCGAGACCTACTAGTCCTGGGTCGATCGTGAAAGACCTGATCGTCGAAACCCGCTCACGAGCCACCAAAGAGCGTGCGGGTTATTTATTCGTCAGCACCCGGGTCTCACGATCCGCGACTCGCGAACAACAAGACAAGAACAACGCGCGCACTCCCGCGACCCGTGAACCGCGATACACTCCCGCGACCCGCAATCTACGACACATTCCTGCACCCCGTGACTCACGGACCGATCGCCGGGTGCCGGGTGCGGGTGGGGCGAGACGTGTCAGCTCCCGGAACCCGCAAACTGCGACAAATTCGATATGCATTCGATCGCCGATTGCCGATCAACGCACACACGTGCGTGCCAGTATCCTGCTTCCTGCCCGTGTGTCACGTCATCGCGGGATTGTTAGGTAGATTCGATTTTTAAATATTCGACTAGACACAGCGTCGTTTTTAATTAGAGTGTATCTTGGTATTGTTAATCAACGGGTGAAGTGCATTTCTTTTCACTTTTTGTTAGTGTTGTTTTCATAAAAACTTTTCATTTTTCGCGTGAGTGTGAATGTAATTGGGCACTGTAATATAAACTATATACTGGTAAAAGTGTAAAATGTCTGACTTAAATAAAAATAAATTATAATAAAGCATTAGCTTACAGCTTATTTACTTATTTAAATTCTCAATAAAAGCTTCAGAACAACACGTTTTTTACAAGGTTTTTATATCCTCCAAAACATGATAAAACATTGTTTTTTTACCCCTGAAGCATGTCTTTTTTAAAATTAATTTCTGGGACATGACATTACTAGTTACAGGTGTGAGCAGTGAAAGAACGTTCACACAATTATAACTTGGGTTTTGTGTCACGTATGACTTGACCGGTCTGGGCGGCGACCGTCTACCGCGCGGCGCACCCGTAGAAAGTAGCTGGGTGATGAGTAATCGAGTTTCGTATTTTGTGTCGCGAAAAGAGCGGGTCTTCGCGACCCGCTCGTGACGCCAGTGGGTCGTGAGCGACCCGGGTCGTGTAAAACGAACGATCGACCCGGGACTAAGACCTATGTATAAGAATGTTACATTGTTCAGACCGAAGTCTATAGATCAAACGAGATGTAAACATTGTGGAGGTTATCCTGAATCGCTAAATTGTAGATTTAAAGAAGTGATTTGTTATAAATGCAAAGACAAAGGTCACATAAGTCAAATACGTCGCGGATTTAGGAATAAAGATATTTCTTCTGTGTTTGTAAACACGCAGGAAAATAAAAAAAATATTGTGGATAAATGCAGTGAACTATGACCCAAATATGTGCAAAATCCTAGTGAATAATGTTTAATTAAATGATTTACTATACACGGGTGCTGCAGTTTTGATATAAACAGACATAGATTATGTTAAGCACTTCAACCAATTGGATTTAAAACCAAAGGATTTAACCTTAACGGGTTACGCTAACTGTAAGTTGAATTCAATCACAAAATCAAAAAACTACCTACGTGACAGTCGGGCGAACTCTCATCAACAGAGATAAAAAAGTAAAATAAATCTAATTAGAAGCCATAGTGAAATAGTAAAGAGTGCAGAAAATATTCAACGTACTACCACGCGTGAATACGTGTATTTTTGTATAAATAAAAAGTGATTCCGTTACCTTAATCCATAATTTCATATTTGATAATCTCAAGTGAATACAGTGACTAATAAATAGTAAATAACAACAAATCACTATTATACTGTGGCTGTGTAAATCTCAAAACACATACAAAAACTAAGTAAATCCCAATAACAGTGATTCTAGATTTATTGTGCAAAAAAAACAATTAAATAAGTGAAAAAATACATACATTTCATATCAGTGACATTGAGATCGATACAACATAATTCATAATCACATATTCACATCAACAGATCACTACAGTTTATATTGTGAATAAAAGTCAATATCGATACCTAGCGAAATAGCCCAGTGGTCATCGAATTTGACTGTGGTTCTGTCGACCTCAGTTCGAACCCGAGTGAATCCGAGCAATTTTTGTTATTCTCTTCTTTTATTATTATAATTGGAATTAATCCATTTATTAATATAATTAGAAATAACAATAGCACCATCTATCTATAAAACTAATCACTACAATAATTCAAAATGAGCAGACAAAGAAAACCAGCGACACCTTGCGACGCAGATGAAAATGACATACCTTCAAACAAGACTGTTCCCAAACAAAAGATCAAGGACGCCCCGCAGAATACGAATGCGAGTGACGTACCTAAATCTAATGAAGAAAGTAACTTCCTCTATGAGCGCCTTACGAAACACTTCGATTCAAAAATTACGGAAATAAAAATTATGTTTACAGATGAAATCAATGAACTAAAGAGAAGCAGTGATTTCATCTGCAACCAATACGAAGATCTGCTTACAAGATTTAAAAAAAATGGAGGATCTTCACAAAGAGACCAAATACCTACGCGAGGAAAATGAAAATAAAAACATCAGAATCTCTTCTCTAGAATGCCGTCTGGCAGAATTGGAGCAGGAAAAACATTTTGACAGCATAGAGATGGCGGGTGTAATGTTGCAGCCAGGAGAACCACCTGTGGAAGCGATACTTCGGGTCGCCAGTTCCCTGGGAATGCCCCTGTTACAGCAGGATCTGCGAATGGTGACCTCAACACAGGACCGGAGACACAACACCCCGGACAAACTCCGTGCTGCCTTCCACAGCCTGAAAACTAGGGATTCCTTTTTAACACTCAAAAATGCGGTCAAGACATTAATTCCAAACTCCCCCATATACATAGGTGAAGTACTAACACCGTACTACAAAAAGTTACTTTGGAAAACGAAGCAATCAGCAAAAGTCAAAAACTTCCAATTCGTTTGGTTTAAATCCGGAAAACTGCTGGTCCGGAAAGGGCCGGGGGAAAAAACTATACAAATAAAACATGAAAATGACTTAAAAAAATTATGTAACTAAGGAAGGTCACCCTGACTTCGTTAGTAAACTATCCTGATTTACATAACATCATGGCTGATTTACTCTCAATTAACTTAAATAGCTCTCATCAATGACTCAAAACTATGTGATGATATTTTTAACAATCCAGGCTCTCTGACACTACTTAACCAAAATATAAGATCACTTAATCGTAACTCTGACGAACTTGACATACTCTTAAACAACTTTAAAACCGATTTCAAAATTATAATCCTAACGGAATGTTGGATATCAACCGCTTTTACAAAAAAACATAAAATAAATTATACTGCGTATCACACATTAAAAAACAAAAATCAAAATTATGGGATTGCTGTGTACATACATGATAGTCTTAACGCCTCTGTTTCAGAAATCGACTTGATAAATATTAACTGACTACAAATAATCATCGACTCAGACACGTGTGCCCTCGCTATATACAGATCACCTTACACACATAACATTTCACCATTTATAATAGCTCTAGATTCTCAACTTAAAAAACTCACTTCATACAAAAACATCATCAAAGCTGGTGATCTAAACATAAAAATACTTCCTAATGGTCACCCTCAAAATATTGATTACCAACTGATGCTTCTGGATCATGGCATTATAAGCACCATTAACACTCCTACCAGAGTAACCAAAGACTCAGAATCCTGTATAGATCACTTTATGGTTAAATCAAAAAGTCAAATATGTAGTGCTGTATACGAATCCACAATCACAGATCACTACACAACTATGAAAGGCCTGACTTCGCCAACTAGAAAATCAACGTTCCAAAATAACACAGCCAAAAAAATAATTGATTATGTTAATCTAAATCAATGCTTAGAAAAACAAACGTGGGAACATCTTACAAAATTTAACACGGCAGAAGAGGCCTGGAATTTCTTCATTACACATCTACAAATTCTCATTACCCAAAATACCAAAACGATATACATACCTATCCCGCACCGCAAAGTAAGACTTAAAAAATGGATTACCCAAAGCATTATAAATAGCATTAAAAAAAGGGACAAACTACACAAACAAGTTAAACTGAACCCTTACGACACTCGATTAATTTAATTTTTCTACAAAAGGTACAGAAACATTTGTTCTCTAATAATACGTAAAGCCAAAGAATTGTATTATCAAAACAAACTTATAGCAGCAAACTATGACCCTAAAAGCGTATGGTCAATTTTGAGGGAAAGTACGCATTCACAGAAGAACAAAGATGATACCATAAAAAATTTACTTATTGATGATGAAGAAATCCACTTCCAAGACAATCCTACACGTATCCTCAATTATATTAACAAGCACTACACTAATATAGGAGCTAGCCTAGCTGAAAATATAAAAAAATCACAGCCTCTCCAAGATATTCAGGAACCTCAAAACACTGCCACTAACATCAGCAATGAAAATATGAACAGACACTTCAAATTACAAAACATTACACTAGAAGACACCAATAAAATAATTCAATCACTAAAGAATAACACAACAACGGGACCCGATGGTGTGGACTCCAAAACTATCTTAACAGTAAGCCAACAACTACTCAAACCACTCACATACTTCATTAATCTTAGTCTAAAAGAAGGAATTTTTCCTAGCTTACTAAAAAACGGTCTTATCATTCCAATTTTTAAATCAGGACAAAAAATAACATAAACAACTACAGACCCATTACGCTACTAAATACCTTTTCAAAAATTTTGGAAAAAATTATTAAGAAACAGCTTCAACACTATCTGTAAACCAAACAAATACTGTCGATAAACCAACATGGATTCAGGAAAAAACAGAAGCACAGAACATGCAATAGCTACTGTAACGGACTTCATCACACATAATCTTGATGCTAAGAAAAAAGTAATTTCAATTTATTTAGACCTATGTAAAGCCTTCGACATAATCTCACACGAAAAACTTTTCAAGAAGTTAAAAAGCATTGGTATTAACGGAGTAGAATTCGACTTAATTAAAAGCTTCATGTCTGACCGAACTTAACAAGTTAAAATTGATAACAAGATAAGTGAACCACTCTTAATTACGTACGGAGTCCCACAGGGGAATGTACGTGGCCCTTTATTATTCCTCATCTACATAAATGAACTATGTGACATTGAAATTGAAGGTAAAATCGTGACCTTCGCTGACGATACAGTTTTTCTTTGTCAAGCTGCCATGGAAAGATGTATTCGTAAATGCCGAAAAAAGTTTATCAGTTGTCAAAAAATTGCTAAACAGTAATACGCTTACCGTCAATACTATCAAAACAAAATACATCACACATAGTATTACACAAAGAGGTCAACCTCCATCAAACATAGACCTGCTTCTGCATGACTGTGAACAAACTTCTTCCAATTGTTAATGCGAGCATATAGAAAGGCATATAGAAATAAACAAAATACCTAGGGGTTATTATTGATACACACTTACGCTGGACTGAACACATAACTTTCATCACAAATAAACTAAAAGGAGTCATGCACGTAATAAAATCCATTAAAAACATTTTCCCACTAACAATACTCAGATCCATATATTTTGCACTTTTTCAATCCATTGCGACATATGGAATACTGGCTTGGGGAAGTGCTACAAATGTAGCAATTGACCCAATTCAAAAGATACAAAAGGCGATAATTAAACTAATTCTGCAAGTGCCTTTCTACACAGATTCAACCGAAAAATACAAAACATTAGAAGTCATGTCAATAAAACAACTTTATGCCAAATCTGCTCTGCTATACTTCCTCCAAAACAAACTCCATATTCCAATTCAACCCAAAATAATAATAAAAACCAGGTCATTAACAAATATAACCCTGAACATACCAATAACACACACCACACACGGACAAAGACATTTTCAGTATTATGCAACCAAACTTTTTAATTATATGCCCATTACTCTGAAACAACAACTAATTGCAAATACATCTACAAACATCCACAAAAAACATATCACAGCCTGGATCAAAAATCAAGATATTCACTTTATTCAAAATACTTTAATCCCTAACCAAACATAACCAAACTATAACAAGTGTAAAATAAGTAAACGTGTCTATCATGAATTTACCAACTATTCATATGTACATATAATATACATATATACCTTATACATATGTATTTTTTTCTTCTAAGTAATCTATGTACAATTACCATTAAAATGTAAAAAAAAGAAAAAAAAATAACTTTCTACTACAACACATAAATACCTGTACCTTCACACTTAATCATAAACACGTAAACACCTCAGCACAGGTTCTTCTAGTGAGGTGTTCACGAAACATACAATATTACCAACCAACAGTTTCACCTTCTCAAACCTACCTAACACACAACATAATGAAATGTAATATTAATATATAAAAATGTTTTCAAAATATATTACATATGTAAAAATGTTAACAATAAGGTGAAAACTGTAATATATAGATATAAATAAATAAATAAATTTATTGGGTTGTATTTCATTATCAGTTGATTATAACGGTTATAGAGAAATGTTGGAATTTTGCGTAGTAAAAAATGGAACAACTACTATTCTAGGTCTTGAATTTATAAAAAAAATAATATTGGATTCACGGTGTTACAATCCACTTCATTCCAATGGGGAAGTGAAATTTTTTCTCACAATGTATTTGAGAATGTTGGAAGTGAAGTGAATATTTTTTTTTTACATGAGCTCCACACAAGAGGCCCTGAGGGAAATTATTTCCCTCAGAGCCTATGTCATCTTTGAGGATGCTGTGTGGAGGGTTTTTTTAATGAAAGGAAGGAGAGGAGAGTTCTGGGAAGGAAAAGGGTTTAAGGGGTGGGTAGGAATCTGGGGTTCAGTATGTCCTGGTCATCCGCCTCCAAGACCTAGACAAACCTCACCCCATGAACCCGGGCACCCCTGCTAAATCACCAAACGTAGCGAACCACTTGGGGTGACTTATGGCAGAGGTGTTGGTTATCCAATAAAGGTTCCCGAGGCGGCGGTACCCATTCCCGCCTCCCAAATAAATAATTAATTCGAAAATTCCCGGAACAGGGAACAAGAACAAGAACAGGGTAGCCAAATAAAATTAACAAGGATGATCCAAAATGGATTTACTGGATTAAACGGAATTAATTAACGGATAATTGTTTTTTTCTGGAATCAAAGGCTAGTAATTCCAGTGAGTTAAAGAGAATTTTTTAAAACTTATTGTATAGATCTCATCTGGGCGTAGCTAAGATGAAAGGGTTAGCCAGGGGCTATTTTTGGTGGCCAGGGATAGATGAAAAAATTGAACTGTTAGCGAGAGGATGCGAAATTTGTTCAGAGGTTCAACCATCTCAACCAAAGAGCGAATTTACTCAGTGGCCTACAAATGAAGAATTTTGGGTGGAAGAAAGTAGGGTGCATATTGATTATGCGGGTTGTTATGATAAAATATTTGTTAATATATTTCGCAGTTTATTTTATCATAGATTTAGGCAAGCAGGTACCTAATTTCAAGAGGTGATTGAATTAGATTTAAAAAAAAATAATAAACATCAATGTAAATCTATTTTTGAATATTGGAAGCTAAATTATTCAATTATTTTTTGAATAAGGTATTCAGTACTTGAAAATTTGGTTGCAGTTTCACTCATCAGCGTAGAGCCCGTGGTGGTGGACTTTATACTGAAGTCGAACGTGATTTTTAATTTTACGAGTTATTTTGTGTATTAATTTAAAAGAAAAATGATTGCTTGATTAACCGAATTGGTTCATTATCAAAAGGCCGCGACCAGTATCATTCCTAGCGCCGATAAAGTGTTTATTACACATTATTATGGAGACCGAAATAACCGCAATCTATTTACAAAGGATTTAATTAGCCTTTATTTGCCGAGTAACAAGGCAAAACAATAAAATATGGAAGATTATTTTCTTACAAGGAGACTAGCCTGACTAAAAGATGATGAAAAGATAGACACGCCTGGTTTTGCAATTATTCCATGGTTGGGGCAAATTATAAAAACCAAAATTGTTTTCAGCCGTCTTCTGTTTAAGGAAATTTGACAGATTCTACATCATGAGATTTATTTTAGATAGATAGATAATTGAATGTTGGTCGATCCAGGGGGGTGAGTATATAAACTTTAATTATGTTTTAATGTTCCAATAATGTTAAAAATATGTACAAATAAATCTATTATTATTATTCCTTGTCAATATTGTCTATCTTTTTAAATTCTTCTATTTTAACCTTAAACTTTGAATTTCCAAGGCTCTGTGAGAGGATTATTGCTTTCCCACCTGCTAGCCTGGTTAATCAACCAGTGACGCCCCTTTAAAAATTAAGCTAGCATATTTTATTTCCCTTTAACAACATACCTTTATTACACCTGTGATACGTTATTTATGTGTTAACTTCCTTGTGTATTAAGATCACGTTTTATCAGGTAACAGGGTCCTATTGCAAATATGTATTTTTTGTGATTATTGACTCAACCTTAATAATGGTTAGATTGTGTGGGGGTAAATTCACCAGATTAAAATATTAAAGACTTTATTTAGTTATTTCGGGAGCCACCTTCATTTCAGCGGACTTCAAAGAGTTTTGTGAGATGAATAACATCAAACATTTGACTATACCAATAAAAAAAGCACAATCGAACGGGTTAGCTGAAAACGTAGTGAAAACTTTTAAAATTAAAAAAAAATGATGATAGGAAATAAGTTTCAGTCAGGTTTTGATGAAAAATTAGGAGATTTTATAGTTGATTACAGAAATGCACCACACTGTACAACTGGCTTAGAACCTGCAGTCGTAATGTTTGGAAGGAAATTAAGATCTAATTTAAACAATTTTGTACCGAGAGGGGGGAGAGGGATAATCGAATAAATAAAGAAACTAATTAACTAATTAACTAAGAAACTAATTAAACTCCATTTGTACTTTTTTATTATTTAAGGCTTCTAGTGGTACTTACGTGTATATACTATTTCCGTAATTTAAATAATCTATTTAATTGATATTTAGCATCAAAATTATAAAATTATATGTATACAATGTTTGAAAATGTACCAATGTTGTCATTATGTACCTGCTGACAAACTACATAAGTAGTTTAGCGGGTTTAAATGTAAATAAAAAAATAAAATAAAATGTCTAGATGTCAGAAAAATCAGAAATATTATTATAAGAGAAATTATAAATCCAAAGGTTTTTCGATTAATCAAAAAGTAATGGTAAGAGATTTTAGGGACCAAAATAAGGATAAATAGGTATTTAGGCCTGCCGAGGAATGCTAATTAGGTTCAATTACAAAAGTAGATTTGTATACAAACTTTACGTACGAAAACGATTTAACGTTTTCTAAGAAAAATTGATAAACTACAAAGCAAACATTCACATGAGACGAGGAAAAGAAATGCACTAAGACTACCCTCCAGGAAAAAAAAACGCAGAGTCAAAAGTCATTGATGTACGGAGCATTGAAGATATTTGGAGAATTACCAGGAGAAATGAAATTGGAAGAGAGCATAAAGGCATTTAAAATTAAATTGTGAAGATATATGATTGATTTGGTATAGATGTGTTATTTTAAGTGTATATATATATATATATATATATATATATATATATATATATAAGGATTGTATTAGGATATAGATAACTATGTACCTACCTATTTAAAATACCGCAATAAACAATAATAAATAAACGTGTACGTAGTTGCCGTCTTAGCCGGATTCTTAAATTTCAACCGTACAGTCTCTGGTCTATTAATACTGTTGAATGTTTACCCCCCCCCCCACCCTACTCCACCTCTACCCTTTCGCCAACCCCCACTCCTTGGCTTCTGAATAATTAAATACATTATTATTATTATTGTTTTTATTTCTTGCTAGAGCAATCCCGATGAGTTACAGAACTCATTTTAGGACAGGAGGAACATACAAATAATGGGTGGGAGACAATAGTTAAAATTTTACATAGGAATTTAGATATTAAAAATACAAGTTTCACATACAATATAGACAAAAAATAAAAGACAGGTGGAGTAGAACAAACAGCAAAAGAAAGCAATTAAAGGAAAAAGGAACAAGGATATGGATGATTACAACTAAATGGAAAAGAAAAGAAGAGAAAAGAAACAAGACAATTGAACATGACAAGAAAATTACAATGTTTCATCCTTAAACATACTTAAAATATATTCTTTTAAAGCATTACTCTGATTTTTTTAATTTTGCTGGATTCCCTTGTACACATATCTGGTAGCGAATTATATAGTGTGTAGGCAACATAGTTCAAAGATTTTATTCAAAGATTTTGGAGTGTGTGTTTGAGGTATGCGGATTTTATTGCTGTTTCGAGTATTGTGAGTGTGGATGTCTTGATTGTAAAGTGGCTTGATGTTAGTGTGAGTTGATTGTTGGGTAATTTGTAGGATAGTGCTTGTGATTTCATGTTCAGGAAGGACTGTGATTGAAATAATACCGGAATAATGTCTCTGACATGGGTGTCCCATGGAAGTCCAAAAACATTTCTGAGAGCTCGGTTTTGAACCACCTGCAGATCATCTATCAATTTCTTTGAGGCAAATCCCCAGATACAGCAGAGATAAGAAAGGTGTGAATGTACCATGGCGTAGTACACTGATGTTAGTAAAGGAACGGGTAGAAATCCTTGGAGTCTATAAAGTACACCAGTTATGGGTGTAATTTTCTCCTTTACATGATTTATGTGGGGATCCCACGAAAGTTGGGAATCTACGTTCAGGCCCAAATATTTTGTGCTCATTTTCTTTTCGAGGCAGTTATCACCAACTTTGATATTGAGGCTGATATTTTTCTTGTTGCCAAAAAGTAAGCAATTAGTTTTTTTTGACATGATAACTGATAACTTTTGGCTTGATAATTGTTAACTGAATCTTCCCGCGAAATTTGTGACACCCTAGAAAGACAAAGCACGGTTAGTATCAAATACTGGTGTCGGGCCATGTCAAGGGTTAGAATAACAGCAAGGTATGGATGAATGTGAACGAAGCAAGTGGTGAACGTCAAGGCCGAATGGTTTTTCTGTTCATCCTTTAAGCTTAGTGGGAAATGGCTTGGTTATTAGATAGACTATCGTTAATGTACCTCCACAAAATGTTAGTGTTTTGTCCACAAAATCTCAGTGGTCCACAAACATAAAAGGCCCAATTTTGACTATTATAAAATGTGCCATCTGTTTCTTTCAATGTTCCGGGGTTAAGAGATATAACACACATTGCTTCAAAATTATAATTTTTTGAAGTTATTTAATCAAAATAATGAAAAGATAATATCACAAAGTGACATTCAAAGTTTCACAGTTAAATCTAAAAAAAGTTTTAACCAAAAATGATACTTTTTCTCACCAAAAATCTTTGTGCGCCATCTTTATCTAAGCATGATTTTATAGCCTGGCTCTCTTTATATCTATGGTGACGAAAGTCACCATGACTGATTAGGTTATAATAACAGAAATACTATTAAAAAAAATTATTATGATCGTAACAATAAGAAGCAATCATGTGAAATCAACAAGCAATCATGTTAAATCAGCGGTAGGAAACTTCCGATCCGCAGGCCGTAGTCGAACCTCGAGACCATTTGGTTTGGCCCGCGATTACTTCTGAAGGGTGATTCTGTTTTCATTTGTGTTCAGATAGCGTTAAGAGACAATTAAGACAAAAATGCAAAATCCGAAGGCGTCCGTCGCGCGTTATCGGCTGTCGAAATTCTTTGATTTACTGCGGCATGTCCTAGCCTATCACGTGTTAAATGACAGTTAAATGGATTGACTACCTATTTAAAAACACAAATTACTATTTTTTAGTTTTTAAAACTATTAAAAATAACCCTAATAGGCGTCTATAAATGACTATCCGCTTGTGTTACGTAGGTGCCTTAACATAAGCGCAGTATTTAGCTCGAAAATTTTCGCTTAAAAACGAATTTAATCAATAATATATATATATGTATACATATACTTTTGCATATTTTTAAGAAGTTGAATGAATGAATGAATTTTTATGGCACGACCAAGAGAATTAGATACTTTAGTCGGGCCACGTCAAGAGTCAGAATAATAGAAGAGCATTTATGAGACGATGTATGAATGTGAACGAGGCAAGGAGTGTGTGGGAGGCAAGGGTTGTTTGGCGGTCCGTCCTCTCTGCCTACCCCTGCGGAGAAACGGAGCGCCTTAGTAAGTTAGTTATTTTTTGAAAAATAAAACAATAAAGTACATTGCCTAAATTTAAACGTTATTGAAAATGTCGCTAGACCAAATTTCCTTACGCATTTGCAGAGTAAGAGGAGACTGCGAAAAACTGTTCAAAACTATGTAGTTCTAAAAACTTTTGATAGTATCGGTGTGCAAATTTGTGTCGCGCAGTTTGTTAAAGTTGACCTTTTCTAAAAAAAATAAATTACCAATTAACTTTCCGATCTCAAACTTAATGGATTAATCCAGTTTTAATTTTAATTTTAAAATATCAATCTAGAAAATGATGTTTTTAAAATCCATGAAATTAAAAAATTAAACAATTATTCATATGTAATTTGCGTGAAATTATAATCTTGTTTTTAATTTCTTTTTAATCATTTCGAAACTTGATAACAATGGCTGTTTACAATGAAGAACATATCTATTAATGAAATAAAACAATTACATAATTTTTTTTTAACCACTATTTTTTTAATACATACTGGTTTCGCTTAACACAACCATCTTCAGGGAATAACATTAAATAGATCAAAAATAAATCGTGTGAGAAAGAGAAATACAGAAAGAGACAAAACATAAAATAAAAAACCAAAACCTAAATTCTTATTAATCAGTTAAATGTGTTCAATAGCCTTATATTAGGGATATTTCCCATAAACTCGTTGAAACCCCGTTATCCCTTAATCACCTGTTCTTGTGACGGTTTGTCCCTGTAGATATAATATGGTAACCCATCATGTACACATCTGTCTCATTCTCTCTATGACTATGTAAGATTTTAATTTCATACTTTCTCACTGATACTTTATTTAATGTTTTGTCTCTTTCTGTGTTTTTTTTTTATGTACGAATATGCACGTTCACACAATGTATTTTTTATCAGTTTAATTTCATACCCTGAAGATGCTTGTGTTAAGCGAAACCAGTCGTTATTAATAAAAATTAAATAGATAAATCGTGGTTACAAACAAAGTACGGTGGACCTGCGGTAATCCGACAAACGTTTTGCAGGGCGATGTCGGATTATCGAATTTGTAGAATTAGAGAGTACTGCCTAAGATCGTCTATAGTCCGGAATTTTTTCAATAAGAATACCTTGTAATACGACAAATTACAAATCAGAGAATCTATTTGAACTACGCATCATACTACATATACACCAAATCTCCCGAAGTAATCTGTGTTTCTGCAGCAACTTGCTCGATTACTTCCGAAGATTGACAAAGGACAAAACCAAACATTTCATGTTAAGTTTTTTTTAACGTTTTTCTCTATAGGCTGGTCCTTAGATACGGCTCTCAGAAGTAGGTTTTTCTTGTAATCTCGCTTGACAAACTGAATAATATTCTGATCGTGATGTGTCGGATTACAGGAGGCGCCGGATTAGCCAAGGGCCGGATTACCGCGGGTCCATTGTAATTGTTTTATTGCATTAAATATGTCAAACCACAAAGTGACTGCTTTCTACCAAATATAATATCTTTTAGTTTATTTAATTATTTTTGTTTGTTTGTTTTTCAATAAAATGGTGATTTACGAGGACATTTTTTAATGTTACACCTCACAAGTGAAGTTAGGAAACAAAATCAGCATCCGGCTGGATACCGTTGTAAGGCGGGTCAAGGTAGGGGCTGTAGGAAAGGATTTATTAATGCGGACTTTGAAGGCCAAACAGCATGAATTACGGCGGAATAAAAACAGACGATAAACAGTGCAATTTGAGAGGCGGGTATGGGTACCTCCGCCCCGGGAACCATTTATTGGATAACCAACATCTCTGCCATAGGTCACCCCAAGTGGTTCGCTACATTTGGTAACTTAGCAGGGGTGCCCGGGTTCATGGGGTGAGGTTTGTCGGGGTCTTGGCAGTGGATGCGTCTGCCCACCAGATGCATGGCAGGCCGAATTGGGAGAGAATGGTTGAGTGGATCCCTTTGACTTCTTCAGCCGTACTCTTTCGGAACATCGCCTTGCACCGCAGTGGGAGGGAATGGGTTCACTCGTTTGTCACTCCTGGACACACTGATCCCCAGATTCATACTCACCCCTAATACCAAAGATATTGAAATTCAAAAGAGATATGCTATGATGTCCGCCCGACTGTCGGCGGACTACTACCTAATGAGAATAGTTTGCATACGGAAAGAATTTATTCATTTAGTTTAGCATTCCATTAGTTTAGTCGTTAACTAATTATTAATTCATTTAGTTTATTCGTTAATTGGTAAACAATATCGGCGACACCCGGAAACACAGTCCCACCCAGTAAAAACTGCGGATAGCGCATCTCTTATATTTCAATATCTTTTCCTAATACCCTTTTCCTTCCCCGAAATTTCTCTCTTTCTTTTTCTAAAAATACCCTCCACACAGCATCTCCAAAGATGACATAGGCCCTGAGGAGAATTATTTTCCTCAGGGCCTTCTGTGTGGAGCTAATGTAATATAAAAAGTGGACAGAGGATCCATGGCGTTAGTTCTTTCGAGCAGGCTCCATTAAAATACACGTAGAACGGACTCAGCGTACCTACATTGCATCATTGAATTCAATCAGTCTGCTAATAGGGTCTGCTATTGTCAACAAAATAATGATTAATACGCATTATTTATCTTTTCCGAAGATTGCAATTGGTACTTATTATTATCTAACTGACAGAAAGTGATTTTTATTTTTAAAAGTGCTTATTTCATCGTCGTAATTAACGTGGAGGTCTTTGAAAAATTACATTTTGCATTTTTTAAATTAAAAAAAACCCCATTAAAACGCAAAATTTTTCGATTCCGGTTACTGAATTACTTATTACTAACCGTTATCTACCTACTACAATTTAAAAAAAAAATTAAAGTGTGTTTTGAGCGTGGACTCGATAGGGAAATATTTACCTATACTAATGTCAGAAGCTTCAAATAAGATACTTCGTTCATGTTTTTTGGAGCTAATTTCAATTCATTTATTAAATTGGTAATTATTCCCTTGACCGCTGCACTTTTATACACATATTATGGAAATTACTCTTTGTTTCAATAATCACTACAAGAAACAACTATTAACAAGCACGAAATAGGGTTAACTAAGTAATTTATGCGTACTTAGATTGAAACGAAACTCACACAAAAATGGCGACAAAGGAATCGTTTTATAGGCAAATTTTGACTTTTGATTTGAGTAAAAATGGAATTTTGATGCAACTTTGGAATAAATTCGGTGTTTGGGCTAAATTCCTAAAAAATAAAACTAGTTATTTTTATACTAATTTGGGGTCGGGGAATCCGAATCTGAAAGAATTAGGCGGCGGCAAGCAATATTAACTGAATTATACGACTTTAAAAATTTTTATACACATACAGGAAAATAGCCATTTTGGAAGCATTTTGATTCCTAGAAAATCAAACTAGTTATTTTTATACTAACTATGGGCCGGGGAATCCGAATCTGAAAGAATTAGGCGGCGGCAAGCAATATTAACTGAATTTCACGACTTTAAAATTTTCTATACACACACACATGAAAATAATCATTTCGGAAGTATTTTGACACACGTAGTACAAAGATCATAGAAAAACAAAAAATATACAAAAACATGTGCTGGCAGTGTTACCAGCTCTCAAAAATATTTATCCCTATATCAATATGAAAATAGATAACAGCAGAAAAACATACCTTATAAATCGACCAAGTCTTCTTCGTCCGTCGTATCCTTGTCTGTGTAACATGGTTTGTGCCCCTTTATACCGCCTGCTCGCGTCACGGCAAAAAAACATCCCTGTTTTCAAGTAGTTTAGCGGCTACGCTAGGTTTGTGTAACATGGTTTGTGCCCCTTTATACCGCCTGCTCGCGTCCCTAACCTAACCTAACGTAACGCTAGGTTTGTGTAACATGGTTTGTGCCCCTTTATACCGCCTGCTCGCGTCACGGCAAAAACACATCCCTGTTTTCAAGTAGTTTAGCGGCTACGCTAGGTTGGTGTAACATGGTTTGTGCCCCTTTATACCGCCTGCTCGCGTCACGGCAAAAAAACATCCCTGTTTTCGAGTAGTTTAGCGGCTACGCTAGGTTTGTGTAACATGGTTTGTGCCCCTTTTTCCCTCCTGCTCTCGTCACGGCAAAAAAACATCCCTGTTTTCGAGTAGTTTAGCGGCTACGCTAGGTTTGTGTAACATGGTTTGTGCCCCTTTATACCGCCTGCTCGCGTCACGGCAAAAAAACATCCCTGTTTTCAAGTAGTTTAGCAGCTACGCCGGGTTTATGTAACATGGTTTGTGATACAAAAGTGAGTAAAATTTATAAAAAATAAGTACTTAAAATATAAACATGTTATTTTACGTTATTAATATTACTGCTTAATGGCAACACTTAATTTTGTGTGGTAAAAACATCTATGTTATCTTGTTTTTCTATGATCTTTGTACTACGTGTGTCAAAATACTTCCGAAATGATTATTTTCATGTGTGTGTGTATAGAAAATTTTAAAGTCGTGAAAATCAGTTAATATTGCTTGCCGCCGCCTAATTCTTTCAGATTCGGATTCCCCGGCCCATAGTTAATATAAAAATAACTAGTTTGATTTTCTAGGAATCAAAATGCTTCCAAAATGGCTATTTTCCTGTATGTGTATAAAATTTTTTAAAGTCGTGTAATTCAGTTAATATTGCTTGCCGCCGCCTAATTCTTTCAGATTCGGATTCCCCGACCCCAAATTAGTATAAAAATAACTAGTTTTATTTTTTAGGAATTTAGCCCAAACACCGAACTTTAGCCGCAACTTTTACCATCTATCTGAATGTAATTAGTTGATTCTTGTAGTAATTTTGAAACATTGTGTAATTTCCAAAATCTGTGCCTAATAAAAGTATTTTGCTAAACAATCCACTAATGCGGTCAGTAGATTGTTTAGCAAAATTATTTGTGATTATCATTCTTTTTAATTCAACGAGTCAAGCAATACGTTGTTTTCTGCCCTTCCTTCTTAAAATAGTTAAACAATAAGTGTAATTGTACTCACTTGATAAGAGGGGTACAGCAAACTAACGTCAGTCCTCAAGCAATCGTTTACAATTCTCCATGCAACCGTCAATAACTGATCTTCTTGTCCGATGTCCTGAACAAACACTAGTAAAGGTCTATACGGCTGGTAAACTATCAGACAACAATCTAAATTCTCCAGAAGGTAAAATTCGCACTCCAATATGTGATTAGTTCGGTAAGGAAACTCCTGCTGCCCGTAGGCATAACCG
This sequence comes from Limnephilus rhombicus, assembly GCA_929108145.2. Taxonomy (NCBI): domain Eukaryota; kingdom Metazoa; phylum Arthropoda; class Insecta; order Trichoptera; family Limnephilidae; genus Limnephilus; species Limnephilus rhombicus. The sequence continues at coordinate 16,256,266 of OV815292.1, read as the reverse complement.
AATTTATTCTTCACAACGGTCTGGCATGTAGTTATCAGGCGAGAATTAGAAATAACACCAAATTCTTCTACTTTTGATGCTAAGAATATACAAGTGGGAGCCAGCAGAAGCGGGTCGATGCATTTTAAAGAATTCCTGGCGTAAAACCGCTTAAAGTATACTGTGGCGGTGGCTATAACTTGCTGCCGGAGTTTTAATTGCTCTCCGAGAATTTGGATAAGACTAGCGAAGAAATTAAATATCTTTTGGTATTCTTCTTCGGTGAGGAGAGCCAAGTCGCGTTGGCGGTCCCTGATCAAATCTTGTTTATCTAAAATCCATTGCTGATGGTGTAAGCTTTGCTAAAAATTTCCGGCCATCTCACCAAATTGCAGGGTTCAGAAGTGTTTTCTCTGAGAGATTATTCATCAAATCAGTCGATAAGACAATGGGAACGGTTAGTCGATGTTAATTCAGTTTTCAATTTCAAAATGCCGATCGAATCATGTCCCGTTTTCCCGTTTGACAGTTTGACAGACAGCAAGACGGCTTTATTTTGTAAACCAAGATTCTATGGTTTAGTAATGTTGCCATCTCGCTGTCAAAGTAGTAAAGTACGTATCATCCCAAGGTTCATAGAAAATGGGTTGCATAAATAAACCAGTCATTATGGGTTGATACCGCACGATTTTTTTCCGCTACGTGCCGCATTCGAAAAGACGATCACATTCATGGAACTATCATAAAATAAAATATACATAGGGGGCGTATATTAATTACGTGAGCAGTTTTTCTTCCAATCTAGACCCCTCCCCCCGTTGGTGAGATTAATTTGGGCCATTTCGTATATTATTTTCAAGTAACATGAGATTTTGCTGGACCCCCTCCCCCCTATTTTGAGCTCACGTAATTAATGTATGCCCTCATATAAAGCATAATTTAATATTAAATGACTGAAACCAGTGTAGCTCTCACTATTTGTCGCCGGCGATTGGAGGGGATGGAAACGGGGTTAATGGTCAGCGAGCGGGGGAAGGGTTAGCGGTCTACAGATAAGGGCCGAACTTTTAATAGGCTGCACATTATTTTATTAATTTTTTCATAAAAAAGTCAGATTTTGTTTCATATTTCACGAGCTAAATATAATAGCCCATTACACATTATTTACCGAACGAATTTCTTTTTCTACCAGGGTCTTTTGGAAAACTAATAATAAATCATATTTATTTAATTATTTCAAAACATACGGCACAACATGTGCCATTGACATAATTATATTTATATATATTATAATACAATAACATAAGAAAGTGACATATAAATGTAAAGTTAAATATAAAAACAAAGGGTAAAAGAAAGGAGTTAAGGTAATGAGTAGTAAATAGAATTATGATGTATAAAATGAAAGTATAAAGTAAAAGTGTAAACTATAAAATATAAAGTATAATGTAAAAGTAAAAAGTTAAGATAAAAAGTTGAAAGGCAGGAAATAATATAAACTATAAGTTACATTTGTAAATAATATAAAGTACAAAGGTTGTAAATATAAAAAAAGTATGACAAGTAAACAGTAAGAAATGCTCTTAGGAGCCAAATATTGAAGATAACCAAAATTTAAAAAGAATATATATAATAAATAAAAGGAAGGTATTACGGAGTATACAAAGCGATATGAAAGATAGGTACCTATGATATGTTTCTAAGCCATAGGTATATATTCATATTATGTATATATGCCAACGGGGTTTTTACATAAAAATAGAGTAATTAAATACTTTGAATTAACACTGTAAACATACGTAAAAAGAGAGTTAAATTAGTATTAAAAAAAAAAAAATTTTTTTTTTTTGAAAAATGAATGATTTACACGTGTACCTGTAACACGTGTAAAACATAGGTTTGTGCGTTATGATTAATAAAAAATAGAGGTTTGTTGGTTAATTTTAATTATTATAAATGAAGTCCAATGATTTGGCCTATTGCCATTCGGCTTTGGCGTGATTCTGTGATGGAAATTAAAATGTATTAATTAAAAAGTATCATGTTATTGTATTTAAGGGATGTTTAAATACTTAAATGTGAAAGGTAAGATCGGTTTCCTTCTCAATTGTCTCCACAATCCAATAACTGCTTTCATGCATTTTAACGGCACATTGGACGATTTTCTGTTTCATCAACGTTTTACCAGGAGCTCAATGTGTGACGAGGTGTAACAGCCAATGTCAGCCGTTTCGGTAAAATTCTCGAGAACACTTGGAGCGTACGGGCATATTTCACTAGCCGTCTCTCTAATATCCATACTCTTATGTATAGCGGGTTCAGACGATTCAATTTTATTGATCAACTTTGAATGTCAAAAATTGTTTGAAAAAACTTGTTCAATTTTGTTGAAACAAGGTTCACACGAGTCAAAAGGCTTTCAAGTGTCGATCAACTAAAAAGTTGATCGATCAAGACGTTGATTCAGACGTCTGAACCAGGGGTGTTACGGATATTCGCACCCGCAACCGCAAATGCGGAACATCCGCATTAATTCAGACATCTGCATCCGCATCCGCATCCGCAGTTGTGAACTCTAATAATTCACTTGTCAAAATTTTGCATAACAGGGGTGTTACAGATATTTGCATCCGCATCCGCAAATGCGGAACATCCGCATTATTTCAGACATCTGCATCCGCATCCGAAGATGTGAATGTCTAATAATCCGCATCCGCATCCGCGGATGTCAAAATGTTTGCATCCGCAACAACCATGGTCTGAACTCGATATTAGATCCCATTAGAACTGGAAAACTGCCAAATCTCATACGATTTCGACGACAACTGAGATAATTTAAAGTTTTCGTCAAAATATAATAATGCCGTCAACTTGTTGTTGTGTTCCAATATTCAATAATAGGGGTGGACATTTGAAGTAGCGGCGTTAGGGTAGGGAGCGGTTGGGCGACCGCCCAGCGCGCCGGACTTAAAGGGGCGGCAGGCGCCCCTTTATATTCCTTCGCTCTTTGAGCCAGGCCTACTTACTCGTAAATTCCCTAAATTTAGAAAAGAAATTGTTATGGTGGTAGCACTAGAACTGGAACGTAGTGTACAATCCCTTCGATCGGATCGCTGCATGCAGTTCATTTTATCGGGAATCCCCAACCATAGAGAAACACATCTATCTCTTTTTAACATTTTATTTAAAAAGAGTTGGCGTTTTTTTGACGAAGCGGAACACATCCAGCTCATTCTCATTCTTTGCATAAGTGGACGCACTTAAAACAGTTATTCCAATTATTTTAAAATCAAACAAACGCAATAATCAGACGTTCCACGCTACGTTGCGATGCTCTTGTTCGTCGCTCTTGGTTCCGACTAGGGAGTGCTATTAGTTTTATCTAAAAAGTTGAAATATAAATAGTATAAAGTGTAAAAGTAGGTATTTATTATTTGATATTTTGATGGATCATTTTATTAGGTAAGTACAAATTTATTTTAACAATCTATACTAAACACTCTCTTCTACTATATTTTTCTCTCTGCTATCTATCGATCTCTACAACATGTGTTTGTATGTTTATACGTTTGGGACGGATTATATCTTTGGAACTAATTATTCTATATTGATGAAATTTTGATACGGAGATAATATAGATCCCGAGGAAATATATCGATTACCTACTTTTTAATGCGGGAAAAATCTCATTCCCACGGGAACGAGTGGATGATCGTGATTTTTTCGTCCAAATCTAAGCACTGTCGCGAAACACAAGCTTGTAAAAGTAAAATATTTCACAAATATTCTGCTGCCATGTCAATGTTACCTACATTTTTTGATCTTCCTTCCCGTGTTTAACGCTGTACCAAATATAATGCGTTTTGGTTGTCCTCGCTGGATAGCGTTATAATGAAATTTTATTGTAATCAATTTATTTTTAGAAATGTTTCGACTTACGGAGATTTAATTTGTTGCAGATTTTATTGATTTCTACTTAACTAATTAGTTCAAAATGTCTGAACAAGTTGATCTAATCAAAAGAAATCTGGGTCAAAATATAGAAAAAGAAAAGAAATTTCAAAAACAAAAAAGTTTATGAATATAGAATATTTTATTTTATTTTAATTTATGAACATTTATATATCATAACAAAAAATCGAGACCTGAATGTGGCATCTACATCTGGAATACAAACGAATTCATCGGTAATGTCCCGAATATAGTGGATTCAGCCACTTAGCCACTCATTCGAAGTAGCAAAATAATTGATCATATATAAATAACTAGTGGCCCAGTGCAAACTCTCATTGATAATTATCCCAAGAATGATACAGGCCGACATTTCTCTAATTTTAATTTCATAAAATAACTAGCAAACAATGAAACAATTCATTCAAGATAAAAACCTATCTGCGATCGACAATATCTCAATCTAAATTCACAAACTTGGCAACTTTGTCAATCGAAAATAGAATTGCTGAAAACATCGATTTTGATAAAACCTAATCAAAGAATTTTAATAGGTTATCAATTTCGCCGATAGAAAGACTAGAAAAGTGAATTTTTTTTAGTTTTTTTAAATAAATAGTTTGTTTTTTTAACAAATATTATATTATAATATAATATATTATAATAATTCAGTGTACCCATTGCCTTTTTTCGTATGGAATTGAATTGCAGTTAGGGGGTGCCGTGGAAATCTCGCCCAGGGCGCTGGTAGTGCTAAAATCGGCCCTGGGCATTTGTCACCAAAGATAGATTTGAAGGAGAAATAATGGATTAATTCTATCAAACGTTGATGGGTGCAACCACCTTAAATAAATTATTGTAACCACTCGTCCTTTGCAGACTATAAATCTCATTGTAGGGATTGTAGGGGAGAATCCGAATAACCCAAATCTTTCAAGAAAGGCTGACAAATACAATATTGGATTGAGTCACCGGTCACCGTGTCACCGATACAAATCTGGATTTGTCAGCCTTTCTTGAATGATGTGGGTTTGTTCATGCGTTCATTTTTGTGAGGGAGGTATTGTTAGTACTAAATCTCTCGCTAGGTGGCGTCGAGACAAATTATGTCTACATTTTTTGGTGAAATACTTTTAACTTGTTAAATATTAATATGTATTAATATAATATTATATTTAATATTATATTTAATTTAATATTTAACAAAAATAAAAATAAAGTTGGTTGTTTTCAGGTGGAAAAATGTAATAATCAGTAAGTGTTGAATGAAACACCAGTATATATTGAATTATTTGGCGGGTATTAGATAAGCCGCCATAGCTCAGTGGTCAGAGCATCCGACCGGCAATCAGAAGGACACGGGTTCAAGTCCCGTTGGCGTCATGTATCTTTTCTCGGAAGATTTTTCAATGTGGATGAGTGTTTCAGACGGATAATTATTGCTTATAGTAATTAAAAACACTTACGTTGCAAAGTTTTTTAACAAAGAAATAACATTTATGTTATTTATTTAGCCTCCTCCACCTTCCCTCTTCCAACTCCACTCCCCCCATCAACCACCCTCCCCCTCCGCCCACCCCTCCCCCAACTCCACTCCCCCCATCAACCCCCTGCCCCGATCAACCCCCTCCCCCCTCCCCCTCCACCCACCCCTCCCCCCCTCCTTCCCCTCTCCCTCCTCCTCCTTCTCCACCCACCCTTCCCACACCCCATACCCTCCCCACTCCACCTCCCCCACCTTCCTCCACCCCTCCCCCTTCCACTTCCTTCCCTCCCCCTCTCTCCCACCCCACTCCGCCACCTCCACCTTCCCTCTCTCCACTCCACTCCCCCCATCAACCCCCTCCCCCTCTCCCTCCACCCACCACTACCCCTCCACATTCCCTCTCCCCACACCACTCCCCCCCATCAACCCCCTTCCCCCCACCCCCTACATCCTTCCCCTTTCCCCTTCCTTCCCTCCTCCTCTCCCTCCCCTAACCCCTCTCCCCACCTTCCTCCCCTTCCCATATCCCCCTCCACCAACATCCTCCCAACACCCTATCCCCCCCTCCCCACTCCCCCCTCTCACCTCTCGCATTCCACACATTCATTCCCGATACATTCAGTTTTCAAACTGCTCGCGTGCCACCTATAATAATTTTTTATACAAATTTCATAATGACAGAACTCAACGGTAGTTTTATACAAAATAACGAACAAAAAAAAGAATTATCCAATTTGGTGCAGTCGTTTGGGTTTACGCGCATACATACATGCGCATACATACATTTTGGTGATTAATTTTTAGAGATAGTTATTAAGTACGACGCCAACAAAGTACTCTTTTTCGGGTGAATTGCCTAATTAAAAAATAAAAAAACATCGTTTCCAAGGCGACAATTGGTTGACGTTTGCAATAAATCGATTTTGTTATTGACAGAAAACGTATGAAAAATAATTTCATAACGCTAGAGATTATTCAAAACGCCAGAGCTTACCAATATATATGGCCTATAGATCTCGCAAATAATGTAGCTTTCTATTAGTGAAAGAATTTTTAAAGTCCATTCGGTAGGTTTTGTGGGAAAGAGTAACAAACATACACCCATACAAACTTTCACCTTTATAATATTATAATGACATTTATATAATCAAAGATTATAATAATAATAATCGGAAGGATAGGATAGGATAGGATAATAATTGTTACCCCTTGTGCTATGCATAAAAATCTTGTCTTAAACGTTAGTTTATAAATTAAAAATAATAATTAATAATATTTTTGTTTTTTTGTTAAGAAGTTGCAAAATGAAAAGTCTAAATTTAAAAGTTATTAATAACGTCGCTACGGACAAAATTTCTTTGGGCATTTTCAGGGTAAGAGGGGACTGCGAAAAAGTGTTCCGCACTAGATCGATAAACTTTTTGGAAACTTTGTATACTATCAAGGTGCAAAGTTGTGATGCGCAGTTGGTTAAAGTTGTGATGCGCAGTTGGTTAAAGTTGTGATGCGCAGTTGGTTAAAGTTGACCTTTTCTAAAGAAATAATAAATTCCAAGTTACTTTCCGATTTCAAAGTAAATGGACGAGTAATCCAATTACAATTTTAATTTTAAAATGTCGCTCTAGAAAATTACATTTTTAAATTCCGTGAAATTATGAACATGATTTATTCATTTTTTTTCAAAGCATCCACCATTGCCATGTCTCGAAAGATAAACAATTTAATGTTCTGTGAAATTATAAACTTATAGTTTATAATTTCACAGAACATAAACTTATAGTTTATAATTGTTTTTCAATCATTTTGAAACTTGATAACAATGTCAGGTACAAATCTACACACGTCTGTGTGCAGAAATCAGTATCTCTCAGTTTATTTATTTGTTTTTAAATAAAATGGTTACCAACTGATATTTTTAATATTACACCTCAGATTTAAAGCTTTTAAAAAAATATATGTTATTCTTGAAGACAATATCCAGACTTTGCCCGCGCCGAAACGCAAATTATATAAAATTCCCTCGATTCTTTAAACGAGTCGTGTTTTATTAAACATTTCCGCAATTTTCGCATCGATTTTGTCGTTGTAAATGTTAGCGCTCTCCTCTAACATTCTTAATTTCGTATCTCTCCATCTTCTTCTTTTCGGGCCCGGTTGCAGAGCCTTAATGTGGGCCTTCAAACAGGCTATGTTGAAATTCACGTAGATCAGACACAGCGTACCTACATTGCGTCTGTGCATTATTGATAATACGGAACTCCAGTGAAAAATATTATGGCTTTAAAAAAATATGTTCATATATAGACCAATAAATGCTGATTATGAATATGTAAGTTTTATGTAATAATATTAAACGCAGAGTTCTTAAAAAAAATATTAAAAAGTGCATTTTTAATCGGATCGTAAAAATACGCCGTCAAGTTAGCATTACTGAAATGTTTAGTGGTGACGTCACTGTTTCTCGTGTCGTGACGTCACCGTAAAGTCATTGTATGGGAAATGTACGGGAATGTAGGAATGACGCAAGCCATCGTAATAATTTATTAGTTTATTTTCGTACTGTTTATAGAGATTTAGTTGTTGTGTTTATTGAAACATTATGTAGGCCTAAATAATTCAGTATCAAAAATAGAGGTATCTCTATTAGTTTATCTCTATTATTAAAATATTGAAAAACTTTAAACTGTACGAAAAAATCGTATAAATATCCTATATAATAAAGCTACCCACTACTCACTCCACGGCCAAATCAAAATGGCCGCAATCGAACAGCTGATACCGTTTGCCTACACTTTAGTGGGTGATGCTTCGTTTTTGATAATATCGATTTTAAAAGCTAAAAAATAATAATTTCAAAAATTTTTATACCACTCTCCCGTAATAATATTGAAAATATAATAATATAATAAATATAATATAATGAATAAAAAATTCCACCTAAATAATGTTTTAACTTATCGAATAGTATCATCTTTCTTCCGTATTTACCATACAAAATGACAACACCTGTTGAAAATAAAAATAACTTTTCAGGAGTGATGACGTCACCCGATTGTAGTGACACATGCGGTAATTTTCGGGGGAGCTTGAAAAATTAAAACTTTGACAATTATTTTAACTATTAAAACTAACTCAAAAAAAAAATATGCAGTTATTTAAGTTAGAAGGTCATTATTCAATAAAAAAAATTTAAAAAATTAGACTGGAGTTCTCTATTACAATCGGTCTGTTAATGAGGTTTTGTCAGTCAAACGGACACCCCTTTGTGAATTTTGGTGACCGGACAACTCAGAATGAAATCAACTCAACATCCGTTTCGACGTACAAGAACCTTCTTTGAAAAGTCATGAAAAGTGATGAAAAAAATAATATTAAGTTAGGTTAGGGTTATGGGCTATTTTAAAATTATTTTTTTCATAGCTTTTAATGACTTTTCAAAGTGGTGTTGAGTTGACTTAATTCTGAGTTGACAAGGAACCGTGAATTCTATACGCACTCACAGGATTTACGGAAACATATTTTTTGTCATTATTTTTTAATTTATAAAGTAACGTTTAGACAAGATTTTTTTATGCATAGCACTTTGTGCTATGCATAAAAATGATTTGATGCATAATGAATGATTTTTTTAAAATGATTTTTTTATGCATAGCACTTTGTGCTATGCATAAAAAAATCTTGTCTAAACGTTAGTTTATAAATTAAAAAATAATAATTAATATTTAACAAGTTTAAGTATTTCCCCAATAAATGCAGACATAATTTGTCTGGACGCCACCTAGCGAGGGATTTAACACTAACAATGTCTTTCTCGCAAAAATAAAGTTGGTTGTTTTCAGGTGGGAAAAAATATAACAAGCAGTAATTGTTGAATGAAACACTAGTATATATTGAATTATTTGGCGGGTATTTGATAAGCCCCCATAGCTCAGTGGTCAGAGCATTCGACCGGCAATCGGAAGGACACGGGTTCAAGTCCCGTTGGCGGCAAGTATCTTTTCTCGGAAGATTTTTCAATGTAAATGAGTGTTTCAGGCTGACAATTATTGCTTGTAATATTTTTTGTCTTTAATCTTTTCTGTGCATTTTTAAATATTGCAGTTGATTATGACTTCAAAAAATCATTTTTTGTAATACGTAGGTAATTGATAATACATTTAAAAAAGTATAAATGATAAGATTAGTAAAATAAAAAAGCAGGTGTTTGAGTATTTTCATGTCAATGTTTGTAATGCTCCGGCCCAGAGTTTGACAGTCCGAGTTGCCGCTGAGGGTATATATTTCCTCGGTAATGGCACCTCTTCAGTCGTATCCCAGCAGACAGCCACGATGGCGACCTTCAGCAACATGATTTCTGGTAAGACAACTCCAATCTGCCATTTTACATGACAATATGTCGAGAAAACATATTCATCGAAAGGTGGTCTTGTGATCGTACCCTTGCAACCGTACAGGGCGGTTTCGATGAGAAAGTTTGATTAGTCTCCTAACCAGCATTTTAAACTGACTCAATATTGACTTTATTTCATTAAAATTAGCTTTAATATAAACCTACATTCAAGTTTGCAACAAAAATGCTCAAACGCGTACATGATAAAATTTAAAAAAAAACTCTTTTTAAAAATATTTTTTGATCTTAAGTATTTACAATTTTTCAATAATGTCGAAGCAAAATAAGTATAAAAAAATCTTAAATATATTAATTAATCTGTAAATAAATAAGAAACTGAAGTATTTTCGTCACAAAAGAAGTGCGTAGATTTTTTATTTAATGATTTTATTTGAAATAAAATTAAACAAAAAGAAGCTTTCTATAATTTTATGATTTATTTATCTGTATGATTATATGATTTGAAATGTGTGTTGTGTAATACAAAATTTTGTTTGAAAATTTAACAAATCCTCATCGAAAATCAATTCATCGAAAGCAAATTCATCGAAAACGAGTTCATCGAAAATCAATTCATCGAAAACCAACTAACTAACCTAAACTAACCTAACCTAACCTAACTTAACCTATTTAATCAATTTTTAAATATTTTTTATCATCACTCTTAATGACCTTTCTGAGTTGTTTATGAGTTGTCTGGTAACCGTTCCTTAGATATCCCGTTTTTGCAGTATCAGACAATCGGAAATCGAAGAAATAACCTATAAATTTTACATTGTCACTACAAAACTGACAGTTGCTAAACACATTTAACTCAGTTAAACAGACCTTTTTGGGTATTTAATATTAAAAGCTATAATCAGCTCTACAAAAAAATGTTTTTCGATGAATTGGCGATTCGATGAATTGATCATTCGATGAATTGATTTTCGATGAATTGATTTTCGATGAACTCGTTTTCGATGAATTTACTTTCGATGAATTGATTTTCGATTAACTCGTCGGTTACCGTAAGGGCCAGTTTTATGACCATCCGTTCATCACGCTTGATATCATTTTTAACTAATATTTGGTCTACCGCTTGATTTTGCCCTTTTATAAACATTCGCAAGGCTACCGGTCGGTTATGTAGCGGTTGATGCTTTACGCAGTGGCGTAGCTACTAAGGTGTTAGGGAGTGCTGTGCGCCAGGGCCCCTAAGCTCAGGGGGACCCCGGACCCTGACTGAAACTTCTCCCACCTTTGGAATGTAAATAAAATAGATTGCAACACGACTTTAAGGTCCGAGGGGCCGGGGACCGGGGCCCCAAAGCTCAGGGGGCCCCGAAAGGGGGAGGTGGGGTGTGTTTATTACGACCTATTTATATACGAGCCGAGGTTTTTAATAATCACGGTTATTCTCCCAACGAAAATCATGTTTATAAATTCTACTACAAAGTTTATAGCTGCTGTCGGAAATAGAGAATGGTATCCATATCTTTTACACCGTGTTTAGAACGCAAGGCAGGTTTTAACTTACAATTGATTCTACGTTAGAGTCTTCAAATAATAGTTACACACGGAACAATCAATTTCTCAGAATTTTGCAAAATTTGGTATGCAACTCAAATATAAAGCTTCACTCGGTACACGATGAATCTGCAACTCGTTATTGAATTTATCGTTGTATTCTGAACACAAAACCGTTTGTATGCGGTGAATTAAAACTACACTCAGAACACGTAAATGGTTTTTCTTTGATTCTGAATAGTATGCAACTAGAATATTATAACTGCACTTCGAATAAGAGAACGTTTTCCTTCGAATTGTGTCAGCAGATGAATCCACAATTGAAATTTATCATCTGAAAATTGGTTTAACCCTTTGAATAATAAAAAAATATATATCTATAAGCTTTTGCCTGTTAAGGTATGCGCACAAATTTCCGGTTCTTCTCATGCATTTTAAATGTTCCTTTTTATTGGTTATTTTTTTAACTCTTTTGCAAAAAACAAAATTGTTCTAAAATCTAGATAAAATAATTTTTCCGACGTGCTTATTAGAACATTTTTGTTTCTAAATATTAAAATTTTGATATTGGAAAAGGAAATTGGCTAAATAATACAAAACTGCGAATTTTTGTTATTTGTTTTTGGGATGTTATGCCGTGTTGCGGTACCTCCTTCTTTAGCCAACAACATCGTTGCAGTGTCCATCATCGGGGCAGATCCGGCAGATGTGTAATTTTTAGTGGTGAAGTGTGTGCTTATTTACTTCGAAGAGATACCGTGTCGCCAGCTCCACTAACTTTCACCGGTACAAAATAACCGTGATAAGCAGTGGCGTCATTGCCGCGGAACGAAATAGAAAGTTCACTAAATCGTGGTGTTTGTGCTAGCCAGGGGCAAGTCCGTTTGCGAATTGCGACGGAAGTGGCTCCATCTCTTAACTAATTTTAAAAATTAGAAATCATAACGTTAAGAATTTTAGAATTTGAATTACAATGGTTAAAGCGAATTTAGTCAATATAAAGGTATAAAAACAAAATGGTTTACCACGAGCTGGAATTACTATATACTAGACATGGTTTTTTGCTTTGGTGTAGCCGTCAATTACCGGATACCAAGAGCTATTGAGCTTAACTCCGTCGTCTCTACTAATATTAAAAGAATTTGATTTAAATATTAAATGCTTTTGGCCGTGAAAATCTAAAAACGTATCACACCTGCGAATATTCGAATTAAAGTTCTTAAAATAGAATAAACTTAAAATTATACAGATTCTCTTTCTTAAAAAAAAGAAATAAAACTGTCTCTTCACTTTTTATCACATTCATACAATGTTATTTTAAAATGAAATGTGTGCGACAATTTGCGTATCTGGTGATTAGACGGGTTAAATTAAATCTGTATTAAAACTACACTCAGAATATGAAAATGGTTTCTCTTTGATTCTGTCAGCACAAACATGGTCTGCAACTAGAATTTATAACTGCACCTCGAATAAAATAATGGTCTCCTTCGAAATGTAACAGTAGATGAATACACAACTGAAATTCAATCGTTACATTCTCACATTTCTGGTTTTAGTCAAGAGTGAATCTGTTTATGAGTTCCCAGCTTTAATTAGTATTACTTTCATAATATGCGTACGGTTTTCCTACAAATTACGAAATTCGCAGCTTAAAAAATATAATTATTGTGATTTATAATACACAAAAAAGAAAGAGTTGGATTCGTAAACGAAACCACCGTAGAACAATTTCAAATAATTATTATACACATTTAAAAAATAGCTTACTTTACTAAAATTAATTTTTCTGATTTTTTTTTCTTCATAAATTAAAGCTTGAACAACGAATCAGATAGTCAATCATACAATTACATAAAAAAATGTAAATAAAATATTCAAGTCAAGTCACATAGTCATTCATGATCCAGCAATGAATGAAATTTTCTTAGAATTGTCAATCACATCACATCGTCCACGGACCTTTCTCAATCATTCTCACTGTAAATTAGTCAAAGTCATAAGCAATCCAAGCGCAAAACAAAATAGGGGAATTCTTGCAATTCACCACATACGGTGTTGGCAGTCACTACAGTGATCAATATGAAATTATTATGTATTCATTTAAATAAATGGGAATATCACAGAATAAGTACTGAAAAATTCCGTGCTCATTTCAATCGGTCCGAATCGTAGGTGCGACAAAAATATGAAATGAAATGGTTTAAATTAATATTGTTTTGTATTGTGATTAATTTGCAGCTCCTCTTAAAAGTGCCGTCCCCCTCAGCCCCTCCCACGCTACGCCGCTGGTTAGGAGTTAAGTTTTAGAGCAAGCAGATTATCGTTCAACCAATTCTTTACAAAGCCTTTATCGTTTTGAACTATGTCGAACGCTCCTTAATGTTATACAATGTTTGTTTCTGTTCCAGTATTTCTTTGCCTTGTCTTCTTTGTGAGCATTGCGAGCAGTCACCCTTCTGAAAATGATTTGGATAAGATTCTGACCCAAAGCATGAACCACTTTTCTTCGAATTTATTTGAGGTAATGTTATATCGAAACGAGACATCTTAAGGTGATAGCGCTGATGACTACTCTGAATAATGCCAATTATGAAATATCTTATGGCAGTAAACTATTATGGAACACCAATTAATATGAAATACCTTAGTGTGGTGAACCATTCTGACTAACTATCTAAACTAAACTAACTAACCATCACGCCGTTTCCCCTCAGGGGTAGGCAGAGAGGACGGACCACCAAACAACTCGGTCTTGGCACACACTCTTTGCCTCACTCACATTCATACATCGTCTCATACATTCTCTTCTATTATTCTGACTTTTGACATGACCCGACTCAAGTATCTGATTCACTTGATCGTGCCATGTCTTCCTCGGGCGTCCCCGACTTCTTCTACCATTCACATTCGCGTCGTATATTCTTCTTACACTACTTCCTTCGTTCATTCGCTGTACATTACCAAACCATCTGAGGGTCCCTTTCTTAATCTTACTCATTTGATTGAGGTAGACTGTTCTGGAACACTAATTATGAAATAACTCATTGTGGTGAACTATTCTGGAATACCAATTATTATGAAATATCTCGTTGTGGTGAACAATAATTATGGAACACCAATTATTATGGAATATCTGATTGAAGTGAACTGTCTGGAAAACCAATTATGAAATATCTCACTGTGGTGAACCATTCTGGAACACCAATTATTATGAAATATGCTGTATATCTAAAAGCTTCCGAACTTGTTACATAGAGGGCAGTGCTAAGAGCTGTACCGAAAGTCCCCCGAAACCGCAAGATGGCAGTTAGTTTAGTTTGGAGTTTGTGCACCAGGGGGGCCGAGGGCCGGGGTGCAGTTTGCAGGAGCTAACATAAGTCAGATCTATTCCAGCTAGCTTCTAGTTAGAAGAATAATCTGAGTTTTTTTTTAATTGTCACACGACAACAACAAATTTGCGACCAGGAGCGACTGGGCTAAGTCACAAGGAGTGGCTTGCAATATTTTTTTCCTTCGTGATATTTTTCTGTTCTAGGACACCAGAAGAATATACGTTGTAGGTCTCCATCCCATTTACATTTCGTAATCACAGTTTTGCGTTAGAAATTTAAGGTCGATTGGACAAATATTTCGACCACGAAATACGTCCACAAGGCATTTCTTGTGTTCTTCTATATTCTAGTACTTAGAAAAATGGTGCTCTTGTCAATGCCAATATTGGCGTCAACTTCTAATAATATTGATACTCCTTTATTGATCGACAATACGATTTATTTTATTTAGCCTCATGTAGAACAAATATTAGAAATTCCTCGTGTATGTGCACAATATAATACAAAATTTCACAGCATTGATATTTTTTAGTAATAACTAATAACTTAAAGAAATATTTATATGGAATGTAGAAATATGAGAGTATGGAATGTATCGGGAGCATCTCCTATCCTTTTCTTATATTCCTCTTCCTCTCCCCTTCCGATAACCCAAAATTAATTATAAGATATTTAAACTTCATTTCCAATCTACTTAAGCATAAGAAAGTTCTGCGACTTGACTTAACTCACTTATATATCTATTATCATTGAATATTATGTAAAAGCTGTTTGTTTCTTACAAATAAATCAATACTTAAGTGGAACGTTCGCGCAGCCCGTTTCGGCCCGTTTCACACAAATCTTAATTTAGGATTATTTTTTATGTTTTTAAATTATTCACAAATAATTGCCCAAGTTGCCTCACGAAACATTCAAATCCTTAATGGACTTTATCTTATAATTTAAAGCAAAAATAAATAAAGTATCTAATATCCGTACTAGATATTTGATATACCCTTTGATTATGAAAATAATTTTTCAGTTTGGTTGGGTATTTTGATCTCAGATCCAAAATTAGGGCAAGAGGAAGAAGATGGAGAGATATGCAATTACGAATGTTAGAGGAGCGCGCTAATATTTAAAGCGATAAAATCGATGCGAAAATTCCGAAAATGTTTAATAAAACACGATTCGTTAGAGCAAAAATCTCATAAAAGGTATCTTAAGTATCATTTAAAGAAACATTGTGAATTTTTTATAACTTGTAAAATAACTGAAGCAAACGTGTTTATAATAATTTTCGGATCATACTTTGCGATTTTTTTCTATCGAGGGAATTTCATATAATGTGCGTTTCGGCGTGGAACGCGTCTGGATATTATCTTAAAAAATAACATATATTTTTTTAAGAGCTTCAAAACTTGTAATGTTGAAGGGATATATATGTAAGAAATCGGTAGAAATTCGGGTAGCGGCGGCTTAAGATTTGTATGAAACGGGCCGAAACGAGCCGCGCAAACGTTCCTCTTAAGAATCACAATTGCATAAACATTCGAATTCGATTGTCCTAAAACGTAAAAATATACGCGTTTATATCAATTACATTTAGTCTATGGTATGTACCTCGAATTTTAAAAAGAGAATTTCAGTGGAAAATGTAGATAGTTTTTTCAAGATTTCCTTAATTATCAATATTTTAACTATTTTAAGTGGATTTTGGATCAGAGTTAAGCCTCATACGTCGTACGTATGTCTAGTATTGTTGTTAACCACTTGGATCCATGAGCTTGTTTTCACGATAATATGACATAACCGGACATATTATGTAGGTATGACGTATGAGGCGTACCTTATTTATTTTAATAAGTCAGGTACGCAGGTATAATTTATTATTATATGTTCCTCCCCAGCCAATAATACCATATTGTAATATAGATCGAACACCTGAGTAGTACACTCTTATTAGGTTTTCTAGTCTAAGAATGTTCTTTATATATGTGTACATTTTTTTCCTAATGACGTTTTCTTTTTAATATTCCAGGAGGTCTCCCACGACAAAGATCATGCCGGCAAGAACCTCGTCATTTCCGCAATGTCGGCGAACATAGTGTTGGCCTTGCTGTCTCTCGGCGCCGAAGGAAAGACCTTCGACGAGATTAATCATGGTCTGCACCTGCCCAACTCCGACTTTGTGAGTATCCCTGGTAGTCTTGATAACTCTCGCAGTCCTCGTAAGTATCCCTGGTAGTCTTGTCCAAGAACCTCTCCCTATATGAATATAAAAAACCAGTTAAGTTGAGTAAAGAAAAAAATGTGGATGCACCGCCTTCAGCAAATTTCAGTAATTTCCTCTAAAATAAAGAGTTACCTCAACAAATAGGCCACTTGCATGGGTTTCATAACGACTTGGAAAAAATCATGTGGATAGATCTATTTACTAAGATTAAGAAAATGTTAGTAAAATTGTTTAGAAATGTAGTTTTTATTTATTTTTAAATAAATAAATCCATTAATTGGGCTCGTGACGTCACTACACGAAAATGTTCCGTCTCCGAAAATGTTCCTATTAATTTTGTAAAATTCCACACTGATTTATTTTTTTATATGGCATCACTTTGATTTCAGGCGAATTTTTGAATTCGTTCACTAGATTTATTGTTTGTTCTCTGCAAACTTATCATTTGGTTTCACTTTTTGACAGATGAAGAGAACCCCGTACATTTTATGATGACATCATTAAATGTACGGGGTTCTCTTCAGAACGTGAAGATGATGTCGGTACATAATATTCTTTATAATTTACAAGTACAAGTATATTACATTGAATTTAGCAATAAAGACGCTGTACATTATAATGATTTATGATCAATAAGATGGATCAAGGAAAAAAATATTTATGAGATGTAATATTTTTGGTATGCCTCGTTATTCTCCTGTGCCATTCGTGTGGAAAACGTTTTTTTTTTAATGATTTTCGGCTATGTAGTTAACGTTTTTTCACACCTATAAAATTATGTCCCGTCTTTCCGGTTTATAAAAAATGGTCTGATTTTTCGGATTGAAATTTTCAAAAAATCCCCAGGTTTTCAAAAATCCGATTAAAAAAAAAAATACCGAATGTGTTAGAATATTATTATTATATACAAGTGGCCTATTGTTCTGTCTGCTCTGTCATCCAAACTAATAGTTTACTTTCCTCTTAGAAGTAGTGTTACCTTCAAAGATGGAGAGATTACTCTCGCAGTCCTTGACCTCGTTGCGGTCGCCCAGAGTGTGTTCTCTGTGTGAATTATCGTCTATCTAGCGGAACTTTGGGAGGCAGGTATTTATCACCCCAAGTGGCTCGTTACGTTTGGTGACTTAGAAGTAGTGTTACCTTCAAAGATGGAGAGATTACTCTCGCAGTCCTTGACCTCGTTGCGGTCGCCCAGAGTGTGTTCTCTGTGTGAATTATCGTCTATCTAGCGGAACTTTGGGAGGCAGGTATTTATCACCCCAAGTGGCTCGTTACGTTTGGTGACTTAGAAGTAGTGTTACCTTCAAAGATGGAGAGATTACTCTCGCAGTCCTTGACCTCGTTGCGGTCGCCCAGAGTGTGTTCTCTGTGTGAATTATCGTCTATCTAGCGGAACTTTGGGAGGCAGGTATTTATCACCCCAAGTGGCTCGTTACGTTTGGTGACTTAGAAGTAGTGTTACCTTCAAAGATGGAGAGATTACTCTCGCAGTCCTTGACCTCGTTGCGGTCGCCCAGAGTGTGTTCTCTGTGTGAATTATCGTCTATCTAGCGGAACTTTGGGAGGCAGGTATTTATCACCCCAAGTGGCTCGTTACGTTTGGTGACTTAGAAGTAGTGTTACCTTCAAAGATGGAGAGATTACTCTCGCAGTCCTTGACCTCGTTGCGGTCGCCCAGAGTGTGTTCTCTGTGTGAATTATCGTCTATCTAGCGGAACTTTGGGAGGCAGGTATTTATCACCCCAAGTGGCTCGTTACGTTTGGTGACTTAAAAGAGGATGTATAGGTATCGGTGGCGGATGCGTCTGCATGTGTGGCGGGCCGGATCGGGAGAGGTTGGTTGAGAGAGACCCTTTAACCTCTCTCGACCCAACGCCTTTCACCGCAGTGGGGGGATGGATTCATACGTAATTGTTCGTACCTAAGATACGAACGGCGATAGATGGTGCTCTTCTGACATTCTGCTCAACTGCTATTGGTTGGGATATAACAAAACTTCTTATTACAAACTAAGCTATCGACATCTACTGAAAGAAGCCAAAACTACATGAAAGTATGTAGACCGGTCAAATAATAGTGGCTGAGTTGGCATCGCGTTTGGGTCCCCCCCAGGCGCCGCGTGTTCGATTCCTGGCTAAGTCCTCCATCACGACACAAGCAACATTTCTCGCTTACAGTGGTGGTAGTAGGAGATTTTTCAAAATTGTCAGGTTATTCGTAACCCGGGAATATTTGTCTTTCTTTAAAAAAATGCTTATGAAAAACTACAGATATGAAAAGATCAGTGTCGTCAGTGAAAACAGTTTTTTCTTTAACTTTAGTATTTGTTATGTAAGCGAGGGTCCCAAAATTGATTACTAGACTGATTTTATCACCATCTTTGTCTCCTGAGACCTTCGCTCGCCTATGTTGATTTATTCTCAGTTCTTGATTTGTTTTATCATCTGAAGTAAATGATTACTCGCCCTTTCCAGACGAAAACAGTCTATAAGCCCGCAATCGACAAGATGAACGCCTACCAGTATGTCACCTTGAATTTGGCGAACAAGGTGTACGTCAAGGAGGGAGAGAACTATGAGTTGAACCCCTTTTTCGAGGATTACGCCACTGGTTTGTTCAGCAGCGAAGTGGAAAACATCGATTTCAACCAAAACGTTGCCGCAGCTGCCGAGATAAACGCCTGGGTAAGATGAACAAGTTAGCATAATAATTGCTTCCATAACATTACTTTATTATCTACATTTCCTGGTTACTGGATATTTTGGTTGGTTGGTGTCACATCACTATTGTATGTTGCAAGAGAATGTCTGTATGTGGTGGACGGGTGGGCTGGCAATGTGGATTTTATTTGTACCTATGCAAAGGAAGGTCACTGTCCACATTTAACCTAGAAATCCCTAAATTTAAAACGAGTGCTTTTCAACAACATTATACTTATCAAGGCATAACATTTTTTAATGCCGTCCCATATAAAATCAAATCCGAAGAAAATTATAAAGCCTTTAAATCACAAATAAAACAACTGCTAGATCAACCAAACACTAATTATAAGTTTTAATTTCATAGTTCGAATTTCTACGCATATTTTTTGATTACATTGTACCGATTAATAAAAATTGATCAAGTCTTCATTATAATATTATGTACTTTATTTCAAAATTAATCATTTAACTCCATCATTAATTAACAAAAAAATAAATTATAAATTAATGTACTCTTATTGATTTCACATATCCTCTTAAAATATTTAATCAGCATTTGAACTGAAATGATTATTGTCGTAAAATAACATTATGTACCTACTCCTGCAATATTATCAGCTAATCCAATTGTTAGAATCAACTATTTGTACTTACCATCTAACACCTACCTATTAAGAGAAATGCAATAATATTATTTTTATTTTTACTACATCTATGTATATTATTACTTTAAAATATCTGTACTACATGTATATCTAATTTCTAAAGTTTATTTATTTCTTAATTAAAAAAAAAGTATATCTTATTTCTTTATCTTTTTCTGTAATGACTCCCCAATTTAAACACGAGAAATGTTTTTCTCTCTTAGATTGGGTATACTCATGAACAAGAAATTATTTGTAATCATTTTTAAGAACCATATATTTTCCTTATGTAAATCTGTTATATGCATGTATATTTCAAATAAAAAAAAAATTGATTTCGAAAACTCTGTGTAAAACCCGGGCATCGCCGGGGATCCCAGCTAGTGGAAGTTTAAAGAAAATATAAACGGCATTTTGATCAGCAGTGCCTTTTTGTTGGTCTCGTTTTTTTATTATTATTTTGAAGTAAGTAGGTACCTACTTATAAACAAACAAAAATCTGGTAAATTGTCCTTGTCCTTAAAACGCACAATTATATTAAAAGCACATCTTATCAGTAATTAAAAAGAGGAACTACTTTTTCAGTCCACAGAGAAGAAAAATAATGCATTTTCGTTAATATTTGACAATTTCTTCGTGTTAACCTTAAGGCCATTTTTTTACGATTTGACAAGAGAAGTGGGATTTAAGATTAGCTTTTTCTTTCTTTCTTAATAAATCCCAAACTAAGAACCTAAGTATTTATTTTGTAAAGCTGGATCTTTAGGTTCTACGTTTCAGTTTAAAAAAAACTAGCTATAATCGGTTTTAATGCTTTTATTAATAACTAGCTGACCCGGCAACGCGTTGCTATGGCTAACTAAACACAACACCATCTACTGAATGGTTATCTACACTTTATAACCACCGCCATCTTTGAGTTTATCGCGAAGAGACAGACAGACAGACTCCGCGGATGACTTTAATTTATAATACATAGAGATGGTGCGAAAGATTATAATAATGTGCATGAAATGCTTGAGGTAACTAACGTATTTTAGTTAATAAGGATTAATACTGTATCCGTCTAAGTCTATGTATCAGGACCCCCATCGATATGCTTGGTGTAACTCTAAGTGACCAGCTCAGGTACGGGGGCTCCATCGAAACCAGAGTTAAGTCAGCCTTTCAGAAACCAGAGTTAAGTTAACCAGAGTTAAGTTAGCCTAGTTAAGTTAGCCTCTCAGAAACTGGGCGTACTGTACAGGGCCCGCAGATACTTTAATAGTACACAACTGCTAACCCTGTACAAATCGCAAGTGCGCCCCACGGTTGAATTTGGCAGCCACCTCTGGTTTGGAGCTCCAAAATACCTAAAAAAAAAAAAACCTTGACTCTGTGCAGAAACGGGCGGTCCGTTTGATAGATTCTCCCATCTTAACAGACGGACTGCAATCTTTAGAGCACAGGCGTCAGGTGGGAATGCTGTCCTTGTTCTATCGGTATTGCAATGGAAGATGCTCCGAGGAACTAGCGTCATTGATCTCCTCGGCACCGGTGCATAGTCGGGAAACACGCCAAACGCACGCGCCCAACATTTGTACACGGTTGACATTAGTCACATGAGAACGGGTCGTTTCTGTGACTCGTTCTTGAGTTCAACGGCTCGGCTGTGGAACGATTTGCCGGCCTCTGTGTTTCCTCCCTCCTACAACATGGATCTCTTCAAGACCCGTGTTCACTCCTTCCTTTCTTCAAAAAGACCCTCCACACAGCATCTTCAAAGATGACATAGGCCCTGAGGGAAGTTATTTTTCTCAGGGCCTCCTGTGTGGAGTTAATGTGAAAAAAAAATGTCTGTCTATAATACTGTATCCGTGTAATGTGCTCTCTATACATTGAATTCTTTTAGAAAATTGCGCAGAAAATTAGATAATAACAGAAAACATCGCACGTTTGACAGTTCGCGTGTTAGAGAATGACATTTTGCAAAACAATGAATGATTGTGCAATCAGGATTTTATTTTTGAAAAGTTGAAAAATTTGTTTAAAGTAGGTACTCCCCTAATATTTTGAATCGAATCAAGAATTTTAGATATTTTAAATAGGTACCTATGTTAGGTATCAAATTTAAAATACATGAAAAATGGAAATTTGAATAAAAATTGTAAAAGGTGGCACGCGGGCTGTTTAAGAACTGAATGTACTGGGATTGAATATATGGAACGCGGGAGGAGGGTTGGCGGGACGAGGGAGTGGTAAAGGCAAGAGGGAAGGCGGGGAAGGTGGAAGGGGAACGCGGTAAGGGGGACCTGGGAGGGGGAGGGGAACTCGGGAGGGGGGGGGGAGGGGGGAATAGAGTAGGGAGAGGGAAGGTGGAGGTGA
This sequence comes from Limnephilus rhombicus, assembly GCA_929108145.2. NCBI lineage: Eukaryota > Metazoa > Arthropoda > Insecta > Trichoptera > Limnephilidae > Limnephilus > Limnephilus rhombicus. Next base: position 16,233,688 of record OV815292.1, on the reverse strand, counting down.
CGGAGTGGGAACGCGAGAGGGGAAGAGGACGCAGGAGAAGAAGGGGAGGCGGAAGGGGAACGGGACGATGGGAAAGGACACTCAGGGAGAAACAATTTCTTTATTAAGTGGCATAGCGACGCATGCCGGGACCAGCTAGTTATTAATAAATCTCAAAATGTATACCGGAAATTCCGGAAATATTTAATGCATTTCCTGAAAATATTAAAAATAAGACATCCTATTCAAAAATCAAAAAAGTAAGAGAGATTTCTTACAATCAAAATGATTGATCAGTTTTGTAAGATAAATTATTGTACAATTAATAACTAAATAAACATATTCAACAAAAAAAAAAACTTTCCAATTACCGCATTGTACGTGACCATTTTTTTAGAAGATAGAATAGGTATAGTAAGCTATCCGTCAAAGATAGACATATGCCACAGTTAACTTTTTTGTAGGTCTATAAAAGAGGAATATCCCGCCGTGGATTGTTTTGTTATATCTCAAAGGGATTTTGCAGTGTTTTCGATGTAAGCTACCAGGCGGCTTGACATTTTCCTACACTTCTAACAATTATTGTTATGTTTCAACCAATTTCCACAAATTCTTGACAAATTATATAACTAAACCTTCCTCACGAAACACCCTATCTACTGGTGAAAACCGTATGAAAATCCGTTCAGTAGTTTTTGAGTTTATCGCGAACAGACAGACAGACAGACGACGCGGAGGACTTTAATTTATAAAATGTAGAGATTTATAATGAAAATAATATAATATTATATTATACATCTCTATCTCTACATAATATGTAGAGATAGAGATGTAGAGATTTGCGCAAATTGGATGAGGTGCGCATTTACAAATTTACTAAATTCCGTCAATACTGGTCACTAGTCGAGTAACTGCTTTTGTGTGCTTCATTTTTTCTTCTTCTTATTGTTGTTATCTTTATCATTTCTTCTTATTGTTGTTATCTTTATCATTTCTTCTTATTGTTGTTATCTTTATCATTTATTCTTATTGTTGTTATCTTTATCATTTCTTCTTATTGTTGTTATCTTAATCATTTCTTCTTATTGTTGTTATCTTTATCATTTATTCTTATTGTTGTTATCTTTATCATTTCTTCTTATTGTTGTTATCTTTATCATTTCTTCTTATTGTTGTTATCTTTATCATTTCTTCTTATTGTTGTTATCTTTATCATTTCTTCTTATTGTTGTTATCTTTATCATTTCTTCTTATTGTTGTTATCTTTATCATTTCTTCTTATTGTTGTTATCTTTATCATTTATTCTTATTGTTGTTATCTTTATCATGTATTCTTATTGTTGTTATCTTTATCATTTCTCGGATTCAAGTATCCTCGGATACTTTGAGATTTTGTCGTCAAGTCTTCAAGTTCTAACATTAAAAAATTATCAACATATGGAGTTTATATCCTTACATGTCATAATTGAACAATATGAGACCCCTGGTGATGATATAGACCCCCGGATTTACAGCATGATATTGCAGGTGTAAATCAAATAAAAGCTATTTTTTACAACGTGAAGTCTTCTGTTTCTCTGTTTAGGTTGAGGAAAAGACCAACCAGACAGTCAAGGACATAGTGAAAGCCAGCGATTTTAATAGTGGTACCGCTCTAGTGCTTGTCAACACTATCTACTTCAAGGTTGGTAAACTCACATGATATATATAGATAATAATAATAAGAAATTTGGACAACTTATATAGCGCTGTTTTTGCGAAAAATCGCCTCAAGAGCGCTGTACAAATTAGCATGGATTTTACTTAAGAATTTACTTAACTATAGAGGAGGCTAGATAACAACTCATCTTGCAGCTATCAAACGCATGGATTATTGGAATTCTAGCCCACCGATAATTTAAATAAAATATATTTTTATATGTACGTATTTCAAATTACTTAACTATGCAGGAGGCTAGATAACCACTCATATTGCAGCTATCAAGCGCATGGATTATTTGAATTCTGGCCCCCCAATAAATAAAATAAAATATATTTCTATATGTACGTATTTCAAGATTATCGGAATATATATAGTTACTCTCTCGCTTCAACATTTGAACCTAGAGATAAGAATTAGCTACCGACCGCTCTTGTTTCATAAACAAATAATAATGCCTGCTGCGGACACAATCATATTGCAGTCTTACTAGAGGTAATGCAATAGCATTGCACTCTTATGTATTTAGTCTTACTGTATCAAAATAAATAAATTAACCAGTAGGCGGGTCGGTTCAGCCCTAGGGCTACTAACTGGAGGTGGCGGATGCTTCCCAGGGGGGCCTAATCGCCCTTCCCAACCAAACAAACTTAAAATTATATTAATGCACAGTTAAGGAGAATACATTTATGTAGCTAAATCACCACACTGATGGCTTCTTTCTATACATTTTATGTAAATGTTAACCAAATATTAACAGATGTATATATCAAGGATATTATCAGGGGAACAAGCACAGATAAATCGATAACTTTACAATATCGGATAGATGGGCGTAACTTCCGACAATTTTTATCGATTTACCGAGCACGGTTCCACTATCGACAACCGAACCGATATTGACAGGGAATAAATAAGAAATCTGTATACGCTGACATCACTGGCGGACTGGATTTCATAACTACTTGGAAAAAATCGTGTGGATAGATTTTTTACTAAGATTACGAAAACGTTAGTAAAATTTTTTAGAAATGTACAGTTTTTTTTTTATTTTTAAATAAATAAATCGATTATTTGGGCCCGTGACGTCACTACGTGAAAATGTCCCGTCTCCGAAAATGTTCCTATTAATTTTGTAAAATTCCACACTGATTTATTTTTTTACTATGGCAACACTTTGATTTCAGGCGAATTTTTGAATTTGACATTTAACGTTCACTAGATTTATCGTTTGTTCTCTGCGAACTTATCTTTTGGTTTGACTTTTTGACAGATCTTATGAAGAGAACCTCGTACAATTTTCGCTGTCTGTACGTGTTTTAGAGGTGTAATGGTAGTGGTGCTGATTTTAACAAAATCAAAATTTATAATATTTTTATTATTATTATAATTTACAAGTACAAGTATATTACATTGGATTTAGTAATAAGGACATTGAACATTATAATGATTTATGATCAATAAGATGGAACAAGTAAAAAAATATTTATGATATATAATATTTTTGGTAAGCCTCGTTATTCTTTCTTGTGGAAAACGTTCTTTTTTTAAAAATGATTTTCGGCTGTGTTATTATCGTTTTTCCGGTTTATAAAACATGGTCTGATTTTTCGGATTGAAATTTTCAAAAAAACAGGTTTCAAAAATACGATTAAAAAAATACAGAATCTCTTAGAATATTTACTTAAACCGGAAAAATTAAAAAAAAAAAAAAATGTGACGCAAGTGGCCTATTACGTAAATTATTAATAAATTAGGAATGTTAAATTGAAATTTTAATCTAAATATGCATTCGCAGTCAGTAACGAGGTTTTTAGACATATTTCAACAATTTTCGTTTCTTAAAGAACAGAACGAAACTTTCGAACGAAGTAACTTTGACAACAGAGACATGATGTAGATACCTACAAAAATAATTACTATACAACTCTGTAAATTTATTATCTGTTCGCGCTGTATTGTGGCTCAAAATTGCGAGTCAGCATACATCTCAATCTGAATACAATAAACTAGTGGTATATGTTCATAATACAAGAGTAAAGCCTCGATGACACACGGCGAGTTACAAGCTACTATCTACTAAGTTTTAAAAGCGGGTAAATCGGCGAGTGAGATTGTCATGATGACACACAAAACTGTCCACTCCCTCAAGCGTAGAAAACTGAGGTCGCTTTTAGCGCCAGTAACAAGAATAACGACGCCTGCGTGAACTATTCTTCAGATTTTTGACAGTCGAAATCAGCTGTTCATCGGAAGCCATGTTGGAAACGTAAATAAACCAATCACGAGCAAGCGGAGCAAGCGTGTAGGTGAGTAAAGTTGACGACCTTTCAACTTTTTTTCGTAGATTGTGAACAATCTGCTAGTTGCTGCTAGTTAGCAAGTGACACGATGATACTGGGCGAGTTTACTAACAGATAGTGAATTTCCCAGATAGTAGCTTGTAAACTAGCCCTGTGTCATCGACGCATAACTGAAAAGATGGACTTGTACCCAAATAAGTACGGTCAAAGAACTCTAGAATACCTTGTTCCAATAATTTACAACATGTTACCCAACTTAATAAAAAGCTATGAATTAACTTTCAGAAGGAAATGTAAGCTTAAAATTATTCCATTATTTTCTTTCTTTCTTTCTTTCTTATTTCTTATAAATTTTATTGACAATATTCAAAGTATTTTTTAAAATTTATTTTTTTATTTACCACATAAAATATAACTTGTGTACATGTTCATGTTCAAATATCTTAATACCACTCTTCCATGGAAGCATTAGCTTGTGTCTGGAAGATTAGTGTACATTTTTTAATGCTATATTATATTATAAGTACTTAAAATACAACGTAAAGGTAAAAAACAATAAGTTGTAAGTTCGGTGTTATGTAATTATGAGTATTTATCTACTATCAAACAATTTTACTATTTGGAAAATGTATCTAGAATTATTGTAATTGGTTGTTAAAAACAAAACAAAATTTGACTTATTTGAAGAATGGAACACTTGAAAACATAGTTATAATACATACATATTATATTTCATATATAATGTGTATATTTTTGTAAATGTCTCAAAAGAGGTATATCCTAGTGAGACAGGCAACAAAAAAACCCAATGCAAAAAATACTTTATATAGATAAAAAAAGTAAATGTTAAAAGAAACCGTTGACAAACTGATAGTAATCAGTTTAACGGGACTTAATTTAAAAAAAAATCGAGTGCAGTTCACACGCGGTAAAGCGAAACTTCACGAAAACAATCTCAACCAATAGGAGCCTTGAAAAGTGATGTCATAATAAAAGCGGCCAATGCGGCCATCGCGACTTTCATCGGTACTGTTGGCGTAGGTAAGTATATCTCATTCTCTCGCACGCTAAATCCTATAGATGTATGTGTTTGTCTCTTTTTAGTGCCATTTCCGTTTCATCCGAATTTTAAATCACAACGGCGCTAAATAAGTTTCACTTCAAAAAAATGTAAATAAATAATAAAGGAATTTATTATTATATACCTCAATCTGGAGTATTTAAACAAATTTGTAATTTTTTGTTTGATGTTGCAGGGCGCCTGGAAGAATAAGTTTAACCTACATGAAACAAAGAAACACATTTTCCACGTCAGCGCCACCGAGGAAATACACGTTGACTTGATGTTTCAGCAAAACTTTACCAAATACGGAGAAAGCGATGAATTAGACGCAAAGGTAATCTAACACACTGTAATAATTAATAATCACGATCTCCGTGGCGAAGTGATAAACAGAAGCTCCTTGTCTCCTAATCCAGAGGTGGGAGATGAAGCCTGATCCCAAAAGAGAGAAAGTTATTTATTCCACAAGCTTTACTTTTACCTGCAACGTCAGAGGGTGCTGACATAGTCTTCTGGTTCCACAAAGCGCTCATTAGTTATCTGAGCTTTCTTCCCACCAAGTGATGTATGGTACGAGGGCTGTCCGTAAAATTAGGTCTCCAAGAAGCTGTGGTCGCGAGGAACGATTTTAAGCGAGATCCGGCAACACTGGCTTATAGCCTGGTTCCCTTACGCCGAATTCACATCAAGCTGCACTCTCTTTGAAACTTAGTCTCGGCGTGGCAGCCATTCGCGATGGAGCTTCCACTCGCCGCACCAGCCACGTGTGAATTAGGCTATATAATTAGTTTCTTTTGTGCAAAGAACCAAACTCCGATACACATTCATTTTCAGCTACTTGAAGTGTACAAACAACAATGTATGAGCGCGAAAAACGTGTGCAAATGGTTTATTTATTTAAAGCGTGCCGTACGGCCAATGGTTTCAGAAAAAAAAACAATTGCCAAAGTCGAAAAAGCAATGACTGCAGATCGACGGGTGACGCTTCGGGAGCTCTATAACATGATTCCTGGTGTCACTAAGACCACTGTTGGCAAAATTTTGACAATATTTGGGAGACCACAATGTTTGTCCAAGGTGGGTCATAAAATACTCACCGAAGATCACAAACAACAACGGGTTGAAGCAGCCCGCGAATTCCTTGAGTGCTACGACATCGATGACGCAGAATTCTTGGACTCAATTGTGACTGGGGACGAGGCCTGAGTACACTACGCGACAGAAACGAAGGAAAAATCTCGCCAGGAGCGTCATTCAGATTCACCGAAGAAAAAGTTAAAAAACGAATTACAGAGCGTAACTCACACCTGGCGGGTGCGGCGAGTGGAAGCTCCATCGCGAACGGCTACCACGCCGAGACTAAACGTCACAGAGGGTAAAGCTTGCTAGGGATTTTGCTAGGAGAAATCAGGCTATACGGCAGTGTTGCCGGATCGCACGTAAAATCGTTCCTAGCGATTGCAACACCTTAGAGACCTTATTTTACGGACAGCCCTCATGGTATAATGGATGTTTTTTTATCCTGCTCATACCTCCCGAGGTAACAATATCCTGTTAGTAGCCCTATAAGCTCCTTCAGTGATCTTTTTTATCAGTATTGAGCAGTTTGCCTAGTTCGTTTTATTAGAATATCACCAAGCTTCAATAACATTTGTAATTAATCATTTCGTCATGTCATTTAATCCGCAGATGTTGATGATGGATTTTGAAGGTAATGAGATGTCAATGGTCTTCATTCTGCCCAACAAGGTCGATGGTCTCGCAGCACTGGAGAAGAAGTTGACTGAAGAGTACGGCAAGCTGAAAGCCATGTTTGATAGCCTTCAAACAAAACTTGTCAATACGTATCTGCCCAAGTTCAAAATCGGGACTACTACTGATCTTAATGCCGCACTGTCCAACGTGAGATTTTCTACATCATTCAAATTCGTTTCCTAAAGACTCGTTATTACCTTGGTGTATCCCTGGGTGACATTTGGCCTCCTCCACCAAAAGTTTTCCTCAGGCTCCTCGCTCGTGTTATGGCAATATCCCGTATCTACAGATACAGCATCTTGGCTATACATCGCTCAATCTGTTCCGTTCGAACAGTCACATCGTGATATTTGTCTATTGTGCTTATTTTCCAAAGAATTGACGAAAGCACAATGCTGTAAACTGACAAAAATAACACTTCTGTTGGGGAAGAATAATTCAACTTAAAATACAGCATTCTGCCAGTACAACCTCATGAACTCGCTGTTTTGCTATTTGCCACGGGCCTTTGCAGTGCAGGAGCAGGATGTTAGAGCGTAACGGCCCCACACATAGGCAGCTATCCATGAAACATACGCGTCGCGTGATGTGTCAATATGCTGCATCTCTACATTGCTAATTTTGAGAGGAATGACTTTACTTTTTTTTAATAATTGACGGAAAAAACAAAAACATACCAAAATTGAGAGTCTGCTTTTACAGAGTAAAATATTTTGCTTACGAGGCTTCTTTCGGATTTAGTTTTATTGTAATGGCTGAATAAGTTCTTTAAAGTACGAATGGAAAACACTTTAAACATTTTTGAAAACCTTTTATGCTAATGATTCTATTTTTTTGTATGCCTCTACTGAAGTATAAAGCTGTACTAATTAAACAATTTAGCAGTACATATTTTAACAAGGTCATATACAGGTATTTTCTGTTTGTTTCTTCTTCACCGCTTTCATTAACTTTGTATTAACATGTATTATTTTTATTTTGGTTTATTTATAATTAATATGTATTATTTTTCTTTTAGTTTATTTACAAGTAATCTAATAATTTTACATTTACTTCTTCTTTCTATATTGAAAAAAAAAACATGTACGTAAAGGTGCATAATTATAAATAATTAATAATAATTAGATAAGTAAATAATTAAATTGTGTGTACATTATATATAATTAAATATTTTTGCCTTAGCTTCAGTAAATAAGATAAAGTTTTTGACGATGATTTGTTGATTTGTGTCCCAAATCGGTCATTTGTAAATTCAATTTACGCCTATCAAAATGTTTCTGTCATTTGACTGTCCTAGAACGGGAGACTTTCCTAGTTGGACAGTATTAGACAATTATTTTTAGTTATAAAGATTAATAATTGATATTTATTTCATTTCTTATAGGTACATAACACTATTTAATTAATTAATTACACATTCTTACATGTGCATATTATATTAAAAATGATTATAGTAATTCAAAAATTAATACTTCCTTTGCTACCAGCTCGGCATGAGCACCATGTTCTCCAGCGACGCGGAACTCGGAGGTATCCTGGCCAACTCTTTCCCATTGAATGTCAACCAAGTCTTCCAGAAAGCCTTCATCGACGTCAATGAGGAGGGAGTTACAGCCGGAGCTGCCACCGGTAAGTATAACAAGTGGACCTTGGCTCTCACATTCACGATGCAAACTAGTTTCACCATTATAAGATCCTCGGGTACAGGATGGTTCGTAATGACCTCGCTCAAAAAGACGTTAATTTATTTAAGGTTACTAATTTGGAACAATGAGTAAAGCCACAGCCGTCCAGATGCAGAATGGCTGTGGTACTGCACAATAGCCAATAGCCAATAGCCACCTTCGTGATTAAGCGGTCAGTATACTTTTCCATATCACGATTAATTAAATAGTATTTTATATAATCACTAATATTGGGAGATGAGGGGGGGGGGGGGGGGTAAGTGTGTTGGTGTCCGTTCGAAGTATACCATTGGCTGGACGAAAGCGGTTAGTAGTGTAGATGCAGTGCAGGTGTTCAAACAGACACATTTTGATCAAAACTACGCGAAGTCTTGAAGTAATTTTTTTCGATAATTGGTATCACAGTATGCGGAGATTTTTTATTTCATTTTTTTTATTAAGGAAAAATACAGATAGAGATGTCATTTGACAAGAATATACAAAACAACAACTAGAGAACCAAACTATTTCTCACGAATTGACTTAAACTGCAGATAAAAATATATACAAATGTTTTTAAAGCACCCTTGAGGTGATTTTATCACGAAAATGGCGCTATAAAAATCATCCAATAATAATATTAATTATTATTTTACTTATAAATAGGGATAAAAGTAAACTAAACATAAGAATATTATTTTACAAATACAGAGATGAGAGAAATGCGCAATATCCTTAAAAAGTTCACAAATTATTTTTGGAAAAATTTAGAGGGTACACAAAAAAAAATATATAGATAAAAAATTATGTTATACAGAACTTAAAAAAAGAAAATCATAAACGAAATATGTCTAAGTTGTTGTACTTTGTAGGAAAACAGCCTTAATTTTTCTACTATATGTAAGTACTGCATGTATAAAAAAATAAGTCTGTGATCGAACGAATCGTACATTCTTCTGATTGGATCCCCGACACCAGCATTTATATGCGTCCGGCTAATGTGAAATAAGTCGTTGAGCCTTTTTACTCGGGGTGGTATTTTGAAGTTTATTGGTTTCAGTAGGTCAGGACAACCAATAACGTTGTTGTAGATTTTATACCGAGTCATGAGGTCAAGGTATGTTCGGCGGTTGGATAGTGTGGAGACGTTATAATTCGAGAGCATATTTATGTACGATACCCTTGTTTAGGTGCGCTCATTCTGTAATTAACCCTTTGAAACCGACAAATAAAAGTTTATTTTATGACAAGTGTACCGAAGCATTTTAAAAGACCATAAACAACGAGCAAGCAAAAATTTCGGATATGGGCTGATACCAACCACAAGAAAATCCACCAGCATCGAACGCACCCCAATAAAGTCACTGTTTGCTGTGGATTTCGGCCTGGCGGAATCATCGGTCCGTACATCTTCTAAAACGAAACTGGCATTGCCATAACCGTTAACGGCAAGCGCTACAGATCGGTTTTAAGCAACTTCATGTGGCCTGATATAATATGTGGTTCAATCAGGACGGCACGACGTGCCACATAGCACATGCCACGATGGGCGTTCTGCGGTTTGAGGGCATGGTAATCTCGCGCGGCGGCGACATGAACTGGCCACTGAGATCCAACGATTTAATGACTTTAGACTTTTTCCTTTTGGGCTATCTTAAATCGCATGTCTATGTGAATAAAACGCAAACAATTCACGCCCTCAAAGTTGACGTAACAACCGCCATTCTGCAAATTCAGCCATATTTTTTGCGACAAAGATATTGAAAATTTGACATCCCGAATACGTGCCAACAAGCAAAGCCGCGGTAAATATTTGAACGTTATATTCCATACAATATTGCACTACGGATTTATAGAATTTAAGTATCTTTCCGGATTTGGAGAGATTACATATGGCGTCATTGCCTGTCACGATTACTTTAACTCGGTGACTAGCTGTCACTGAATCACAGTGGATCCGAGCAACTGGCTATTTTTGGAACCATTTCTTAACGGATTTATAAAATAGTTACCTACACTCAAACTGGGCGAAGCCCAACTCAAAGCCGCCCGCAGGGCCTAGCTGCAAAAACCTGCGGAGTGAGTTTTTAACTGCTAGTATTATTTAATTCGTATAAGTTTGTGATATGGAAAAGAATGTTGACCATATAACAACTACGGCGGCTGTTTTGTACTACCACGGCCGTTCTGCATCTGGATTTATGCTATGGCTAATGGCAATGGCTTTTTTCATTGTTCCTAATTAGTACCTTAAAATAAGTAAATAACTTATTTTTGAGCGAAGTCAACATGAAGAATCCTCTACCCGAGGATCTTATAACGGTGTAACTTCTCTATTTGTATACCCTTATTGATGCTATTTTGGACGTACAAATTTATTATGCGCGTCATACTCGTACATAATACCTACATAAGATCACACATTTTTTATTAATATTGTTCGTTTTTCTATTAGTTAACAACACCGCAACAGTTTACTTTATTTCACATCATTATGTGTTCTAGTTCCATGACAGTTGATCTGCTGATAGAAATGAAAATCTAGTATCTTTCAACAGAAGCAATCTTCCGAACAGGCCCTCCATCGATATGCTTGGTGTAACTCTAAGTGACCAGCTCAGGTATGGGGGCTCCATCGAAGCCAGAGTAAAGTTAGCCTCTCAAAAACTGGGCGTACTGTACAGGGCTCGCAGATACTTTAATAGTACACAACTGCTAACCATGTACAAATCACAAGTGCGCCCCATGGTTGAATTTGGCAGCCACCTCTGGTCTGGAGCTCCAAAATACCTCGACTCTGTGCAGAAACGGGCGGTCCGTTTAATAGATTCTCCCATCTTAATAGACGGATTGCAATCTTTAGAGCACAGGCGTCGGTTGGGAATGCTATCCTTGTTACCGGTATTACAATGGAAGATGCTCCGATCATTGATCCCTTCGGCACCGGTGCATAGTCGGGAAACACGCCAAACGCGTGCCCAACATTTGTACACGGTTGACATTTGTCACATGAGAACGGGTCGTTTCTTCGACTCGTTCTTGTGTTCAACAGCTCGGTTGTGGAATGATTCGCCGGCCTCTGTGTTTCCTCCTTCCTACAACATGGGTCTCTTCAAGACCAATGTTCATTCCTTCGTCTCCTCCAAAGACCCTCCACACAGCATCAAAGATGACATAGGCCCCGAGGGAAATTATTTTCCTCAGGGCCTCCTGTGTGGAGTTAATGTAAAAAAAAAGTTGGCACCCCGGCAAACTTATATACAATATGCAGTCGATTAGTGAACATTATTACAAAAAATATAACTAAGTGACACAGAGGGGATGTGCAGAGAGGATATATTGCCGAATAACAAAGTATAAAACATATTTCTATTCCATTTCTACTGATCCGTACACAATACCAGTATACCTATACCAGCGCATACTTATCCGTACACAATACCAGTATACCTATACCAGCGCATACTTATCCGTACACAATACCAGTATACCTACAGCGCATACTTATCCGTACACAATACCAGTATACCTATACCAGCGCATACTGATCCGTACACAATACCAGTATACCTATACCAGCGCATACTTATCCGTACACAATACCAGTATACCTATACCAGCGCATTCGTACAAAAAATCGACACCATATAAATTCGTTTGATATTTATAAAATATGAAATTATACTTAAGGGCCTTTAACCAGCCAGCGGCCGAAACTTCACATTTCGTCGAACGATGTTCTTACGATCGTACAGGGCGGTTCCAATGAGAAAGATTAATTATTCTCCGTACCAGCTTTTTAAAATTATAACTCAATATAGATTTTATTTCATTTCAAATTTGATTTAATTTATACCTACACCCAAAAATGCAGAAAGGCGTGATAATAAAACTATAAAAATTATGTACTTTTTGTAATTATTTTTTTAAAATAAGTATTTTTCATTTTTCAATAATGTCTAAAGCCTCGATGACACACCGCTAGTTTACAAGCTACTATCTGGGAAATTCACTATCTGTTAGTAAACTCGCCCAGTGTCATCGTGTTACTTGCTAACTAGCAGTGACTAGCAGATTGTTGACAATCTACGAAAAAAAGTTGAAAGGTTGTCAACTTTACTCGCCTACACGCTTGCTCGTGATTGGTTTTATTATGTTTCCAACATGGCTTCCGATAAACAGCTGTTTTCGACTGTCAAACATGTGAAGAATTAGTTCACCCATGCGTCGTTATTCTTGTTACTGGTGCTAGCAGCGGCCTCAGTTTCCTACGCTTCTTTGTGTGTCATCATGACAATCTCACTCGCCGATTTACCCGCTTTTAGATAGTAGCTTGTAACTCGCCGTGTGTCTTCGAGGCTTAAGTAAAATAAATGGGAAAAAAATCTGAAATATATGAATTTGTAAGACCGTAAATAGATAGACAAAATAGAGAAATTATCGTCATAAATAAGTATTCGGATATATTTTTTAATTATTTTATTTGAACTAAAATTAAAATTTTAAAACAGGCGTTTAGTAGATAAAGTATTGATTTACAATAATGAATGATTACATGATATAAAATATGTCTTGTAAAATAAGATTTTTCGTTTGAAAATTTAACAAATCTGCCAACGACATATGGTATAACCTTATTATACTAAAAATAAATATTTTATCTCGAAATTTAAAAAATGCGTTTACTAGATAAAAGAACAATCTTTCGAAATCAATTTATATTTTTTTTTGTGGAAAAGAGTCAATAAGTCTAAAATTTAATTTAAAAATTACATATTTCCGGTTTTCTCTGGTTATACCCTCATAAGGGTATTTTTGATGTCAATTTTATAATTGAAATTGGTAAATAATGCAGTAAAAATTATAATATTATAGTAAATATCATTTCGGGGGAAATTGTCGGCGTATCAACTGTCGGTTCGTAATGTGTTCTAATGTAAAAACAGAAGTATGATAACAATAAATGACTTTCGATATTATTAGGCAATGATAAAACTATAACTTTTATTTTCTTGACTTTTGGTGGACTTTAAGAGGGTATTACCAAAGAAAACCAGAAATGTGCCATTTTCAAATCAGATTTTAGACGTATTGACTTTTTTCCACAAAAAAATATAAATGGATTTCGAAAGATTGTTCTTTTATCTAGCATTCGCATGTTTTAAATTTTGAGAAAAAAAGTTAATTTTTAGTATAATAAGGTTATACCATAGGTCGTTGGCAGATTTGTTAAATTTTCAAAAAAGATTTTGTATTATACCACACCCATTTCAAATCATATAATCATGCAGTAAAATAAATCAATGCATTATCTGGGTATCGCATGTTTTAGAATTTTAATTTTAGTTTAAATAAAATAATTAAAAAAATATATACGTACATGTGTTTCTTGCCGAAAATTGGTCCGTTTGTGTATTTATTTGCGCACTTACAAGCTAATATATTTCAGATTTTTTTAACATTCTTATTTAACTTAGACATTATTGAAAAATTATAAATACTGACAATAAAAAAATAATTGCAAAAAGTACATAATTTTAATAGTTTTATCATCACGTCTTTCAGAATTTTTGGATGTAGGTATAATTTAAAACAAATTTGGAATGAAATAAAATCGATAATGAGTTGTAATTTTAAAAAGCTGGGACAGAGAATAATTAATCTTTCTCATTGTAGCCACCCTGCACGATCGTAAGAACAAGTTTCGACGAAATGTGGATTTTCGGCCGCTGGCTGGTTAAACGCTCTTAAGGATTACAACTTGAAGATCTTCAAGTAGGGAATAATTACAGTCGGGGTAATAGTAAGCGGGGCGGGGGGTGAGCGGGAGGAGGTGAGGATGACTTTTGGATTCTGGTTTGATACACGTTTTTAATTATTCCAGTGGTGGAGACTAGCACAACGGTTATCACCAAAACGGAGTTCAAGGCTGATCATCCCTTCTATTTCGGACTGGTCAATAGTGATGGAAAAATCGTCTTCTCCGGGCATTTCACCGGTGAACAATGAGCTAAGAGGTAACATTGACCTATTTATTGTTAAAACAAACATATTTCATTGTACTTCACGAAATACATAAATTTTTCAAACAACTCGCGCGCCACCTGTTGCACAATTTTTATACAAATATCATAACGACAGAGCTCACCAGTGTATACAGAAACCTTTGCGGACATGCAACATCTCACCAAAGTTTCATCGCAACCAGATTAATAGTATGGGAAATAATTTCATAATGCCAGAGCTCTCTATTATATACAGAAACCATCGCGGGCATGCGCACATCAAATCACCAAAGTTTCATAGCTGCCGGATGAATGGTTTAGGAGCGCATAAAGAACAAACAAAGAAACATTCATTTTTATATATTAACTAGCTGGTCCGGGCATGCGTTGCTATGCCATTTAATAAAGAAATTGTTTCTCCCTGAGTGTCCTTTCCCGTTCTTCCCGTTCCCCTTCCGCCTCCCCTTCTTCTCCTGCGTCCTCTTACCCTCTCGCGTTCCCACTCCGTCACCTCCACCTTCCCTCTCCCCACTCCACTCCACCCCTTCCCCCGTCCCACGAACCCCCCTCCCCCTTCACACGTCCCCTTCCCCTTCCACCTTCCCCGCCTTCCCTCTTTCCTTTCCCGCTCCCTCGTCCCGTCAACCCTCCTCCCGCGTTCCATATATTCAATCCCAGTACATTCAGTTATTAAACAGCCCGTGTGACACCTTTTACAATGTTTATTCAAATTTCCATTTTTCATGTATATTAAATTTGGTACCTATTTAAAATATCTAAAATTCTTGATTCGATTTAAGCTATTAGGGGAGTACCTACTTTAAATAAATTAGAATCCTGATTGAACAATCAATGTCTTGCAAAATGTCATTCTCAAATACGCGAACTGTCAAACATGCTCATGTTTTCTGAAATTATCCAATTTTCTGCACAATTTTCTTAATTTTTCTCTCCGTAAGAACCATCCTCGTACTTCAAGGAATATTCTAAAAAAAGAATTAGCGAAATCGGTTCAGCCGATCTCGAGATTTGCGCTTACCAACACATTTAGCGATTCATTTTTATATTATAGATAAAGAAGATTGTCGATGTTACAGGAATAGCGTTTGATTATTAAAATCACCCACCATTCTCCACTTAGTATTCCGTATTTGCTGTCTCTCTGACTTGAATGACTTCAATATTTGATTTGTCCTGTCCCCATAAATTATCCTCATAATTATAACTACCTCTCTTAAGTTTTTTGGCACAAAACATTCTTTTCACAGTGAATTGCCTATTTCAAAAAAAAGTTTTTACTTTCGTAATATTTATGAATCCATCATCAAGTGTTTATCTTTCGGCGATACAAAGTTTTCATCTTCTGAGGACGGATCGTTTCGCAGAATTTGAACATTTCATTAGCTTAGAAAATTTCTTAGTTTTGATTTGAAAATTAGATTAGCAATTGAGTTTTTTTTATTAGTCTCTTTATGAGCCCTGAAAAAAACATATGATATCTTAAAAAAACTATGGTATAAGATTAAAAATCTGCTACTTACGAAACCCTTTTTGGTTAAGGTTTTATTGCGCAATGTGGAAAATTAAATTCTATAGAATATGATCTTAAAACATTCAAATATTTGTGCTCAAGCTTCGCAAAATAAAATAACACTCTTTTTGGCGATGTTTTTTTCTAGGATAAAACAAACCAGGAGGCCAGTATTAGACGAGAATTTAAACCTTCGCTCAGGACAACATGCGAGAGTGTTTTGTAATGTTCCACAATGATATTTCAGATTCCTTGTTCCCGAACATTCCTCGACTTACTCCGCTACTCCTTCCACAAATTTCTAGAGCTCTATCGAACCTTCTAGAACTTTCCGCAAGACTGTTCTAGAAATTTCAAGAGGGCGAAACTTTCAGTCCTTATATCTTCAAAAGCATAGGTATATTACACACAGTTGCAGGTACAATAAAAGATGCTGCTGTTCTTCGTTAACTTTTTTTGCATTTTGGGAGGCGGATATGGGTACCACCGCCCCGGGAATAATTTATTGGATAACCAACAACTCTGCCATAGGTCATCCCAAATGGTCGACGTGTCTGCCCACCTGCTGTGTGGCGAGGCGAAAGAGACTGGTTAAGGAGGACTTTTGACCTCTCCAGCCAGAATCCCTATATATACCCATCGCCTTGCACCGCAGTTGAAGGCATGGATTCATACGTCCGTCACTCCTGGACACACTGACCCCCAAATTCCTACCCACTTACTCCTTAGAACTTACTTTTTTTCCTTTCCTTAAAAAGACCCACCACACAGCATCCCCTAAGATGACATAGGCCCCGAGGGAAATTATTTTCTTCAGGGCCTCCTGTGTGGAGCTAATATAAAAAAAAATCTTTACGACTTTATTCAAACAAACATCACTTTCAAACAAACCACCAAAGATGAAAAGTTAAAACACATTTGGAAACTTTTGTGTACAAAGCAAAAGAATAATTATATTATTTATATATTTATTAAAAACCGTGACCGTGCGGATTCACCGAATATTTATTTAAAGTTATCGGAGAAAACATTCGATTAACAATCACTGTTTAATCTAGGTATATTCCAATAAATATGTTTCACCAGCTATTTGTACCTTTTTCACAATGTTCTTGATGACTCATAAAGCAGTTTTCCTAAACGCCTTTTTCTTTTTCAGGATAAACATTTTCCGCCATTAGGGTTTATATTCCCACACCAGATCTGAATTCCAGACGACTCGGAACTGAACACACATTCATCTGCGCGATCAGAAATGAACAGTCTGACATCCATTACAATTTCTCCTATATTCCTGCAATTTAACTGAAATGTAATTACATTTAATAAACTGTATATTAAAAAACAGCACATAATTACATACCTTGTTTTATTATTATCGATCATAAAAAACTACGCTGGAATGAATGATGAATGAATATAACGTTCACAATTACAAAGGTGATACAAGAATTCAAAATGTGCTCTTTCATGAATGGCGTCATTTCCATTATTTAATTATTTTAGAAAAAAAACTTAAAATTTTATGTAATTAATGGTTTGCGCCCGTATATAAGGATATATAAGGAGCGATCACGCGAAATAAATGAATTCACCTCGATTGCTTGAGATTTCCCTGAAGGTCATTTTTAAAATTTTTCATATTATTTAAGTTTTTTCATTAAAAAAATCTTACCTTTGAATTTTAACATGGAGACAAAAACTTATTATAGTGCTATATAGCCAATGAATTAACCTGTATTTTACCGTTTATCGCATATTTGTAGGATTTATAAAAATATATATAAAAAACCGTAAAGTTGTGTAATGTGTTTTTTACAAACTTTTTTTTGAGACTGCCGTGAGGGATACTTATTCGGGTCAACATAGAATATTTAAGATTTCTGTATGTTGTCTGTGGTATACTTGATAATGAAAGGTGCTTGCTTATCTATGGAAAAAGGACTTCATTTTATCGGCAAACAGCTGATCAAAAATTCAGCGGGAAAAAAATTATATAAGAATTTAGTTTTAACATCGTTCTAAAATAGTCTACGAAGTTCGGATTTGCGACATCTATGGTCATAATAGATAAATCATTTCAATAGCTTCGTTTTAAAATAAATGGCTGCCAAGGAAATGTTTTAAATAATTGAAACAACTGGTTTACGAATGGTAGGAAAATGTGGTCCATTTTTGGACCACTATCAATCGCACAAAAATAAAAGTGGTCCATTTTTCGACCAAAATCGCTCTAAAACATGAATAAATAGTTATGTCCACAAACAAACTAAATTCTTTCAACAAATTATTGCAGTGGTTTACATAGATAATTAGTTTCAGTAATACAAAATAAAAGATAATAATCAATAACTGTTTGTAAATAGGTTGGTAGTAGTGTTTTGTGAACACATCTCTAGCAGAAACTGTGAACCAATCCAATATCGTATTTGTATGCCTTTCTTGAAATAATTGTTTGTTTATGCGTATATTTTTTATTCATGAATATGTACGTACACAATCAATTAATCTTAATATTTTAAAGCATAACTTGCAAAAAGTATTTTTCCAAAAATAATTCAACTACCGCCATTCATGAGAGAGCAGACTATGAATTATGTTATGTAACACCTTAACATTAATATTCAGAAAACACTATTTCTTCAATAATTTACATAATAAGGAATTGAGGTCGTCACCAGGAAGTGGTCGGATGATCCTAAAGGAGGTGTGATCTCAATGAAGTGGGGGGGGGGGGACCAGCGCTGGCCGTTTCGACTCCTAGGGAGAAAGGGAGAAGCGAGGAGAAGGCGAGGGAAAATGGGGAGAAAATGTAGGGAAAGGGAGAAAGGGATTGAAGGCTAGGGAGGGAAGGGAGGTAGATGCTGGTAGATGGGACACCTGCGCCTTGATAAAGGCGTTAGAGCAATTGTATCAGTCTTCAGGGTGAGTGGTTCCGCCACGGCCAAGAAGAAGTAGTCCAAGTTGCAGTTCGATCGGGGAGGCAGGGCAGGCGAAGATGTTGACGATATGATGGATGCTGGAACTCTACAGTCCACAGCTTTCAGGGCTCTATTTAAAGGGGAAGCAGTGGGTCTAGCCTTTTGTCTTCCCTTAATTCCAGGAACTGAGATCCTGGAATCGGACCGGGCAAAGTGTATGAATGCGATGGTGGTCACCGTGCGTCTTATAGCCTGTCAGGGAGATGTGACGACATGATAAGTATCCTTCTTTAGTCAACGTTTCGGACAGCGTTGCAGTGTCCATCATCAGGGAAGAGCCGGTAGATGTGTCGTGTTGCGCTAAGAAGGAAGTAGCGCAACATGGCATAACGCCCCAAAAACAAATAACGAAAATACTTTTAAAATCTAAAAACGTAACATATTGTAGGCTTTTTATTGAGAATATTAATAAGAAAAGAACGGTACCAAATTAAAGTTATTGGGTTGATATGCCGTGTTGCGCTACCTCATTCTTTAGCCAAAGTTTCAGACATCTGCCGGATCTGCCCAGATGATGGATACTGCAACGCTGTCCGAAACGTTGGCTAAAGAAGGAGGTAGCGTAACACGGCATAACACCTTAAAAAACGACGAATCAAAGTTTGATCACCAGATTTATAACATTAAAAAGGAAGATGGATTAAATAGACAGACAAAATATGCCGGCGAGGATAATCCTGACATGGGAAGATCAATGGATTCATGGAAATATTCTACAACTATTCAAGTAAGGTGTAATCCTACCTACGCTCAGAAATAAACCATATTTGCTACCAATGGAGTCGATTTGCAAGGATGATCACATTTGAGGCCATCGTTCATACCGAGCTGCATAACCTTTCCCTAGCTCCACACTGCTCGCGAAGTTCCTCGACGAAATATTCGGGAAAGTTGACCGAAGTTCGAAGTATGTCACTACACACTCGTTCAACTTCGCGAGAAACTCATTCGCGCGGTGGTGCCGTCACGACTCGCACGTCATGGACGTTCAAGTCTGCTGCCGTTGCAATGTGCACGCTCGCGTATTATAATTTACCTACACTGCATACCACGTCAGCTCGAAGACATTTCATATACCTAGCTCCTAAAATATATGCTAAAAATATAAATATAATTAATTATTATTATAATTAATTATATTTATTATAAAATTTTGCAATTAAATTTAATTTTTTATTTTTTTGTTTTAACTTTATGAGTAAAACCTCAAATTGTAATATTTAAATAAATGAAGACAATATAAGCGAAAATCAATCGAAAATTCGGAAACAGAAAAATCAGAAAAACATATTGTCCCAGAGGTGTCAATATGTTTTTCTGATTTTTCTGTTTCCGAATTTTCGATTAAGTTTCGCTTATATTGTCTTCATTTATTTTCAATTTAATTTGTACAACTTATAATTTAATTTATCAACCATTACAAATGTATAATTTCCAATCTGTAAACTTCACCCGCATAACACAGGGACATCCCTAGCATGGCGGATGAAATAACACAAAAAAATAAACAATGTACAATATTCTTATCAAAAATTAATAAATAAATAAATAACTATGTGCATATTTATAAAAAAAGGAGGAAAAGAAGATGGTGGATGATTGCAGTTGCAATGCACCGGAACAGAATTAGGTTAGTTTAGTCAATTAAACTATGAAAAGAGAACTACCGGGAATAAATAAATAAATTGGTTTTGTGTGTGGATTGTGTTTTTTTAATTTATTGTATTTTTTACAGCTAAAAAATAATTACTAGCACGGACGTGCGCTCGCGACGACGTATTGAAGCGAACTGAAGTCCGAGTAGTGTAGAGAGGCACTTCGTTTAG
This sequence comes from Limnephilus rhombicus, assembly GCA_929108145.2. Lineage (NCBI taxonomy): Eukaryota > Metazoa > Arthropoda > Insecta > Trichoptera > Limnephilidae > Limnephilus > Limnephilus rhombicus. The sequence continues at coordinate 16,212,882 of OV815292.1, read as the reverse complement.
GCACTTTGTGCAACTTCGAGTCCTTTGACTCGGGCGCAAAAACCGACAAAAAATGGAGGTCGCCCGAGGCGAGCCAAGGTTGGACCAAGTAAGACGAAGTGCCTCTCCGCACTATCGTATTCGGCTAACCTCGTCCAACTTCGCGAGTAGTGTGGAGCTAGAGTTCTAACTCAACTGTCTACAGTTGTCAAAGCACCCGGAAGGCGCCGCAATTTGGTATAAAATGAAGATTCAAAATGCCCTAGTCATGATTCTAACGTCTCGCCCAAAGCTAGCTTAGGATATATTGATTTAATCTGTTCTTTGTGCGACTCTTTTCCAATTACAATTATCTATTTGTACTGATCAATTTAAACATCTTTTTATTGCAAAACCTAATGGTTCCAACATAATGGTTTCCTGTTTCCTTATTAAAAAAAAACAGGTGGCGTCCAATTAATTAACATTAATTTACATCCCATGTTAACGTCGGCGTTAACAATGGCGCACCAACGTGTTCTGGAACGAATTGGCATTTATAGATTGGGTTTCTTTAACTGACTTCTGCATGTTGATATTGGCGATCTATAGCTTTCCATCAATCCATCAAATATCTATTTATATGTAATTTTGTTTGCGATAATTGCGGTAGATTGAAAATTTGCGAATAACATTCCTCATGTGTTATGTGGCGATCGTATTCGAAGGAATCGAAGGTAGAAAGAATGCGGATATTAATTTTTTGCTTTTATGTTGTTAACAATGTTCTGCGAAATCTTGGCTATTTTGACTTTTAAAACGTATTATTAAGTTGGCACTTTGGAACTCGCAAATAATATGTTCGTAATATTTTTTCAACACAGTTTCTGTTCGATTTAAAGTGGCAACAATAGGAAGTGACAGTGCGGTTTTATATGGCGTTTTATTTTGACAGATGTCAAATAACTTGGTTTATATGCGTAATTTGTTGAAAATATAAAAAAATTGGTAAATTTACGACTAGACGCCGCATGCCACTACACTTTTAATAGGCATATATTTAAAAAAAATAAACTACCCCTAAACTTAATTACCACAGGAACCATCTGTTTCAGTCGAGAACGGCGGAAAAACGTGCATTTAAATTTATATTCGTAAAAACTTTTATTCACGTAATTTTCCGTTTTGACGCCGACGCCATATTGGTCCATAGAAACCACATAGCGACGTATATCAGTAGTGCCAACCATACAAAACAAATTCATAGTAAAATAATTTGCACACATTAAAGAAAGTGCCCCCTTTATACCGCCTGCTCGCGTCAAGGCAAGAAAAACTCCCAGTTTTCAAGTAGTTTAGCGGCTACGCTAGGTTTGTGTAACATGGTTTGTGATACAAAAGAAATTGCCCCTTTATAACGCCTACTCGCGTCAAGGCAAGAAAAACATCCCAGTTTTCAAGTAGTTTAGCGGCTACGCTAGGTTTGTGATTCTGGCGTACAATCTCACAAGAATAAAACTAATTTTAATTTTATGTAATCGAAATTTAGAATGAAATATTTTCCACTTCCCCCAATGCACATAGTTGCCTTTTAATGTAATTAAGGTGAATCAAAAGGTTTTTTTTTAAAAAGTGCATATTAACCGTTGCCAGCGATCTCCAAAAATTACCATGATTTTTGCCGTATAGCAATCTTTTTTTAATATTATGAAAATTTGTCCTGACTGAAACCGATGTTACCGACCGGTAGCTAAGTTTAAAAATAGTGTACTTTCCAAAATCTGTGCCTATTAAAAGTGCGGCGGCTTATCCATACATTATTTTGAAAATTTGTACGGTAACTTTAGTTAGTACCTTCCTAGAATATGTGTGATTTTTGCCATATAGCAATCTTTTTTAATATTTATCGATTGGTACCCTGGAAATAGTGGAAGTTGTTCAGAATGCAAAATAAAGTATTACGAAACGTCAGCCGTAACGAGAAATTACGTACAAATTTTTTTGTTTATGAAATGTAAATTTAAATGCATATTTTTCCACCGGTCCTGACTGAAACTGATGTTTTTTGCGGTAACTAAGTTTACAAATAGTGTACTTTCCAAAATCTGTGCCTATTAAAAGTGCGGCGGCTTATCGTAAATTTAATAAAAAATGGAGTTTAAGACTATTACAAAGTTAATACGTACACGAAAAGGGAATTATCTAAAAAATGGAGTTTAAGACTATTACAAAGTTAATACGTACACGAAAAGGGAATTATCTAAAAAATGGAGTTTAAGACTATTACAAAGTTAATACGTACACGAAAAGGGAATTATCTAAAAAATGGAGTTTAAGACTATTACAAAGTTAATACGTACACGAAAAGGGAATTATCTAAAAAATGGAGTTTAAGACTATTACAAAGTTAATACGTACACGAAAAGGGAATTATCTAAAAAATGGAGTTTAAGACTATTACAAAGTTAATACGTACACGAAAAGGGAATTATCTAAAAAATGAACGGAGCGAAGCATTGTACCTTTACAGACTTTATCAGGAATGCGTCAACAGGCAATTATATTTAACAAATCGGTGCGGGAAAAACAGACTTTATCAGGAATGCGTCAACAGGCAATTATATTTAACAAATCGGTGCGGGAAAAACAGACTTTATCAGGAATGCGTCAACAGGCAATTATATTTAACAAATCGGTGCGGGAAAAACAGACTTTATCAGGAATGCGTCAACAGGCAATTATATTTAACAAATCGGTGCGGGAAAAACAGACTTTATCAGGAATGCGTCAACAGGCAATTATATTTAACAAATCGGTGCGGGAAAAACAGACTTTATCAGGAATGCGTCAACAGGCAATTATATTTAACAAATCGGTGCGGGAAAAACAGACTTTATCAGGAATGCGTCAACAGGCAATTATATTTAACAAATCGGTGCGGGAAAAACAGACTTTATCAGGAATGCGTCAACAGGCAATTATATTTAACAAATCGGTGCGGGAAAAACAGACTTTATCAGGAATGCGTCAACAGGCAATTATATTTAACAAATCGGTGCGGGAAAAACAGACTTTATCAGGAATGCGTCAACAGGCAATTATATTTAACAAATCGGTGCGGGAAAAACGCGATCCTAAGGAATCTTATGATCAGTCTTCTGATGACTGATGACCCTGCTTTGTCTGATAAATAAAGTGATCCGGGTACTTCTTCGACTAAAGTATTTCATGTAAAATGTAACGCTTCACGTGAATTATCAAAATGTAAAGGCCTGATTAATTGGGACCTGAAATTTAACGGGAAGAGAGATGTTAAAGTATTTATTGACAGAGTCGAAGAACTATGTAGAATACGATTGATATCAAATGAAGATCTGACACGGTGTTTTCCGGATATTTTAGACGGTACAGCTTTGCTGTGGTATCACACAATTTACACTGATACTCTTTCGTGGCCGGAATTGAAGCGTGCGTTAATTAGCAGATATGAACCTCGCGATGCACAGTTACAAACACGTACATTTATTTATTCTATGAAGCAAAAAAATAATCAATTGGTCTCCGACTTCTTTTTAGATCTCAAAATAGCAAATTTGAAGTTATATAATCCTATCCCGCCGGATGAATTGTTAGAGATTGCAAAGGAAGCTATTTTAACGGAATATGCTAAACTTTTAGCGACAGTTCATGTGGATAATATTGATGAAGTGGAACGTTTTTGTACTGACTTTGAGAGACTGTCAGTCAATGATGAAAATAAAATATATAAATCGTTCAAATCACGGAATTTCGATGATTCAAGTTTAAAATGTAAATCGACATTTGTTCCGAATAGTAATAATTGTAACAAACCTGGTCATTATTATAAATTTTGTCCAAAAAGGGTTGTGCGTAGTAATGAGAAAAACTTATGTAATAAGAATTTTAATTCAAATAATAATAATACTCAAAACACTACAACCACAGTATCTTGTTCTGATTGTAACAGACCGGTACACAGTTCTGAGAGATGCTGGAAACGTAAATTTTAAAGGAAGAATGAAAGAAATTCTTCTGCTTCATCGAATGAAGTTAATAAAAATAATTTCAATAATAAAAGTAGATTTTTTACCAAAACGAATGAGTCAAAAAACTAAGAAGCAGTCGATCTGCGCAGCGTCATCCGTCTGATCAGCGGAATGATGTCTGCTCTGGTTGGCTGCCCTTGGTGAATTCTCCTGAAGTTGTTCCTGACTTGCCTCGACAGTCGGAACGACCAAAGGATAATCGGCCTTATGCCAATTTTACTGTATTAAATAAGGAGTTTTGTGGTTCGTTGGATTCGGGTGCTTCTTTAAGTTGTGTAGGTGATATTATATATAAAAACTTTGTAAAGTTCGGTATTAAATTTAAAGAATCTGAAACATTTGTTACGACGGCTGACGGTAAGCGTCAGACGGTCTTGGGTACCATGTTGCTTCCCGTTGTGTATCAGGGAACATCAAAATTAGTTTTATTTTATATAATTCCAGCGTTTACGCAAAAGTTTATACTGGGAATTAATTTCTGGAAACAATTCAAAATTGCTCCAGAATTGTTTACACCAGTTAATTCCGATACTTTGTCTAATACAGTCGTTAATAATGAAAAAGGTGAAGTACGTTCTATAACGCCTGCTTCTAAATTATCGTCAAAAAAAATTTCTAAATTAAATCATATTATTGATAAATTTCGTAGTGTTTGGTTGAAGAAAAAGGTTTAGGCCTGACGCATCTGATCTAACATAAGATTGAGACTACTTGTAATCCAATTAAACAAAGATATTATCCCCTTTCACCGGCACGGCAAAGACAGCTTGAAGCTGAGTTAATAAATATAAAATAATAATAAATAAATTTGAACAACTTATATAGCGCTGTTTTTGCAGAAAATCGCCTCAAGAGCGCTGTACCAATTAGCATGTATTTTACATTAGAATTTACTTAACTTAGGAGGCTACATAACAACTCGTCTTGCAGCTATCAAGCGCATGGATTATTGGAATTCCAGCCCCCGATAAATTAAATAAAATATCTATATGTACGCATTTCAATTTACTTAACTATGTAGGGGGCTAGATGACCACTCGTCTTGCAGCTATCAAGCGCATGGATTGTTGGAATTCTAGCCCCCCAATAAATTAAATAAAATAGATTTTTTATATGTACAGTAATGGGCCTTTTCAAGTTTGAAAGCATATCATAAGACTTACGGCGTCCTTGTCACATAACATTTTTCATAAACATGTAATGTTATCCTCGTCTTTCACTCATAAGTTCAATATTTTACCACCATGCGGCGCTAGTATATTTAATGGCGTTTTCTCGAAGTGCCTGCTAAGTTTGCTGTCATTTCTTATCATTTTGTTAAGGTAAGTTGTTTTTGTTATTTAGATATAATAGTCAGAGAACGTGTGTTTTTGTGATTCCTTTTGATTTTATAAGTAAATGCTTTATTGTTGGAGTCATTGCTGTCATTTTTAGGTTAAAATTAGCGGTTTTAAATGGGTGGCTAATAACTGTCACTCCAAAACATACAAGCTTTAGTTATTGCCCCCCCCGGCCAATTATTATGATTTTTGAGAAAAAATGTATTTGGTTCATTTTCACAATGGACAAAAAATGCAAAAAACGGCTTCGCTGTGTAAATTTGAAGTGAATCAGTCAACAAATAACAGTAATTGGCCCCCCGGCCAATTACTGAGTTAAAGACATGCCAATTACTGTATCATTTTTTTTTTCTCAATTTTAGTTGTTCGCGCATCATGCCAAAAATACCAAAGTATACAGTGGAGCAACTAGATAAGGCCACTGAAGAAATAAGGAGTGGAGTAGCACTGCCGGCTGCTTCGAAAAAGCATGGAATACCTAGAGCTTCTTTATAATTTAGATTAAAAACTCCCACTACAAAATCACAATTTGGACCAACACCGATACTTTCTCCAACGGAATAGCAAGACCTCGAATATTGGCTATGCGATCTATCTAGAAAAGGTTTTCCCCGAAAAAAGGATGACGTATTAAACAGTGTTCAATCTTTTCTCAAAGACAACCCGCGTCCAAATCCCTTCGTCAATAATAGACCAGGTAAAGGTTGGATGAAAGCCTTTTTAAGGCGTCATCCAAACATAGTGGATAGAGCAAGTGAGTCAGTTTCTGGAGCTAGTTCTTGCGTATCTGAAAAAGATATAAGAAAATGGTTCTTACAAATCGATGACTATATTTCAGAAAACGGACTTAATCTTGTTTTAAAGGATGCCTCGCGAATTTTTAAATCAGATGAGTCAGATTTTAGACATGTCCATCCAGTGGTCGGGTATTTGCAAACAAGGGAGACAAAAACATTTATGCAATCAATAAGGGAAATGCAAAAGAAAGCCTAACTGTATTGTTTACATTTTCTGCTGACGGAAAAACAAACCTCCCTATGATAATCTACCCATACAAACGGAAACCTGAAAGAATTGGTATCACAGTTCCTAGAGAATGGGGCGTCGGTCGCTGTGATTCAGGCTGGATGACTACAGAAGTATTTTACGATTACATAAAAAATGTTTTCCACCCTTACTTAGTACTCAACAAAATTAAACTGCCAGTCATATTATTTGTTGATGGTCACAAATCTCATCTATAAAATGAATTAAGAGTTCTGTGCAATCAATTACAGATAGAAATTATTGCACTATATCCTAATGCAACGCGGATTCTTCAACCAGGTGACGTCTCTGTTTTTGAACCTGTAAAGCAAATGTGGAGGAAAGCAGTTCGACAGTGGAAGAAAATCCCAACGAAATTGTTTCCAAATCTAATTTTACCACCATCTTAAAAACTGTTGTTGATAATATAAAACCAGAATATTTGATTAATGGTTTCAGGACATGCGGATTGCATCCTTTCAATCCAGACGATCACATCATAGATTACACTAAATGTTTTGCCAATGGGTCTCCGCAAATACATGACAATGGTGCAAATATGCAATTAAAAACTATGGAGTACAACATGTTTTGCAAAATTGTTGGATCAGATAATTTGCATAAATTTCAAACTTTTAAGGAAGTTGTAGGCCCGGATAATAAAACAAAAGAATTTCATATATTGTTTAAAATGTGGAATTTTTTTAACAATAATGATCTTAATGAAACTGGTACAGAAAACGAAAATAATAATATGGATTCCATTATGCTTTATACCCAAGAATCTGGATCAAATCCTAATAAAGGGCAAGACAGTGAAGAGCATCGAAATGTAGATCAAATTTCTAATGGTCCTGGTGATATAAAAGAATTAAAAGAATACCTATTCCGCCTGAAGGAACCCGCAAGAGGGATACTGAAAAGAGTCCATATGCTATTTCGTCAAGGCAGTACCAAGAATGTTTGGAAAATAAAGCAAGACAAAAAAGCTTAAAGATGACAAAATAAAGAGCAAAAGGGAAAAGAGGCAAGAACTACAAGACTCCAAGAAAAGAAAAATACTGGAAGTGAAAGGAAAGAAAAACAGTAAGAAAATTAAAAATAATCCAATTACTCTATCTACAACAACCAATAATGAGCAGTCTGATCCACTATCGGCTCAAACTTCAAAGTCTCATCCTGCAAATGACGGTGATTTCATTATTGATGGAAAAGAATGTCGTATGTGTAAGATACATATTAAAACAGACTCGTACCTAAAGTGCGAAGAATGCAAAGAACACTTCCATGAGACGTGTGTACCCAAAAACACATTCACTATGTACCTGATAAAGAAGACGGCGAAATGTTCTTATGTCATATGTGTTTCATGTTAGCTGGTGATCAGTCCGACACAATGTCAGAAGACACAGTGTGCTCCGACATGATGGGCACAGAAGATATTCTACAATTACTAAACTAAATCTAGCAGCACTTACGTTATCATTTGCCTTTTTCCCTCTTTTGTTCTTGTAGTACGGTATTGTACTATTTAATTTTGTATTATTATTATTAAACGTACTTTTTATTGCAGTAAATAACGTGTTTTTTATATTAGATAAAAAAACTAAAGAACTACACAAAATAGAGTAGGTTTTTTTTATTTATTTATTTATTTTTTTTTTTTTTTATTTAATATAGATATATAGTACAGTGGTTTTATATAAATTACATATCGGTACAAAAATTATTTAAAAATTGCAATCTCACCAAAGAAGAAACTAGTTCTTGTGCTTGATGAGCGAGTTACACTAATTATAACAGAAATAGAATAACATTATGCAATAGGTAAGTATGTAATGGGAACAATTGAAACTTTTGGATTATCTATAAGTGTAGGTGTACATACATGGGATGCGGTTACATACTAAAATATTATGCACTTAAGTGAAATTCGAAAAATCTAAATAAAATAGAGATGAATATAGATTGATAATACATAGAAAGAAAGAGAAAAACAGGTAATTATTAAGTTAATTATTCCCGATGAAGTGTAGCTTCAGTTTGAGTTTCAGTTTATTGATGTCTTTGGTTTTTTTTATTTCGATCGGAAGGTTGTTGAAAAACTTTATTTCTAAATAGATATAATTGTTTTGCATTAGTTTGATTTTAAATTTTGGTATTTTGAAGTTGTCTTCATATCTTTTTGATTGATGGGTTTCATATTTTTTGATGATATTATCTTTGTAAATTTGGATAATTGCATTTTTCTTGAAGATATTCTCTACTCGAGGCACCGTGAAATCGGCGAAAAGCGTTTCTGTTGGATAAGTGGAGGGTTTCTTTAGGATTACTTTAATGATTATCTTCTGGATCACTTTGATCGGAGTTAGAATATTGTTGTATGACCCCCCCCATCCAATAATTCCATATTGAATTGATGACTGAATTAGTACATAGTATACTCTTTTTAGATTGTTGAGTTTTAAAATATTTCTTAGTCTTATGAATATATACATACATTTTCTGATACGCATAACCAATTCGCAGATATGGCTCTTCCACTTCATATGTTGTTCTATTATCACTCCGAGATATTTGATTTCTGATACTGATTTCAATGTTGAACAGCCTTGGATACATGTTATTTTATTACATTTGTTATTATGGATAATTATTTTAGTGTTGGGGATTGTTTTTAGTTTGTTGATTGAGAAGTGTATGTAGTATGTTTTGTTAGTATTCAATGAGAGAAGATTTGTGTCAAACCAATGTTTTAATGTGTTCATGCTATTATTTGCTTGTTCGTTTGCTCTATTCCAGTCGATCCCATTCACTATGATAGCTGTGTCGTCGGCATATGATATTATGTCTGCGTTAAGTGGTAGTTTAAAAATATCGTTTACATAAATTATAAATAATAGGGGGCCAAGGACTGTGCCTTGAGGTATCCCGAAATTACTTGTTAGTGGTAGACTTAGGGAGTTGTTTATCTTGACTACTTGTTGTCGTTCAAATAAATAGCTTTTTATCCATTTAAGAGCTTTATCGTTTATCCCAACATAGTTTAATTTTTTAATAAGTTTATCATGAGAAATACTATCGAAAGCTTTTTTAAGATCTATGAAGATTCCGAGGCATTTCAAAGATTTGTCTAGTGTGTTCTGAATAATGTTCGATAATTTGGCAATCGCATCTTGAGTACTTCTATTTTTCATAAATCCATATTGGTTGTCGTGAATTATATTATTTTTGTTAATAAATGCAGTCAATCTTTTTTTGATTTTTTGAAGATTTTGGCAATGTTTGAAATCAGCGATATTGGGCGATAATTAGTCACTTCTTCTGGGTTGCCAGATTTATGGATTGGAGTGATGATGGTTTGTTTATATATCGTTGGAAATATTCCGCTTTGAAGACTAATGTTGATTAAATGTGTTAATGGTTTTGAAATATGTTTTTTGATAGTTTTCAGTGTTTCGACGTCGAAACCTGGTGCTGATCTTCCCTTCATGCTTGTAATGATTTGTTCAATTTCCTGGGCTGAAGTAAGGGAAAAATTGTCAATTTTGTTTAAAATATTGACGTTAATGCTCTGTTCGTCATCAGACGGTATTTTTTGTATTTGATTTGCAAGGTTTTTGCCTACATTTGCAAAAAAGTTGTTAAATATGTTAGCGGCAGCTGATGGATTTTCTTCGCATCGTATTTTAATATTGTTATGTGTAATACTGTGTATTTCATTTTTTTATGTTTTTTCTTATCTATGATTTCATTTATAACATGCCAGACTTTTTTTGCATCGTTCTCCGTTGCTTCTAGTTTTCGCCGAAAATAGTTTTCTTTTGTATTAAATACGTAAGTTTGTTTTTGTATGCTTTTAGGTATTTTTTTAAGGTTTCGTTTGTAGGTTGTCGGATTAATTGTTTGTATATTGCTTCTTTGTGTCTGATTGATACAATTAATCCAAAAGTTATCCATGGTTTAACTGGTTTGAATTTTGATGATTGTTTTCTGGAATCAATAGAATGTGCAGTACTTACGTGTATTGATAATTTTTTTTCAAATAGTTCGAAGCATTCATTCGTATCATTACAATTAAAAATATCGTGCCATTTCTCTTTATCTAGATTATGTACTAGGGCATTTATGTTGAGCGTTTTGCGTCGGAAGTTTTCATTCTCCGGAGTTTGTGTTGGTAAAGGTGAATATTTATTTTCGTAATTGTACGTAAAAATGCACCCGAAATGATCTGTGATTGTCGTTTGTATAACTGCAGATAGTATTTTTTTTATGTCTTGAATATTTGTGAAAACATGATCTATGCACGAAGGTCGTTGACCTGGAATAATTCTTGTAAATGAATTAATACACGATATATAATTTAATTCTGCCATCATATTAAGATAATTATCTTTATCATAAGACGAATAATCATTTGCAATATTGAGGTTAACGTCTCCGACAACAATGGTTTTCTTATTTCTGTTCGAAAGAAGTATGCGTTTTAGTTCATCTACAAATATTGGTAATATTGAGGCGTGAGTTCTATATATAGCGAATATGCTAAATGTATACTTTTGGTAACTGATTTCCATATTTAGGACGTTTACATTGTGGATGTGGATTTCTCTGTTAAAAGTCACAACATATTTATTTGAAATAAATATTGCGATTCCGCTGTTCTTGTTAATTCGGGTATTTGTTGCATAGTATGTATAACCCGGAATATAATAAATAATAATAGTTTATATCGCTCGATGAGTGCGTCTCTGTTAATATTATACAGTCCAGTCTGTTAAGTGATTTTATTGTTACCAGGAGTTCGTCTAAATGACGTTCGATGCTTCTTACATTCATATGAAATATGATTAAGCTAACTTCGGGATTCATCGGTAAAATGTTGTTTGTTTCGTTCACTGATGTATATATATTCTTTCGTCTATTGATATGGTTTTATCTATAGCATTTATCACGAAATCATCCATATTGAAGAAATAATAATAGTGAATGGATTAGTGGCCGTGAATACATTTGACTTCAAAGAAGGGATAAGATTTTCTGGAGGACGGACTTGTTGAGAGCCTTTGTGTTTTTTTTATCACTAATAAGAGTTGTGCAATTTCATTCATAATCAATTCTCTCTTTGGCAATTTGAAGCATTTTATGTCTGTATGTGCAATTGATGCTATCAGCACGGTGGTCGTCCAGGATGTTCGCCTTGAATTTTTTATTGTTGCTGGAACAGGTGTAGCAGATTGGTTTGTTGTTTCTCTCTGTGCATTTTCCTAGGGAATGGTCTTGTGCACAATGGGGGCAGGTAGGTGGCTGTGTTCTGTTCAGGCATCGTAGGGCAGTGTGTCCATATTTCAAGCAGTGGTAACACTGCGTCAGAGGGTTAAGGTCGTCAATCGGTACTCTTTGGTATTTTATATTTATTTTTCCAAAGTTAAGAAGGATTTTTATAATGGCTCCTGACGTTTGTATTAAGTAGTTTGATACGTCTTGATGGGACGTCTTTTGTTGATCGAATTTTTTGAGTTTGATTTCTTTTATGAGTTTAAAATCATCTTTGCAGTAATTTTGTAAACCCTCATTTTGCTGGGTTATGCCTAAAACAATTTCATCCTCTGTTAAATTTGACTCTAATCTTTGTACGATCATTATTGGTTTTCTCTTTTTTGTTTCTTCAGCGTTAATGTCTTCTCCGAAAGTTCCATTTATTTTTGTGACCAATTTTTGTGCGTCTTCTTTCTTAACACATGAGATTATGAGTTTTTGTTCACCAATTTTTTTAAATTCTGTTACACCGACTTGCATTTTAGTTACATCAATGTTTTTTTCGATTCTTTTTCTCATTTCTTCAGCCTTCATGTTTTTTGTTGTTGATATTATGATGGCGTGTTTTTGTGGAGTTTGTATCTCGTTTTTATTAATTGTTGTTGTGGCTTGCGCATATGTTTTTATATTTTTTGTCACGAAACTCTCTAGTTTCTCATTATAGTGTTCATTGTTTGTTATAATTTGCTCTTGTAGATTAATAATTTTTTTTTTGTAGGATAAGATGTTCTATTTTAATTTGTTCTTCTAGTTTCTTTAAGTTGTTCTCCAAACTCAGTTTTATTCTTGAATCTTTAACAGATGTGATCTTTGCGATATCGCTCTTAATATCTACGAGAATGTCATCCATTTTCTTTCTAATACCCGCCCGCCCGGGCGAGGTACTTTAGGTACGAAGTGTAGAACAATACTCGATACGCGAGGCAGTGCACTATACGAAACTGTACGACCGCACTGTTGTAGCACTGAAATGCAACTGATGAGGTAATAAGTTAACTTAATTATTTATTTATTTATTGTGAAAAACAGTTAACATATATATCTAATTACATTTAACATTTTTTAGTTAATAGTGTAATACATTAATTATATAGGTACATTAATAATGATAGGTGCTAAAGAATACCTTTATCTCGCTCTTGAAATGATTGTAGTTCGATTGAAAAATGTCAATTTTAGAAGAAAGGTTTAATAGTGAGGTCATTCTCCGCAGAGGCATAACCATTGGTAGGTTGGTCCTGCCTCTAGAAAAAGTAAAAAGTCTGTTGTTATTCAGGGATTAAAAGCACAAACTCTTTGAACATATTGGGGGGCCAATTACTATAGAAGGTCAGGGCCAATAACTGCGGAAAGAGGTCCAATAACTGTATTCTGTCCCTTTTTTTGTTTCATAAATATTATAAAAATATATGTCAATGTACAAGGAAAAGTAATTACTAATACACGTTAAGAAATAAATTACCGACCTATAGGTGTAAATGAATTAAATAAATGTTATTTATTGAGACAAAAAATCAATGTTGAAGTTGAAAATTTTCTTAAACGGCCAATAGCTGTATCATTCACCCTATATCAAGATTATCGGAATATACATAATTACTCTCTCGCTTCAACATTTGAACCTAGAAATAAGAATAAGCTACCGACCGCTCTTGTTTAATAAACAAATAATAATGCCTGCTGCGGACACAATCGTATTGCAGTCTTACTAGAGGTAAGCAAGTATGCAAAAGCATTGCACTCTTGTGATCACTCATGTATTTAGTAATCTACTTAACATCTACTTAGTAATCTACTTAACATCACTCTAACTTAATCTACTTAAACTAACTTAATTTAACTCACACATACTCAAAACCTATATTTAATAAATCTGCAGTTCATAACAACAACTGTAAAGAAACCATAAAAAATAACATGTAATCAACGCTAACGAAAATGTATATACTCGTAATACACTGTAATAATTGTCACTGTGAACTGTTTATTATTAATTATTATTTTTAATTTATAAACTAATGTTTAGGAAATGTTGGAGGAAATGTTAAAATTAGGAGTTGTCAGACCGTCCCGGTCGCCGTGGTCAAACCCTATTGTAATCGTTACTAAAAAGGATAGTTCTGGTGGACTATGTTTAGATAGTCGCACTTTAAATAAGAATACATTACTTTTCGCTTATCCCTTACCTTATATATCAAGCATTCTGGATAAATTAAGGGGGGCAAGGTTCATCTCTTCAATTGACCTCTCACGCGCGTTTTGGCAGATACCTTTAGATAAGGATTCTTGTGAGAAGACGGCCTTCGTAGTCCCGGGTCATTTTGGAATAAAAAACGCAGCTAGTGAAATGCAGCGCCTGGCAGATATTTTATTCGGTCCAGAATTTGACGAGAAAGTGTTCTGTTACCTAGACGATCTAATCTTAACTTCTGAAGATTTAAATTCTCACTTTAACCTGTTAGAAAAGGTATTTCTTTGATTAATAGAAGCTGGTTTAACAGTTAATATAAAGAAATGCGAATTTTGTAAGCATGAACTTAAGTACTTAGGTTATATTGTGGACTCGGAAGGCTTGAGAACTGATCCTTCGAAAATCGAGTGTATTAAGAATTATCCGGTGCCAAAAAATTCAAAACAACTAAAATCTTTTCTGGGTCTGAGTGGATACTACAGAAGATTTATAAAGGATTTTTTTTACTATAGCAGCTCCGCTTACAAAATTTACTGGTTCAAAGAACGGTATAAGCAACTTTGTTTGGTCGCCGGAAGCAGAGAATGCGTTTAATTTGTTAAAGAATGCGTTGATTTCTGCTCCTGTTTTATCTTGTCCAGATTTTAAATTGCCGTTTGCAATACATTGTGATGCCAGTGGTGTTGCTATTGGAAGTGTCTTAACGCAGACGTTCGGCGAAGAGGAACATCCTATAGCATATTTTTCACGTAGTCTTAATGTACATGAACGTAATTATGATATTACAGAAAGAGAACTTTTAGCAGTTTTAGATTCTGTTACGCATTTTCGTTCATATATTGAAGGATCGCATTTTAAAATAGTTATAGATCATTCAAGTCTACAATGGTTAACTACTCTGAGTAATCCGAGTGGGAGACTTGCGAGATGGTCGACACGGTTATCCCAATATTAATTTGACGTTGTCCATAAGAAGGGATTTTTAAATACGGTTCCCGATGTTCTACCACGTGTAGAGGTGGCTTTAGTTAATGATACGTTAGTACCCATTAGTAAAGATAAATGGTACGTAGACTTATGGTTCGGTTGTAAAAAATTCCCTCAGCGCTATTTAAATTTTTAAATACGTGGCAATGAGTTGTACAGACATAGTAAAACGCGGTATAGCTTATGTGAGGACACGGCGTGGAAACTTGTTGTTTCAGAGGAGAAACGTAAGGAAATTTTAGTAAATCAACATGAATCTGCTTTAGCCTGTCATCCTGGTGTATTTAGAACGTACAAAAAAGTACTACTGCGTTATTATTGGCCAAATTTATATCAAGACGTTAAGTCCTTCGTAAATAACTGCTCCGTTTGCAAGGCACATAAAATTAGTACGGCTCCCCCATTAGGTCTATCTACTCATCATAAAGTGGTTACAAAACCAATGCAAATGCTATCGGTTGACTTGGTAGGTCCGTTACCTCGTTCATATTCTGGTCATAATTATATTTTGAGTTGCATTGACGTGTTTTCTAAATACTGTTGGCTGTTTCCACTAAGGAACGGTACCGCTCCTAGTATTGTTAAAAATATTGAAGAGAACATTTTCTTGGTGTACGGGGTTCCGCATTCTTTAGTGTGCGATAACGGGAAAGTATTTGTAAGCAAAAACTTTAAAGACTTACTTGCTGAATACAATGTACCAGCTCCGTTTTATAACACTTTGTATACGCCACAGAATAATGTCGTGGAGCGTTATAATCAGACAATAGGTACCGCTCTCTCAATTCTAGTAGACACTGATCATCGTAAATGGGTGAAAGTTTTACCACAGGTACAAACAGCTTTAAATAATTGCGTAAATTTTTCTACAAATTTTACTCCATATTTTCTCAAGCATGGAAGAGAACAAATTCTAGATGGTAACTTACACAAACTTATAGAGTCTTCAAATACTGCGGCGCAGGATACAAGACAAACGCATGGAAAAAAATTAGAAGAACTAATCCCAATATATGAACAAGTTACTGATTCTCTATTTAAAGCATATAAAAAAGGCGCTAATCACTACAACCTGCGTGGGAAGTCTGTGGTTTATGCCGAAGGCGATCTAGCTTGGAGACGGAATTTCGTACAGTCTAGCGCAATCAATTATTTTGCGCAGAAGCTCGCGCCTCGATTCGTATGTAACGTTGTTGTAAAGAAAAACTAGCAGATCTGAACGGGAAAATCGTTGGTGATTTCCATGTAAAAGATATTGTAAAATCTAATTAAATGGAAAACATCTAACCTAGCACGTAGAGAAGTAGCTACCCTCTATGTGTAGGATATAGATGATTTCGGTTTATTTATTGTCTTGGTCGTGGGTTCTTTTTATATCAATAAATAAAACATGGATGATTGGATTGATGGATTGCTAAAACGAGTGCATTTTAAGATATTTCTATATGTTAAATTAACAAAGACATTTGCTTCAGTGCATCGCAAAAATTGATGTAAAGAGAATTGTCTTTTCTTTAATTTAATGTAAAAAGTAAATTCCTGTCTCTATGGATTTATCGAGACAAGTTACAAATTAGTATAAGATATAATATAAAGTAAATCTAAATATAAGGTAAATATATAATTTTTTTAAAAGAAAAAAAAAACAATTCTCCGTGATTGCATCGAGAAAAAGTGTCTAAAAAAAAAAAATAATAAAAATAAAACGTGTCTTAGCGATTGTTTTTTTTAAATATGTTTATATAGCGTATTCAGATGTGTAGCGTAATTTTATATGATAATCTTACTAAATTAAAATAGAGTACTGTAATTTTAATCATAATTGTAACAAGCTTAATTGCTATATTGATTCTAACACTCTGATTTCCGAGTGATGGGCAGATTACTGCTTACATAAATATAGGCTAATTTATATCGTTATCGTTTACTATTAAACTCCTTAAACGAGTTTTCCGTTCCTTATAGTTTTTAAATATCACGAAGCATTATTGAATTAAGTTTGTATAATATTAAACTCATTATTACTTTAATATCGGAAACACTTATGTATAATATTTCTAGCTGCAGTCTTAGATTTACTTCAATGGGTATTATGGAGGTATAAATGGGAAATATTCTCCGAACATTTATAATTTGTGTACAAGTGAAGTGACTGGTGCAGTCATTTATATCATATGAACTGATTAGGTCTTAAGTGTACCTATGTCTAGGAAAAATGTTGAACTTTTCTATTTCCACTAAAAAAGGAAACAAATTTTTAAACTATTAAAGCCAAGATATATATTGTAGCGGTCCCAAAGGGGGAGGGGGGGGCACCTACCTTTTGCTCTCGGCTAGCTCAAGTCGTCGGCAGGCAGGAAATCTCTCCTCGTCAGGGTCGTAGGTAACTAGGTTTAAATGGTACATAGGTAATTGCCAAGCCCGCCCACGTGTGATCTCATCAAATGAAAGAGGAAGCTGGGTGAAACATAACTATATTGTCTAGTAAACACAATAACAAGATCTTGCAAAACACAATATAGGTCACAAAACAACACAATGCCTAACTAGGTATTTCCCAACGTAGGGATCCCTCTCAAATCTCTCCGGGAATGTGGTTGTTTCAACCGAGAATTACTGTGGGAAACATTACGATCAAGAGGGGAAAAAGGTTGACTCACAGCTGGTAGTCTGATGCAGGAAACCGGGAAAGCAGGCCATGATCAGCGCAGGTAGCTCCAACACTTTACCAGGCAGTGGCAACTCCACACAGAGTGTAACACTCGCGACCTCGTAATTTACTGTTCACTATTATCTCTTTTTGATGTTACCTATTTCAGAAGAATTATTCCACGGGCTGCTACTTCTATTTATATTTTGTATAATGTTAATGTAAGTACTTGCATACTGCTTACTAACCCCGTATGCATGGACATTGGAGGGTCTAGAGTCGTTCAAATAAATGTAGCTTCGTTAAAAAAAAGTAGAGTCTTGACGTGTGCGGTGAAGGAGGAAACCATATGTTTCCTTATAACGCCGTTGGGAAAGTGGTGGGTCCCCTCCAATGTTCAAATCGGGTTTAATGGTCCGCCATTGCAAGCGGCGTCACGCGGGAATGGGGAGCGTACTCGGCCGACACGGCTATTCGGGCGGCGGCCGGCTAGTTTCTGGCGAGTGGGGAGGAGAAGCGCGGTGTGTTCCTTTTTGCCAGGTAGGGGGGGGGGGGGGGAAAGAGGAACACTTCCGTCAGTGATTGTTCGAGGGACTGTTTCATTATCTTGTTCAACGGATTTCCCGCTCAAAAGGTGTGTCGTAACAATATGTTGTATACTTAGTAATTCTGATGTAATATAAGTATGTTTATTTATTTACAGTTAAAAAAAGGTGGTTTGCTGCAATACCATTTCGCGTATGTTTTGGGACTTCCGGAATCCCAGAGGATATCGAGATGGTGTTGGACAAATCTATCTTTCGCTATGCGAGAAAATTTGTAAATATTATGGTTTTTTATATAAAAATTCTCTATTACTTACTTGAATTTTCTGTTCTAAATTTTCCTTAATCAAATAATTGCATTAATACTTTTTGGTCAATTAAGATGCAATACCAATTTTATTGGCATAATAATAATGATATAATTAAAAAAAAGGACTATTGATTGGAAAAAATAATATTATTGTTCATTTAAAAAAACTGATGATTATTAAAAAAAAACAGAGTTTTGGTTAAAAGTTTGGTTTGAGTCTTGGCTAAAACATCAATTTTGAATGAATATTAGCATGATCGTTGCATTTGAGACTATAAAAAGTTAATTAATTAACAATAGGATATGTATGGTTAAAACAAATTGTTCTATTATAACAAAATTTATTGATGTTTAAGAAATATTTGTTAGAAATAAAACAAGAAAATACATTATAATAATTTATGTTTCTATATCAGCTTAGATTAGTTTTTTTTATCGGATGGGTTTCTTCTTTTTTTCTTTGGGCAGAGTTTTCAAGTTATCAAGAATATTTGTGGACAAATTTTCTTCAGCGGCGAGCGGGGAAATGTTACGTATATAATCGTAACTAAGCAGGTACTTCTCCTTCCCCACATATATGGAACATTGTGGGATGTGACTGGCAACACCTTTCTGCAAGCAAGAGGGATTTTTCAACAGAAGAGGAGCGGGCGGATTTGAAATGAGTAAGAGGAAGCGAGTCATTCCTTATTTTATAGTTCTACGGCTTGGAGCTCCTGTGGACTAAAAAACGACGAATCAAAGTTTGATCACCAGATTTATAACATTAAAAAGGAAGATGGATTAAATAGACAGACAAATTATCCCGGCGAGGATAATCCTGACATGGGAAGATCAATGGATTCATGGAAATATTTTACAACTATTCAAGTAAGGTGTATCCTACCTACCCTCAGAAATAAACCATATTTGCTACCAATGGAGTCGATTTGCAAGGATGATCACATTTGAGGCCATCGCTCATCCCGAGCTGCATTGGTATAAAATGAAGATTCAAAATGCCCTAATCATGATTCTAACCTCTCGCCCAAAGCTAGCTTAGGATATATTGATTTAACCTGTTCTTTGTGCGACTCTTTTCCAATTACAATTATCTATTTGTACTGATCAATTTAAACATCTTTTTATTGCAAAACCTAACCTATGAATGCCAGCACAAAAGTGTCCACACAATCCCTGAAGTTCCAACATAATGGTTTCCTGTTTCCTTATTAAAAAAAATAGGTGGCGTCTAATTAATTAACATTAATTTACACCCCATGTTAACGTCGGCGTTAACAATTTTTTTATGAAAGATTTTTTACTTCAAAAAAGTTTTTTTTTTACCGTTATCAAGTTTAATTTGTAGTAAATAAGTACTTATTAGAATACAAATAACTGTTTTTTAGATTTAAAAAATAAGTTTTTTCGGGTCGATAAGATAAGAAGAAAAATTGCCCTTTTTTTATAACGAACTGTTTTTATAGATTAAATATTAATATTATTGAATTATCTATTGACAAAGTTAAATCAGATACAGAATCATTTTGAACCCGTACTGAAGTTCTAGATCTACAATTGACCCATGCTAAAAACCTATCCCACTCCAAACTGCACTCTTATTGACCGGTAAAATATATTATTATTGAATATAAACCACGACACGTCAACCCTGGTCTATTGAAAAACCGCTTCGTCTGATGACAGGAGGAACACCATTCATCTAGCGGATATTTTGGGGATGCTATAGTCTCACTGGCTTCTGACAGTTGGGACTTTTGTGCAGTATTCACATATGCAAGCAGTTAAAAACTCGCTCCGCGTATTTTAGCTGGTAGACCCTGCAGGCGGTTTTTGGTTCAGCTTCGCCCAGTCTAAGTGTTGGTGAGCATTTTATAAATCCGATAGGAACTGGTTCCAAAAATAGCGGGTATGTTTCAATGAGAGTTGATCACCAAGACAAAGTAACCGCGACAGGAATGACGTCATATGGAATATATGACGCGAGGTAGAAATCACAACTGTCAGTTACAATAATAATCATTACTGGTGGTCGCCCAAAGGTCACTATAATTAATTTAAATTACATAGTGTTTGTAATGTATTTTTAATTGATTTAATATATTTTTTATACATAAATTTGAAAAAAAAATTAGCATTCTGCACTCCTCTATATAAACTGCAAGTGTGCGAAATTTCATATTCTTCAAAAATGCAAAATGCTAGTATTGATTTACCTGTTTGTACCTGGCTACCCGAGAGTTGTGACTGAAAAAGAATAGGCAACCTAACGTTTGCATATTCTATGGGCCTCATACTTTCGATTGGTATAGAATTTGTCTAATAATCAAACCGGTGAAATGTTAAATTTTTTTTTTTTGTTAAATTATTAATTAATCATACCCTGGACTAAAATTTGTTAGGCAACCCACATGCAATATATTTATTGACATATTAAATTAAATATAAAATACGTTTCATCAAATAAACATCTCGGTGAAGGTCGTTTTATATCGGGATCCGATACTAGGTACAAAGTTTTTGCTTCACGTATTAATATACCGATTATTATTAGTTATATATTGGTTTTTGGTAAGTTAAAGGGAGGAATTAACTCCTTTGTTTTGCAAACTATAGGGTGTCCCAAAAGAAAGTTGATATTTGTTTTGCTTTCTGTGTGAACGCAACTTTTCCGAGGGGCGCGGGGGGTATGTTAATCAGTAGTCTGGCTCTTGGGAATTTAGTCGCTATGAAGCATTTCTCGGGAGCAATCGCGCGTTGTGTGTGCCCGAGTTTTACAAAAATGGTGATTCGGTGACTGTAGCACGTAGACAATTCTGCAATATTTGAGGTTTTAGTCAATTCAATGATGCGCCAAGCATCCCCCTCATTCGAAAATGGGTCAAAAGGTTTGAAGAGATTGGTACAACGCTGGCAAAACTAAAATCCGGGCGACCAAGGTCATCGAGAACGATAGAAAACGTAGAGAGTGTTTATCAGACTTTTCGTGACGACTCAAACTTTTCGATTCGGAAACGCGCAAGTGCTTTAAATGTGCATAGATCATCGTTACACAGCATTTTGCACAAATATCTAATGCTGCACCCCTACAAACTTACTGGCTATAACCAAAAAACATGGTTCCAGCAAGACGGAGCAACATTACATACGTCCAATACGTCTCTGCCATGAGTTCGTGAAATTTTCTCTGGCAATTTATCTCCAGGAGAGGTGACATAAATTGGCCTCCTCGTGGTCCTGACCTAACCCCTATGGACTTTTTCCTGTGGGGTTATCTAAAATCTAAAGTGTACGCCAAAAATCCGACTTCCCTGACGATATTAAAAGAAAATATCCGTCACGAAATGGCAGCCATCACGAAGCCTACCTGACTAGCCGTCATAAGAAATTTTACTCTTCGATTAAATGAATGCCGCGAACGTGAGGGTTTACATTTGGACGATATTATTTTTCAGAAATAAATTCCCAAATTATGTATTTTAGTATTTAATAAACATTTTTTTGATAGAACCCTTACTTTAAAAAAAAAGATTCCCTAAATATCAACTTCCTTTTGGGACACCCTGTATAGTAATGTCACCTGATGGTTTTTTTAACCGATATTCGGACTACCTTCGGCAAGAAGAAGTGCATTAATATTTTTTTTATGGTTTGTTTGATATCTGTGAGTGGTATACATTTATACACATATAGATATATACACACATACAGACATTTTTACATACACCCATTCATGTATGTATTCATATAAAACAAATATGTATACCATGATAAGTATATATAAATATAATTTTTTTTTTAAGAATACAAATGTAAATTTTATTATATCCCGCTCATCAAGGTGGATAAAGGATGGATACGGGCATTCGGTGGAGAGGATTGTCATCGGGATTTGATTGCCCGAGACATGAAATGCTTGGGTTCGGATTTGAAGCAAGTTTGGAGAAAAATGTTTTGGCTTGGTCTATTGTGTGTTTTTTAAGTGGAGAGATTTTCGTGCCTGAATTAATACTGCTATTTCGGACGAACCAAGGGCTTTTCGTGAATCTTCTAAGCAAGACATTTTGGAAGGTTTTTAGACTCTTAGTATTGCTTGTGACCAATCATGACGTAGGTTATGATGGGTCGCAATTTTGATTTGTAAATGAGAATTTTGTTCTGTAGCGACGTTTGACAATTATAATGTAAAAGCAGGTAAAGGGTACAGTAGCGTATTTGTTTTTTATTTTTTATTTGTGTGTTTGATGTATGTGTGTGTGCCATGTGAGTTTTTTGTTGAGTGTGACTCCAAGGTATTTAACATTGTTTTGCCAGGGTATTGCTTGGTCGTTCATTTAAACGTGACACTTAGGAGTGCTCCGAACCTTTCTTCGTGAGAAGAAAATAGCAGCGCTCTTGGAAGGATTCACGTCTATACGCCATTGGTTATAAAAGTCTTGGAGTATGTTTATGTTGCGTTGTAAGCGAAGTGTGATCATCCTGGGAGAACTGTATCGAACTGTAATGGCGGTGTCGTCAGCGAACAAGGCTTTAACTAAAGGAAATAACGCAGTCTGAGTGTGAAATTTATGAGGCTCACAATGGCGAGAATGCGAAATTTAGGGGGGACAGCTTTAGGGCAAAATTTGTAATGCCATCTGGAGACCGGGGTTTTTTTGTTGCTCCGGCGTTTTATGGCCCTTCGGACGGGATGGGGTGGTGAAATGTACATTTGTTCCTGGAAGGGAGTCGAAAATTATGTCTATTTGGTGGTTGATATTTGCTACATGGACTGGGTCGGCGTGCATGGTGCTGGGGCTAAATTGAAATTCAAGATTATCGGCAAACGCCTCCGATTTATATTGTTGGTCAAATATGAGACCGTTTTCGGCATGAATGGGATGGTTTGGGGATAGGGTAGTTTAGAGAGATTTGCATAACTTTCATAGGGAGCCGTCCTGTGAATTTATATCTTGAATTTTTTTGTTCCAAGTGGAGTGTGAAAGCTCGGAAAGTTTCTTTCAAATAAGTTTTTTTTTACATGAGCTCCACACAGGAGGCCCTGAGGAAAATAATTTCCCTCAGGGCCTTTGTCATCTTTGGGGATGCTGTGTGGAGGGTTTGAATTCTATTGATTGTTTTTTTGATTGAGGGATTTCAGTTTCTGTACCAGTGTCGTCGAAGATTATTTTTTGTAGAGATCAATTCCTGGATGTCGATTGAGAGGTCTCTTTTGAGATTAAGGGTGGAAAGTTCAGGAAGAGTTTTAGAGGCATCGGTGATGGAAGATATGATTATATCGGCAAAGTTGTCAACTGCCTTGTCTAGTTCGGGGCCGTCAGAAATATTTTGAGGGATGATTGTTTTTTCCCCAACTCTGTGAGTGAAATACGTCCAATCAGTTTTTATAGGTTTGCGGGGTGCCATTAGAGTGGAGAGTCGATTAAGAGTGAGCAAAACAGGATTATGATGTTTCGATACTGTAGACCCAGGGTATTTTGTGGAAGAGTGCAATTTTTATTTATTTTATTTTAGTTTATTTAGGAAACAAACAGTTATACATATTTTAAAAAGAAAGTAACATATTACATGGTTGCATTAACCAGCGAAGTTTCCGCTAAAATTTATAATATATATAAAAACATAGATTAAAAGATTAAAGAAAACATAAAGTGGTAGAAAAAAAGAAAAAAAAAATACACAAATCATATAAACACAAATTAAAGCATTTGGGATATGTAAATCATCCAAATATTATTATTATTACAAAAAGAAGGAAAACCAACATTAAGAGAATGAAAGAAAAAATAACACACAGCAGGGGTGGAGAGTTCGTAATTAACAATTTACTTCAGTTTTTTCTATTAAGAATTTAATAAATTGACCTGAGGACAAATGGAAAATATCAGCATCGTAAAAGATATCATTGTATTTTGTGCACGTCCTTCGGAGAAATGAATATTGTGTGTAATTTGTTTTGAGTGTGGGATGTGGAATAGTTGGTTTAACCTTGTGTTTCTTATTGGACAGCGGAAATGAATGTGTTCTAGAAGATAGTTGTTGTCAAGAACGTTGTTAATGATTTTAAATAAAAATTTCTGGTCGGATATATTTCTTCTATCCTCTAAGGTTGATAAATTATGGAATGTTAATGAGTCTTTTAGGTTTTCTGAAGTTCGAAAGGATTTAAAGTCTAGGTGTTTCAATATCTTTTTTTGAATTCTTTCTAACCTTTTAATATTAACTTGGTATTGGGGATTCCATATGACCGATCCGAATTCTAATATTGAGCGGACAAAAGAGATGTACAGTATTTTGATTACGTGTGGTGACCTAAATGGTTTGGTCACTCTTATGATGAATCCTAGAAGTTTGTACGCCCTGTCACAGATGGAATTTATATATGCTCGGAAAGACATTCCGGAGTCCATTATTATTCCTAAGTCTCTCACTTCACAACATCTTTTTATCTCCACGTCATTGATTTTGTACGGGAATATTAGGGGGTTTATGATTTTGGTGAATGATATTGTGTTACATTATTCCAGGTTAAGGAACAGTTGGTTGTTCGCACAATATATTCCAAGCCTATTAATATCATCTTGCAATTCTAGGTTATCATTAATATTAGTGATTTTTTTGTAAATTTTAGTGTCATCAGCAAACATTTGGAACTTGGAAGTTTTAAAGCATTTACCTATATCATTGATATATAAAATAAACAAGAGAGGTCCAAGATATGATCCTTGCGGGATTCCTGAAGGTATATTATATGTTATAATCTATGGAGTTTCTCATAAGTAACCAAATATTTTTGTCCTACAAAAAATTTCAAAAATCGATATCTAGATTGTGTTTTTCACACTAAACTAAGTGTATCACATTAAAATAGTGGATCGTTTTCCTATTAATAAATAATTACAGTGAGAACAGATATATTATAAGATTGAATTTAAAAACAAAATCTTGAAATTAACATGACAAGTGATATTTGAATTTGAAACCATTTGACTTTGAATTTGAATTTGAAGTTTGAAGTCAAGTGACATTTGAAGCCATAGACAAAAAGTTAACAGAATATTCTACCATTCTAACATCTACCTACATCTAATAATAATCCATAATATTATAATGGAACAAGAAAACTCTGCCCAACAATTCCTGGCAAAGGCAACCTCTATTTTAAACCTATTAAATATCATCATAATGGACACATCTAACAAATTCACCAAGGAACAAATAGCGAAACTCGCCCCTAAATTCACCGATCTATTGGGTAATGTCGGTCAAATGGGTGTAAAGTTAGGGAGCCTTGAAGGAGAATTGAAGACCTACAAATATATGTCTTCTAATCAAACACCCGAAAATGGGAACAGAACGTATAGTTCGATTACGTCCAACCAAGTCCTCCCGAAATATCCACCGAACACAAGAAATAATGCCCCTATACTTCCTGCGAGACCAGCCGTACTTATCTTCCCCAAAGATGACAAGTCACTTCCTTCCAGCAGTACTCTTGAAACTCTCAAAACCTCAACTAACCCATCATCTTTGGGAATTACAATCACGGGGTTACGAGAAATAAGGAACGGAGGTGTAGTCGTGCATCCAAGTACCGATGCAGAGGCCATAAAACTTGCCAATGCACCGACCCTATCCGATGCTGGTCTGAAAGCAGCAGTTTCTTCACATAAACTTCCTTGGATAGCTATCCATGGTCTACCTCAAGTTGTGCCCCTCGAGAACATTATCTTGGCAATCCACCAGCAAACACACGAAGAAACCGGTCTACAAATTAATGAATTGAAAGATAAATTGCAGTTCTCTCACAAAGTAGGACCTCGTACCGGATCGTGCACTCATGTCTTCAGAGTTCCTCCTTCTGTTCGTCACTCCCTCATTCGCTTCTCTAAACTGGCTATGGACTGGCAAATACACACCGTAAGGGATTGGATCGACAGTCTAAAATGTGGACACTGTCAACTTTACGGCCATACGGCGTCGAAATGTAACGCAGACATGCCTACATGTTCTCACTGTGGAAAACCTGGACACAATCGAGATGCTTGCCCGACTCCTGAAAAGCCACCAGCATGTGCTACCTGCAAGTTCTTCAGAAAACCGTCCACACACAACACTGGCTCCCCTGACTGTCCTGCCCGCCAAGCCGCTGAGAGACGCGAATTATCTGGAGTCAATTTTTTAGGCTGAATCAGAATCGACACCTTATTAATACTAACTTTTCCACCTATTATCAAAATATTCGTGGTCTCAATACTAAGCTAAACTCCTTTAGATGCTCCATAAATTTATGCCCTTATGATTTTTTATGTTTTACCGAAACATGGCTATCAGACAATATTGCTTCAACAGAACTTGGACTCCATGACTACATTATTTTTCGCTGTGACCGCTCTTCCTCTTCTAACAAGTGTAGAGGAGGTGGGGTAATGATATGTATTAAAAAAAATACTCTTGCCACATTCTTGAATCGTCTAATAATGTATCTGAACAATTATTTATTTGTGTTCTACTTGGTTCCAAGAAACTTGTCATTGGTTGTGTATACATTCCCCCCTCCTCTTCAATAGAAATCTATAAGTCACATACTGAAGCAGTTGAGCGTGTTTCCATAAAGGCCGATTCCTTACTTATTTGTGGTGATTATAATCTTCCTAAAATAGTGTGGCTTAATGATAGTCATGGTGTGAAAACTCCTAACAATGTTTCCCTTCATGCTTCCATAATAGTAAATTTCTTTGCCTTCCTGAATATGTACCAATTAAACTCGATCAATAACTGTGGAGGTTACTGTCTTGATCTAATATTTACCAATATGCCTAGCGTTTGTGTATGTGAAGCTACTGACTCAATATTACCAATAGATAAATATCATCCACCACTCGATATTAACTTCACTAATCCTTTCAAAAGTGACACTCTGAAATCAGCAGTTACATTCCACTACAAATTTAACAAAGGTGATTATACTGGCATGAATAGGTACCTTGCCCAATATGACTGGGCAGGTATGTTATCAAACAACAATATTAACGATGCTGTATTTAAATTCAACGAATGTATAACTCATGCTATAGATTTGTTCGTTCCAAGGGGAACTTTTTCCCAGCCTAAATTTCCTATTTGGTTCAGTATGAAACTAAAGCATTTGATTATGGAAAAAAAGAAAACACACAAGTTATTCAAATTAACGAACAACTTAGCGCTTTATCAAAAATTTTCTCAGTTAAGAGAATTATCCAAAATTGAATCTAACTTGTGTTATAAATCTTATATTGAACTCACTGAGACAAAATTAAATCTTAACCCTAAACAATTTTGGAAATTTATTAAACAAAAACGTATTGATAACGATCTCCCTTCAAGTTTATTTTTTAATGATACTCACGCCACCAACGATTTCGATATTGCCAACCTTTTTGCTGAACATTTCTCCTCTGTCTATACTGATAACATATGCACCATCCCTCCACTTAAATATGCTAATACTATTGACCTTAATAATTGCGAAATCACACTTGTAGATGTTTTCAATTACTTAAAAAATCTTCCCAGCAAAACAAGCACTGGTCCTGATGGTATACCTGAAATATTATTGAAAGAATGTAAATCTGTTGTATCTAAGCCAATTTGTTTATTATATAACTTATCATTATCATCTGCCACTTTTCCGGATTCCTGGAAGGTTTCCTATATACGACCTATTTTTAAATCGGGTAATAGGTCGAACGTAGAAAACTATAGACCTATATCGATGTTATCTCATATTCCTAAAATCTTTGAATCTATAATCACAAAAAAAATAACACCTATTTTCAAAAATGTGCTGATTGAGGAACAGCATGGCTTTAGATCTGCTAAATCTACCACTACAAACTTACTCTCCTTCACGAACACCGTAGTCAATGGCCTAGAAAATAAATCACAAGTAGATGTTCTATATACCGACTTTTCTAAAGCTTTTGACAAAGTAAAACACGCTATCCTCATGGCCAAGCTATATGCTATAGGTATACGAAACCCATTGCTATCTTTCTTTAATTCTTATTTAAGCAATAGAAAACAAAGAGTTAAAATAAATAACATTGAGTCTATTATTATTGAAGTAACATCCGGCGTACCGCAAGGAGCACATTTAGCCCCGCTTCTCTTCAACTTGTTTATAAATGACATTATTCGTATTTTCTCTCACACACGCTTTTGGCTTTTTGCTGATGACAATAAGATCCTAAAAATAATCAAAAACTACCATGACTGCCTTCTTTTCCAATCAGATATTGACTCTTTCAATGACTGGTGTAAAATTAATTGCTTGGAACTAAATGTCGATAAGTGCAAAATTATGTCCTTCTACAGATCTAAAAATCCGATTGTTTTCGAATACAAATTAAATAATAATTGCCTAACAACTGTTCAATCTATTAAAGATCTTGGTGTCTCTCTTGATAGCAAGCTTTCTTTCCGGGAACATATAAATACGATTGTTAATAAATCTCTCAAACTACTTGGTTTTATCACTAGAACCACTTCTGACTTCAAAAACATAAATACCCTAAGAACTCTTTACTGCTCCTTGGTTCGCCCCCATCTTGAATATGCTTGTATTATATGGTCTCCTTTTTATGCTGTCCATATTCGTCATATTGAATCCGTTCAACATCGGTTCCTAAAGGGAATTGCTTGGAGGCTAGGATTAGAGCGAGGCAATTACTCGTATGCTGAAATTGAACAAACTCTAAACCTTTCTCCTTTAGAAGACCGTCGGATAAAATCTGATCTCATTTGTTTCTTCAAAATTATTAACTGTTTAATCGACTCGCCTACATTACTACAACTCATCACATTTAATATACCTTCTCGTAGACTCAGAAATAAAGACCTGCTTTTCCTCAATCAGCACTCGACTAACTATGGTTATAACTCACCACTGTCCAGAATGTGTAGACTGGTCAACTCACGTCAAGACCTTGATTTTTTTGGTATTAGCTTAAATGATTTCTGTCGCTCTTTAAACAAATGAAGATATGTAATATTCACCCTAATTTTTGCAAGGTCTTGACGTGACTTGACACTTATTTTTCTTCTATTTTCACTGTTTGTCTTTGCTTTCATGTACCATCCGAATCCTTACATTGTTCATTTCTATACTTCGTGATACTTTGTTTTAAATTGGACGTAAGTCCGTAAATAAATAAATAAATAAATAAATAAATATTGTAAAAACGCGAGGAGAAACCCTTAGCTCTACCTGCTTGACTTCTTTTTGTTACATATGATTCGATCCATCTGAGAAGGTCACCATTAATCCCGATTTTTAACAGTTTCTTCAGAAGCAGTTCAATGTTAATTTTATCAAAGGTTTTTGAAAAATCCGTATAGATAGAGTCTACTTGATTTTTACCACCCATAGAATTTAAAATAAAATCTGTGTATTCCAGAAGGTTTGTCTCGACCGACCGTTTTCTGAAAAAGCCGTGTTGATTTTTGGATATGATTGTTTGTACTGCTGGAAAAAGTTGATCATGAACTATGTTTTCCATGATCTTGCTGACAATTGGGAGTTTGGAGATGGGCCTGTAGTTGGTGATGTTATTTTTGTCCCCGTTTTTGTGGATTGGTGTAATGAGTGCTTGTTTCCAGACGTTGGGGAAGTTGCCTTCTTCAAATGACATTTTGAATAGCAAGGAGAGAGGATAAGCCGATTGGTCCCGGCATTTTACATAAAATATGGATGGAATTAATCAGATCCCGCACTTTTATTCGGATCAAGTTTTTTTAAATAATTAAGTACGCATGATTGATTGAAGTTAATACTGTGTATATGTAGATTAGAGTTGTCGTCATCATTTTCAGAGTTTATAAGATTGAGGCGAGGGTTGGAATTTTCTATAAAAACTGACCTAAAATAATCACTAAAATGGTCGCATATGGATTGTCCATCATTGCAGGAAATATCTCAAAGATACATTTGCTTTAAATCGGAAGAGGATTGCTTTGATTTAACAAATGACCAGAACCGTTTGCTGCACTTTTTTATTTAATATTCTGCCATCATAATGAAGTTTTTATATCATTCTAGCGAGATCTTCTTTTGACGATTTCTCAGTACTGAAAATGATTGGTAGTTAGCCAGGTTCTTGTATTTTTTCCATTTCTTGTGATATTTTAATTTCTCTTTTACAATTTTAATAAGTGATAAAGTGTACCAGGGGGGAAACCTTTGTAAATTACCGAAATTTTTTTTCGGGGATATATTTGCGAATAGTGTCATTTATGATATTATAAAAATGTAATACGGCTTTTTCGGTATCCTGACTTTGAAATTCGAATTTACAATTTATTTTGGATAATTCATCAGTGATTTGACCGTAATCACCTCGGTGAAACATTTTAACTGTCCTAGATGAGCCGGAAAGAGACGATACAGTAACAGGTGATAACTCTATGTCTAATGCTCTGTGATGTGAATCTTTAGGCGTCAGAGGTTCGGTACAGTGGGTTATACTACATTCTGAAATATTTGTCATGATTAAATCAAGAATTCGTTTGTTTGTATTGATTACAGAATTGAATTGGCGAAGTTGGGTGAATGAAAGGAAGTCTACTAAGGCACAGGCAGTGTCTTCTGGAAAATTCGGTTCTAACTGGTTTTGCCCTTTGGTTAACTTCCAGTTTAGTTTGGGTATATTGTAGTCTCCAGCTAATAAAAATAATCCTTCCTGGTGATTTGTGTGCAGGTCTGATGTGGTGTTGAAGTGATGAGTTAGGTTGTGGATGTAGTTAGTATTTTGTGGGTGATATGTGCAGCAGATATATAAATTTTTGAGTTTATTATTGTTGCCTAGTATTGGCAATGATATCCAGATCTCCTCAGTACATGTAGTCCAGGGTAATCTCTGGGCTTTGAGAAGTCATCACGACACCGTCGCGCGATACACACGACTTGCCGTCGCGCTGTCATTCAAAAAATTTTTTCGCGAGTTTTATTCACTCTTGGAAGGAATAATGAGTGACGCCGTGCTCATCGATTTAAGGAGCATCATTCTCGAGCAAAGCAGGACGATAAACGAGTTGTTAGACCGTGTAAAGGCCATAGAAGCAACATTGAATCGCCAGGTGATAAACAATGAAGACAAAAATATACTACCTACGAATCCCTCTACACAGCGCTGGGCTGATGTAGCGGCCCCCGCGGCCCCCGCGGTCCCCCACACCGCGTCCGCTAACCCGTCCGCAGTGGCACAAACCAAGGAAAGGATGCGTACTAGGGCGGCCACCAAAGCTAAAAATAACGACATTCAAATTGAAACCGCATCTTTTAGCGGCGCGACCCCTAAAACACACACGACAGAACCACACATTCCAATTTCCGAGCACGAATCGAAAACCGCTCCTAATCAGGAAGAATGGACGAACGTTAAACGCAGACAACGGACAGCGAAGAACTTGATTGTCGGGAACTCCGATAAGTCTTCAAGTGTAAAAGCGTTTCCAAGGATAAGGAATATTATTGTGTCCAGAATTTTAAAGGACACAACAGATGAAGAGATCCGGGCGCACCTGGAGAAAAATAAGATACCGAAATGCGAAATTCAAAAATTCATCGCACATTCTCAAGAATACGCAGCTTTCAGGATAGGTGTAACGGAGGATCTGTACCATAAACTCTTACAGGAAAATTTATGGCCTAGAGGAGTACCGATAAGACATTATCGATACATAAAACCGAGACAAAATCCAATTGATACTAACCAGAACCAGCCCAAACCGAACGATGATGACGCCCCGAAATGACTAGAGAACCCCCTAAAACCGAACTCTCTCCCTTCCACAATTTATTACCAAAATGTGCGGGGATTAAGGTCCAAGACTGATGATTTCATACAAAGTGTGATAATACAAAACAACGACCTTATACTACTTTCAGAGACATGGCTTAATGACAGCATTTAAAATGGTCAACTCTTCGATCAACGGTATGACGTCTTCAGAAAGGATAGAACCTCGGGTCGTTCAAGGGGAGGAGGAGTACTGCTAGCCGCAAGACGTGACCGCGCCACCCTAACCCAGAGACTTACCTATCTGGAAAGTGAAGACGAGAATATGTGGATAAAGACATACCTAAATGATCTTGGTGTAATTTACATTTGTGTTGTGTACATTCCGCCAGCGCCGCCAAATAAAACATATACCGACTTTTTTGATAAGGTTACAGAGAACTTCAATATTTTAATTAATAAAAAAATTATCGTGATTGGCGACTTTAATCTGAACTCAAGTAACAAAGGCACCCAAATGGATCTCCTATATTTTATGAATCTTTTTCAAATGAAGCAGAGTAACTCTACTACAAATGTGAAGGGAAGCAAGCTGGACATTGTACTAAGTAACTTTAATTTAAAAGTATACAAATCCTTATACTCACTAGTCAAAGAAGACGCTTATCATCCATCGTTATGTATAGAGATTTTGCCGAACAAAAACACAACCAATTGTCAAACCCGAAACTTCTCGAATAATACTGATAATAGTGTTAGGCGAGGATGGAACTTCGAACATGGTGATTTTAAAGCTCTTTATTGCAATTTACAATATCATGATTGGCAACCTTTGAAGGACATAAATGATGTTAATTTAGCGACAAACTTTTTCTATTCTATAATTTATAAATACTTTGATATGTGTTTCAAAATTAAGCGCACTCCGAGGAATGGTAGGAAATATCCTAAATGGTTTTCTAGTGAGGTTGTTAGCGACATAAAGCTCAAATTCAAACATTACAAAAAATGGAAGAAAACTGGAATGGTAAGTGAACGGGACATGTTTTGTCTACTTAGAACAAAAATAAAACGCAGTATTCGATAAGCACATGTGCAATATATTAATTCTGTTGAAAAAAATATCAAATGTGATCCCAAATCCATCTGGAAATATATCTTGTCCAAGAGAAGTGTTGGGTTTGTATACAAGTGGGTTTGTTGACCATGTTACTTGGAATGATCCGCCTTTCTCAGGAGCAGATATTCCAGAAGCATTTGCAGACTATTTTAAATCAACTTATAGTAAGGAAGCTGCGGACTTGAAATCTTTTATACCCAGAAAAAATACGCCACTAATAGCGCAGAATGTTGATATTCAAAACATCACAAACATTGACATCACCGCGGCTGCTAAAAAATTAAAAGCCAAAACTTCTTTTGGACCGGATCTTATTCCGTCATTCATGTTAAAGGGCTGTTTTGAGCCCTTATTAACACCTCTCGCATATATTTATAATCTCTCACTTAACTCCGGAATATTCCCAGACGTGTGGAAGATCTCCAAAGTTACACCGTTACATAAAACTGGTGATAAGGCTCCAGTCTCTAATTACAGACCAGTGGCGATCCTATCCTCTCCAGCCAAGTTGTTTGAACTAATAATTCATAAATTCATTTATACCCAAGTTGAACCCTTTATAATTGACCAGCAAGACGGTTTTAGGTCTGGCAGATCTACTGTGTCTAATCTAATGGTTTTTACGGAGTACATATCTCAAGCTCTTGATAGCAACAATCAAGTAGATGTATCATACAACGACTTCGCAAAAGCCTTTGACTCGGTAGATCCGCTTATTCTCCTAAATAAACTCGACCAATTTTTATTTTCAGCGAAACTTCTACGTCTATTTCTAAGTTATTTCTCAAACAGACAGCAATACGTAACTTATGGTATATTTAACTCTTCCAACTTCATCACAAACTCTGGAGTTCCGCAGGGGTCAAATCTTGGACCCTTACTTTTCTCGCTATTTATCAACGACATTTATCATTGCATAAAATTTTCTAAGTTTCTCTTATTCGCGGATGACCTTAAACTATTCCTTTTAATAAAATCTTTGGAAAATTGCTTGCAGCTACAAAGTGATATAAATTCTATCGTCGAATGGAGTCACACCAATAAATTAGGATTTAATATTAAGAAATGCTCTATCATGTGCTACACCAAGGCGAAAAAAACGATTTACTATAACTACAAAATGTCTTATTCGTCTCTTCAGCACATTGTTATTTTGAGAGATTTGGGAATCACATTTGATGCGCACCTAACATTTCACGTCCACATAGAAACGATATGCAGCAAAGCTCTAAGAATGCTAGGATTTGTGCTAAGCAACTCCAGACACTTTTGCAGCTCAGCCGCGATTCGTTTGCTATACTATAGTTTAGTACGTAGCATTTTGGAAAGTGGTTCAGTAATATGGGGACCAGTGGATTTAACATACTCTCAAATGATTGAGAAAGTGCAAAAGAAGTTTCTGAGATATTTATATCTTAGAGACTTCGGATATTATCCCTGGTTATATCCATCAGCCTTTTTGTCCGGCATGCTGGGTATTAATAGCCTCGCCGAAAGAAGGAAAACTGCTTTGCTGACAACAGCATATAAACTTTTAAACGGTAACATCTGTATTCCCGATATATTACAAAAATTTGAGTTTTATGTCCCCGACAACTTCACAAGAGCGCGCAGATACAGAACTTCTGTTGTTCCGAGATGCAGAACTAACTTACCATTAGTAATGCCGCTCGGAAAAATGATTCTTTTACTAAATTTCCTGCCCCCTGATATAGATATTTTTAAACTAAATATTCATCAATTTAAAAACGCTATTATTACTTAATAAAAAAAAAAGTATGTTTATTATTGGTTATGTATAACTGTAAATGTGCATTTAAAATAAAATAAATAAATAAATAAAAAATAAATAAAATAAGTATTTGGAGGTTGCAATTAGTACCCCCCTTCCTGCTGCTGTCCAGACAAAAAGTAGTTCCAATCCTCTCTAAATACATCATACCTATTGTCGAACAATTCACTGTCATGTATTGATTTATTTAGCCAAGTTTCACACATTATAAGGTAAATATCGTAATTGTTCAAAAGGACCTGATTTAAGAAGCTATGAGTTTTTGTGCGAATATTATGCTCGTGGAATTGTTTGGAAAATAGTTTGGATAAAAATAATAATGCTGTGATTGGGGGCATTTTTGAACATACGATTTTTTTTGTTTTTGTTTGTGGTAAATTAAAATGTCCATGGTTTTAAGAAGCTTTAGTTTTGACAGATTGATTGTTATATCTATTGACAGATTACTAATACAATTCAAACAAATGATAAAAACATGTTTTAACAGTATTTGATAAGAGTTTAAAGGACATTTGTAATTAACGTATTGTGATGATTCGTGTATTACAACTAAGTAGAAATTGTGTATTATATTACGGTATTGCAAGAGGTTAAATTCGACATAAATAGTAATACGTTTGATATTGTTCTGTAAATTTAGTTTCCTAAAGGGAAGGCCGATGTAGACGCGTCTCGTGTGGGCATTGTCTTCAATGTTGAAAGTCTGTTAACGTCATCCTGATCAGCAATTAAAATTATGGGTATTGTATCACTTACACGAATGAAAACTTTGCCGTTTTTTACCCAGCAGTAGAGAATTTTTTTGTCCGTTTTTATATCTTTACATTGTGTTTCAGCTAGCGGCATGATAATTTACAGCAAAATTTGTTTATGCATTTGACAATGATAATATTGCATAGTAGGTATTGGAATTTACTCACAGGAGAGTCTGGAAATGGTATCTTCCGAACACTTTGCACTTGATATTAACTTGTTCCATTGAACAATTGCGATGCGAATCTTAGTATTAATAAAACTAAATTGAATTGTATTAACTTTCACGTAAATCGGAAATGCCTCCGGCTTGTACACTGCGTATCTCGGAACTGACCGGTCGGTAGGCGGGAGGGGAAGACGGGAAGACAGGAGGGCTCAATAATTATCACGGAAACAATATTCTGGTTCCAAAATACACGCACAATAGATCGCTGAGCGCAGCCAAATTCAAATTGGCGCTAACATGCCCCGGCCTTGACATAATGGTCAATACAAACCAACAATGCGACCAGCAACGAAACTTAAAAAGAAATAAAATAAAAAAAAAAGTAAATAGGAAAAACCCATAAATACTATAAAATACTCACGACATCGTGTTTCATTGCTCATCGCGTTAATGCGTATCCCTAATGCGAGTAAGATGAAAAAATAATAATAAATTATAAGCGATTAGAACGAAAACAATAATAGGTTGGTGTATGCCAAAATAAACTAAACTAAATAATCTAATTAATATAATATTGGCTTATTGATTTGGTAAAGGACAAACCTTTACAACAGGACGCTTATAAGATCCTGTTTTTGTTCGGACAAGTACTACTCTAACGACACCATCTTTTCCTGGATAAACTTCATCTATAATCCCTAATGGCCAATGCAGAGGCGGCGACATGTCATTTTAATACAACTATCATACCCTTTTGGACAGGATTAACCGGAGTGTTCCATTTCAACCTTGTTTGTAAAGAGTTCAGGTACTCAATCTTCCAACGTTTCCAATAGTTCTGAACCATGTGATCTAACATAGATTTTCTTTTAAGTAATGTGATGGGTTCGTTAGACACGTCGGCGGAAGGTAATGTCGTTAAGGGAGTTAGGGTGAGAAAATGCGCTGGGGTAAGTGCCAATGGCTCTGATGGATAAGAACTCAGTTGAGATAAAGGACGAGAGTTTAACAAGGCTTCAATCTGGATCAAGATAGTGGACAATTCCTCATAGTTAAGGAACTGCTCTCCTATAACTCGGTATAAGTGCGTTTTCACACTTTTCACATTAGCTTCCCAAATATCGCCAAAATGGGGCGCGCTAGGTGGGTTAAATTTCCAATCGACTCGATATTCAGATAAAGTATGCAAAAATGCGTCTTTGAATTGTTCAGAGCGTAGGAAACGCTTCAGATCATCTAAGTACGACTTTGCACCGATGAAAGCAGTTCCATTATCTAAATATAGTGTGCCACAAGGTCTCCGTCGTGCAATAAAACGTTTAAAAGCGTTTAGAAAGCAATCCGTGCTGAGATCAGAAACGAGTTCAATATGCACTGCTCGAGTAACGAGACATATAAATAAACATATATAAGCTTTTAGCCGACGGGTTCCTCTTTGTCGATTCATTGTTATTGCGATAGGTCCTGCATGGTCTACACCCGTATGTAAAAATGGCTTGGATTGTTTAACACGGCACCCAGGCAAATCTCCCATCATGGGAAAATTGGTTTTTGGACTATTTTTAAAACACATATTGCAAAGGTGTACACGTTTCCTAATCATGTTTCTAGCGGAAAGTATCCAATAATTCTGCCGAATTAAGGACATTAAAAGCTGCGGTCCAGCATGTAGATATTTCTTATGGTAATAGTCGACTATGATGGTTGTGACGTGTTCTTTACTTGGTAACAAAATCGGATGTTGAGAATTATAGCTGAGATCAGAATTTTTTAATCTGCCTCCTACACGAATAAGATTATTGTCTAAAAATGGACGCAATTTTCTTAATACTGGTGACACATTACGTTTCCCTTGTAAGTGTCTTACTTCATTCTTAAAATGAACCACTTGTACAGCATAAAGTATTGTCCGTTCAGCCATTTTAAGGTGATTTTATGTTATTTGAACGTATCTAGGTATTTTTCGTACAAACCGTAGTACGTAGACTGTGATGCGTAATAATTTTGACCACGATGAAATTCTATTCGCCAATAGATATAAAGGGGAGTATTCACTGGTAGTTATTGGAAACGCTAAAACTTTCGGTTCTGGTATATTTGATAAATCGCGATTACAGAAGGGCTCAACTGGCCAATTTTCTACATTGAGATGCGTCCACGGCGGGCCTTGGTGCCATAATGGATGCGTAAGTAATTGGGCTGGTGTTAACCCTCGCGACAAACAATCACTGGGATTGTCCTGTCCTGCAATGTGATAAAAATTATGCGGTTCTAGATTGTCTTGAATTTTACTAATACGATTTGCAACGAACGTTTGCCATCGATGCGGGGAAGAATGAATCCAACTTAATACAACGGTTGAGGAAAATGCGAAAATGAATTTTATGCGGTGTCGAGATGATAGCGTATTATATACTTCTCTGCATAATTTTGATAACAGCAGAGCGGCGCACAGCTCTAACTTTGCCAGAGAAACTGTTTTAACAGAAGCTACTTTCAACTTCGCGCAAATTAAACGTACAGGGTTCTGATTGCCCCCTGAATTATTCGAAACGTGAACGTAAACCACTCCACCATAAGCATTTTCACTGGCATCCGCGAACCCCAATATAGTGATTACAGAATCACTATTGTTAACTCCTATATGTCGAGGGATGCGGATATTCTGTAGTGAGGGTAGTTCGGTGTAAAATTGCTTAAAAGCGTTGCTGATGCTTGGTGGAGGGGTATCATCCCAGTCTATTTTCAGTAACCAGAGCGACCTAATTAGTAACTTTGCATACAAAATGACAGGTGCTGCAAACCCCATTACATCCCACAGGCGTGCGATTGTTGATAACATATTGCGTTTAGTACATTTGCTGGATTCCAAGTTGACGCTTAGAGTAAAAATGTCTTGTGACAGAAGCCACCGAAGCCCCAGTATCTTGTGATAATTTTCATCATGGAATTCGACAACACTAGAGAGACGGTTAAATTCTGGAACATTTAGCAATACTTTGGAAGAATTGCTAGAAAATTTAACTAAATCAAAGCCTCCGGCTTTAAACAAATTTATCAACTGACGAGAATATTCAACGGCGAGCGGTTCGGACATCACACTAGTAGCAATGTCGTCTATGTAAATATCTCTGGAGATTATCTCTGCGGCAAGGGGATACGAATCTTGTTCGTCTTTAGCAAGTTGGCGGATTGTGCGTAAGGCTAAATAAGGACTACATCGCATTCCAAAGCAAACGCACGAGAATTCAAATACTTGCAAGGGGTCATCAGCGTGAAATCTATATACGATTCTTTGGAATCTTCGATGATCTTCTGTAACTAATATTTGTAGATACATTTGTCGAATATCGGCGGAAAGTACAATGAGAAATAATCGAACATTCATTAAAACCTTGAATAAGTCAGCTTGAAAGTTATTGCCGGAATGTAAAATAGCGTTTAAAGAATACTAAGTACTAGTTTAACAACTTGCATCTAAAACTATTCGTAGCTTCGTGGTTGTTTTATCGTCTCGGATTATGCAGTGATGGGGAATATAATAACCTTGATCTAGAGTCCTGTCGGGATTAACCTGAGATAAATAACCCATATTGAGGTACTCCAGTATCACGTTATTATAATTTTGTCTCAAGGATGGTGATGCGGTTAATCGCCTTTCTAGCATAAAAAAACGACATGATGCTACTTGATAAGAATCTTCTAGTACTTTTGGAGGATCTTTAAAAGGGAGGCTAACTATATATCTACCGGACTGATCTCTGATGGTAGATTGATCGTACATTGCATCAAATTCCTTTTCTTCCGGTGATTGGACATCACACTAGTAGCAATGTCGTCTGTGTAAATATCTCTGGAGATTATCTCTGCGGCAAGGGGATACGAATCTTGTTCGTCTTTAGCAAGTTGGCGGATTGTGCGTAAGGCTAAATAAGGACTACATCGCATTCCGAAGCAAACGCACGAGAATTCAAATACTTGCAAGGGGTCATCAGCGTGAAATCTAAATACGATTCTTTGGAATCTTCGATGATCTTCTGTAACTAATATTTGTAGATACATTTGTCGAATATCGGCGGAAAGTACAATGGGAAATAATCGAACATTCATTAAAACCTTGAATAAGTCAGCTTGTAAGTTATTGCCGGAATGTAAAATATCGTTTAAAGAATACTAAGTACTAGTTTTACAACTTGCATCTAAAACTATTCGTAGCTTGGTGGTTGTTTTATCGTCTCGGATTATGCAGTGATGGGGAATATAATAACCTTGATCTAGAGTCCTGTCGGGATTAACCTGAGATAAATAACCCATATTGAGGTACTCCAGTATCATGTTATTATAATTTTGTCTCAAGGATGGTGATGCGGTTAATCGCCTTTCTAGTATAAAAAAGCGACATGATGCTACTTGATAAGAATCTCCTAGTACTTTTGGAGGATCTTTAAAAGGGAGGCTAACTATATATCTACCGGACTGATCTCTGATGGTAGATTGATCGTACATTGCATCAAATTCCTTTTCTTCCGGTGATTGTAGCTCACACTCCGTGACCTCTTCCAACTGCCAAAATTTTGCAAGGAGTTCTTCAACCGATGGCTCTGTGATTGTACAAAATGTTTTACCAAGTGAGTAAGAACTTTCGTGAGTAGGTGCGTTTCCTATTATTATATACCCCAAGCTAGTTTCGATTGCACTTGGTAATAACCGAGAGCCCTTTACCTTACCCGGTAGTATTATTTGTCCAAATAAATTGGCACCGATGATTGCATCGATGACACCTGGAAGGTGGAATTTTTCATCGGCTAGTGGTAATTCTTTTAAGTAAGATAAAGCATTTATACCTATAGAAGATGCCGGCAACTAGGTTGTAATGCGATCCACGACTAACGGTCGAATGGAGAAAGATGTTTTATTATTAAAACGCGATTCAAACGTTAAATTTGCAATTCCTTTAATACTTTGAGAAATATCTCCTATGCCTCTAATAGCTGCGTGATTGCGATTTGGGAATAAACGCAAACCAAGACGTTTGCAACATTCCGTTGTAATAAAATCGTTTTGCGATGCACTATCAATTAAAACGCGTATTTTCTGATAATTATTTCTAGAATCGAGAACGTTAATAGATGCGGTACCTAATAATATTGTTTGATTTTGAGAAAAAGCGTTTGAATCTCTATTATTCAGAGTACATAATGCGACATTATCTGACTGATTTTCCGATTCATTTTCTGGATTTTCCGATAAATCCTCTTCGTTATCGTGAGTGGAATTGTGCGAGGTGATATCAAAATGTAATAAAGAGTGATGTTTTTGATTACAATACTTGCACCTGTTTTCCGATTTACATGTTTTGGAAAAGTGCATTTTACTAAGGCAATTTCTACATAAGTTTTGTTTTTGAGATATTTCAAACCTATTTTTAGGCCACGCTTTTAAAAATGTTGGGAATTTATAAATTAATGTGTGGTCCGAAAGGTTACATACAGCGCAGTTGTACTGTTTTGTTTTGTTATTTGTTAAACTAACAAATGCCTGGCTGTACTGTTTCTTAAGGGAATTTTTCTCAATACGCTGTTGTGATTTGTGACATTCTGATAATGTTGATGTTCTTTGTAATATCTTAGCTTTTTCCCGCAAAAATGTTATGAACTCATGGTATGAAGGTGTCTCTGACTTTCTGGTCGATGATTCGAATGCTACAGCTGTTTCTTTGTCTAGTTTTTGGGTCCCTATATAAAGGAAGAAACATTTTAATAAATTAGGAATTTTTAATTGTTGCAATGCTGAAATTGAGGAGTGAAATTCGTCTATGAAAGCTTCTAAATCCAATGCAGTCGGTATTGTTATTGGTTTTATGTTTAAATTTTATCAAAATAATAAATTGCGTTCGCCCTTGTGTCTTCGTATTTTTTAATTAATGTTTCCCAAATAAGATGGTAATTTTCGGCTGTGGTTGGAATTCCGGTACAGATATTTAACGCTTTTCTCGACAAAGTACTTATCAAATATTGAATTTTTTCCGTGTCGGAAAGGTCTGAATTTTCATGAATTAATTTTTTGAAGGTGTCGTGAAAAATTTTCCATCCCATTATACTACCATCAAATAACGGCAAAGTTAATTTTGGCAACTATTTTTAGTTTTTTTTTATTTTTTTTTATTGAAATAATAGATAATACATAATACAATCAACAAACAAGTCCTGCTAAGCCAATTGAATCGGCTTGTCAACAGGTGCTTATATTTTAGTTACATATTTATACATTTTAAAAATTTAAAATTTACATCTTATATCTACAGATTCAACATTTTTTCATACATATCAAAATCAATATAAATCTTTTTTTCCGATAGCCAATTTTTCACCATATATTTAACCTTATTCATAGAATTACGTTAATTAATAGTGTCAGGTAATAAATTAAATATCTTCGGTATGATGTATTCAAACGTTCTCTGTCCGTACTTATTGTTAAATTTCGGAACTATTAACCCGTCGTTACGCGTGAATCTAGTGCTGTATTTATGTTATAATTTCTCTTTATGCTGCGGAGTAAATATATGCTGAATTATAATTTTGTGCCAAAGTATTGCCTTAACAGGTAAAATTTTGGCACTGTGAAACAACAATGATTTATTTTGTCTCTGTTTGAAAATATTAGGGACGACCAATAATTTTACAATTGCGTTTTGTACAACTTGCACTTGTTTCAGATTGGTTAAAGTAGTATTTCCCCATATTGTTAATCCATATCTGATAATAGATTCTGCTAGGGACATATAAATTATTTTAAGTGTTTCAATTGATAGGAAAAAATTTAATGTGTACATTCTGCCAGCAATCGATCTGAGTCTTTTACAGGTTTTTTTAATATGTTTGTCCCATTTAAAAAAAAAACAATCTACTGTAACACCAAGATACACGTATTCCGAAACTAATTCTAAGCTTTCACATTTATAATAAGTTGGAATATTTTTATGGATGCAATTAAAATTATGAGAAATAATATTAGGATTAAATTGAAATTTGGCATTAGGTGATCTTATACGCATTACTTTGTTTTTTTTTAGCATTTATTAATAGTCCTGCATCATGTGACCATTTACAGAGTTGATTAAAGTCAATTTGCATGAGTTCAATTGCAAGTTTTAGATCTTTATGTGATATGACCAATGCCGTATCATCTGCGAATACAAAATGTTTCACAAAAGAGAAAAGTTTTTTCATTATGGTTACATAAATTATATATATGTAGTGTAGGTCCTAATATGGAACCTTGTGGAACTCTTGCAGATACATTTTTTGTTTTACTAAAAGTATTGTTTATTTTGGTACATATTTTTCTATCTCTAAGATAATCTTTAAATAAATTTAACACATTTCCTCTTATTCCAATTTTTTCTAGAGTTTTCAGAGTTAATTGTGTCAAAAGCTTTTGGATAC
Organism: Limnephilus rhombicus; assembly: GCA_929108145.2. Lineage (NCBI taxonomy): Eukaryota > Metazoa > Arthropoda > Insecta > Trichoptera > Limnephilidae > Limnephilus > Limnephilus rhombicus. Next base: position 16,169,429 of record OV815292.1, on the reverse strand, counting down.
GCGCCATAAATATATTTGGGCATTAATTTCTTTAAATTGATAATTTATACTATAAGACCATAAGGGCGCCATCTATGGGTTTTGTATTGTATTGAATTGAACCTATGTGACTTGAGATGCAGTGTATTCATGCGTTTCCTTACCTTTGTGAATCAAGCAATTACTTCTGACGGGAGTGTCAGTAAAAGGCCAAGAGATGTCTCTCCTGGTCAGTCTTAAGAATAATTCATCCAGTGAGTGAATTATTGTTGTACCTAAGATTGGATTTTTGGCACGCATTATTATTATGCAAATTTTTCATTGTTGAAACTTCCTTGCTGTGCAAAACATCGGTCAAGATTATGCGATATCGCCTTGACTTTTTTTATTGAAAAGAAGTGTTTTTTCGTGTGGACATCGTGGCTGAGCTGCATTCTCTGAGTGAGTGTTTGTTTGTTTTTTCACTTTGGTTTTTGGAGTTGCTGGGTCGACTGTTTTTTTGTGTCACATAAGGAAGAATTCAATTTTCGTTAATTTTACATAGGGTAGTCAGCCCTCGTGTCAGGGGCTATTTACACGCCCCTACATATTTATTGGTCCTTCGAGCCGGATTATTAATTCATTCATACATTCAATTCGAGATTATAGCTTAATTACATGGATGTTTGAATTTACGTATTTTTTTTGGTAAATTTGAAGTACCTCTCATTTTTTTGAGAACTATAGCTGGTCTTGTTTTTGCTTTTGGATGACATATTTGGATGTTCGCAGAATTATCGTAATTTTGGATAATTATTCGCAACATTATTATTATTAATTAATTGTTAACATTGTTCGCAGAATTGTCGTAATTTTGGATAATTATTCGCAACATTATTATTAATTAATTATTAACATTGTAACATTATTGTAAAATTTTGTGGTAATCTTTTCGCATATATAAAAAATGCCAAGAATTACGGAGGAGGGGTTTGATGAGGCTCAAGACAGATCGCTTATTCTTTTAACCGCAAAAAAGGAAAATCTTTTTGTTCGTATGAACGATCTGTATAATGCAACAAATAATATATCTAATTTTGAGTCAAGAAATAACGAAGTGTTTATGGCTCAGTCAGAGATGATTGATCAAATGCGAAGTCAATTTGAAAATATTATAGATAGCATCAATGATCGTCAGTTAACTTTAAATCCAGAATTTAAACCAGATTTTCAAGCTTTAAATGCTTTTGATGATCTTTTTTTGAAGGTCAAACGAACTAGATCGAATATGAAAACTTCTGTAAGAGAGTCACTGACGTCACAAAATAAGTCGCGGGAGCCGTGTATGATTAATCTTCCTGCAATAGATCTTCCAACCTTCGATGGTAAGAATGAAAGTTGGTCGAATTTTTTTGAGTCATTTAAAGCCAATATCCATAATAATAGACAGCTAACTGACTCGCAGCGTGTGCAGTACTTAGTCGGAAAACTCACACATGGGGCTTTGAACATAACCGCAGGCATTGTGCCTTCGGGTGATACATATCAGATCATTTGGGAGAGTTTAGTTAAAAAATATCAAGATAAACGTACACTAGGAACACATTATTTAAATAATATTCTCGATGCGAAAAACTGCACGAATACATCTGCCAGTCTCAATTCTTTCATTGAAAGATATTCTTCGTCAGTGTCGGCATTAAAGCAGTTAGGTATTGAAGATTTAACTGATTTTATTTTGTTTCACTGCGCGGTAAGAAAAATTGATTCACAGACGGCTCAGAACTTTGAGCTGACAGTTCGTAATAAAGAAATTCCTTCTTATAATGAGTTAGTTTCGTTTGTACAAGATCAAGTAAAGATTTTAGAACGAACGAGTAACTCGCATGGTGTCGTAAATAAAACGCATCCCATTTCGTCCTCCCGATCAAATAATACTAAATCGTTCGTCGCGAGTAATGCGAATATTCCGCGCTTCCCAGCTCCGCCGAAAGGATGTATTCTGTGTAACAAAACTGATCATTTAATCAACGTTTGCTCAAAGTTTAAATGTATGAGTTCCCCACAGGCTCGATTTGAATTTATAAAATCGAAAAATGCCTGTGTAAATTGCCTTAGTGGTTCACATACAATCAAGTCATGCAAATCGGGGTTAGTTTGTGATTTGTGCAATAAACGTCATCATACATTCTTACATTTCGGCAGTGTGAATAATATGAAAACCAATACTCATGTACATACGTCGCAAGTACCTACCAGTGAAGAACCGTCAGTCCCCCCTCCAGTGTCATCCAGCATCAATGGAACTGGCATTGGTGATAAGCAAGTGGAGGGGACCGCGAATGTCAATCCTTCGTGTTCGCTTTGTGCCAAAGTAACACCGAACTCTTCTATTTTACTTTCGACCGCACAAGTATACGCGAAGCTTAAAAACGGAAATAAAGTTATTGTTCGGTGCCTAATTGATAATGGCTCTCAAAATAATTTGATTACGGTCGATTGTTGTAAAACTCTGAATTTACCAATATTTCCTTTGAGTAATTCGTTTGTCAAAGGAATTGGATCAACGTCTCGACCAATTTTCGGTTACGTGTATTTGGATATTGAGTCTCGCGTATACCCAGAGAATAAATATAATATACATGCGCTTGTCGTTGACAGTATCACCGACCAATTACCTAATCACTATATAGCCAAGGGTGATATGAGGTACTTAGAGGGCATACCTCTCGCAGACTTAACATGGAATATTCCTGGATGCGTGGATGTCGTCATCGGTGCACAACTGTTCCCATATATTTATTTAGGGAACAGGGTTGAATCGGGTACTAGTGCACCCCCCGCGTTATCGACCGCTTTCGGTTTCGTGTTGATGGGTGATTACCCCAATAATGTGCTCAACACAAACACATCATTCTCGGCACTCGCACTTAATGATTTAGTGCAAAAATTTTGGCTGTTAGAAGAGATACCTAATATAAAATTTCTAAGTCCGGAGGAGACAGAATGTGAGAATCTCTTTACTTCATCAATTTCTCGCACTGATGATGGTAGATATTCTGTTGCTTTACCTTTCTGTAAAGATCCAAGACAATTGGGTAATTCTCGTACTGCTGCCCAACGCCGATTTTTGGCATTGGAGCGAAAATTTAAACATTCCCCTGCTTTGCAGGAGAATTATAACAAGGTTATCAGTGAATATATTGAAAATAATTACCTATCAGAAGTCTCAGAGTCTGATATCACAGAAGATGGATATTACATCCCACATCATGCTGTCACTCGTCCAGACAAACCAATGCCTCGTATTGTGCTCGATGCTAGTGCTAAAACACACACAGGGCTGTCACTGAATGACATTATTCATACTGGTCCCAATTTGCAAGCCGATTTGTTTCTGCTTTTGCTTGACTTTCGTCTTTTTCCCATCGCTATGACTGCGGATATAAGGCAAATGTATTTACAGATTGAAGTTCCTAGTAAGCATCGCAGATACCTGAGGATCTTATTTCGATTCTCAAATAATGGTCTCATACGAACTTTTCAGTTCAATCGAGTTCCTTTCGGCTTGACGGCAAGTCCATACTTAGCAATGCGGACGGTTCGCCAGTTGGCCCAGGATATGAGACCACATTACCCGGATGCTGCCAAAGTGGCAGAGTCCAAGCTGTATATGGACGACCTGGTCTATTCTATTGCAGATGAGCCCAGCGCCATACGTCTTTCTCGAGAATTAATCTCGTTGTTTAAGTCCGGTGCCTTTGATTTAGTAAAATGGACTAGTAATTCTCAAGTTGTACTTGAGAACCTCCCGGATTCTCACCGCAGCCCAGTGGACTTCACTGTTGGTTCTAACAATACCTCTAAGGTGTTGGGCCTTTCGTGGGAACCAGCTGATGACAGCTTCTTCTTTACGACATCTTATGTTCAGGAGAAGTGCACAAAGCGGAGCATACTCTCCATAGTCGCCCGTTTATTTGATGTCCTCGGCTTGGTCGCCCCTGTCATTCTGTACGCTAAATTACTTATCAAAGAGCTATGGCTGTGCAACATTGGTTGGGATGATACACCCCCTGATAGCGTTATTCGTCGGTTTTCGGCGCTTACACAGGAATTTCCGCTAATTTCAATGATAAAAATCCCTCGCCATGTTGGTGTCCTGAAAGACAGTACGGTGCTCGTTGTTGCTTTCTGCGATGCAAGCATGAATGGTTACGGCTGTGTGATTTATTTGCACACCACTGATCTGTTTGGAAAAATTACAGTGAGATTGTTGTGCGCAAAATCAAAGGTTTCTCCCACCAAAGTGACGACCCTCGCTCGTTTGGAGCTCTGTGCCGCAGTATTGATGTCCAAATTAATACGGACGGTTCAAGATAATTATTCTGAGCGTCTTCCTATTGCAGGAACATATGCGTTTTCCGATTCTACCGTTGCGCTCTCTTGGATACATTCTTCACCGCATCGCTGGTCGGTGTTTGTTAGTAATCGCGTAGCTCAGTGCCAAGAAAATTTGTCTCCAGAGAACTTTTACCATGTTGCTGGTAGTGAAAACCCGAGCGACTGCCTTTCTCGTGGCATGCTTCCTTCCCAACTCGTTTCACATGATTTATGGTGGAACGGCCCATCATGGATTCGCAGCCCACCTTTGGAATGGCCATTAAAACCGTTTCACCCTACCAATACTGGTGAAATGCCTGAACACAAGGCTAATGTGCTCATTGCAACATTTCAGGGTGAAAAATCGGTCCTGAGTGAACTGGCTCAGCGTATATCCACTTGGGATAAACTACTAAGGATTGTTGTTTATGTCCTCCGATTCATAAAAAAGATATCACTTTCCTCTGGAACGGTCAATAATCTTATGACTGCTGAAAAGGCTGTGATTCGTGCTGTGCAGAGTATTCATTTTGCAGGAGATATTGCTGCACTCCAGGAAGGCAAATTTCATTCCAAAAGACTTCAGAGTTTATCTCTATTTCTTGATGGAGATAATCTGTTACGTATTGGGGGGCGGCTTTCTAAATCGGATTTACCTTTTGAGGTTAAACATCCGGTTTTGCTTCCCAAACATGACTGTGTTGTCGATCTGATCATCGCTCACTTTCATGTCGTGAACTGTCATACAGGCCCAGGACTTCTTATGTCTATCTTACGTCAACGCTATTGGATATTAGATGCTAGGACTGTTATTAGGGCGATGGTGTGGAAATGCAATTGTTGCTTCCGCTTAAATCCATCGCATCCTACACCGAAGATGGCAGATTTACCGTCATATCGTGTTGCAGAAGCAAAGGCCTTCGTACATACCGGTGTAGATTACGCAGGTCCACTCCGTATTACGCTGACTCGTCGGAGAGGACAACATTCTCAAAAGGCATATATTTGTCTATTCGTATGCCTTGTGACCAAGGCTATTCATATTGAGTTGGTCTCTGACTTAACTTCAAATGCTTTCCTGGCTGCTTTCAGCCGTTTTATTTCTCGGCGTGGCCCGGTAACATGCTTGTATTCAGATAATGGTACTAATTTTGTGGGTGCGAAGGCACAATTAGATGACCTCTACAAGTTTTTGGTTGAATCTGAATATGAGCCCTCATTAAAGCGCGAACTCGCTAAGCGTCGTATAGAGTGGAAAATGATTCCACCACGCGCGCCTCATTTTGGGGGTATGTGGGAGTCGAACATAAAGAGCATGAAGACACACTTGTACCGTGTGATTGGAACTCAGCTTCTCACCTATGAGGAGTTACAGACTGTGCTAGTTCAAATTGAGTGCATAATGAATTCGCGTCCACTTACAGTTATGTCTTCTGACCCTTATCCAGAAGTCCTTACGCCTGCGCATTTTTTAATGTCGACACCATTGCAGTACTTGCCTGCTTCTGTCCTGGCAGACGGTAAAATCAATTTGACTCAGCGTAAGCAATTATTAGACAGCATGGTTCAGTCCTTCTGGAAGAAGTGGCGTTCAGAGTATCTGCACACCTTGCAAGTCAGGCAGAAGTGGACTACTTCTGATCATCCGATTGATATCGGAACTGTCGTACTAGTGGGACAAGAAGATTCCCCTCCGTTAAATTGGCCTTTAGGCGTGATAACTGAAATCCATCCCGGAATGGATAAAATTGTTCGCGTTGCGACGGTAAAGACAAGATTTGGTTCTTTTAAACGTCCGGTTGTCAAATTATATCCCATTCCAACGCAATAATTTTATATTTTATCTATTTTTGTTTATTTTTATTTATTTATTTCTTTTGATTTTAGTCATTGTTTCAATGATCTCTGACCCAGACATGGCATTACTTAATATCCGTTATCTTGGTCAATTGAACTTTATTACATTGTATTTTTGGTTATTTTTCTTTATTTTGTGAGATTCTGCGAATTTCCAATGCGTGTCATTCCTGAATATTACCGGTGAATAGTCACTTTATTTCTATTTCATTTCTTGTTTCATTTGTATTTTTATATTCTTTCTTTTGTAAGCTCTGCGAACTTCCAAGGCGGGGAATATGGATACGCGCCATAAATATATTTGGGCATTAATTTCTTTAAATTGATAATTTATACTATAAGACCATAAGGGCGCCATCTATGGGTTTTGTATTGTATTGAATTGAACCTATGTGACTTGAGATGCAGTGTATTCATGCGTTTCCTTACCTTTGTGAATCAAGCAATTACTTCTGACGGGAGTGTCAGTAAAAGGCCAAGAGATGTCTCTCCTGGTCAGTCTTAAGAATAATTCATCCAGTGAGTGAATTATTGTTGTACCTAAGATTGGATTTTTGGCACGCATTATTATTATGCAAATTTTTCATTGTTGAAACTTCCTTGCTGTGCAAAACATCGGTCAAGATTATGCGATATCGCCTTGACTTTTTTTTATTGAAAAGAAGTGTTTTTTCGTGTGGACATCGTGGCTGAGCTGCATTCTCTGAGTGAGTGTTTGTTTGTTTTTTCACTTTGGTTTTTGGAGTTGCTGGGTCGACTGTTTTTTTGTGTCACATAAGGAAGAATTCAATTTTCGTTAATTTTACATAGGGTAGTCAGCCCTCGTGTCAGGGGCTATTTACACGCCCCTACAGCTTTAGAGTTATCAATAAATAAAACAATAACATGTAATTTATTATTTAATTGATTATTTACGTAATTGGAAAAAACTTGCAGTAGTTTTTCAGTATTTTTTTTCTTTGAAGCCATATTGACTTGGATCAATGATAGAGAATTTTTCAATATAATTATTTAATTTATTTGATAAAAATTTTTCAAGAATTTTTTCTAATGCTGGTAGAATACTAATAGGCCTATAATTTCCCAGTTCAATGTGTTTTCCACCTTTAAATATTGGTCTAGTAATGCTACATTTAAATTCTTGTGGAATTTTTGCTTTATTATTATATTGATTAAATGAGTAATTATTGGCCCAAGAGTTTTTATATTTCTTTTTCAATCAAACATTCTTATATTGTCAATACCTGTGCTTTTAGAGTTTTTCATTTTTTAAACAATGTTTTCAATATCGGTTATAGTAGCTCTTGGTGTATATAAACTGTGAGGTAGTTCTTCCAGTACTATATTAGTAGCTTTGTGATTGCATTTATGTAACATGTTGCTGATGCTATCCGAGAAGTAATTCACAAAATCATTTGACACAGAATCCTCAGTTCTATCTTTTAACATATATCGTGTTATAGTTTCATCACAATCGTTTTTGGGTTTACGTCCTAAAATATTATTTATCTCGTCCCAGGTTTTTTTTTGTATCATTAAAACAGTTTTTAAATTTATTATTATAGTAGTTCGTTTTATCTTTATTTATAAGTTTATTGACAAAGTTTCGTGTTTTTTTATATTCTGTTTCATATGTTTTGTTTGTTGGTGTACTTTTCCATTTTTTATAAAGTTTATCCCTTTTATTTATATGACATAATAATTCACTGCTTACCCATTCATTTATTGCATAAGGTCGTGTTTTCGGTTTTTGCACTATCGTTTTAGAACTACTCTTGTAAAAGTTGTTAAATAAAGATTTTATTTTTTCATATAATAAAATATAATCCCTCTCCTCTATAAGTTTACTCCAGTTATAATATTTGATATACCAATCAATAACTTAACATTGCAATTTGATTTATCTAATTTTGACTGCGTGTCAGATAACTCACTTGTATTGTCACATGTCTGTTTTGCGGTTAATTGTATTACCGAGTATGTATTATCAAAGGATTGTTCCATCTGAAAGTTGGGCGAAAATTCTGAATTTAATTGCATTTTTAAATCATTAATTTTATTTACTAACTCAATAAACTCTTTCCTTATCTCCGATAACAATGCTGCATTGGCACAAAATATGTTTTTTGAATTAGAGGATTTCAAACCCTTTATACTGTCATATATTCTTTGACATCTTGCAAATTGCGAATTCTGCCTAGCTTCTATCAACTTGACATCGCGTTCAATTATAGAAACGGCTAATTCCTCCGGCATGTTGAAATACGTTAGTTTGATAATAGGATGAAATTATTTCAAGCTGACGTACGTACGACCTACCTACGACGACCTACCTTTCTCAAACTACTCCCGATAAATTTATATACAATGAAACACGTGCGTAAATATTCCAAATAAAAATGGGCGCTGGTTCTTTATTTCCAGGCTAGATGGACCAAATGTTTCAGCTAGCGGCATGATAATTTACAGCAAAATTTGTTTATGCATTTGACAATGATATTATTGCATAGTAGGTATTGGAATTTACTCACAGGAGAGTCTGGAAATGGTATCTTCCGAACACTTTGCACTTGGTAAGTAAATAAAACTAAATTGAATTGTATTAACTTTCACGTGAATCGGAAATGCCTCCGGCTTGTACACTGCGTATCTCGGAACTGACCGGTCGGTAGGCGGGAGGGGAAGACGGGAAGACAGGAGGGCACAATAATTATCACGGAAACAATATTCTGGTTCTAAAATACACGCACAATAGATCACTGAGCGCAGCCAAATTCTAATTGGCGCTAACACATTGTTTTAGCAGATTCTGATTTTTTGGGTTAAATGTTCATTGATGTAAATTCTGCTGGCACCAGGAAGCTGCAATTCTGAGGCAAACATTCCCTTCCTCTTCCTTATGGCAGCTAACAAGTTATCTTTAAGGTGTCGGCGTGTAAATTTTACGATAATGTTCCTCTGTTTTCCATTAGTCACATTTCGGTTTATTCGGGGGTAAATTCTGCTTGCCAAGTCCACTTCCTCTCGGGTGATTTTACATCCAGCTGTAGCACCAATTTTGAAGAGAATGTCATAAATATTTTCGTGTCTATCTTCTGGAACACCACTTATTATTATGTTATTTGCACGATTACATTGATCGTTGCTTTCTATTTGTCCTTCCAAATGTTTAACTTTCTTTTTAAGCTCCTCAATTTCTTCCTTGAACTCCCTTTTTATAACTTCTACTATGGTATTTCTGAAGTCTGCAAATGATTTTTCTAAAAACTGAATTTTAAATTCATCGAACTTTTTATCTAGAATTTGCAGTAGTTCGGGATTAGGGTTATTGGCGGACTTAGAATTTGCACGTGTAGTCATTGTTATATATTGATTTTTATCACAATATTGAATGCAATGTAATGCAATTGCAATGTCCAGAACATCGAGTCTAGCCCCGCTGTTTGGGAAATGTATGGGTGCAATTGGGCCCGCAATGAAGAGTTCAGGATGTGCGCTAGCGTACCTGTGTAAGATACGCTCATTTGTGTTAGTAAACCTACTAGGGGTGCTTTGATCAAGCTTATCTTGTGGACGGTGATAGATGAAGTTTATTCTCAATGGGCCTGAATGTTTTGTATATATTGTGATTGAAGTTGACTCAATAGACGAAAACGTGGGTGTAATGTTGTATTTGTGGGCGATTTTTGATTTAACGAAAATGGCAGTGCCCCCGCCTCTAGTGTGTTGGCGGTCATTTCTTTATAATGTATAGTTTGAACGTTTTGGATTTTGTGACGGGTTGAGGTGAGTTTTATTAATGAGTAAAACGTCGAGAGCGTGTGTTTTTGCAAAAATACGTAATTCATTAACATTTTTTAAGACATCAGAAATGATAGGGATATCCATCGAACTGGTAAATCAACTGGTGGAGGCGTAATCATAGGTATTAAAAAAGATTTTTTTGTTACCCCCCGCTCTTGGAATTCAGACGCTGAAGATATTTGGATAACTGTCAATACATCAAAATCAAATCTTACTTACCTAGTGTCGGTCTAAAATTAACGTCTTCAGAAAGATTAGCATTATTTACCAGTCATACAAATACTATTTCTGACTTAACAATCCGTTTTCCCAATGACCAGTTTCTAATCATAGGCGACTATAATATGCCAAATTTTAAATGGAATAATCAACAAATGTCAACTAACAGAGACCAATGTTCACTCACGTTACTTAACTGCTTATATTTTGCAAATTTAACCCAATTTAACAATTTACCTAATAACTATGGACGAATTTTGGACCTCGTTTTCTGTAACACTCCAGCTAAGGTGTCGCTTGCCGATCACCCTTTAGTTAAAGAGGATGCTCATCATAAATCATTGGTTATAGAGCTAGAATTTCCATCCACTAATGCAACCCTCTCAACTCCTCGAACAATAAAATTATTCCATAAAGCAGATTACACCGAGATTAATGAGAAACTGAATGAGACCAACTGGTCTACCGTTATAAATGCACCGGATGTAAATACAGCGTTACATTCATTTTACGTTATAATTGAACAAATTATCGATGCGTTTATTCCCAAGAAAGTTGTGAAATCTGGAAAATATCCACTATGGTACACGGCAGCCTTAATAAAAATAACTAATGAAAAATTAAAATTCTTTAGAGCATGGAAGCGTCACCGTAACCCTCTTGATTATCTGTCATTTTCTTTGCTTCGCAAAAGACAAAAAACGGTCGCTTCAGCGGCTTACAAAACCTATATTTCTACGATAGAATCCGGCATACAGCATAATGTTAGAAAAATATGGTCCTATGTCAATTCTCAAAGAAAATCTCCTACCATCCCCGATCATATGATTTATGGTGAAAAAACTGCTAATGACAGTAAAGGAGTAGCCAATTTATTTTCCGAGTATTTCGGTTCTGTATTTTCGAATGTTCAACCTGCTCATACAAGCAATGCCAGTGACTGTTTTAATTCAAATAGCGTTATTAGCTCAATCGAGATCAAGGAAGATATAACTTTCAAATACCTTAAGTCCATCGATATCAAAAAGGTACCGGGGAACGACCAACTTCCAGGATTCTTTATAAATTATTGTAGTAAACAACTGACACCCTTCATTTTTGCCATTTTCAAACTATCGCTATCTGAAGGAACATTTCCTGACAAGTGGAAAACAGCTTTGATTACCCCAATCTTTAAAAATGGTAGTAAAAATGATGTCTCCAACTATCGACCTACATCCAAATTACCCATTCTAAGTAAAGTTTTGGAAAAAATTGTTTACGATCAATTATATTCTACCATATCACCTTAACTCTTAACTAATCAACATGGCTTTATGAGAAATCGCTCCACAACCTCGAATCTTGTGTTTTTTATAAATTTTCTTCATGCTCAAATGAATATGCGATGCCAGGTAGATGCCATCTATACTGATTATTCCAAAGCATTCGACCGTGTTAATCACCATATTCTTTTACAGAAGTTATTTAGTATAGGAATTCACGGTGATCTCTATAGATGGATCGCATCATATGTCAGTAATCGGCACCAAATCACGGTTGTCAATGGTTTCGCATCCTGTTCTCGGACCACTCTTATTTAATATTTACATAAATGACATCTATGTATGCTTTCAAAATAGTTACTTTGTGTTATATGCGGATGATATGAAAATTTTTAAACCCGTACAGTCTTTATCTGATTGTATAGAATTGCAAAGCGATCTTGATCAATTGTGCGCGTATTGTGAATCAAATTTACTCTCCTTAAACATTTCTAAGTGTCACTCAATTACATTTACTAGAAATAAAAATAAAATCATCTATTCTTACAACTTGAATAATAAACCTTTACAATCTACATCTACATGTAAAGATCTAGGTGTTTATTTAGACAACAAATTAATTTTTGATAAGCATATCGAACACATAATATCAAAATCCTACAAGATGCTAGGTTTCCTATTAAGAATATGTAAAGTTTTCAAAAGTGCTAAGACTCTTGAAATGTTGTTTTGTTCATTGGTCAGAAGTCCACTGGAGTATGCGTCCCCGGTATGGAATCCTCAATATAAGGTGTACATAGATATAGTAGAAAGTATACAGAATAAATTCTCTAAATATTTATTCAAGAAATACAACAAAACTACAAATAACATGTTAAGTTTACAAAAAAAACGCACATTATCAGATCTGCTGTTTCTGTATAACCTGCTAAATAATAAAATAGATAGTCCTGAATTGCTATCCACTACTAGTTTAAATGTCCCAATGAGGCGTAACAGGCACACTTCTCTTTTTTATATAGAATCCAATAACACTAATGCACATTCTTGATTTCAAAATGTCTCCTTATCTCCCCCCCCCTCTTTTCTTTCTTTTTATTATTATTACTTCATTCATTCAATAATTAAGTTTTAAGACCGGTTCATATCTCAGGCGTAATTATCAAATGACATTCTATGGACTTACGTAATAGGTACATAACCATGTAATAATTTAATTTAACATACCTTATAATCTGTATTATAATGTACTGTGTATGTCTTAATAAACGAATAAATAAATAAAAATCATTCTAAAATGCCATGCGTGGCGCGGAGGGCATGGTAGTAGAGCTAGCCATTTACACTGAAAAAAGTGAAAAAATCTGAGTTGCGGCGGAGAAAATGATAGATATGTAGTCTGCGGTGAGTCGACAGATTGAAATTTGGGGATGAGGTCGGAAAGAAGATCGTCAACCTTGAAGAAATTCATTGCTCATTTGGAACAAACTTCCCTCAGCTCTTACTAATATCCAGAACTTGGCTGAATTCAAAAGAGCTTTAAAAACAAACTTATTTAAAAAATCATACCTTTCATGAATTTTAACTCCTTTTCAATATACTTTAATAAGCCATGTTCCTCAAGTTTCTGGTAATTGTTTGGTTTCGATTACCTCCTTACTATAGTTTTATGTGCACTCTGAATTTGTATTATTTCTAAATGTTTACTGCCTCCTGTTCTATATAATTTAGTTTAAATGATTCTTGTTGAATGGCACCGTAATGGTTTATCATTATATATTGTCCTGTGCCAAAACAGCACTCACTATTGTTGTTAGTATTGTTCTTTAGGAATTGCTTTGTATATTTTTGTATATTCGTTATTTCACATTATTTAATTAATTTTTTAAGGACTCGTAAGGAACACTGTAGGTTAATTTTAAGTTTACTATAATTAGGCGCACTTGAAGTGAAACATCACAAAACTGCGCTATATAAATACTACGTTATTATTATTATTATAAAGAATGACATTACGTACGGTTTGTAAAATGAGTTGTGGAGATGGTCTTTTCGGACATTCCTTATAATTTGCCGGATGGGCTCCAGAACAGTTTGCGCAAGTGGCGGGATCGCCTTCCCTCTGCTTCTTACATTTCCATGTGAAATGATCACCCGCGCACTTAACGCAGCGCTGGGGGGGGGGGGGGGGGAGGTTAGGTGACACATCATTGATGAGTGTCCCAAATGATGGTTATGGTGACACTGAGAGGGGCTGTTTTCTAATTAAGATACTCCACTCTTATCTTCAAATGAAAAAGGGAATTGAGGGAAAAAAAATTGTCCCCCTCACCATGATCCAGTTGTACGAGGGCCAGAGATTTTTACTGTCTGGCCCAGATATCATCCGAGTTACAGAAATAACTGAGAGGTTGAGATCTAATAGTTCCAGGCAGACCTCTTCTTCACTAATTGTCGTCAGAATCCCTCGCAGAACCGCCTCGGTTAATTTTTCTTCCGCAAGCTGGAATGTGTGGAAGGGTGTTGTGTCCTCCTGGATCATCTTATAGCCAGTCGGAAGCTGGTGGAGTCACCGATATTTAATATCACCCCTGTTGGAATGGCCTTTGCGTTTATTATATTAATCCCAGCGTTCAAGAGGCGCTTTTTCAGGAAGCTCCAATTTTCTTCTGATTTTATAAAAATTGAGGGATCTTAATAGGCCTCGTTTTTATAGTACCGGTGATGACATTTGCGTTGGAGTCAGACATGGAATTTAGTTTACTAATTGTCGTCAGAATCCCTCGCAGAACCGCCTCGGTTAATTTTTCTTCCGCAAGCTGGAATGTGTGGAAGGGTGTTGTGTCCTCCTGGATCATCTTATAGCCAGTCGGAAGCTGGTGGAGTCACCGATATTTAATATCACCCCTGTTGGAATGGCCTTTGCGTTTATTATATTAATCCCAGCGTTCAAGAGGCGCTTTTTCAGGAAGCTCCAATTTTCTTCTGATTTTATAAAAATTGAGGGATCTTAATAGGCCTCGTTTTTATAGTACCGGTGATGACATTTGCGTTGGAGTCAGACATGGAATTTAGTGTGGAAAAAAATGCCAGCGTTCAAGAGGTGCTTTTTCAGGAGGCTCCAATTTTCTTCTGATTTCTGAATCTGGATCTATCCATAACGAGTCCAATAATACATGATGATAACCGGCCACTCATCACATTGACGCAGCCTAAAAAGGGAGTAAATTTACGCAGCAGCGACTGAGATTGGCTTCAGTGGTAAACCTGTGTTCAGGGGAAAGGGCCAGATCACGACTCCACATAATTGCGGAGCAAGAAAGGAAGCAAGAGCAGCAGAATCGGCATCCCAGGAACATCAAGGCGCTGGATAGGGTTATTCAGTGCCGAGAACATGGAGGAGTATTCTCGTAAGGCGGGAATACAGAAGTCCGGATCTTCAAGAGAAGAGCAGGGCAGGTGCAGACCTCACGGAAGGCGCATTAGAAGGAAGACCAGGGTTCAGGAGCCTGAAGACGGCTTGCAGAAGGGCGAGATCGGGGGGTAGCATCAAGTCACCAGAGTCATGAGTTGAGTGCTGTTTGTTAATTTTTCTGTTTTTTATTGATTGCATCTGTGTGAAGATGGAAGAAGGGCAACTTCCCCGGTTTTGTCATTTGAGGGATAAACTGGAGACATTCGTCATACAGTACGAGCAGTTCATCCTAGTCAATGATGACAAAATTAAATCGGATGAGAAAAAGAGAGCGGTCTTAATATTCTATTTGCACACAGAGACAATATATTTATTTACATATACAGGGTGTTAAGGGACTTACTTGACTTACTTTAACCAGTGATTCCTGACATTATTTGGAGTAAAAAATGTAAATGAAATTTTGGTCTCCAGTGACATTTTTGATGTTTTTTTTTTTTTTTTCTACAAAAACATAAAAAAAATGTTAGTTGTTGAACAGTTGGAGGCGGGGTAAGGGGTTTGTCCGTCACCCGGCTGAGTGACCGTGACTACATGTGGAAGAATTTTTTTTGTTTGATTTTGAAGAAAAAAATTTTGAAAAAAAAAGTGGTCAAAAAAAGTCACCGGAGACCAAAATTTCATTTACATTTTTTACTCCAAATAATGTCAGGAATCACTGGTTAAAGTAAGTCAAGTACGTCCGTTAACACCCTGTATAGACATAAATTTATTAATTGATTTGTGTTTTACAAAAAAAATTACAGATATTTCGCTCGAAAATTTATTGTTATTGCTAGATAATCATATAGGAATTAAAATAAATGTGTTCAAGGAACGTGAAATTTTTTTTGCTGCGAAACAAAGAATTACAGAATCCGTTAATGACTTCATAGCGCATTTACGAAATCTAGTTAGATTTTGCAAATTCGAAGACAGACTTGAATATAATTTAAAAGATGTTTTAATCATCGGTCTTCGAGTTGGTCGCAATAAAGAAAAATAATTTATTGAGGCTGAAAGTTTTTCTAATAAAATAAAATACTTTTTTGTTTAAAACCACGAGATTTATTATTTTATGAACCGACCGGTTTCGCTTTACTTAAGCATCTTCAAATTAATACTGAACAAGAAGTACATAATGTGTGCTAATATATAACAAAATATAGAGGGAGAAAACATGATAAAAATATATCAAACATATAGACGGCCATAAAATACATTAACATAAGTACTCAAGTAATGGGAAAAAACCGAAAGATAATTATGTAGACTAATGGGTTATGATAATAAATTTGGAGAAACAAAGCATCATCTGGCATGGTGGTAAGGAGCACTGGGAATTTTATTTTTAAGGGTTTATTCGAAACAGACCTAATATTGGACTACTTGATATGTCTAATTGATTATTAAGTATATGACTTTTGGTTTTTACAGCTTTTTTCATTTCTAGCGCCTCTAAATTGTTTAGTCTGTTACCATGCCCGTTTTTTTGTAAGATGTTAGCACCGTTGCTATGACAAAACGTATGATTTTAATCGATCAAATGATTGGCGAATTCTGAAAAACCGTTATTATTGAGGCAACGAAGATATCCTAATATTGACATTACGTGTTGTCTTACCGATATAGAAAGCCGAACAATTATTACAATTTAATTTATAATTTCCCGAGTGACTTAATTTGTTGTCCTTATCTTTAGAATTAATAAGAAATTTACCTAGATTGTTATTGGTATAAAAGGCCGGTCTGACTTCAGAAGGAAGGTTTTTTACACTTAAGGTAGAAAAAATATTAATGAACAAAATTCTCCGCCATTGATGATTTATATTATTATCATTGATTTGAGGACAAGGACTAGCGAATTAGAAGCGATTAATGGCTATTTGTTTTAGTTTTTTATTTAAGATTAAATCTATAAAATATGATTCTTAGTCATTATTTACCGCTATTATTTTTTAATTATTTTTAGTTCATTAGCAAAATTATTATCGGACATTGGAATTGTGACTAAACGATGGACCATTGAATGGAATGCGGAAAGTTAATGTGATATAGGGTGATTGGAGGTACTGTGTATGACAATGTCGGTATAGGAGAGTTTACGAAATACGTTAAAATTAATTTTGTTATTAACGATCGATAAGGTAAGGTCTAAAAAAATGAAGGTTGAATTGTTGCCTATCTCTAATATGAACTTAATCTGATTATGAAAAGAGTTTATAAGATTGAAAAAGGAATTCAGTTGACGCTCAGTCCCTGTCCATATACAAAAAAAATCATCAAAGTATCTTTTCCAGTACAGGACATTTTTCATATGAGGTGAGGTACTAGATAAAATTTTATTCTCTCGGCTGTCCATGAATATATCAGCAATCAGAGGACTGGTAGGGCTGCCCATAGCCAGGCCGTCACGTTGCTGATATATAACATTATAAAATTGAAAATAATTTTGATTCAGGGATATATTAAACAAGGAAGTAAAATCTTTTATAAAATCTATAGAGAGATTCGATCTATTTAGCAAATCAGAAATTAAACATTTACTCTCTTCTATGGGAACATTGGGAAACAAATTTACCACGTCAAAAAAAGAATTAGTTTAGAATTACTAGGGAGAATTATATCTTTCAATTCTTCTACCAATGAAAAAGAGTTTTTAAGGGTATGTTTAGGTGAAAAAAAACATTAGTATTTTGAAACACATTAGTAATAACGGATGATATTTTAAAATTTGGGGCATTACAAAACGAAACTACTGGTCTGATGGGGCAATTATTCTTATGTATTTTAAGGAACCCATATAATTTAGGAGTTTTGGGATTTTTGGTTAAAAATTTTACTTTGTGATATGACTCATCTTGAAATATTTTAGTTTTACATGTTTGAAGGGTTTGTTTCACATTTTCTTGGAACTTATTGGTTGTGTCTTTTGCAAGGATTGCGAAATTGTCGCTGTCAATGAAGTCCGCCATTTTAGTATGATATTTAGTTCGAGGAATTATAATGACTGTATTTCCCTTGTCCGCTTTCGTGAGGATCAAATCTTCATCAGCGAGTTCGGCATGAATATTCTTCATTATTTTCAACTCAGGATTTGGGTTAGGTTTAAGTTTAGGTATTATTTTTGTAAAGTTTCAGCACTTTTGTAACAGATTTTTTTTGGTTTATTACATAGAGCTGTGTCTATATCCACTGCGTCCTCTTCTATTGCATTATTATTAGAATATTTAAGGTTATATTTTAATCCCTTTGCCAACAGGGACATCACCTCAGGAAGAAAATGTACAGAAGATAGGTTCTGTACACGGTAAAAAAATGTATGGACCGGCTCGGGGTTACTATTATTGATATCCGGATTATTTACATGGCAGTTAAGTTCAGTTAAGGCATATTTAAGTTCTTCAGTTTTTTATTTACTGTGTTAAGTTAATTAAAAGATTTAACTGAAACTAAGTGTCTTACTTTATCGTCAAATAAGTCCCATTCGACAGGGTGCAACTCATACACTAGTTCAGTATGTAATAGTTTCAAATTAAGTTTTATATTATTACGTCGTTTGTATGCACATTTTAGATCCTCTTTCAACCACGCTAATTTAGCTTTATTGAGGAAGATTGAGGGATTGATGATTGGTGTTTGGCGTTTTTGAATAGTTAGGAAACACTTTTGTTTTTAGGCACTGTTTGAAAAAGTATATATTAATACACATCACTTTTTACTTAATTGAGAAGTTTTTATACATTTTTGCTTTTTTGGCCGTACTCGCCAATTTAACATTATTGTAGAAAGCATTCACTTTGTGGTTTGACACATTTAATAATAATAAATTAATAAATCTCGTGGTTTTAAACAAAAAAGTATTTTATTTTATTAAATATGTCAAACCACAAAGTGATTGCTTTCTACAATATACAATAGTATGAAAGTTATTCATTGAAAAAAGTTTTAGAATGTGCTATTACGATTGATTCGTTCGATGTAATTAATAAGCAAATTAAAACGGAAAGTGTAGATATGATTTCTAAAAATAGACGGAACGATGTTACCAGAGAAATCGGCGGGAAGAAATTTTTCGAGACCTACTAGTCCTGGGTCGATCGTGAAAGACCTGATCGTCGAAACCCGGTCACGAGCCACCAAAGAGCGTGCGGGTTATTTATTCGTCAGCACCCGGGTCTCACGATCCGCGACTCACGAACAACAAGACAAGAACAACGCGCGCACTCCCGCGACCCGTGAACCGCGATACACTCCCGCGACCCGCAATCTACGACACATTCCTGCACCCCGTGACTCACGGACCGATCGCCGGGTGCCGGGTGCGGGTGGGGCGAGACGTGTCAGCTCCCGGAACCCGCAAACTGCGACAAATTCGATATGCATTCAATCGCCGATTGCACACACGTGCGTGCCAGTATCCTGCTTCCTGCCCGTGTGTCACGTCATCGCGGGATTGTTAGGTAGATTCGATTTTT
The DNA here is from genome assembly GCA_929108145.2 of Limnephilus rhombicus. Lineage (NCBI taxonomy): Eukaryota > Metazoa > Arthropoda > Insecta > Trichoptera > Limnephilidae > Limnephilus > Limnephilus rhombicus. The sequence goes on along the minus strand of OV815292.1, from coordinate 16,150,014 downwards.
GATTATTCGACTAGACACAGCGTCGTTTTTAATTAGAGTGTATCTTGGTATTGTTAATCAACGGGTGAAGTGCATTTCTTTTCACTTTTTGTTAGTGTTGTTTTCATAAAAACTTTTCATTTTTCGTGTGAGTGTGAATGTAATTGGGCACTGTAATATAAACTATAAACTGGTAAAAGTGTAAAATGTCTGACTTAAATAAAAATAAATTATAATAAAGCATTAGCTTACAGCTAATTTACTTATTTAAATTCTCAATAAAAGCTTCAGAACAACACGTTTTTTACAAGGTTTTTATATCCTCTAAAACATGATAAAACATTGTTTTTTTACCCCTGAAGCATGTCTTTTTTAAAATTAATTTCTAGGACATGACATTACTAATTACAGGTGTGAGCAGTGAGAGAACGTTCACACAATTATAACTTGGGTTTTGTGTCACGTATGACTTGACCGGCTTGGGCGGCGACCGTCTACCGCGCGGCGCACCCGTAGAAAGTAACTGGGTGATGAGTAATCGAGTTTCGTATTTTGTGTCGCGAAAAGAGCGGGTCTTCGCGACCCGCTCGTGACGCCAGTGGGTCGTGAGCGACCCGGGTCGTGTAAAACGATCGATCGACCCGGGACTAAGACCTATGTATAAGAATGTTACATTGTTCAGACCGAAGTCTATAGATCAAACGAGATGTAAACATTGTGGAGGTTATCCTGAATCGCTAAATTGTAGATTTAAAGAAGTGATTTGTTATAAATGCAAAGACAAAGGTCACATAAGTCAAATACGTCGTGGATTTAGGAATAAAGATATTTCTTCTGTGTTTGTGAACACGCAGGAAAATAAAAAAAATATTGTGGATAAATGCAGTGAACTATGACCCAAATATGTGCAAAATCCTAGTGAATAATGTTTAATTAAATGATTTACTAGACACGGGTGCTGCAGTTTTGATATAAACAGACATAGATTATGTTAAGCACTTCAACCAATTGGATTTAAAACCAAAGGATTTAACCTTTACTGGTTACGCTAACTGTAAGTTGAATTCAATCACAAAATCAAAAAACTACCTACGTGACAGTCGGGCGAACTCTCATCAACAGAGATAAAAAAGTAAAATAAATCTAATTAGAAGCCATAGTGAAATAGTAAAGAGTGCAGAAAATATTCAACGTACTACCACGCGTGAATACGTGTATTTTTGTATAAATACAAAGTGATTCCGTTACCTAAATCCATAATTTCATATTTGATAATCTCAAGTGAATACAGTGACTAATAAATAGTAAATAACAACAAATCACTATTATAAATAGCATTAAAAAAAGGGACAAACTACACAAACAAGTTAAACTGAACCCTTACGACAATCTGCTTTATTTTTTCTACAATAGGTACAGAAATATTTGTTCTCTAATAATACGTAAAGCCAAAGAATTGTATTATCAAAACAAACTTATAGCAGCAAACTATGACCCTAAAAGCGTATGGTCAATTTTGAGGGAAAGTACGCATTCACAGAAGAACAAAGATGATACCATAAAAAATTTACTTATTGATGATGAAGAAATCCACTTACAAGACAATCCTACACGTATCCTCAATTATATTAACAAGCACTACACTAATATAGGAGCTAGCCTAGCTGAAAATATAAAAAAATCACAGCCTCTCCAAGATATTCAGGAACCTCAAAACACTGCCACTAACATCAGCAATGAAAATATGAACAGACACTTCAAATTACAAAACATTACACTAGAAGACACCAATAAAATAATTCAATCACTAAAGAATAACACAACAACGGGACCCGATGGTGTGGACTCCAAAACTATCTTAACAGTAAGCCAACAACTACTCAAACCACTCACATACTTCATTAATCTTAGTCTAAAAGAAGGAATTTTTCCTAGCTTACTAAAAAAAGGACTTATCATTCCAATTTTTAAATCAGGACAAAAAATAACATAAACAACTACAGACCCATTACGCTACTAAATACCTTTTCAAAAATTTTGGAAAAAATTACTAAGAAACAGCTTCAACACTATCTGTAAACCAAATAAATACTGTCGATAAACCAACATGGATTCAGGAAAAACAGAAGCACAGAACATGCAATAGCTACTTTATCGGACTTCATCACACATAATCTTGATGCTAAGAAAAAATTTATTTCAATTTATTTAGACCTATGTAAAGCCTTCGACACAATCTCACACGAAAAACTTTTCAAGAAGTTAATATTAACGGAGTAGAATTCGACTTAATTAAAAGCTTCATGTCTGACCGAACTCAACAAGTTAAAATTGATAACAAGATAAGTGAACCACTCTTAATTACGTACGGAGTCCCACAGGGGAGTGTACGTGGCCCTTTATTATTCCTCATCTACATAAATGAACTATGTGACATTGAAATTGAAGGTAAAATCGTGACCTTCGCTGACGATACAGTTCTTCTTTGTCAAGCTGCCATGGAAAGATGTATTCGTAAATGCCGAAAAAAGTTTATCAGTTGTCAAAAAATGGCTAAACAGTAATACGCTTACCGTCAATACTATCAAAACAAAATACATCACACATAGTATTACACAAAGAGGTCAACCTCCATCAAACATAGACCTGCTTCTGCATGACTGTGAACAAACTTCTTCCAATTGTTAATGCGAGCATATAGAAAGGGTCAAACAAACAAAATACCTAGGGGTTATTATTGATACACACTTACGCTGGACTGAACACATAACTTTCATCACAAATAAACTAAAAGAAGTCATGCACGTAATAAAATCCATTAAAAACATTTTCCCACTAACAATACTCAGATCCATATATTTTGCACTTTTTCAATCCATTGCGACATATGGAATACTGGCTTGGGGAAGTGATACAAATGTAGCAATTGACCCAATTCAAAAGATACAAAAGGCGATAATTAAACTAATTCTGCAAGTGCCTTTCTACACAGATTCAACCGAAATATACAAAACATTAGAAGTCATGTCAATAAAACAACTTTATGCCAAATCTGCTCTGCTATACTTCCTCCAAAACAAACTCCATATTCCAATTCAACCCAAAATAATAATAAAAACCAGGTCATTAACAAATATAACCCTGAACATACCAATAACACACACCACACACGGACAAAGACATTTTCAGTATTATGCAACCAAACTTTTTAATTATATGCCCATTACTCTGAAACAACAACTAATTGCAAATACATCTACAAACATCCACAAAAAACATATCACAGCCTGGATCAAAAATCAAGATATTCACTTTATTCAAAATACTTTAATCCCTAACCAAACATAACCAAACTATAACAAGTGTAAAATAAGTAAACATGTCTATCAAGAATTTACCAACCATTCATATGTACATATAATATACATATATACCTTATACATATATACTTCTTATCTGACAGATCCCAATGCGTTAAACTCAATACCACAAAGAGCCAGAATTTGCCCATTAGTTACGGGGTCCCTCAAGGCAGTGTTATAGGTCCAACGCTCTTCCTAATATATATTAATATATTAACGAGTTATGCAACCTAGATATCGATGCCACTATTGTCAGTTTCGCCGATGACACTGTTCTACTCTTCCAAGCAAAATATTGGCTTACCGCATATTCCAAAGCGGAGGAAGGAATTCAACAGGTAAAATATTGGCTTGACTGGAACATATTAACTCTAAAGGTACAGAAAACCAAATACTTACTGTCTAGTCTCACCAATATCCCAAAGTCAAACCCAGCCCCGCCATTAAAAATACACAAATGTAAAAATTCATCTCTAAACCGAAACTGTGACTGCCCATGCCTAGAGCAAGTAAACATTATCAAATATTTAGGAGTACCTTCGATACACACCTGAATTGGAAGCAACATATACATAATACTACAAACAAAATCCGAAAATCTATATACTTTTTCAAACAAACACGCAATTTCCTTAACCTAAAACTTTTAAAAACAGTATATTACTCATTGTGCCAATCTCACATCGAATACGGAATTCTAGCCTGGGGTAATGCATATTCCAATGCCCTTGATCCCATCATGAAAGCACAAAAACTAATCATAAAAATAATTCTTAAAATGCCGCTTACTACTAGCACTGATACTATCTTCAATTCCTTCAACGTTATGGACATAAAACAGCTCTACTCAAGATCCATATTACTTAATTTACACAAAAACAACAAAACACCATACAATGCTACACAAACAATACACAATACCCGAGCCAAAAACAACGAACTTCTCCAAACTCCTTTTTTCAAAACCACCTTCGGGCAAAGACTCTCTAAATACATAGCTTGCAAACTATACAATACACTACCAACTACGATCAGACAAAGTGACTCCTTTACAAAATTCAAACAAGATATTAAAAAATGGATTATAAGTATTGGACGCCACACTATCACACATAACTGTAAAATAAATCACACATAGACAGAAATAACTATTCACATACAACCTAATCCATATAAAACAAACGAAAATAATGGAATCCTGTCAAATTTAACCTATAAATAGACTAGGCAGAATTTATTTCATTACTCCATCTCCAACATTTATAAAATAACCCTCTTTAAAAGATTTACCACCTTTCCAATCACCCTTCTGTTCTAATTCTATTCATAATATGTATTTTACCTGAAATATCCTTGTAACTACTATATTCATTTATGTACGCCTGTCTCGACACAGGTATACCCTAGTGAGACAGGCATACAAATAAAACCATTGTAAATATATTTTATTATAGATAAATAAAAAAAAAATAATTTTTTTTTCTTCTAAGTAATCTATGTACAATTACCATTAAAATGTAAAAAAAAGAAGAAAAAATAACTTTCTACTACAACACATAAATACCTATACCTGTCACACTCAATCATAAACACGTAAACACCTCAGCACAGGTTCTTCTAGTGAGGTGTTCACGAAACATACAATATTACCAACCAACAGTTTCACCTTCTCAAACCTACCTAACACACAACATAATGAAATGTAATATTAATATATAAAAATGTTTTCAAAATATATTACATATCTAAAAATGTTAACAATAAGGTGTAAACTGTAATATATAGATATAAATAAATAAATAAATTTATTGGGTTGTATTTCATTATCAGTTGATTATAACGGTTATAGAGAAATGTTGGAATTTTGCGTAGTAAAAAATGGAACAACTACTGTTCTAGGTCGTGAATTTATAAAAAAAATAATATTGGATTCACGGTGTTACAATCCACTTCATTCCAATGGGGAAGTGAAATTTTTTCTCACAATGTATTTGAGAATGGTGGAAGTGAAGTGAATATTTTTTTTTTTACATGAGCTCCACACAAGAGGCCCTAGAGGTGTTGGTTATCCAATAAAGGTTCCCGAGGTGGCGGTACCCATTCCCGCCTCCCAAATAAATAATTAATTCGAAAATTCCCGGAACAGGGAACAAGAACAAGAACAGGGTAGCCAAATAAAATTAACAAGGATGATCCAAAATGGATTTACTGGATTAAACGGAATTAATTAACGGATAATTGTTTTTTCTGGAATCAAAGGCTAGTAATTCCAGTGAGTTAAAGAGAATTTTTTAAAACTTATTGTATAGATCTCATCTGGGCGTAGCTAAGATGAAAGGGTTAGCCAGGGGCTATTTTTGGTGGCCAGGGATAGATGAAAAAATTGAACTGTTAGCGAGAGGATACGAAATTTGTTCAGAGGTTCAACCATCTCAACCAAAGAGCGAATTTACTCAGTGGCCTACAACTGAAGAGTTTTGGGTGGAAGAAAGTAGGGTGCATATTGATTATGCGGGTTGTTATGATAAAATATTTGTTAATATATTTCGCAGTTTATTTTATCATAGATTTAGGCAAGCAGGTACCTAATTTCAAGAGGTGATTGAAAAAGATTTAAAAAAAAAATAATAAACATCAATGTAAATTAATTTTTGAATATTGGAAGCTAAATTATTCAATTATTTTTTGAATAAGGTATTCAGTACTTGAAAATTTGGTTGCAGTTTCACTCATCAGCGTAGAGCCCGTGGTGGTGGACTTTATACTGAAGTCGAACGTGATTTTTAATTTTACGAGTTATTTTGTGTATTAATTTAAAAGAAAAATGATTGCTTGATTAACCGAATTGGTTCATTATCAAAAGGCCGCGACCAGTATCATTCCTAGCGCCGATAAAGTGTTTATTACACATTATTATGGAGACCGAAATAACCGCAATCTATTTACAAAGGATTTAATTAGCCTTTATTTGCCGAGTAACAAGGCAAAACAATAAAATATGGTAGATTATTTTCTTACTAGGAGACTAGCCTGACTAAAAGATGATGAAAAGATAGACACGCCTGGTTTTGCAATTATTCCATGGTTGGGGCAAATTATTAAACCAAAATTGTTTTCAGCCGTCTTCTGTTTAAGGAAATTTGACCGATTCTACATCATGAGAAAACCAGAGGCCCGAGATTTATTTTAGATAGATAGATAATTGAATGTTGGTCGATCCAGGGGGGTGAGTTTATAAACTTTAATTATGTTTTAATGTTCCAATAATGTTAAAAATATGTACAAATAAATCTATTATTATTATTCCTTATCAATATTGTCTATCTTTTTAAATTCTTCTATTTTAACCTTAAAGTTTGAATTCCCAAGGCTCTGTGAGAGGATTATTGCTTTCCCACCTGCTAGCCTGGTTAATCAACCAGTGACGCCCCTTTAAAAATTAAGCTAGCATATTTTATTTACCTTTAACAACATACCTTTATTACACCTGTGATACGTTATTTATGTGTTAACTTCCTTGTGTATTAAGATCACGTTTTATCAGGTAACAGGGTCCTATTGCAAATATGTATTTTTTGTGATTATTGACTCAACCTTAAAAATGGTTAGATTGTGTGGGGGTAAATTCACCAGATTAAAATATTAAAGACTTTATTTAGTTATTTCGGGAGCCACCTTCATTTCAGCGGACTTCAAAGAGTTTTGTGAGATGAATAACATCAAACATTTGACTATACCAATAAAAAAAGCACAATCGAACGGGTTAGCTGAAAACGTAGTGAAAACTTGTAAAAATTAAAAAAAAATGATGATAGGAAATAAGTTTCAGTCAGGTTTTGATGAAAAATTAGGAGATTTTATAGTTGATTACAGAAATGCACCACACTGTACAACTGGCTTAGAACCTGCAGTCGTAATGTTTGGAAGGAAATTAAGATCTAATTTAAACAATTTTGTACCGAGAGGGGGGAGAGGGATAATCGAATAAATAAAGAAACTAATTAACTAATTAACTAAGAAACTAATTAAACTCCATTTGTACTTTTTTATTATTTAAGGCTTCTAGTGCTACTTACGTGTATATACTATTTCCGTAATTTAAATAATCTATTTAATTGATATTTAGCATCAAAATTATAAAATTATATGTATATAATGTTTAAAAATGTACCAATGTTGTCATTATGTACCTGCTGACAAACTACATAAGTAGTTTAGCGGGTTTAAATGTAAATAAAAAAATAAAATAAAATAAAATAAAATGTCTAGATGTCAGGAAAATCAGAAATATTATTATAAGAGAAATTATAAATCCAAAGGTTTTTCGATTAATCAAAAAGTAATGGTAAGAGATTTTGGGGACCAAAATAAGGATAAATGGGTATTTACGCCTGCCGAGGAATGCTAATTAGGTTCAATTACAAAAGTAGATTTGTATACAAACTTTACGTACGAAAACGATTTAACGTTTTCTAAGAAAAATTGATAAACTACAAAGCAAACATTCACATGAGACGAGGAAAAGAAATGCACTAAGACTACCCTCCAGGAAAAAAAAAACGCAGAGTCAAAAGTCATTGATGTACGGAGCATTGAAGATATTTGGAGAATTACCAGGAGAAATGAAATTGGAAGAGAGCATAAAGGCATTTAAAATTAAATTGTGAAGATATATGATTGATTTGGTATAGATGTGTTATTTTAAGTGTATGTATATATATATATATATATATATATATATATATATAAGGATTGTATTAGGATATAGATAACTATGTACCTACCTATTTAAAATACCGCAATAAACAATAATAAATAAACGTGTACGTAGTTGCCGTCTTAGCCGGATTCTTAAATTTCAACCGTACAGTCTCTGGTCTATTAATACTGTTGAATGTTTACCCCCCTCCACCCTACTCCACCTCTACCCTTTCGCCAACCCCCACTCCTTGGCTTCTGAATAATTAAATACATTATTATTATTATTGTTTTTATTTCTTGCTAGAGCAATCCCGATGAGTTACAGAACTCATTTTAGGACAGGAGGAACATACAAATAATGGGTGGGAGAAAATAGTTAAAATTTTACATAGGAATTTAGATATTAAAAATACAAGTTTCACATACAATATAGACAAAAAATAAAAGACAGGTGGAGTAGAACAAACAGCAAAAGAAAGCAATTAAAGGAAAAAGGAACAAGGATATGGATGATTACAACTAAATGGAAAAGAAAAGAAGAGAAAAGAAACAAGACAATTGAACATGACAAGAAAATTACAATGTTTCATCCTTAAACATACTTAAAATATATTCTTTTAAAGCATTACTCTGATTTTTTTTATTTTGCTGGATTCCCTTGTACACATATCTGGTACCGAATTATATAGTGTGTAGGCAACATAGTTCAAAGATTTTAATCAAAGATTTTGGAGTGTGTGTTTGAGGTATGCGGATTTTATTGCTGTTTCGAGTATTGTGAGTGTGGATGTCTTGATTGTAAAGTGGCTTGATGTTAGTGTGAGTTGATTGTTGGGTAATTTGTAGGATAGTGCTTGTGATTTCATGTTCAGGAAGGACTGTGATTGGAAGAATACCGGAATAATGTCTCTGACATGGGTGTCCCATGGAAGTCCAAAAACATTTCTGAGAGCTCGGTTTTGAACCACCTGCAGATCATCTATCAATTTCTTTGAGGCAAATCCCCAGATACAGCAGAGATAAGAAAGGTGTGAATGTACCATGGCGTAGTACACTGATGTTAGTAAAGGAACGGGTAGAAATCCTTGGAGTCTATAAAGTACACCAGTAATGGGTGTAATTTTCTCCTTTACGTGATTTATGTGGGGATCCCACGAAAGTTGGGAATCTACGTTCAGGCCCAAATATTTTGTGCTCATTTTCTTTTCGAGGCAGTTATCACCAACTTTGATATTGAGGCTGATATTTTTCTTGTTGCCAAAAAGTAAGCAATGAGTTTTTTTTGACATGATAACTGATAACTTTTGGCTTGATAATTGTTAACTGAAACTTCCCGCGAAATTTGTGACACCCTAGAAAGACAAAGCACGGTTAGTATCAAATACTGGTGTCGGGCCATGTCAAGGGTTAGAATAACAGCAAGGTATGGATGAATGTGAACGAAGCAAGTGGTGAACGTCAAGGCCGAATGGTTTTTCTGTTCATCCTTTAAGCTTAGTGGGAAATGGCTTGGTTATTAGATAGACTATCGTTAATGTACCTCCACAAAATGTTAGTGTTTTGTCCACAAAATCTCAGTGGTCCACAAACATAAAAGGCCCAATTTTGACTATTATAAAATGTGCCATCTGTTTCTTTCAATGTTCCGGGGTTAAGAGATATAACACACATTGCTTCAAAATTATAATTTTTTGAAGTTATTTAATCAAAATAATGAAAAGATAATATCACAAAGTGACATTCAAAGTTTCACAGTTAAATCTAAAAAAAGTTTTAACCAAAAATGATACTTTTTCTCACCAAAAATCTTTGTGCGCCATCTCTATCTAAGCATGATTTTATAGCCTGGCTCTCTTTATATCTACGGTGACGAAAGTCACCATGACTGATTAGGTTATAATAACAGAAATACTATTAAAAAAAATTATTATGATCGTAACAATAAGAAGCAATCATGTGGAATCAACAAGCAATCATATTAAATCAGCGGTAGGAAACTTCCGATCCGCAGGCCGTAGTCGAACCTCGAGACCATTTGGTTTGGCCCGCGATTACTTCTGAAGGGTGATTCTGTTTTCATTTGTGTTCAGATAGCGTTAAGAGACAATTAAGACAAAAATGCAAAATCCGAAGGCGTCCGTCGCGCGTTATCGGCTGTCGAAATTCTTTGATTTTCTACGGCATGTCCTAGCCTATCACGTGTTAAATGACAGTTAAATGGATTGACTACCTATTTAAAAACACGAATTACTATTTTTTAATTTTTAAAACTATTAAAAATAACCCTAATAGGCGTCTATAAATGACTATCCGCTTGTGTTAAGTAGGTGCCTTAACATAAGCGCAGTATTGAGCTCGAAAATTTTCGCTTAAGTAATAGTTCAAAAACGAATTAAATCAATAATATATATATATACTTTTGCATATTTTTAAGAAGTTGAATGAATGAATGAATTTTTATGGCACGACCGAGAGAATTAGATACTTTAGTCGGGCCATGTCAAGAGTCAGAATAATAGAAGAGCATGTATGAGACGATGTATGAATGTGAACGAGGCAAGGAGTGTGTGGGAGGCAAGGGTTGTTTGGCGGTCCGTCCTCTCTGCCTACCCCTGCGGGGAAACGGAGCGCCTTATTTAGTTAGTTATTTTTTGAAAAATAAAACAATAAAGAACATTGCCTAAATTTAAACGTTATTGAAAACGTCGCTAGACCAAATTTCCTTACGCATTTGCAGAGTAAGAGGGGACTGCGAAAAACTGTTCAAAACTATGTAGTTCTAAAAACTTTTGATAGTATCGGTGTGCAAATTTGTGTCGCGCAGTTTGTTAAAATTGACCTTTTCTAAAAAAAATAAATTACCAATTAACTTTCCGATCTCAAACTTAATGGATTAATCCAGTTTTAATTTTAATTTTAAAATATCAATCTAGAAAACGATGTTTTTAAAATCCATGAAATTAAAAAATTAAACAATTATTCATATGTAACTTGCGTGAAATTATAATCTTGTTTTTAAATTTTTTTTAATCATTTCGAAACTTGATAATAATGGCTGTTTCCAATGAAGAACATATCTATTAATGAAATAAAACAATTACATAATTTTTTTTTAACCACTATTTTTTTATTACATACTGGTTTCGCTTAACCCAACCATCTTCAGGGAATAACATTAAATAGATCAAAAATAAATCGTGTGAGAAAGAGAAATACAGAAAGAGACAAAACATAAAATAAAAAACCAAAACCTAAATTCTTATTAATCAGTTAAATGTGTTCAATAGCCTTATATTAGGGATATTTCCCATAAACTCGTTGAAACCCCGTTATCCCTTAATCACCTGTTCTTGTGACGGTTTGTCCCTGTAGATATAATATGGTAACCCATCATGTACACATCTGTCTCATTCTCTCTATGACTATGTAAGATTATAATTTCATACTTTCTCACTGATACTTTATTTAATGTTTTGTCTCTTTCTGTGTTTTTTTTTATGTACGAATATGCAAGTTCACACAATGTATTTTTTATCAGTTTAATTTCATACCCTGAAGATGCTTGTGTTAAGCGAAACCAGTCGTTATTAATAAAAATTAAATAGATAAATCGTGGTTACAAACAAAGTACGGTGGACCTGCGGTAATCCGACAAACGTTTTGCAGGGCGATGTCGGATTATCGAATTTGTAGAATTAGAGAGTACTGCCTAAGATCGTCTATAGTCCGGAATTTTTTGAATAAGAATACCTTGTAATCCGACAAACTACAAATCAGAGAATCTATTTGAACTACGCATCATACTACATATACACCAAATCTCCCGAAGTAATCTGTGTTTCTGCAGCAACTTGCTCGATTACTTCCGAAGATTGACAAAGGACAAAACCAAATATTTCATGTTGAGTTTTTTTTAACGTTTTTTTCTATAGGCTGGTCCTTAGATACGGCTCTCAGAAGTAGGTTTTTCTTGTAATCTCGCTTGACAAACTGAATAATATTCTGATCGTGATGTGTCGGATTACAGGGGGCGCCGGATTAGCCAAGGGCCGGATTACCGCGGGTCCATTGTAATTGTTTTATTGCATTAAATATGTCAAACCACAAAGTGACTGCTTTCTACCAAATATAATATCTTTTACTTTATTTAATTATTTTTGTTTGTTTGTTTTTCAATAAAATGGTGATTTACGAGGACATTTTTTAATGTTACACCTCACAAGTGAAGTTAGGAAACAAAATCACCATCCGGCTGGATACCGTTGTAAGGCGGGTCAAGGTAGGGGCTGTAGGAAAGGATTTATTAATGCGGACTTTGAAGGCCAAACAGCATGAATTACGGCGGAATAAAAACAGACGATAAACAGTGCAATTTGAGAGGCGGGTATGGGTACCTCCGCCCCGGGAACCATTTATTGGATAACCAACATCTCTGCCATAGGTCACCCCAAGTGGTTCGCTACATTTGGTAACTTAGCAGGGGTGCCCGGGTTCATGGGGTGAGGTTTGTCGGGGTCTTGGCGGTGGATGCGTCTGCCCACCAGATGCATGGCAGGCCGAATTGGGAGAGAATGGTTGAGTGGGTCCCTTTGACTTCTTCAGCCGTACTCTTTCGGAACATCGCCTTGCACCGCAGTGGGAGGGATGGGTTCACTCGTTTGTCACTCCACACTGATACCCAGATTCATACTCACCCCTAATACCAAAGATATTGAAATTCAAAAGAGATATGCTATGATGTCCGCCCGACTGTCGGCGGACTACTACCTAATGAGAATAGTTTGCATACGGAAAGAATTTGTTCATTTAGTTTAGCATTCGATTAGTTTAGTCGTTAACTAATTATTAATTCATTTAGTTTATTCGTTAATTGGTAAACAATATCGGCGACACCCGGAAACACAGTCCCACCCAGTAAAAACTGCGGATAGCGCATCTCTTATATTTCAATATCTTTTCCTAATACCCTTTTCCTTCCCCGAAATTTCTCTCTTTCTTTTTCTAAAAATACCCTCCACACAGCATCTCCAAAGATGACATAGGCCCTGAGGAGAATTATTTTCCTCAGGGCCTTCTGTGTGGAGCTAATGTAATATTAAAAGTGGACAGAGGATCCATGGCGTTAGTTCTTTCGAGCAGGCTCCATTAAAATACACGTAGAACGGACTCAGCGTACCTACATTGCATCATTGAATTCAATCAGTCTGCTAATAGGGTCTGCTATTGTCAACAAAATAATGATTAATACGCATTATTTATCTTTTCCGAAGATTGCAATTGGTACTTATTTATTATCTAACTGACAGAAAGTGATTTTTATTTTTAAAAGTGCTTATTTCATCGTCGTAATTAACGTGGAGGTCTTTGAAAAATTACATTTTGCATTTTTTAAATTAAAAAAAAACCCCAATAAAACGCAAAATTTTTCGATTCCGGTTACTGAATTACTTATTACTAACCGTTATCTACCTACTACAATTTAAAAAAAAAATTAAAGTGTGTTTTGAGCGTGGACTCGATAGGGAAATATTTACCAATACTAATGTCAGAAGCTTCAAATAAGATACTTCGTTCATGTTTTTTGGAGCTAATTTCAATTCATTTATTAAATTGGTAATTATTCCCTTGACCGCTGCACTTTTATACACATATTAATGAAATTACTCTTTGTTTCAATAATCACTACAAGAAACAACTATTAACAAGCACGAAATAGGGTTAACTAAGTAATTTATGCGTACTTAGATTGAAACGAAACTCACACAAAAATGGCGACAAAGGAATCGTTTTATAGGCAAATTTTGACTTTTGATTTGAGTAAAAATGGAATTTTGATGCAACTTTGGAATAAATTCGGTGTTTGGGCTAAATTCCTAAAAAATAAAACTAGTTATTTTTATACTAATTTGGGGTCGGGGAATCCGAATCTGAAAGAATTAGGCGGCGGCAAGCAATATTAACTGAATTATACGACTTTAAAAATTTTTATACACATACAGGAAAATAGCCATTTTGGAAGCATTTTGATTCCTAGAAAATCAAACTAGTTATTTTTATACTAACTATGGGCCGGGGAATCCGAATCTGAAAGAATTAGGCGGCGGCAAGCAAAATTAACTGAATTTCACGACTTTAAAATTTTCTATACACACACACATGAAAATAATCATTTCGGAAGTATTTTGACACACGTAGTACAAAGATCATAGAAAAACAAAAAATATACAAAAACATGTGCTGGCAGTGTTACCAGCTCTCAAAAATATTTATCCCTATATCAATATGAAAATAGATAACAGCAGAAAAACATACCTTATAAATCGACCAAGTCTTCTTCGTCCGTCGTATCCTTGTCTGTGTAACATGGTTTGTGCCCCTTTATACCGCCTGCTCGCGTCACGGCAAAAAAACATCCCTGTTTTCAAGTAGTTAAGCGGCTACGCTAGGTTTGTGTAACATGGTTTGTGCCCCTTTATACCGCCTGCTCGCGTCCCTAACCTAACCTAACCTAACGCTAGGTTTGTGTAACATGGTTTGTGCCCCTTTATACCGCCTGCTCGCGTCACGGCAAAAACACATCCCTGTTTTCAAGTAGTTTAGCGGCTACGCTAGGTTTGTGTAACATGGTTTGTGCACCTTTATACCGCCTGCTCGCGTCACGGCAAAAAAACATCCCTGTTTTCGAGTAGTTTAGCGGCTACGCTAGGTTTGTGTAACATGGTTTGTGCCCCTTTATACCGCCTGCTCTCGTCACGGCAAAAAAACATCCCTGTTTTCGAGTAGTTTAGCGGCTACGCTAGGTTTGTGTAACATGGTTTGTGCCCCTTTATACCGCCTGCTCGCGTCACGGCAAAAAAACATCCCTGTTTTCGAGTAGTTTAACGGCTACGCTAGGTTTGTGTAACATGGTTTGTGCCCCTTTATACCGCCTGCTCGCGTCACGGCAAAAAAACATCCCTGTTTTCAAGTAGTTTAGCAGCTACGCCGGGTTTATGTAACATGGTTTGTGATACAAAAGTGAGTAAAATTTATAAAAAATAAGTACTTAAAATATAAACATGTTATTTTACGTTATTAATCTTACTGCTTAATGGCAACACTTAATTTTGTGTGGTAAAAACATCTATGTTATCTTGTTTTTCTATGATCTTTGTACTACGTGTGTCAAAATACTTCCGAAATGATTATTTTCATTGTGTGTGTATAGAAAATTTTAAAGTCGTGAAAATCAGTTAATATTGCTTGCCGCCGCCTAATTCTTTCAGATTCGGATTCCCCGGCCCATAGTTAGTATAAAAATAACTAGTTTGATTTTCTAGGAATCAAAATGCTTCCAAAATGGCTATTTTCCTGTATGTGTATAAATTTTTTTAAAGTCGTGTAATTCAGTTAATATTGCTTGCCGCCGCCTAATTCTTTCAGATTCGGATTCCCCGACCCCAAATTAGTATAAAAATAACTAGTTTTATTTTTTAGGAATTTAGCCCAAACACCGAACTTTAGCCGCAACTTTTACCATCTATCTGAATGTAATTAGTTGATTCTTGTAGTAATTTTGAAACATAGTGTAATTTCCAAAATCTGTGCCTAATAAAAGTATTTTGCTAAACAATCCACTAATGCGGTCAGTAGATTGTTTAGCAAAATTATTTGTGATTATCATTCTTTTTAATTCAACGAGTCAAGCAATACGTTGTTTTCTGCCCTTCCTTCTTAAAATAGTTAAACAATAAGTGTAATTGTACTCACTTGATAAGAGGGGTACAGCAAACTAACGTCAGTCCTCAAGGAATCGTTTACAATTCTCCATGCAACCGTCAATAACTGATCTTCTTGTCCGATGTCCTGAACAAACACTAGTAAAGGTCTATACGGCTGGTAAACTATCAGACAACAATCTAAATTCTCCAGAAGGTAAAATTCGCACTCCAATATGTGATTAGTTCGGTAAGGAAAGTCCTGCTGCCCGTAGGCATAACCGAATTTATTCTTCACAACGGTCTGGCATGTAGTTATCAGGCGAGAATTAGAAATAACACCAAATTCTTCTACTTTTGATGCTAAGAATATACAAGTGGGAGCCAGCAGAAGCGGGTCGATGCATTTTAAAGAATTCCTGGCGTAAAACCGCTTAAAGTATACTGTGGCGGTGGCTATAACTTGCTGCCGGAGTTTTAATTGCTCTCCGAGAATTTGGATAAGACTAGCGAAGAAATTAAATATCTTTTGGTATTCTTCTTCGGTGAGGAGAGCCAAGTCGTGTTGGCGGTCCCTGATCAAATCTTGTTTATCTAAAATCCATTGCTGATGGTGTAAGCTTTGCCAAAAATTTCCGGCCATCTCACCAAATTGCAGGGTTCAGAAGTGTTTTCTCTGAGAGATTATTCATCAAATCAGTCGATAAAACAATGGGAACGGTTAGTCGATGTTAATTCAGTTTTCAATTTCAAAAGGCCGATCGAATCATGTCCCGTTTTCCCGTTTGACAGTTTGACAGACAGCAAGACGGCTTTATTTTGTAAACCAAGATTCTATGGTTTAGTAATGTTGCCATCTCGCTGTCAAAGTAGTAAAGTACGTATCATCCCAAGGTTCATAGAAAATGGGTTGCATAAATAAACCAGTCATTATGGGTTGTTTCCGCACGATTTTTTTCCGCTACGTGCCGCATTCGAAAAGACGATCACATTCATGGAACTATCATAAAATAAAATATACATAGGGGGCGTATATTAATTACGTGAGCAGTTTTTCTTCCAATCTAGACCCCTCCCCCCCTTGGTGAGATTAATTTGGGCCATTTCGTATATTATTTTCAAGTAACATGAGATTTTGCTGGACCCCCTCCCCCCTATTTTGAGCTCACGTAATTAATGTATGCCCTCATATAAAGCATAATTTAATATTAAATGACTGAAACCAGTGTAGCTCTCACTATTTGTCGCCGGCGATTGAAGGGGATGGAAACGGGGTTAATGGTCAGCGAGCGGGGGAAGGGTTAGCGGTCTACAGATAAGGGCCGAACTTTTAATAGGCTGCACATTATTTTATTAATTTTTTCATAAAAAAGTCAGATTTTTTTTTCATATTTCACGAGCTAAATATAATAGCCCATTACACATTATTTACCGAACGAATTTCTTTTTCTACCAGGGTCTTTTGGAAAACTAATAATAAATCATATTTATTTATTTATTTCAAAACATACGGCACAACATGTGCCATTGACATAATTATATTTATATATATTATAATACAATAACATAAGAAAGTGACATATAAATGTAAAGTTAAATATAAAAACAAAGGGTAAAAGAAAGGAGTTAAGGTAATGAGTAGTAAATAGAATTATGATGTATAAAATGAAAGTATAAAGTAAAAGTGTAAACTATAAAATATAAAGTATAATGTAAAAGTAAAAAGTTAAGATAAAAAGTTGAAAGGCAGGAAATAATATAAACTATAAGTTACCTTTGTAAATAATATAAAGTACAAAGGTTGTAAATATAAAAAAAGTATGACAAGTAAACAGTAAGAAATGCTCTTAGGAGCCAAATATTGAAGATAACCAAAATTTAAAAAGATTATATATAATAAATAAAAGGAAGGTATTACGGAGTATACAAAGCGATATGAAAGATAGGTACCTATGATATGTTTCTAAGCCATAGGTATATATTCATATTATGTATATATGCCAACGGGGTTTTTACATAAAAATAGAGTAATTAAATACTTTGAATTAACACTGTAAACATACGTAAAAAGAGAGTTAAATTAGTATTAAAAAATAATAATATTTTTTTTTGAAAAATGAATGATTTACACGTGTACCTGTAACACGTGTAAAACATAGGTTTGTGCGTTATGATTAAAAAAAAAATAAAGGTTTGTTGGTTAATTTTAATTATTATAAATGAAGTCCAATGATTTGGCCTATTGCCATTCGGCTTTGGCGTGATTCTGTGGTGGAAATTAAAATGTATTAATTAAAAAGTATCATGTTATTGTATTTAAGGGATGTTTAAATACTTAAATGTGAAAGGTAAGATCGTTTTCCTTCTCAATTGTCTCCACAATCCAATAACTGCTTTCATGCATTTTAACCGCACATTGGACGATTTTCTGTTTCATCAACGTTTTACCAGGAGCTCAATGTGTGACGAGGTGTAACAGCCAATGTCAGCCGTTTCGGTAAAATTCTCGAGAACACTTGGAGCGTACGGGCATATTTCACTAGCCGTCTCTCTAATATCCATACTCTTATGTATAGCGGGTTCAGACGATTCAATTTTATTGATCAACTTTGAATGTCAAAAATTGTTTGAAAAAACTTGTTCAATTTTGTTGAAACAAGGTTCACACGAGTCAAAAGGCTTTCAAGTGTCGATCAACTAAAAAGTTGATCGATCAAGACGTTGATTCAGACGTCTGAACCAGGGGTGTTACGGATATTCGCACCCGCAACCGCAAATGCGGAACATCCGCATTAATTCAGACATCTGCATCCGCATCCGCATCCGCAGTTGTGAACTCTAATAATTCGCTTGTCAAAATTTTGCATAACAGGGGTGTTACAGATATTTGCATCCGCATCCGCAAATGCGGAACATCCGCATTATTTCAGACATCTGCATCCGCATCCGAAGATGTGAATGTCTAATAATCCGCATCCGCATCCCATATTAGGTAAGTACAAATTTATTTTAACAATCTATACTAAACACTCTCTTCTACTATATTTTTCTCTCTGCTATCTATCGATCTCTACAACATGTGTTTGTATGTTTATACGTTTGGGACGGGTTATATCTTTTGAACTAATTATTCTATATTGATGAAATTTTGATACGGAGATAATATAGATCCCGAGGAAATATATCGATTACCTACTTTTTAATGCGGGAAAAATCTCATTCCCACGGGAACGAGTGGATGATCGTGATTTTTTCGTCCAAATCTAAGCACTGTCGCGAAACACAAGCTTGTAAAAGTAAAATATTTCACAAATATTCTGCTGCCATGTCAATGTTACCTACATTTTTTGATCTTCCTTCCCGTGTTTAACGCTATACCAAATATAATGCGTTTTGGTTGTCCTCGCTGGATAGCGTTATAATGAAATTTTATTGTAATCAATTTATTTTTAGAAATGTTTCGACTTACGGAGATTTAATTTGTTGCAGATTTTATTGATTTCTACTTAACTAATTAGTTCAAAATGTCTGAACACGTTGATCTAATCAAAAGAAATCTGGGTCAAAATATAGAAAAAGAAAAGAAATTTCAAAAACAAAAAAGTTTATGAATATAGAATATTTTATTATATTTTAATTTATGAACATTTATATATCATAACAAAAAATCGAGACCTGAATGTGGCATCTACATTCTACATCTAGAATACAAACGAATTCATCGGTGATGTCCCGAATATAGTGGATTCAGCCACTTGGCCACTCATTCGAAGTAGCAAAATAATTGATCATATATAAATAACTAGTGGCCCAGTGCAAACTCTCATTGATAATTATCCGAAGAATGATACAGGGCGACATTTCTCTAATTTTAATTTCATAAAAAAACTAGCAAACAATGAAACAATTCATTCAAGATAAAAACCTATCTGCGATCGACAATATCTCAATCTAAATTCACAAACTTGGCAACTTTGTCAATCGAAAATAGAATTGCTGAAAACATCGATTTTGATAAAACCTAATCAAAGAATTTTAATAGGTTATCAATTTCGCCGATATAAAGACTAGAAAAGTGAATTATTTTTAGTTTTTTTAAATAAATAGTTTTTTTTTTTAATAAATATTATATTATAATATAATATATTATAATAATTCATTATACCCATTGCCTTTTTTCGTATGGAATTGAATTGCAGTTAGGGGGTGCCGTGGAAATCTCGCCCAGGGCGCTGGTAGTGCTAAAATCGGCCCTGGGCATTTGTCACCAAAGATAGATTTGAAGGAGAAATAATGGATTAATTCTATCAAACGTTGATGGCTGCAACCACCTTAAATAAATTATTGTAACCACTCGTCCTTTGCAGACTATAAATCTCATTGTAGGCATTGTAGAGGAGAATCCGAATAACCCAAATCTTTCAAGAAAGGCTGACAAATACAATATTGGATTGAGTCACCGGTCACCGTGTCACCGATACAAATCTGGATTTGTCAGCCTTTCTTGAATGATGTGGGTTTGTTCATGCGTTCATTTTTGTGAGGGAGGTATTGTTAGTACTAAATCTCTCGCTAGGTGGCGTCGAGACAAATTATGTCTACATTTTTTGGTGAAATACTTTTAACTTGTTAAATATTAATATGTATTAATATAATATTATATTTAATTTAATATTTAACAAAAATAAAAATAAAGTTGGTTGTTTTCAGGTGGAAAAATGTAATAATCAGTAAGTGTTGAATGAAACACCAGTATATATTGAATTATTTGGCGGATAAGCCGCCATAGCTCAGTGGTCAGAGCATCCGACCGGCAATCAGAAGGACACGGGTTCAAGTCCCGTTGGCGTCATGTATCTTTTCTCGGAAGATTTTTCAATGTGGATGAGTGTTTCAGACGGATAATTATTGCTTATAATAATTAAAAACACTTACGTTGCAAAGTTTTTTAACAAAGAAATAACATTTATGTTATTTATTTAGCCTCCTCCACCTTCCCTCTTCCAACTCCACTCCCCCCATCAACCACCTGCCCCGATCAACCCCCTCCCCCTCCACCCACCCCTCCCCCCCTCCTTCCCCTCTCCCTCCCCCTCCTTCTCCACCCACCCTTCCCACACCCCATACCCTCCCCACTCCACCTCCCCCACCTTCCTCCACCCCTCCCCCTTCCACTTCCTTCCCTCCCCCTCTCTCCCACCCCACTCCGCCACCTCCACCTTCCCTCTCTCCACTCCACTCCCCCCATCAACCCCCTCCCCCTCTCCCTCCACCCACCCCTACCCCTCCACATTCCCTCTCCCCACACCACTCCCCCCCATCAACCCCCTTCCCCCCACCCCCTACATCCTTCCCCTTTCCCCTTCCTTCCCTCCTCCTCTCCCTCCCCTAACCCCTCTCCACACCTTCCTCCCCTTCCCATATCCCCCTCCACCAACATCCTCCCAACACCCTATCCCCCCCTCCCCACTCCCCCCTCTCACCTCTCGCATTCCACACATTCATTCCCGATACATTCAGTTTTCAAACTGCTCGCGTGCAACCTATAATAATTTTTTATACAAATTTCATAATGACAGAACTCAACGGTAGTTTTATACAAAATAACGAACAAAAAAAAGAATTATCCAATTTGGTGCAGTCGTTTGGGTTTACGCGCATACATACATGCGCATACATACATTTTGGTGATTAATTTTTAGAGATAGTTATTAAGTACGACGCCAACAAAGTACTCTTTTTCGGGTGAATTGCCTAATTAAAAAATAAAAAAAACATCGTTTCCAAGGCGACAATTGGTTGACGTTTGCAATAAATCGATTTTGTTATTGACAGAAAACGTATGAAAAATAATTTCATAACGCTAGAGATTATTCAAAACGCCAGAGCTTACCAATATATATAGCCTATAGATCTCGCAAATAATGTAGCTTTCTATTAGTGAAAGAATTTTTAAAGTCCATTCGGTAGGTTTTGTGGGAAAGAGTAACAAACATACACGCATACAAACTTTCACCTTTATAATATTATAATGACATTTATATAATCAAAGATTATAATAATAATAATAGGAAGGATAGGATAGGATAGGATAATAATTGTTACCCCTTGTGCTATGCATAAAAATCTTGTCTTAAACGTTAGTTTATAAATTAAAAATAATAATTAATAATATTTTTGTTTTTTTGTTAAGAAGTTGCAAAATAAAAAGTCTAAATTTAAAAGTTATTAATAACTCGCTACGGACAAAATTTCTTTGGGCATTTTCAGGGTAAGAGGGGACTGCGAAAAACTGTTCCAAACTAGATCGATAAACTTTTTAGAAACTTTGTATACTATCAAGGTGCAAAGTTGTGATGCGCAGTTGGTTAAAGTTGACCTTTTCTAAAGAAATAATAAATTCCAAGTTACTTTCCGATTTCAAAGTAAATGGACGAGTAATCCAATTACAATTTTAATTTTAAAATGTCGCTCTAGAAAATTACATTTTTAAATTCCGTCAAATTATGAACATGATTTATTCATTTTTTTTCAAAGCATCCACCATTGCCATGTCTCGAAAGATAAACAATTTAATGTTCTGTGAAATTATAAACTTATAGTTTATAATTTCACAGAACATAAACTTATAGTTTATAATTGTTTTTCAATCATTTTGAAACTTGATAACAATGTCAGGTACAAATCTACACACGTCTGTGTGCAGAAATCAGTATCTCTTAGTTTATTTATTTGTTTTTAAATAAAATGGTTACCAACGGATATTTTTAATATTACAACTCACAAGAGCACCCCTATTTATCAGTTTTTTTCTGTTGACGAAAGGGGAACAAGGTAAGGACTGTAGGAAAGGATTTGTTAAGGGCCCGCAACCCGGATTTGTAACGATTTATTACATGTTTCCCTTAAACATGGTAAGATTTAAAGCTTTTAAAAAAATATATGTTATTCTTGAAGACAATATCTAGACTTTGCCCGCGCCGAAACGCAAATTATTAAAATTATAAAGTCGTGTTTTATTAAACATTTTCGCAATTTTCGCATCGATTTTGTCGTTGTAAATGTTAGCGCTCTCCTCTAACATTCGTAATTTCGTATCTCTCCATCTTCTTCTTTTCGGGCCCGGTTGCAGAGCCTTAATGTGGGCCTTCAAACAGGCTACGTTGAAATTCACGTAGATCAGACACAGCGTACCTACATTGCGTCTGTGCATTATTGATAATACGGAAAATATGTTCATATAGACCAATAAACGCTGATTCTGAATATGTAAGTTTTATGTAATAATATTAAACGCAGAGTTTTTAAAAAAAATATTAAAAAGTGCATTTTTAATCGGATCGTAAAAATACGCCGTCAAGTTGGCATTACTGAAATGTTTAGTGGTGACGTCACCGTAAAGTCATTGTATGGGAAATGTACGGGAATGTAGGAATGACGCAAGCCATCGTAATAATTTATTAGTTTATTTTCGTACTGTTTATAGAGATTTAGTTGTTGTGTTTATTGAAACATTATGTAGGCCTAAATAATTCAGTATCAAAAATAGAGGTATCTCTATTAGTTTATCTCTATTATTAAAATATTGAAAAACTTTAAACTGTACGAAAAAATCGTATAAATATACTATATAATAAAGCTACCTACTACTCCACGGCCAAATCAAAATGGCCGCAATCGAACAGCTGATACCGTTTGCCTACACTTTAGTGGGTGATGCTTCGTTTTTGATAATATCGATTTTAAAAGCTAAAAAATAATAATTTCAAACAATTTTTATACCACTCTCCCGTAATAATATTCAAAAATATAATAATATAATAAATATAAAATAATGAATAAATAATTCCACCTAAATAATGTTTTAACTTATCGAATAGTATCATCTTTCTTCCGTATTTACCATACAAAATGACAACACCTGTTGAAAATAAAAATAACTTTTCAGGAGTGATGACGTCACCCGATTGTAGTGACACATGCGGTGATTTTCGGGGGAGCTTGAAAAATTAAAACTTTGACAATTATTTTAACTATTAAAACTAACTCTAAAAAAAATATGCAGTTATTTAATTTAGAAGGTCATTATTCAATAAAAAAAAAATTAAAAATTAGACTGGAGTTCTCTATTACAATCGGTCTGTTAATGAGGTTTTGTCAGTCAAACAGACACCCCTTTGTGAATTTTGGTGATCGGACAACTCAGAATGAAATCAACTCAACATCCGTTTCGACGTACAAGAACCTTCTTTGAAAAGTCATGAAAAGTGATGAAAAAAATAATATTAAGTTAGGTTAGGGTTATGGGCTATTTTAAAATTATTTTTTTCATAGCTTTTAATGACTTTTCAAAGTGGTGTTGAGTTGACTTAATTCTGAGTTGACAAGGAACCGTGAATTCACAGGATTCACTCACAGGATTTACGGAAACATATTTTTTGTCTTTAATCTTTTCTGTGCATTTTTAAATATTGCAGTTGATTATGACTTCAAAAAATCATTTTTTGTAATACGTAGGTAATTGATAATACATTTAAAAAAGTATAAATGATAAGATTAGTAAAATAAAAAAGCAGGTGTTTGAGTATTTTCATGTCAATGTTTGTAATGCTCCGGCCCAGAGTTTGACAGTCCGAGTTGCCGCTGAGGGTATATATTTCCTCGGTAATGGCACCTCTTCAGTCGTATCCCAGCAGACAGCCACGATGGCGACCTTCAGCAACATGATTTCTGGTAAGACAACTCCAATCTGCCATTTTACATGACAATATGTCGAGAAAACAAATTCATCGAAAGGTGGTCTTGTGATCGTACCCTTGCAACTGTACAGGGCGGTTTCGATAAGAAAGTTTGATTAGTCTCCGTACCAGCATTTTTAACTGATAACTCAATATTGACTTTATTTCATTAAAATTAGCTTTAATATAAACATACATTCAAGTTTGCAACAAAAATGCTCAAACGCCTACATGATAAAATTTAAAAAAAAACTCTTTTTAAAAATATTTTTTGATCTTAAGTATTTACAATTTTTCAATAATGTCGAAGCAAAATAAGTGTAAAAAAATCTGAAATATATTAATTAATCTGTAAATAAATAAGAAACTGAAGTATTTTCGTCACAAAAGAAGTGCGTAGATTTTTTATTTAATGATTTTATTTGAAATAAAATTAAACAAAAAGAAGCTTTCTATAATTTTATGATTTATTTATCTGTATGATTATATGATTTGAAATGTGTGTTGTATAATACAAAATTTTGTTTGAAAATTTAACAAATCCTCATCGAAAATCAATTCATCGAAAGCAAATTCATCGAAAACGAGTTCATCGAAAATCAATTCATCGAAAACCAACTAACTAACCTAAACTAACCTAACCTAACCTAACTTAACCTATTTAATCAATTTTTTAATATTTTTTTATCATCACGTCTGGTCACCGTTCCTTAGATGTCCCTTTTTTGCAGTATCAGACAATCGGAAATCGAAGAAAAAACCTATAAATTTTACATTGTCACTACGAAACTGACAGTTGCTGAACACATTTAACTCAGTTAAACAGACCTTTTTGGGTATTTAATTTTAACAGCTATAATCAGCTCTACAAAAAAATGTTTTTCGATGAATTGGCGATTCGATGAATTGATCATTCGATGAATTGATTTTCGATGAATTGATTTTCGATGAACTCGTTTTCGATGAATTTGCTTTCGATGAATTGATTTTCGATTAATTCGTTTTCGATAAAATTGCTTTCGATGAATTGATTTTCGATGAACTCGTCGGTTACCGTAAGGGCCGTTTTTATGACCACCCGTTCGTCACGCTTGATATCATTTTTAAATAATATTTGGTCTACCGCTTGATTTTGCCCTTTTATAAACATTCGCAAGGCTACCGGTCGGTTATGTAGCGGTTGATGCTTTACGCAGTGGCGTAGCTACTAAGGTGCTAGGGGTGCTGTGCGCCAGAGCCCTTAAGCTCAAGGGGACCCCAGACCCTGACTGAAACTTCTCCCACCTTTGGAATGTAAATAAAATAGGTTGCAACACGACTTTAAGGTCCGAGGGGCCGGGGACCGGGGCCCCAAAGCTCAGGGGGCCCCGAAAGGGGGAGGTGGGGTGTGTTTATTACGACCTATTTATATACGAGCCGAGGTTTTTAATAATCACGGTTATTCTCCCAACGAAAATCATGTTTATAAATTCTACTACAAAGTTTATAACTGCTGTCAGAAATAGAGAATGGTATCAATATCTTTTACACCGTGTTTAGAACGCAAGGCAGGTTTTAACTTACGATTGATTCTACGTTAGAGTCTCCAAATAATAGTTACACACGGAACAATCAATTTCTCAGAATTTTGCAACATTTGGTATGCAACTCAAATATAAAGCTTCACTCGATGTACACGATGAATCTGCAACTCGTTATTGAATTTATCGTTGTATTCTGAACACAAAACCGTTTGTATGCGGTGAATTAAAACTACACTCAGAACATGTAAATGGTTTTTCTTTGATTCTGAATAGTATGCAACTAGAATATTGTAACTGCACTTCGAATAAGAGAACGTTTTATTCCGAATTGTGTCAGCAGATGAATCCACAATTGGAATTCAATTTAAAATTGGTTTAACCCTTTGAATAATAAAAAAATATATATCTATAAGCTTTTGCCTGTTAAGGTATGCGCACAAATTTCCGGTTCTTCTCATGCATTTTAAATGTTCCTTTTTATTGGTTATTTTTTTAACCCTTTTGCAAAAAACAAAATTGTTCTAAAATCTAGATAAAATAATTTTTCCGACGTGCTTATTAGAACATTTTTGTTTCTAAATATTAAAATTTTGATATTGGAAAAGGAAGTTGGCTAAATAATACAAACCTGCGAATTTTCGTTATTTGTTTTTGGGGAATTTTCGTTATTTGTTTTTGGGGTGTTATGCCACGTGTTGCGCTACCTCCTTCTTTAGCCAACAACATCGTTGCAGTGTCCATAATCGGGGCAGATCCGGTAGATGTTTAATTTTTAGTGTTGAAGTGTGTGCTTATTTACTTCGAAGAGATACCCTGTCGCCAGCTCCACTAACTTTCACCGGTACAAAATAACCGTGATAAGCAGTGGCGTCATTGCCGCGGAACGGAATAGAAAGTTCACTAAATCGTGGTATTTGTGCTAGCCAGGGGCAAGTCCGTTTGCGAATTGCCGATGGAAGTGGCTCCATCTCTTAACTAATTCTAAAAATTAGAAATCATAACGTTAAGAATTTTAGAATTAGAATTACAATGGTTAAAGCGAATTTAGTCAATATAAAGGTATAAAAACAAAATGGTTTACCACGAGCTGGCATTACTATATACTTCGACGACCTCCGTAGTCCAGTGGGTTAAGACTCTTGACTCACAATCCGGAGGTCGCGGGTTCAAACCCGGCATGCGCAAATAAATTTTATTTGATTAATTTGTGTTATTACACAATTAATTCATTTAAAATAATATATAGTATATTTGCGGCATGTTCCAGAGTGGAAGATACTATCAGTATTGCCCTGGTGTAAGACCACCATTCAGAATTGAAACGTTGCTTAAAAATGGCTTTAGCCGTGTTTGGTGACCAGATCTGAATAGCCAGGTACTTCCCCAACCTTCCTCTTCCCCACCTCCTTCCCCTCCCCACTACCTTCAGCCTCACAACATACCCCAATTGGGGATGCCATAGTCTCACTGGCTCCAGACGGGAGCAGTTGAGCTTCTTGCGCGGTATTCACTGTAAAAAAAAAAAAAAATTAGACATGGTTTTTTGCTTTGGTGTAGCCGTCAATTACCGGATACCAAGAGCTATTGAGCTTAACTCCGTCTTCTCTACTAATATTAAAAGGATTTGATTTAAATATTAAATGCTTTTGGCCGCGAAAATCTTAAAACGTATCAGACCTGCGAATATTCGAATTAAAGTACTTAAAATAGAATAAAATTAAAAATATACAGATTCTCTTTCTTAAAAAAAAAAAAAAATAAAACTGTCTCTTCACTTTTTATCGCATTCATACAATGTTATTTTAAAATGAAATGTGTGGGACAATTTGCGTATCCGGTGATTAGACGGGTTAAATTAAATCTGTATTAAAACTACACTCAGAATATGAAAATGGTTTCTCTTTGATTCTGTCAGCACAAACATAGTCTGCAACTAGAATTTTATAACTGCGCCTCGAATAAAATAATGGTCTCCTTCGAAATGTAACAGCAGATGAATACATAACTGAAATTCAATCGTTACATTCTCACATTTCTGGTTTTAGTCAAGAGTGATTCTGTTTATGAGTTCCCAGCTTTAATTAGTATTACTCTCATAATATGCGTACGGTTTTCCTACAAATTACGAAATTCGCAGCTTAAAAAATATAATTATTGTGATTTATAATACATAATAAAAGAAAGAGTTGGATTCGTAAACGAAACCACCGGAGAACAATTTCAAATAATTATTATACACATTTAAAAAATAACTTACTTTACTAAAATTAATTTTTCTGATTTTTCTTTATTAATAAATTAAAGCTTGAACAACGAATCAGATAGTCAATCATACAATTACATTAAAAAATGTAAATAAATTATTTAAGTCAAGTCACATAGTCATTCATGATCCAGCAATGAATGAAATTTTCTTAGAATTGTCAATCACATCACATCGTCCACGGACCTTTCTCAATCATTCTCACTGTAAATTAGTCAAAGTCATAAGCAATCCAAGCGCAAAACAAAATAGGGGAATTCTTGCAATTCACCACATACGGTGTTGGCAGTCACTACAGTGATCAATATGAAATTATTATGTATTCATTTAAATAAATGGGAATATCACAGAATAAGTACTGAAAAATTCCGTGCTCATTTCAATCGGTCCGAATCGTAGGTGCGACAAAAATATGAAATGAAATGGTTTAAATTAATATTGTTTTGTATTGTGATTAATTTGCAGCTCCTCTTAAAAGTGCCGTCCCCCTCAGCCCCTCCCACGCTACGCCGCTGGTTAGGAGTTAAGTTTTAGAGCAAGCAGATTATCTTTCAACCAATTCTTTACAAAGCCTTTATCGTTTTGAACTATGTCGAACGCTCCTTAATGTTATACAATGTTTGTTTCTGTTCCAGTATTTCTTTGCCTTGTCTTCTTTGTGAGCATTGCGAGCAGTCACCCTTCTGAAAATGATTTGGATAAGATTCTGACCCAAAGCATGAACCACTTTTCTTCGAATTTATTTGAGGTAATGTTATATCGAAACGAGACATCTTAAGGTGATAGCGCTGATGACTACTCTGAATAATGCCAATTATGAAATATCTTATGGCAGTAAACTATTATGGAACACCAATTAATATGAAATACCTTAGTGTGGTGAACCATTCTGACTAACTAACTAAACTAAACTAACTAACCATCACGCCGTTTCTCCGCAGGGGTAGGCAGAGAGGACGGACCGCCAAACAACTCGGTCTTGGCACACACTCTTTGCCTCACTCACATTCATACATCGTCTCATACATTCTCTTCTATTATTCTGACTTTTGACATGACCCGACTCAAGTATCTGATTCACTTGATCGTGCCATGTCTTCCTCGGGCGTCCCCGACTTCTTCTACCATTCACATTCGCGTCGTATATTCTTCTTACACTTCTTCCTTCGTTCATTCGCTGTACATTACCAAACCATCTGAGGGTCCCTTTCTTAATCTTACTCATTTGATTGAAGTGGACTGTTCTGGAACACTAATTATGAAAACTCATTGTGGTGAACTATTCTGGAATACCAATTATTATGAAATATCTCGTTGTGGTGAACAATAATTATGGAACATCAATTATTATGAAATATCTGATTGAAGTGAAATGTCTGGAAAACCAATTATGAAATATCTCACTGTGGTGAACCATTCTGGAACACCAATTATTATGAAATATGCTGTATATCTAAAAGCTTCCGAACTTGTTACATAGAGGGCAGTGCTAAGAGCTGTACCGAAAGTCCCCCGAAACCGCAAGATGGCAGTTAGTTTAGTTTGGAGTTTGTGCACCAGGGGGGCCGAGGGCCGGGGTGCAGTTTTCAGGAGCTAACATAAGTCAGATCTATTCCAGCTAGCTTCTAGTTAGAAGAATAATCTGAGTTTTTTTTTATTGTCACACGACAACAACAAATTTGCGACCAGGAGCGACTGGGCTAAGTCACAAGGAGTGGCTTGCAATATTTTTTTCCTTCGTGATATTTTTCTGTTCTAGGACACCAGAAGAATATACGTTGTAGGTCTCCATCCCATTTACATTTCGTAATCACAGTTTTGCGTTAGAAATTTAAGGTCGATTGGACAAATATTTCGACCACGAAATACGTCCACAAGGCATTTCTTGTGTTCTTCTATATTCTAGTACTTAGAAAAATGGTGCTCTTGTCAATGCCAATATTGGCGTCAACTTCTAATAATATTGATACTCCTTAATTGATCGACAATCCGATTTATTTTATTTAGAAATTCCTCGTGTATGTGCACAATATAATACAAAATTTCACAGCATTGATATTTTTTAGTAATAACTAATAACTTAAAGAAATATTTATATGGAATGTAGAAATATGAGAGTATGGAATGTATCGGGAGCATCTCCTATCCTTTTCTTATATTCCTCTTCCTCTCCCCTTCCGATAACCCAAAATTAATTATAAGATATTAAAACTTCATTTCCAATCTACTTAAGCATAAGAAAGTTCTGCGACTTGACTTAACTCACTTATATATCTATTATCATTGAATATTATGTAAAAGCTGTTTGTTTCTTACAAATAAATCAATACTTAAGTGGAACGTTCGCGCAGCCCGTTTCGGCCCGTTTCACACAAATCTTAATTTAGGATTATTTTTTATGTTTTTAAATTATTCACAAATAATTGCCCAAGTTGCCTCACGAAACATTCAAATCCTTAATGGACTTTATCTTATAATTTAAAGCAAAAATAAATAAAGTATCTAATATCCGTACTAGATATTTGATATACCCTTTGATTATGAAAATAATTTTTCAGTTTGGTTGGGTATTTTGATCTCAGATCCAAAATTAGGGCAAGAGGAAGAAGATGGAGAGATATGCAATTACGAATGTTAGAGGAGCGCGCTAATATTTAAAGCGATAAAATCGATGCGAAAATTCCGAAAATGTTTAATAAAACACGATTCCTTAGAGCAAAAATCTCATAAAAGGTATCTTAAGTATCATTTAAAGAAATATTGTGAATTTTTTATAACTTGTAAAATAACTGAAGCAAACGTGTTTATAATAATTTTCGGATCATACTTTGCGATTTTTTTCTATCGAGGGAATTTCATATAATGTGCGTTTCGGCGTGGAACGCGTCTGGATATTATCTTAAAAAATAACATATATTTTTTTAAGAGCCTCAAAACTTGTAATGTTGAAGGGATATATGTAAGAAATCGGTAGAAATTCGGGTAGCGGCGGCTTAAGATTTGTATGAAACGGGCCGAAACGAGCCGCGCAAACGTTCCTCTTAAGAATCACAATTGCATAAACATTCGAATTCGATTGTCCTAAAACGTAAAAATATACGCGTTTATACCAATTACATTTAGTCTATGGTATGTACCTCGAATTTTAAAAAGAGAATTTCAGTGGAAAATGTAGATAGTTTTTTCAAGATTTCCTTAATTATCAATATTTTAACTATTTTAAGTGGATTTTGGATCAGAGTTAAGCCTCATACGTCGTACGTATGTCTAGTATTGTTGTTAACCACTTGGATCCATGAGCTTGTTTTCACGATAATATGACATAACCGGACATATTATGTAGGTATGACGTATGAGGCGTACCTTATTTATTTTAATAAGTCAGGTACGCAGGTATAATTTATTATTATATGTTCCTCCCCAGCCAATAATACCATATTGTAATATAGATCGAACACCTGAGTAGTACACTCTTATTAGGTTTTCTAGTCTAAGAATGTTCTTTATATATGTGTACATTTTTTTCCTAATGACGTTTTCTTTTTAATATTCCAGGAGGTCTCCCACGACAAAGATCATGCCGGCAAGAACCTCGTCATGTCCGCAATGTCGGCGAACATAGTGTTGGCCTTGCTGTCTCTCGGCGCCGAAGGAAAGACCTTCGACGAGATTAATCATGGTTTGCACCTGCCCAACTCCGACTTTGTGAGTATCCCTGGTAGTCTTGATAACTCTCGCAGTCCTCGTAAGTATCCCTGGTCGTCTTGTCCAAGAACCTCTCCCTATGATTCTGATTTTTTGATTCTGATTTTTAATGGTCTGATTTTTCGGATTGAAATTTTCGAAAAATCCCCAGGTTTTCAAAAATCCGATTAAAAAAAAAATACAGAATGTCTTAGAATATTTGCCTAAACCGGATTTTTTTTAAAATGTGATGCAAGTGGCCTATTGTTCTGTCTGCTCTGTCATCCAAACTAATAGTTTACTTTCCTCTTAGAAGTAGTGTTACCTTCAAAGATGGAGAGATTACTCTCGCAGTCCTTGACCTCGTTGCGGTCGCCCAGAGTGTGTTCTCTGTGTGAATTATCGTCTATCTAGCGGAACTTTGGGAGGCAGGTATTTATCACCCCAAGTGGCTCGTTACGTTTGGTGACTTAGAAGTAGTGTTACCTTCAAAGATGGAGAGATTACTCTCGCAGTCCTTGACCTCGTTGCGGTCGCCCAGAGTGTGTTCTCTGTGTGAATTATCGTCTATCTAGCGGAACTTTGGGAGGCAGGTATTTATCACCCCAAGTGGCTCGTTACGTTTGGTGACTTAGAAGTAGTGTTACCTTCAAAGATGGAGAGATTACGCTCGCAGTCCTTGACCTCGTTGCGGTCGCCCAGAGTGTGTTCTCTGTGTGAATTATCGTCTATCTAGCGGAACTTTGGGAGGCAGGTATTTATCACCCCAAGTGGCTCGTTACGTTTGGTGACTTAGAAGTAGTGTTACCTTCAAAGATGGAGAGATTACTCTCGCAGTCCTTGACCTCGTTGCGGTCGCCCAGAGTGTGTTCTCTGTGTGAATTATCGTCTATCTAGCGGAACTTTGGGAGGCAGGTATTTATCACCCCAAGTGGCTCGTTACGTTTGGTGACTTAAAATAGGATGTATAGGTATCGGTGGCGGATGCGTCTGCATGTGTGGCGGGCCGGATCGGGAGAGGTTGGTTGATAGAGACCCTTTAACCTCTCTCGACCCAACGCCTTTCACCGCAGTGGGGGGATGGATTCATACGTAATTGTTCGTACCTAAGATACGAACGGCGATAGATGGTGCTCTTCTGACATTCTGCTCAATTGCTATTGGTTGGGATATAACAAAACTTCTTATTACAAACTAAGCTATCGACATCTACTGAAAGAAGCCAAAACTACATGAAACTAGTCAAAGTATGTAGACCGGTCAAATAATAGTGGCTGAGTTGGCATCGCGTTTGGGTCCCCCCCAGGCGCCGCGTGTTCGATTCCTGGCTAAGTCCTCCATCACGACACAAGCAACATTTCTCGCTTACAGTGGTGGTAGTAGGAGATTTTTAAAAATGTCAGGTTATTCGTAACCCGGGAATATTTGTCTTTCTTTAAAAAAATGCTTATGAAAAACTACAGATATGAAAAGATCAGTGTCGTCAGTGAAAACAGTTTTTTCTTTAACTTTAGTATTTGTTATGTAAGCGAGGGTCCCAAAATTGATTACTAGACTGATTTTATCACCATCTTTGTCTCCTGAGACCTTCGCTCGCCTATGTTGATTTATTCTCAGTTCTTGATTTGTTTTATCATCTGAAGTAAATGATTACTCGCCCTTTCCAGACGAAAACAGTCTATAAGCCCGCAATCGACAAGATGAACGCCTACCAGTATGTCACCTTGAATTTGGCGAACAAGGTGTACGTCAAGGAGGGAGAGAACTATGAGTTGAACCCCTTTTTCGAGGATTACGCCACTGGTTTGTTCAGCAGCGAAGTGGAAAACATCGATTTCAACCAAAACGTTGCCGCAGCTGCCGAGATAAACGCCTGGGTAAGATGAACAAGTTAGCATAATAATTGCTTCCATAACATTACTTTATTATCTACATTTCCTGGTTACTGGATATTTTGGTTGGTTGGTGTCACATCACTATTGTATGTTGCACATCACTAGTGAGGAACTACTTCTATAATGTTTGTCATCCGTGGTCTATCTATTGGGAATTAATGTCAATCATGTCAATGGTGTAAAAACGTCTTCAATAAAAAGTCTTTTATAAAATAACAATGTTTTCCATATTAAATATATAACTAAACAGTTGGAAATAATTGCCACCTGGCATAATCATGCCTTGTAATTGTTAGCCTAATTTTGAATTCGAAAACAAGATATATCTGCATACTCGTACATCTCTACATATTATAAATTAAAGTCTTCCGCCGCGCCTGTCTGTCTGTCTGTTCGCGATAAACTCAGAAACTACTAAATGGATTTTCATGCGGTTTTCACCAATAGATATAGTGATTCATGAGAAAGGTTGAGGTATATAATTTGTCAAGGTTTTGTGTAAATTGGTTGAAATATACAATACATAAAAGAGAATGTCTGTATGTGGTGGACGGGTGGGCTGGCAATGTGGATTTTATTTGTACCTGTGCAAAGGAAGGTCACTGTCCACATTTAACCTAGAAATCCCTAAATTTAAAACGAGTGCTTTTCAACAACATTATACTTATCAAGGCATAACATTTTTTAATGCCGTCCCATATAAAATCAAATCCGAAGAAAATTATAAAGCCTTTAAATCACAAATAAAACAACTGCTAGATCAACCAAACACTAATTATAAGTTTTAATTTCATAGAACGAATTTCTACGTATATTTTTTGATTACATTGTACCGATTAATAAAAATTGATCAAGTCTTCATTATAGTATTATGTACTTTATTTCAAAATTAATCATTTAACTCCATCATTAATTAACAAAAAAATAAATTATAAATTAATGTAATCTTATTGATTTCACATATCCTCTTAAAATATTTAATCAGCGTTTGAACTGAAATGATTATTGTCGTAAAATAACATTATGTACCTACTCCTGCAATATTATCAGTTAATCCAATTGTTAGAATCAACTATTTGTACTTACCATCTAACACCTACCTATTAAGAGAAATGCAATAATATTATTTTTATTTTTACTACATCTATGTATATTATTACTTTAAAATATCTGTACTACATGTATATCTAATTTCTAAAGTTTCTTTATTTCTTAATTAAAAAAAAAGTATATCTTATTTCTTTATCTTTTTCTGTAATGACACGACTCCCCAATTTAAACACGAGAAATTTTTTTCTCTCTTATATTGGGTATACTCATGAACAAGAAATTATTTGTAATCATTTTTAAGAACCATGTATTTTCCTTATGTAAATCTGTTATATGCATGTATATTTCAAATAAAAAAAAAATTGATTTCGAAAACTCTGTGTAAAACCCGGGCATCGCCGGGGATCCCAGCTAGTGGAAGTTTAAAGAAAATATAAACGGCATTTTGATCAGCAGTGCCTTTTTGTTGGTCTCGTTTTTTTATTATTATTTTGAAGTAAGTAGGTACCTACTTATAAACAAACAAAAATCTGGTAAATTGTCCTTGTCCTTAAAACGCACAATTATATTAAAAGCACTTCTTATCAGTAATTAAAAAGAGGAACTACTTTTTCAGTCCACAGAGAAGAAAAATAATGCATTTTCGTTAATATTCGACAATTTCTTCGTGTTAACCTTAAGGCCATTTTTTTACGATTTGACAAGAGAAGTGGGATTTAAGATTAGCTTTTTCTTTCTTTCTTAATAAATCCCAAACTAAGAACCTAAGTATTTATTTTGTAAAGCTGGATCTTTAGGTTCTACGTTTCAGTTTAAAAAAAACTAGCTATAATCGGTTTAAATGCTTTTATTAATAACTAGCTGACCCGGCAACGCGTTGCTATGGCTAACTAAACACAACACCATCTACTGAATGGTTATCTACACTTTATAACCACCGCCATCTTTGAGTTTATCGCGAAGAGACAGACAGACAGACTCCGCGGATGACTTTTATTTATACTACATAGAGATGGTGCGAAAGATTATAATAATGTGCATGAAATGCTTGAGGTAACTAACGTATTTTAGTTAATAAGGATTAATACTGTATCCGTCTAAGTCTATGTATCAGGACCTCCATCGATATGCTTGGTGTAACTCTAAGTGACCAGCTCAGGTACGGGGGCTCCATCGAAACCAGAGTTAAGTCAGCCTTTCAGAAACCAGAGTTAAGTTAACCAGAGTTAAGTTAGCCTAGTTAAGTTAGCCTCTCAGAAACTGGGCGTACTGTACAGGGCCCGCAGATACTTTAATAGTACACAACTGCTAACCCTGTACAAATCGCAAGTGCGCCCCACGGTTGAATTTGGCAGCCACCTCTGGTTTGGAGCTCCAAAATACCTAAAAAAAAAAAAACCTTGACTCTGTGCAGAAACGGGCGGTCCGTTTGATAGATTCTCCCATCTTAACAGACGGACTGTAATCTTTAGAGCACAGGCGTCAGGTGGGAATGCTGTCCTTGTTCTACCGGTATTGCAATGGAAGATGCTCCGAGGAACTAGCGTCATTGATCTCCTCGGCACCGGTGCATAGTCGGGAAACACGCCAAACGCACGCGCCCAACATTTGTACACGGTTGACATTAGTCACATGAGAACGGGTCGTTTCTGTGACTCGTTCTTGAGTTCAACGGCTCGGCTGTGGAACGATTTGCCGGCCTCTGTGTTTCCTCCCTCCTGCAACATGGATCTCTTCAAGACCCGTGTTCACTCCTTCCTTTCCTCAAAAAGACCCTCCACACAGCATCTTCAAAGATGACATAGGCCCTGAGGGAAGTTATTTTTCTCAGGGCCTCCTGTGTGGAGTTAATGTGAAAAAAAATGTCTGTCTATAATACTGTATCCGTGTAATGTGCTCTCTATACATTGAATTCTGTATTCTGGAAAACAGAATTCAAAAAAGCTGTAAACCACAACTACCCTACTAGGCATAGAGAAGCACAAATGTTTATTATTAATAAATCTCAAAATGTATACCGGAAATTCCGGAAATATTTAACGCATTTCCTGAAAATATTAAAAATAAGACATCCTATTCAAAAATCAAAAAAAAAGTAAGAGAGAGAAAATGATTGATCAGTTTTGTAAGATAAATTATTGTACAATTAATAACTAAATAAACATATTCAACAAAAAAAAAACTTTCCAATTACCGCATTGTACGTGACCATTTTTTTAGAAGATAGAATAGGTATAGTAAGCTATCCGTCAAAGATAGACATATGCCACAGTTAACTTTTTTGTAGGTCTATAAAAGAGGAATATCCCGCCGTGCATTGTTTTGTTATATCTCAAAGCGTCGATTAAGCTTTAAGATTAAGATTTTCGATGTAAGCTACCAGGCGGCTTGACATTTTCCGACACTTCTAACAATTATTGTTATGTTTCAACCAATTTCCACAAATTCTTGACAAATTATATAACTAAACCTTCCTCACGAAACACCCTATCTACTGGTGAAAACCGTATGAAAATCCGTTCAGTAGTTTTTGAGTTTATCGCGAACAGACAGACAGACAGACGACGCGGAGGACTTTAATTTATAAAATGTAGAGATTTATAATGAAAATAATATTATATTATATTATACATCTCTATCTCTACATAATATGTATTGTTGTTATCTTTATCATTTGTTCTTATTGTTGTTATCTTTATCATTTATTCTTATTGTTGTTATCTTTATCATGTATTCTTATTGTTGTTATCTTTATCATTTCTCGGATTCAAGTATCCTCGGATACTTTGAGATTTTGTCGTCAAGTCTTCAAGTTCTAACATTAAAAAATTATCAACATATGGAGTTTATATCCTTACATGTCATAATTGAACAATATGAGACCCCTGGTGATGATATAGACCCCCGGATTTACAGCATGATATTGCAGGTGTAAATCAAATAAAAGCTATTTTTTACAACGTGAAGTCTTCTGTTTCTCTGTTTAGGTTGAGGAAAAGACCAACCAGACAGTCAAGGACATAGTGAAAGCCAGCGATTTTAATAGTGGTACCGCTCTAGTGCTTGTCAACACTATCTACTTCAAGGTTGGTAAACTCACATGATATATATAGATAATAATAATAAGAAATTTGGACAACTTATATAGCGCTGTTTTTGCGAAAAATCGCCTCAAGAGCGCTGTACAAATTAGCATGGATTTTACTTAAGAATTTACTTAACTATAGAGGAGGCTAGATAACAACTCATCTTGCAGCTATCAAACGCATGGATTATTGGAATTCTAGCCCACCGATAATTTAAATAAAATATATTTTTATATGTACGTATTTCAAATTACTTAACTATGCAGGAGGCTAGATAACCACTCATATTGCAGCTATCAAGCGCATGGATTATTTGAATTCTGGCCCCCCAATAAATAAAATAAAATATATTTCTATATGTACGTATTTCAAGATTATCGGAATATATATAGTTACTCTCTCGCTTCAACATTTGAACCTAGAGATAAGAATTAGCTACCGACCGCTCTTGTTTCATAAACAAATAATAATGCCTGCTGCGGACACAATCATATTGCAGTCTTACTAGAGGTAATGCAATAGCATTGCACTCTTATGTATTTAGTCTTACTGTATCAAAATAAATAAATTAACCAGTAGGCGGGTCGGTTCAGCCCCAGGGCTACTAACTGGAGGTGGCGGATGCTTCCCAGGGGGGCCTAATCGCCCTTCCCAACCAAACAAACTTAAAATTATATTAATGCACAGTCAAGAAGAATACATTTATGTAGCTAAATCACCACACTGATGGCTTCTTTCTATTCATTTTATGTAAATGTTAACCAAATATTAACAGATGTATATATCAAGGATATTATCAGGGGAACAAGCACAGATAAATCGATAACTTTACAATATCGGATAGATGGGCGTAACTTCCGACAATTTTTATCGATTTACCGAGCACGGTTCCACTATCGACAACCGAACCGATATTGACAGGGAATAAATAAGAAATCTGTATACGCTGACATCACTGGCAGACCTGTAATTCACATTCCGAAATATTGCATGGATTTCATAACTACTTGGAAAAAATCGTGTGGATAGATTTTTTACTAAGATTACGAAAACGTTAGTAAATTTTTTTAGAAAGGTACAGTTTTTTTTATTTTTAAATAAATAAATCGATTATTTGGGCCCGTGACGTCACTACGTGAAAATGTCCCGTCTCCGAAAATGTTCCTATTAATTTTGTAAAATTCCACACTGATTTATTTTTTTACTATGGCAACACTTTGATTTCAGGCGAATTTTTGAATTTGACATTTAACGTTCACTAGATTTATCGTTTGTTCTCTGCGAACTTATCTTTTGGTTTGACTTTTTGACAGATCTTATGAAGAGAACCCCGTACAATTTACGCTGTCTGTACGTGTTTTAGAGGTGTAATGGTAGTGGTGCTGATTTTAACAAAATCAAAATTTATAATATTTTTATTATTATTATAATTTACAAGTACAAGTATATTACATTGGATTTAGTAATAAAGACATTGAACATTATAATGATTTATGATCAATAAGATGGAACAAGTAAAAAAATATTTATGATATATAATATTTTTGGTAAGCCTCGTTATTCTTTCTTGTGGAAAACGTTCTTTTTTTAAAAATGATTTTCGGCTGTGTTATTATCGTTTTTCCGGTTTATAAAACATGGTCTGATTTTTCGGATTGAAATTTTCAAAAAAACAGGTTTCAAAAATACGATTAAAAAAATACAGAATCTCTTAGAATATTTACCTAAACCGGAAAAATTAAAAAAAAAAAAAAAATGTGACGCAAGTGGCCTATTACATAAATTATTAATAAATTAGGAATGTTAAATTGAAATTTTAATCTAAATATGCATTGGCAGTCAGTAACGAGGTTTTTAGACATATTTCAACAATTTTCGTTTCTTAAAGAACAGAACGAAACTTTCGAACGAAGTAACTTTGACAACAGAGACATGATGTAGATACCTACAAAAATAATTACTATACAACTCTGTAAATTTATTATCTGTTCGCGCTATATTGTGGCTCAAAATTGCGAGTCAGCATACATCTCAATCTGAATACAATAAACTAGTGGTATATGTTCATAATACAAGAGTAAAGCCTCGATGACACACGGCGAGTTACAAGCTACTATCTACTAAGTTTTAAAAGCGGGTAAATCGGCGAGTGAGATTGTCATGATGACACACAAAACTGTCCACTCCCTCAAGCGTAGAAAACTGAGGTCGCTTTTAGCGCCAGTAACAAGAATAACGACGCCTGCGTGAACTATTCTTCAGATTTTTGACAGTCGAAATCAGCTGTTTATCGGAAGCCATGTTGGAAACGTAAATAAACCAATCACGAGCAAGCGGAGCAAGCGTGTAGGTGAGTAAAGTTGACGACCTTTCAACTTTTTTTCGTAGATTGTGAACAATCTGCTAGTTGCTGCTAGTTAGCAAGTGACACGATGATACTGGGCAAGTTTACTAACAGATAGTAAATTTCCCAGATAGTAGCTTGTAAACTAGCCCTGTGTCATCGACGCATAACTGAAAAGATGGACTTGTAATTCCCAGATACCCAAATAAGTACGGTCAAAGAACTCTAGAATACCTTGTTCCAATAATTTACAACATGTTACCCAACTTAATAAAAAGCTATGAATTAACTTTCAGAAGGAAATGTAAGCTTAAAATTATTCCATTATTTTCTTTCCTTCTTTCTTTTCTCTGTTCTTATTTCTTATAAATTTTATTGACAATATTCAAAGTATTTTTTAAAATTTATTTTTTTATTTACCACATAAAATATAACTTGTGTACATGTTCATGTTCAAATATCTTAATACCACTCTTCCATGGAAGCATTAGCTTGTGTCTGGAAGATTAGTGTACATTTTTTAATGCTATATTATATTATAAGTACTTAAAATACAACGTAAAGGTAAAAAACAATAAGTTGTAAGTTCGGTGTTATGTAATTATGAGTATTTATCTACTATCAAACAATTTTACTATTTGGAAAATGTATCTAGAATTATTGTAATTGGTTGTTAAAAACAAAACAAAATTTGACTTATTTGAAGAATGGAACACTTGAAAACTTAGTTATAATACATACATATAATATTTCATATATAATGTGTATATTTTTGTAAATGTCTCAAAAGAGGTATATCCTAGTGAGACAGGCAACAAAAAAACCCAATGCAAAAAATACTTTATATAGATAAAAAAAGTAAATGTTAAAAGAAACCGTTGACAAACTGATAGTAATCAGTTTAACGGGACTTAATTTTAAAAAAAAATCGAGTGCAGTTCACACGCGGTAAAGCGAAACTTCACGAAAACAATCTCAACCAATAGGAGCCTTGAAAAGTGATGTCATAATAAAAGCGGCCAATGCGGCCATCGCGACTTTCATCGGTACTGTTGGCGTAGGTAAGTATATCTCATTCTCTCGCACGCTAAATCCTATAGATGTATGTGTTTGTCTCTTTTTAGTGCCATTTCCGTTTCATCCGAATTTTAAATCACAACGGCGCTAAATAAGTTTCACTTCAAAAAAATGTATATAAATAATAAAGGAATTTATTATTATATACCTCAATCTGGAGTATTTAAACAAATTTGTAATTTTTTGTTGCAGGGCGCCTGGAAGAATAAGTTTAACCCACATGAAACAAAGAAACACATTTTCCACGTCAGCGCCACCGAGGAAATACACGTTGACTTGATGTTTCAGCAAAACTTTACCAAATACGGAGAAAGCGATGAATTAGACGCAAAGGTAATCTAACACATTGTAATAATTAATAATCACGATCTCCGTGGCGAAGTGATAAACAGAAGCTCCTTGTCTCCTAATCCAGAGGTGGGAGATGAAGCCTGATCCCAAAAGAGAGAAAGTTATTTATTCCACAAGCTTTACTTTTACCTGCAACGTCAGAGGGTGCTGACATAGTCTTCTGGTTCCACAAAGCGCTCATTAGTTATCTGAGCTTTCTTCCCACCAAGTGATGTATGGTACGAAGGCTGTCCGTAAAATTAGGTCTCCAAGAAGCTGTGGTCGCGAGGAACGATTTTAATCGAGATCCGGCAACACTGGCTTATAGCCTGGTTCCCTTACGCCGAATTCACATCAAGCTGCACTCTCTTTGAAACTTAGTCTCGGCGTGGCAGCCATTCGCGATGGAGCTTCCACTCGCCGCACCAGCCACGTGCGAATTAGGCTATATAATTAGTTTCTTTTGTGCAAAGAACCAAACTCCGATACACATTCATTTTCAGCTACTTGAAGTGTACAAACAACAATGTATGAGCGCGAAAATGTGTGCAAATGGTTTATTTATTTAAAGCGTGCCGTACGGCCAATGGTTTCAGAAAAAAAAACAATTGCCAAAGTCGAAAAAGCAATGACTGCAGATCGACGGGTGACGCTTCGGGAGCTCTATAACATGATTCCTGGTGTCACTAAGACCACTATTGGCAAAATTTTGAAAGAATATTTGGGAGACCACAAGGTTTGTCCAAGGTGGGTCATAAAACACTCACCGAAGATCACAAACAACAACGGGTTGAAGCAGCCCGCGAATTCCTTGAGTGCTACGACATCGATGACGCAGAATTCTTGGACTCAATTGTGACTGGGGACGAGGCCTGGGTACACTACGCGACAGAAACGAAGGAAAAATCTCGCCAGGAGCGTCATTCAGATTCACCGAAGAAAAAGTTAAAAAACGAATTACAGAGCGTAACTCACACCTGGCGGGTGCGGCGAGTGGAAGCTCCATCGCGAACGGCTACCACGCCGAGACTAAACGTCACAGAGGGTAAAGCTTGCTAGGGATTTTGCAAGGAGAAATCAGGCTATACGGCAGTGTTGCCGGATCGCACGTAAAATCGTTCCTAGCGACTGCAACACCTTAGAGACCTTATTTTACGGACAGCCCTCATGGTATAATGGATGTTTTTTTATCCTGCTCATACCTCCCGAGGTAACAATATCCTGTTAGTAGCCCTATCAGCTCCTTCAGTGATCTTTTTTATCAGTATTGAGCAGTTTGCCTAGTTCGTTTTATTAGAATATCACCAAGCTTCAATAATATTTGTAATTAATCATTTCGTCATGTCATTTAATCCGCAGATGTTGATGATGGATTTTGAAGGTAATGAGATGTCAATGGTCTTCATTCT
The DNA here is from genome assembly GCA_929108145.2 of Limnephilus rhombicus. Classification (NCBI taxonomy): domain Eukaryota; kingdom Metazoa; phylum Arthropoda; class Insecta; order Trichoptera; family Limnephilidae; genus Limnephilus; species Limnephilus rhombicus. The sequence continues at coordinate 16,106,876 of OV815292.1, read as the reverse complement.
GCCCAACAAGGTCGATGGTCTCGCAGCACTGGAGAAGAAGTTGACTGAAGAGTACGGCAAGCTGAAAGCTATGTTTGATAGCCTTCAAACAAAACTTGTCGATACGTATCTGCCCAAGTTCGAAATCGGGACTACTACTGATCTTAATGCCGCACTGTCCAACGTGAGATTTTCTACATCATTCAAATTCGTTTCCTAAAGACTCGTTATTACCTTGGTGTATCCCTGGGTGACATTTGGCCTCCTCCACCAAAAGTTTTCCTCAGGCTCCTCGCTCGTGTTATGGCAATATCCCGTATCTACAGATACAGCATCTTGGCTATACATCGCTCAATCTGTTCCGTTCGAACAGTCACATCGTGATATTTTTCTATTGTGCTTATTTTCCAAAGAATTGACGAAAGCACAATGCTGTAAACTGCCAAAAATAACACTTCTGTAGGGGAAGAATAATTCAACTTAAAATACAGCATTCTGCCAGTACAACCTCATGAACTCGCTGTTTTGCTATTTGCCACAGGCCTTTGCAGTGCGGGAGCAGGATGTTACAGCGTAACGGCCCCACACATAGGCAGCTATCCATGAAACATACGCGTCGCGTGATGTGTCAATATGCTGCATCTCTACATTGCTAATTTTGAGAGGAATGACTTTACTTTTTTTTTAATAATTGACGGAAAAAACAAAAACATACCAAAATTGAGAGTCTGCTTTTACAGAGTAAAATATTTTGCTTACGAGGCTTCTTTCGGATTTAGTTTTATTGTAATGGCTGAATAAGTTCTTTAAAGTACGAATGGAAAACACTTTAAACATTTTTGAAAACCTTTTATGCTAATGATTCTAATATTTTTTGTATGCCTCTACTGAAGTATAAAGCTGGACTAATTAAACAATTTAGCAGTACATATTTTAACAAGGTCACTGTATACAGGTATTTTCTTTCTGTTTCTTCTTCACTGCTTTCATTAACTTTGTATTAACATGTATTATTTTTATTTTGGTTTATTTATAATTAATATGTACTATTTTTCTTTTAGTTTATTTACAAGTAATCTAATAATTTTACATTTACTTCTTCTTTCTATATTGAAAAAAAAAACATGTACGTAAAGGACACTTGTGCATAATTATAAATAATTAATAATAATTAGATAAGTAAATAATTAAATTGTGTGTACATTATATATAATTAAATATTTTTGCCTGAGCTTCAGTAAATAAGATAAAGTTTTTGGCGATGATTTGTTGATTTGTTGATTTGTGTCCCAAATCGGTCATTTGTAAATTCAATTTACGCCTATCAAAATGTTTCTGTCATTTGACTGTCCTAGAACGGGAGACTTTCCTAGTTGGACAGTCGAAGCTTCTTTATACTGATGTATTCTTTATAACAAAAAAGGACTTAAAGAAGCTACGCACTTGCTAGTAATAAAAATAATAATAAAAAAAATAATGACACGGGATGGTGTAGGAACGCCCACGTGACAAAGAAAGGAGCAATTATTTTTAGTTATAAAGATTAATAATTGATATTTATTTCATTTCTTATAGGTACATAACACTATTTAATTAATTAATTACACATTCTTACATGTGCATATTATATTAAAAATGATTATAGTAATTCAAAACTTAATACTTCCTTTGCTACCAGCTCGGCATGAGCACCATGTTCTCCAGCGACGCGGAACTCGGAGGTATCCTGGCCAACTCTTTCCCATTGAATGTCAACCAAGTCTTCCAGAAAGCCTTCATCGACGTAAATGAGGAGGGAGTTACAGCCGGAGCTGCCACCGGTAAGTATAACAAGTGGACCTTGGCTCTCACATTCACGATGCAAACTAGTTTCACCATTATAAGATCCTCGGGTACAGGATGGTTCGTAATGACCTCGCTCAAAAAGACGTTAATTTATTTAAGGTTACTAATTTGGAACAATGAGTAAAGCCACAGCCGTCCAGATGCAGAATGGCTGTGGTACTGCACAATAGCCAATAGCCACCTTCGTGATTAAGCCGTCAGTATACTTTTCCATATCACGATTAATTAAATAGTATTTTATATAATCACTAATATTGGGAGATGAGGGGGGGGGGGGGGGGGAAAGTGTGTTGGTGTCCGTTCGAAGTATACCATTGGCTGGACGAAAGCGGTTAGTAGTGTAGATGCAGTGCAGGTGTTCAAACAGACACATTTTGATCAAAACTACGCGAAGTCTTGAAGTAATTTTTTTCGATAATTGGTATCACAGTATGCTGAGATTTTTTATTTCATTTTTTTTATTAAGGAAAAATACAGATAGAGATGTCATTTGACAAGAATATACAAAACAACAACTAGAGAACCAAACTATTTCTCACGAATTGACTTAAACTGCAGATAAAAATATATACAAATGTTTTTAAAGCACCCTTGAGATGATTTTATCACGAAAATGGCGCTATAAAAATCATCCAATAATAATATTAATTATTATTTTACTTATAAATAGGGATAAAAGTAAACTTAACATAAGAATATTATTTTTATTTTTTTTATTTTAACTTTATGAGTAAAACCTCATTTTTCATGTTTTCAGATTTTCGATTGAGTTTCGCTTATATTGTCTTCATTTAATTAAATATTACAATAAGAATATTATTTTACAAATACAGAGATGAGAGAAATGCGCAATATCCTTAAAAAGTTCACAAATTATTTTTGGAAAAATTTAGAGGGTACACAAAAAAAATATATAGATAAAAAATTATGTTATACAGAACTTAAAAAAAGAAAATCATAAACGAAGTATGTCTAAGTTGTTGTACTTTGTAGGAAAACAGCCTTAATTTTTCTACTATATGTAAGTACTGCATGTATAAAAAAATAAGTCTGTGATCGAACGAATCGTACATTCTTCTGATTGGATCCCCGACACCAGCATTTATATGCGTCCGGCTAATGTGGAATAAGTCGTTGAGCCTTTTTACTCGGGGTGGTATTTTGAAGTTTATTGGTTTCAGTAGGTCAGGACAACCAATAACGTTGTTGTAGATTTTATACCGAGTCATGAGGTCAAGGTATGTTCGGCGGTTGGATAGTGTAGAGACGTTATAATTCGAGAGCATATTTATGTACAATACCCTTGTTTAGGTGCGCTCATTCTGTAATTAACCCTTTGAAACCGACAAATAAAAGTTTATTTTATGACAAGTGTACCGAAGCATTTTAAAAGACCATAAACAACGAGCAAGCAAAAATTTCGGATATGGGCTGATACCAACCACAAGAAAATCCACCAGCATCGAACGCACCCCAATAAAGTCACTGTTTGCTGTGGATTTCGGCCTGGCGGAATCATCGGTCCGTACATCTTCTAAAACGAAACTGGCATTGCCATAACCGTTAACGGCAAGCGCTACAGATCGGTTTTAAGCAACTTCATGTGGCCTGATATAATATGTGGTTCAATCAGGACGGCACGACGTGCCACATAGCACATGCCACGATGGGCGTTCTGCGGTTTGAGGGCATGGTAATCTCGCGCGGCGGCGACATGAACTGGCCACTGAGATCCAACGATTTAATGACTTTAGACTTTTTCCTTTTGGGCTATCTTAAATCGCATGTCTATGTGAATAAAACGCAAACAATTCACGCCCTCAAAGTCGACGTAACAACCGCCATTCTGCAAATTCAGCCATATTTTTTGCGACAAAGATATTGAAAATTTGACATCCCGAATACGTGCCAACAAGCAAAGCCGCGGTAAATATTTGAACGTTATATTCCATACAATATTGCACTACGGATTTATAGAATTTAAGTATCTTTTCGGATTTGGAGAGATTACATATGGCGTCATTGCCTGTCACGATTACTTTAACTCGGTGACTAGCTGTCACTGAATCACAGTGGATCCGAGCAACTGGCTATTTTTGGAACCATTTCTTAACGGATTTATAAAATAGTTACCTACACTCAAACTGGGCGAAGCCCAACTCAAAGCCGCCCGCAGGGCCTAGCTGCAAAAACCTGCGGAGTGAGTTTTTAACTGCTAGTATTATTTAATTCGTATAAGTTTGTGATATGGAAAAGAATGTTGACCATATAACAACAAGGGCGGCTGTTTTGTACTACCACGGCCGTTCTGCATCTGGATTTATGCTATGGCTAATGGCTATGGCTTTTTTCATTCTTCCTAATTAGTACCTTAAAATAAGTAAATAACTTATTTTTGAGCGAAGTCAACATGAAGAATCCTCTAACCGAGGATCTTATAACGGTGTAACTTCTCTACTTGTATACCCTTATTGATGCTATTTTGGTCGTACAAAATTTATTATGCGCGTCATACTCGTACATAATACCTACATACGATCTCACATTTTTTATAAATATTGTTCGTTTTTCTATTAGTTAACAACACCGCAACAGTTTACTTTATTTCACATCATTATGTGTTCTAGTTCCATGACAGTTGATCCGCTGATAGAAATGAAAATCTAGTATCTTTCAACGGAAGCAATCTTCCGAACAGGCCCTCCATCGATATGCTTGGTGTAACTCTAAGTGACCAGCTCAGGTATGGGGGCTCCATCGAAGCCAGAGTAAAGTTAGCCTCTCAAAAACTGGGCGTACTGTACAGGGCTCGCAGATACTTTAATAGTACACAACTGCTAACCATGTACAAATCACAAGTGCGCCCCATGGTTGAATTTGGCAGCCACCTCTGGTCTGGAGCTCCAAAATACCTCGACTCTGTGCAGAAACGGGCGGTCCGTTTAATAGATTCTCCCATCTTAATAGACGGATTGCAATCTTTAGAGCACAGGCGTCGGTTGGGAATGCTATCCTTGTTCTACCGGTATTACAATGGAAGATGCTCCGATCATTGATCCCTTCGGCACCGGTGCATAGTCGGGAAACACGCCAAACGCGTGCCCAACATTTGTTTACGGTTGACATTTGTCACATGAGAACGGGTCGTTTCTTCGACTCGTTCTTGTGTTCAACAGCTCGGTTGTGGAATGATTTGCCGGCCTCTGTGTTTCCTCCTTCCTACAACATGGGTCTCTTCAAGACCAATGTTCATTCCTTCGTCTCCTCCAAAGACCCTCCACACAGCATCAAAGATGACATAGGCCCCGAGGGAAATTATTTTCCTCAGGGCCTCCTGTGTGGAGTTAATGTAAAAAAAAAGTTGGCACCCCGGCAAACTTATATACAATATGCAGTCGATTAGTGAACATTATTACAAAAAATATAACTAAGTGACACAGAGGGGATGTGCAGAGAGGATATATTGCCGAATAACAAAGTATAAAACATATTTCTATTCCATTTCTACTGATCCGTACACAATACCAGTATACCTATACCAGCGCATACTTATCCGTACACAATACCAGTATACCTATACCAGCGCATACTTATCCGTACACAATACCAGTATACCTATACCAGCGCATACTGATCCGTACACAATACCAGTATACCTATACCAGCGCATACTTATCCGTACACAATACCAGTATACCTATACCAGCGCATACTGATCCGTACACAATACCAGTATACCTATACCAGCGCATACGTACAAAAAATCGACACCATATAAATTCGTTTGATATTTATAAAATATGAAATTATACTTAAGGGCCTTTAACCAGCCAGCGGCCGAAACTTCACATTTCGTCGATCGATGTTCTTACGATCGTGCAGGGCGGTTCCAATGAGAAAGATTAATTATTCTCCGTACCAGCTTTTTAAAATTATAACTCAATATAGATTTTATTTCATTTCAAATTTGCTTTAATTTATACCTACACCCAAAAATGCTGAAAGGCGTGATAATAAAACTATAAAAATTTTGTACTTTTTGTAATTATTTTTTTAAAATAAGTATTTTTAATTTTTCAATAATGTCTAAAGCCTCGATGACACACCGCTAGTTTACAAGGTACTATCTGGGAAATTCACTATCTGTTAGTAAACTCGCCCAGTGTCATCGTGTTACTTGCTAACTAGCAGCGACTAGCAGATTGTTGACAATCTACGAAAAAAAGTTGAAAGGTCGTCAACTTTCCTCGCCTACACGCTTGCTCGTGATTGGTTTTATTATGTTTCCAACGTGGCTTCCGATAAACAGCTGTTTTCGACTGTCAAACATGTGAAGAATTAGTTAACCCATGCGTCGTTATTCTTGTTACTGGTGCTAGCAGCGGCCTCAGTTTCCTACGCTTCTGAGCGAGCGGACAGTTTTGTGTGTCATCATGACAATCTCACTCGCCGATTTACCCGCTTTTAGATAGTAGCTTGTAACTCGCCGTGTGTCTTCGAGGCTTAAGTAAAATAAATGGGAAAAAAATCTGAAATATATGAATTTGTAAGACCGTAAATAGATAGACAAAATAGAGAAATTATCGTCATAAATAAGTATTCGGATATATTTTTTAATTATTTTATTTGAACTAAAATTAAAATTTTAAAACAGGCGTTTAGTAGATAAAGTATTGATTTACAATAATGAATGATTACATGATATAAAATATGTCTTGTAAAATAAGATTTTTCGTTTGAAAATTTAACAAATCTGCCAACGACATATGGTATAACCTTATTACACTAAAAATAAATATTTTAACTCGAAATTTAAAAAATGCGTTTACTAGATAAAAGAACAATCTTTCGAAATCAATTTATATTTTTTTTGTGGAAAAGAGTCAATACGTCTAAAATTTAATTTAAAAATTACGTATTTCCGGTTTTCTCTGGTTATATACCCTCATAAGGGTATTTTTGATGTCAATTTTATAATTGAAATTGGTAAATAATGCAGTAAAAATTATAATATTATAGTAAATATCATTTCGGGGGAAATTGTCGGCGTATCAACTGTCGGGTCGTTATGTGTTCTAATGTAAAAACAGAAGTACGATAACAATAAATGACTTTCGATATTATTAGGCAATGATAAAACTATAACTTTTGTTTTCTTGACTTTTGGTGGACTTTAATAGGGTATTACCAAAGAAAACCAGAAATGTGCCATTTTCAAATCAGATTTTAGACGTATTGACTTTTTTCCACAAAAAATTATAAATGGATTTCGAAAGATTGTTCTTTTATCTAGCATTCGCATGTTTTAAATTTTGAGAAAAAAAGTTAATTTTTAGTATAATAAGGTTATACCATAGGTCGTTGGCAGATTTGTTAAATTTTCAAAAAAGATTTTGTATTATACCACACCCATTTCAAATCATATAATCATGCAGTAAAATAAATCAATGCATTATCTGGGTGTCGCATGTTTTAGAATTTTAATTTTAGTTTGAATAAAATAATTAAAAAAATATATACGTACATGTGTTTCTTGCCGAAAATTGGTCCGTTTGTGTATTTATTTGCGCACTTACAAGCTAATATATTTCAGATTTTTTTAACATTCTTATTTAACTTAGACATTATTGAAAAATTATAAATACTGACAATAAAAAAATAATTGCAAAAAGTACATAATTTTAATAGTTTTATCATCATGTCTTTCAGAATTTTTGGATGTAGGTATAATTTAAAACAAATTTGGAATGAAATAAAATCGATAATGAGTTGTAATTTTAAAAAGCTGGGACAGAAAATAATTAATCTTTCTCATTGTAGCCACCCTGCACGATCGTAAGAACAAGTTTCGAGGAAATGTGGATTTTCGGCCGCTGGCCGGTTAAACGCTCTTAAGGATTACAACTTGAAGATCTTCAAGTAGGGAATAATTACAGTCGGGGTAATAGTAAGCGGGGCGGGGGGTGAGCAGGAGGAGGTGAGGATGACTTTTGGATTCTGGTTTGATACACGTTTTTAATTATTCCAGTGGTGAAGACTAGCACAACGATTCTCACCGAAACGGAGTTCAAGGCTGATCATCCCTTCTATTTCGGACTGGTCAATAGTGATGGAAAAATCGTCTTCTCCGGGCATTTCACCGGTGAACAATGAGCTAAGAGGTAACATTGACCTATTTATTGTTAAAACACACATATTTCATTGTACTTCACGAAATACATAAATTTTTCAAACAACTCGCGCGCCACCTGTTGCACAATTTTTATACAAATATCATAACGACAGAGCTCACCAGTGTATACAGAAACCTTTGCGGACATGCAACATCTCACCAAAGTTTCATCGCAACCAGATTAATAGTATGGGAAATAATTTCATAATGCCAGAGCTCTCTATTATATACAGAAACCATCGCGGGCATGCGCACATCAAATCACCAAAGTTTCATAGCTGCCGGATGAATGGTTTAGGAGCGCATAAAGAACAAACAAAGAAACATTCATTTTTATATATTAACTAGCTGGTCCGGGCATGCGTTGCTATGCCATTTAATAAAGAAATTGTTTCTCCCTGAGTGTCCTTTCCCGTTCTTCCCGTTCCCCTTCCGCCTCCCCTTCTTCTCGTGCGTCCTCTTACCCTCTCGCGTTCCCACTCCGTCACCTCCACCTTCCCTCTCCCCACTCCACTCCACCCCTTCCCCCGTCCCACGAACCCCCCTCCCCCTTCACACGTCCCCTTCCCCCGAATATTCTAAAAAAAGAATTAGCGAAATCGGTTCAGCTGATCTCGAGATTTGCGCTTACCAACACATTTAGCGATTCATTTTTATATTATAGATAAAGAAGATTGTTGATGTTACAGGAATAGCGTTTGATTATTAAAATCACCCACCATTCTCCACTTAGTATTCCGTATTTGCTGTCTCTCTGACTTGAATGACTTCAATATTTGATTTGTCCTGTCCCCATAAATTATCCTCATAATTATAACTACCTCTCTTAAGTTTTTTGGCACAAAACATTCTTTTCACAGTGAATTGCCTATTCAAAAAAAAGTTTTTACTTTCGTAATATTTATGAATCCATCATCAAGTGTTTATCTTTCGGCGATAGCAAAGTTTTCATCTTCTGAGGACGGATCGTTTCGCAGAATTTGAACATTTCATTAGATTAGAAAATTTCTTAGTTTTGATTTGAAAATTAGATTAGCAATTGAGTTTTTTTTATTAGTCTCTTTATGAGCCCTGAAAAAAACATATGATATCTTAAAAAAACTATGGTATAAGATTAAAATTCTGCTACTTACGAAACCCTTTTTGGTTAAGGTTTTATTGCGCAATGTGGAAAATTAAATTCTATAGAATATGATCTTAAAACATTCAAATATTTGTGCTCAAGCTTCGCAAAATAAAATAACACTCTTTTTGGCGATGTTTTTTTCTAGGATAAAACAAACCAGGAGGCCAGTATTAGACGAGAATTTAAACCTTCGCTCAGGACAACATGCGAGAGTGTTTTGTAATGTTCCACAATGATATTTCAGATTCCTTGTTCCCGAACATTCCTCGACTTACTCCGCTACTCCTTCCACAAATTTCTAGAGCTCTATCGAACCTTCTAGAACTTTCCGCAAGACTGTTCTAGAAATTTCAAGAGGGCGAAACTTTCAGTCCTTATATCTTCAAAAGCACGCCCTTTAGGTAAAAACCTGAAATATTGATTATGGGCCGTCTATTATACAATACTTGGATAATTACAAAACTTGAAAAGGATTTTCACAGAACTTGAATAATAACTTGAAATTTGACGAATTGTTAAAATTCTGTGAAACGACTTAAGTGATAAATGTTCTTTATAAAGATGTTTTCTGTATAAAATACGAGTAAGTAGGTATATTACACACAGTTGCAGGTACAATAAAAGATGCTACTGTTCTTCGTTAACTTTTTTTGCATTTTGGGAGGCGGATATGGGTACCACCGCCCCGGGAATAATTTATTGGATAACCAACAACTCTGCCATAGGTCATCCCAAATGGTCAACGTGTCTGCCCACCTGCTGTGTGGCGAGGCGAAAGAGACTGGTTAAGGAGGACTTTTGACCTCTCCAGCCAGATTCCCTATATATACCCATCGCCTTGCACCGCAGTTGAAGGCATGGATTCATACGTCCGTCACTCCTGGACACACTGACCCCCAAATTCCTACCCACTTACTCCTTAGAACTTACTTTTCTTCCTTTCCTTAAAAAGACCCACCACACAGCATCCCCTAAGATGACATAGGCCCCGAGGGAAATTATTTTCTTCAGGGCCTCCTGTGTGGAGCTAATATAAAAAAAATCTTTACGACTTTATTCAAACAAACATCACTTTCAAACAAACCACCAAAGATGAAAAGTTAAAACACATTTGGAAACTTTTGTGTACAAAGCAAAAGAATAATTATATTATTTATATATTTATTAAAAGCCGTGACCGTGCGGATTCACCGAATATTTCTTTAAAGTTATCGGAGAAAACATTCGATTAACAATCACTGTTTAATCTAGGTATATTCCAATAAATATGTTTCACCAGCTATTTGTACCGTTTTCACAATGTTCTTGATGACTCATAAAGCAGTTTTCCTAAACGCCTTTTTCTTTTTCAGGATAAACATTTTCCGCCATTAGGGTTTATATTCCCACACCAGATCTGAATTCCAGACGACTCGGAACTGAACACACATTCATCTGCGCGATCAGAAATGAACAGTCTGACATCCATTACAATTTCTCCTATATTCCTGCAATTTAACTGAAATGTAATTACATTTAATAAACTGTATATTAAAAAACAGCACATAATTACATACCCTGTTTTATTATTATCGATCATAAAAAACTACGCTGGAATGAATGATGAATGAATATAACGTTCACAATTACAAAGGTGATACAAGAATTCAAAATGTGCGCTTTCATGAATGGCGTCATTTCCATTATTTAATTATTTTAGAAAAAAAACTTAAAATTTTATGTAATTAATGGTTTGCGCCCGTATATAAACCACTGGAGCGATCACGCGAAATAAATGAATTCACCTCGATTGCTTGAGATTTCCCAGAAGGTCATTTTTAAAATTTTTAAAATTTTTCATATTATTTAAGTTTTTACATTAAAAAAATCTTACCTTTGAATTTTAACATGGAGACAAAAACTTATTATAGTGCTATATAGCCAATGAATTAACCTGTATTTTACCGTTTATCTCATATTTGTAGGATTTATAAAAATATATATAAAAAACCGTAAGGTTGTGTAATGTGTTTTTTACAAACTTTTTTTTGAGACTGCCGTGAGGGATACTTATTCGGGTCAACATAGAATATTTAAGATTTCTGTATGTTGTCTGTGGTATACTTGATAATGAAAGGTGCTTGCTTATCTATGGAAAAAGGACTTCATTTTATCGGCAAACAGCTGATCAAAAATTCAGCGGGAAAAAAATATTATAAATTTTTTTTTTTTTTTTTTTTTTTTTTTAATTGTTTATTTGGCTTTCACCCATTAAGGGTGATCTTGGCCATTTATTAAAGTAGGTTACATATTTTTAAAATTATTTACATTTCCAGTTTTTTTGTAAATTAGTTACATTATCAATTTTTTAAAATTATTTACATTTTCAGATTTTTTAAAATTAGGTACATTATCAGTTTTTTAAAATTAGTTACATTTTCATATTTTTTAAAAAATTATAGTAGTTTTAACATCGTTCTAAAATAGTCTACGAAGTTCGGATTTGCGACATCTATGGTCATAATAGATAAATCATTTCAATAGCTTCGTTTTAAAATAAATGGCTGCCAAGGAAATGTTTTAAATAATTGAAACAACTGGTTTACGAATGGTAGGAAAATGTGGTCCATTTTTGGACCACTATCAATCGCACAAAAATAAAAGTGGTCCATTTTTCGACCAAAATCGCTCTAAAACATGAATAAATAGTTATGTCCACAAACAAACTAAATTCTTTCAACAAATTATTGCAGTGGTTTACATAGATAATTAGTTTCAGTAATACAAAATAAAAGATAATAATCAATAACTGTTTGTAAATAGGTTGGTAGTAGTGTTTTGTGAACACATCTCTAGCAGAAACTGTGAACCAATCCAATATCGTATTTGTATGCCTTTCTTGAAATAATTGTTTGTTTATGCGTATATTTTTTATTCATGAATATATTTTTATTTTTTATTTTATTTAGTAACTATATAATATTTTTTACATTTTTATATGAAACATGTTAGTTAGATGTATAAATAAAATATATTCGTAGTCCTCCTCACTAGGAGATCCTGTGCTGAGGGGGACTATGCTTTGGATAAGTTTTTCCGCGACTTCTATGGTTTAACTTTATTGATTGGATAAGGTTTTCCAGAAACTTCTATGATGTTTTAAGTATACTAGTAAGTTCATTTTCCGATAGATTCTTCAGCCAACATTTAATGTCCTTAATGTAGCTATTTTTTATTTTTATTTGTTTGATACTAAGTGGGAGTTTGTTATATAACTTTACTGCTAAAAATGCAGAACTTCTTTGACCAAATGAAGAGTTACACTTTGGTATATTAAGTATGTCTGTTTGTTTGGCTCTGGTTTTATGAGCGTGTGAGGTGTCTGCCTCTGAATCATTTTTGTGGTGATGAACTAGAATGTTTTTGGCATAGATTTTCTGTATGCTTGGAACATCAAACTGTTTAAAAATTTCTACTGTTGACGTCCTTATGGGGACCTTTAGAATGGTCTTTATAATGCAATTCTGAGTTATCTTAAGTTGTTTCAAGTGATTAGATGCTGCTGAGCCCCATCCTATTACTCCATATTCCAATCGAGAGTGGCATAAAGCATAATATACTCTCTTTAGATCCCTCATCGACAAGATGTTTCTTAATTTTTTGAAGAAGTAGATGAGTTTTGTTAGCTTTTTTGAGGTAAGATCAATGTGTGAATTCCACTGTAGATTTTCATCAATTTCAATCCCAAGATATTTAAAACTTTTGGTTTGGGTTATAGACGGGCAGGAACATTGTGGAAAAGTATTTTGACATTCATCTAATTTGAGGGTATGCACATTCATTGGTTGTCCTCTTTTGTTTTTGGAGAAAGTTAGATATTTAGTTTTACTAACATTTAATGTAAGGGAGTTTACTTTTAGCCAGTTTTGAAGTACAGCCAGGCCATGTTCCGCCTCCTTGTAGGTTCTTGTCCAATCTTGTTCGTGGAATATAATAACAGTGTCATCTGCAAAGCTCATTATGTTTCCATTAATGGGAAGATTCATAAGGTCATTTATATATATCAGAAATAGTATAGGTCCTAATACGCTTCCCTGGGGGACCCCGAATTTAATTGGAAGAGATTTGCTCTTTCTTTTACCAATTTGTACAATTTGTTCTCTTCCAGTTAAATAACTTCTAAGTAGGTTTAGAGTTGTTTCGGTTATTCCATTTTTTTTTAGTTTTAAGTAAAGTATTTCATGATCAATTGTATCGAAAGCTTTTTGAAGATCAATGAAAACAGCTAAGCATTTTTTGCCTTCATCCAGTTTTCTAATAATTGTATTAGTTACATTAGCTATAGCGTCACCAGTACCCAGGTTTTTTCTAAAACCATACTGCGTAGGTGATAATATTTTATTGGTATCAAAAAATGTAAGAACTTGTTTTTTTATTACTTTTTCCAATATTTTCGACAGAGGAGTTAAAATACTAATTGGTCGATAATTTGAAATATCGTCTTTGGGACCATTTTTATATAATGGTATGATCGTAGCAATTTTAAGACAAGCGGGAAAAACACCTTTAGATATTGATAGATTAACTAGGTATGTCAGTGGTTGAATTAACTCATTTTGTAGGTATTTAATTGATTTGCTTGATATCAGTTCATTTCCCGATGAGGTATTTGTGTTTAAGGAGGTTATAATATTTCTTATTTCATCACTTGTTATCTTGACTATATTGAGGCTGTTTTCATGATTTACATCATCATTCCTCATTGTTTTTTCGACAGAAGTAGAATTTTGTTTAATTTTATTTGCAAGGTTAGAGCCTATATTGCAAAAGTAGTTGTTTATAAAGTCAAGAAGTTTGTCTGGGTGTTTCGTAAAAGATGTGGGAATCTCATCAATGTTTAATTCTTTAATGTTTTTGTCTTTATGCGAGGCTTTAGTATTTGTAATTTCATTTATGATCTGCCAGAGTTTACGGGAATCATTATTGCATTCATCAATTTTGTTTTTATAGTATGTTTCTTTAGCATAACGAATTACATTTTTACATGTGTTACGATATCTTTTGTAGAATCGAAGTGTATGGACATCATAAGGGTTGATTTTTACTTTTCTGTGCAGTTCATCTCTTTTTCTGATCGAGTTTATAATATTCTGTCTGATCCATGGTTTAATGTGAATATTTTTATGAGATACCTTTTTATCTGTGGTTTTGGTGTTAGATAGAATACTGTGCTGTATAATTTCTATAAAATAACTCCAAGCAGTATCAGTATCATCTTTTTCCAGAAGGGCGGTCCAGTCATTCGTTGTTAACTCCCTTTTGACATTTTCCCAATTTGTTTCAGACTTCGTTAGGAGTGATTTCGTATTTAGGTTTACATAAGAGTTATTTTTTGTTATAGATAGAATTATTGTGTAATGGTCTGTCAGTGTGGTAGTATAAATAATGGCTTGAGTTTTTTTATTAGTTTTACTAAAGATATGATCAATGCAAGTTTTGCTATCATTAAATACACGTGTAGGTTCCTCAATTAGGCTTTCATATCCATGGTATGCAAGTGTCTGCATGTAATCATATTTTTTTGGGTGGCCATTTTCAAGGATATCAATATTTATATCACCGATAATAAATACATCTTTAGTGTTTTTTAGTAAACTCAGTTCCAACGATAAGGAGTTTAGAAATGGCTCCAGATTTTTTGTAGATGGAGATCTGTAAATTGCAAGTATTGTTGTATCATTGCCGATTGATATCCTTAGACAGTTCGCATTATTAATACCGATCTCTATGACATCAGCTTCAATATCTTCTTTAATATATACGATGACACCATCATTTTTGGTATTATTCATAATTGTAGAGTAAGGGACATATTTATCGATTTGTAGAGGATAGAACTTATCAGTTAACCAACATTCAGTAAGAATAATTATATCCCAGTTTAGATTTAAACTTTTTATCAATATTTGTAGTTCGTCAAAGTTTTTATTAATACTTCTAATGTTTTGATGCATTATGTTAAAATTATTTCTTATGGATGATAAGTTAGGTAAATTTGTTGTTATTGTGTTATCCATTTATGCCATCTAAATTAATAATGTTTTTATATTACTTACTAAATTATTTTCACCATATCATCAAGGTGCTTAATGTAGATTATTTTATCTTCAGGTTTTTTACGAATCATAACTTTACCATTTTTGTACCACACATATTGGTATTTTTTTTCTATGGCTAATTGTTTTGTTTTCCATAGTATTTCTTTATGATAAGGGCTTAGTTCTTCCCCGATGAAGATTTGAGAGGTCGACAGATCCTTAATTTCTTCATAGTTTATTTCTTTCTTTTTATCAAGGAGTGAATCTCTTTGTCTTTTCTCGGAAAAGGTGACAAGAAGTTTGGGTGGTGCTACATTTCGTCTGTCTGGGACTCGGATGACTTCAGTAATATCTGTATGTTTTATAGTTATCCCAGCTGCTGCAGCAACCTTCCTTATGATTTCAATTGGTTGTTCTCTTATTTTTTGGGGAATCCCAGCTATTTCTAAAGAATTACATTTTGACAAGGTTTCAATATCTGCCAGTCTAATTTCAAGTTTTTTTATTGTATTATTTTTTTCATTCATATCTTTCTTAATATTATCGAAATCAGTCTGTATAACTTGGTTTAAATTATTTGTAACATCAATTTTTTTTAGTATTTCATCATATTGAGCACTTATAAATTCAATGCTTTTTGTTGTTTCTGTGGTCTGAGATTCAATTTTGATAAAAATGTCCATCTTCAAGGTTTCAAATTTTTTATCTATATATTCGATAATTTTGTCCATGCTTATTTTTTCATCAGAAATTTGGTTTTTGCTTCGAGTGCTAGACATCACTAAAATCTTTGTTCAGAATTGCCCCTTACAAAAATTAATTCTTTCAACAATGTTTTGTTTATTGTTGTGACTTTATTGCATAGACGAAACTTGACATTTACACATAGCGGATTTGCACTTTTTCACAAATTTGAAAAATAAATTGTCTGTGACTTTTAATGACAATGATTTCTTGTTTTGAGAAATTTTTTGAATCAAGATATAAAGTTAATACACTCTCCCACTCAAATTATTACGCACTACCAAGTACACTGTATCACTAATTTATGAGTTTCAAATATGATTACACGTAAATTTGTTTAAATATAATTAACTTTGTTTTTAAATTAGGAGCTGTCAGAATCAGCTGTTTGTTTTAGTTATCCATAGATGTGTATGTACGTACACAATCAATTAATCTTAATATTTTAAAGCATAACTTGCAAAAAGTATTTTTCCAAAAATAATTCAACTACCGCCATCCATGAGAGAGCAGACTATGAATTATGTTTTTTTTTTTTTTATTATAGCGACTATATAAAAATTTTTTACATACAAAATGCAATGTGAAATTAAGTACAAAATATTGTATTTCTTAGTCCTCCTCACTAGGGGGTCCTGTGCCGAGGCGGACTAAAGTTATTTAAATATAGTTCATTTGTCTTCTATGTCGTTTTTAGCGTCTTCGCTAGGGTTTTCTCATTGACCTCTTTAAGCCATTTTTTATTCTTGATTTGTATTCAATTGGATTTTTTTTTAGTTTTATGTCTTGGGGGAGGATGTTATGGAGTTTTGTTGCAAAGTATGTATAGTTTCTTTGTCCAAATGTGGTTTTATAACTTGGAATATTTTTTATATCATTTTTATTCGATCTAGTGTTATGCATACACGGTCTAGTAGAGGATTCATTATTTTTGAAGAGCTTCAATAATATATTTTTGGAATATATTTGTTGTACATTTGGTACGTCAAAGTTATTGAAAATTTCAATTGAAAGCGTTCTAATTGGTACTTTCAATATGGTCTTTATGATTCCTTTTTGAATCGTATTCAGGCTGTGTAGGTACGTATTTGCAGCAGATCCCCATCCTATGATTCCATATTCAATTCGAGAATGACATAACGCATAGTAGACCTTTTTCATATCCTTTTTATTTAGCACGTTTCTTAGATTTTTGAAGAAATATATAAGGCTTGTGAGTTTTTCCGTAATACCTTTGATGTGTAGGTCCCATCTAAGATTTTCGTCAATTATTACTCCGAGATATTTTATGTTTTGTGTTTTTTCGATGATGGGGCAGTAACATTGTATATTATTTCCATGGCATTCATGTAATTTTAATTCTAGTGATTTTATTGGTTGGCCCCTTGAGTTCATTGAAAATGTTATATATTTTGTTTTGCTTATATTAAGGGTAAGCGAGTTGATTTTAAGCCAATTTTGAAGTGCACTAAGCCCTTTTTCAGCCTCATTAAATGTATCAGTCCAATTTTCTTCTTGAAATAATAAAACAGTATCATCAGCAAAACTGATTATGTTTCCTTTAATGGTAAGGTTAGTTAAATCGTTGATGTAGATAATGAACAGAATTGGTCCCAGTACACTTCCTTGAGGAACGCCATAGTTTAAAGATAGAAGTTTGCTCTTTTGTTTGCCAATTTGTACTTGTTGTTCTCGCCCTGTTATATATGACTCCAATAAGTTAATTGTTGATTCGGCCATTCCTATTTTTTTTTAGTTTAGTTAGTAATATTTTATGGTCTATTGTGTCAAAAGCTTTTTGAAGATCTATGAATAAAGCTAAACATTTTTTCCCATCATCTATGTTTTTTATGGCCATGCTTGTTAGATTTTCTATGGCATCATTGGTGCTCAGATTTTCTCTAAAACCATATTGGGATGGTGATAGTAATTTGTTTTGTTCAAGAAATTGAACAATTTGCTTCTTCATTACAGTTTCAAAGATTTTTGAAAAAGAGCTTAAGAGACTTATGGGTCGGTAGTTATATATATCCTTTTTGTTACCACTTTTATGTATGGGTATAACTGTAGCTTTTTTAAGGCATGAAGGGAATACATTTGTAGATATAGACAGATTGACCAAGTATGTCAATGGGAAGGTCAGTTCATTTTGTAGTTGTTTTATTGTTTTATTTGAGATTATGTCATTTCCCGATGATTTATTAATATTAAGGGATACAATTGCATTTCTGATTTCAGTATTGGTTACATCAGTTAACTTTAATTTATCTATCTGGTTCATATTTTCCTTTTCTTCTGGTAAAATGCTAGTTATTGGTTGTCTGATTTTCTTTGCTAATGTAACACCTTAACATTAATATTCAGAAAACACTATTTTTTTCAATAATTTACATAATAAGGAATTGAGGTCGTCACCAGGAAGTGGTCGGATGATCCTAAAGGAGGTGTGATCTCAATGAAGTGGGGGGGGGGGGACCAGCGCTGGCCGTTTCGACTCCTAGGGAGAAGCGAGGAGAAGGCGAGGGAAAATGGGGAGAAAATGTAGGGAAAGGGAGAAAGGGATTGAAGGCTAGGGAGGGAAGGGAGGTAGATGCTGGTAGAGGGGACACCTGCGCCTTGATAAAGGCGTTAGAGCAATTGTATCAGTCTTCAGGGTGAGTGGTTCCGCCACGGCCAAGAAGAAGTAGTCCAAGTTGCAGTTCGATCGGGGAGGCAGGGCAGGCGAAGATGTTGACGATATGATGGATGCTGGAACTCTACAGTCCACAGCTTTCAGGGCTCTATTTAAAGGGGAAGCAGTGGGTCTAGCCTTTTGTCTTCCCTTAATTCCAGGAACTGAGATCCTGGAATCGGACCGGGCAAAGTGTATGAATGCGATGGTGGTCACCGTGCGTCTTATAGCCTGTCAGGGAGATGTGACGACATGATAAGTATCCTTCTTTAGTCAACGTTTCGGACAGCGTTGCAGTGTCCATCATCAGGGAAGAGCCGGTAGATGTGTCGTGTTGCGTTAAGAAGGAAGTAGCGCAACATGGCATAACGCCCCAAAAACAAATAACGAAAATACTTTTAAAATCTAAAAACGTAACATATTGTAGGCTTTTTATTGAGAATATTAATAAGAAAAGAACGGTACCAAATTAAAGTTATTGGGTTGATATGCCGTGTTGCGCTACCTCATTCTTTAGCCAAAGTTTCAGACATCTGCCGGATCTGCCCAGATGATGGATACTGCAACGCTGTCCGAAACGTTGGCTAAAGAAGGAGGTAGCGTAACACGGCATAACACCTTAAAAAACGACGAATCAAAGTTTGATCACCAGATTTATAACATTAAAAAGGAAGATGGATTAAATAGACAGACAAAATATGCCGGCGAGAATAATCCTGACATGGGAAGATCAATGGATTCATGGAAATATTCTACAACTATTCAAGTAAGGTGTAATCCTACCTACGCTCAGAAATAAACCATATTTGCTACCAATGGAGTCGATTTGCAAGGATGATCACATTTGAGGCCATCGTTCATACCGAGCTGCATAACCTTTGACAGTTGTCGAAGCACCCGGAAGGCGCAGCAATTTGGTATAAAATGAAGATTCAAAATGCCCTAGTCATGATTCTAACCTCTCGCCCAAAGCTAGCTTAGGATATATTGATTTAACCTGTTCTTTATGCGACTCTTTTCCAATTACAATTATCTATTTGTACTGATCAATTTAAACATCTTTTTATTGCAAAACCTAACATATGAATGACAGCACAAAAGTGTCCACACAATCCCTGAAATTCCAACATAATGGTTTCCTGTTTCCTTATTAAAAAAAAACAGGTGGCGTCCAATTAATTAACATTAATTTACATCCCATGTTAACGTCGGCGTTAACAATGGCGCACCAACGTGTTCTGGAACGAATTGGCATTTATAGATTGGGTTTCTTTAACTGACTTCGCATGTTGATATTGGCGATCTATAGCTTTCCATCAATCCATCAAATATCTATTTATATGTAATTTTGTTTGCGATAATTGCGGTAGATTGAAAATTTGCGAATAACATTCCTCATGTGTTATGTGGCGATCGTATTCGAAGGAATCGAAGGTAGAAAGAATGCGGATATTAATTTTTTGCTTTTATGTTGTTAACAATGTTCTGGGAAATCTTGGCTATTTTGACTTTTAAAACGTATTATTAAGTTGGCACTTTGGAACTCGCAAATAATATGTTCGTAATATTTTTTCAACACAGTTTCTGTTCGATTTAAAGTGGCAACAATAGGAAGTGACAGTGCGGTTTTATATGGCATTTTATTTTGACAGATGTCAAATAACTTGGTTTATATGCGTAATTTGTTGATATTGGCCGCGTACTTCGGGGTAGCGGTCGGCGTTTACCGTCGGATCGGTGTGCACATTATACCTGAGTTGAGTAGGTATAACTTCCCGGGGTTGTCGGGCGGGCTGTCCACTGCAGATGTTGACAGGCCGCGACTTGTCGTACGGGGCGGCTAGGCATTCCATTTCTGGGTCGGGGCGTGCATTATACCTCTGCTTGGTAGGTATATCCCCACATGGTTGACTGGCGGGCTGTATGGGCGCGTGTTGAGTTATCCTATTATATGTGAGGGACACAGGGGCCGTGAAGTTCACGAGCGTAGTTGATGTATCAGTCTCTGCGGCCGAGATGTTCATCGGCGTGGTCAAAGCGTGGGTCCCCGCGGCCGAGATGTTCATCGGCGTGGTCACAGCATGGGCTGAGATGTTCATCGGCGTGGTTACAGCGTGGGTGCCCGCGGCCGAGATGTTCATCGGCGAGGTTAGAGCGCGGGCCGAGATGTTCACCGGAATGGCTGGAGCTTTTGGCAGCGCATCCGGAAAGGTCCCTGGCGTGGTTAGAATATGGGCCGAGATGGTCACCGGCATGGCTGAAGCTTTTGGCAGCGCATCCGGGAACACCGGCGTGGGTGCAGTAACCGGGAAAGTGACCGGGGTGGTTGGAACTTTTGACAGCGCATCCGGAAATTTCACCGGCGTGACTGGTGCTCGGAGTACCACATCCGGGAAGATCACCGCCGTGGTTAGAGTATGGGCCGAGATGGTCGCCGGCATGGCTGGAGCTTTTGGCAGCGCATCCGGGAACACCGGCGTGGGTGCAGTAACCGGGAAAGTCACCGTGGTGGCTGGAACTTTTGGCAGCGCATCCGGAAATTTCACCGGCGTGACTGGTGCTCGGAGTACCACATCCGGGAAGATCACCGGCATGGTTAGAGTATAGGCCGAGATGGTCACCGGCATGGCTGGAGCTTTTGGCAGCGCATCTAGGAACACCGGCGTGGGTGCAGTAACCGGGAAAGTCACCGGGGTGGCTGGAACTTTTGGCAGCGCATCCGGAAGTTTCACCGGCGTGACTGGTTGGGCAGGCCTCAGGGCTGCCAATATGTATGCAAACTGCTGGGCGTGCTGATTTTGCATGGCACGCATCCGGACGGTGTCATCAGTTGACGATCCGGACGTGACGTCATCATCGGAGCAGAGAGGTGCGGGACCCGGGGCGAAGGAGCCCGGGCGATGGGGGCTCGAGACGTGGGGGCTCGAGACGTGATGGCGTGTAGACGTGATGGCGTGTTGTTTTCCGGCTCGAAGGACCACTATATACCGCACGGGCCCTCGTGGATACACAGACTGTAATAGGTGGTTGGTAAAAACACGACAAACGTACACGCCAAGCCAAATATTAAAACGCACAGAAATCGGCAGTAGAGAGGCGGCTAGCAGGCGGCAGGCAGACCCGGGCAGGGTCCGTCGCCTAGGCAGGTCCGAACAGAAAGAGGGTTTGGACGGTGAAAGCTTGCCTTTTTGTTAATTTAGGCACTTGACCGTGGCCAAGGGATGTACCGTTAGACCCCTAGCTCGAGTCTCTGATTGGTCAAGCCGCTTTCACCGTCAGTAGGTACGGATATGCCCGGGTTCTAAGTTCCTACTACCTGCTAGTGCCCATTGTTTATTTTAAAAAGGTTTACATGACATACAGAATACAAATGACATATTATGAAATACAAACAAATATTGCACAACAAAATAATTTTAAACATGTAAAGTTATTCTGGCATAAGCACGTCTGATACACAGACTCTCCTGTGAGTAAATCCCAATACCTACTATGCAATATTATCATTGTCAAATGCATAAACAAATTTTGCTGTAAATTATCATGCCGCTAGTTGAAACACAATGTAAAGATATAAAAACGGACAAAAGAATTCTCTACTGCTGGGTAAAAAACGGCAAAGTTTTCATTCGTGTAAGTGATACAATACCCATAATTTTAATTGCTGATCAGGATGACGTTAACAGACTTTCAACATTGAAGACAATGCCCACACGAGACGCGTCTACATCGGCCTTCCCTTTAGGAAACTAAATTTACAGAACAATATCAAACGTATTACTATTTATGTCGAATTTAACCTCTTGCAATACCGTAATATAATACACAATTTCTACTTAGTCGTAATACACGAATCATCACAATACGTTAATTACAAATGTCCTTTAAACTCTTATCAAATACTGTTAAAACATGTTTTTATCATTTGTTTGAATTGTATTAGTAATCTGTCCATAGATATAACAATCAATCTGTCAAAACTAAAGCTTCTTAAAACCATGGACATTTTAATTTACCACAAACAAAAACAAAAAAAATCGTATGTTCAAAAATGCCCCCAATCACAGCATAATTATTTTTATCCAAACTATTTTCCAAACAATTCCACGAGCATAATATTTAAAAATTCTTAACATATATTTTCAAAATGTGCGAGGTCTTCGCACAAAAACTCATAGCTTCTTAAATCAGGTCCTTTTGAACAATTACGATATTTACCTTTTAATGTGTGAAACTTGGCTAAATAAATCAATACATGACAGTGAATTGTTCGACAATAGGTATGATGTATTTAGAGAGGATTGGAACTACTTTTTATCTGGACAGCAGCAGGAAGGGGGGGTACTAATTGCAACCTCCAAATACTTATTTTATTTATTTATTTATTTATTTTATTTTAAATGCACATTTACAGTTATACATAACCAATAATAAACATACATTTTTTTTTTATTAAGTAATAATAGCGTTTTTAAATTGATGAATATTTAGTTTAAAAATATCTATATCAGGGGGCAGGAAATTTAGTAAAAGAATCATTTTTCCGAGCGGCATTACTAATGGTAAGTTAGTTCTGCATCTCGGAACAACAGAAGTTCTCTATCTGCGCGCTCTTGTGAAGTTGTCGGGGACATAAAACTCAATTTTTTGTAATATATCGGGAATACAGATGTTACCGTTTAAAAGTTTATATGCTGTTGTCAGTAAAGCAGTTTTCCTTCTTTCGGCGAGGCTATTAATACCCAGCATGCCGGACAAAAAGGCTGATGGATATAACCAGGGATAATATCCGAAGTCTCTAAGATATAAATATCTCAGAAACTTCTTTTGCACTTTCTCAATCATTTGAGAGTATGTTAAATCCACTGGTCCCCATATTACTGAACCACTTTCCAAAATGCTACGTACTAAACTATAGTATA
This sequence comes from Limnephilus rhombicus, assembly GCA_929108145.2. NCBI lineage: Eukaryota > Metazoa > Arthropoda > Insecta > Trichoptera > Limnephilidae > Limnephilus > Limnephilus rhombicus. Next base: position 16,083,340 of record OV815292.1, on the reverse strand, counting down.
GCAAACGAATCGCGGCTGAGCTGCAAAAGTGTCTGGAGTTGCTTAGCACAAATCCTAGCATTCTTAGAGCTTTGCTGCATATCGTTTCTATGTGGACGTGAAATGTTAGGTGCGCATCAAATGTGATTCCCAAATCTCTCAAAATAACAATGTGCTGAAGAGACGAATAAGACATTTTGTAGTTATAGTAAATCGTTTTGTTCGCCTTGGTGTAGCACATGATAGAGCATTTCTTAATATTAAATCCTAATTTATTGGTGTGACTCCATTCGACGATAGAATTTATATCACTTTGTAGCTGCAAGCAATTTTCCAAAGATTTTATTAAAAGGAATAGTTTAAGGTCATCCGCGAATAAGAGAAACTTAGAAAATTTTATGCAATGATAAATGTCGTTGATAAATAGCGAGAAAAGTAAGGGTCCAAGATTTGACCCCTGGGGAACTCCAGAGTTTGTGATGAAGTTGGAAGAGTTAAATATACCATAAGTTACGTATTGCTGTCTGTTTGAGAAATAACTTAGAAATAGACGTAGAAGTTTCGCTGAAAATCCAAATTGGTCGAGTTTATTTAGGAGAATAAGCGGATCTACCGAGTCAAAGGCTTTTGCGAAGTCGTTGTATGATACATCTACTTGATTGTTGCTATCAAGAGCTTGAGATATGTACTCCGTAAAAAGCATTAGATTAGACACAGTAGATCTGCCAGACCTAAAACCGTCTTGCTGGTCAATTATAAAGGGTTCAACTTGGGTATAAATGAATTTATGAATTATTAGTTCAAACAACTTGGCTGGAGAGGATAGGATCGCCACTGGTCTGTAATTAGAGACTGGAGCCTTATCACCAGTTTTATGTAACGGTGTAACTTTGGAGATCTTCCACACGTCTGGGAATATTCCGGAGTTAAGTGAGAGATTATAAATATATGCGAGAGGTGTTAATAAGGGCTCAAAACAGCCCTTTAACACGAATGACGGAATAAGATCCGGTCCAAAAGAAGTTTTGGCTTTTAATTTTTTAGCAGCCGCGGTGATGTCAATGTTTGTGATGTTTTGAATATCAACATTCTGCGCTATTAGTGGCGTATTTTTTCTGGGTATAAAAGATTTCAAGTCCGCAGCTTCCTTACTATAAGTTGATTTAAAATAGTCTGCAAATGCTTCTGGAATATCTGCTCCTGAGAAAGACTGATCATTCCAAGTAACATGGTCAACAAACCCGCCATCACTTCTCTTGGACAAGATATATTTCCAGATGGATTTGGGATCACATTTGATATTTTTTTCAACAGAATTAATATATTGCACATGTGCTTAGCGAATACTGCGTTTTATTTTTGTTCTAAGTAGACAAAACATGTCCCGTTCACTTACCATTCCAGTTTTCTTCCATTTTTTGTAATGTTTGAATTTGAGCTTTATGTCGCTAACAACCTCACTAGAAAACCATTTAGGATATTTCCTACCATTCCTCGGAGTGCGCTTAATTTTGAAACACATATCAAAGTATTTATAAATTATAGAATAGAAAAAGTTTGTCGCTAAATTAACATCATTTATGTCCTTCAAAGGTTGCCAATCATGATATTGTAAATTGCAATAAAGAGCTTTAAAATCACCATGTTCGAAGTTCCATCCTCGCCTAACACTATTATCAGTATTATTCGAGAAGTTTCGGGTTTGACAATTGGTTGTGTTTTTGTTCGGCAAAATCTCTATACATAACGATGGATGATAAGCGTCTTCTTTGACTAGTGAGTATAAGGATTTGTATACTTTTAAATTAAAGTTACTTAGTACAATGTCCAGCTTGCTTCCCTTCACATTTGTAGTAGAGTTACTCTGCTTCATTTGAAAAAGATTCATAAAATATAGGAGATCCATTTGGGTGCCTTTGTTACTTGAGTTCAGATTAAAGTCGCCAATCACGATAATTTTTTTATTAATTAAAATATTGAAGTTCTCTGTAACCTTATCAAAAAAGTCGGTATATGTTTTATTTGGCGACGCTGGCGGAATGTACACAACACAAATGTAAATTACACCAAGATCATTTAGGTATGTCTTTATCCACATATTCTCGTCTTCACTTTCCAGATAGGTAAGTCTCTGGGTTAGGGTGGCGCGGTCACGTCTCGCGGCTAGCAGTACTCCTCCTCCCCTTGAACGACCCGAGGTTCTATCCTTTCTGAAGACGTCATACCGTTGATCGAAGAGTTGACCATTTTAAATGCTGTCATTAAGCCATGTCTCTGAAAGTAGTATAAGGTCGTTGTTTTGTATTATCACACTTTGTATGAAATCATCAGTCTTGGACCTTAATCCCCGCACATTTTGGTAATAAATTGTGCAAGGGAGAGAGTTCGCTTTTAGGGGGTTCTCTAGTCATTTCGGGGCGTCATCATCGTTCGGTTTGGGCTGGTTCTGGTTAGTATCAATTGGATTTTGTCTCGGTTTTATGTATCGATAATGTCTTATCGGTACTCCTCTAGGCCATAAATTTTCCTGTAAGAGTTTATGGTACAGATCCTCCGTTACACCTATCCTGAAAGCTGCGTATTCTTGAGAATGTGCGATGAATTTTTGAATTTCGCATTTCGGTATCCTCTTTTTCTCCAGGTGCGCCCGGATCTCTTCATCTGTTGTGTCCTTTAAAATTCTGGACACAATAATATTCCTTATCCTTGGAAACGCTTTTACACTTGAAGACTTATTGGAGTTCCCGACAATCAAGTTCTTCGCTGTCCGTTGTCTGCGTTTAACGTTCGTCCATTCTTCCTGATTAGGAGCGGTTTTCGATTCGTGCTCGGAAATTGGAATGTGTGGTTCTGTCGTGTGTGTTTTAGGGGTCGCGCCGCTAAACGATGCGGTTTCAATTTGAATGTCGTTATTTTTAGCTTTGGTGGCCGCCCTAGTACGCATCCTTTCCTTGGTTTGTGCCACTGCGTACGGGTTAGCGGACGCGGTGTGGGGGACCGCGGGGGCCGCTACATCAGCCCAGCGCTGTGTAGAGGGATTCGTAGGTAGTATATTTTTGTCTTCATTGTTTATCACCTGGCGATTCAATGTTGCTTCTATGGCCTTTACACGGTCTAACAACTCGTTTATCGTCCTGCTTTGCTCGAGAATGATGCTCCTTAAATCGATGAGCACGGCGTCACTCATTATTCCTTCCAAGAGTGAATAAAACTCGCGAAATTTTTTTTTTTGAATGACAGCGCGACGGCAAGACGTGTGTATCGCGCGACGGTGTCGTGATGACTTCTCAAAGCCCAGAGATTACCCTGGACTACATGTACTGAGGAGATCTGGATATCATTGCCAATACTTGGCAACAATAATAAACTCAAAAATTTATATATCTGCTGCACATATCACCCACAAAATACTAACTACATCCACAACCTAACTCATCACTTCAACACCACATCAGACCTGCACACAAATCACCAGGAAGGATTAACCACCTATTACAGTCTGTGTATCCACGAGGGCCCATGCGGTATAGTCTGGAAATAGTATCTTCCGAACACTTTGCACTTGATATTAACTTGTTCCATTGAACAATTGCGATGCGAATCTTAGTATTAATAAAACTAAATTGTAATAAACACAATTAAATAACTTTGTTTCAATTCCACTTTATTATTTTTTAATCCAACCGGTTTCGGTTCGTACTGAACCTTCCTCAGGGGTGAATAAAAATATATTGAACATAATACAGAAAAACATGGTATTTATAAGTAAAATTAGAAGAGGGAGACAGAATATCAACTTAGGTGGGGGCGATGAGGGAGGTGTCTAAGAGGGAGGGGTGAACGTGGGTGGGGGTAATGGAAATATTTTAAAAATCGGGGTGTTAGACAAATCTAATTGTTTATTAAGTAAATTGGTTTTATTTATTTTTAATGACTTTTTTATTTCAAGGGCTTCAAGATTATTAAGGCGTAGACCTATCCCATTTCTATGCAATACATCTATCCCGGAAGCTTTATTAAATGAATGACTTTTATCTATTAGGTGGGAGGCGAATTCTGAAAAACCTACACTGTTTAGACATCTCAAGTGTTCGACCACTCTTGTTTGAGTGTTTCTAGCCGTTTTACCGATGTAAAAGGCCGAACAGTCATTACATTTAAGTTTATATATGCCAGAATGGCTTAAGTTATTTTCTTTATCTTTAGAGTTTATTAAAAGTTTACCTAGGTTGTTATTAGTATAAAACGCAGCTTTAATTTCTGTAGGGAATTTAGAAACACATGAAGATGAAAAGTAATTTATGAATAAAATTCTACGCCAACCGTGGTTTTTATTATCTCTGATGTTGTGTGTATTATTATAAAGGAATTTATTAGTAGATGTGAGATTAAGTTTTTTTGTAAGGATTTTATCGATTAAGCTATGGGGATATCCATTATTTATTGCAATAGATTTGATTTTAGCGAGTTCTTCAGTAAAATTGACGTTAGATAAAGGAATATTGACAAGTCTGTGAATCATAGAATGGAATGCGGAGTGTTTATGGGAGATGGGGTGATTAGAAGTACTGTGAATTACGGTATCAGTGAAGGTAGGTTTTCTATAAATATTGAATTCAAATTTGTTATTACCAATAGATAAGGATAGGTCTAAGAAATTTAAACAACAATTTTTTCCTATTTCTAAAGTGAACTGAATTTTTTTATGGAATGAATTTAGGAGGGACAGGAAGGAGTTAAGTTGACGGTCAGTACCTTTCCAAATACATATTATATCGTCAACATAGCGTTTCCAGAAAAACACATTTTTAAGCAGGGGCGAGTTACAATTAAAAATATTTTTTTCTAAGTGATCCATAAACACATCAGCGATAAGCGGACTCGTAGGAAGACCCATGGGGAGACCTTCATTTTGTTGATATATAATATCATTAAATTAAAAATAATTTTGATTCAGACAGATGTTAAACATACGGGCCAGATCATCCGAGAGATCTTTTGGTAAGTTAGAATTGGTTAATAGATTAGACATAATATTTTTACATTCATTTACAGGGACATTTGGGAATAAATTGACAACGTCGAAGGACACTAATTTGCAGTTATTTGGTAAAGTTAAATCTTTTAAGTGGGTGACTAATTCATATGAATTTTTAATGGTGTATACAGGGGAAAATACATTAGAACTATTAAATAGGCTAGTCACAAAGGAGGCTAATTTGTAATTCGGGGAATTACAACATGATACGACGGGCCTAATTGGGGCATCGGGTTTATGGATTTTCAAGAATCCATATAATCTTGGAATTTTTGGGTTTTTCGTAAGGAATTTCACATTATCATATGACATGTCTTCAAAAATAGGGGATTTACAATCTTTTAATGCATTTTTGATGTGTTGTTGAAACTTATTAGTTGGGTCAGTTAGAAGAGGTACGAAAGTGTCATTATTAATAAAGTTATGCACTTTTGAAATATATTCTGAACGGTTCATTATTATTATTGTATTGCCTTTGTCGGCTTTCGTTAACACTAATTTTTCACTAGTTAACTTTTTGCGGATATTGTTCGCTTGCATTGTTTCTGGATTAAACTTTGGTTGATATTTAGGGATTAAATCTTGTAGAGTTTCAGCACTTTTATATTGGAATGTAGTTGGAAAGTAGTGGAGGGCGGTCTGGATGTCCACTGCAACGTTTTCAATCGCACTATTGACATTATTTTTAGTGTAATGAAGATTGTGATTTAAACCTTTAGATAGTAATGTCATTTCTTTTGGGGTGAACTGTACAGAGGATAGGTAATGAAGATTGTGATTTAAACCTTTAGATAGTAATGTCATTTCTTTTGGGGTGAACTGTACAGAGGATAGATTTGTACAAAATCTATCCTCTGTACAGTTCACCCCAAAAGAAATGACATTACTATCTAAAGGTTTAAATCACAATCTTCATTACACTAAAAATAATGTCAATAGTGCGATTGAAAACGTTGCAGTGGACATCCAGACCACCCTCCACTACTTTCCAACTACATTCCAATATAAAAGTGCTGAAACTCTACAAGATTTAATCCCTAAATATCAACCAAAGTTTAATCCAGAAACAATGCAAGCGAACAATATCCGCAAAAAGTTAACTAGTGAAAAATTAGTGTTAACGAAAGCCGACAAAGGCAATACAATAATAATAATGAACCGTTCAGAATATATTTCAAAAGTGCATAACTTTATTAATAATGACACTTTCGTACCTCTTCTAACTGACCCAACTAATAAGTTTCAACAACACATCAAAAATGCATTAAAAGATTGTAAATCCCCTATTTTTGAAGACATGTCATATGATAATGTGAAATTCCTTACGAAAAACCCAAAAATTCCAAGATTATATGGATTCTTGAAAATCCATAAACCCGATGCCCCAATTAGGCCCGTCGTATCATGTTGTAATTCCCCGAATTACAAATTAGCCTCCCTTGTGACTAGCCTATTTAATAGTTCTAATGTATTTTCCCCTGTATACACCATTAAAAATTCATATGAATTAGTCACCCACTTAAAAGATTTAACTTTACCAAATAACTGCAAATTAGTGTCCTTCGACGTTGTCAATTTATTCCCAAATGTCCCTGTAAATGAATGTAAAAATATTATGTCTAATCTATTAACCAATTCTAACTTACCAAAAGATCTCTCGGATGATCTGGCCCGTATGTTTAACATCTGTCTGAATCAAAATTATTTTAAATTTAATGATATTATATATCAACAAAATGAAGGTCTCCCCATGGGTCTCCCTACGAGTCCGCTTATCGCTGATGTGTTTATGGATCACTTAGAAAAAAATATTTTTAATTGTAATTCGCCCCTGCTTAAAAATGTGTTTTTCTGGAAACGCTATGTTGACGATATAATATGTATTTGGAAAGGTACTGACCGTCAACTTAACTCCTTCCTGTCCCTCCTAAATTCATTCCATAAAAAAATTCAGTTCACTTTAGAAATAGGAAAAAATTGTTGTTTAAATTTCTTAGACCTATCCTTATCTATTGGTAATAACAAATTTGAATTCAATATTTATAGACAACCTACCTTCACTGATACCGTAATTCACAGTACTTCTAATCACCCCATCTCCCATAAACACTCCGCATTCCATTCTATGATTCACAGACTTGTCAATATTCCTTTATCTAACGTCAATTTTACTGAAGAACTCGCTAAAATCAAATCTATTGCAATAAATAATGGATATCCCCATAGCTTAATCGATAAAATCCTTACAAAAAAACTTAATCTCACATCTACTAATAAATTCCTTTATAATAATACACACAACATCAGAGATAATAAAAACCACGGTTGGCGTAGAATTTTATTCATAAATAACTTTTCATCTTCATGTGTTTCTAAATTCCCTACAGAAATTAAAGCTGCGTTTTATACTAATAACAACCTAGGTAAACTTTTAATAAACTCTAAAGATAAAGAAAATAACTTAAGCCATTCTGGCATATATAAACTTAAATGTAATGACTGTTCGGCCTTTTACATCGGTAAAACGGCTAGAAACACTCAAACAAGAGTGGTCGAACACTTGAGATGTCTAAACAGTGTAGGTTTTTCAGAATTCGCCTCCCACCTAATAGATAAAAATCACTCATTTAATAAAGCTTCCGGGATAGATGTATTGCATAGAAATGGGATAGGTCTACGCCTTAATAATCTTGAAGCCCTTGAAATAAAAAAGTCATTAAAAATAAATAAAACCAATTTACTTAATAAACAATTAGATTTGTCTAACACCCCGATTTTTAAAATATTTCCATTACCCCCACCCACGTTCACCCCTCCCTCTTAGACACCTCCCTCATCGCCCACACCTAAGTTGATATTCTGTCTCCCTCTTCTAATTTTACTTATAAATACCATGTTTTTCTGTATTATGTTCAATATATTTTTATTCACCCCTGAGGAAGGTTCAGTACGAACCGAAACCGGTTGGATTAAAAAATAATAAAGTGGAATTGAAACAAAGTTATTTAATTGTGTTTATTATAATTATGTATTCCCACAAAGTGTTTGCTACATATCAAGATTTAAAACTAAATTGAATTGTATTAACTTTCACGTAAATCGGAAATGCCTCCGGCTTGTACACTGCGTATCTCGGAACTGACCGGTCGGTAGGCGGGAGGGGAAGACGGGAAGACAGGAGGGCTCAATAATTATCACGGAAACAATATTCTGGTTCCAAAATCCACGCACAATAGATCGCTGAGCGCAGCCAAATTCAAATTGGCGCTAACATGCCCCCGGCCTTGACATAATGGTCAAAACAAACCAACAATGCGACCAGCAACGAAACTTAAAAAGAAATAAAAAAAAAAAAAGTAAATAGGAAAAACCCATAAATACTATAAAACACTCACGACATCGTGTTTCATTGCTCATCGCGTTAATGCGTATCCCTAGTGCGAGTAAGATGAAAGAATAATAATAAATTATAAGCGATTAGAACGAAAACAGTAATAGGTTGGTGTATGCCAAAATAAACTAAACTAAACTAAACTAAAGAATCTAATTAATATAATATTGGCTTATTGATTTGGTAAAGGACAAACCTTTACAACAGGACGCTTATAAGATCCTGTTTTTGTTCGGACAAGTACTACTCTAACGACACCATCTTTTCCTGGATAAACTTCATCTATAATCCCTAATGGCCAATGCAGAGGCGGCGACATGTCATTTTAATACAACTATCATACCCTTTTGGACAGGATTAACCGGAGTGTTCCATTTCAACCTTGTTTGTAAAGAGTTCAGGTACTCAATCTTCCAACGTTTCCAATAGTTCTGAACCATGTGATCTAACATAGATTTTCTTTTAAGTAATCTGATGGGTTCGTTAGACACGTCGGCGGAAGGTAATGTCGTTAAGGGAGTTAGGATGAGAAAATGCGCTGGGGTAAGTGCCAATGGCTCTGATGGATCAGAACTCAGTTGAGATAAAGGACGAGAGTTTAACAAGGCTTCAATCTGGATCAAGATAGTGGAAAATTCCTCATAGGTAAGGAACTGCTCTCCTATAACTCGGTATAAGTGCGTTTTCACACTTTTCACATTAGCTTCCCAAATACCGCCAAAATGGGGCGCGTTAGGTGGGTTAAATTTCCAATCGACTCGATATTCAGATAAAGTATGCAAAAATGCGTCTTTGAATTGTTCAGAGCGTAGGAAACGATTCAGATCATCTAAGTACGACTTTGCACCGATGAAAGCAGTTCCATTATCTAAATATAGTGTGCCACAAGGTCCCCGTCGTGCAATAAAACGTTTAAAAGCGTTTAGAAAGCAATCCGTGCTGAGATCAGAAACGAGTTCAATATGCACTGCTCGAGTAACGAGACATATAAATAAACATATGTAAGCTTTTAGCCGACGGGTTCCTCTTTGTCGATTCATTGTTATTGCGATAGGTCCTGCATGGTCTACACCCGTATGTAAAAATGGCTTGGATTGTTTAACACGGCACCCAGGCAAATCTCCCATCATGGGAAAATTGGTTTTTGGACTATTTTTAAAACACATATTGCAAAGGTGTACACGTTTCCTAATCATGTTTCTAGCGGAAAGTATCCAATAATTCTGCCGAATTAAGGACATTAAAAGCTGCGGTCCAGCATGTAGATATTTCTTATGGTAATAGTCGACTATGATGGTTGTGACGTGTTCTTTACTTGGTAACAAAATCGGATGTTGAGAATTATAGCTGAGATCAGAATTTTTTAATCTGCCTCCTACACGAATAAGATTATTGTCTAAAAATGGACGCAATTTTCTTAATACTGGTGACACATTACGTTTCCCTTGTAAGTGTCTTACTTCATTCTTAAAATGAACCACTTGTACAGCATAAAGTATTGTCCGTTCAGCCATTTTAAGGTGATTTTATGTTATTTGAACGTATCTAGGTATTTTTCGTACAAACCGTAGTACGTAGACTGTGATGCGTAATAATTTTGACCACGATGAAATTCTATTCGCCAATAGATATAAAGGGGAGTATTCACTGGTAGTTATTGGAAACGCTAAAACTTTCGGTTCTGGTATATTTGATAAATCGCGATTACAGAAGGGCTCAACTGGCCAATTTTCTACATTGAGATGCGTCCACGGCGGGACTTGGTGCCATAATGGATGCGTAAGTAATTGGGCTGGTGTTAACCCTCGCGACAAACAATCACTGGGATTGTCCTGTCCTGCAATGTGATAAAAATTATGCGGTTCTAGATTGTCTTGAATTTTACTAATACGATTTGCAACGAACGTTTTCCATCGATGCGGGGAAGAATGAATCCAACTTAATACAACGGTTGAGGAAAATGCGAAAATGAATTTTATGCGGTGTCGAGATGATAGCGTATTATATACTTCTCTGCATAATTTTGATAACAGCAGAGCGGCGCACAGCTCTAACTTTGCCAGAGAAACTGTTTTAACAGGAGCTACTTTCAACTTCGCGCAAATTAAACGTACAGGGTTCTGATTGCCCCCTGAATTATTCGAAACGTGAACGTAAACCACTCCACCATAAGCATTTTCACTGGCATCCGCGAACCCCAATATAGTGATTACAGAATCACTATTGTTAACTCCTATATGTCGAGGGATGCGGATATTCTGTAGTGAGGGTAGTTCGGTGTAAAATTGCTTAAAAGCGTTGCTGATGCTTGGTGAGGGGGTATCATCCCAGTCTATTTTCAGTAACCAGAGCGACCTAATTAGTAACTTTGCATACAAAATGACAGGTGCTGCAAACCCCATTACATCCCACAGGCGTGCGATTGTTGATAACATATTGCGTTTAGTACATTCGCTGGATTCCAAGTTGACGCTTAGAGTAAAAATGTCTTGTGACAGAAGCCACCGAAGCCCCAGTATCTTGTGATAATTTTCATCATGGAATTCGACAACACTAGAGAGACGGTTAAATTCTGGAACATTTAGCAATACTTTGGAAGAATTGCTAGAAAATTTAACTAAATCAAAGCCTCCGGCTTTAAACAAATTTATCAACTGACGAGAATATTCAACGGCGAGCGGTTCGGACATAACACTAGTAGCAATGTCGTCTATGTAAATATCTCTGGAGATTATCTCTGCGGCAAGGGGATACGAATCTTGTTCGTCTTTAGCAAGTTGGCGGATTGTGCGTAAGGCTAAATAAGGACTACATCGCATTCCGAAGCAAACGCACGAGAATTCAAATACTTGCAAGGGGTCATCAGCGTGAAATCTATATACGATTCTTTGGAATCTTCGATGATCTTCTGTAACTAATATTTGTAGATACATTTGTCGAATATCGGCGGAAAGTACAATGGGAAATAATCGAACATTCATTAAAACCTTGAATAAGTCAGCTTGTAAGTTATTGCCGGAATGTAAAATATCGTTTAAAGAATACTAAGTACTAGTTTAACAACTTGCATCTAAAACTATTCGTAGCTTCGTGGTTGTTTTATCGTCTCGGATTATGCAGTGATGGGGAATATAATAACCTTGATCTAGAGTCCTGTCGGGATTAACCTGAGATAAATAACCCATATTGAGGTACTCCAGTATCACGTTATTATAATTTTGTCTCAAGGATGGTGATGCGGTTAATCGCCTTTCTAGTATAAAAAAGCGACATGATGCTACTTGATAAGAATCTCCTAGTACTTTTGGAGGATCTTTAAAAGGGAGGCTAACTATATATCTACCGGACTGATCTCTGATGGTAGATTGATCGTACATTGCATCAAATTCCTTTTCTTCCGGTGATTGTAGCTCACACTCCGTGACCTCTTCCAACTGCCAAAATTTTGCAAGGAGTTCCTCAACCGATGGCTCTGTGATTGTACAAAATGTTTTACCAAGTGAGTAAAAACTTTCGTGAGTAGGTGCGTTTCCTATTATTATATACCCCAAGCTAGTTTCGATTGCACTTGGTAATAACCGAGAGCCCTTTACCTTACCCGGTAGTATTATTTGTCCAAATAAATTGGCACCGATGATTGCATCGATGACACCTGGAAGGTGGAATTTTTCATCGGCTAGTAGTAATTCTTTTAAGTAAGATAAAGCATTTATACCTATAGAAGATGCCGGCAACTAGGTTGTAATGCGATCCACGACTAACGGTCGAATGGAGAAAGATGTTTTATTATTAAAACGCGATTCAAACTTTAAATTTGCAATTCCTTTAATACTTTGAGAAATATCTCCTATGCCTCTAATAGCTGCGTGATTGCGATTTGGGAATAAACGCAAACCAAGACGTTTGCAACATTCCGTTGTAATAAAATCGTTTTGCGATGCACTATCAATTAAAACGCGTATTTTCTGATAATTATTTCTAGAATCGAGAACGTTAATAGATGCGGTACCTAATAATATTGTTTGATTTTGAGAAAAAGCGTTTGAATCTCTATTATTCAGAGTACATAATGCGACATTATTTGACTGATTTTCCGATTAATTTTCTGGATTTTCCGATAAATCCTCTTCGTTATCGTGAGTGGAATTGTGCGAGGTGATATCAAAATGTAATAAAGAGTGATGTTTTTGATTACAATACTTGCACCTGTTTTCCGATTTACATGTTTTGGAAAAGTGCATTTTACTAAGGCAATTTCTACATAAGTTTTGTTTTTGAGATATTTCAAACCTATTTTTAGGCCACGCTTTTAAAAATGTTGGGAATTTATAAATTAATGTGTGGTCCGAAAGGTTACATACAGCGCAGTTGTACTGTTTTGTTTTGTTATTTGTTAAACTAACAAATGCCTGGCTGTACTGTTTCTTAAGGGAATTTTTCTCAATACGCTGTTGTGATTTGTGACATTCTGATAATGTTGATGTTCTTTGTAATATCTTAGCTTTTTCCCGCAAAAATGTTATGAACTCATGGTATGAAGGTGTCTCTGACTTTCTGGTCGATGATTCGAATGCTACAGCTGTTTCTTTGTCTAGTTTTTGGGTCCCTATATAAAGGAAGAAACATTGTAATAAATAAGGAATTTTTAATTGTTGCAATGCTGAAATTGAGGAGTGAAATTCGTCTATGAAAGCTTCTAAATCCAATGCAGTCGGTATTGTTATTGGTTTTATGTTTAAATTTTATCAAAATAATAAATTGCGTTCGCCCTTGTGTCTTCGTATTTTTTAATTAATGTTTCCCAAATAAGATGGTAATTTTCGGCTGTGGTTGGAATTCCGGTACAGATATTTAACGCTTTTCCCGACAAAGTACTTATCAAATATTGAATTTTTTCCGTGTCGGAAAGGTCTGAATTTTCATGAATTAATTTTTTGAAGGTGTCGTGAAAAATTTTCCATCCCATTATACTACCATCAAATAACGGCAAAGTTAATTTTGGCAACTTTTTTTAGTTTTTTTATTTTTTTTTTATTGAAATAATAGATAATACATAATACAATCAACAAACAAGTCCTGCTAAGCCAATTGAATCGGCTTGTCAACAGGTGCTTATATTTTAGTTACATATTTATACATTTTAAAAATTTAAAATTTACATCTTATATCTACAGATTCAACATTTTTTCATACATATCAAAATCAATATAAATCTTTTTTTCCGATAGCCAATTTTTCACCATATATTTAACCTTATTCATAGAATTACATTAATTAATAGTGTCAGGTAATAAATTAAATATCTTCGGTATGATGTATTCAAACGTTCTCTGTCCGTACTTATTGTTAAATTTCGGAACTATTAACCCGTCGTTACGCGTGAATCTAGTGCTGTATTTATGTTATAATTTCTCTTTATGCTGCGGAGTAAATATATGCTGAATTATATTTTTGTGCCAAAGTATTGCCTTAACAGGTAAAATTTTGGCACTGTGAAACAACAATGATTTATTTTGTCTCTGTTTGAAAATATTAGGGACGACCAATAATTTTACAATTGCGTTTTGTACAACTTGCACTTGTTTCAGATTGGTTAAAGTAGTATTTCCCCATATTGTTAATCCATATCTGATAATAGATTCTGCTAGGGACATATAAATTATTTTAAGTGTTTCAATTGATAGGAAAAAATTTAATGTGTACATTCTGCCAGCAATCGATCTGAGTCTTTTACAGGTTTTTTTAATATGTTTGTCCCATTTAAAAAAAAAACAATCTACTGTAACACCAAGATACACGTATTCCGAAACTAATTCTAAGCTTTCACATTTATAATAAGTTGGAATATTTTTATGGATGCAATTAAAATTATGAGAAATAATATTAGGATTAAATTGAAATTTGGCATTAGGTGATCTTATACGCATTACTTTGGTTTTTTTTAGCATTTATTAATAGTCCTGCATCATGTGACCATTTACAGAGTTGATTAAAGTCAATTTGCATGAGTTCAATTGCAATTTTTAGATCTTTATGTGATATGACCAATGCCGTATCATCTGCGAATACAAAATGTTTCACAAAAGAGAAAAGTTTTTTCATTATGGTTACATAAATTTTATATAGTGTAGGTCCTAATATGGAACCTTGTGGAACTCCTGCAGATACATTTTTTGTTTTACTAAAAGTATTGTTTATTTTGGTACATATTTTTCTATCTCTAAGATAATCTTTAAATAAATTTAACACATTTCCTCTTATTCCAATTTTTTCTAGAGTTTTCAGAGTTAATTGTGTCAAAAGCTTTAGAGTTATCAATAAATAAAACAATAACATGTAATTTATTATTTAATTGATTATTTACGTAATTGGAAAAATCTTGCAGTAGTTTTTCAGTATTTTTTTTCTTTGAAGCCATATTGACTTGGATCAATGATAGAGAATTTTTCAATATAATTATTTAATTTATTTGATAAAAATTTTTCAAGAATTTTTTCTAATGCTGGTAGAATACTAATAGGCCTATAATTTCCCAGTTCAATGTGTTTTCCACCTTTAAATATTGGTCTAGTAATGCTACATTTAAATTCTTGTGGAATTTTTGCTTTATTATCATATTGATTAAATGAGTAGTTATTGGCCCAAGAGTTTTTATATTTCTTTTTCAATCAAACATTCTTATATTGTCAATACCTGTGCTTTTAGAGTTTTTCATTTTTTAAACAATGTTTTCAATATCGGTTATAGTAGCTCTTGGTATATATAAACTGTGAGGTAGTTCTTCCAGTACTATATTAGTAGCTTTGTGATTGCATTTATGTAACATGTTGCTGATGCTATCCGAGAAGTAATTCACAAAATCATTTGACACAGAATCCTCAGTTCTATCTTTTAACATATATCGTGTTATAGTTTCATCACAATCGTTTTTGGGTTTACGTCCTAAAATATTATTTATCTCGTCCCAGGTTTTTTTTTGTATCATTAAAACAGTTTTTAAATTTATTATTATAGTAGTTCGTTTTATCTTTATTTATAAGTTTATTGACAAAGTTTCGTGTTTTTTTATATTCTGTTTCATATGTTTTGTTTGTTGGTGTACTTTTCCATTTTTTATAAAGTTTATACCTTTTATTTATATGACATAATAATTCAGTGCTTACCCATTCATTTATTGCATAAGGTCGTGTTTTCGGTTTTTGCACTATCGTTTTAGAACTACTCTTGTAAAAGTTGTTAAATAAAGATTTTATTTTTTCATATAATAAAATATAATCCCTCTCCTCTATAAGTTTACTCCAGTTATAATCTTTGATATACCAATCAATAACTTAACATTGCAATTTGATTTATCTAATTTTGACTGCGTGTCAGATAACTCACTTGTATTGTCACATGTCTGTTTTGCGGTTAATTGTATTACCGAGTATGTATTATCAAAGGATTGTTCCATCTGAAAGTTGGGCGAAAATTCTGAATTTAATTGCATTTTTAAATCATTAATTTTATTTACTAACTCAATAAACTCTTTCCTTATCTCCGATAACAATGCTGCATTGGCACAAAATATGTTTTTTGAATTAGAGGATTTCAAACCCTTTATACTGTCATATATTCTTTGACATCTTGCAAATTGCGAATTCTGCCTAGCTTCTATCAACTTGACATCGCGTTCAATTTTAGAAACGGCTGATTCCTCCGGCATGTTCAAATACGTTAGTTTGATAATAGGATGAAATTATTTCAAGCTGACGTACGTACGACCTACCTACGACGACCTACCTTTCTCAAACTACTCCCGATAAATTTATATACAATGAAACACGTGCGTAAATATTCCAAATAAAAATGGGCGCTGGTTCTTTATTTCCAGGCTAGATGGACCAAATGTTTCAGCTAGCGGCATGATAATTTACAGCAAAATTTGTTTATGCATTTGAAAATGATATTATTGCATAGTAGGTATTGGGATTTACTCACAGGAGAGTCTGGAAATGGTATCTTCCGAACACTTTGCACTTGGTAAGTAAATAAAACTAAATTGAATTGTATTAACTTTCACGTGAATCGGAAATGCCTCCGGCTTGTACACTGCGTATCTCGGAACTGACCGGTCGGTAGGCGGGAGGGGAAGACGGGAAGACAGGAGGGCACAATAATTATCACGGAAACAATATTCTGGTTCTAAAATACACGCACAATAGATCACTGAGCGCAGCCAAATTCTAATTGGCGCTAACACATTGTTTTAGCAGATTCTGATTTTTTGGGTTAAATGTTCATTGATGTAAATTCTGCTGGCACCAGGAAGCTGCAATTCTGAGGCAAACATTCCCTTCCTCTTCCTTATGGCAGCTAACAAGTTATCTTTAAGGTGTCGGCGTGTAAATTTTACGATAATGTTCCTCTGTTTTCCATTAGTCACATTTCGGTTTATTCGGGGGTAAATTCTGCTTGCCAAGTCCACTTCCTCTCGGGTGATTTTACATCCAGCTGTAGCACCAATTTTGAAGAGAATGTCATAAATATTTTCGTGTCTATCTTCTGGAACACCACTTATTATTATGTTATTTGCACGATTACATTGATCGTTGCTTTCTATTTGTCCTTCCAAATGTTTAACTTTCTTTTTAAGCTCCTCAATTTCTTCCTTGAACTCCTTTTTTATAACTTCTACTATGGTATTTCTGAAGTCTGCAAATGATTTTTCTAAAAACTGAATTTTAAATTCATCGAACTTTTTATCTAGAATTTACAGTAGTTCGGGATTAGGGTTATTGGCGGACTTAGAATTTGCACGTGTAGTCATTGTTATATATTGATTTTTATCACAATATTGAATGCAATGTAATGCAATTGCAATGTCCAGAACATCGAGTCTAGCCCCGCTGTTCGGGAAATGTATGGGTGCAATTGGGCCTGCAATGAAGAGTTCAGGATGTGCGCTAGCGTACCTGTGTAAGATACGCTCATTTGTGTTAGTAAACCTACTAGGGGTGCTTTGATCAAGCTTATCTTGTGGACGGTGATAGATGAAGTTTATTCTCAATGGGCCTGAATGTTTTGTATATATTGTGATTGAAGTTGACTCAATAGACGAAAACGTGGGTGTAATGTTGTATTTGTGGGCGATTTTCGATTTAACGAAAATGGCAGTGCCCCCGCCTCTAGTGTGTTGGCGGTCATTTCTTTATAATGTATAGTTTGAAAGTTTTGGATTTTGTGACGGGTTGAGGTGAGTTTTATTAATGAGTAAAACGTCGAGAGCGTGTGTTTTTGCAAAAATACGTAATTCATTAACATTTTTTAAGACATCAGAAATGATAGGGCTATCCATCGAACTGGTAAATCAACTGGTGGAGGCGTAATCATAGGTATTAAAAAAGATTTTTTTGTTACCCCCCGCTCTTGGAATTCAGACGCTGAAGATATTTGGATAACTGTCAATACATCAAAATCAAATCTTACTTACCTAGTGTCGGTCTAAAATTAACGTCTTCAGAAAGATTAGCATTATTTACCAGTCATACAAATACTATTTCTGACTTAACAATCCGTTTTCCCAATGACCAGTTTCTAATCATAGGCGACTATAATATGCCAAATTTTAAATGGAATAATCAACAAATGTCAACTAACAGAGACCAATGTTCACTCACGTTACTTAACTGCTTATATTTTGCAAATTTAACCCAATTTAACAATTTACCTAATAACTATGGACGAATTTTGGACCTAGTTTTCTGTAACACTCCAGCTAAGGTGTCGCTTGCCGATCACCCTTTAGTTAAAGAGGATGCTCATCATAAATCATTGGTTATAGAGCTAGAATTTCCATCCACTAATGCAACCCTCTCAACTCCTCGAACAATAAAATTATTCCATATAGCAGATTACACCGAGATTAATGAGAAACTGAATGAGACCAACTGGTCTACCGTTATAAATGCACCGGATGTAAATACAGCGTTAATTCATTTTACGTTATAATTGAACAAATTATCGATGCGTTTATTCCCAAGAAAGTTGTGAAATCTGGAAAATATCCACTATGGTACACGGCAGCCTTCATAAAAATAACTAATGAAAAATTAAAATTCTTTAGAGCATGGAAGCGTCACCGGAACCCTCTTGATTATCTGTAATTTTCTTTGCTTCGCAAAAGACAAAAAACGGTCGCTTCAGCGGCTTACGAAACCTACATTTCTACGATAGAATCCGGCATACAGCATAATGTTAGAAAAATATGGTCCTATGTCAATTCTCAAAGAAAATCTCCTACCATCCCCGATCATATGATTTATGGTGAAAAAACTGCTAATGACAGTAAAGGAGTAGCCAATTTATTTTCCGAGTATTTCGGTTCTGTATTTTCGAATGTTCAACCTGCTCATACAAGCAATGCCAGTGACTGTTTTAATTCAAATAGCGTTATTAGCTCAATCGAGATCAAGGAAGATATAACTTTCAAATACCCATCCAGTCCATCGATATCAAAAAGGTACCGGGGAACGACCAACTTCCAGGATTCTTTATAAATTATTGTAGTAAACAACTGACACCCTTCATTTTTGCCATTTTCAAACTATCGCTATCTGAAGGAACATTTCATGACAAGTGGAAAACAGCTTTGATTACCCCAATCTTTAAAAATGGTAGTAAAAATGATGTCTCCAACTATCGACCTATATCCAAATTACCCATTCTAAGTAAAGTTTTGGAAAAAATTGTTTACGATCAATTATATTCTACCATCTCACCTTAACTCTTAACTAATCAACATGGCTTTATGAGAAATCGCTCCACAACCTCGAATCTTGTGTTTTTTATAAATTTTCTTCATGCTCAAATAGATATGCGATGCCAGGTAGATGCCATCTATACTGATTATTCCAAAGCATTCGACCGTGTTAATCACCATATTCTTTTACAGAAGTTATTTAGTATAGGAATTCACGGTGATCTCTATAGATGGATCGCATCATATGTCAGTAATCGGCACCAAATCACGGTTGTCAACGGTTTCGCATCCTGTTCAACGGAAATCGTCTCGGGTGTGCCCCAGGGGTCGCATCTCGGACCACTCTTATTTAATATTTACATAAATGACATCTATGTATGCTTTCAAAATAGTTACTTTGTGTTATATGCGGATGATATGAAAATTTTTAAACCCGTACAGTCTTTATCTGATTGTATAGAATTGCAAAGCGATCTTGATCATTTGTTCGCGTATTGTGAATCAAATTTACTCTCCTTAAACATTTCTAAGTGTCGCTCAATTACATTTACTAGAAATAAAAATAAAATCATCTATTCTTACAACTTGAATAATAAACCTTTACAATCTACATCTACATGTAAAGATCTAGGTGTTTATTTAGACAACAAATTAATTTTTGATAAGCATATCGAACACATAATATCAAAATCCTACAAGATGCTAGGTTTCCTATTAAGAATATGTAAAGTTTTCAAAAGTGCTAAGACTCTTGAAATGTTGTTTTGTTCATTGGTCAGAAGTCCACTGGAGTATGCGTCCCCGGTATGGAATCCTCAATATAAGGTGTACATAGATATAGTAGAAAGTATACAGAATAAATTCTCTAAATATTTATTCAAGAAATACAACAAAACTACAAATAACATGTTAAGTTCACAAAAAAGACGCACATTATCAGATCTGCTGTTTCTGTATAACCTGCTAAATAATAAAATAGATAGTCCTGAATTGCTATCCACTACTAGTTTAAATGTCCCAATGAGGCGTAACAGGCACACTTCTCTTTTTCATATAGAATCCAATAACACTGATGCACATTCTTGATTTCAAAATGTCTCCTTATCTCCCTCCCCCTCTTTTCTTTCTTTTTATTATTATTACTTCATTCATTCAATAATTAAGTTTTAAGACCGGTTCATATCTCAGGCGTAATTATCAAATGACATTCTATGGACTTACGTAATAGGTACATAACCATGTAATAATTTAATTTAACATACCTTATAATCTGTATTATAATGTACTGTGTATGTCTTAATAAACGAATAAATAAATAAAAATCATTCTAAAATGCCATGCGTGGCGCGGAGGGCATGGTAGTAGAGCTAGCCATTTACACTGAAAAAAGTGAAAAAATCTGAGTTGCGGCGGAGAAAATGATAGATATGTAGTCTGCGGTGAGTCGACAGATTGAAATTTGGGGATGAGGTCGGAAAGAAGATCGTCAACCTTGAAGAAATTGAAATTTTTGAAAAAATCTAAAATGTTGAAGGGGTGGAATGAGGTGTGTGGGAGTTGAGAGAGCTGGGGAGGAGGGTGTGGACGTTAATGGGGTTTGGGCAGTGGCCCGCGCGTATGATAATCTGAATCTAAGTATTGCCGTATAACCCCGCTTCTAAAGGATCTTCATTGTCTTCGATGCCCTGAAAGAATAGAGTTCAAGATCTGCTTAATGACCTTCAAAGCATTGCAAGGAATGGCGCCAGCCTATATATCGGAACTATGTGTCCGACAAAACTTAAGCGATAGGCAGCTTACTCTAAGGTCAGCAGATCGAGATGTTACTAATCGTTTAATCGAACTTTCTAGGTCAAATCGAGCCGTTTACTATGATCGATCTTTTCGTGTAACTGGCCCGCTCATTTGGAACAAACTTCCCTCAGCTCTTACTAATATCCAGAACTTGGCTGAATTCAAAAGAGCTTTAAAAACAAACTTATTTAAAAAATCATACCTTTCATGAATTTTAACTCCTTTTCAATATACTTTAATAAGCCATGTTCCTCAAGTTTCTGGTAATTGTTTGGTTTCGATTACCTCCTTACTATAGTTTTATGTGCACTCTGAATTTGTATTATTTCTAAATGTTAACTGCCTCCTGTTCTATATAATTTAGTTTAAATGATTCTTGTTGAATGGCACCGTGATGGTTTATCATTATATATTGTCCTGTGCCAAAACAGCACTCTTTATTGTTGTTAATATTGTTCTTTAGGAATTGCTTTGTATATTTTTGTATATTCGTTATTTCACATTATTTAATTAATTTTTTAAGGACTCGTAAGGAACACTGTAGGTTAATTTTAAGTTTACTATACATAATTAAGCGCACTTGAAGTGAAACATCACAAAACTGCGCTATATAAATAATACGTTATTATTATTATTATAAAGAATGACATTACGTACGGTTTGTAAAATGAGTTGTGGAGATGGTCTTTTCGGACATTCTTTATAATTTGCCGGATGGGCTCCAGAACAGTTTGCGCAAGTGGCGGGATCGCCTTCCATCTGCTTCTTACATTTCCATGTGAAATGATCACCCGCGCACTTAACGCAGCGCTGGGGGGGGGGGGGGGGAGGTTAGGTGACACATCATTGATGAGTGTCCCAAATGATGGTTATGGTGACACTGAGAGGGGCTGTTTTCTAATTAAGATACTCCACTCTTATCTTCAAATGAAAAAGGGAATTGAGGGAAAAAAAATTGTCCCCCTCACCATGATCCAGTTGTACGAGGGCCAGAGATTTTTACTGTCTGGCCCAGATATCATCCGAGTTACAGAAATAACTGAGAGGTTGAGATCTAATAGTTCCAGGCAGACCTCTTCTTCACTAATTGTCGTCGGAATCCCTCGCAGAACCGCCTCGGTTAATTTTTCTTCCACAAGCTGGAATGTGTGGAAGGGTGTTGTGTCCTCCTGGATCATCTTATAGCCAGTCGGAAGCTGGTGGAGTCACCGATATTTAATATCATCCCTGTTGGAATGGCCTTTGCGTTTATTATATTAATCCCAGCGTTCAAGAGGCGCTTTTTCAGGAAGCTCCAATTTTCTTCTGATTTTATAAAAATTGAGGGATCTTAATAGGCCTCGTTTTTATGGTACCGGTGATGACATTTGCGTTGGAGTCAGACATGGAATTTAGTGTGGAAAAAAATGCCAGCGTTCAAGAGGCGCTTTTTCAGGAGGCTCCAATTTTCTTCTGATTTCTGAATCTGGATCTATCCATAACGAGTCCAATAATACATGATGATAACCGGCCACTCATCACATTGACGCAGCCTAAAAAGGTAGTAAATTTACGCAGCAGCGACTGAGATTGGCTTCAGTGGTAAACGTGTGTTCAGGGGAAAGGGCCAGATCACGACTCCACATAATTGCGGAGCAAGAAAGGAAGCAAGAGCAGCAGAATCGGCATCCCAGGAACATCAAGGCGCTGGATAGGGTTATTCAGTGCCGAGAACATGGAGGAGTATTCTCGTAAGGCGGGAATACAGAAGTCCGGATCTTCAAGAGAAGAGCAGGGCAGGTGCAGACCTCACGGAAGGCGCATTAGAAGGAAGACCAGGGTTCAGGAGCCTGAAGACGGTTTGCAGAAGGGCGAGATCGGGGGGTAGCATCAAGTCACCAGAGTCATGAATTGAGTGCTGTTTGTTAATTTTTCTGTTTTTATTGATTGCATCTGTGTGAAGATGGAAGAAGGGCAACTTCCCCGGTTTTGTCATTTGAGGGATAAACTGGAGACATTCGTCATACAGTACGAGCAGTTCATCCTAGTCAATGATGACAAAATTAAATCGGATGAGAAAAAGAGAGCGGTCTTAATATTCTATTTGCACACAGAGACAATATATTTATTTACATATACAGGGTGTTAAGGGACTTACTTGACTTACTTTAACCAGTGATTCCTGACATTATTTGGAGTAAAAAATGTAAATGAAATTTTGGTCTCCAGTGACATTTTTGATGTTTTTTCTTTTTTTTTCTACAAAAACATAAAAAAAATGGTAGTTGTTGAACAGTTGGAGGCGGGGTAAGGGGTTTGTCCGTCACCCGGCTGAGTGACCGTGACTACATGTGGAAGAATTTTTTTTGTTTGATTTTGAAGAAAAAAATTTTGAAAAAAAAAGTGGTCAAAAAAAGTCACCGGAGACCAAAATTTCATTTACATTTTTTACTCCAAATAATGTCAGGAATCACTGGTTAAAGTAAGTCAAGTACGTCCGTTAACACCCTGTATAGACATAAATTTATTAATTGATTTGTGTTTTACAAAAAAAATTACAGATATTTCGCTCGAAAATTTATTGTTATTGCTAGATAATCATATAGGAATTAAAATAAATGTGTTCAAGGAACGTGAAATTTTTTTTGCTGCGAAACAAAGAATTACAGAATCCGTTAATGACTTCATAGCGCATTTACGAAATCTAGTTAGATTTTGCAAATTCGAAGACAGACTTGAATATAATTTAAAAGATGTTTTAATCATCGGTCTTCGAGTTGGTCGCAATAAAGAAAAATAATTTATTGAGGCTGAAAGTTTTTCTAATAAAATAAAATACTTTTTTGTTTAAAACCACGAGATTTATTATTTTATGAACCGACCGGTTTCGCTTTACTTAAGCATCTTCAAATTAATACTGAACAAGAAGTACATAATGTGTGCTAAAATATAACAAAATATAGAGGGAGAAAACATGATAAAAATATATCAAACATATAGACGGCCATAAAATACATTAACATAAGTACTCAAGTAATGGGAAAAAACCGAAAGATAATTATGTAGACTAATGGGTTATGATAATAAATTTGGAGAAACAAAGCATCATCTGGCATGGTGGTAAGGAGCACTGGGAATTTTATTTTTAAGGGTTTATTCGAAACAGACCTAATATTGGACTACTTGATATGTCTAATTGATTATTAAGTATATGACTTTTGGTTTTTACAGCTTTTTTCATTTCTAGCGCCTCTAAATTGTTTAGTCTGTTACCATGCCCGTTTTTGTGTAAGATGTTAGCACCGGTGCTATGACAAAACGTATGATTTTAATCGATCAAATGATTGGCGAATTCTGAAAAACCGTTATTATTGAGGCAACGAAGATATCCTAATATTGACATTACGTGTTGTCTTACCGATATAGAAAGCCGAACAATTATTACAATTTAATTTATAAATTCCCGAGTGACTTAATTTGTTGTCCTTATCTTTAGAATTAATAAGAAATTTACCTAGATTGTTATTGGTATAAAAGGCCGGTCTGACTTCAGAAGGAAGGTTTTTTACACTTAAGGTAGAAAAAATATTAATGAACAAAATTCTCCGCCATTGATGATTTATATTATTATCATTGATTTGAGGACAAGGACTAGCGAATTAGAAGCGATTAATGGCTATTTGTTTTAGTTTTTTATTTAAGATTAAATCTATAAAATATGATTCTTAGTCATTATTTACCGCTATTATTTTTTAATTATTTTTAGTTCATTAGCAAAATTATTATCGGACATTGGAATTGTGACTAAACGATGGACCATTGAATGGAATGCGGAAAGTTAATGTGATATAGGGTGATTGGAGGTACTGTGTATGACAATGTCGGTATAGGAGAGTTTACGAAATACGTTAAAATTAATTTTGTTATTAACGATCGATAAGGTAAGGTCTAAAAAAATGAAGGTTGAATTGTTGCCTATCTCTAATATGAACTTAATCTGATTATGAAAAGAGTTTATAAGATTGAAAAAGGAATTCAGTTGACGCTCAGTCCCTGTCCATATACAAAAAAAATCATCAAAGTATCTTTTCCAGTACAGGACATTTTTCATATGAGGTGAGGTACTAGATAAAATTTTATTCTCTCGGCTGTCCATGAATATATCAGCAATCAGAGGACTGGTAGGGCTGCCCATAGCCAGGCCGTCACGTTGCTGATATATAACATTATAAAATTGAAAATAATTTTGATTCAGGGATATATTAAACAAGGAAGTAAAATCTTTTATAAAATCTATAGAGAGATTCGATCTATTTAGCAAATCAGAAATTAAACATTTACTCTCTTCTATGGGAACATTGGGAAACAAATTTACCACGTCAAAAAAAGAATTAGTTTAGAATTACTAGGGAGAATTATATCTTTCAATTCTTCTACCAATGAAAAAGAGTTTTTAAGGGTATGTTTAGGTGAAAAAAAACATTAGTATTTTGAAACACATTAGTAATAACGGATAATATTTTAAAATTTGGGGCATTACAAAACGAAACTACTGGTCTGATGGGGCAATTATTCTTATGTATTTTAAGGAACCCATATAATTTAGGAGTTTTGGGATTTTTGGTTAAAAATTTTACTTTGTGATATGACTCATCTTGAAATATTTTAGTTTTACATGTTTGAAGGGTTTGTTTCACATTTTCTTGGAACTTATTGGTTGTGTCTTTCGCAAGGATTGCGAAATTGTCGCTGTCAATGAAGTCCGCCATTTTAGTATGATATTTAGTTCGAGGAATTATAATGACTGTATTTCCCTTGTCCGCTTTCGTGAGGATCAAATCTTCATCAGCTAGTTCGGCATGAATATTCTTCATTATTTTCAACTCAGGATTTGGGTTAGGTTTAAGTTTAGGTATTATTTTTGTAAAGTTTCAGCACTTTTGTAATAGATTTTTTTTGGTTTATTACATAGAGCTGTGTCTATATCCACTGCGTCCTCTTCTATTGCATTATTATTAGAATATTTAAGGTTATATTTTAATCCCTTTGCCAACAGGGACATCACCTCAGGAAGAAAATGTACAGAAGATAGGTTCTGTACACGGTAAAAAAATGTATGGACCGGCTCGGGGTTACTATTATTGATATCCGGATTATTTATATGGCAGTTAAGTTCAGTTAAGGCATATTTAAGTTCTTCAGTTTTTTATTTACTGTGTTAAGTTAATTAAAAGATTTAACTGAAACTAAGTGTCTTACTTTATAGTCAAATAAGTCCCATTCGACAGGGTGCAACTCATACACTAGTTCAGTATGTAATAGTTTCAAATTAAGTTTTATATTATTACGTCGTTTGTATGCACATTTTAGATCCTCTTTCAACCACGCTAATTTAGCTTTATTGAGGAAGATTGAGGGATTGATGATTGGTGTTTGGCGTTTTTGAATAGTTAGGAAACACTTTTGTTTTTAGGCACTGTTTGAAAAAGTATATATTAATACACATCACTTTATACTTAATTGAGAAGTTTTTATACATTTTTGCTTTTTTGGCCGTACTCGCCAATTTAACATTATTGTAGAAAGCATTCACTTTGTGGTTTGACACATTTAATAATAATAAATTAATAAATCTCGTGGTTTTAAACAAAAAAGTATTTTATTTTATTAAATATGTCAAACCACAAAGTGATTGCTTTCTACAATATACAATAGTATGAAAGTTATTCATTGAAAAAAGTTTTAGAATGTGCTATTACGATTGATTCGTTCGATGTAATTAATAAGCAAATTAAAACGGAAAGTGTAGATATGGTTTCTAAAAATAGACGGAACGATGTTACCAGAGAAATCGGCGGGAAGAAATTTTTCGAGACCTACTAGTCCTGGGTCGATCGTGAAAGACCTGATCGTCGAAACCCGGTCACGAGCCACCAAAGAGCGTGCGGGTTATTTATTCGTCAGCACCCGGGTCTCACGATCCGCGACTCACGAACAACAAGACAAGAACAACGCGCGCACTCCCGCGACCCGTGAACCGCGATACACTCCCGCGACCCGCAATCTACGACACATTCCTGCACCCCGTGACTCACGGACCGATCGCCGGGTGCCGGGTGCGGGTGGGGCGAGACGTGTCAGCTCCCGGAACCCGCAAACTGCGACAAATTCGATATGCATTCAATCGCCGATTGCACACACGTGCGTGCCAGTATCCTGCTTCCTGCCCGTGTGTCACGTCATCGCGGGATTGTTAGGTAGATTCGATTTTTGATTATTCGACTAGACACAGCGTCGTTTTTAATTAGAGTGTATCTTGGTATTGTTAATCAACGGGTGAAGTGCATTTCTTTTCACTTTTTGTTAGTGTTGTTTTCATAAAAACTTTTCATTTTTCGTGTGAGTGTGAATGTAATTGGGCACTGTAATATAAACTATAAACTGGTAAAAGTGTAAAATGTCTGACTTAAATAAAAATAAATTATAATAAAGCATTAGCTTACAGCTAATTTACTTATTTAAATTCTCAATAAAAGCTTCAGAACAACACGTTTTTTACAAGGTTTTTATATCCTCCAAAACATGATAAAACATTGTTTTTTTACCCCTGAAGCATGTCTTTTTTTAAATTAATTTCTAGGACATGACATTACTAATTACAGGTGTGAGCAGTGAGAGAACGTTCATACAATTATAACTTGGGTTTTGTGTCACGTATGACTTGACCGGCCTGGGCGGCGACCGTCTACCGCGCGGCGCACCCGTAGAAAGTAACTGGGTGATGAGTAATCGAGTTTCGTATTTTGTGTCGCGAAAAGAGCGGGTCTTCGCGACCCGCTCGTGACGCCAGTGGGTCGTGAGCGACCCGGGTCGTGTAAAACGATCGATCGACCCGGGACTAAGACCTATGTATAAGAATGTTACATTGTTCAGACTGAAGTCTATAGATCAAACGAGATGTAAACATTGTGGAGGTTATCCTGAATCGCTAAATTGTAGATTTAAAGAAGTGATTTGTTATAAATGCAAAGACAAAGGTCACATAAGTCAAATACGTCGTGGATTTAGGAATAAAGATATTTCTTCTGTGTTTGTGAACACGCAGGAAAATAAAAAAAATATTGTGGATAAATGCAGTGAACTATGACCCAAATATGTGCAAAATCCTAGTGAATAATGTTTAATTAAATGATTTACTAGACACGGGTGCTGCAGTTTTGATATAAACAGACATAGATTATGTTAAGCACTTCAACCAATTGGATTTAAAACCAAAGGATTTAACCTTAACTGGTTACGCTAACTGTAAGTTGAATTCAATCACAAAATCAAAAAACTACCTATGTGACAGTCGGGCGAACTCTCATCAACAGAGATAAAAAAGTAAAATAAATCTAATTAGAAGCCATAGTGAAATAGTAAAGAGTGCAGAAAATATTCAACGTACTACCACGCGTGAATACGTGTATTTTTGTATAAATACAAAGTGATTCCGTTACCTAAATCCATAATTTCATATTTGATAATCTCAAGTGAATACAGTGACTAATAAATAGTAAATAACAACAAATCACTATTATAAATAGCATTAAAAAAAGGGACAAACTACACAAACAAGTTAAACTGAACCCTTACGACAATCTGCTTTATTTTTTCTACAATAGGTACAGAAATATTTGTTCTCTAATAATACGTAAAGCCAAAGAATTGTATTATCAAAACAAACTTATAGCAGCAAACTATGACCCTAAAAGCGTATGGTCAATTTTGAGGGAAAGTACGCATTCACAGAAGAACAAAGATGATACCATAAAAAATTTACTTATTGATGATGAAGAAATCCACTTACAAGACAATCCTACACGTATCCTCAATTATATTAACAAGCACTACACTAATATAGGAGCTAGCCTAGCTGAAAATATAAAAAAAATCACAGCCTCTCCAAGATATTCAGGAACCTCAAAACACTGCCACTAACATCAGCAATGAAAATATGAACAGACACTTCAAATTACAAAACATTACACTAGAAGACACCAATAAAATAATTCAATCACTAAAGAATAACACAACAACGGGACCCGATGGTGTGGACTCCAAAACTATCTTAACAGTAAGCCAACAACTACTCAAACCACTCACATACTTCATTAATCTTAGTCTAAAAGAAGGAATTTTTCCTAGCTTACTAAAAAAAGGTCTTATCATTCCAATTTTTAAATCAGGACAAAAAATAACATAAACAACTACAGACCCATTACGCTACTAAATACGTTTTCAAAAATTTTGGAAAAAATTACTAAGAAACAGCTTCAACACTATCTGTAAACCAAATAAATACTGTCGATAAACCAACATGGATTCAGGAAAAACAGAAGCACAGAACATGCAATAGCTACTTTAACGGACTTCATCACACATAATCTTGATGCTAAAAAAAAATTTATTTCAATTTATTTAGACCTATGTAAAGCCTTCGACACAATCTCACACGAAAAACTTTTCAAGAAGTTAAAAAGCATTGGTATTAACGGAGTAGAATTCGACTTAATTAAAAGCTTCATGTCTGACCGAACTCAACAAGTTAAAATTGATAACAAGATAAGTGAACCACTCTTAATTACGTACGGAGTCCCACAGGGGAGTGTACGTGGCCCTTTATTATTCCTCATCTACATAAATGAACTATGTGACATTGAAATTGAAGGTAAAATCGTGACCTTCGCTGACGATACAGTTCTTCTTTGTCAAGCTGCCATGGAAAGATGTATTCGTAAATGCCGAAAAAAGTTTATCAGTTGTCAAAAAATGGCTAAACAGTAATACGCTTACCGTCAATACTATCAAAACAAAATACATCACACATAGTATTACACAAAGAGGTCAACCTCCATCAAACATAGACCTGCTTCTGCATGACTGTGAACAAACTTCTTCCAATTGTTAATGCGAGCATATAGAAAGGGTCAAACAAACAAAATACCTAGGGGTTATTATTGATACACACTTACGCTGGACTGAACACATAACTTTCATCACAAATAAACTAAAAGAAGTCATGCACGTAATAAAATCCATTAAAAACATTTTCCCACTAACAATACTCAGATCCATATATTTTGCACTTTTTCAATCCATTGCGACATATGGAATACTGGCTTGGGGAAGTGATACAAATGTAGCAATTGACCCAATTCAAAAGATACAAAAGGCGATAATTAAACTAATTCTGCAAGTGCCTTTCTACACAGATTCAACCGAAATATACAAAACATTAGAAGTCATGTCAATAAAACAACTTTATGCCAAATCTGCTCTGCTATACTTCCTCCAAAACAAACTCCATATTCCAATTCAACCCAAAATAATAATAAAAACCAGGTCATTAACAAATATAACCCTGAACATACCAATAACACACACCACACACGGACAAAGACATTTTCAGTATTATGCAACCAAACTTTTTAATTATATGCCCATTACTCTGAAACAACAACTAATTGCAAATACATCTACAAACATCCACAAAAAACATATCACAGCCTGGATCAAAAATCAAGATATTCACTTTATTCAAAATACTTTAATCCCTAACCAAACATAACCAAACTATAACAAGTGTAAAATAAGTAAACATGTCTATCAAGAATTTACCAACCATTCATATGTACATATAATATACATATATACCTTATACATATATACTTCTTATCTGACAGATCCCAATGCGTTAAACTCAATACCACAAAGAGCCAGAATTTGCCCATTAGTTACGGGGTCCCTCAAGGCAGTGTTATAGGTCCAACGCTCTTCCTAATATATATTAACGAGTTATGCAACCTAGATATCGATGCCACTATTGTCAGTTTCGCCGATGACACTGTTCTACTCTTCCAAGCAAAATATTGGCTTACCGCATATTCCAAAGCGGAGGAAGGAATTCAACAGGTAAAATATTGGCTTGACTCGAACATATTAACTCTAAAGGTACAGAAAACCAAATACTTACTGTCTAGTCTCACCAATATCCCAAAGTCAAACCCAGCCCCGCCATTAAAAATACACAAATGTAAAAATTCATCTCTAAACCGAAACTGTGACTGCCCATGCCTAGAGCAAGTAAACATTATCAAATATTTAGGAGTACCTTCGATACACACCTGAATTGGAAGCAACATATACATAATACTACAAACAAAATCCAAAAATCTATATACTTTTTCAAACAAACACGCAATTTCCTTAACCTAAAACTTTTAAAAACAGTATATTACTCATTGTGCCAATCTCACATCGAATACGGAATTCTAGCCTGGGGTAATGCATATTCCAATGCCCTTGATCCCATCATGAAAGCACAAAAACTAATCATAAAAATAATTCTTAAAATGCCGCTTACTACCAGCACTGATACTATCTTCAATTCCTTCAACGTTATGGACATAAAACAGCTCTACTCAAGATCCATATTACTTAATTTACACAAAAACAACAAAACACCATACAAAGCTACACAAACAATACACAATACCCGAGCCAAAAACAACGAACTTCTCCAAACTCCTTTTTTCAAAACCACCTTCGGGCAAAGACACTCTAAATACATAGCTTGCAAACTATACAATACACTACCAACTACGATCAGACAAAGTGACTCCTTTACAAAATTCAAACAAGATATTAAAAAATGGATTATAAGTATTGGACGCCACACTATCACACATATCTGTAAAATAAATCACACATAGACAGAAATAACTATTCACATACAACCTAATCCATATAAAACAAACGAAAATAATGGAATCCTGTCAAATTTAACCTATAAATAGACTAGGCAGAATTTATTTCATTACTCCATCTCCAACATTTATAAAATAACCCTCTTTAAAAGATTTACCACCCTTCCAATCACCCTTCTGTTCTAATTCTATTCATAATATGTATTTTACCTGAAATATCCTTGTAACTACTATATTCATTTATGTACGCCTGTCTCGACACAGGTATACCCTAGTGAGACAGGCATACAAATAAAACCATTGTAAATATATTTTATTATAGATAAATAAAAAAATAAAAAATTTTTTTCTTCTAAGTAATCTATGTACAATTACCATTAAAATGTAAAAAAAGAAGAAAAAATAACTTTCTACTACAACACATAAATACCTATTCCTGTCACACTCAATCATAAACACGTAAACACCTCAGCACAGGTTCTTCTAGTGAGGTGTTCACGAAACATACAATATTACCAACCAACAGTTTCACCTTCTCAAACCTACCTAACACACAACATAATGAAATGTAATATTAATATATAAAAATGTTTTCAAAATATATTACATATCTAAAAATGTTAACAATAAGGTGTAAACTGTAATATATAGATATAAATAAATAAATAAATTTATTGGGTTGTATTTCATTATCAGTTGATTATAACGGTTATAGAGAAATGTTGGAATTTTGCGTAGTAAAAAATGGAACAACTACTGTTCTAGGTCGTGAATTTATAAAAAAAATAATATTGGATTCACGGTGTTACAATCCACTTCATTCCAATGGGGAAGTGAAATTTTTTCTCACAATGTATTTGAGAATGGTGGAAGTGAAGTGAATATATTTTTTTTTACATGAGCTCCACACAAGAGGCCCTAGAGGTGTTGGTTATCCAATAAAGGTTCCCGAGGCGGCGGTACCCATTCCCGCCTCCCAAATAAATAATTAATTCGAAAATTCCCGGAACAGGGAACAAGAACAAGAACAGGGTAGCCAAATAAAATTAACAAGGATGATCCAAAATGGATTTACTGGATTAAACGGAATTAATTAACGGATAATTGTTTTTTCTGGAATCAAAGGCTAGTAATTCCAGTGAGTTAAAGAGAATTTTTTAAAACTTATTGTATAGATCTCATCTGGGCGTAGCTAAGATGAAAGGGTTAGCCAGGAGCTATTTTTGGTGGCCAGGGATAGATGAAAAAATTGAACTGTTAGCGAGAGGATACGAAATTTGTTCAGAGGTTCAACCATCTCAACCAAAGAGCGAATTTACTCAGTGGCCTACAACTGAAGAGTTTTGGGTGGAAGAAAGTAGGGTGCATATTGATTATGCGGGTTGTTATGATAAAATATTTGTTAATATATTTCGCAGTTTATTTTATCATAGATTTAGGCAAGCAGGTACCTAATTTCAAGAGGTGATTGAATAAGATTTAAAAAAAAAATAATAAAAATCAATGTAAATCTATTTTTGAATATTGGAAGCTAAATTATTCAATTATTTTTTGAATAAGGTATTCAGTACTTGAAAATTTGGTTGCAGTTTCACTCATCAGCGTAGAGCCCGTGGTGGTGGACTTTATACTGAAGTCGAACGTGATTTTTAATTTTACGAGTTATTTTGTGTATTAATTTAAAAGAAAAATGATTGCTTGATTAACCGAATTGGTTCATTATCAAAAGGCCGCGACCAGTATCATTCCTAGCGCCGATAAAGTGTTTATTACACATTATTATGGAGACCGAAATAACCGCAATCTATTTACAAAGGATTTAATTAGCCTTTATTTGCCGAGTAACAAGGCAAAACAATAAAATATGGTAGATTATTTTCTTACTAGGAGACTAGCCTGACTAAAAGATGATGAAAAGATAGACACGCCTGGTTTTGCAATTATTCCATGGTTGGGGCAAATTATTAAACCAAAATTGTTTTCAGCCGTCTTCTGTTTAAGGAAATTTGACAGATTCTACATCATGAGAAAACCAGAGGCCCGAGATTTATTTTAGATAGATAGATAATTGAATGTTGGTCGATCCAGGGGGGTGAGTTTATAAACTTTAATTATGTTTGAATGTTCCAATAATGTTAAAAATATGTACAAATAAATCTATTATTATTATTCCTTATCAATATTGTCTATCTTTTTAAATTCTTCTATTTTAACCTTAAAGTTTGAATTCCCAAGGCTCTGTGAGAGGATTATTGCTTTCCCACCTGCTAGCCTGGTTAATCAACCAGTGACGCCCCTTTAAAAATTAAGCTAGCATATTTTATTTACCTTTAACAACATACCTTTATTACACCTGTGATACGTTATTTATGTGTTAACTTCCTTGTGTATTAAGATCACGTTTTATCAGGTAACAGGGTCCTATTGCAAATATGTATTTTTTGTGATTATTGACTCAACCTTAAAAATGGTTAGATTGTGTGGGGGTAAATTCACCAGATTAAAATATTAAAGACTTTATTTAGTTATTTCGGGAGCCACCTTCATTTCAGCGGACTTCAAAGAGTTTTGTGAGATGAATAACATCAAACATTTGACTATACCAATAAAAAAAGCACAATCGAACGGGTTAGCTGAAAACGTAGTGAAAACTTGTAAAAATTAAAAAAAAATGATGATAGGAAATAAGTTTCAGTCAGGTTTTGATGAAAAATTAGGAGATTTTATAGTTGATTACAGAAATGCACCACACTGTACAACTGGCTTAGAACCTGCAGTCGTAATGTTTGGAAGGAAATTAAGATCTAATTTAAACAATTTTGTACCGAGAGGGGGGAGAGGGATAATCGAATAAATAAAGAAACTAATTAACTAATTAACTAAGAAACTAATTAAACTCCATTTGTACTTTTTTATTATTTAAGGCTTCTAGTGCTACTTACGTGTATATACTATTTCCGTAATTTAAATAATCTATTTAATTGATATTTAGCATCAAAATTATAAAATTATATGTATATAATGTTTAAAAATGTACCAATGTTGTCATTATGTACCTGCTGACAAACTACACAAGTAGTTTAGCGGGTTTAAATGTAAATAAAAAAATAAAATAAAATAAAATAAAATGTCTAGATGTCAGGAAAATCAGAAATATTATTATAAGAGAAATTATAAATCCAAAGGTTTTTCGATTAATCAAAAAGTAATGGTAAGAGATTTTGGGGACCAAAATAAGGATAAATGGGTATTTACGCCTGCCGAGGAATGCTAATTAGGTTCAATTACAAAAGTAGATTTGTATACAAACTTTACGTACGAAAACGATTTAACGTTTTCTAAGAAAAATTGATAAACTACAAAGCAAACATTCACATGAGACGAGGAAAAGAAATGCACTAAGACTACCCTCCAGGAAAAAAAAAACGCAGAGTCAAAAGTCATTGATGTACGGAGCATTGAAGATATTCGGAGAATTACCAGGAGAAATGAAATTGGAAGAGAGCATAAAGGCATTTAAAATTAAATTGTGAAGATATATGATTGATTTGGTATAGATGTGTTATTTTAAGTGTATGTATATATATATATATATATATATATATATAAGGATTGTATTAGGATATAGATAACTATGTACCTACCTATTTAAAATACCGCAATAAACAATAATAAATAAACGTGTACGTAGTTGCCGTCTTAGCCGGATTCTTAAATTTCAACCGTACAGTCTCTGGTCTATTAATACTGTTGAATGTTTACCCCCCCCCCCACCCTACTCCACCTCTACCCTTTCGCCAACCCCCACTCCTTGGCTTCTGAATAATTAAATACATTATTATTATTATTGTTTTTATTTCTTGCTAGAGCAATCCCGATGAGTTACAGAACTCATTTTAGGACAGGAGGAACATACAAATAATGGGTGGGAGAAAATAGTTAAAATTTTACATAGGAATTTAGATATTAAAAATACAAGTTTCACATACAATATAGACAAAAAATAAAAGACAGGTGGAGTAGAACAAACAGCAAAAGAAAGCAATTAAAGGAAAAAGGAACAAGGATATGGATGATTACAACTAATGTTGGGTAATTTGTAGGATAGTGCTTGTGATTTCATGTTCAGGAAGGACTGTGATTGGAAGAATACCGGAATAATGTCTCTGACATGGGTGTCCCATGGAAGTCCAAAAACATTTCTGAGAGCTCGGTTTTGAACCACCTGCAGATCATCTATCAATTTCTTTGAGGCAAATCCCCAGATACAGCAGAGATAAGAAAGGTGTGAATGTACCATGGCGTAGTACACTGATGTTAGTAAAGGAACGGGTAGAAATCCTTGGAGTCTATAAAGTACACCAGTTATGGGTGTAATTTTCTCCTTTACGTGATTTATGTGGGGATCCCACGAAAGTTGGGAATCTACGTTCAGGCCCAAATATTTTGTGCTCATTTTCTTTTCGAGGCAGTTATCACCAACTTTGATATTGAGGCTGATATTTTTCTTGTTGCCAAAAAGTAAGCAATGAGTTTTTTTTGACATGATAACTGATAACTTTTGGCTTGATAATTGTTAACTGAAACTTCCCGCGAAATTTGTGACACCCTAGAAAGACAAAGCACGGTTAGTATCAAATACTGGTGTCGGGCCATGTCAAGGGTTAGAATAACAGCAAGGTATGGATGAATGTGAACGAAGCAAGTGGTGAACGTCAAGGCCGAATGGTTTTTCTGTTCATCCTTTAAGCTTAGTGGGAAATGGCTTGGTTATTAGATAGACTATCGTTAATGTACCTCCACAAAATGTTAGTGTTTTGTCCACAAAATCTCAGTGGTCCACAAACATAAAAGGCCCAATTTTGACTATTATAAAATGTGCCATCTGTTTCTTTCAATGTTCCGGGGTTAAGAGATATAACACACATTGCTTCAAAATTATAATTTTTTGAAGTTATTTAATCAAAATAATGAAAAGATAATATCACAAAGTGACATTCAAAGTTTCACAGTTAAATCTAAAAAAAGTTTTAACCGATACTTTTTCTCACCAAAAATCTTTGTGCGCCATCTCTATCTAAGCATGATTTTATAGCCTGGCTCTCTTTATATCTACGGTGACGAAAGTCACCATGACTGATTAGGTTATAATAACAGAAATACTATTAAAAAAAATTATTATGATCGTAACAATAAGAAGCAATCATGTGGAATCAACAAGCAATCATATTAAATCAGCGGTAGGAAACT
Organism: Limnephilus rhombicus; assembly: GCA_929108145.2. Taxonomy (NCBI): domain Eukaryota; kingdom Metazoa; phylum Arthropoda; class Insecta; order Trichoptera; family Limnephilidae; genus Limnephilus; species Limnephilus rhombicus. Next base: position 16,046,420 of record OV815292.1, on the reverse strand, counting down.
TCCGATCCGCAGGCCGTAGTCGAACCTCGAGACCATTTGGTTTGGCCCGCGATTACTTCTGAAGGGTGATTCTGTTTTCATTTGTGTTCAGATAGCGTTAAGAGACAATTAAGACAAAAATGCAAAATCCGAAGGCGTCCGTCGCGCGTTATCGGCTGTCGAAATTCTTTGATTTTCTACGGCATGTCCTAGCCTATCACGCGTTAAATGACAGTTAAATGGATTGACTACCTATTTAAAAACACGAATTACTATTTTTTAATTTTTAAAACTATTAAAAATAACCCTAATAGGCGTCTATAAATGACTATCCGCTTGTGTTAAGTAGGTGCCTTAACATAAGCGCAGTATTGAGCTCGAAAATTTTCGCTTAAGTAATAGTTCAAAAACGAATTAAATCAATAATATATATATATACTTTTGCATATTTTTAAGAAGTTGAATGAATGAATGAATTTTTATGGCACGACCAAGAGAATTAGATACTTTAGTCGGGCCATGTCAAGAGTCAGAATAATAGAAGAGCATGTATGAGACGATGTATGAATGTGAACGAGGCAAGGAGTGTGTGGGAGGCAAGGGTTGTTTGGCGGTCCGTCCTCTCTGCCTACCCCTGCGGGGAAACGGAGCGCCTTATTTAGTTAGTTATTTTTTGAAAAATAAAACAATAAAGAACATTGCCTAAATTTAAACGTTATTGAAAACGTCGCTAGACCAAATTTCCTTACGCATTTGCAGAGTAAGAGGGGACTGCGAAAAACTGTTCAAAACTATGTAGTTCTAAAAACTTTTGATAGTATCGGTGTGCAAATTTGTGTCGCGCAGTTTGTTAAAGTTGACCTTTTCTAAAAAAAATAAATTACCAATTAACTTTCCGATCTCAAACTTAATGGATTAATCCAGTTTTAATTTTAATTTTAAAATATCAATCTAGAAAATGATGTTTTTAAAATCCATGAAATTAAAAAAATAAACAATTATTCATATGTAATTTGCGTGAAATTATAATCTTGTTTTTAATTTCTTTTTAATCATTTCGAAACTTGATAACAATGGCTGTTTACAATGAAGAACATATCTATTAATGAAATAAAACAATTACATAATTTTTTTTTAACCACTATTTTTTTAATACATACTGGTTTCGCTTAACACAACCATCTTCAGGGAATAACATTAAATAGATCAAAAATAAATCGTGTGAGAAAGAGAAATACAGAAAGAGACAAAACATAAAATAAAAAACCAAAACCTAAATTCTTATCAATCAGTTAAATGTGTTCAATAGCCTTATATTAGGGATATTTCCCATAAACTCGTTAAAACCCCGTTATCCCTTAATCACCTGTTCTTGTGACGGTTTGTTCCTGTAGGTAATAATATGGTAACCCATCATGCACACATCTGTCTCATTCTCTCTATGACTATGTAAGATTTTAATTTCATACTTTCTCACTGATACTTTATTTAATGTTTTGTCTCTTTCTGTGTTTTTTTTTTTTATGTATGAATATGCAAGTTCACACAATGTATTTTTTATCACAATGTATTTTTGTATGCAAGTTCACACAATGTATTTTTTATCAGTTTAATTTCATACCCTGAAGATGCTTGTGTTAAGCGAAACCAGTCGTTATTAATAAAAATTAAATAGATAAATCGTGGTTACAAACAAAGTACATGGACCTGCGGTAATCCGACAAACGTTTTGCAGGGCGATGTCGGATTATCGAATTTGTAGAATTAGAGAGTACTGCCTAAGATCGTCTATAGTCCGGAATTTTTTGAATAAGAATACCTTGTAATACGACAAATTACAAATCAGAGAATCTATTTGAACTACGCATATACACCACTACATATACACCAAATCTCCCGAAGTAATCTGTGTTTCTGCAGCAACTTGCTCGATTACTTCCGAAGATTGACAAAGGACAAAACCAAACATTTCATGTTGAGTTTTTTTTAACGATTTTCTCTATAGGCTGGTCCTTAGATACGGCTCTCAGAAGTAGGTTTTTCTTGTAATCTCGCTTGACAAACTGAATAATTTTCTGATCGTGATGTGTCGGATTACAGGGGGCGCCGGATTAGCCAAGGGCCGGATTACCGCGGGTCCATTGTAATTGTTTTATTGCATTAAATATGTCAAACCACAAAGTGACTGCTTTCTACCAAATATAATATCTTTTAGTTTATTTAATTATTTTTGTTTGTTTGTTTTTCAATAAAATGGTGATTTACGAGGACATTTTTTAATGTTACACCTCACAAGTGAAGTTAGGAAACAAAATCACCATCCGGCTGGATACCGTTGTAAGGCGGGTCAAGGTAGGGGCTGTAGGAAAGGATTTATTAATGCGGACTTTGAAGGCCAAACAGCATGAATTACGGCGGAATAAAAACAGACGATAAACAGTGCAATTTGAGAGGCGGGTATGGGTACCTCCGCCCCGGGAACCATTTATTGGATAACCAACATCTCTGCCATAGGTCACCCCAAGTGGTTCGCTACATTTGGTAACTTAGCAGGGGTGCCCGGGTTCATGGGGTGAGGTTTGTCGGGGTCTTGGCGGTGGATGCGTCTGCCCACCAGATGCATGGCAGGCCGAATTGGGAGAGAATGGTTGAGTGGGTCCCTTTGACTTCTTCAGCCGTACTCTTTCGGAACATCGCCTTGCACCGCAGTGGGAGGGATGGGTTCACTCGTTTGTCACTCCTGGACACACTGATCCCCAGATTCATACTCACCCCTAATACCAAAGATATTGAAATTCAAAAGAGATATGCTATGATGTCCGCCCGACTGTCGGCGGACTACTACCTAATGAGAATAGTTTGCATACGGAAAGAATTTGTTCATTTAGTTTAGCGTTCGATTAGTTTAGTTGTTAACTAATTATTAATTCAATTAGTTTATTCGTTAATTGGTAAACAATATCGGCGACACCCGGAAACACAGTCCCACCCAGTAAAAACTGCGGATAGCGCATCTCTTATATTTCAATATCTTTTCCTAATACCCTTTTCCTTCCCGAAATTTCTCTCTTTCTTTTTCTAAAAATACCCTCCACACAGCATCTCCAAAGATGACATAGGCCCTGAGGAGAATTATTTTCCTCAGGGCCTTCTGTGTGGAGCTAATGTAATATAAAAAGTGGACAGAGGATCCATGGCGTTAGTTCTTTCGAGCAGGCTCCATTAAAATACACGTAGAACGGACTCAGCGTACCTACATTGCATCATTGAATTCAATCAGTCTGCTAATAGGATCTGCTATTGTCAATCAGACGCACCCCTCTGACTGACAATACCCTATTAGCTACTAACTACAAATTATGTTTCCGTGAATTCTTCAAAAATAATCAGTCTGCTAGTAGGGTATTGTCAGTCAGACGCACCCCTCTGAAGAATCAGTCTGCTAATAGGGTATTGTCAGTCAGAGGGGTGCGTCTGACTGACAATATCCTATTAGCAGACTGATTCTTTTTGAAGAATTCACGGAAAAAAATAATTTGTAGTTAGCTATTTTACCCCAATTTTTTTCTGTGTTTTTGAAATTTGGAGTTGATTTTGACTCCAAAAAAATATTTTTTTGTAATACGTAGGTAATTGATAATACATTTAAAAAATACATAATGACAACATTAGTAATTAACGGATTGCAAACTTTAGAGTACCAGTATTTCAATGGAAGATGCTCCGAGGAACTAGCGTCATTGATCCCCTCGGCACCGGTGCATAGTCGGGAAACACGCCAAACGCGTGCCCACCATATGTTAACGGTTGACATTTGTCACATGAAAATTCTTTGACTCGTTCTTGTGTTCAACAGCTCGGCTGTGGAACGATTTGCCGGCCTCTGTGTTTCCTCCTTCCTGCAACATGGGTCTCTTCAAGACCAATGTTCATTCCTTCCTCTCCTCAAAAAGACCCTCCACTTCTCAGATGACATAAGCCCTGAGGGAAATTATTTTCCTCAGGTCCTCATGTGTGGAATTAATTAAAAAAAAATATATAGCAGGTAACAATTATTATAAGCAATAATTATCAGCCTGAAACACTCATCCACATTGAAAAAATCTTCCGAGAAAAAATAAATGACGCCAACGGGACTTGAACCCATGCCCTTCTGATTGCCGGTCAGCTGCTCTCCCAATTGAGCTATGGCGGCTTATCTTATACCCGCCAAATGATTCAATATATACTAGTGTTTCATTCAACAATTACTGCTTATTATATTTTTTCCACCTGAAAACAACCAACTTTATTTTTGCGACAGAGACACTGTTAGTGTTAAATCCGTCGCTAGGTGGCGTCGAGACAAATTATGTCTTCATTTATTGGGGAAATACTTAAACTCAATTGGGAGAGCAGCTGACCGGCAATCAGAAGGGCACGGGTTCAAGTCCCGTTGGCGTCATGTATTTTTTCTCGGAAGATTTTTTCAATGTGGATGAGTGTTTCAGGCTGATAATTATTGCTTATAATAATTGTTACCCTTTGTGCTATGCATAAAAATCTTGTCTTAAAAAGTTAGTTTAACAATTAAAAAAAATAATAATTAATATTTGACAAGTTTAAGTATTTCCCCAATAAATGAAGACATAATTTGTCTCGACGCCACCTAGCGACGGATTTAACACTAACAGTGTCTCTGTCGCAAAAATAAAGTTGGTTGTTTTCAGGTGGAAAAAATATAATAAGCAGTAATTGTTGAATGAAACACTAGTATATATTGAATCATTTGGCGGGTATAAGATAAGCCGCCATAGCTCAATTGGGAGAGCAGCTGACCGGCAATCAGAAGGGCATGGGTTCAAGTCCCGTTGGCGTCATGTATTTTTTCTCGGAAGATTTTTTCAATGTGGATGAGTATTTCAGGCTGATAATTATTGCTTATAATAATTGTTACCCTTTGTGCTATGCATAAAATTCTTGTCTTAAAACGTTAGTTTAACAATTAAAAAAAAATAATAATTAATAAAGCAGGTGTTGTGTTGTGTATTTTCACGATAATGTTTGAAAAGCTCCGGCCCACAGTTTGACAGTTTGACGGTCCGAGTGGTCACTGAGGGTATATATTCCCTTGGTGACAACATCTCCTCAGTCGTGTTCCAGCAGACAGCCACGATGGCGACCTTCAGCAACATGATATCTGGTAAGAAAACTCAAATCTGCCATATTATATGACTGAGAATTCAAATTTCGTCGAAAGACGGTCTTGCAATCGTACCCTTGCAACTGTACAGGGCGATTTCGATGAGAAGGATTGATTATTCTCCGTACAAGTATTTTTAACTAATAAATCAGTTTCGATTCTATTTCGATTTTTTTATAAAATAATTTACTTTAAAATTAGCTTTCCTTGATAATTTATTTTACTTTTTCTTTTATTATTTATTGAGTTAGTTTATCCAACATGAATATAAATTAATAAGCAAAATATAACATTTAATTTGATAAATTTTTATGTTTTTACGCTAAACATAACATTTCCTTTGAAATACATTCGTTCTTTCTTCACGCTTGCAGGCATTTCATCATAAATCCTTAGTCCTCTATTAGGCAGTTCTGTGATTTTGATTTTTTCATGTGTAGCAATCTAACTCTATTTATATTTCTTGTTTCGTAATAAAATTATTGTCAAAGTCACTTCGATATCGTCTAGGTTGGTGGACTTTTTATTGTAAAACACTTTTTTTACTGAAGAGTCGTTTTATTTACAAACACTTTTGAGTAACAATGAAATCAACACTTTTTTGAAGCTAATTTTGGCCCGGACCTCGCCTGGGCAATACGGGGTCTATACTCTAAGTATCGGTTAATGCGAGAGAAGGAAATATTTGAGTAGCACCCCTTTTATACTGCTAAAAACTGTAAAAATACCGTCTTTTAGACTGTTAAAAAGACAAGAATAATAAATAATGGCACTAAACAAATACTGGGTCACGTGCTCTAATTTAGTTAGTCGGTAACACTAGCTTCTATAAAATTCCTACAGAGGTCTCTAATATGCATACTCTTTTAATAAACTAAGAATAATTAAACCAATGGTATTAACTACAGTATTTATCTCATAGATGTCACTATTCTTAACAATTATGTACATCTCTGTTAAAAACAATTTCACCCTTAAGTATTTTGGCATTTGGTCTTCCACAACTTTGTGCACAAAAATTAACACTTTAAATAGCAGTCTCTTTTTTATTGGAATCCAATTTAGCTCCTCTCTCATTTGATTAACCCTCGCGTATTTACCTTTCTCCAGCATACATCTCATGGCCCTGTTCTGTATAACTTCTAGCTTATTTAGATTTCCTTGACTGGCCAAATATAATATCGTAGAGCAGTAATCTAAATGTGGATCAACTATAGTTTTATAAATGAGCTCTTTAGTGTTTGCATTTATTTTATTTCTTAGTTTTCTAAGAAAATTTACTTTTTTTGATAACTTCTTTAGCACATTTTCAAAATATGCCGTGAAAGTTAGTTTTGAATCGAATATTACACCCAGGTATTTGATTTCATTTACTTTGTCAATTTTTTCATCATTAATTGTGAAATTTAACACGGTGTTACGCGTTTTATTGTATATTTCTTAATATTTTGTTTTGTTTACGTTCAGTTTCAACTCGTTTAATTTCAGCCATTTTGCTATATTTTGTAGGTCTTCGATTATTTTTTTAATTGCATCTATGTAATCTTCACACGAAATATAGACCAAAGTGTCGTCTGCAAAAAGTCTAATTTTGCAATGTTTTATGGTTTTAAGTGTATCATTTAGTAAATTATGAAAAGAATTGACCTAATACTAAACTTTGCGGAGCATCAAGATTGTTTTCTATCGGTTCTGATACTGAGCTTTCAACTTTCGTTACTTATTTTCTTTCCTGTATATATTCTTAGAATAAATTGAGAGCTACGTCAGAAAGACAATATCTTCTAATTTTTCCAATAGGTTTTTTCATTTCTAATGCTCTTTAATCGTCTAACGTTTCAAATGGCTTTTTGAAATCGCTGCAATGGTGATTTTTTTTCTGTTTCTTTCTACCATTTATCAATCACTATGTTTATCGCCGCTTCGCAGCAGTTGTTATTACGGAATCCTGATTGCTCGTCATATAATACGTTATGTTTTTCCAAATACTCAACGAGCTGTTTTTTATATTACAATCTATAGTACATGTACGTATTTTAGTAACATATTCAAAATTCTTCACATTTTCTGGTATTAACAATTTTCGGAATCGGGATCAAAAGAGATATTTTCCATGTGTTTGGAAATATTCTATATCATAATGATTCCTTTATTATGTCCAGTAGATAAAGTCCTGGCATTGTATCTCTCAAAACTGTAATACTTATTCCATCTGGACTCTCTTCTATTTGTTGCTGTTAAGAATCTGTAAAATATACGTTTCATCAATCTAATATGATTTTAGATTCTCACGGCCAAAAGTATTTTTGTTATTTATTTTTGGGGTGTTACGCCGTGTTGCGCTACCTCCTCCTTTAGCCAACGTTTTGGAAAGCGTAACAGTGTAAAGGAGGAGGTAGCGCAATACGGCATAACACCCCAAAAATAAACAACAACAAAAAAGGTTCATCAATGTCTTTAAACACAAGTTTTTCTAGGTTTAGCCGAACATTTCTCACGTGGATGTCTTCTTTCGGTATTGGTATATGTACTCTGATGCAATTCTATTATGCTGTTTACAAAATATTTGTTGAAACAGTTCTGTATGCTACCCTGTATCTGACGTGGAAATTCAATGTCGTATGTCATCCCTTTATCTTCGGTTTGTAGTAAACCTTTTATGGTTTTCCAAATCTTTTTAGTGTCTCCTTTTTCAGAGATAATTTTGTTTTTGAAGTAATCGTTATTAAAAATTTTCAATTGTTGCTTTCCGGTCTGGTGGGTTTCTTGAGATTTTTGCAATTTTGTACACACTATCTCTTTCACATTGTATTGTTTGTAGTTCTATTATACCATTTATTTGTTCCTATTATTTTAGTAGTTTGGATTGGTGTTAACTTGTCAATTACTTCTTGTAGGTTATTTATTAATGATTTAGACTTTTTATTGTACTCCATTTGATGAAGTTCATCCAAGTCACCCAGAAGTTCAATTAATCTTTCAGTGTTATATTTTTTATAGTTTATGTATTTAATTATTTTTTTAGTTTTCGTCTTATTTCTTTTAATGTAATAATTGTAATGTGGATAAGATTATGATCAGTTATTTTTGGTTCATCAGGAACTTTTACGTTCGAATCCAATTTATTGGATATGACAATGTCAATTAACGTCCTGGATTTATCTGTTATTCGTGTCTCACTTTTAACAAGTTGTTTCATTCCCGAAGTTTGAGTATATTTTCATAGTCTTTTAGTACATGTGTCCTTAAAGTTTTTGAAATTTATATTAAAGTCACCGGTCAAGATATTATCTTTTTCTTCTTGTAGATTTATAACACCAGTTCTCTGTAAATGATAGAAAGTCTTTGGTACTTTCATTTGGAGAATGGTAAATTACTCCATATACTCCTTTCGCATATCCAGAAGTTATCCTTATAATAATAATAATAATATTTGGATGATTTATATAGCGCCGTTTTTGTGAAAAATCACTCCAAGAGCGCTGTACAAGCTTATAATACATTTCTAAAATCTAGAAAAACTACAAGCTAGACAAACATTAAAAACAATTTATGGCTAAAATTGCATACACCGGTTCATTGATCACCGATACGAAAATATATGTACAATGTTTTGACCAATGAACTCGATGCTGCCTGATTGGTAGTATCCAATATTACGAACGCTTTACCAGCGGCTGAAAATTCAAATTTCATCAAAAGACGGACTCACGATCGAACGTTTCTAAGAACGAGATAGAAATACCATGCTCGTTCCGCCGCGAGCCGCATACAGTATGATTCTACATTCTATTCTTTGCCTACATAACGATTCAGATGACATTGATGTTGAATTCTCGGTTCCAGCTTTTTTCCGAAAAGTAGTTATTTGTAACTTTTATGTCGAAGTTCGTAAACATAGATTCAAGTGCAATGCGTGAACACAGAAGGTACAAAATAGGTGCTTACATGATATACAAATTTCTTAATTTTTCAAATATTTTTATTCTGTTATGGTTTTTTATATATTTTTTTTATTATTTTTTATATATTTTTGGATTATCTATGGTACGTTTGTTGACAGAAGTGTCCAAGTGTTCACGTTAGTTTTTTTTAAATTTAAAAGCAAAATACAATCGGTACAAGTCAAATAAGTGTCAGTACAAGTTAAAGTGATTATCGTGCACTGCATGAACGTATTTTTACGAGCTTAAATGAAACCTGTGATTGTTTTTTTCAATATCTAAAAAAACAACATTCAAATTTTATCAGATAATCGTTAGTGTTTCTAGATATCTTCTCTCAGTTAATTATCTTAAAAGATAACATTGATTGATAACGATACAATTGTGATCTTCTAATATAAACCTAAGAACGTGCTTAAATCTGTGTTTAAAGAAATATTCTAACATTTAAATAATTGAAGTGGTGAATTGCATGAATCATTAATGTAGGTAACTCTAACTGTAACATCATTTTGCCATAGTACCAGAAAGGTGTCGTGAAGTTTGCCTACTAACAGGCGCTATTAATACATAGTACTAGAAATAGTAAGGTGTCGTGGAGTTTGCCTACTAACAGGCGCTACAAATATAATGCATCTTTGTGAGGAATGTAAGCTGAACGCGAAGGCCGACGAGATAATGACTTGCAGTAAATGTTCCCAAAGCTATCATTTTAAATGTGTAGGAACTACCAAAGAAAATTACACAAAGCAATCTAAACAATATAGAACTACTTGGAAATGTGTCCCTTGCAAAGGAAAACAGAAATTTACTGGAAATAACGCAGAAACTCTGGTTCTTCAATCCCCCACCATATTGCACGGACAACCAACAGGTTCCAAACAAAAGACTAATGACACCTCTATATCCACCCCACAAACTGCGAGTTCAAGCGACGTATCTAAAATAATCTTAGAACACATAGACGAAAAATTAGACCAGGTACTGAAAACCCTAAAACATGAATTATTTCAATACCTTAACTCCAAAATAATGGACGAACTAGGGGATATAAAAAACAAGCTGTCCCATATGGAAGACTTTCAATCATCTCTTGAATACTTCGCTGCAGAATATGATAGATTAAATTCTACATGCAAGGCTAATGAGACGAAAATATCCAAACTGAGTTCTGAAAATGAAATCTTGCAGCGGAACTACGACATACTATCCCCAAAAATGAACGCAATCGAACAAACTAACCGGAACTGCAATCTGGAGATTCAGATGGTCCCGGAGAAGAGGAACGAAGACATCATGATTACAATACAAAACCTGTGTACATCAGTAAACTATCCTGTAAAGGACGAGCAAATAATTTCCTGTCATCGTACACCACGCCACCCTGACGCAACTCCCAACTCAAGACCAAAAAATATTGTACTGACTCTGCCCAGCCCTCGAATCCGTGACGAATTGCTGTCTGCAGTTAAGGTATTCAACAAGAAGAACGTGGATAGGAAACTGAATAGTCAACACCTTGGTTTCACAGATTCTTCTCCGATATACGTATGTGAACATCTGTCACCTTATAACAAGGAACTTCATGCAGCAGCTAGGCGAGCAGCAAAGGACCTGAACTTCAAGTACGTATGGATTAAAAATGGGCGCGTCTTCTTAAGGAAGAATGACATGTCTCCACCACTGCTCGTGAAGAACAAGGCCGTACTACAGAATCTTACCGACAAATCACCCTCAAACCCGTCTTCCTCCGTCCTTTAAACCTAATGTATACGTCTTGTCAAAAATTACAAAATGGATCTGAAAATTTTCTACCAAAATGTTAGGGGAGTTAGAACCAAAACAAATGACATAAAAAACGAAGTTATTATCAATAACTATGATATAATCTGCTTCACCGAAACTTGGTTGAGTTCATCAGTATTCAGTAATGAATTGTTTGATGAGCGTTACCTGGTCTTTCGGAGAGATCGCGAATCAACTAATTCTACATCTAAAAAAGGTGGGGGGGTATTAGCGGCAGTCAACAAGAATCTAATAACAACTAGAAAATCATCTTGGGAAAGTGACGGTGAAGATTTATGGTTAGCTATAAAACTGCATGAATATTCAAACTCGTTCATCTATATATGTGTTCTGTACATTCCCCCCAATTTATCTGTTGATGATTACTGTAATCGAATCAAAAATATTCAGGATATTTATTTGCAACATATTAATTCCAAATCTCAATTTATAATCATTGGTGATTTTAATATACCTGAAATTAAATGGACACCTGACATAACATATAATAACATAATACTAGCTCCATCCAATTATTTTAGTCACAAAGCTCATTCCCTTGTCAATTTGGCCTCAATGTGCAACCTTCACCAATTTAATTATTTACCTAACAAAAATTTTAATATTCTTGACCTTGTTCTTTCCGATAAAACCAATATTAATATTTCAACGACAGCTAACTTATCAAAAATTGATCACCATCATCCCTGTTTTGAAATAAATGTAAGTCTAGAAAAAATGCAATTCCTACAAGAAAATCACTCTCCCGTAAAATACAACTTCAAAAAAGGTAATTATGAAGGATGTTGTCATGATCTAACAAATGTAAACTGGATCTCACTTTTTAACAACTGTCATCTCAATAATAAGGTACAGTTATTCTACAATACACTATGGGATATTATAGACAAGCACATTCCAAAAAAAAAAACAAACGTAAGAAATCACTATCCCAATTGGTTTAGCGAATCTCTAATAATGCTCCTCAAAGAGAAAAATAAAGTAAGACTTCGGGCTAAAAAATATAACAACCCGATAGACTATTCCGAGTTTGCTACTCTTAGAAAAAGATTAAAAAAAATGCTAAAAGAATGCTACACATCCTACATCAATCTAGTTGAGCGTGGGATAAAAGATAATGTTAAGGCTTGTTATGGTACGCCCAAACGACAAAGAATTCAAACTCCTAATTCGCCGCAAACTACACAACACCCTGCTCTCCCCCCTGTTCCCTGCTTCCTACTTCCTATCCCATCCGCCCACCCGCACGCGATCCCTTCCACCAGTTGAGAATTGCGAGCCGCCTCGGGCACACGTTAAGCCCGCGCGTTGATTCCCACTGTTCGCGCCCGGCGTACTATCGCTCGAATTGTACTCAAATATAACCTGCAATGTTAATTCAATAACCTACGGGTTTAGCGCTGATATTTCACCATGCCTGTGTAAACTTCGGTTCTGTCCTAAACTCGGGAGGTGCCCCTGGAAGCCGGAAGACGAAGACCCCCCAACATCATGTAAGCTGTACAATTGTTTCCTCATTTGATTGTGTCCTTTAACGATAGACTGTAAACTCCCGCGCAAAGCCATCACTCAGAGAGTTTCGTTTAGGGATCTTGAGGTTATAAACACGATAGCTAGGATTGTGTAGTATGTATTTCTTGTGTTGAATTGTACTGTAATGACCTATGTACTGTGTTTTAAATTTGCAATACATGAATCTAGTTAACTCAATCCTGTTATTATTCTGCTACGGCAGGAGGGTTTCCTAGAGAGGGAGTATCCTGCCAGACGACTGAGATGCGAAGGAATTTCTGAAGCCTCGAGCGACCCACCACCTGAATAGAGGGTAAATCATGCCTCCCCTGAGAGCTAGCTTGGGACATGTTTGGGGGCCCGCTCCTAACACTGGCGTCCATAGTGGGGCCCAGAATTTTTTTTTCATTTTTGCCATTGTCTCAGTCGCCTTACGGAGTGCTCCCTGTCGAAATCTTCCCCGCATAGGAACTGTTTGTAAACATTGATTGTACTGTGTCTTGGTGTTTTATACCCAGTGAATAATGAATTCTGTGGGAAACCACAGAAATCCATGTGCAAGTTAAGTCCATAACGCAGATTTGATTGCAATTATAAAAAAAATTGCGTCAAAATTGAAAACATGGCCATTTTGTATTAACCAGAAAGACGGCAGCATTTAAACCGCGAATCTGACTGCGCACGCGCCGACCCCTTTGTTCACAAAGCAGCGGACGAGCAACAGTAATTCGCGCCAAATCAACGGCCCGATGTTTCACGCGGTAAATACATACCTAATCTCTGAGTTGCGCGCGCACCCACGCGCATCGAAGCACAAAAGTGCGTTTATCGCGCCAAACTCCAACGGCAAAAATCCGTTTGAATCAGGCAGAACAATTCCCTGTCACTATGCAGTGTTTTGAATAATAAAATCGCCTTTCTGTCACTAAGGTCGGAAGCAATAGAGATCGCTATTGTAAATTTGGTTTTGGAATTCCAATTACCTTGTGGATTCTTTAATTAAAAAATCTCACACTCACGTTTTTCTTGCACAATATACCGATCGGCCCACTTGTTGTGTCTGTCAAATTAGTACCACGTATATTTCACCAAATGGACAAAATAATGACTTTCTTTCCACATCCTACGTTATAGGTACCGCATTTTTTTTTCAGCATAAGTGTAAAGTGAATTGTGTTTTTTTCCTTACATAAAAAAAGTGAAATAATAATAAAACCAATGATTGGTTCCATGAAAAAATAAAATAATTTTAATGTGGTTTCGTAACAAATCCCATATTCAGTTATTTTCATCCGGAAGTTTGTCCTTATTTGCCAGAAGAGTGCCTTTTGTGAATTTTAGTGCCTTTCTCAGTGCAAAGTGGTTTGTGAAAAATAAAAAACCCGTTTTCTAAAGGTCAGTCCTGGCAAAATTTTTTGGAAATAAATAAATACTTGTGAATTTCACAGTTTTCTCAAAAGTGGTTTGTGAAAAATAAAAAACCCGTTTTCTAAAGGTCAGTCCTGGCAAAATTTTTTGGAAAAAAAATAAATACTTGTGAATTTCACAAGTTTTCTCAAAAGTGGTCAGTGAAACACAAAAACCTTTACTACTTAGGTCTTTCCACGCAAAAATTTTTTCTTGTGCCTTCCTTTGACAAAGATTCTGGTGTCATATATACCAAATTGTAGTATGGAATACAGTTTTCTATAACTATTTTAGAAATACCAACCAGTGATTACCAAGTGAAAAGTGCCTCACAAAATTAATTTTGCGTTTGCTAAAGAAGACCCCTGGCAATTTTTTTCACCACCTGGGAAACTCACAATGGAAAACAATCAAGCTATGGCATCATCCAATTTGGGCATCATTCCCAACGTGCACAACTTATCCAAAACTCACTTACAAACTGCTTTAAGGGATAGAGGACTCTCGCCATCAAGCAAATCTAAACCTACATTAAAGGCTTATGCACTTTTATTCAACAAAAAGTACATTAAGAGAATAAACCTCGCCCCCTCAAGCGAAAATAATTCACGCTCGGCTACGCAAGTTTTGAATAATCTTGTTCCTAACGAAGAACCTATGCCACAAGTAATGATAAAACAGGACATCGCACCCACCTTGACACAAGATAAAACCTACGATTTATCCTCGTGGAAAATCAAATATAATGGCGTCTCCGATGTACTGGATTTCATTGAACGTATTGAAGAAACGGCTACAATCAAAAATATCCCATTCGAGATTCTACGAAAAAACTTCATAGAACTCATCTCCCCAGAATTGATACCCTGGCACCGCATTCAAAAAACTAAATGCAAAGATTGGAATAAACTCAGATCTGCCCTAATCTCGAGCTTCGGAAAAACGGAAGCCCAGCACCGGATCAAATTATCTTTACTATCTATTAAACAGCTAGTAAATGAACCTGTAGCAACATTCATAGAAAGGGCTGAATCCATTAACATCAAGCTTTCACATCCCGTTTCGGAAGCTGAACTATTACCAGTCATAACTGATGGCCTTTTAAGCAAATACGAGAACATCATTACCTCACAGAAAATTGCATCCCTAGCCCAGCTAAACGAAGTCTGTCTCCTTCTGGAATCGTACCAGGATAGGAAAAACATAAAGAATGTGTCAAATAATGTAGTTGTGCCAAGCCGTTCGTCTGGTTTAAAACCAGAATTCAACAACAAAAAAGTGTGCTCTTTTTGCAAAAAAGTAGGCCATCTGGCCACTACTTGTTTCAAGCAAGCAAGGTTTCTGGAATCTAAGGAACCCCGAACTTTCAGAGGCATCACTCTAGGGACCGCTCTCCTCCAAGCGACGAACTGCGCAACATTTTCAAGAAATCAAGGCACAACATGGAAAGGTTACAAAACCCAAGCGATGTCAGACCTCAGGTGGATTTCTCCAAGCCCCCACCAAATTTCTACATGAAGAGGCCAAAAAACTAAATAATAACCTCTCAGGCACCCATTCTGAACCAAGGTCTAAAGAATGGACTGATTGGTTAGCACACATTAAGTATTTTAACCAGACCTTAAATGTTTCTTCGGTTTGTTGCAAACAAGCTAAAGATGGGAGACCCTATGCTTTTTTCTCTGTTAACAATGTGCCCTTTTCCGGATTACTTGATAGTGGTGCATCTGTCAGCTGTCTTGGCAACAATGCTCACCTGCCTTTTGTTAACAGTGATTTTAGAATTTCGCCCCAATCAACACACCTGACGACTGCGGATAATGTTTCTCAACCGGTCATCGGTGCCCTTGCCCTGCCAATTAATTGTAACAATAAAATAGTTACAATCAATTTTCTAATAGTGCCCTCTATATCCCAGAATTTCATCCTTGGCGTTGACTTCTGGAAGGCATTCAATGTTGCTCCCCAAGTATTTAATACTCTTGGCGAAACCTCCACTGCTGCTCAAATTAGTGAGATCCGCACAATAATACCTCACGAAAATTTAAGCACGGACCAGGCTCTCCAACTGAAAGAAATGGTCAATAAATTCGAGTCAATATCTTTCGAAAAATGTGGATTAGGTTTGACAAATTTGGTTGAACACCATATCAAATCCAATGGCCCACCCATCAAGCAACGTTATTACAACTTAGCCCCCCAAAAACTTAAACTTTTAGAAAACGAACTTGATGAAATGTTAAAAATGGGTGTGGTGGTTCCCAGCAGAAGTGCATGGACCAACCCAACTCTTTTGGTTTCTAAAAAAGACGGCTCTGCACGTTTCTGTCTCGACAGTAGACGTTTAAACTCTTGCACGGAAGCTGATGCGTATCCCTTACCTCACGTTCACGCAACCTTAGACAAGCTGCGTAACGCCAAGTTCATCTCTTCTGTCGATCTCAGCAAAGCGTTTTGGCAAATACCCTTGGACGCAGAATCGTGCGAAAAAACTGCTTTCGTTGTACCTGGTAGGGGAATGTTCCATTTTAAAAGATTACCCTTTGGTCTAAAAAACAGCCCCGCCGAGTTACAAAGACTGATGGACAAACTTTTCGGTCCTGAAGTCGATAACAGCCTGTTTTGTTACCTTGACGACCTCATCATCGTCAGCGATACCTTTGAAAAACACCTATTAATGCTGGAAAAAGTTTTTCAACAACTCAAGTTCGCTGGTTTAACCATCAACTTGAAGAAGTCTGAATTCTGTAAGTCCCGTCTACGTTATTTGGGATTCATTATCGACGAAAAAGGTCTAAGAACAGACCCCGCTAAGGTGGAAGCCATGGCAAATTTTCCCCGACCCAAAAACGCGAAGGAAGTCAAAGGTTTCCTTGGACTTGCAGGTTACTACAGGAGATTCATCAAAGACTTTTCCACTATCGCAGCCCCCTTAAATAAAATTACCGGCATCCGTAAAGGTGTCAGCAATTTCCGATGGTCTGTCGAAGCTGAAGAAGCGTTTACAACTCTAAAAAATGCCCTTCAAAAAGCTCCCGTTCTGAATTGCCCGGATTTTGCACTCTCTTTTACCCTCCACACGGATGCCTCCAATGTAGGAATCGGTGGAGTCCTTACTCAAGAATTCCCAGATGGCGAACACCCTGTAGCGTATTTTTCCCGTACATTAAACAAACACGAGAAAAACTACGGAATTACCGAGAAAGAGTTATTGGCTGTATTGGATTCTGTTCACCATTTCCGCGGTTACATAGACGGTAGCAAATTTACTGTAGTTACAGACCATAGTAGTTTGAAATGGTTGATCTCTTTAAGTAATCCCTCCGGTAGGCTCGCTCGTTGGTCCTCCCGTTTGTTCAATACAATTTTGATGTTGTTCACCGTAAAGGCGCGGACAATATTGTTCCCGACGCCCTTTCAAGAATTGAACTGGCTTCATTAAATGTTGACACAATTGCCCCCCCTCCATCTACAAAAGATGAATGGTACTTGAAAATCTTCGAAGGTTGTAAAAATAACCAACAAAAGTTTCCTAATTTTATCATAAAAGAAGGACAACTATACCGTAATTGCAAGGTACCACTATCCATCCTCGAAGACTACTCGTGGAAACTTGTCGTTCCCCTCGAAGGTAGAGAACAAATAATTATTGACAATCATAGTGCTCCCGACTCCATACACCCAGGAAATTTCAAGACGTATAAAAAGATCTCCTTGAAGTATTACTGGCCTGGTCTCTTCAAGCAAATTCGCAATTACATCTCTAAATGTGAAACTTGTAAAGCCTATAAACATAGCACGGCAGCACCTGCCGGCCTAATGGGTAATCCCAAACGTGCCGACAGACCCCTACAATCATTGTCAATGGACCTCGTCGGACCCTTTCCCCGAAGTTATGCCGGACACATGCACATACTTAGTGTAGTGGATGTTTTCACTAAATTCTGTTGGATCTTTCCTTTAAAAAGAGCCAACGCGTCCGCCATCATCAAACTTCTGGAAAAACACATTTTTATACCTTACGGAACACCCAGAACCGTAATTGTTGATAACGGAAAACAATTTATTGCCCAAGAATTCAAAGATTTTCTTGCCAAATACGGAATCAAGGATATTTACTATAATACCTTGTATACTCCACAAAATAACACCGTCGAACGTTATAACCAAACAATCAACACAGCTCTGGCTATTCTAGTTGATAAAGATCAACGTACTTGGTGTAAAAACCTAGATAAAATTCAGGCTGCAATGAACAACACTGTTAATCTGGCCACTGGTTACACACCTTTCTTCTTAAAACACGGTATGGAACAAGTCGTTCATGGTTCTCTACATAGGAACACTAACTTTCCTACGTCAATTGCCACCACAAGCAACCCTACCGCGAACTATGCCCATCGTCTGGAAGAACTGTCGGCCATCTACAGTGAAGTCACTGATGCTTTGCTCCTGGCTCATCAAAAGAGTGCGGACAGATACAACCTACGTAGGAAACATGTCACCTTCAATACAGGAGACATAGTTTGGAGAAAGAACAACACACTTTCCCAAGGAGCCATGTATTTCTCTGCCAAGCTGGCACCACGTTTCGTGAAGGCCAAAGTTCTAAGAAAGATATCAGATCTAGTGTACTCCTTGTCTGACTGCTCTGGAAAACACATTGGTAATTACCATATTAAGGATATCGCAAAATCTGGAAGTGAGGAGTCAAGTAAAACTGCCCCCACTATCTCAGCAAACTTAAAATGATCCAGTGTGTATCACCACAACCTTTTTGTAAGCACACCAAGTCTTACAATGGCTGGCGTGTAAAGTGTCAATTACATGCCCACCCTTTCGTTGATAAAACGAATATTGTTAAAAAATCATTTTTGTAAATTTATGTACAATCCACGGTGTAGTTTGCCCCGTTCATGTTCGTGAATTGGCAACCACCGTAATTTTTGTCTCACACGTTTTTTTATTTTTTTTCTTTTTTCTTTCTTTTTTCTCACCTGTTCCAAAATTGATCACTTTAGAGCAGAGACACCCCTCGAGTGACAGTGTTCGGGAAGTCATGAACCCAATCATTGCCTCTCAACCCCTCACACTACGCAACGTTCATGCCATGGCACGCTTTGCCATGTAATGCAATATTGTAATTTTCACCATTTTTGTTTGTTGTTTTTTTTTTCATCATATCGGAAGGAATCTCTTCATTTTTTTCTTTTTATGTTCTGTAAATACTGGAGCGTCGTTCTATAATCGATTTGGTAAACTCCAAAGCGTTAAATCACGACCCAGGACTAGTAAACCATCTCAACATGCTCCATATTTTACCCATCATGGTAAAGATAAGTGGTTACTCACATAATCACATTCCTTGTGTATAGTAGTTTTCAATTTTTTCTCAAATGTCAAAAAATTGATGGCGTCCTACCCGAGCTCTTTGCTAACAAATTGGATTTTGACACATCCATTTTGAAATCATATGTATATAAATAAAGGAAAAGCCTTTAAATTGGTCTTTCCATCCTTGTACAAATCCTCATGGACTCGTTCAACTAAAGTACGTAAAACCAAATACTCGGTCTTTTGTTGTTATAAGAAGTCCTCGATTTGTCCCTCTTCACAACATGTATGTCTTGTATTACATGCTTCAACCCTTACGGAAAAGGTTAATAAAACCTAACGGCAGCCCTGATTTCCGTACATAAATAACCGCAGTTTAACGTAAATCATCAATGTTTTGTTTGATCATCGTTTTACAAACATAGGCATTCAACTCCTGTTTCGCCATTTAACCAAGTATTTGCAACCTAAATTGCACATAACCTGGTATGTTGTAACCGCACAAAGGGTATGTAAAACCACAATTGGTCCCTTTTATTTGTCCCCACTGAAGTTTGCTGCAATAGACAGTATGTAAAACCATGTAGGTCTGTCTTTGTTTGTCACATGGTGTAAACAGAAATGTACTCTGTCATCACCCCGCCTTTATAACATACGAAGTGACATTAAATTGTTTACCTCCTTGTTATCCTATCGTACGCTCCTGGGCTACGGAGTTAGTTAATCTAACAAATCTTTATAAACTGTGTTAAAACAAGCATAGTTAACGTTTATTGTGTTGTATTTAAACGTAACCCTGTTACATTATAGGAGAGATCCTTAGAACATCCACCATTATAGGAGGGATCCTTAAAATACCTGCCGCGATACGAGAAGTTCGTCATAATCACTTTTTTTCTCATAGCTAAATGTTATTGAGCTGGTCGTGTGACATATTTGTCATGAGAACCATTTTGTACATTCTATTTTGGTCGTGTGCCATTCATTTGTCATGAGAACCATTTTGTACATTCTATTTTGGTCGTGTGCCATTCATTTGTCATGAGAACCATTTTGTACATTCTATTTTGGTCGTGTGCCATTCATTTGTCATGAGAACCATTTTGTACGTTCTATTTTGGTCGTGTGCCATTCATTTGCCATGAGTACCACCCTTTTCGTATAACCTGTTCCGGTCGTGTGTCATTTATTTGTCATGAGTACCGCTTTTATGTATAACTGTGTATAAACTCTGTACACGAGACGTGGAGACGTAATAACAATACTTACCGTGATTCGTGTGAACGACATAATATCGGCTTTGCTATCTTCTTTAGGATGCATTGTATAAACTCTTTGACTTCTGTCTATAATTGAGTTATATCTTGTATGTACTTACATATTTTGTACACTATACGTGGAGACGTTAAAACACTTACCATGAGTCGTGCGAACGAAATAATATCAAACCCTTTGTGTGCGATCTACGAAATGTAGTCCACAACCCTTTGTTGTCATTCAACGCCAATGCCCGTGGACTTCCTGTTTTTTTACTTCTTTGCAAAAAGGAAAGAAGCCCAGGAATATCTACTATCCCAAAAGGACTAGTTTTCAGCTTCACTGTCAATTATGGGGCATAGTGCTGTGGGAGTTAATCGATTGAGCACAAAAAACCACCTAACTCGTTGTCTGGAGAACGAACAAGAAAACCCCCAGGTTTGTGAAATTGGAGCAAGGGTCTGTCTTTTCTCACAATCATGTAGAAGTTTTTAAAATGACCCCTAATCTTTTGCCCAATACACGCGAAAGATTAGCCTCTTTGATATAATGTGTATTCAAATGTCTCCTCATCCTTTTTGATAAATGTAAAGAGTCAGGAAATCTGCTGGTTGATTATGTTTCATTTTCACATAGAGTTTGAATCGGAAATTGGTCCAGTCTCTAGCAAGTTTCGCAACTCGTCTCCCTTCTCCCCTCCTCCTCCCATTCCCCATGTTTCAGACTTATGTTATGAAGTGAAAAATCTGTCGTTGACCATATCTCGCCCTCACTTGGAGTTCGAATAGGTAACTGTCCGGTTATCTACAGGTTTTCCCCCTCAATCTCTGCATATGTCTCACCAGTTTTTTTCTCTCTTTTCTCAATTCCACGAAACACATTCATGAATGTTGGATATGTACGATATGCACTTGGCGTACCGTCTGTCTCCTTTTGACAACCTTTATTCATGAATTGGTTTCCCTTTGCCGTGACTAGTTCACGATTCTTTGTCTCGTTCTTTGAAATTCTACGAAAATGTTACCATCTCATGTTAGCATAGGCCATAGAGGGCCGGTTGTTTTTTAACCAAGACATATTGTCACTAGGCAAACGCCAAGTCATCCTGGCAAAGGAAAATGTTCATGTAATCACAATTTAGTTAGGAATCTCTCTTCGTCACTCTCTGGGTCGGTGGTTAAAATTTCGTTATTTCATTATCTGGACACATTTTGTTTCTCTCCAAACCTTTTCTTCATTGGTCCCTAGGCAGGTAAACTTCAAGAATTTTGCTCTAATAATAATTCCTCCCGGATTTAAAAAGAAGCCCAGGCGGATGTCATCACCAACAGCCAAGCTGAGCTTCACTTCCTGACAGCACGCGCTGTGGTTACAAGGTCTCTCCTGCTGCCATTTTCTACGCAATTGTTCCTGAAAGCACAGACCATACCGCCCATACGTATGTTGTCTTGTCGTGCCACAGCAAGCTGAGTTGTCCCACTATACTTTATGACACTCTAAACTACCTTTTGGGCACGCTAGCTCTTAGGTTTGTTCTTACTCTTGCTATCAATGCCAACCTTGTCGTCTCTTGCTCTGTCATGCAGTGACACATATATCGTCATGTGTAAACCATCATTACCTTGACCCACCAGTATTCGCTGAATGCGCACCAATACAAGTTATCTTGAGCTACATTATGCTTCAATAACCATTATATACGATCCGTGTTTACCATAATAACACTTAGGATTCGCACTGGCATGTCTGCAGATACTGGATTCTTCTCTTCAATGACCTCTGTAACCGTAGCCGCGGCACAGCAACCACAGTCTCCACTTCGTGAACTTCGACGTCTTCGACAAAACCAAGTGTTTTCTAAGGCCCAAGTGTACTCCTGAGCGTTGTCTCAAATGGGTCTGATTACAGTGATAATGTAATCCTTAGAATCCGTGAAGTCACGTCCTTTTCTTCGAAATTCTCCGAAACCAAACAAATCCACGCTTCACAAACTTAGCTCCAAGACCAATGAAACCTTAGAATCACACACTTTTTCTCTTCTCTTGTACAAATGTATTGTCATTCTTTCAATTGCTTAACCATGTGTATTGTTATTTTCAATTGCATAACCTTGTATGTTGTTTTACACCATGTACTTTTCCCAAATTTGTCTTTTCCAAACATTGTATGTACCCCCACCCATTCCCTACAAACATTGTGACCCAAACTATAGCATAAAACTGTATGTTCTAGCTAGGAAATCTCTCAAGCAACGAATCTCTCAAAACCCCGATGGAAGCATAAGAGGATTTTTTTCCCTACAGCTCCATTGCCACGTCGCTTTTTTTCCAAGCGCGGGGGGAAGTGTTATGGTACGCCCAAACGACAAAGAATTCAAACTCCTAATTCGCCGCAAACTACACAACACCCTGCTCTCCCCCCTGTTCCCTGCTTCCTACTTCCTATCCCATCCGCCCACCCGCACGCGATCCCTTCCACCAGTTGAGAATTGCGAGCCGCCTCGGGCACACGTTAAGCCCGCGCGTTGATTCCCACTGTTCGCGCCCGGCGTACTATCGCTCGAATTGTACTCAAATATAACCTGCAATGTTAATTCAATAACCTACGGGTTTAGCGCTGATATTTCACCATGCCTGTGTAAACTTCGGTTCTGTCCTAAACTCGGGAGGTGCCCCTGGAAGCCGGAAGACGAAGACCCCCCAACATCATGTAAGCTGTACAATTGTTTCCTCATTTGATTGTGTCCTTTAACGATAGACTGTAAACTCCCGCGCAAAGCCATCACTCAGAGAGTTTCGTTTAGGGATCTTGAGGTTATAAACACGATAGCTAGGATTGTGTAGTATGTATTTCTTGTGTTGAATTGTACTGTAATGACCTATGTACTGTGTTTTAAATTTGCAATACATGAATCTAGTTAACTCAATCCTGTTATTATTCTGCTACGGCAGGAGGGTTTCCTAGAGAGGGAGTATCCTGCCAGACGACTGAGATGCGAAGGAATTTCTGAAGCCTCGAGCGACCCACCACCTGAATAGAGGGTAAATCATGCCTCCCCTGAGAGCTAGCTTGGGACATGTTTGGGGGCCCGCTCCTAACAGGCTTTCTGGGCTTATTCTAAATCATTGCGTAATTCAAATTCGATTCCAAAAACAATGCATATGGATTCAATGATTGCAAACAATGGACAGCAGATTGCCAATATGTTCTCTAATTATTTTGGATCGGTTTATACTCAGTCGAATCCCACATCAAATACTTCCGGACTGAATGTTCCTCAATTCAACCAATTTAATCTTAGTAAACTTAACGTAAGCATGGGAACTATCAAATCTTGTTTAGAAAGCATTGATATACATAAAGGCCCAGGACCAGATAAAATACCTCCTTTGTTTTTAAGATGTTGCTCTAGCGCGTTGATCAAGCCACTTTTCATTATATTTAACGAATCATTATCTACGGGAACTTTCCCAGATTTGTGGAAAAATGCACATATTGTCCCAATACATAAATCTGGCGATCAATCTTCTGTGAAAAATTATCGAACAATTAGTATATTATCATGTTTTGCAAAAGCCTTTGAATCTATAATCTATAGTTCCATATTCGCACACTTTAAACCACAATTATGCATCAATCAACATGGATTTGTTCCTAACAGATCCACAAATTCCAATCTTCTCGATTTCTGTGATTATGTTTGCAATGCGTTTAATGAAAGAACTCAGGTAGATGCTATTTACACAGATTTTCAAAAGGCTTTTGATAAAGTAAATCATTTTATTTTACTACAGAAGCTTCGTCGTATAGGTATTCACGGTGATCTATTTAGGTGGCTTAAATCCTATTTGGAAAACAGAACACAGCTCGTTCTTATAAATGGGTATGAGTCACCTCCCGTAATTGTAACCTCTGGTGTACCCCAAGGGTCCAATCTTGGCCCTCTGCTTTTCTTAATTTTCATTAATGACCTAGGCCCCATGTTACGCTGTGATTTTGTTTTATTTGCCGATGATTTAAAGATTTACCGTAAAATTTCCAATGATTCTGACCAAGTTATGCTTCAAGAAGACCTTTTCACACTACATAACTGGTGTATTCAGAATGATATGTTTTTGAATATTGAAAAATGTTACATTATGACTTTCAGCCGTAACAGAATGCAAAAAGATTATGCATATTCCATAAATAATGCTCGATTAAATGCAGTTACAACCATCAGAGATTTAGGAATCATTCTTGATTCAAAATTTAAATTTGATGTACACGTCAGTGATATCACGACTAAATCCTTGAAAATGATGGGGTTTATACATAGAATATCTAAACCATTTAAAAAACCCCAATCCATTATAACCCTATACAACTCATTGGTCAGAAGCAAATTAGAATATGGTAGTGTTATCTGGAATCCACACTACTTAAAATATTCAAAAACTATTGAATCTGTGCAAAAAAAATTTCTGAGATTGTTATCATTTAAACTTGGACTAAATGCCTTACTCCAATCTTACGAGGAACGACTCCAATATTTTAAGTTTACAACTCTGGAAAAAAGAAGAAAAGTTGCTGACTTAATGAGTCTATACAAAATCATTCATGATAAGCTTGAAACAACTCACTGCCTGAGCAATATTCTTATTAAGGTCCCCAATAGACGTAATTTAAGGAATCAGAATATATTTCATCTTGAATTATTTAAAAACAATATTGCATACTTCAATCCACTGTCTCGGATGTGTCGACTGTATAATTCCATTGAATGTAACCATATAGACATCTATGCAAATAGTCTCGCTTACTTTAAAAAGCAAATTAACAATAGACGAACCTAACATGTAATTGAGAATTGAAAATACTTATCTTAATACTTATCTTGAACTTGAATGTGAATGGCTGTTCTTCACTCTATTTGTACTTTACTTTTTTTGTTTTTCTGTTTTTTTACATCGTATATCGATCTTTTTTTATCTTTGTTATCTCTATATTGTATCATCACTATTTTTGTTATCTCTTTTTATACCTCCGTTTATATTTTGATATTCCTAATTTCTGTTAACAACTATTAAACTGTGCATTCTGTGAACATTTTTAAGTGGACTATTAACATGTACGCTTTTTACAATGCTAATCCAATGACTTTTTTCTGTTAATACTCTGTAAATGTTCCAAAACAATAAATAAAAATAAAATAAAAAATTATTTCATAAATGTTTACATGATACATTTTTGCCATTTTTAACTACCATACTAGGCTATTGCCCGTGTTATGGTAGTCATACATGAAATATTATTTTATATAAACAGATAATAAAATATTAGAAGAGGAAAGAAAAAAATAACATATTAAGGGATAAATAAAACTAAAAACAGGAATAAAAATATAAGAATTAAAAGATAATTTAAAGAAGATTGAAATAAACATTGGTAAGTATTATTCTTCTTGAGATAAAAATAGAAACAAAATTTGTTAAGTATTATCCTTCTGGAGATAAAAATAGAAATAAAATTTGGTAAGTAGGTATTCTTCTGCACGAGAGTACATGTTTGTAGTCACTTTTGATATTCTTTCTATGAAAGAAATTGGAACGAGTGTTAGAGAAAGTAAATTTTTTGTTTGTTATTTTTTTTGTGTAATATTAAGTTAAAATAATTAAATTAATTAAATTAGTAATAATATATATATATATTTTTTAATTAATATTAATTGTTTGTATATTTATTGTTATATTTTATATGAGAAATGTTCAGTTTGATAGTAAGAAATATCTTATTGACCGGTTAGTGGCTGAGTTGGCATCGCGTTTGGGTCCCACCCAGGCGTTCCGACTTCGATTCCTCGGCTGGTTAAATCCTCCATCACGACGTGACCCAGATACTACCTAAATAACTCAGATGGGAGTGAATCATTGCATAGTAAGTGGCCCATCGTAGAGATGTGGAGAGACGACCTTGGAGTCGGTACAGTACACCGGTTATTGGGGAAATTTTCGATTTTACATGCTCAACACGGGATTTCCACGAAAGTTTAGAGTCTATTAATAGCCCTAAATATTTCATAACTTCTATATTTTGGAGTTGATCGGTTCCAAGTTCCATGTTCCATTCATGGACACATAATCCTTGTTACCGAAAGTTAATTAGTGCGTTTTTTTTATATTGAGGCTCAATTTATTAATACGCAGCCAATTAGCTAGAATTGAGTCATCTACATTCATTAAAGACTCAAGGTCACTCAGGCTTGTACTGTGATAGTAGATTACAGTATCATCCGCATAAAGTTGGAGTTTTCCAGAGATACCATATTTAGTTATGTCATTGACATATAGCAAGAAAAGCAGAGGGCCAAGAATTGATCCCTGTGACACTCCACATGTGATTCTACCTAAGCCACTCGAGACCTCTTTGACTTCAACAAAACAAAATCTATCATCTAAGTAGCTTCGGAGAAGATTAAGGGGATCCCCAACAATTCCCAAATATTCCAATTTTTTTAAGAGTATTTCATGATTGACCGTATCAAAAGGCTTTTTTGAGATCTATAAATATGGCTGCCACATATTCACCCTTGGCCTATATACTGTTGAAGGGTAGAGATAAAATCAAAGGCGGCACTTTGAGTACTATAATTTTTCTGTAAGCCATACTGTTGTGGGGTAAGGATATTTTAATAAATATTAGATATGTATTTTAGAAGTCTATCTTTGATTATGGTCACAAATACTTTTGAAAATACCGATAGAAATGATATAGGAAGGTATAAGAAATACAAGGTTAACAGTCTCCTTTGTATATAGGTATTATTTTCGCAAGGCTTAATTCATTTAGAAACTTTCCCGAGGACAGTGATCAATTAAAAAATCCTGTTAGGTGACCCGCTAGTTTATATCGAAGCCATAATCCAAAATTCTTACAAATTATAGCTAAATAACAAATCACTTATCTACTTAATACTACAAAATAAACCAAAATAGAAATCAGCACGCAAAGAAATATTTAAATCACATACTAGTTTCCCGCTTGTACCACAAGTTTCCGAACACCGTGTATAAAAGATAAAAACATAAAATATTGGTAAATCTACTAATATAAAAATATACTTAATCTTAAAAATGTTCATGCCCAAAAAATTAGTTAATTGAGACTTTGGGAAAACCCTATACATTTTACATCACTAGCAAGTACATATTGAACAAAAAGCATTAAAACACTAAAAATCTATGTTTTATCCTCAAAATATAACTTACAAAAAGTTTTTTTAATATTAGGACGTGTGTTTCATGGGAAAAATTTCTTATTTGGGCCTTTTATGCCCAATTTTAGCAAAATGATAACATCCAAATCTAGCTAGCGAGAGCGTCACGGATACAACCCGTCACTCCCGCGGTCGAGTGGGTAATGGCAAGATATTATTTATATTTAGCATTTAAATTTTATTTAGCAACATAGAATTAAACATTTTAAAATTTTTCCGATTCTAGTTTGAAATTTAATCCTAATATCATTTTTAATACTAGTGTGACCTAATCTATTCGATTGCGGGTATCCTAAATATTTATAAACCTCATCCCCTTTCATACTTTTAATTTTGAAATTTCTAAATGTAATTTTGCCTTTCTCTATATGGATCGTTCTAGATTTATCTAAACCAAAAGTCATTTTAATATCATCTGAAAAACTTTTAACTACCTTAATCATTTTCTCTAAACTTGGTTCGGCATTCAAAAATAATTTTAAATAAATAATAAATCAAAAAAGAAAAGCCAAACATTTTCTACATAAATCATCAATTTGATTTATATATTCGATTATATTATGCTTCCTATAATTTTTAGTATTAATGACTCTATCTTTAATGGCAAGCATAAATCCTTCTATTTCTGCGCTCTAACCTCCAATACTCAACCATTTGTTTGACGAAAGTTTGTCAAAATACGTTTGGTTGAGATAATTTAGGTGTTTTGCGTGAATAATTTTATTTGACCAGGAATCTAATAATTCCTGGTTAGTATTTATAAGAATGTTGGCATTCTAGTCATATAAATTTATTACAATTTACAAGTACAGTTTTATTACAAGTATAATTTAAATCACAACATTTGGATAATATCAAACAAGAGGCACAATATCAAGTTATATGTTTAAGAACAAGAATTTTCGGCTGATCAAAATAATCTCACTCCAAAAACAATAACCAACCTTGGTATAGATATATACTATAGACGTATGGACTAACTAAATATATTTTATGTGAACCTTCTTCACACATGTTTGCATGTTTCATATTGTTGATAAACCTTCCCCTTTAATTAATTTTAATAATTATTTATAACCTGGTTTAATTGTAAAATATTTGGATTTACTCACGTATAGGCGTTGAACATATCAATAAGATGAATACAAAAAAACACATATTTATGACATAATATTTTTGGTATGCCTCGATATTATCCTCTGTCATTGTGGAATACGTCGTTTTTTTTAAAAATGATTTTCGGCAATGTAATTTTTGTTTTTTCGCACCCATAAAATTATGTCCCATCTTTCCGATTTTTAAGGATTGAAATTTTCAAAAAATCGCCAGGATTTCAAAAATACGATAAAAAACGGAATGTCTTAGAATATTTGCTAAAAAGGATTTTTTTAAAATTGTGATGCAAGGGGTCTATTCTTTACAAAGCCTTTATCGTTTTGAACTATGTCGAATGTTTCTTAATGTTTTACAAGTTTTATTTTTGTTCCAGTATTTCTTTGCCTTGTCTTCTTTGTGAGCATTGGGAGCAGTGCCCCTCTCGATGATGATATGGACACGCAGCTGACCCAATCCATGAACTTATTTTCTTTGGATTTATTTAAGGTAATATTATATCGAGACGAGACATTTCGATGATAACTATTCTGGTATACAAATTTTATAAAATATCTTATGGTAGTAAAATATTATGGAACACCAATTATTACGAAATATCTCATTGTGGTGATCCATTCTGGAACACTAATTATAATTCTTTACTGTGGACTGTTCTGGAATGCAAATTATGAAATATCTCAATGTAGTGAACTATATTTGACATAGTGATTTTGAAGTTGAAGTTCCACATACAGTATAGAAGAAAACAAAACAGGTTAAGTTAAGTTAAGTTTTTTTTCAAGTTCTACTTAAACCAAAAAACAATAGAAAACAAATGAAGAAATAAGAACAAGATTAAAGAATATAATATAGATGATTATAATAAAATGGAAAAGAAAAGAAGAGAAAAGGAAACCAGACGGAACAGAACATGACAAGAAAATTACATAGTTTCATCCTTAAAAGTACTTAAAAATATTCTTTCAAAGCATCACTCTGAAATTTTTTATTTTGCTGGATTCCTTTGTTCAATGTACATATCTGGAAGCGAATTATGTACTTACTTAGTGTGTAGGAAATATACTTAATAGATTTTATGCCATATTTGGTGGGTGTTTGAGGAACGCAGATTTTATTGCTATTTCGAGTATTACGAGAGTGGATGTCTTGATTGTAAAGTGGATTGATGTTAGTGTGAGTGAATTGTTGAATAATTTGTAGGATGGTTCTTAAGATTTCATATTTAGGAAGGAATGTGATTGGAAGATCACCGGAAACTGAATAGATATCTCTGACATGGGTGTCTGGAAGTCCAAAATCATTTCGGAGAGATCGGTTTTGAACTACCTGCAGATCAGCTATCAATTTCGTCGAGGAAAGCCCCAGATACAGCAGTGAATGTACCGTGGTATAGTACACTGGTGTTAGTAAAGGGATGGGTAGTAATCCTAGAAATCTACATAGTACACCAGTTATGGGGGTAATTTTCTCCTTTACATGATTTATCTGGAGATGCCTTGAGGGAATCTACGACCATGCCCAAATATTTTGTGCTATTTTTCTTTTCGATCAACTTTGATATTGAGGCTATTTATCTTGTTACCGGAAAGTGTATAATGTTTCTATTTACGTTAAGAGTTAGGCCGTTTGCTCACGGAGAAACTGAAAACAAAAACTCGTTGGCGACTCAATCGCGCTCAATCACAGGAAAGGAACTTGTGAATTTCATTGACGGTCCGCACACATGCAACTTGTTAAGGGCGACGCGGTGACTAGCAGTGCTGATCGCCACGGCCGTCGCGTTCCAGTTGCCATGGTAGCGGCTCAAGACATGTCAAGTTTTCGAGTAATTTGCGATATGTCAGTGATGTGAAATACATCGATTTTGTTCAAGAGGATGATAAATTGAGTTGTACCGTGAACTGAGTTGCTAACCATTTGTCGGATTCTCCATGAGCGAAGGCTCTTATTTTGTTTATTCTTAACCAGCTTGTGAGATGGAAAACATAAACATTCATTTGCGAACGAACGATACCCATTCTCCGACGGCTAACTATTTTAATTTATTGATGTTTATTTTTAAGGGGCTTTTGAAAGTAAGTGAGGGTATAATATTATGAATAATATAATAAGACTGTAAAGGTTAGATTAATTTATATTTCTAGATTACTGGGATTTGTACAAATTGCCATTTCCGTTATGTGTCTAGTAATTTATTCAATACTAGCAAGTTGCCGATACGCGTTAATAATAATTGGATAATTTGTAGAGCGCCGTTTTTTGTGAAAAATTACCTCAAGGGAGCTGTACAATTTATTAAGAATTCTTAGGTTCTATCTAATTTTACCATTTACAAATGGATACAGAAACATACTTACCTGGCAGGTCACTTCCGATAAACACACTTTAATTAGAATGTTGATGATTGGAAAAGATACGGATTTGCATGCGGAGGACATTATATTTAAAAGATTGGACATGGCACGATTTTACATTTGCTAACCCCTTCACTGCACATTGACAATGCTGAACCCCCTTCACTGGAGGAAGTGAAGCAGGCAATAAGACAAAAACAACAAATCTCCCGGGTCAGACGAGCTGTTGGCAGAATTATTTAAAGCAGCAGGTGGAGAGTTTACTCCATACCTGCGTAACCCAATTCAAAAAGTATGGACAGAAGAAGAGATGCCCGAAGAGTGGAGACTAGGAATTGTGTGTCCACTACACAAGAAGGGCGACAGACTCGAGTGCTGTAATTACTGGGGAATAAAATTGTGAACATCCTGTACAAAAGATTGCTCCCAATGTCCGAGAAAATCATTGGCAACTATCAATGAGGCTTCAGGCCAGGCAAATCATGCATTGACCAAATTTTCCCCTTTTTTATTAATAAAATTCCTTTATTATTTATTTACAGTTTTTTTACATTTTTTAAATTAAGTCCCGTTAAACTGATTGATATCAGTTTGTCAACGGGTTCTTTTGACAATTACTTTTTTTTTAAATTGAGACAGGTCTTCGACCAAGTCGAAGAGACAGGTACATAAAATATACAGGTACATGAAAAAAAAATTGTTAATAAAATTTATAAGAAATACAGAACAGAGAAAATGAAAGAAATAAAAGAAAAGACAAGAGAAAATAATAATGGAAAAAACATTAAAACGAAAAGCGGAAAATAACAGAAATTAGTACAAAAAAGTTCTTTCACTTAACCATTTTTTTAGCGTACATTTCCTTCTGAAACTCAATTCACAGCTTTTTATTGCGTTGGGTAACATGTTGTAAATTATTGGAACAAGGTATTCTAGAGTTCTTTGACCGTATTTATTTAGGTATCTGGGAATTATAAGTCCATCATTTGCAGTTAGTCTTGTATTATGAACATGAACCACTAGTTTATTATATTCAGATTGAGATGTAT
The DNA here is from genome assembly GCA_929108145.2 of Limnephilus rhombicus. NCBI lineage: Eukaryota > Metazoa > Arthropoda > Insecta > Trichoptera > Limnephilidae > Limnephilus > Limnephilus rhombicus. The sequence goes on along the minus strand of OV815292.1, from coordinate 16,014,225 downwards.
GCTGACTCGCAATTTTAAGCCACAATATAGCACGAACAGATAATACATTTACAGAGATGTATAACAATGATTTTGGTATATCATGTCTTTGTTCGTATTCAGTTTTTTTTTTAATAATAATTTTACCAAAGAATATTGTACGTTTTGCACTGAAAGAAGATTTGTTTTTGTTGAATGTCCCCATGTGGTTATTCCATATCTTATTAGGGATTCCGCCAATGACAGATATACTAATCTAAGAGTATTTAGTGGAACAAAAAACTTCAGTCTATAAAGTTTGCTCACTATAGCTCTAAGCCGTGTGCAAACTTTTTGTATATGTATATCCCATTTAAAATTACAATCAATTGTTAAGCCTAGATATACGTATTTAGAGACTAGTTCAATATTTTTACATGAGCATGGTTGTATCACAGAATTATGGATGCAATTAAAATCATGAGAAACAATTTTAGGAGTTATGGTGATGTTGGCATGAGGGGATCTGATGTGCATAAGCTTTGTTTTTTTAGCATTAATTATTAAACCTACATCATGTGACCATTTTTGAAGAGTGACAAAGTCTATTTGCAGTAAAGTACTTGCAATTAATAAATCCTCATGTGAAATAACTAATGCAGTGTCGTCAGCATAAACATAATGTTTTACGTGAGAGAAAATCAATTTCATTGCAGTAACATATATAATATACAAGGTAGGACCTAGTATGGACCCTTGTGGTACGCCTGCGAAAACGTTCTTTTTTTGCTATAATGATCTAAAATTTTTACACAAATTATTTTCAAAGTAATTAACAAATAATTTAAGTAGGTTTCCTGTAATTCCAATTTGTTCAAGAGTTTCTAGTAATTTTCTATGATCAATTGTATCAAAGGCCTTTGAAATATCAATAAATAATAAGAGTACATGTTTCCTTTTATTAAGATCATTATTAATTGTATTTGAAAATTCTTGAAGTAGTAGATCTGTGCTCTTTTTTTTCTGGAAACCATATTGATGGGTATCAATAATAGAAAATTTTTCAAGGTACTTTATTAGTTTTATAGATATATATTTTTCTAGAATCTTTTCAATTGCAGGTAAAATACTGATCGGTCTATAGTTTTCAATTTCACTGTGTTTACCACCTTTGTAAATGGGTCGAATGACGCTACATTTTAGATCTTCTGGTATAATTGCCTCCTTTAAAATCATATTAATTAATAGAGTTAAGATAGGTCCTAAAATATCGAAATGTTTTTTAATATCAGACATTCTAATTTTATCTATCCCCGGCGACTGACTATTTTTTAAAAGAGACTTGAGACAGATCTTGGAAAAAACGCTTGAACATAATGTCGAATCTTTGTAGACTTCAAGGCTGCGTATGATAGCGTAAATAGGAATGCATTGTACAATGCAATGAGTGAGTTTGGAATACCGCATAAGCTGAACTATCAGGTGAAATTAACAATGTACCCCGTAACGTGTAGAGTCAGGGTTGGCAGTGATCTGCCCGAGCCCTTTAAAGCACTCCACGGGGTGAGACAAAGAGATGGATTGGCTTGCCTCTTATTCAACATAGCTTTAGAAAAAGTTATTCGCGACTCTGGCATTGAGATAAGAGCAACGATATTTGACAACTCTGTGCAACTATTGGCTTACGCTGATGATACCGACATAATCGCGAACACTCTAGATGCTTTATGTGATGCCTTCATAAATCTTTAAAGTTCTGCCAAAAACATGTAAACTCATAATAAACCAGCAGAAGACCAAATACATGGCCGTAGGATGCACCCAACAAATCCCAACTCTCTCATGTGGAAACCAAAATTTCGAAACGGCACCAAGATTCACATACCTAGACTGCCTGATAACAAACGACAATAATACATACCACAGAGGAGATCCAGAAGCGCGCAGTGAACGCAAATCGATGTTATTTTCGCCTATAAAACCAAATAAAATTCAGAATGCCGTCCAGAAATACGAAGATATTAATAATAATAATAATAACGTATATATTTTTCTACATTAACTCCACACAGGAGGCCCTAAGGAAAATAATTTCCCTCAGGGCCTATGTCATCTGGGATGCTGTTTGAAGGGTCTTTTTGAGGAGAAGAAGGAATGAACATTGGTCTTGAAGATACCCATGTTGTAGAAAGGAGGAAACACAGAGGCCGGCAAATCATTCCACAGCCGAGCTGTTGAACACAAGAACGAGTCGAAGAAACGACCTGTTCTCATGTGACAAATGTCAACTGTGTTTAAATGTTGGGCACGCATTTGGCGTGTTTCCCGACTATGCACCTGTGCCGAAGGGATCAATGATGCTAGTTCCTCGGAGTAATACCGGTAGAACAAGGATAGCATTCCCACCCGACGCCAGTGATCTAAAGATTGCAATCCTTCTGTTAAGATAGCGCAGTTATTATTATATAGCGCAGTTTTGTGATATTTCACTTCAAGTGCGTTAATATTAGTGTACATAAGGGTTAGGGGAGGGAGAAGGGGGAGGGAAGGAAAGGGAAAGGGGAAGAATGGAGGAGGGTATGGGGAGGGGTAGGGGGTGAGGGGAAGGTTTTAAAAAAAAAAAAAATTTATTCCAGTTAAAAGAAAATTTCATTTTTACTCATTTCACTCGAAATAATTATACACATTAAGATAAAATAAATATTTCAAATACAGCGCTATTCTATTTCATTATTTTGTTTATCAAGAATAAATATAAATAATTTTTTTTAAATTTACCCAGTTTCTTTTCGTTTTGAATGTCTTTTGGGAGGCAATTATATAAGTTGCCCCCCTCGTAACCAATGGATTGTTTACCATAGTTAGTGTGGATGGTGTTTAAATGTATGTTATCGCGTTGTCGTGTAAAGTGTTTATGTACTTGGGACTGGGTTGATGGGGGTAGTGGTGTGGGGAGAGGGAATGTGGAGGGGTAAGGGGTGAGGGGAGGGTGAATGGAGGGATAGGGGGGGGGGGTGGTTAATGGGGAGAGTGGAGTGGAGAGAGGGAAGGTGGAGGAGGCGGAGTGGGGTGGAAGAAGTGGGAGGTAATGAAGGGGGAGGGGTGGAGGAAGGTGGGGGGAGGTGGAGCGGGGAGGGATATGGGGTGGGAGAGGGGTCGGTGGAGAATGAGGGGGAAGGAGAGGGGGGTTGATGGATGAGTGGAGTTGGGAGAGGGAAGGTGGAGGGGGTAGGAGCGGGGGGAGGGGTGGGTGGCGAACTTCGTACTGCCTCAGAATCAATAACTGTTTGTGTTAACTTATAAGCTGAATTAATTTCATTTTTATAAAGTGAAAATGAATACTCAAAATGAATTCAGAAATGTAAATTACGTGGCAGCAAGACGTTTGCTTTATTAAAGCGAATCGAAATGATTCAAGTGGCATTATTGTACTACTTTCTGTTAAACTATTTGCTGGATGGGCTGCACTTGGGTCGATTCCCTTCATTGAAGCACCTTGTAATATACGACATTTTTCGTTTTGTTGTCATTAGATGTCTTCCCTGTTCCACCGGGCGCATCGAAAAAAAATAAGTCACCATTTCCATCATCAATTAATTGCCTTCATTAACGTTTCGTACACTTCCTTCTGTTGGGGGTTCAACAGTGATACATTTGTTAGAACTGATTGGTCAATTTATGTTTTTCTTGTGTACTTTGTATTATTATTATTTAATTTTTTCTTTTGTACTTTGTATTTTTATTTATTAACTTTTGTATTTTTTTGCTTTAATCTTTATTGATATATGTAATTTTAGATACTGCTACCCGGCTCAAAACAGATATTGTCTAGTGAGTCGGGTAGCGCACATGTATGTAAATGTAAATAAATCTTGATATTAATAAACGCCCGGGTTACCGGCACCTTTAAAAATACATTTTGATAATATTGACGTTCACGTTCCAATTCTTGATTGAAAGCGTCGTTCATTCCGCGATCTGGCGTTGGTAATCCTAACTTGACTAACAAACTCCTGTACATGGGGTAATACATGGCAAAACAAAGCCTGTTTTTGTATATCCTCATTCACCTCGAGATCACGATTCCCCGAACTGAGGCGAATTCGATGTAAAATGTCTTCTAATATGTCATCCTTGTACTTGTTCCATAGGTCACGTGGATTCGATGAGAAACATGTCGAAATAATGATAGCAAATAATGTGCGTATCAGACTGGAGATGCAGAAACAATTGCTTCTGCGATTGTCATGTCCCAATGAGTATCGTTTTCAAGCAAATTGATCTGCTGACTTGCAACACAAAATGTTGGGCACACTACACCATTGACTTGTGATTCAAACGATGTCGGCTCACGAACATTCACCAGCAACAACCGTAGGTGTGTAAATGCGACCAAGAGCATCAGTAAAACGCACAGCCGAATGAGAAGTAACCACATCGCCGTACTTCCGACGTGGAAATCTCTTCGACGAAGCGTTCCAAGTGTAATAATGAGGCATCTCAGAGTAGAGCAACGTTCGGGCAAACAGATCGCATTGGCATTTCGAAAAGAAACTGGTCAATGTTGTTGCTGGAGGTGTTTCCGCACGATTGGCAACATTCGATGCAATGAAATAAACTCGTTGATCATTCTCCAGATGCACCGCCAAAAGTACAATGATGGGATGACGTTCATGAATGGGGAATGAAAATATACGTCAAATCACCTCATTGTAGCTCACCAACTTGATAGCGTGTGATTTCGTCGTTTTTTATTTATAGTTTGAACGCCAAAAACCGCCATATCGCTGACTTTTGTGAGAAATTTGCAGATGTATTTGATTGACTTCACCGATTTGCAATACTCCACGTTGTAATGCGCCTTGAATGTTTTGGAAAGAAGTGGCTGTTTTTTTGGAGTTGTGCAGACATACGTTCACCGTTGGTCTCATTTTCGACTGTTGTCATTTGGTGTGTAGGAAAGAGAGGCAGCATTATATATTTAAAAACAAAAGCAAAACAATCATCGCATTGACATTTGACATTTTGAATTATTGGATTTCACGCAAACTTCAATATCATACCTAACACAATATTGCTGCAGCTCTTTCAAAAGATGAAAATTCGTTCCATACAAAATGTATGAGGAAGAGAATTTTCTTCATAACTTTTTTTTTGTGAATTTTTGCGATGTTTTAATAGTTATTCTGTTACCCGGGGCGGAGACAAATCCAACAAATCAAAGATCATCAAAATCTGTCCAACCGTTCTCGAGTTATAAATAGTGTAACTAACCCGACTTTGTTTTATATGTTAAGATGTGTACATTTTTTTGTTAATTATGTTTTTTTTAATATTGCAGGTGGTCTCCCACGATTCAGACCATAGCGGTAAAAACCTCGTCATGTCCGCCATGTCGGCAGACATGGTGCTGGCCTTGCTGTCTCTCGGCGCTGAAGGAAAGACCCTCGATGAGATTAATCATGGTCTGTACCTGCCCGACTCCGGATTTGTGAGTATCCCTGGTAGTCTTGATAATAAGATATCTTGATAACACTCACAGTTCCTAACCTCGTGAGTATCCCTGGTAGTCTTGATAACTCTCGCAGTCCTCGACCTCGTGAGTATCCCTGGTAGTCTTGATAACTCTCGCAGTCCTCAACCTCGTGAGTAGCTCTGGTATCTTGATAACTCTCACAGTCCCTGACCTCGTGAGTATCCCTGGTAGTCTTGATAACTCTCACAGTCCCTGACCTCGTGAATATCCCTGGCAGTCTTGTCGAATAAGAGTATAACAAACCAGTTAGGTTGAGAAATGAAGAAGATGTGGATGGACCGCCTTCGGCAAACTTCAGCCATTTCCTCGAAAATAAAGATTTACCTTGTAACAATAAAAAAAATATGATAACTACCTAATGAAGTAGGTAAAGTTTAATAACGGTGATAACTATATTTATTTGTAAAGTAAGGATTATATTATCAATGAATTATTGTTTCACTAAATTCAGAATGGTGTCATGAATTTTAAAGAGGAATAATGTACCCATATCAGAAATGCAAAACATGAGCAAAATTGAATAAAAAACGCGTCTAAAACAAGATTTGATTTTATTATAAATAAGAAATTCAAGTTTAAATTAATAAGCAGTATAAGACTCTATTATTTAAATATTATGTTCTCAAGCTCATGAACGAGGCTCATAGATAACCTCTTAAGCAGAATTTATATTTTAGTTATTTTTACTGTAATCTTTTCTTAATCCTTTTAGATTAAGAATTACAATACGATGTTCCTATATCGCGTGATGCACGCACCTGGCTGCAAATTCCAAAACTAACTGACCATAAATATACCAAACCACCCACTAACTGACATAAGCGGCGCCGGCGGTTACTACCTCTAGCGTCAGATTTGCTTCGCAGAAAACATTGTGGCGGTTAAATTATGCGCGAGGATTCAGAAACTCTCCGGGGTAAAATGAGACAACTGCTACAACCTCAACAACTTGTTCAACTGCTCTGTCACCCAAACTTGCAATTAGATTAGTTTCCTCTTAGAAGTAGTGTTTATTTATTTATGTATTTATTACACGCCCTAGTGGGCTTTTATTATAAAATTTTCCAGCTTTTATTATAAAATTTTTATCAAAGTAAATACTTACAAATTTAAACAATAAAGAAAAATATAAAGATAATGACAAAAAAGGTTGCTGCAAAACACAAAACCAAATACACAGATAAAGATGTAAACAGAAACTAAGAATCCTCACACATATAATTGAATTTAAAAGATTATACAAAACAACATAGTAGTAGCATAGAAGTTATTTGGTAGGTATATAGGTCTATTTGTGTCTTAAATAATAAAAGTGATAGAATAAACAAAATTTATACCGATTAGTTTTCGGGTCTAGGACGTTTCTACGCCGCCGGTTCTTCGCCGCCAGTTCATCGCCGCCGTTTCTACGCCGAGACGGTTCTACACCGGCCGTTTCTACACCGGCCGTTTCTACGCCAGCCGATTCTACGCCGCATTCAAATTAAATTAACAATTACAATTAAACTTTATTGTTTTAACACATACATACAGTCATAGAAAATAAAATAGAAAATACAAAAACTATCGAATCATTTAAAAAGTAGCATTAACATTTATTTTAAATTAAAAGAATAAATAGGAAAAATAAGATTATTGCGTCATTTGGTAATTGTGTGCTAGGCCACGTAAATAATCTAGAGGTTCCCTGTTTTCATAATCTAAGACAATTCTTCGAATACGTTCATCAGCGTCACGGTATTTTTTCAGCTTCATCGGTGGTAAATGTCCGGCGATAAGTTGCTCAAAATAAGCGTCTCGTCCTTTTTGTACTTTTCGCAATCCATCTATAAATTTCCAAATAGTTGGGTGATGCATACATAATTCAGAACGCAATCGACGATTGGCTGCCTCTGCATGATTATTGGTGCGATCTTCTCCATCGATTGTTCTCTGGTATAAATTCCACATTGTTGGATGAAACATAGGCGGGCGCCTACCATTCCCGCGTCGATTTAAACGGCCAACATAGCTGTCTTCAAACCAATTTAGAAGCGGCTGAAGTTCTACTGGCAAATCATTTGCTAAAGCATCAATGTATTCATCTAAATCAGCTATTGGCACAAATGCTAATGCAATGACCATTTTAGCTCTCAATGCAAATTCAGCATCATTGTTGTATTGACTAATAACACCAATCTGAGCTAAATGCTTCCTCATATTTTGTGCTAAATGGAAGAAGCAACCTTTTACATTTACTTCAGGAAAGCAATCTTTCATGGCACTAAAAGCTGCATATTCATAATCACAAATGATAGATCCTGGACTTAAATTTGGCACTAGTGTTTTAATTAGTTCGAACATACGTGTGTATGTAACACGCTGCTTGTTAGGTAACAGAGCATACACTATAGGATGCACTCCTCCGTGTTTTGTTGCCATAACAATATAAACTTGCGAAAATAGCCTCGGTGCTATTGCGAAGGTACCATCAGTGTACCATGTATTGGCATTATGCAAATGCTGCAACCAGCTCCCTCTTCCAAAAATTAAAATTCTGTTTGCTCCCTTTCCATCGTCGCTTAGCAAAAAAGTTTCTTCTGTTCCTGGTTGAGGCACATATAGCTTATATCGATTTGGCAACACCAAATCGTTTAGGTCTGCGGGATCAGCAGGTGCAGCATTAATTTGATTCCGTTTTCTTCTGATTATTTTTCTCAGGGCTGCATTATTTGGAATCGATGCTAAAACAGCTTCAGGCACGTCGACTATACACTGATTTATAACTACACTTGTGCCCTCCATAGTTTCTTCTGCACGACGTTTCATGTTAGTGCAAACAGTTGCTGATTGTATGGCTGCTGCCGAGGAAGGGTGAGAATGATTGTTGATTTCGTTGACCACTTCTCCAGCCCTCGTGTGAATTCTTCCTTTACAGCGACCCACTTCTTCGCACCGCCAAAATTTTAAACTAGCGTCCCTTTTACTAACTTTGTCGAAAACGTACAAATATCCGTTATATGAAAACTTCTCGTTTCCTTTCTTGCTGAGAACTGCTGGTTCCATTATTAAGATCACTGTTAACTAACGTAATGATTACTTTGTGACGAATACACTTAGAGTGATGTGTTAAGGGCTCCTGCCCCATATTTATACCAAATACTGTTAAACAGTTTTTAGAATTTTAAGCGGATTAAAACTTCTCATTACCTCCTTTGTGCTAATGGGCCTGTGTTGATAACCATAACACCATTAAGATAACCCGGATTAAAACTTCTGCTTACCTGCTTTGTCAATGGGTCCCAATCTGGTAATCCCGGCGCTCTGTGGCTGAAATTGGAACGCTGGCGCGTCACCGGCCCCTGATCAGCATGTTCCCAAAATGCATTTATAAGGAATGATTGTATTTTTTATCAATTTTTTTTTAGAATTCAATCTTTGATTCCTTTATGTCTAAGAAAGATTAACCTAATGTTACCATTGATACTATGACCAATAAAACGTCAAAATGAATTTATTCTCAGTTACTCACTTAAATTAAAAATTTCATTGAAAATTACATCTGAAACTTAATTATTCTGTAATTAGTCGCAGAACAGAGGATTATTGGGCGCACTTTTACGCTGCTGTATTTAGGTGAGTTTGAAGGTGTGCAGAATCTAGCTGTTTGTGTACTTATTATCGATTTTTTTTTTTATAAATTCATTTAAAATATTTTTAAAGGTATGAGCTTTAGTAAAGTAACAGTAAAAAGATATTTATGTCATAAATTATATCGGAAATCTTGATTTAAAGTTGACGTCTTTTTTCCAAATTTTTTTTTCAAATTTATTTTCTTTAATGGAGTAGGAAAAAAAACTCCACGATTCTCCACTCTAATTTTAAAAGAATATTATTGATGTATCTTTTTTGTACATGGAACAATAAAAATTATCACCAGCCGTCACCAGCCACTCCAGTAATTGCATTTTTAAGGAATGATTGTATTTTTCATCAATTATTTTTTTGAATTCAATCTTTGATTACTTTATGTCTAAGAAAGATTAACATAATGTTACCTTTATTACTATAACTAATAAAACGTCAAAATGAATTTTATTTTCAATTAGTCACTAAAATTAAAAATTTCATTGAAAATAACATCAGAAAGTTAATTATTCTGTAATTTATGTAATAACATATTTTTTAATTTATGTTATTACATAAATATAAAATATCCTGTACTATCTTTTGGAGTCTTTTCCGTTTGGTTATTTTAATGCGCATGTCATTAAATGTATAATATATTTTTAAGTAGGTACCTGCCAACTATAAAATGTTTATAAATACATTCAATTTGCGTGTGAGCATTTTTAGCAGGAGTTAATATATAATTAGATTACCTATTGTGTGTAATTACACTAATTACCCCCATTAAACCATTCTACCCCCAATTATCATTATTTAACGTTATTCCCCACTGTCTGGAAAATCCTAAGTATTATTGCTATGTACATCGATTAACAATGTTATGTTTATTGTTTGGGATTCTCCTTCAATTTATGAAGTTATTATAGAGAATCTTTCAAAAATTTTGTAATATTTCATATAAACACTTAAAAACAACAATAAACAACCAAATGGTCGAACGCCAAGAGGGATGTCGCGCCAGCCAGCGCTCCAATTTCAGCCACTGTGCGGCGATTGTAACTTGCATGTACAAAATATCTTTTAAATTAAAATAAATGTTAATGCTACTTTTTAAATGATTCGATAATTTTTGTATTTTCTATTTTATTTTCTATGACTGTATGTATGTGTTTAAACAATAAAGTTTAATTGTAATTGTTAATTTAATTTGAATGCGGCGTAGAATCGGCTGGCGTAGAAACGGCCGGTGTAGAAACGGCCGGTGTAGAACCGTCCCGGCGTAGAAACGGCGGCGATGAACTGGCGGCGAAGAACCGGCGGCGTAGAAACGTCCCATTCCCTTAGTTTTCGGTCGGCATGATTTTTTGGGAACATGGATATTGATAAATTGAAGCAATTCAGGACAGTCAATTTTGTAATTCAGTATTTTATGAAATTGTATTAAATCTGTACTTATTCTTCTTTCTGAAAGTTTCAATAGTGACATTTTATCCAGGAGGTAATTGTAATCAATGTTTTGTACAGGAATATGCAATTTATAGTTTATAAACCTTAGAAACTTATGTTGAATCTTTTCAATGTTGTCTGAATGAATATTGTAAAAGGGAGACCATAATGTAGAGTTATACTCTAGTTGGCATCTGACAAGGATTTTATATAACATGATAAATGTGCCTAAATTATTGAAATCTTTTGCAGCTCTCAACACAAAATCAAGAGTCTTAAGGTAGTAGTGTTGCCTTCAAAGATAGAGAGATTACTCTCGCAGCCCTTGACGTCGTCACCCAGAGTGTGTTCTCAGTATGAATTATCGTCTATCTAGTGGAACTTTGGGAGGCGGGTATTGGTCACCCCAAGTGGCTCGCTACGTTTGGTGACTTATCAGGGGTGTCTATTTATTGGTGGCGGATGCGTCTGCATGTGTGGTGGGCCGGATCGTTGAGAGAGTTTGGTTGGTTGAGAGAGACTCTTTAACCTCTCCAATACCTCGACCCAACGCCTTACACCGTAGTGGGAGGATGGTTTCATACGTAATTGTTTGTACCTAAGACACGAACGGCGATAGATAGTACTATTCTGCATTCCTACTCAATTGCTATCTGTTGGGATAAAACAAAACTTCGTATTATTAATATTACAAACTAAGTAATGAAAGAAACCGAAACTACACGAATAACCAATACACTACAGATACGGAAAGAGGTGTCATCAATGAAAAAAGTTTAAAAAAAATTATTAGTACAAACGTTATATGTTAATAGCGTGGGTCCCAAAATTGATAGCCTGGTTTTATTACCATCTTTGTCTCATGAGACCTTCTCTTGACCAGGTACTAGTTTAATTACTCGGCCTCCTCAGACCTACGCAGCCTTTAAACATACCTACCTACATGAACGTATGCACGGTGGAGCAAGTGCTGTCCCACCGTGCCTTGCTCCACCCTGGCTGGCCGATGCATGACCTCTAGGATTGTCGATCGAGTTGCGTTTTCAAATTTACAGCACTTCATAGGATGGTTTTTCCTTCTTCCGTTCGTATTATTTGTATTCATAGAGCTTAAGCATGAATACGTTGTAGAAGCCTACTTTTGTCGGTCCCTACTCTAGATTTTTTATTTTTTGCCCTACCCTAAATCAAAACCTATGCCTCAGTTATTGATTTGTTTCGTCATCTAAACTAAATGATTACTCGTCCCCTCCAGACCAAAGCAGTCTATAAGATCGCAATCGACAAGATGAACGCCTACCAGAACGTCACCCTGCACTTGGCCTTCAAGGTGTACGTCAAGAAGGGAGAGAAGTATGTGTTGGACCCCACATTTGAGCTTTATGCCGCTCATTTGTTCGGCAGCGAAGTGGAAAACATCGATTTCGAAGAACCCGCTGCCGCAGCTGCCGAGATAAACTCTTGGGTAAGATTTTTTTTTTTTAATTTATTTATTTTTGTACATACAATAATGACATTACATTTTTCAGATACATTTTTTATAAAACGTGATTCACCTTTTTTTAGAGCATGCTCGTGTAAAAAAGGTGGAGCAGCGTTTGTGAAAAACTATTTAACATATTTTTTTAGAATTATAATATATATTTTTATATATATATATACATATATGTACATATATATATACATATATATAATACATATACATATTCAAAACAAGATATATGAAATAGAATAGAAAAAAAGAAAACAGTATAAAAAAGAAGAAGAAGAGAAAGAGGAAGAGAGAAAAGAGAAAAGAATATAAAAGTAAATGGATTTCCAAAGTCAATTGTCGAGAGACATTCTATTGTATTATTAAATTGAATTATTGTAATATGCTAATGATTTAGTGTTTTTATAGAACTTTTGAATTTTTTATAATTAATTTCCAATCTTAAGTTAAGGGGTAACTGGTTAAACCACTTGACTCCAATATATTTATAAAAATGTTGGGCTGTAGTGGTATTACAACGCGGTATAGTTATAGAGCCAAGTGACTTTAAGTACATACATAGTATAAATACATACATAGCCTAGTGACTTTAAATACATACATTTAAAAAAATATCGTTTTTGATACAATTTTCGATATTGAATATTTTGTATCGATATATCGGATCAAAATATATCGGCTTAAAATATCGATATATTGAATTAAAAATATCGATATATCGATACTTTTTCAACAAGCCTACTAGCCGCCGAACCGCTCTGGTGATGATAGTCAGAACTTCAGAACCACTGGTTCTACAGCAAAACCAGGCATCATCTTGCAGGTATCAATTTTATAAAAGCCATTTATTACAATGTAAAGTCTTCTGTTTCTTTGTTTAGGTTGAGGAAAAGACCAACGAGACAGTCAAGGACATAGTGAAAGGCAGCGATTTTGATAAGAATACCGCTCTAGTACTTGTCAACACTATCTACTTCAAGGTTGGTAAACTCACATGATACATGGCAGGGATATTATTATCAAGGGGACAATCACACAGAAATCGACAAGTTTACAATATCGGATCGATGGGCATAACTTCCGATGATTTTATATCGATTTACAGAGCACGGTTTCAATGTTGACAGCCGAACGGATATTGTCAGGAAATAAATAATAATAAATCTGTACGAATTCACATTCCGAAACGTCAAACAATTACGTAAATTTAAATTGGTAATGTTAAATTGAAATACTAACCTAAATATGCATTAGCAGTCCGCAATTACCTTTTGTCACTAAATGGGAGTTAATTAGTCAATGAGGTATTTAGTTATATTTCAACCATTTTCGTTTCCCAAAGAACGAAGCGAAACTTTCGAATGGAATATATTGATTGCGTCCTAGATGCACTATGTATTTCTTATTTTATTTTATTTTATTTAGTAACTATACATTTATTATTTTTAATATTTTTATATGAAACATGTTAGGTGTTATTAAGTTTATGGATCGCGTACATGACTTTTTCAATTCTAAGAGCTTTGTTAGTTTAATCCGTTCATTAAATTAGCCATTAATTTTGCTTAACGGAAGACATTAATCCAAAATATGTGTATATTGACAGGTAAACGAAACTTATCTGGTACAACGGAGGCCGCGCGAAAATTTATCAATCGTAGGTCAGAATATCTGTTAACAATCGTTGACCGGTTGACCGTGCTCGCAAATATTGATAACTGACCATTGTTGAAGGATTTGGTCAATAGTGTATTGATAAGGGTTTTATTTATTTATTTATTATTATTATTTTTTTAAGTGCGGAGACGGTTTACATATAGTTCCCGTGAGCACATCACTTAGGCCATAGGCCCATTTTGCTATCTCTACCTCATTTATTATTTTACCTCATTCCTTTGACAGTAATGCAGTCCGTTTTAAAAAGTTCACCAGAGTTGTCATTGGAAATGATAGCTATATCTTTTGGTTCCACAATGTGTCTTCTCAGGTCTCATCTCTCCTCTCCAGTCCTTAGTTCCCTGAAGGCTCCACGATGGAGTGTCCACCCCCCCTTAGATCCCACCGGGAAAGGCCCCACTTGGGAAGAGTCCACCCCACCTTGGCTCTCTGAAGGCCCACGAGGAAAGATGACCTAATCTCTTCTCATTGGTACCCTGAAGGCCCCATGAGGGAAGAGGGCCTCGTCTCTCCTCCCACTACTCCTTGATTCCCTGAAGGCCCCACAAGGGAAGAGTCCACTCCACCTTGGTTTTCCGAGGGCTCCAGGAGGGAAGAGGACCTATATATTTTTTAGTTAAATTTTTAAAATATATAGGTGTATTAAATTTAATAAGTTCTGCAATTATTTTAATTTTTATTGTTATTTCGACTTATTAGTTAGTTAGACTTATTAGTTAATTATCTCGTTAGCCGAAACTGCTTTTATAAAAATAAAAATTAAAATACCTGGAGAAGTTAATAATAAAATAAAATTTAATTTCAATTAAATTAAAAAAAAAATAAAACGAAGTTCCAGGAATTACCCACAAAAACAATTAATAATTGACTTATGTACTGGGGTGGGTTACGACAGTATGGGGGAAAAAAAAATCTTGTTTTGATTTGTCTAATAGTGATAAAAGAGTGTTAAATGAAGATATAAAATCACACAATTTTTTTAATAACATTTGGATATCATCTTCTTCCTCCGGATTGATTTTAAAATTTCACACAATTAAGAAAAACCCACCCTTGTTAAGTCTTAAAAAAGTGTTAGATAAACCATTAAAAATTAATTACTTTTCAATGAAACACGAAATAGGGGGAATATTTTGATTTATTTATTAAAAAAATATGTGAATAAATTTCAAATTATCTCAAGGCAGTGTATTAAAAAACCATAAAAAATCCTTCTTACTCTCAAATTTCGGCATTATTTTGTGATTTGTAAATGATTTCGTAAATATATACTACATTTGCTATGGAAGATTACAAAAAAATGGTTTAAAGGATTCATAGTAATTTTTATATACACTAGATATAACCCCTTAAAATAGAAATTTTCATAACTTTGAAGTGAATCCGGAGGAAAAAGATCGCATCAGAAATTTGAAAAATTTAAACACGTCGTTTTGAACCCATTTCTCAATCTGGATGTAAGTACTAGTATTAGCACAATTTGAAATTATTTTACGTTTGTGTTGCAGGGCGCCTGGGAGAACAAATTCAACCCACATTACACCGTGAAAGGCGCTTTCTACACCAGCCCCAATGAGGTCATCACGCTTCCCATGATGTTCCAGGAAAACATTACCAAATACACAGAAAGCGCTGAATTAGACGCGAAGGTATTCAATATTATATTATAAAAGAAAGTTTACAAAAGGGTGTCCCGCTAAAACTCAGGTACGATTAATCGAGTTATATGATGTGGTAGTCCTCTATCCCTCATCCATCAAGAAGGTTCCTGTTTTTACCTGAAGGGCGTGCTTTTGAAGATATAAAGGCTGGAAGTTTCGCCATCTAAAAATTTATAGAACAGTCGATAATATTCGGAGTATTTGAGAGAATTCCACAACATTCCAGAACTTACCGGAACATTCTGGAATGAAGTGAAATGTTTGTGAATGGTTTGGAACGTTCGGAAAAATCCCGAAACATCTCAGATCATTGTGGCACATTCCAGAACACTCTCGAATGTTGTCCTCAGTGGAGCCGGGTACCCCATCTAGTAATTAATACTCACGACCTCCGCGGCGAAGTGATAAAGAAGCTCCTTGTCTCCGAACCCAGAAGTGAGAGATGAAACCTGACCCCAAAAGAAAGAATGTTATGTATTCCACAAATTTTACCTTTTACTTATGAGGGAGCGGGCCGGATCGGTAGAGACGGGGCGTGAAATGAAAGTCGTCAGTCGGTGTAATGAGTCAGTCTTTATTGAGCTACGTAGCGAGGGTCGAAGCGGAGCGGAGTGACGGTGGTGCCGTGAGTGTTGCTGCTGCGTGATGAAGGTCGGAGACTACGGCGGTGAAGATCACTGGTCTTCAGGGAGCCGGCGTGTTGCTCTACACCATGGCGGTGTAGAAGTGACCTTGGTCCAGACGGTCGATCGTCGTCGTGCTGACGGGATATGGCAGCCGTGTGTCCTTTGAGTCGGCTCACACACGTGACGCAGGAAGGAACCTTGAGAGGCGATGAGGATGATCTCTGGCAGCGGAACGCGATGGGTTTCGATTTGCCAGAGAACGGGTTGAGTCCCAAGCAGAAAGCACGGCGGGCTTTATGTGCTGCGGACGAAATCATCTCATGTCGAGGCGCGAACGGGCCGGACAGCGGATGGTGGTTGGAATAGGAATCCTCGAAGGTGTTGAAAATGTTCCTGGAGTCACACTGGACAAATGTTATTCACTGCTGTTGACTGCGCGGACAAGTGCCCCGCGCAGGCACGTACTTGGTCGCGGCACTGGCCGGACTGAGTTGCTTACTCGACCGATGAATGAAGACTAAGGTACTGAGACTGAGCGGGCGAACGGATCTGCTGCTTATATAGCCGCGGCGAGTAATTACTCTCACGGTAGGTAATGCTGGGTGAATTCACGCAAAGCTGAGATATCGCTCGAACCTTCTGTGGGCATTTGTATTGCATAGCATCACGTTCAAGGCCTTTCGCATAAGTGGCGGAATATTCACCGCTGTAGGTAGGTGTACCACCCGGTACGCGGTATTTCGTAGTGTGTTTCTAGCGCGTTCGGTGGAGTCTAGTGGCGGCGCAATGAATTCGGCAAAAGTGGCCGCCACACCTACAACGTCACTGGATGTTGACACAGTCTTCTGCTTCAACAACGCGCTCATCAGTTATCTGAGCTTTCTTCCCATCGAGTGACAAATTGTAACATGGTATGATGGATGTTTCTCTATCCTGCTCATACCTCCCGAGGTGACAATATCCTGTTAGTAGTTTTACCAGTTTTTATCTGTATTGAGCAGTTTGCCTAGTTCGTTATACTCGTATCATTGCCTAGTTCTAGAATATCATCGTTAAACGCTAAGCTTCATTAATATTTGTGAAAAAGTATTTAAGTGAAGTATTTATTTTTAAGTGAAGTATTCTCTCATGTTGGAGAAGGTTCAGAAGAAATTTCTGAGATTTCTCTATTGAGGGAGTATGGCTACTACCCGTGGCTCTGACCTACCGAATTTATTTTGGGCATGCTCGGTATGAACCACCTGCGGGTCAGAAGGGATAAGATCATTGTGACACATTTCTTCGATTTGGTTCGTTGATGATTCAAAAGCTCGACCATTATGGAGAGTTTTAGTTTCTGTGTTCCATTATCACCGTCACCGACAGCATATATAGTTTTATCTTCCAGCTTGCAGAACTAACTTGCCAATATGCCAATGATCATACCCGTCGGGGGAAATGTATTTTTGTTAAGTAGAATCACTTCGAATATCGATATATCTAAATCTGCTTATCGCATTTTATATATTTTCTCTCTTTTTTCAAAGGTTTTGAAATGTTAATTTTGTAATGTTTTTAAAACGAATAAATTTAATTGAATTGAATTGAATAAATCATTTCGTCATGTCATTTATTCCACAGATGTTGGAGTTGAATTTTGAAGGTAAAGAGATGTCAATGTTCTTCATTCTGCCAAACAAGGTCGATGGTATCGCAGAACTGGAGGAGAAGTTGGCTAAAGATTACAGCAAGCTGAAAGCCATGTATACTAGCCTTAAAGAGCAATCTGTCACTGTGTGTCTGCCCAAGTTCAACATCAATACTACTATGGATCTTAAACCCGACCTGTCCCAAGTGAGATTTTCTATATCATTCAAATTCGTTTCCTAAAGATTCATTATTTCCTTGGTGTATCCTAGGTTGGCTTCGGCTCCTCAATCGTGTTATGTTTTATATGGTTTATTTATTTATTTATGGTAATATCCCGTATCTATAGATACAGTATCTTGGTTTCACAGCGCTCAATCTGTTCCATTCGACCAATTAAATAGTTTTATTGGTTTTTAACTGCCAAAAATAACACTAATGTAAGGACAGTATATTTCAACTTAAAATAGAGCATTCTGTCAGGACAACCCTATGAATTCGCTGTTTTGCCATTTGCCAAAAGCCGTTGCGTGGGAAGAAGATGTTCGATTCAGCGTATTGGTCTCACATATCGGCAGGTATCCATGACACATGCGCGTCGCGTTATATGTCAATGGGCTGCATCTCCACAAATGCCGTTGCCGTGCGGGAGGTAGGATGTTCGAGTTACAGCATATTGGTCTCACATTTCGGCAGGTATCAATGACATATGTGCGTCGCGTGATGTGTCAATGGGCTGCATCTCCACAAATGCCGTTGCCGTGCGGGCATGCGCACATCAAATCATCAATGTTTCATCGCAATCGGATGAATGGTTTAGCAACGCAAAGCGGACATACATATATACATACCTACATACAAACCCAGAAACAAACATATTTTGATTTTTATATATATAGATAGTTTAATAACGAGATTACAAAAAGTAAGTAGGTACTTAGGTAGTCTATACATAAATATTTGAAGTGTGTTATTATTGTATCGATCTTGAAGAGACCGTCGAATATAATATAATAAATAATATATTATAATAGCAAGGGTACCAAGGTATAAGTAGGAACATAAATCATTAACATGAGTTAGTTATTATGGTTATATAAATAAATACGAAAAGGTTGTTGTTAATTTTTTTCTTAATTTGCAACCTTAATTATGCATATTAAGTAGGTGTTTTGCGGATCGTAGCTTCATTAATATGTCGATAAAAGGTGCAAGTGCTTCATATTTATAGTTTTATTATAAATTTTCTAAAATGCTGAATTTTAGTTTAGACACAGATTTGTGACGATAGCCATCGATATAAATTGTATGATATGAAGCCTTTGGATAGGAGAGTTTACGAAATAATTGTTAGCAGACTTGGTAACGAAATACGAGCGAAACGAAGTACAGCGCATTTTTATTTTTTTTATTCACTTAAACATTTAATTATAATTACAATTTTACAACATTATATAACAACAATATTTCAATCGCTCTCCTAATAAAGCAGTTGTTTGTGTTTAGGAGATAGAATATATCGATCAGTTTTCTCATTCTGTCTACTGTGGAATTTATTTGACTTTTCCATTTGATGTTATTATCGATAATTATATAGGAGAGGACAACTAAATACTTTTACATCTACGTATATGAATTAAAAATATTATTACAAAAACTAATAGTAATTTTATAGAAAATACGATACATGTCATAAAATTATTGGTTAGTTAATAATGATTCAAAGGATTGATAGAGCAAAACATATTTCTAAACAATAATTAAAGTTATGAGGTGGTACTAGAGTATTTCAATTTAATTTTTTTTTTATATGTGTCGTAGTTTTCATCCTATCGTATATCTAGGGGTAATTTGTTGAATAATTTTAAACCCTTGAATGTATAGTGATGTTGTGTTGTTGTAGTTCGTACTAATGGTACGGTTAATCCTCCAACAGATATGATTCTTTTACTAATATTTAATTGTGGTATAGTATTTTTATTAAAGAAATCTTTATGTAATTGTAGGAGTGCAATTTTGTCATAAATTTTTGTTAGTGGGGGAACCGGGAAATCTTGGAAAACATTTATTGTTGGGTAGTAATAGGGCTTTTTAAGATGATTTTTATTAATATTTTTTGAATTGTTTCCAGTGGAAGTAGGGAAGATTTATATGCACCCCCCCCCCAAGCTATGATTCCATATTGTAGTACAGAGTGCGCAAGTGCGTAGTAAATATCTTTTAGTAATTTTAATGTTACAGTATTTCTAAGTCTAAAAAATATATAGATCAGTTTTCTCATTCTGTCTACTGTGGAATTTATTTGACTTTTCCATTTGATGTTATTATCGATAATTATTCCAAGATATTTTATTTCTTCTTTACTACTAATGTGTATACAGTTTGAGTTACAGGGTGCGATCCTGAGAAGGCAATTTTTTTCGTGAATTTTCATGTTTACCTTTATATTTGAGATATTCCCTGTTAGGCTATAAGGTATAAAATGGGTTTTTTCGACATTTAGTGTCAATAAGTTTTCGTCGAACCATACTTTTACGATATTAATTGCATTGTTAGCTAATACTTCGACCTCATTCCAAGAATTTCCTTCAATAGTAATCACTGTATCATCTGCGTAAGATATAATGTTTCCAATGATTGGGAGTTCAAAAAGTTCATTTACATACAATATGAAAAGTAAAGGTCCCAATACAATTCCTTGTGGAATTCCAAAATCTATATTTTCTATTTCACTTAGTTCGTTGTTTACTTTTACCTGTTGAGTTCTTTGATGGAGATAACTTTTTAACCATGTTTTAGCTTTGCCAGTTATTCCTATATTATTAAGTTTATTAATTAATTTTGAATGTGAGACACTATCAAAAGCTTTACGGAGGTCAATGAAAATACTTAAGCATTTTTTACCTCTATCTAATGTTTTGTAAATAAGCTTAGTTAATTCTGCAATTGCGTCTTGTGTGCTATGTTTATCTCTGAAACCGTATTGACTAGGGTTCATACATTATTGGTTATCTATATAATCAACAATTTGTTTTTTTATTACTTTTTCGTATATTTTTGCAATATTGGATAATAACGATATTGGGCGGTAATTGTTTACTTCTTCTGAATCTCCGGATTTATATACTGGGATTATAATGGCTTTTTTTATAGTTTGACGGGAATATTCCACATTTAGTGCTTATATTAAATATATGCGTAATCGGTTTGGTTAGGAAATTGCAGTATTTTTTCAAAATTTCTGTAGTTATACCGTCGTATCCTGGCGCAGCACCATTTTTTAGTGATTGTATTATGTTTTCAATATTTTTTTCTGTAGTCGGTTTAAAAATTGAAAGGTTGTTATTTGTTATTTTATCTTCATGTATATCATCTGGTTTGTAATTTTGGTCTGGTTTGTAATTTAAACGGGTGTCTCGTGTAGGTATTCGCAAATTTATTAATTTTTTTAAATCAACGGCGTCCAGTCTGCCATTTGACATATTGAAAACGCCAACTAAATCGCTCACTGTGTGTCTTGATGTAAAATCGCTTAGGTTTAGTAATAACATTAAGCATGTACTCGTATAATTAAGTTCTTTGATTGGCATTCCAAGTTTGTAATTAATAAATCGCAGAATCTTATGCTGTATTTCTTACCCTCTCAATTTTTTGTTGGTGAGTCTTATAAAATGGTGCCCAGATTGTTGAATTATACTCCAATTTACTTTTCGCGGCAGAGAGGGGAGGAGGGATTGGGAGGGGTATCCGAGAGGGAGTGAGGAGAAACGAAGGATGGGTGGTTTGCGTGAGGTGGGAGGTGAACGCTGGAGGTTATTAGTGTACGCACCACGTACGAAACGTTTCTCACGTTACGTACGTGGTGGGTTACTTCGTTACGTACTTTGTTACGAAAAAAACAAAAACATGTTGCCTTAAAGGACTTAAAAAAACAGAATTAAAATACAAACATTTTCTTTTTTTGAGTGGCGTTGCACCGCATGTTGAGTACTCGCTAGTAATAAAAAAATACATATTGTGACATAGGAACGCCTACGGGACAAACAAAGAATCACTCATTTTTGTATATGTATCTATATTTTTTTTTTATTCCAGTTAAATAAAATTACATTTTCACTCATTTAACCAGAAATAACATCATTATTTTGTTTATCAAGAATAAATATTAATAATTTTTTTTAAAATTTACCCAGCTTCTTTTCGTTTTTAATGTCGTTTGGGAGGCAATTATATAAGTTGCCTCCCTCGTAACCAATGGATTGTTTACCATAGTTAGTGTGGATGGTGTTTAAATGTATGTTATCGTGTTGTCTCGTAAAGTGTTTGTTTACTTGGGACGTTTTAATGAATTCTGTGTTTGTGTGTACGAGTTTATTGTTTATTTTGTATATAAGGAGACATGTATTGTATTCATATAGTTTTCTTAATGTTAGTAGTTTTGTTTCCATATATATTTTTTGTGGATGTTCTGGGCTTGTAGTTAAATAGTTTTTTGATTACCTTGTTTTGTATTACCTGTAATTCATTTATGTATGTTTCACATGCGTTTCCCCAGATTTCAATCAAGTAATTTAAATGTGAGTGTAAGAGACTATAATATAAACCTTTTTTCATTTATTTGGCAACAGATATGATATCCGGCTAAATACGCTAATTAAGGGGATTTTATCTTTAATACCTGGATTATGTTGTTTAAATGTCAAATGCTGATCAATGCACAGCCCAAGATATTTTTTCTGGATCAGGATTTGAAGTTCGTTGTTTTCAATTTTTAAGGGTACGCGAGGAGGAATTATTTTACGGGGTGAGCTTAAGATCATGTATCCTGTTTTTTTAACATTCATTGTTAACATATTTGATTGGAGCCAACTTTTGATTTTTCTAGATCTGTTTGTGCATTTTTTAGTAAGATATCTAAATCTTTACCCAAGTAAAAAATTGCTGTATCATCTGCATATAAAAAGATTTCACCATTTAAAGTTAATTGCGAAATATCATTTATGTAAATTTGGAACAGTAGTGGACCTAGTATGGACCCCTGCGGAACTCCATAGTTTATATAAAGATTCCAAATTGATAATTATTTCATTTCTTATAGGTAAACAATTTAATTAATCAATTACAAATAGGTACGTATTATATTGAAAAAAAAGATGTAAATAATTCAACTTACTTAACACTTCCTTTGCTACCAGCTGGGCATGAGCACCATGTTCTCCAAGGACGCGAAACTCGGAGGTCTAGTGGTCAGTACTCAACCAATGAAGGTCGACAAAGTAATCCAGAAAGCCTACATAGGTATGGATGAGGAGGGAGTTACAGCCGGAGCTGCCACCCGTAAGTCTAACAAGCAGAGTTCTTTCACATTATAAGATCCTCGGGTACAGGATGCTTCATACTGACCTTGCTAAAAAATACAACAATTTATTTAAGGGCTCTAATTTGAAACTATGAGTAAAGCCATAGCCGTCCAGATGCAGGACGGCCGTGGTCAAAGATATTCAAATACAAAAGAGATATGCTATGGTGTCCGCGCTACTGTCGGCGGACTACGCCCTAATTAGAGTAGTTTGCATACAAAAAGAATTAATTCATTTCGTTGATTTTTTGAAGATGTGCATTAGTATTGGTTAACTATATAGTTCGAATACGGAAAGAATTCGTTCATTTAGTTTAACGTTCGTTTGGTTTATTCGTAAATTATTCGTTCATTTAGTTTGCTTGTTAATTGGTAAACAATATCGGCGACACCCGGAAGCGCAGTCCCACCTAGTAAAAACTGCAGATAGCACATCTACTTATATTTGAATATCTTTGGCCGTGGTAATACAAAACTGTCATGGTTAAGCTGTCAGCATACTTTTCCATATCATGAAGTTGTACGAATTAAACAGTATTTTCTATAACAACTAATATTGAGTGATGAGGGGTGTGAGGTGGGGAGGGATAGAGGGAGTGATTGCAAAGCAAATATAGTAGCGGTAGGGGATACCAGGTGGTAAATTTGGAAAATCCTCGCTTGTATTGACACGAACAGCTTTGAGAATTGTGTGTATTACATACAGTTTAGCGACAGAGAAGGAAGGAGAGGAGGGGGGGGTGCGAATAGGGAAAATATAGTGAAACGAATGAGAGGGAGGTTTGCGGGAGGGAGGAGGAGAACGCGGGAGGTTATTCGTGTACGAACCAAACAGAAAAACAAAAAAATATTTTGTATCCAAAAACACTTCAGTAGGCTAGCTTTACACTCGTAAGAAAAAATTACGACTTAACGTAAGTTTTTGACATTTTACTCCCAGGAGCGTTTACTTATGCATCCGACTTATGGTAATAAATGTTCACGGAAGCTGTTCGGAAATTCAACACGTGTAAATACTCATGCGACCGTTAACATCTGTAAATTTATTCGCGGTAAGATGGTTTCCTCTCAACAACGATCTGCTACTGTCAAATTTACGCGATTTTGTCAATAAAGACGAAAAGGCCCAAATAAAGTGTTGAAATAGAATTTGGCTTTTTTTTGGCGGAAATTAATGGAGTTCTTTAATTTTATCCGAATGACAGCTATCTGACAGCAACCGGCTTCGAATTAAATACGCAATGTTAAAAACAGAAACATTGGGATTGGAAAGGATTGGACCGATATTTGAATAGAAGGATGCTAATTTTCAAAAAACTTAAATAAGGGTAAATAAATCTTAGTTTTATCGGAAAAAATCCTACGAAAACTAATGTCTTTTAATTTTTGACATCTCGAAACCGCGCATTTTGGTACTATTTCTTGCGGCAAGTCTATCAGCTTATCAAACTGATTTTATAAGCTGTGAGAAGGCTGGAAATTAGCGCGGACTCGATTAGACCTGTCAAAAAAACTTCCGAAAGAATAAGTTCTGTAACTTGCTATAAATTACGTTAAGTGACTTTTGGTGTCGTTTACATTGGTAATTTGGCCATAAATCGCTTACATGAGCGATTTACGGGAAAAAATTACAAGTGTAAAGCTAGGATTAAACAGAAATAAAACAAACACTTTCTTTGAATGGCGTTGCAAAGCATGCCGGGTACTCGCTAGTACATAATAAATGCAACAATAAACGCATACTAGTAACAAAACACATTACCAATAGTTAGAAACCTCAAGAGAATAATATGTTTAAATGTTATTATTTTTATTATAACTAATTGATAATGTAATAGTTTCACCATTAAAATACAGAGTTGACGTTTAGTGGATCGGTTTAAAAAAAAGTAAGAGTTCTACCGAAAAAATGTTTATTAAATACTAAAATAAACAATTTGGGAATTTATTTCTGAAAAATAATATCGTCTAAATGTAAACCCTCACGTTCGCAGCATTCATTTAATCCGAAGAGTAAAATTTCTTTTGACAGCTCGCCAGGTAGGCTTCGTGATGGGTGACGGATATTTTCTTTTAATTGCATCAGGGAAGTCGGATTTTTGGCGTACATATATTATTTTTATTTAAGATAACCCCACAGGAAAAAGTCCATAGGGGTTAGGTCAGGACCACAAGGAGGCCAATTTATGTCACCTCCCCTGGAGATCAATTTGCCAGAGAAAATTTCAAAACTCATGGCAGAGACGTATTGGACATATGTAATGTTGCTCCGTCTTGCTGGAACCATGTTCTTTGGTTATAGCAGGTAAGTTTGTAGGGGTGCAGCATTAGGTCTTTGTTAAAAATGCTGTATAACGATGATCTATGCACATTTAAAGCACTTGTGCGCTTCCGAATCGAAAAGTTTGAGTCGTCACGAAAAGACTGATAAACACTCTCTACGTTTTCTACCATTCTCGATGACCCTGGTCGCCCGGATTTTGCGTTGTGTCCAATCATTATGACTATTAATGTCACCTGTAGTATCAGATTGTATTCCAAGGTATGAAGTAAGCATTGAGTGGACACTATTTTTGAAAGGATACAAAAGCAACTATCTTTGCATTGCTTTTTCCTTGGCCTTTTTCTTTGCAAATTAACCATTTTTAACGAAATTTCTAACGTTTTTCAATACAGTATACTTAAAACATACACTCAAAAAGAACGATAATTGAATTATTTTATACGTATACAAAAAACACGGCTTAACAAAGCAACGTCTTCACGTCAATAGATGTAGAAACACACTAAACACATAAAAGCGCGCTGTGCTTGCCGTATGGGCGAATAGGGGGTGTGAAGGAAGAGGGAAGTGGCCATCAAACCTAGCGGCAAGATGTGATTTGTTATTATTTGGAGTCTCAGGTATAAGAATCCGGTCATAGTTGCCGGTCCTCACATTTTGCATATATCAACTACCTCTAGCGCCTGCACTTGCCGTATGGGCGAAGAGGGGGTGTGAAGGGAGAGGGAAGGGACCATAAAACTTGGTGGCAAGATGTATTTTGTTATTATTTGTCGTGGATTAGTATTTTATTTACATGATGACTGATGACCCTACTGACGGAAATTAGTTTTGTGGTCGTAATAATAATATATATGATTTCGTGCTAAATAATGTATTATTGAGAATAAAATATTTAATTCATGCAACTTCGTGATTTGGAAACGAATGCTGACCGTTTAACCGAAAGGGAGGCTGTTTTGTATTTCCACGGTCGTTCTGCATCTGGAAAGCTATGGCTTTACTCATTGTTACTAATTATAAAATAACGTATTTTCGAGCGAGGTCAATATGGACCATCCTGTACCCGAGGAATGGTGAAACTTTTCTACTTGTATGCCATTTTATTGACGTTATTTTGGACGTAGGTACTATATTTAAAATGCGTGTTATACATAATACCTATGATGGTACTTGGTTGATACGGTCTAACTTTTTTTAATAAATTGATCGTTTTTCTGGTTAACAATAACAATTTATATAACTTTACTTGTCTTAGATCACATCATTATACAGGTGTCCGGGGGTAAAGTGCATTAACTTCGGTAGGTGATTCTACACGATGGTAGGAGTAAAAAAGATTAACAACTTTTACCGAAATTCCAACATTTTTTTTCTCATACAAAAAGACGTACCTACTAAAAATCCTTAGTGTGAGGTACGGATTTTACTTGCTGAGAGCCTGCCGGGCGCCCGACTCGATTGTGATTGGTCCGTATCGTAACAGCGGAAAATAATAAATCTGGCCGCACACGCCTGACTAATTTTATCTTTTTACCTCAAAACTACCCCTAAAAGTTGGAATTTAGAAAAAAGTTATTTATCCTTTTTACTTGTACTATCATGTAGAATCACCTTCCGAAGTTAATGCACTTTACCCCCGGACATCCTGTATGTTCTGGTTCCATGACAGTTGATTCGCCGACGAATATACAGTTGGTTAAGGGAAAATACGGTATACCTATTTACCCAAAATATGACTAAGTGACCCCGTAGGCAGGTGTGTGCAGAGAGGATATGTCGCCGAATAAGAAAGTATAAAACATATTTTCATTCAAATGCACGGAGGAAAAATCTTCTTGTCTGTACACTGTGTAGGTATACCAGCGCGCAAGTATAAAAAATCGACACTATGCACGATATTCATACCAACTTATTTTTAGGGGTATTTTTTAAGTCGATTTTACGTTTGAAATTGGTAAATAATATTTTATAGTAAATATCATATCGGGGGGCCAATTTTCGGCGGATCAACTGTCAGGTAACCGTGTGTTCTAATGCTATAACAGAAGTAGGAAAACAAATATTGACATTCAATATTATTAGGTAATGGTTGAACTTTAACTTTTATCTTTTTGCCTGCTGGTGGACTTTAAGGATTACAACTTGAAGACCATCAAATAGGGAATAATTACAGTAGAGAGTACAATTAGTAGACTCGCTGGTGGTGCAAGCGGGACGGGGGGTGAGCAGGAGGAGGTGAGGATGACTTTAAGGATTACAACTTGAAGACCATCAAATAGGGAATAATTACAGTAGAGAGTACAATTAGTAGACTCGCTGGTGGTGCAAGCGGGACGGGGGGTGAGCAGGAGGAGGTGAGGATGACTTTAAGGATTACAACTTGAAGACCATCAAATAGGGAATAATTACAGTAGAGAGTACAATTAGTAGACTCGCTGGTGGTGCAAGCGGGACGGGGGGTGAGCAGGAGGAGGTGAGGATGACTTTAAGGATTACAACTTGAAGACCATCAAATAGGGAATAATTACAGTAGAGAGTACAATTAGTAGACTCGCTGGTGGTGCAAGCGGGACGGGGGGTGAGCAGGAGGAGGTGAGGATGACTTTAAGGATTACAACTTGAAGACCATCAAATAGGGAATAATTACAGTAGAGAGTACAATTAGTAGACTCGCTGGTGGTGCAAGCGGGACGGGGGTGAGCAGGAGGAGGTGAGGATGACTTTAAGGATTACAACTTGAAGACCATCAAATAGGGAATAATTACAGTAGAGAGTACAATTAGTCGACTCGCTGGTGGTGCAATCGGGACGGGGGGTGAGCAGGAGGAGGTGAGGATGACTTTAAGGATTACAACTTGAAGACCATCAAATAGGGAATAATTACAGTAGAGAGTACAATTAGTAGACTCGCTGGTGGTGCAAGCGGGACGGGGGGTGAGCAGGAGGAGGTGAGGATGACTTTAAGGATTACAACTTGAAGACCATCAAATAGGGAATAATTACAGTAGAGAGTACAATTAGTAGACTCGCTGGTGGTGCAAGCGGGACGGGGGGTGAGCAGGAGGAGGTGAGGATGACTTTAAGGATTACAACTTGAAGACCATCAAATAGGGAATAATTACAGTAGAGAGTACAATTAGTAGACTCGCTGGTGGTGCAAGCGGGACGGGGGTGAGCAGGAGGAGGTGAGGATGACTTTAAGGATTACAACTTGAAGACCATCAAATAGGGAATAATTACAGTAGAGAGTACAATTAGTAGACTCACTGGTGGTGCCAGCGGGACGGGGGGTGAGCAGGAGGAGGTGAGGATGACTTTAAGGATTACAACTTGAAGACCATCAAATAGGGAATAATTACAGTAGAGAGTACAATTAATAGACTCACTGGTGGTGCCAGCGGGACGGGGGGTGAGCAGGAGGAGGTGAGGATGACTTTTGGATTCTGATTTGATACTTGTACATGTTTTTTATTATTCCAGTGTTGGTGACTCAACACTTCGACTCGCAACTTCACCGTCCGTTGTTCAATGCTGATCATCCCTTCTTTTACGGACTGGTCAATAAAGATGAACAAATCGTCTTCTCCGGGCATTTCACCGGCAAATAATGAGCCTAACAAGTAATACTGTCCTTTTTATTATGAAAACGCTTATATATTACATTACATTTCTGTTTCGGACTGGTCAATAGTGATGGACAAATCGTCTTCTCCGGGCATTTCACCGGTGAACAATGAACGTAACTAGTATTAATGACCTTTTTATTGTTAAAACACACATATTTCATTATACTTCTGTTTTGGACTGGTCAATAGTGATGGACAAATCGTCTTCTCCGGCATTTCACCGGTGAGCAATGAACGTAACTAGTATTAATGACCTTTTTATTGTTAAAACACACATATTTCATTATACTTCTGTTTAGGACTGGTCAATAGTGATGGACAAATCGTCTTCTCCGGGCATTTCACCGGTGAACAATGAACGTAACTAGTATTAATGACCTTTTTATTGTTAAAACACACATATTTCATTATACTTCTGTTTAGGACTGGTCAATAGTGATGGACAAATCGTCTTCTCCGGGCATTTCACCGGTGAACAATAAGCGTAACTAGTAATATTGACCTTATTATTGTTAAAACACACATTTTTTTTACACTTCTGTTTCGGACTGGTCAATACGTCAAAGTGATGGACAAATCGTCTTCTCCGGGCATTTCACCGGTGAACAATGAGCGCAATAAGTAATATTGACCTCTTTTTGTTAAAACACATATATTTCATTACAAGAGATGTTATTTATTAGATTAGATTACAGTACATGTTTCGGACTGGTCAATAATGACAGACAAATTGTCTTTTCCGGGCATTTCACCGGTGAACAATGAGCGTAACATGTAACCTTTTTGTTGTTAAAACACATATATTTCATTTACGCGAGTAAAATAAAAATTTGC
Organism: Limnephilus rhombicus; assembly: GCA_929108145.2. Taxonomy (NCBI): domain Eukaryota; kingdom Metazoa; phylum Arthropoda; class Insecta; order Trichoptera; family Limnephilidae; genus Limnephilus; species Limnephilus rhombicus. The sequence continues at coordinate 15,984,488 of OV815292.1, read as the reverse complement.
ATATGAAATAATTGAGTATATTTTTTAGTAGTCTCTTTATTAACACAACAAAATCATATAACATCTAAAAAATCGAGTGCAATTCACACGCGATAAAAGTGAAACATTTTGCCTACACAATCTTAACCTACAGGAGCCTTGAAAAGTGAGCACATAATCGAAACGGTCAATGCGATAAGGTTTCATTCTATCTCTTTTTCTCGCTGGCTCAATTCTATAGATGTATGTGTTTGTCTCTTTTTAGCGTCATTTCCGTTTCGTCCGAGTTTAAAATCACAACGGTGTTAAAGGAGTTTCACTTTAAAAACTGTTATAAAGTTAAAAATCTGCTACTTACGAAATCCATTTCTATTACGGTTTTTTGTACAATGTGAAAAATTAAATTTTTTCGAATATGATCGTAAAACTTATTAATTTTTTTATTTATTTTTTATCTTTTTTCTACAGAAAAAAAATGTACATTTAGATAATATAATAATTAACGTAAATGTTCATGTTCAAATATCTTAACTTTACCACTCTTTCATGGAAGCATTAGCTTGTGTCTTGAAGAGTAGTGTACATTTTTTAATGCTATGAGTATATTATAAGTTCACTCAAACATTTGTTCCTGAGCTACGCAAAATAAAAAAATCGAATTTTTGTCTTGAATAAAACAAAAGATTCGGCTGGCGTTGAACGGGAATTTAAACCTTATCGCCATTTACATAAGGAGTGTTATTGTTTGCGGCCTGATCCCGAATTTTACACGACGTGGCACGACGCGACGCCTCGCCTTAAAAGTCGACTTATGTGAAAATTCTATTCACGTTCTGTTATTATTTCATTACGGTTTGGTTGTTTCACAGTACTTGGATAGTAACAGAACTTGAACAGGATTTTTACAGAACATGAAATTTTATTATTTATTATTTCGTTATTCTGTGAAACGACCGATTCGATGAATTAATGTTCTTTATAAATATGTTTTCCATATAATATACGAGTATGTTACACACAGTTGCAGATACGATAAAGCATGCTGCTAAATCATGTTATCTTGAAGGCTGCTCACTTTTATACAAACCACCGGAGATGTGGGGTTAAAATACGTTTGGAAGACTTTATGAAAATGCAAAAGAAAAATTATTTATTTTTTTTACTTTTGAGATTTATTTATTAAAAGCAACGATCTTGCGGATTCCCCGAATATTTCTTTAAAATTATCGGAGGAAAATGAGATACACAATCACTGTTTAATCTAGATATATTCCAATAAATGTGTCGTCATCACCACCTATTTTTTGCGTTTACACAATGTTTTTCATGATTTATAAATCAGTTTTCCTAAATGCACTTTTTCTTTTTCAGGATAAACGATTTCCGCCATTAGGGTTAATATTTCCACACCCTACCGGAGTTCCAGACGACTCGGAACTGATCACATATTCATCTGCGCGATCAGAAATGGACAATCGGACATCCTTTTCGTTGGAACTAATAATAATTTCTTCTATATTCCTGCAATTTAACTGAAATGTAATTACATTTAATAAACTGCATATTAATAAACATCACATGATTACATACCCTGCTTTATTATTATTGATCATAAAAAACTGCGCTGGGATGAATGAAGAATAAATATAATGATTATAATGACAAAGCTGATACTTACAAGTATTCAAAATGTGCCCTTTCATGAATGGCGCAATTTCCATTATTTTAGAAAAAAAAACTTAAAATTTTATGTAATTAATGGTTTGCGCCCGTATATATGCAATATAAACCACTGGAGCGATCACGAGAAATAAATAAATTCGCCTCGATTGTTTGACATTTCCCAGAAGGTCATTTTAATTTTTTTTTGTATTATTTAAGATTTTACATTAAAAAAACCATACCTTCGAATTTTAACATGGATACAAAAAAAAACTTATTACAGCGCTTTATAGCCAATGAATTAACCCGTTTTTTACCGTTTATCTCATATTTATAGGATTTATAAAAAATATATATATAAAAAAACCGTAAAGTTGTGTAATTTGTTTTTTACAAACTTTTTTTTGAGACTGCCGTGAGGGATACTTATTCGAGTCAACATAGAATATTTTCGATTTCTGTATGTTGTCTGTTTTATACTTGATAATGAAAGGTGCTTGCTTATCTACGGAAAAAGGACTTAATTTTATCCATAAACAACTGATCAAAAATTCAGCGGGAAAAAATGTAAAAAAAAAATATTTTTAACATCTTTCTAAAATAATAGTCTACGAAGTTCGGATTTGTGACGTCTATTTAAAATAAATGGCTGGCCAAGAAAATGTTTTAAATAATTACAATAAATGGTTTACGAATGGTAGGAAAATGTGGTCCACTTTTGAACCGCTATAAATCGCAGAAAAATAAAAGTGGTCCATTTTTCGACCAAAATCTCCAAAACATTAATAAATACTTTTGTCCATAAACAAACTCAATTCTTTTAACAAATTATTGTAGTGGTTTACATACATAATAAGTTTCAGTAAAACAAAATAAATGTTAATAGTCAATAACTGTATGCAAATAGGTCGGTAGTAGTGTTTTGTGAACACTTCACCAGGAGAAACTGTGAATCAATCCAATGTTGAATGAATCAATGAATTGAGTTTGTTTATGCGCACATTTTTTATTCATAAATATGTACAGACGCAATCAATTAATTCATCTTAATATTTTAAAGCATAACTTGCAGAAAGTATTTTTCCGAAAATAATTCAACTAGCGCCATCTAGGAGAAAGAAAACTATGAATTATTTTAAGTACCTATCACCTTAACATTAAAATTTAAAATACTTTTTACTTAAAAAATTGCATAATAATGGTTGAGGTCGTAACCAGGCCGATGTGACCTCAATCTTGTAACCGTGTGGCACAATGGCTATAAATAGGTCTAATGGATTGGAGCGGTGCGTCTGGACATCAGGAACCCTTGTTTGCTCCTGAACCATTTGCTCCAATCCATGGCAAAGGAAAAAAGATTCCGCCTGTCGGCCAGCCGAGCTGTAGATCCAGAGAACTTCAACCAGGGTTGGTTATAACCATTGAAGTCCCCCAGAACTACAAACTCCGGAAAGAGGCCATCAATAGTCTCGCTCAAATGTTTGAATAACGTGGAAAATTAAAATCTATATTGGATGTGTCTGATTCGCTAAGGTTCGGTGAGCGGTATATAATAGACACATGCGTAGAATCTTGCCGCAATGACAAGACTGACGGGCATCCATATTACGTCGAATCTGGAGTTTTTCAGATTCAACAGTCGCACACAGTTGACGTCAGCTCTGCTATAGAGACAGATACCTCCCTTGGGTCTACACTTGCCTACGAGGGTGAAGCCCGGGCAGTCCAGATAGGAGGCATCTAGAGGCTCGGCTATAGAGCTTTCAGATAGGAAGAGAAGGTTGGGATGTTGTGAGAGAAGGTGGTGATGTATTTGTGTACAGTTTTGGCTTGCACCGGGGACGCCTTCTACTCGCCGCTGTAGTGATGATAATTGTTTTGTTTTTTTTTCTGTACGAACCATATGTTTCCTTATAACGTTGTTGGAAAAGTGGTGGGGTCCCCTCCAATGTAAGGATATGAGGAGAAAAAAGGTCTGGGATGGAAAAGGTATGAGGGATGGACAGGAAGCTGTGGATCAGAGTATCCGGAAGTGATGGACGTATGAATCCAACCCATCCACTGCTGTGCAATGCGACGTGCTGGGAGAGTCGGGCTGGAGAGATCGCCCAATGCGCCAATGCGCAACAGCAGCGGCGGGGTGTTTGCACTCGTTGACAGGGCAGCCCACCCTCAGTCATGAGGGTCGGGCCCCTGTACTGCAAACGGTCTCCCTCAATCAGCATCTCCCTGCTAAATCACCAAACGTAGCGAACCACTTGGGGTGACCTGTCGCAAAGATGTTGGTCATTCAACAAATGGTTCCCAGGGCGGCGGTACCCATATCCGCCCACCAATATATTGTAAGCTTTTTATTGAGAATATTAATAATAAAATAACGGCACCCAATTAAAGAATCTATAATTCTTATTTAAAAACAATTTATTTATTTATTGAAAAATAAGAAATACACAAAAAACATAAGCTGCACATCTCACTAGGGCATTCCTGTATCGAGATATGCAGTTTAACAATGTTATTTTAAAAAACATACATATAAACTTAATAAATTATATTTATAAACCTACAAAAGAAGTACTGAGTACAATTATTCAGACATGGATTTTTAATAATTATAGCTGGGCAGTATGCTCATCGTTGGCAATAATAACATTATACTGTAAACTAAATATGTAAATTCAAGGTACCTGTTAGTTGTGGCTTACCAGATGCATTCATAGGGTGACCATACCACAGTGGCATTTAATTATTAACAAAAAATAAAGATTGGTAAATAAAAACACTTATATAATATCAGGTAAATGATAATAAACAATTATGTACTTATATTAATAAAACTAAAAAAAAAAACTGTAAAAAAAATGTAATGGGTAAGTAAAGGGGGGAGGGAGAGGGAGGGAATTGTTTAAGAAGAGGTTAACGGAATAAATTAAAAATGGGACTATCAGATAAATTGATTTGGTTATTAATAAGTTTTGATTTATTATTGATGGCTTTTTTGATTTCGAGAGCTTCTAGATTGTTTAACCTAATTCCAATTCCATTTTTATGTAATATTTTAGTCCCGGAGGTTTTATCAAATGAGTGGTTAGTTTCTATTAGATGGTTTGTGAATTTTGAAAAAGCGTTACTATTTAAACATCTTAGATGTTCTTTAATTCTTATGTTTACGTTCCGGGCCGTTTTTCCGATATAAAATGCAGAACAATCATTACAATTTAGTTTATGTACGCCAGAGTTGCTAAATTTATCGTCAATATCTTTAGTGTTAATTAAGTGTTATTAGTGTAAAATGCGGGTTTTATTTCCGGAGGGAATTTTTTTACGCTTAAAGAAGAAAAGTTATTCGTATACAGTACTCTACGCCATTGAAATTGGTGATTAATATTTATATTATTATTCGAATTATTAAAAATAAATTTATTTGAAGCTGCTTGTTTCAATTTTTTATTAAGAATATTGTCTACTAATTTTGTCTTAGAGACAGTCACAGTTTCGGTTTAGAGATGAATTTTTACATTTGTGTATTTTTAATGGCGGGGCTGGGTTTGACTTTGGGATATTGGTGAGACTAGACAGTAAGTATTTGGTTTTCTGTACATTTAGAGTTAATATGTTCGAGTCAAGCCAATATTTTACCTGTTGAATTCCTTCCTCCGCTTTGGAATATGCGGTAAGCCAATCTTTTGCTTGGAAGAGTAGGACAGTGTCATCGGCGAAACTGACAATAGTGGCATCGATATCTAGGTTGCATAACTCGTTAATATATATTAGGAAGAGCGTTGGACCTATAACACTGCCTTGAGGGACCCCGTAACTAATGGGCAAATTCTGGCTCTTTGTGGTATTGAGTTTAACGCATTGGGATCTGTCAGATAAGAAGCTGGAGAGGAGGCCTAATTCTTTGTTCCTAATACCTATATTAAACATTTTGCGTTTTAGTTTGCTGTGTGAGATTGTATCAAATGCTTTACATAGGTCGAGAAATACCGATAGACATTTCAAGCCCTTATCCAGGTGGCCAGAAATATGGTCAGTGACCGTGGCTATAGCATCATTGGTGCTTTTATGTTTTCTGAATCCAAATTGCCGCGGCGATATTAAGTTATTGGTTTCCAGATATTCCATGAGACTATTATTGACGATCTTTTCGAATACTTTTGAGAGGGAATTTAGCAACGTAATAGGACGATAATTACTAATATCAAGTTTGGAGCCAGTTTTAAAAATAGGGATAATGAGACCTTGTTTTAGAATGGTGGGAAATAGCCCTTGGTGGATGCTAATATTAAGTAGATGCGTTAATGGTTGAAGTATACCAGGGGCAATTTTTTTAAGAACATTGTTAGATATTTCATCAATGCCGGTTGATGAAGAGTTTTTGAGCGAGTTTATTACTATAGAAACTTCTTTCTCTGTAATTGTTTTAAGAACAAAGCGGGTTGGGAAATCATCATTGGTCGCGTGGTCACTTGGACCAAGCGTATCGTTATTTATTTGGATTTTTTTTGCTAGTTCCGGACCTATGTTTGTAAAGTACTGGTTTATGTAATTGACAATTGTGTTGGGGTTCGATGTAAAGTCTACAGTGATATCTTTGATATTGAGAGAGTTCAAGGTGTCGGTGGCTTTATTTGAATTGGTAGCTTCCTTGAGGACTTTCCATATTTTTTTAGGGTCATTGTTGCTTACCACGATTACCACGAGCGTTCGAATTAAGCCATATCTTAGCTGCAGAAACCGCTGTTATTAAATCTATACAGGAAGAACACTTCTCCGAAGTTATAAAGGCAGTCAAAGATGGGAAGAAGGTTCGGCGAGCGATCGCAAAACTGAATCCGTTCATTCATGACGGAATTCTAACGGTAGGAGGCAGATTGCGAAACGCGGAAACAGAATTTGACAGTCGGCATCCAATTCTATTACCCGCTCGTGATCTTGTTGTCAATCTAATAATAGACTACTATCACATCAGAAATCTACATACGGGTCCTACGTTACTGAAAATTTTACTAAGACAAAGATTTTGGATACTTTCTTCGCGCAATTTGGTTCGGAAACGTGTGCATCAGTGCAATACTTGCTTCAAAGTCAATCCCAAACCGCAATTCCCAATAATGGGAGATTGCAACAAGACTTTACAACATTCTTCCAATTAGTATAAAAAAATGTGATTCACAAAAAAATTTAAAAAAAAACATAAAAATTTGGATAAAAAATAATGATAGAGCATTTACCGGTGCACTCCCCCAAATTCGAAATTAATATTGAACCAATGCTGTTATTATTGTACCAATGTTATTGTTATTATTAATGCAACCATTCTATTGTGTGATTTCATTCTAATATAAGTGTAGGTATGTTCACAGTATAATAAATTGACATAAATTTACTGCCTCAACACAGGCTAGCCTAGTGAGGCAGGTTATGAGAAACCTAAATTTATAATTATAAATCTCTATTCTTTAATTACCTACTGCATATATGTATTTTGTTTTCTGATATTAACTTTCGTACGTATGCAACTTTTAAACTGTACTTTTACTGTACTTATGATGTACTTTTTGTTTTTGTAGTTATAAATCTTCATTTTTTTTTTGTTCAATAAAGATATATTATTATTATTATTTACCAGCATGCCGCGTCCGCGAAGCTAAGTCTTTTCTTCACACAGGGGTTGACTACGCGGGCACGCTTCAAATAATCCCTTATAGACGTCGGGGGTGCGAAGTCAAAAGGCATACATTTGCTTATTTATTTGCTTGGTGACCCGCGCAGTTCATATTGAACTCGCTTCGGATCTTTCCACCGAAGTCTTCCTCAACGCTTTCAAGCGTTTCCTTTCTCGTCGAGGTCCTGTGAGTATAATGTACTCCGATAACGGTACGAACTTTGTGGGGGCTAAATCCCATTTACGGTCTTTATTTGAACTTATAGAGTCACCCAATTACAAAAAGGAATTCTCAGACAATCTGTTGGAGAATCGAATTGAATGGAAGATGAATCCACCGCAAGCTCCTCGCTTTGGTGGGATCTGGGAAAGTAACATTAAATGCCTGAAAGGTTATTTAAATAAAATAGTAGGCACCTCTCTACTGACGTATGAAGAGATGCAAACAGTGCTTTCTCAGATTGAAGCAATTCTAAATTCACGCCCGCTATCTGTACTTACGTTAACGACGTTTCGGCTCCATTGCCGCTAACCCCCGCACATTTTTTAACGCTCACTCCCTTAAAATCTTTACCCGCTGCTGATTTGTCAGACGAGCCAGTCAACTTGGTACAACGCAAACATCTCGTGGATCGTCTTGTTCAGACGTTCTGGAACCGATGGCGAATTGAGTATTTGAATACTTTGCAAACTCGCCAGAAATGGAATACAAATGCGAATCCGGTAACGACAGGCACGGTAGTAATGATCAAGAGTGACAACATCGCGCCACTTCAATGGCCTATTGGGGTAATAGTCAATGTCTACCCCGGGGCAGATGGGGTGATCCGCGTTGCGGAAGTTAAAACTAACTCCGGAATATACCGCAGGGCAGTCGTTAAACTCTGTCCCTTACCGTCACAATAGATTTAACAACATCTTAGAAGTTAGTTCATAATACTTTTATCAATTAGGTTAGTTTCATTGTTAAATAGGTACCAAACTCTAGTTCTAGTTTATCTACCGCAGGTTCAGTATTATTCATTGAATCCTTTCAAATCATATTTTTACGTTTCAATGTATTTTATTTTTTTTATTTCCTTGCTATATCGGTCAATTTGACCATTTGGTAAAAGCATTTATATAACTTACATAAATATTTTCATAACCTTACATAATTAATTGCATTCATACACATACCAACACAGCACGCATACATACTGTCACTGCTTGAGATTGGTATTAATTATTGTTGCAAGTCCTTTATCCTACTATTCCCTACCCGTCAATCTTACCCACAATTTTAATCAGTCTGCAATATACTCCCGCCGCATATAGCCATTTTTGTGCTTCCGATCTCGGTTAATCCGCTATAAATAACTCCGCTGTGTACTATAAAAATAACAAATATTCACTCCTATTGTGATTGTGCCTCTTGGATGGGAAAGAAATCATACAAGTGCATTGCCAGCCTACAAGTTTTATCCTTTTCCGGTGAGTCCTCTCCTTTCTATGCAACATATGTTTTTATCATTTTTAAGCAGTGATAGTAACACAAAATCAAGGTCCTTCGCCAGTCATTCTTTGACACAAACACATAAATCCACTATCACAACATAAAATACCATTCAAGTAGTTTTTTTAAAAGTGGATTGTGATTTTTATTTAAATAAAACATACAACGATGTTGCATTCCCATGAGTTATCAAAACTCATGAAGGAATCGCCAATTGGCACTTTTGAAAAGTTAAACCCAACCCAACACAATAAATGAAGAAATTTTTTTTTTAAAACATTTCAAAGAAGCAACATACAGACACATCATATGAAGAATCACTTTATAAATATTTCACAGAAACATGTCTTACAAGATTTTATGAATTATTATAACCACTCATTTGATTTGTGTACTTTTGGTGTCAAAAAGTTAAAATAAAGTATCCTCCATAATGAACTATAGAAATGCATTAAAAAAAAACAAAATCAGGAAAATACAATAAAAGGTACGGGCTCAATACGGGGTTACAGTAGTTTTTTTAAAAGTGTATAGTGTATTTATATTTTATGTTGTATTTCAGTACTTTTTTTTAATGTGGATTGTGAATTTCTATTATAAGTTGTATTTCAGTTTCAGTAGTTTTTTTTTAAAGTTTATATTGAATTTAGTTTTTGTCTATTAGGTACTAGTTATAGATTTGGCGTGTCTAAAAAAGTTTTAAAAATTTTTCAGTGCACTAATCGCCATTTCCGTTTCATCCGAAATCCAAATTACAGCCGTGCTACAGAAGTTTCACTTCACAAACATGTTTTGAAGAAAAAAGATGTCGAAAAAATCACAGGAGACCTAAATTTCATTTACGTTTTTTACTTCAAATAATGTCAGTAAACGCTGGAAGTAAGTCAAGTGCGTTCCTTAACACCCTGTATAATGTTTTTTTTTTAAATTTTTTAGAAAATAATATTTCCTTATTGGTTTACCCTGTTTTAAGATCACGTTGTACATTTTACGTGATTGAATTATAAAATTACATCTACAAATCATAATAAATTATCATATAATATGGCAGATTGGAGTTTTCTTACCAGTAATCATAATGCTGAAGGTCGCCATCGTGACTGTCTGCTGGGACACGACTGAGGAGATGTTGTCTCCGAGGGAATATATACCCTCAGCGGCCACTCGGACTGTCAAGCTGTGGGCCGGAGCTTTACAAACATTCAATACTCAAACAGCGGCTTTATTATTTCACTAATCATGCCATTCTAACTGACTAACTAACCAATGCCGTTTCTCCACAGGGGTAGGCAGAGAGGACGGACCGCCAAACAACTTGGTCTTGGCACACACTCTTACCTCGTTCACATTCATACATCGTCTCATACATGCTCTTCTATTGTTCTGACTCTTGACATGGCCCGACTCAAGTATCTGATTCACTTGGTCGTGCCATGTATTTCTCGGGCGTCCCCGACTTCTTCTACCATTCACATTTGCGTCATATACACAGCGCTCTTGAGGCGATTTTTCGCAAAAACAGCGCTATATAAGTTGTCCAAATTTATTATTATTATTATATATTCTTCTGACACTACTTTCTTCGTTCATTCGCTCTACATACTAGTACTGGGCGTTGACGATAATTCTATCCAACGCCAACGTCGTTATCGTTGGCAATTTTCAACTGTTGAAAATAGCTGTTGAAAATAACGTCGACGTTGACGCAACTATAATAGGAGTTCGACACGATACTAACAAAAAATATATCAAAATCGTATTAATGAATCCCTTTTAACGGGTGGTTCCCCGAATCATTGATATATTACTAATTATTATTATCTCTATGCCCCACGCGACACACGTAATAATAATCCTATAATAACATTGAAAGTTGAAACTGTTGGAAGACGTTGGTTTCGGTGTTGAAAATATTATCCTGTTGAAGATATATTTTGCTTGTCACTGATAAATTCGCTTGTTGCTTGGCGCTACGTATCGGCCGTATTGGACGGGAAAATAAAAAAAAACGTGCAGTAGGTATGTACATTACCAAAAGACATTGTGTAATTGGGTGTAATATCGTTCACGAAGTGTGATCTCTTGACCCTTTTGACTTAATCATTCCAACACCGTTGAAAACAATAGGTACAAAACATTGACAATTATCAATAGGTTATTTTTTTGCTTGTCGTTGATAAATTTGATTGTTCCATGGCGCTGAGTATCGGCCGTATTGGATGGGAAAATAAAAAAAAACGTGCAGTAGGTACGTACATAACCAAAAGATCATTAAAAATATCGAGTAATGTTGTTCACGAAGTACAAACTCTTAACCCTTTTTATTTATTAGGCAGTTGAATCGTTCACTGCGTTGAATAATATTCGCATGTAGGTATTATATTTCAACTGTTAGCGGTAATTATTTTCAACAGCGTTGGAAGTTGAAATAATATAACTATTGTTTCCAACGGCTAGTTATATTTTAATACAGTACTACTACATAACCACCCCATCTGAGGGTCTCTTTCTTAATCTCACTCATTATGCTTACATCACTACTTAATTACATTCTTTGCGGATCTCCACATTTCTCACACGATCATACTTGGTTTTACCATACATACGCCTCGGGGATCTCAATTGTCAGTTCCATGCCTCACTGCCATACATCAGGGTAGGTACCAGGACTCCATTGTGGACTATTAGCTTCGCTTCTTTTGACAGTTTTTTTTTTATTAGCGCCAACAGTATTCAGTCCTCCATTAATGAAGTTACCTGCATTTACACTTCTTTAAATATCTCTTTTAACCATCCCAAACTCGTCCACCTGCTCAAAGTATTCATCATTCACAACTATATTAACAGACGACCTCCGTAGTCCAGTGGGTAAGACTCTTGACTCACAATCCGGAGGTCACGGGTTCGAACCCGGCATGCGCAAATAAATTTTATTTGATTAATTTGTGTTATTTCACAATTAAATCATTTAAAATAATATATAGTATATTTGCGGCATGTTCCAGAGTGGAAGATACTATCAGTATCGCCCTGGTGTAATACCACCATTCAGAGTTGAAACGTTGCTTGAAAATGGCTTTAGCCGTGTTTGGTGACCAGATCTGAATAGCCAGGTACTTCCCAACCTTCCTCTTCCCCACTTCCTTCCCCTCCCCACTACCTTCAGCCTCACAACATACCCCAATTGGGGATGCCATAGTCTCACTGGCTCCAGACGGGAGCAGTTGAGATTCTTGTGCGGTATTCACTGTAAAAAAAAAAAAAAAATATTGCACACTGTTTTCGTACTCTCTCTTTCAAACACCATGACTTTAGACATACTTACATTCATCATTAACTCATTATTCATACATACTTTCATACATTTCTTTCTCTTTCTGTGTTTCTTTATATATGTATCGATATACAAGCTCATACAATGTATTTTTTTGATCTGTTTAATTTTATACTTTGAAGATGCTTATGTTAAGCGATACCGATCGGTATTAAAAAAATATATACAACTCACAGACGATCTCTTTACATTTCTTCAAACTTCGACTAAAAACCACCAACATTACCTTCATTTTCTTAACGCACATATTATTGATTGCTATCTTTATATATGCTTGATACTTAGTACTCACAAATGAGTCATACAATATCCACGCATTTCAATTGCTCTACCGAAAAACTATTCAATCCGCCCTCTTCAAGTCCGCGTAAAACATATATTTATATCGGAAGTGGTCCCTTGAGAGACGGTTAATAAACATACTTCATTATTGGTTAAAATCGATCAATATTTAAGTGATTTAAATTGATATTAAAATATTAACAGCCTTACTAAAAAAAACCACAGCGCGACCAATTAACTGTGTTATTGCAATAACATAATTAAACCCCGTATACACTAAATCACGTTTTATTACCAATAACGTTTTTTGCGTGGTCACGCTGTTAAAATGCATTTAGATCTGACAACATTGTAAATGGTTTTAATTTCCTAGGAAACAATGTTGTTTTAATTCTTCTCCGCTAGGGGCATTATTGGTGCGTCTGTGCATATCGGCCCGTGATGACAAAACAGTTCGGTGTGTTTATGGCGGGATATGGAAAATTTTGTTAGGGCCTAAATGTTGTGATTTTACTAAATAATTTCTATTGTAGTGACGAATATACTCTTCTGTTCACATAATTGATAAATTTACCATATTATTTGTGTGGTTTACATCAGTTTAATCAAGTTATTGTACAAACGCCGTACTTTCAAAGTTGAACTGTCAGAATATTGTTTTTTATAGGTTACTTAAGATAAAATTTTCATTTTAAGATCTTTATTTTAAGAGAATTTCTTAAAAGTGATAATTTTTTATAATATTAAAATCTAATACATGTGTTGGTAAACGTATCAAAAAAATTAACGTCTTTAGAGATGCAAGAAATCTGTTTTAAATTTCGGTATTATTTCTAAGTTATTTTTTTGGCAATAAAAAAAACTTTGAAATTTTTTATTATTTTTTTATTGTATACACGATAAAAAAGTGAGGTGACAGTTTCCTTCCAAATTTATTACATAAAAGGACTGTGTTTTTTAAATTTTGATTTTATTTAAATTTCTCTACATTTTGGTCAAAAATGTTGTGGGAGGAAATTTTTTTCCATGTTTCTCCGAGTTTGAATCATAAAATATAATGAAAACGCGGACCAAATAAAAGTAAACATTCAAAAACAGATAAGAGTCGGAAAACTGGGGATAGAAGTATCTGAAATAAAAAAATCAAATAAAAACCACGTAACCTGGCAAACTGGTTGCGATTAAACAAACTTAGCCTAAACATAAGAAAAACACATTACATATTGTTTGCAAATAAAAAAAATGTAAGTCTTAATATAAGTCTTGATAATAACCGCCTTGAAAGGGCTGATGTTACAAAATATCTTGGCCTTTTCATTGATTCACAACTCACATGGAATCACCAATTTAAACATGTTCTATCCAAAATTACTCCTATAACTGGTGTTTTATATAGATTTCGCGGGTTACTTCCTCCTTCTCTATTAAGATCGATTTACCATGCTATGATTCACTCACATCTAATATATCTTGCCGGAATCTGGGGATTTGCTACAAAAAAAATGATTTCAGAAGTCCAAGTCGTCCAAAATAGAGCCCTGCGAAATATATTCAGTCTACCTTGGGATACACACGTCAAAGACATTTACAGAAACACCCAAATACTTCCTTTTAACACCATTCCCACTTTTGAAATAACAAAAACTATATTACAAGTAATTCAACACTCGGCACATTCCAACACTAAACTCAATTACAATTGCGACGTACACCAACACAACACAAGAAATCACAACAAACTTCATATACCAAAAATCAAATCAACAAAATATGGACTAAGATCCCTAGAATACATAGCTTACACAAAATATAATCAACTACCCAACGAGATCAAATGTGCAAGTCAATGTAAAAAGACCCAAACTAACATGCTCAAACTTCATTTTATGAATGACTATCTGAAATAATAATGTTGTGTATGTCCTATGATATGTCCACTTAATACATACAGCTATATGTTTCATGTAATGCGTATCATTCCCGCAATGAGTTTATTAACTCTTGGGAGTACAATGCTTTATATAATATACTATATTCTGTATTGTATTTTAATAAATAAATAAAAATAAATAAATAAAATAAATAAAAATAAATAAAGTAATCATCTCTTGCCCAAAGAAAGAAGATTCTGATAAAATAATTAAAGAAATCAACAAGAAGGAAAATAACAGCATAACCGCAACAGAAATTAAGAAGCACAAGCCTAATGTTATCCTTAAAGGAATACACAAGGATTACAACGTAGAAGATTTTAATGAAGATTTTATAGAACAAAACGAAGATATTTACCAACTTATCAAAGACGATAATAAACACATGCCCAAAATAATGGCAAATATAAAAAACAAAAGAAGCGAGAACTTATCCAACTACGTCCTAGAAACAACCGGTCAAATGAGAAAATTATTAATCGAAAAAGGAAGAATAAACCTGGAATTTATGCGGGTTCATGTGGACGACTCAAACCCGTTGTCCCAATGCTACCATTGCTTGTGGTTCGAACATACTGCCAACAAGTGCCAAAAAAAATGGAAAAACCCAGATGTCTCCACTGCGCACAAGATCATACACTATCGAAGTGCCCGAATAAAACTCAACCACCGACGTGCTACAATTGTCTAACCTTTAATAAATCAAGAAATGGAAAAACAAATTCGAATCATCGAGCGAATGACAGCAAGTGCCACTACGTCAATAAAATGATAGAATCTGCTTACCAGAAAATTGACTTTAATTAAAATGTTATATTCTTAAAAAAAAACAAGTAAGAAATTAATATTTCAACTTTTTTTTTTTTTTTTACATGAGCTCCACACAGGAGGCCCTGAGGAAAATAATTTCCCTCAGGGCCTATGTCATCTTTGAGGATGCTGTGTGGAGGGTTTTTTTTAAGGAAAAGGGAAGGAGAGGAGAGTTCTGGGAAGGAAAAGGGTTTAAGGGGTGGGTAGGAATCTGGGGGTCAGTATGTCCCGGTCATCCGCCTCCAAGACCTAGACAAACCTCACCCCATGAACCCGGGCACCCCTGCTAAATCACCAAACGTAGCGAACCACTTGGGGTTTATATTTTGTTTACAGAGTATCAAAGTCGGCACCCTGTTTATTAGCGCCTGTTCAAATTCATAGTATGTACTTAAGATCTAGCAACTCCCAGTCGAGTGGCATTATTATTACTAAGTATATGATTATTATTGTTCCGCCCGACTATGACGTTATTCATATAAACGAATTCTCAATTCCCTACAAAACGTACCTCCAAACATATTTATATACATACTCAATCATTTTACATAAGATTCACGATTTCAAAGTAGGATAAATAATATCATTACGGACGACTTAGATAACACTTATAATATAAGAGAAAAGGTATGTATTAATGTTGATCAATGCAACATTCTCTTCAAAAATATGACTAACTCATTAACCATTATGCACTTAAATATCAGAAGTATTTACAAAAACATAAATGAATTATTATGCACTCTTAGTCTATTGAAAACTGAACTCGATTGTATAGTTTTGACCGAGGCCCACCTTAATGCGATAAATATTGATAGTATACAACAATTACCAAACTTTACATGTATTACCACGAAAACGCACATTAACAAGAATAGTGGCATAGTTATATACGTTAACCAAAAACACCAAGATATATCTTATAAAGAAATAAACATGACACTCACTAACTGCCTAGCATTACAAATAAAAGTAAATAATCAGATTTATCAGGTTATTGCTATATACCGAACCCACGGTTCGAAAACTCAACAATTTATAGAGCATCTTAAAGATGTAATTAATAAAAACAAATGTCACAATACTATAGTAACGGGTGACTTCAATATAAATATAGGTTTAAATTCAAACAGTGTCGAAAAAAATGATCTACATAATACGATGGCTGAACTGAACTTCATTTCATGCATAAACGACTATACTAGAGTTATGCCCCGACAAAACCCATCATGTATTGATCATATTTGGACAAAAGCTGACATAACTACACAATTAACACCTGTCATTTGGAAAACAAACATAACTGATCACTTTACGTGTTTTTTAATTCTTGATTTTAAAAAAAAAAATACTTTTCCTCAACTGCATTACAGCAGTATAATATAAAAACCATTAACACACAACTTCTAGAACAAAAATTAAAATCGGAAAAGTTGGAAGAAATATTAAATACCGAAGATGCCGAAAAATCTTCAATTAATTTCGAAAAAACACTTCGCGATCACATAATAAATGCAACTAATAACGTCAAACTAAAATCAAAACATAGAAAAATTAAACCTTGGATCACCCATGGAATAGTTACCTCAATTAGGAATAAAGAAAAACTATTTTATCAAACCCGTAAACAACCCAATGACTTTATTTTATTACAATTATATAAAAAATACAGAAACAATCTTACAAACTTGATTAAAAAAATAAAAGAAAATTACTTCAAAGAAAAAATTGAAGATTGTGGTGAAGATAACAAAAAAGTCTGGGCTACAATTAATAACATCATTGGCAAGGGTAATAAAAATAAACAAATAAATAAAATAACATATGACAATGAAACAATAGAGACAGTAAAAGA
Source organism: Limnephilus rhombicus (assembly GCA_929108145.2). Classification (NCBI taxonomy): domain Eukaryota; kingdom Metazoa; phylum Arthropoda; class Insecta; order Trichoptera; family Limnephilidae; genus Limnephilus; species Limnephilus rhombicus. The sequence continues at coordinate 15,967,469 of OV815292.1, read as the reverse complement.
ACCAACTAAAATTGCTAATATTTTCAACAACTACTTTGCAAAAGTCGGTGAGAACCTAGCCAAAAAAATTGACGCTGTCCAATCTAAAAAAACTTTCACTACATCCACACAAAATTGCCAAAATATTTTAAAAAAGTTTGAAAAATGCACACAGATAGAAATAGAAAAAATAATAATGAACTTACGAGTGTCCGCGAGCCCTGGTTTCGACCATATCACAGTAAATTTACTAAAACAAATGAGACAACTAATATCAAAACCAATAGCACATATCATAAATAATAGCATGCAACAAGGAATTTACCCGAAAATATATGAAAATACAATAATAACTCCGATTTTCAAATCAGGAATTACAACCGACATCTCAAACTACCGTCCCATATCTATTGTATCAAACGTAGCAAAAATATTTGATAAAGTCGTAAAGTCACAATTAATTAAGCACATCACTTCAAATAAAATTATTAATGATAACCAATTCGGCTTCAGAGAAAATGTAGGCACGCAAGATGCAATAGCAAAAATAACCTCAATAATATATAATGCTCTTGACTTGGGAAATAAATGTTTAAGTATATTCATTGATATAAGAAAAGCTTTTGACAGTATATGCCACAAAAAACTAATCAAGAAATTAGAAAATATTGGAATTCAAGGAACAGTTATAGAATGGTTCAAAAGTTATCTACATGAAAGACACCAACACGTGAAAATTAACAATACATTGAGTGAACCCACCTATTCAGAATTTGGAATTCCTCAAGGGACAGTGTTAGGTCCAATAATGTTTATCATTTACGTGAATGAAATGCTTACAATACCGAAAATTGGAAAAATCATATCTTTCGCTGACGACACAGTCTTAATCATAGAAAAAAAAAACTTGGGATGAAGCCTAACGAACCGCAAATGTAGAAATAAACAACTTAAAACAATGGCTGGATGACAACTATCTTTCCTTAAACTCTGACAAAACTTACTTCATGACATTTACACTATCAGACAAATTCCTTCCAATTATAAATTCCAATATATTCATAGCTCTTGTAAAAATTATACTGACAACTGCAACTCATCTAAATGCACAAAAATTTCAAAAAAGAACAACATTAAATATTTAAGCATAATAATAGATCAACATATTAAATGGACAGAACATATTGCACAAACTATAAACAGAATACGTAAACTTTTTTACGTATTCCTCAAACTAAGAAATATACTTCATAAATCTATACTACTGAAGGTTTACTATCCATTAGCCCAATCAGTTCTGCAATACGGAATAATAGGTTGGGGAGGAGCGTATAAAACCAACTTAGCCCCACTTGAAATAGTACATAGAAGACTCATCAAAATTATTCTAAAAAAACCTTTAGACTATTCAACTCAAAAAATATTCGATGAATTCAAAGTTTTACAAATAAACAGAATCTATCAAAAAAATGCATTACTTCAAATCCATAAAGACAAACTAACAATAAAGTCATTTAGCACCAGGCCGAGAACAACAGGACAAATAATAATCCCTAAACTTAATGCTACAACGGCCCAACACCATTACACATACTCAGCCATAAAATGCTTTAACGAACTCCCTAAAGATATTCAATCCGAAAAAAATTATAAAATTTTTACGAAAAAAATTTAAATACATTTCACCACTAAGTAATTTCATGTTTGTGTTATATTACGCCCACTTATATTTTCAATGTGTACACAGGTTTTATATTTTATAATTTAAAAAAAAAACTTTCTTCCTGAAATAGTGCACAGGTATATAATTTTACATACATGTTGTTTTTATTTTATTTTTTCATAAATACGCTCATGGTAGCATCAATTAAACATATATCAAAATATCAATTGTGTTAGTACTCCATCCCTAAACACGAGAAATTCTCAATTAGAGAGGTATTATTACCACCATTAAAAAAATATTTGCATTACATGTACATAATTAAAAAAATAATTGTACTTATACCTAACTTTGTAAAATTGTAAAAATGGAATAAATAAATAAATAAATTACCTTAAAAAATATATTTATAAATGATTGATATATCTTTATAGTTCTTAGTCGAAGTATGATTCAGTTAAAAGTGACCGAATTGGATATAGGTTCCGTAGCTCAGTTGGTACAGCACTTGCCATGTAAGCAAAGGGTCCTGGGTTCGAGTCCCACTGGAGCCAATATCTTTTTCTGATTTTTCTGTATCCAGATTTTTTATTGAGTTTCGCTAATATTGTCTTCGTTTAAATAAATATTATAATTTAAGATTTTACTCACAAAGTTAAAAATAAAAATATTCATCCTAAACTTGCAGAAAAGTCAATAGAGGTCGCGTATTAAAAAAAAATGGATAAAAATTTATCCAGGCACTATCTAAATAGCATTTAGTTCGAGTTGAATCTTGCAATCATATATAAATATAGCAGCCAATAATATATGTGCGTTAATAAAATGAAGATAATGTTGGTAGTTCTTAATCGAAGTGTGATACTGTTAAAAGTGACCGAATTGGATATTGGTTCCGTAGCTTAGTTGGGAGAGCACTTGCCATGTAAGCAAAGGGTCCTGGGTTCGAGTCCCAGTGGAGCCAATATCTTTTTTCTGATTTTTCTGTATCCAGATTTTCGATTGAGTTTCGCTAATATTGTCTTCATTTAAATAAATATTATAATTTTGGATTTTACTCACAAAGTTAAAAATAAAAATATTCATCCTAAACTTGCAGAAAAGTCAACAGAGGTCGCGTATTAAAAATAAAATGGATAAAAATTTATCCAGACACTATCTAGACAGCATTTAGTTCGAGTTGAATCTTGTAATCATATATAAATATAGCAGCCAATAATATATGTGCGTTAATAAAATGAAGATAATGTTGGTAGTTCTTAATCGAAGTGTGATACAGTTAAAAGTTACCGAATTGGATGTAGGTTCCGTAGTTCAGTTGGTAGAGCACTCTCCATGTAATCAAAGGATCCTGGGTTCGTGTCCCAGTGGAGCCAATTTTTTTTTCTGTCTCCAGATTTTCGGTTGAGTTTCGCTAATATTGTCTTCATTTAATTAATTATTATAATTTGAGATTTTACTCACAAAGTTAAAAATTAAAAATAAAAACTACCTTTTTCAATGGAAACAATCGTTCTAAGAACTGGTTTGTAACCTAGATAGCGTCTCAGATAAATATATCCGATTTTATTGTTAAATGGAACACATATTAACCTTTTTTATAAAAGTCTAAATGAATATTGAATTTTTTGTAAGAATAGCTCTCTTTTTATAACTTTTGAAGGTTATTCCCATAATGTAATAATACGAGTATATCATACAAAGTAATTGTTTTATTTAATAAGAGATATTGATTTTAAAACTATTTAAATCAATCGTTAGTTCATCTTTTCACCTCTTTCACACAGAAGAGACTTGTTCAAGGTGACGTTATCGTGTTATCGAGTTTCGAAATAATTCAAAAACAATTAAACTGCAAGATTATTATTTCACGGAACATTAAATTATTTATCTTACGAAACGGTGGATGTTTTGAAAAAGAATAAATAAATTCAAAACTTAATTTCACGGAATTTAAAAATATTATTTTCTGGAGTGACATTTTAAAATTAAAATTAAATTGGATTATTGGATTGGATTGGTTCATTAATTTTAAGATGGGAAAAAAAATTGGAAATTATTATTTTTTTTAGAAAACGTCAACTTTAACAAACTGCGCAATACAAATTTGCACACAGATAGTATCAAAAGTTTTTCGAACTAGTTTGTTACAGTTTTTCGCAGTACCCTCTTACCCTGCAAATGCCAAAGGAAATTTGGTCAGTAGCGACATTATCAATAACGTTTAAATTTAGACTTGCGATTCAATTCGAGAATGTTCTCTATTGTTTCATTTCTCAACTTCTTGAGAAACAAAAATATTATTAATTAAATTAATTTTTTAACCATCCAGTGCACCATTGCCCAAGCAGGGGTCTCTTTAAAATGATTGACCTGTGCAGAAGTCATATTGTGAGGCCGTTCGCTGAAGTCTTTCCTGAATCTGTTCTCCAGCAACGTCACCTTGGAGGAACAGCATTTCCAGTAGACATCCGGGGCCTGGTCTTCTTCCTTGCCGCCTGCAGTCATTGAATCAGTTCATCACTTGGTCTGCAAGTACGTTTTTTCTTCCCCGAGCGCCAGGAGGCTTTAGGAAATTTTCCCTGGGAAAATTTCGGATTCGTGGGGGGATATTGTAGCAGGTAGCTACTGGATGGTTCCGCATTGTGATAACTACGCATGTTTATTCCCAACGGTGGCACGCCTGAGTTAACCACTGTAGCGTATTAAATAAAGAGGGTATAGCTCGATTCCAAGTTGCATGAGTAATAATAAAGGTAAATGTTAGCCAGAGCAAGAGACATAATAAAACTCTCAATTATAAAACAAGATTAAATCATTTATAATCACAACGTGGGTGTTATCTAGTATTGTATAAATTAGTTAATTCATGAGAGATTAGATCTACAGGTCGTGCCTTATCTCGAAGAGAGAAGGTAAAAGTAATATAAGTTAATGTCACATATTTCTATAAAATGTATAAAAAGCAGTTAAATGAATGAGAGTGTAGAAACTACCTACAACTCGCACCGGCAAGAAGGAACCAAATCGACATTAATCAATAAAATAATAAGTCTGCTGTTGAATAAGGACATTTATTGATAAGCATGATAATGAAAACAGGTAGAGCAAGAAACATAATTCTCAAAGCGTGTCAGGTTATAACCTGATAGAGGTTAAAACATTTAAATAGCAAACGGTAGGAAATCTATGCCATCAAGCTATGGAGAATTTAATCAAAAGGGCGCCAGCCAGGGAAAACATCCTGACATATTTTAAAACAGTGACCATAATCTAAATTATAATTATATTCATTTGTCTCACATGCAATCGAAGTTTCCAGTAAACAATACACTAGCAACTACGATCAGACAAAGTGACTCCTTTACAAAATTCAAACAAGATATTAAAAAATGGATTATAAGTATTGGACGCCACACTATCACAAATATCTGTAAAATAAATCACACATAGACAGAAATAACTATTGACGTACAACCTAACCCATATAAAACAAATGAAAATAATGGAATCCTGTCAAATTTAACCTATAAATAGACTAGGCAGAATTTATTTCATTACTCCATCTCCAACATTTATAAAATAACTCTCTTAAAAAAATTTACCACCCTTCCAATCACCCTTCTGTTCTAATTCTATTCATAATATGTATTTTACCTGAAATATCCTTGTAACTACTATATTCATTTATGTACGCCTGTCTCGACACAGGTATACCCTAGTGAGACAGGCATACAAATAAAACCATTGTAAATATATTTTATTATAGATAAATAAAAAAAATAAAAAATAAAAAAAATTTCTTGATGAAACGAAGAACATAAATTACTATTCGGATCAATTTCGGCCATGAGCTAACACGAGAGGCTAGTGCACACAATAACGGAAGACAATTGTTTTTAGGTGGTTAATGTCTTTTTTTTTTTTTTACATGAGCTCCACACAGGAGGCGCTGAGGAAAATAATTTTCCTCAGGGCCTATGTCAGCTTTGGGGATGCTGTGTGGAGGGTTTTTTTAGGAAAAGGAAGGAGAGGAGAGTTCTGGGAAGGAAAAGGGTTTAAGGGGTGGGTAGAAATCTGGGGTTCAGTGTGTCTTGGTCATCCGCCTCCAAGACCTAGACAAACCTCATCCCATGAATCCGGGCACCCCTGCTAAATCACCAAACGTAGCGAACCACTTGGGGTGACTTATGGCAGAGGTGTTGGTTATCCAATAAAGGTTCCCGGGGCGGCGGTACCCATTCCCGCCTCCCAAATTGTCTTGAACGGACATCAAAATTTTTGTTTTCCGTTCGGGAGGATCAGTCACAGATTTCGTATTAAAACGTTGTAAATGCCAATCACTTTTAGGTAATTGGGCAAAGACGGGGCCGTTAAACCATAACGGATGGTCGATTAGTTGAGCGGGCGTAAGACCCCGCGACAAGCAGTCGGCGGGATTGTCTTGTCCTTTTATATAATGGAAGCATTCAGCCACCAGATGGTTTTGTATTTGTGAGACACGGTTGGCAACGAAAGTCTGCCATTTTGCAGGCGGTGAATTTATCCACGCTAGAGCAACCGTGCTGTCGCAAAAAGCTAAAGTCGTATGAGCTTTCGAATTTGATGTGTAGGATTACTGACCGTATGCATTAATCGTGCAAGTACTAGTGCTCCACATAGTTCTAATCGCGCAAGTGAAATCGTCTTAGCCGGAGCGACCTTGGATTTAGCGCATAATAAATTAATTATGGTTTTATCAGTATTCGGACAGTAAACGTGTAGGTAAATAACACCTCGAAATGCGCGTTCGCTTGCGTCTGAAAACCCGATAAGCGTTAATGTACACTGTGGTTCGATTCCTAAAAAACGAGGAATTTTAATAGATCGCAGCAATGGCAATTCTTTTTTAAACTGTCGCCAAAGTGTGACAACTGTATCAGGAGGAGTATCATCCCAATCCAGGTTATACTCCCATAGAGATTTAATTATTAGCTTAGCCGATAATACAACTGGTGCGGCGAAACCCATCAAATCCCAAAGACGAGCAATCGTCGAGAGAATGTTTCGTTTAGTACAAGTTCTTTCGTCGGTGTGTACGACAAATACGAAATGATCAGAAGCGGGTATCCAATGAAGTCCTAGTATTTTCAGGTTTTCATCGGCATTAAATTCCACATGTTTCTTAACACGACGAGCTGTAGGAATCGTGGATAAAAACTTCGGAGAGTTAGAAGAGAATTTTACAAGATCGAATCCTCCCGTGGCGAATAGTTGAATCAATTCCGTAGACAACTCGGAAGCCTCCTCGACCGTCGAGCAACTGGTGACGAAATCGTCCATGTAGAATGAGCCCTTTTCCACCAGGTTTGCAGCAAGTGGGAAACGAAGTTTTTCATGCGACGCAAGTTGACGCAATGTACGCATTGCAAGGAATGGACTGCAAGACATGCCGAACGTGACGCGATTAAATTCAAACAATTGCAAAGGGTCACTATCGTTAAATCTGTACAGCATGCGCTGATAACGTCGGCATTCTTCTTGCACCACAATTTGTAAATACATTTGTTTTATGTCAGCGGTTATAGCTATGGCAAATAATCGGAAATTGAGGATAATGCGAAACAAATCACCTTGTAAATTCTTTCCGGTATGTAGGATGTCATTAAGCGAGTAACCCGAATCGGATTTCATACTCGCGTCTAGCACCATGCGAATTTTGGTGGTCAATTTATCTTCACGAACTACGATATGATGCGGGATTACGTAATGCGGTAAATCAGAATTGTCAACTGGGGAAATGTAACCTTTCTGGAGGTATTCGCGCAATATTTTGTCATATTCTAACTTTATTGCGGGTTGAGATATTAAGCGGCGTTCGAGAAACCTGCGTTCGGCGGCGGGTAATGATTCACCGAGAACAGAGGGACTGTTTCGAAACGGCAACGCGACGATATAACGACCTGCCGTGTCACGAGAAGTAGTAAGTTTAAACATATCCTCACACTCTTGTTCCTCAGGCGTTAAAAACTTCTCATCTGGAATGTCTTCCAATTCGAAAAAACGTGAAAGGCAAATTTCATCATTTTGCGTGAACGTACAAAATGATTGCGTGGTGTTTATACTTGGGTTTTCAATCATCGTTGGGGCAGTACCCAAGATGAGATATCCCAAAGTAGTTTCGATAGCAAATGGCTGGCCGAGAGAACCTGATATTTTGTTTGCCTTTAGAATGCGAGCAAACATGTAACATCCCAAGATGATATCAATCTCACCGGGCGTACAGAATGTTGTGTCTGCTAAGGGCAAATTGTCAAGATACGACAAAGAGGAGTGGTTAATGTTAACAGTAGGCAACTCACTGGTTATGGTTTCTACTACATATTAATTTTAACTACAGTTTAATCGTATACGACTGAGTGATATCGTAGCGGGAGAGTAATTTTAAGCAACTTACTCCATTTGTCACATTTCTTACGTCACCTATTCCCGTTTTTTTCTTCTTTCGTATGCTGGGGGGTCAGAGGGGGACATCTAGGTCTGCGAGCCAGTCTAGGGCCTCAGGCGTTGCCCTGTGGACCTCATCAATCCCGCCGGGGAATGAATGGAGCGGGCATTCGTTGACCACATGTTCGGTGGTCTGCACCGCACCGCATTCACACGTCGCCGACTCTTTAAGGCCCCATCTATGCATCATATGAGCACAACGGCTATGGGAGCACCTTATCCTATTGATGGCAGTCCAGAGTTTGCGAGGCAATGAGAACCCAGGCTGTCTCTCAGTGGGGTCTTGCACGAGATGGGCGTTTTTGACGTTGGCTGATTGCCACTCAAGCTTCCACCTATCTTCTGGGGTTAGAGGTGTTCGAAGGAGTCTTTCTCCTTCCGTCCAGAAGGGTTTTCGAGACTTTAAGCGTGACGTAAGTACTTGGAGATGTAATGTAATAGTACCTATTCCCGTGACGTAAGTACTTGGAGATGACCGCATCGTAAGATTCAAGCGTGAACAGCATTTGCGCGTAATTATGTCCCTTTGGGAGCCGCTATCTATTAGAGTCCGTATCGTCTGTACCTGGCCCTTAGCGTCTCTGGTAGTGCAAACAGCCGTTCTTAGTAGTATTTGCACTAGGGCATGAGTTTGTTATACATAACGAAACCGGATTCGAAGAATTTAAGTTATCACTATCGGCATCCGTTTGTGACGCGGGAGATGCTATTGGGTCCGTTTGTGACTTCCGCCCATCAGTTTGTTTGAAATGCAACAAACTACGATGGTTGAGCGCGCATGTTTTGCATGTACTCTTTGATTTACAAGCTTTCGTGGTGTGCCTAGTTTTGAGGCAGTTCACACAAACTCGAATCTTTGATGACTTAATACAGTTCAATCGCTCACGTGGTTCTAGACTTGTGAATTTAGAACATTGGTATAAAGGGTGCGATCCCTTTTGACAGCAAAAACATATTTCGATGGAGTGATTATCGATTTTTTCGACATTAATAAATGCCTTTGCGGAATTAGTTTTTTGCGGTTTAGCGGTATAATTATTATTTGAGCCAAGACGGCTCGATGTCGGTTGCGTGATTTGTGCGCGATTAAGAATTCGTTGCTGTACTCTTACGAAGTCGATTAGTTCCGCGCTGGACGGTAGATTTTCATTATTTTTAATAGAAGATTCAAAAGCCTTTACAGTCTCTATGTCAAGACGTTTAAGACCCAGTTGCAACAATATGAATTCTGCGAGGTCTTTTATTTTTAATTGCTTCAGCGCGGCGGTGTTAGAGGAGTATGCATCTGCAAAATTCTCTAAAGAAGCGGGCGTGGCCGAGTTAACTGGAGGTAATTTCAGCAATCGGTCAAAGTATAATTCAGCAAGAACGCCTTGATCATTATACTTAGTACACAATGCGTCCCAGATAACTTGATAATTTGTACCTGTAGGCGCAATAGCTTTGCAAATACTTAATGCTTTTCCGGTTAATTTAGACATCAGATACTGAATTTTTTCCGTATCATCCAGAGAATCATTCAAATGTATAACCGAATTATATGTTTCATAAAAAAAGAGACCAACTATCCAAATTCCCGTTAAGACACGCTATCTCCAATGCAGGTAGCTTAATTTGACGGCGAGGTTTCGCAACCGAATTCGACAGCATATTTGCTTCTGTATATTTAATTACACCGAAGAGTTCTTCAAATGCATTTAATTGAGTGTATTCAGCGATTGCTTTCGGATTCAATTCCAGTTCGCAATCCACCTTTTTATCTAATATTGTTATAAATTCAGAATGAATTTTTTCAACAGTAGTTGCGCCTGATAAAAAAGATTGGCGATCGTAAATGCTTTCCAAAGCTTTCCTTATCTTGTCATACACCGACTGTAAGCTCGCAAAGCTAGCTGCTAATTTAGCATTTAAAACGTTTGAGACAACTTTGATCTCAAATATCTTCTCTTTGGTTAGGAATTCCAAATTCAAATTTATACAGCTCATTTACTCATGTATTTGTGTTTCGAAAATTATAATTAATTTGTTATTTCCTTAATTTTTTTTTTCTTTGCGTCACTTAGTTTACAAAATGGAAAACTTGAAATATCGCGTTATTTACGAGTACGAGTTCCACCGTGGCACCAGTGCTGCAGAAACGGCTCGAAAGATTAATGATGTTTTATTTGTACACAATTATTTGTAACAAAGTAGATTGTGTACAAATAAAAGTGATGTAAACAAAGTTGTTTGTCTTTTCTTAAAATAAATAATGTCATCACAAAGTGAAAACCTTTCCGAAGAAGTTTTCTTTAAAAAATTAATGATGTGTGTGGCGACGGTGCTGCAAAAGAAAACACAATGCGGTTTTGGTTCCAAGGTTTCCGTTCTGAAAATTTCGACCTGCAGAACAAGCCCCGTGGACGGCCAGACACCAAAGTTGATAATGAAGAATTGAACGCTATTGTAGAAGCGGATCCATCGCAAACCACGTCCGAGTTAGCTGCAGGCTGCGGTATTAGTGATAAAACTGTTTTAATCCACTTGAAGCAAATTGGGAAGGTGAAAAAGCTTGATAGGTTGTTACCTCACGAATTGAGTGAAGCAAATCAACAAACGCGCGTTAACCGCTAGACCACACACTGCACAACAGACGGCTACCAAATTAGAGGAGCTTCAATTGGAATGTCTAAGACATCCACCGTACTCTCCGGACCTTGCCCCAACAGATTACCATTTTTTTCGAAATTTCGATAACTTCTTGCAAGTGAAATAATTCAACTCCGATGGGGCAGTCCAAACCGCCTCCAAAGATTTTATTGATTCCCGTCCGAATGGTTTTTTTAGTAAAGAGATCGATGAACTATCTTTGAGATGGCAAAAGTGCATAGATAGCAATGGTACATACTTTGATTAAATAAATCATATAAGTTAAGAGGTTTAATTCCTTTCTATTAATTTATAAATAAAACACCTGTGTTGCAAAGATTCAACAAACAAACTACATTTATGTTTATTTATATCACTTTCCTTTGAATAGTTTCTTCTAACAAAATCTCACATTTTACAATCAAATAATAGAATAACAAAACCAATGACAATTGATGATTGCATTCGAACTGACACTTTAAAGGGAATATATTTTCTTTACATCTCCCCCCCCCACCGGGAAAGAAAATTATTGCAAAATTTTCATTCATCTTCGATATCCTCTTCATAGTTCATCAATGCAGGTGCTGGAATTAACTTCGAGATGTGGAAAAAAATTGATTCTAATTTTTTTCGACCATCTTGTAAATTAAGTTTGATAATTTTTCTATGATTTTGTAGGGTCCGATTCTTAATTCGTCGAGCTTCTTCCTGTTAAGTTTGTTTCCATTCTCCACAAAAACAGTATCACCAACTTTGAAGTTAATATGCCTCCTGGTTTTATCGTAAATTATCTTGTTGTAATTATGTGACTTAATAGTATTTTCCAGAGCTTTTTGCTGTCTTGAATCAAATCGATGTCAGTCTTCTTAAGTTTTAACTCATTTGGCAAAATCGTAACATCTGTGCCGTTAAGTAGGCACTGAGGCGCATATCCAGTGAGTTTTTTTACACAATTACGCGCTATAGTTGTCCAAGCCACTTTTGAGTCATTTTCCTTGATTTTGCATCTAATTTTATTGACTAGCGTTTGATTTAATCTTTCATAAAATCCATTTGAGAAAGGTGAGTTCAATGCAGTAAAAATTATTGGAATATTTCTTTCATCCAAATTTTTTTTTGAATTCTCTAGAATTAAGAGCCGGGTATTGGTCTGAGAGTATCATGCCAATGTCATTAGTTTCTGTGGAGTTTAAGAGTTTGATGAAATAGTTGGTATTTTGAGTTTTTGACGTCAAAATATATGCAAACCTCGTGAAATATTCTGATAGCAGGTGCAAGTATCTCTTTGTTAACCGTGAATCCCCAAAACCATCTATCGTATCAATGGAACATATTTCAAAAGATTTTGTTGCGGGAGTCAAGTAGGACATCAATCCATATTTATTTTGACCTCTTGATTTGTTCTTTAAACATACTGCACAACTTTAGCAAGTCCTCTTTATATTGTTTGTCATGTTTTCTGATGTGTACCATGAGCTTATCATTTTTTGCATTTGATTAATTCCTATGTGACCTAGGTCTGTATGAACATTTTTGATAAAATCTATACTGAATTTTTCTGAGAGAATTATTTTTTCTTTTTTTTTTACTTTCTTGTAATAAAAATTATTCTTCCATATCAATTTATCTCTTCTGCCCTGTATCTTCTCACTTTTGACCTGATCTTTTAAGATATCTTCTAATTTTATTAAGTTGACGACTTTTAATTGCTCATCTTCGTTCTCATCTGGTTCTAAGACTGGGTTTCTGCTTAGACAATCAGCTTCAATATTGTATTTTCCTGGAGAATATTTAATTTGAAAATCATATTGGGATAGGTAATATGTTAAGTCACCCAGCTCTTCATCGGTTCTAGATTTGAGATTCATATTTTCCAGCGGTTTGTGATCTGAATAAACTGTAAATGGTTTACCTATCAACCAGTATTGCCAGTATCTCATTGCTTCTTTTATAGCTAAGCATTCTAAGTAAATTGCTTTTTTCTTTTTCTGGGCGCCGTTTAATTTTTTCGAAAAGTAAGCGACAGGTTTTTCTTTTAAATCAGATTGTGTCTGTTTTAAAATAGCTCCAACACCCTCTAAAAAAGCATCTGTACATATATTATTTGGTAAATCTTGATCAAAAATTTCCAAGATCGGTTGTGAGCATATTAGGTTTTTCATCGTTTCAAAAGCATTTTGGCATTTATCAGTCCAAATAAACTTTCGATTTTTCCTTAATAAATTATTTTTTTATTTATTTATTACAAAATACAACAAATGAAAACAATATATTTTGCTCTATGTCAGTCTATAATAGAATATGAAATAATTGCTTGGGGAGGAGCAACAAACTCAGCTATCGAACACCTGGAAATTGCGCAGAAAACGATCTTAAAGGTAATACTTAAAAAACATAGACTTACTGATACAGACCAAATATTCAACCGTTGTGACGTACTAGACATACGACAATTATACGTTAAATCGCTACTAAATTACATTTTTCACCAAAAAAACAACCTTCAACAAACACAAAATATCACAAACAGACCAGTTAGACAAGCATACAAAGAAAAAATAAGAACTCCGACGGTAAAAACAAGCTTTGGACAAAGACACTACCAATATCACGCTATAAAACCATTCAACAGTCTAACACTTGAAAATAAAATGGACGAAAACAAAAATAAATTCCGACACAAAATTACAAAATGGATTAAAGACCGAAATAGACAATACTACGAAAATATCATAGCATAAAATTAAAAAAAAACATACAAGTAACACACAAAACCAACATAAAACACAAACACACAACACTTATTAAAAATATCGTTTTTAAACTTATATAATATTATTTATTTTTAAATTGACGTTAATTTTAAATGTCTACTTTTTAAGTTTAATTTATCTTAATCGTATGTTTTTTATTTACTTTTTTCCGTTTTTTCACATATGTTTATTTTCATATATGTATTGTGTATAATTTTATATATGAAATGGAGGCCCCAGCACGGGTAAACCACCCAGTGAGGCCAACATCATTGAGTTGTGTATAAAATGTAAATATATTGCATCAAATAAAATAAAATAAATTCATTTATTTATTGACGCCCTATTGGGCTTTTACATATAAAATACAAATTTCATTTATAACAACAGTATAACACAAAATAAAAAAAGATTACAAAATACACAAATAAAGCATAAAATCTATGTAAAATAATAGGAATACATCTAATGCTAATTCCACATGGATGTCTTTAGGGAACTCGTATGTACATATACCTACGAGCAACAAAAACATAAAAATAATCAAAGCACATTAATTTTTACTAAATTACTCGTATGCTTTTAAAATAAGAACAATAAAAAACAATAAACAAAAGAAAATTGAAATAAAATAAAATGATTTCTCATTCATTATTTACATCTGAAAAGTGGTGGACTAATTTGGCTTTAAATGAATCAAAATTTTAATTAAAAATGTCAGCGACATCAGTTAGTTCCTTCCCCAATCTGTGTATTCTTTCCATCACAGAATTCGCAGCGAAGTTATTGTTGTAAAATAAAATATTTCGTCTAGTATATTTTGGAGGTATATGTAAGGATAACAAGTTTATAGCGTCAGGGCAGTCCAACCTTGAATGAACAATTTTATACAATAAAGGGAGATCAAATATTTTTCGCCTTTCAGATAATTTCGATAAGTTAAGTTTACTGCGTAAATTGACATAATTGATTTCAATAATAGGAACACCAATTTTGAAATTAATAAAACGTAAAAAATTATTTTGAATTTTTTCAATTTGTAAACAATGAGAAATGAAATCAGAACACCAAATGCTTGAATAGTATTCAACCTGACTTCTAACCAAAGACTTATAAAGTAATTTTATGGTTTTTATGTTATTAAAATCTTTAGCGATTCTGAGGATAAATCCAAGCATTTGTAATCCCTTACTGGTAATGCTAATAATGTGATTCAAGAAGCGTAATTTGGAGTCAAAGATAACGCCAAGGTCGTTGAATTCAAAGACTCTTTTTAGAATGGCATTGTTAATTGTATAGTCGAATAGTAAAGGGGTTTTATATGAAAACTGATCGTTTGGCATTTGTTGATATTAAGATATAATTTGTTTGCGATGCACCATTCATAAAGTTTATTTAGGTTCATTTGTAGAGTTAAACAATCAGAAGAATTTTCAATCGATTTAAACATCTTTAGATCGTCGGCAAATAGAAGAAAGTGAATATTATCGAAAATTTATGAAATGTCGTTAATAAATAGTAGGAAAAGAATTGGTCCTAGGTGGGAACGTTGGGGGACCCCACTTAAGGCAAAAAAAGTGTATGAGGTTGTGGAGTTAATTTTTACAAATAGTTTTCTATATGATAAGTAGCTTCTAAGCCATTCGAGAAAGTTGCCGCTTATTCCCAAGTGTTCTAATTTTTCCATTAAAATGCGATGAGAAACAGTATCTAAGGCTTTGCTAAAATCAGTATAAATAGTGTCAACTGGATGACCCTTGGAAAGTGGATTAGAAATAAAATTTTCGTTAAGCAATAAGTTAGATGACGTAGATCTGCCTGGCATGAAACCATGTTGAAATATTGATATAAGCGGTTTAATTTTTTTTCTGTATTTTTTCTCTTTCCTCCTTAACTATTTTCATCTATTTATCTCATATCTTTTTTTCATTTCTTTATATTTTTTTCTTTTATTCCATTTATCTATTTAAATTAAAATTATATTTTTTATCTTCCAAGATTAAGATATCAAAATTAAATTAAATTCCTGCCACCTCAGAACAGGCTCAGCCTAGTGAGGTGGTATATACCAAAAAAAATTATATATATGTATATGTAGGTATATTGTATATATTGTAATGTTATTCTTGGTTAATAAATAATTAAAAAAAAAAAAAAAAAATTTGATGCATGATTTTACGTAATATAATCTTTTCAAAAAGTTTAGGTAGTGATGACATAATACATATGGGTCTTTAATTTTCAATTTGACTTTTATCACCTTTTTTAAAAATAGGTGTTATAAGGCTACCTTTCCAAATTTTAGGAAAACAACCTGTAGATAAAGATAAATTGAAAATTATAGTAATAGGAAGAGCTGGAACATGAACACAGTTTTTAAATAATATTGAGGGAATCATATCTGGCGCCGAATTTGACTTGATATCCAGCTGTTTGATAAAAGTCACAACATCATTTTCTTCCACATGGATGTTATGCAAGTTGAGTGAGCTTTCGGTAAATTGGGGTTTATCAGATAAAATTTTGTCATTGTCTTTAACGTATACACTCTTAAAGATATCTGCAAATAAATTTACAATATCGTTTTTGTCATAACCCGCTTTTTTCCGTAAAACATTGTACCAGGAAAGTTAGAGTTATTTTTCCTAAAGGAGTTAGCGTAATTCCAAAATTTATTAATATTTGTTAAAATAGAATTTTCAACATTGTTGGTGTATTTTTAAAAATATACTTTCGATTTCCTGGTACAATCTTTACGCAAAACAGTGAATGCGATATAATTATCTAGCGTTCTATTTATTTTATAACGTTTGTGGGCAATTTTTTTATCGTATGTTAGATTAATTAGTTCAGAATCGAA
Source organism: Limnephilus rhombicus (assembly GCA_929108145.2). Lineage (NCBI taxonomy): Eukaryota > Metazoa > Arthropoda > Insecta > Trichoptera > Limnephilidae > Limnephilus > Limnephilus rhombicus. Next base: position 15,951,097 of record OV815292.1, on the reverse strand, counting down.
CCATTTAGGGAATTTAGAAGTGTAATATTTTTGTAGGGGAACAAAGCTACCGATTGCTTGATAAATTGCATTGTAAAAATATTCTAAGGCCTCATTTAAACTTGTACTTTTACAAGTGAGATCATAAGCCCAATTATTAGTAGATAAGTATTGAGGTAAATCATTATTGGGGGGGGGGGGGGTGGTATTTATCGATTGGAAGAATCATTTCATCAGAGACATAAACATTAACACTAGAAGAATCTGTAAAGACAAGATCGAGAAGACGAGAATTGATGTTGTACACATGGTTTTTCTGATGCAAATTAAAAAAGTTGGACATTTCTAAAATTTCATGGGAGCCATGATCGATGTTGTCCGGGCTCGAGGACGCGATATTCTCAATGTCCCATATGATATTTGGAAGGTTGTAGTCACCCATCAGAATAAATGTAGCATCAGGAAATTTTCTTCGCATAGTTTCAACTTCAAGGTGGTGATCTTTATATGATTGCAGGCCGGAGGATGGTGGTATATATGTGCAACCGATTATAAGTTTTTGTTTTCTTAAGGAAACCATTACAAATACTTGCTCAAGATGTTTGTGAAGGCATTTCAGTTTCCTCGAATTCAGTTTGGTGGATACTGACAATAGTACGCCGCCACCTCTTGTTTTATTGCCGGAACTTCGACATCTGTCGTTTCTGTAAATGAAATGGTCAAGAAAACCCAGTTCTTGATCGTTTATATCAGCATTCAGCCATGTTTCAGTAAGGGAATAAATTTCGTAATTCATTGTTGGTATTGTAGATCTTAGGTCTTGAAGTTTCGTTCTCAGTCCTGTTACATTTTGATAGTATATTTTCAGTTTGTTGGTCAGTTTTTTGATTTAATCTTACAATTGTTGGGTGATTATTGATATACTTGATTGTAATATCTTGCTCACCTGATGATTGCCTATTTTGTAGTTCAATTCTTAAATTATTTAAATAGTTCCTTTGAGTTTATGTTATTATTTATTTATCATTACTAATAGATAATGATTCCGGTGTCTCTGTTAAATCCAAAGAGTACCTAACTACCATTCTTGTGATATTAATAAATTTATTTAAATTTTCGAACAAACAAAATAAACATTTTGTAATACCTAACCATGCTCCCCGCCTTGAAGGTTAAGCGCTGCCGCAAGATGGACATAAAAAGTCCAGGGCCTATATGAAAGTACATTTTGGGAAAGGCTATTAGCATCTATGTTCCAACCGTAATATGTAAGCCAAACACCTTTCCAAAATGGTACACCAAAGAACTTATAAATCTTCTTATCACCAAAAAACTTAAACATAAAGACTATAAATTATATAAAAAAAATTCTGATTACAGTGAATTTAAATATTTAAGAACTTTGTGTAAAAAGATGTCTATGACTTGCTACCGTAACCATATAAATGAAATTCAAAACACCATAATAAACAATGTTAATTATTTTTGGAAATATTCGAAATCTCTTAAAGAAGATGATTCTGAATTCTCGAGCATTGTGCACCTAAATGGCAGCCATAGCAATAATACTGATGGTATTGTTAACTTGTTTGCAAAATTTTTTAAAAGTGTTTATTCAACAGACGCAAATAATGCTCCTCTTCCATCAACAACTCTAGATGAAACTCTTGATATTTCGCAGTGTACCATAAGTCTCTCTGATGTAGTAACTAAAGTTAAATCATTAGATATCAACAAATCTGCAGGACCCGATAATATTCCCACAATATTTATCAAAGAATGTATCAAAGTAATTGCTCTTCCATTAACCAAACTTTTTAATTTATCTTTATCCAGTGGATTTTTTTCCGATATATGGAAAACTAGTTATTTGACTCCAATTTTCAAAAAGGGCGATAAAAGTGATGTTTGTAATTATAGACCAATATGCATTAAATCCACCATACCAAAACTATTTGAAAGCCTAATACTTGACAAACTTTTTGCCCAAACAAAACCTGTAATATCACCTTACCAGTTTGGATTTATGCCAGGTAGAAATACACTTTCTATCTTGATTATTTATGAAAATTTTATAACCAATGCTTTTAAAGAAAAAAAAACAAGTAGACTCTGTCTATACTGATTTTAGTAAAGCCTTTGATTCAGTTTCCCATAAAATTCTCATTTGGAAATTAGAAAAGCTTGGTATACGTGGCAGTATATTAGCCTGGTTTGAAAGCTATCTTACTGGAAGACAACAAATTGTTAGAATAAAATCCTCTTTGTCGGAAAAAATTTATGCAACAAGTGGAGTTCCACAGGGTTCACACCTTGGCCCAATATTATTTATCTTGTTTATAAATGATCTTTAAAAAATATTTCATTTATTTATTTATTTATTAAAACGCCCATTGGGCTTTTACATACATTGTTATTAGTATTATTACATTAACTATATGGCATATAAAAGTTTAAGTACATATATGAATAAAATAATTATTATATGTGTAGTACCTACATAAATGTTTTACAAATAATATAGAATACCATTATGGAGAACAGTTTTTTTTTTTGTACTTACAAACAAAAATAACGGGATTGAAATTAATCAGCATTAGTAGGGACTTAAGCATAATCGAAATATAAATTAAATTACAATATTAATTTGTAAAGTTACATATATATATTAAAGTTTAAAAGTCTAAAGAAAAGAGTGAAATAAATAGAAGCTAAAAAGGGTTTTTCACTATGGAATGGTGAAGTCATACATTTCAGCAAAGTGTTTATGTAGATTTCGTTTAAGCACTGCTACGGAATCTCTAAATATATCAACGACATTACCAAATTTATTACCAAAATTTTGTATTCGATTTAGGGATATGTGCGCTTGATAATTTGTTTTGAAATTGTCACAGAAAAACGTGGAATTTTGTCTCGTATTTTTGGAAGGTACAAATAATTTTATTGTGGCCAGAATTTCAGGGCTGTCGATTCTATAATTAATAATTTTATTTAGAGGAGTCTTATTTACAAGGTCTTATTTACGAGTTTTATTTTACAAGGTCGGAGATAATTCGCCTATCTGACAGCGTAATCAAATTTAGTTGGTGCATCAGCTGGATATAATTTATATTTTGGATTGGAATATTTAGTTTAAAGTTAATAAATCGTAGAAATTTGTGTTGTACCCTTTCAATATTGTTGGAATGTATTTTATAAAAGGGGGACCAAATAGGCGAATTATACTCTACTTGACTTCTTACTAAAGATGTGTACAGTGTTTTCAAACATTCTAATGACTTGAAGTCGCATGCGGTTCTACATATAAAACCAAGCATTTTTAAGGCTTTATTTGTGATTTCATTTACATGCGGATTGAATGTTAACTGTTCATCAAATATAACACCCAAGTCCCTGATTTGAGTGACAACTGTCAATTTTACGTTATTTAGCGAATATACATAAATTATATGATTTCGTATTTTACAAAAACGAATGACCTGACATTTTTTAATATTAAGAAACAGAGAGTTAATGATGCACCAACGATATAGTTTATTTAAATTAAGTTGCAAAGTATAACAATCGTCTAAACTACGTATTGTTTTATATATTTTCAAGTCATCTGCGAAGAGAAGAACTTCCACATCTTTAAATATGCTAACAATATCATTAATAAATAACAAAAAAAGAATTGGTCCCAGGTGAGACCCCTGAGGAACCCCACTTGTGGCTTCGAAAACGTAAGATTCCACAGATTTTATTTTCACACATACATAGCTCTCTTTTACTAAGATAACTATCAATCCAACTTAATAGATTACCCTTGATGCCCAACATACTTAATTTTTGTACAAGGATATGTAAAAATTTTATACAAGGATATGTAATATTTTGTACAAGGCTTTGGAAAAATCAGTATAAATTGAATCCACCTGATGCTTCAAGGCAAGAGAATTAGTTATGTAATTTTCGTATATGATCAAGTTACTTAGAGTGGATTTACCTGTGATAAAGCCATGCTGGTTGGGTACAATAATATTATTAATTTGTTTAATAATGACATCTAGGACTAACGATTCAAATAGTTTGGGAATAGCGGACAATATACATATTGGTCTGTAGTTAGATACATCGCTTTTATCTCCCTTTTTATGAATAGGCGTAAGATAGCTTTTTTTCCACTGATTTGGAAAACACCCTGACGACAAAGACTTATTAAATAGTTTAAATAGTGGATAAGTCAAACTGCGAACACAAGATTTTAAATATGTTGGAGGGAAACCATCCGGTCCAGCGGATTTATTAGTATCTAATGCTTTTATAGCCTTTTCTACAGCGTTTATTTCAATAAAACAATGGTTTAGGTTAAGTGATTCTTCAAGTGATATATCGTTTGGGATTTCATTATCAGGAATACTATCATCATAAACACTTTTGAATAAATCTGCAAAAAGATTGACAATGCCTTCGGTACTGTCCGCACAATTGTTATTCAGATGCATAATATTTGGTAAACTACAGTCATTTTTTCGCTAAGCATTAGAAAAGTTCCACAATTTTTTTACATTATCATGAACCTCCATTTCTATTAAACTAATATAATCATTATAACATTTTTTGGATAATTCTTTGCACTGCCTTCTTAAGTTAGTAAACGTTATATAATCATCTACGTTTCTAGATTGCTTATATATTCGGTGAGTTTGTTTTTTAGTATAAATTAATTCTTTTAATTCTTTTGAAAACCATGTGGGGTAAAAGGATGCATTAAAATTAACTTTTGGAACATGACGTTCTTTTGAAGTGTTTAGGATTGAATAAAACTGTTGGACTTGATTTTCAATATTGTTTTCATCTTCTAGAAATTACCAGTCTATATGGTCAAGATAATTAATAATATTTGTGTAGTCAGCTTTATTAAAATTGTACGATGAAGTTTTTAATTTCTCCAATTTTCTAGACACATTTGTAATAATAATATCTAACGCTGGATGGTGTTGGTCTAAAGGTAATAACAATTCGTCCGATTTTTCTACCACTGTCCTTAAGTCACTAGAAAATACTAGGTCAAGCATTCGGTTATAAGAATTATGCACTTTATTTAACTGTTTAAGTCCTAGGAAAAAAGACATATCGAGCATTTCCTTTGATTTGGCACACTGCACTTCTGTTTCGTTAATAATCACTTCATTGTTCTTATCGAAAGACCATTCAATTTTCGGAAGATTGTAATCGCCTACAATTATAAATTTGGCTTTAGGATATTTATATTTTAGTGTTTCTACATCCTCGATGTGGTTTTTGTATATTTGCAGATCTGACATTGGTGGAATATAAGTACAGGCTATAATGATTTTAGTTGATGAAATATTTAGCATTACAAAGATGTGTTCAACGTTTTTGTGTTTAACTGGCAATTTTCTAGATGAAATGTTTTTGGATATGCACACCATTACACCTCCTCCTTTTGATTTGTTGCTCGTAATGGGGTCACGGTCAAGACGGTAAATGTTATATTGGTTAAGGCCTAATTCCGATGAATTGATGTCCTCATTTAACCATGTTTCTGTTAATAACAATATATCATGTGGGATTGTGGGAGAAGATATTTTGAGATGTTGTAATTTGGTTCTCATTCCGCGAACATTTTGGTAATACCCAAACAATTTTAGGTGCTGTTTAAGTTTTTTGGCACATTTTTTATTATTTTTGGAACAGAGTTTATGTACTTAATTGTTATGTTTGATGCATTTATCTTACTTTTTGCTGATGACCTCAAAATTTTTAGAATAATTCAAAATATTTACCATTGCAACATTCTTCAAGATAATATCAACAAATTGTTAATTTGGTGTAATGAAAATAGACTTTACTTAAATATCTCAAAATGTCATATAGTTAGATTTTCTCGAATAAAAAATCCAGTGATCTTCAATTACAACATTTATAACAATACTCTGGAGACATTCACACAAATTAAAGACTTGGGCATGTTGGGATTTATAACTAGGCTAACTAGAAATTTTAACAATATTAAGTGTATAAAACTATTATATTTTGCATATGTTAGAAGTCAACTTGAATACAACGACGACCTCCGTAGCCCAGTGGGTAAGACTCTTGACTCACAATCCGGAGGTCGCGGGTTCGAACCCGGCATGCGCAAATAAATTTTATTTGATTAATTTGTGTTATTTCACAATTAATTCATTTAAAATAATATATAGTATATTTGCGGCATGTTCCAGAGTGGAAGATACTATCAGTATCGCCCTGGTGTAAGACCACCATTCAGAATTGAAACGTTGCTTGAAAATGGCTTTAGCCGTGTTTAGTGACCAGATCTGAATAGCCAGGTACTTCCCAACCTTCCTCTTCCCCACCTCCTTCCCCTCCCCACTACCTTCAGCCTCACAACATACCCCAATTGGGGATGCCATAGTCTCACTGGCTCCAGACGGGAGCAGTTGAGATTCTTGTGCGGTATTCACTGTAAAAAAAAAAAAACAATTCTCCCGTCTGGAACCCATATTACAATATACATGTAAAAGCTGTTGAAAGAATACATAACAAATTCTTACGTTTTCTTAATTTTAAAATGGGTATTCCAGCAATTATGTTGAACTAAAATACTATTTTGAATGATATCAATATGCTCAAATTGTCAGACAGAAGAACTTTTACTGACTTGGTATTTCTGTATAAAATTCTAAATGATTTAGTTGACAGTCCGGCATTGCTCGAATTGATAAGCTTCCGGATTCCACTCGTAATACTAGAAGTCAGGATTTATTTCAGTGCAGTAATTCTGGAACTAACTACCATATGTATTCCTCTTTACCCAGAATACTAATGGAGGGAAACAATTATACCAAGTCAGTGGACATCTTCAATTTATCTTTAAACAAATATAAAATATTGTTACGAAGGCAGTTCAGTTATGTACATAAATACTGTATATTTCTTACTATTCATATGTAAAAGCCCCGAAAAAGGGCGTTAATAAATAAATAAATAAATAAATAAATGACATGGAAATGATCAACGATAAGATCCACAACACACTCATGTTCAGGAAGTAAAACCCGAAGTTTAACCTCAAATGGTAAATCCGATTTAGAAAGCCGCCCCCCAAAACGTAACAAATTATTCTTATCGAGAAAAACTAATAAATTCCGAAGCTTTATTGAATTGTATATGGACAATTTGCCTTTTTGGAGTGCAGCAATATCTTCTATAAAATGAACACTCTGCACAGAACGAACCTCATAACACCTTTGATTATACAGTGATTTGGCAGCTGATTTGTGATACTATCAACGACAAGCGCGTGTATATTATATTTATTATTTGGATACACGCGCGACTCAATGTCTAAATAGACGTAACCGAAAATTCAGCGACTTACAACAATCTTTCGTAATAAAATTATTCTGCGAGCCATTATCAATTAAACATCGAACAATCATTTTCTTACCATTTTTAAGTTTCGCATATACAGGGTGTCCCAAAAGAAAGTTTATATTTTGTGGATTGATTTAAAAAAAGTAAGGGTTCTATCGAAAAAATGTTTGTTAAATACTAAAATACACAATTTGGGAATTTATTTCTTAAAAAATAGTATTGTCCAAATGTAAACCCTCGCGTTCGCGGCATTAATTTAATCGAAGAGTAAAATTTCTCATGACGGCTCGGCAGGTAGGCTTCGTGATGGCTGCCATTTCGTGATGGATATATTTTTTAAATTGCATCAGGGAAGTCGGATTTTTGGCGTACACTTTAGATTTGAGATAACCACACAGGAGCGACCTTGGATTTAGCGCATAATAAATTAATTGTGGTTTTATCAGTATTCGGACAGTAAACATGTAGGTAAATAACACCTCCAAATGCGCGTTTGCTTGCGTCTGAAAACCCGATAAGCGTTAATATACACGGGTTCGATTCCTAAAAAACGAGGAATTTTAATAGATTGCAGTAATGGCAATTCTTTTTTAAACTGTCGCCAAAGTTTGACAACTGTTTCAGGAGGAGTATCATCCCAATCCAGGTTATACTCACACAGAGATTTAATTATCAGCTTAGCCTATAATACAACTGGTGCGGCGAAACCCATCAAATCCCAAAGACGAGCAATCGTCGAGAGAATGTTTCGTTTAGTACAAGTTCTTTCGTCGGTGTATACGACAAATACGAAATGATCAGAAGCGGGTATCCAATGAAGTCCTAGTATTTTCAGGTTTTCATCGGGATTAAATTCCACATGTTTCTTAACACGACGAGCTGTAGGAATCGTGGATAAAAACTTTGGAGAGTTAGAAGCGAATTTTACAAGATCGAATCCTCCCGCAGCGAATAGTTGAATCAATTCCGTAGACAACTCGGAAGCCTCCTCGACCGTCGAGCAACTGGTGACAAAATCGTCCATGTAGAATGAGCCCTTTTCCACCAGGTTTGCAGCAAGTGGGAAACGAAGTTTTTCATGCGACGCAAGTTGACGCAATGTACGCATTGCAAGGAATGGACTGCAAGACATGCCGAACGTGACGCGCGTAAATTCAAACAATTGCAAAGAGTCACTATCGTTAAATCTGTACAGCATGCGCTGATAACGTCGGCATTCTTCTTGCACCACAATTTGTAAATACATTTGTTTTATGTCAGCGGTTATAGCTATAGCCAATAATCGGAAATTGAGGATAATGCGAAACAAATCACCTTGTAAATTCTTTCCGGTATGTAGGATGTCATTAAGCGAGTAACCCGAATCGGATTTCATACTCGCGTCTAGTACCATGCGAATTTTGGTGGTCAATTTATCTTTGCGAACTACGATATGATGCGGGATTACGTAATGCGGTAAATCAGAATTGTCAACTGGGGAAATATAACCTTTCTGAAGGTATTCGCGCAATATTTTGTCATATTCTAACTTTATTGCGGGTTGAGATATTAAGCGGCGTTCGAGAGACCAAAACCTGCGTTCGGCGGCTGGTAACGATTCACCGAGAACAGAGGGTCTGTTTCAAAACGGCAACGCGACGATATAACGACCTGCCGTGTCACGAAAAGTAGTGAGTTTAAACATATCCTCACACTCTTGTTCCTCAGGCGTTAAAAACTTCTCATCTGGAATGTCTTCCAATTCGAAGAAACGCGAAAGGCAAAATTCATCATTTTGCGTGAACGTACAAACGTGGTGTTTATACATGGGTTTTTAATCATCGTTGGGGCAGTACCCAAGATGGGTTATCCCAAAGTAGTTTCGATAGCAAATGGCTGGCCGAGAGAACCTGATATTTTGTTTGCCTTTAGAATGCGAGCAAACATGTCACATCCCAAGATGATATCAATCTCAGCGGGCGTACAGAATGTTGTGCCTGCTAAGGGCAAATTGTCAAGATACGACAAAAAGGAGCGGTTAATGTTAAAAGTAGGCAACTCACTGGTTATGGTTTCTACTACATATGGTTTAATCGCATACGACTGAGTGATGTCATAGCGGGAGAGTAATTTTAAGCAAGTTACGCCATTTGTCACATTTCTTACGTCACCTATTCCCGTGACGTAAGTACTTGGAGATGACCGCACCGTAAGATTCAAGCGTGAACAGCATTTGCGCGTAATTATGTCCCTTTGGGAGCCGCTATCTATTAGAGCCCGTATCGTCTGTACCTGGCCCTTAGCGTCTCTGGTAGTGCAAACAGCCGTTCCTAAGAGTGCAGTAGTATTTGCACTAGGGAATGAATTTGTTACACATAACGAAACCGGATTCGAAGAATTTAAGTTATCAATATCGGCGTCCGGTTGTGACGCGGGAGATGGTATTGGGTCCGTTTGTGACTTCCGCCCATCAGTTTGTTTGAAATGCAACAAACTATGATGATTGATCGCGCATGTTTTGCATGTACTCTTCGATTTACAAGCTTTCGTGATGTGCCTAGTACTGAGGCAGTTCACACAAACTCGAATCTTCGATGACTTAATACAGTTAAATCGCTCGCGTGGTTCTAGACTTGTGAATTTAGAACATTGGTATAAAGGGTGCGATCCCTTTTGACAGCAAAAACAAATTTCCATGGAGTGATTATCGATTTTTTCGACATTAATAAATGCCTTTGCGGAATTAGTTTTTTGCGGCTTACCGGTATAATTATTATTTGAGCCAAGACGGCTCGATGTCGGTTGCGTGATTTGTGCGCGATTAAGAATTCGTTGCTGTACTCTTACGAAGTCGATTAGTTCCGCGCTGGACGGTAGATTTTCATTATTTTTAATAGAAGATTCATAAGCCTTTACAGTCTCTATGTCAAGACGTTTAAGACCCAGTTGCAACAATATGAATTCTGCGAGGTCTTTTATTTTTAATTGCTTCAGCGCGGCGATGTTAGTAGAGTATGCATCTGCAAAATTCTCTAAAGAAGCGGGCGTGGCCGAGTTAACTGGAGGTAATTTCAGCAATCGGTCAAAGTATAATTCAGCAAGAACGCGTTGATCATTATACTTAGTACACAATGCGTCCCAGATAACTTGATAATTTGTACCTGTAGGCGTAATAGCTTTGCAAATACTTAATGCTTTTCCGGTAAATTTTGACATCAGATACTGCATTTTTCCCGTATCATCCAGAGAATCATTCAAATGTATAACCGAATTATATGTTTCATAAAAAAGAGACCACCTATCTAAATTCCCGTTAAAGCACGCTATTTCCAATGCAGGTAGCTTAATTTGACGGCGCGGTTTCGCAACCGGATTCGACAGCATATTTGCTTCTGTATATTTAATAACACCGAAGAGTTCTTCAAATGCATTTAATTGAGTGTATTCAGCGATTGCTTCCGGATTCAATTCCAGTTCGCAATCCACCTTTTTATCTAATATTGTTATAAATTCAGAATGAATTTTTTCAACAGTAGTTGCGCCTGATAAAAAAGATTGGCGATCGTAAATGCTTTCCGAAGCTTTCCTTATCTTGTCATACACCGACTGTAAGCTCGCAAAGCTAGCTGCTAGTTTAGCATTTAAACGTTTGACACGTCTTTCATCCCGAGACGACCCGGATGACGTGCTCGTAGCCATTTTCTTTATTCCGGTTATATATATATTTTTTAATTATTATTAAGTTAAAAGAAACATAATATTTCGCTTTCTTAACTTAAATACAGAGCATATATAGTACAGTAGTAAGAAGTAATATTTTTAATTTTGTTCGAACATTTTGAGTTTAAATAGTTTTTTTTAAAGGTTTTTATGTTATTTTCCGTTTTTAGGCTATCTGGAAGGAGATTATATATATGAACTCCCTCGTGACCAATACTTCTCTTGCCACTTTCAGTCTTGACAGTATTTGTGTACAATTTATTGTGTTGTCTAGTATAATGTTCGTGTACTTGTGATGCTTTTATAAATGTTGTGTTTGTGTGTATAAGTCCATTTTGTATTTTGTAGATTAAAAGACATATGTTATATTCGTACAATGTTCTTGTTTTCAAAAGGTTCATTTCCTGGTATAGTTTTTTTGTGGGAGTGTCTGGGTTATTGTTGAAGAGTTTTTTAATAACTTTATTCTGCATCATTTGTAAGTCGTTTAAGTACGTAATGTATGTGTTTCCCCATATTTCTATTAAATAATTTAGGTGGGACTGGATTAAGTTAAAATATAAGCCCCTCTTTACCTCTGTTGGTAGAAGATGAGCAATTCTACCAAATATACCAATTAATGGGATGATTTTTGTTTTTAGTTTTTCTACATGTTGTTTAAATGTTAAATGTTTATCAATATATAAGCCAAGGTATTTTTCGCTATCTAGGATATATAGGTCTCTTTCTTCTATTTGTAATGGTTTATGCGATGGTATTATTCTTTTAGGTGAGTTTAAGATCAGGTAACCGGTTTTATTAATATTTATTGTTAATATATTTTTTATTAGCCAATCGTTTAGCACATTAAGATCCGTTTGAGATTGTTCTAATAGACTTTCTAAGTTTTTGCCGAAGTCAAAAATTGCCGTGTCATCTGCGTATAAGAAAATTTCACCATGCAGTTTTAGCTGACAGATGTCATTTATGTATATTTGGAATAAAAGTGGCCCCAGTATTGATCCTTGTGGAACTCCGTAGTTTATACTCTCGAGTTGACTGTTTTTATCTCCTATATTAACACATTGTTTTCTGTTGGACAGATAGGATTTTATAAGTTTAATAGCTGGACCGGTTACACCTGTTTTTTCTATTTTTTTAATCAGTATTTCATGACTTACGGTGTCAAAGGCTTTTTGAAGGTCTACGAGAATTGCTATGACATAGTTTTTATTATCTATGCTAGTTCTAAGTTTATTTATAAGATCATTAGTTGCAGAGAGAGTATTAGATTTTTTTCTGAAACCGTATTGTTTGGCATATAGAAATGATTTTTTTTCAGAAAGTTATCTAGCCTATCGTATAATGAAAGAGTAATCTCTTTCATATATTTTTGATAGTATCGGTAGGACAGAAATGGGCCTATAGTTAGACGTTTGAGTTTTCAAGCTCCCTTTATATACTGGAATAACCCTTGCAATTTTACAACTGTCCGGAAATTGACCTTCTTTCAGGCTCAGGTTAATCAGTTTAGTTAGTGTAGGAGTTAGTAGTGGGGCAAGTTTTTGTACTATTGTACATTTTAGTTGATCATGTCCAGCACTCGCGTTTGATTTTAGGGATTTTATAATAGCTCATAGTTCGGGTTCAGTTGTGGGTTGCAAGTATATTGATTCCGCACTTTCATACTTTAATGTAATTTTATCATCCAGTTCATGGGTGTATTTGTTGATTATATTATCAGCCAAAGAAGCGCCAATATTACAAAAGTAGTTATTAAAGTATTAGCATATCTTGATGTCTTCTGTGATGATTTTATTACCGTTCTTTAATTTTGTATATGGTTTACTTTGCGTGTTTGTTTGGTTCTTGTTGATGCTGTTTATTACGTTCCAAGTCTTTTTGGTTTTATTTTCACATTTTTTAAATTTGCTGCTGTAGTATTGTTTTTTTTTTAAGTTTCGTTTTTTTATAGTTATGTCGTTACGTATTTTAGTAAATTCTGTTTTTAGTATAAGGTTACAGGGTTGTTTTTTAATTTTTAGGTGCAGTTTATTTCTTTTTTTTAATCATTTTTAATAAGTCCTTTGTTATCCAATCAGGAAGACAGGTTTTATTTGTTTTTATTGTTATTGAACTGTTGCAATTAATTTTGATAGATTACAAAGTTATTGTAGTTCAGTTCCGAGTCCTCATTATTGTTTATAGAAAAGGGGTTTTGTCTGATATCCTCCTCTAGTTTATCATAATCAATTTTTGTATATTTGTAAGAGGATTTTGCGAGTTTTTTTAGTGTACGTATGAAGTATGTCAAGAATCAGTAGGTTGTGATCAGATATTGAGGTGTCACAGTTTGTTAAAGTATACGAAAGGTTTACGTCTGAGATGATGTGATCAATAATGGTGTTGGTGTTTTCTGTAATACGTGTTGCATGTAATTTGCTTATTTTGTTCATTATAGTGACATCGTTTGACTTGATGATTTCTGTGTATTTACAAGTATGTGTGTTTGTGGAATCAAGTAAGTTGATATTGAAATCCCCCAGTATTATGGACCTTTTGTGAGTTTTCAGTTGTATGTTTAACTTATCTAGAAAATCTTGAAAATTTGTGTTCGGTTTTTTATATATCACTCCGATGTTTAAGCTAAGTTTGTTTAAGTGTATCCAAAGGAAGTTGTTATCTGGATCTACTATATTATCGATTAAGTTATATTCTAAGTTTTCTGGAATAAATATGGAAACTCCACCACCGATGCCCTCAGGTCGGCATGATGCTTCGTGTTTATAGCCTTCAATATTGATGAATGGTATATCCGTTTCTTTGAGCCAAGTTTCTGACATAAGTATGATGTTGATCTTGTAGTCAATTGATTTTAATAAGCACAGTATCTCGTCGACTTTTCCTTTCAGGCTTTTAATATTTAGGTACAGAAATGAAATTGAAGTTTGATTTTTTTTTGTCCCCAACTGTTTGTAGAGAGTTACGTCATCTACCCGTTTATGTTGTTTTTTTTATTTTAAACAGCATGTTTTAATATGACTGGTGTGTTGTTCTTCTTTATTGTTATAAGATGTAATTTTGTCCGTTAAATTGGTGATTTTTCCGGCAACATCGGGATCCAGTTTTTTGGAGTTTGCGTATAAGTAGTATTGCAAGTAGATTTCGGTTCATAAGTGTTTATTTCCTGCTCGATATTTTAGCACCTTTTCCGGTGGTTATGCTTAATTATATCAATTATGTTTGTTCTTACCACACTCATCGACTTCGATATATCGTATTCATTCATTTGGTCGTAGAAAATTGGCCCGATGAATCAACAATGATTTTTGAATACAGAAGTGTGAGATCTTATTTCACCGTTGAGTTTTGATACATTCAGGTAATTATTTTTAGGTACCGAGTGCACAATAACATTGGTATTTTGAAGATTATTAATAATGGAGTATAAGTGACTAATTATATTTTGTGGCGATTTTTCATTTGTCCCAGTAAAAATAATTACAAAATCTTCTTTTGTAAGGATTTCACACGACTGTAAGATAGTTTTACTTAATTTATCTACAGTGGCACCGGGATAAATATGACTTTGGCATTCTATTTTGTTTAAGTTTTTCTCAATACTTCGTCTCATTTGCCTTCCACCCTCATATCATATTTACAAAATATGAAACGTAAAACAACTAAAAATGCGGTTAAAGGGTATGCGATATGCGGAATGCGGAATAAGGCTAAAGGGTATGCGGTATGATGTATGCGGTTTGAGGTAAGGGGTATGCGGTATGCTAAATGTGGTATGCGGTTAAAGGGTATGCGGTATGCGATATGCGGTATGCGATATGCGGTATGTGATGAATTGCATTGATCAACAGTGAAAATTAGAAAATATCGTAGCTTCCCACTTTAATTTAAAAAGAAAATATCAATTACTTATAAAACGGACACATCTACGACATCTATCGGATTAGAGTAAAGTGAATTCATATTTACGGTAGGGATCTATAATTAGACAAAGTGAGACGAGTATTGATTAAAAAATCACAGATGGTATCAACAAATAATCAGAGGCAGGGACTCCCCAATATAGTTTAGGCCGTGATATCTTGACAGCCAATTGGATTGCAGCAAAAGCGATTAGAAACCAAGTCAGCCTATCAACAAGAAGAGGGCCGAGCCCATTTTTAGAACAAAGGAACGACCTTTGGACTCGGCAATTAAGAATGTAATTAATTATCCTTTCGTTTTCATCGGACCAAGAGGTGAATAAACTCCATGGGAAAGAATATTCGATTCAGGGACAAAAGTACGATGAACCCGAGAAATGTTATGAATAACAAGTAGATTTCAGAGATCGTTAACCTTAGTTCTCGAATGCATTAAAGCATATTAAAAAAAACACTTGGATAACGATGGAAAAATTTTAGCAATAATATATTGAGTAGAAAACGCAGGAATCGAGAGGCACGCCTGCGGGAGATTTCCATCTATAATACGATTGTTTGTGACGACCGGAGATGATCGATTCGAGGGAAAACGTGCTAAAGGGAATGGAAATGTTGAAAAAAAACAATGGAAAATTATTGTTATCAATTCTAGACGGAGCGAGGATATTACGATGAAAGATTTAGGGAGAAAACGTCAAAAAAAAGAGAGTTTTAAAGAGAGTACGAGGATACATTTCAGCGGTTTAGTGCAGTAACAAGTGTTAGAGAGGAAAATAGAGTACAGTACGGGGGGGAGTGGAAAATGCTGAAAACATTTCGATAGAAAAACTCAGGAAAAGGAGTCATTTTACGTAATTAAAATGGAGATTATAGTGTAACATAGTACGCGATTGTAGTGAAAAATGAGACATTACAATGGTTGCCGATCTCAGATGTATTTTGTTGTGATAAACAAGGAATATTCGAACATGAAAATTGTTTAGATAAGGGCAATTAGTCGTTAAAAGGGTAATAAAAATTATCATGGGTCTTACGTAATATTTACATTATAGAATTCTCATAAAAGTTAACGACACTGAAATAAAAAAGGATTTATTGCCAGGTGGGTACAGAAATTAACGTTTACAACTGTCAAAGCATATGGTTTATGGGATTTTGAGTAAGAACGGGACGAAATTTGTGGGACGATCTCTATGAAGCAATAAAAATGACAGGAATTTAAGGGCCGAAGTGGGGGTATCTCCTATAAAAATGTTAAAAAATGATATATTTATTAATAACAAATAGAAAATGAAATTTTCCAAGAGGCAGCAAACATCAAAAAACGATATGGTTATATCAGGGGAGTACAGGGAAGCGAGGGGAGAGAAGATACGACAGAGAAAAACAAAGGAAATCTTAGATTAACAGTGAATAAAATAAATACGGCTTGAAATATAAAAATCTATAGAGATATGAACAATAGCGTAAGAATAAATAAGGAAATTCATGGAAAGAGTGTCGTGAATAAAAGAAAATTCGAGAAAAAATGGGAAAATTCAAATATAAGACGTAAATAGAGAAAATTCGGTTTTAAATGGAAAGGTTCATATAGAATACAGAAAAACTCGAGGAAAAATAATAAAATAAAAATGAACAATTTGCGAGAAAGACTTCGACATGAAGATATCTCTGATAGGCGAATTTGGGGACAGATTTGGAACATATGGTAGATGCCGTACGCATGGACATGTTACGAAATAGATGAAAATAGAACTTTAAAATTATTAAATTCAAGCTAATTTTGTATGAACACCAGAACAAAGGAAGTTGGGCAATTAAACATGGATCTTACTAAATCCGGATCTTGTAAGTATGGAAGTACGAGACAGAAGTTGAAGTATCAAACGCGGAAGGGATTAAGGGACCGCATTCGACAATAAGGAGGAGGTTTCAAGAAATTACGAGTTGATAGTAATTAGATTGGTTTATTACAGGAGATTCAGATACGCTCTTTTGGACCTGAGAGGGGTATAAAAGACTAGACAAATGGCAGTTGGAGACAGTCTACGGTCGTGGTCGAAAAGGTTGAAAGTTCGGGAGACGTGACGAAACGGTTGGTAATTTAAAAATTGAAAAGTTCTAAGTGATAATTATTGTAAGACTTAGGAAAATTTTCACATTCTAGCCAGTGATCTACAAAAAAAATACTTTGCAGTTAGAGTCAGTGAAAATAAAAATAAAGTCAACGCATTAATTACTTGTGAAAAATGAAAGTGCTCGTGATAAATACAATTTGTTTTAGTGGAAAATTCGGATTTTATAATCACTTAATATCGTATTTTTAAACTTAGAAATTTCGCGTCTAATATTAGTGCAATAAATAACTGAAGTGATGTGATAATTAAGTGTGAAGAAGTTATAATTAAATACGTGTGTTCAATCTAAATGGAAAGTGTTCTCACAAATAATAAATATTTAAATTAATTATCTTAAATAATAATAATAAAACAAAATAATAGTTTATTAATACATAAAAGTTCGGAGGGATAAAAATTTAATTTAACAACAATTTACCATCTCGAAGTTAATCGTGAAGTAACTATCATTTAAAGTTTTATTTAACCAACGAGTTTTGAAATAAAATACAGTTTAGAACGATAGAGGTTATACATCATTTTAATTAATTAGATTAAATGAAAAAAAAAATTTTTTTGAAGTAAAAAATTTTTTATTTAAAATTAGGAAAATAAAAATTAATTTAGGAAAATTGCAGCAAGGTTTTACTGTGTATTTCCCGGTCGGAAAAACCTGGTACGGGTAAGTTTTCCAATTACATAAAAGTTTACAGATTCCAAAAAGAAAGCGGAATGCAGCAAACATTGGTATTTGGATTAATTATTTGACCAAGATATTACTCGCTTAATATGTGATATGTAACTATATTAAAATATTATAAATATAATAAGTATATTTTATATATATATATGTATGTATATATATATATGTGTAATTTTATTGTTCCCAAGAAAAATTTTAATCAAAAAGAAAAACACTTATATAAAAAGAGGAAAAAAGGTTATCGATTCCTACCTCTGAATTCATCAATAACTATTAAAAGTAGTTATGTGTGATAAATTTACAAAATCAGTATTTTATATTTAATTTTATATATGTATTAATATAATTTCAGAAAATCCAGAGCATTTGAAATAAGTTATGATATTGGAAATTATTTAAATCATAATATAGTAGTATATACCAGTATTTAATTATTTATTGAGACAAAGTATATAAAAATGAATAAATATGTATACGTGATCGGGGATCAGACTAGACAATTGCGCTAAGTACATCATTATCAAACAAAGGAAAAAAAAATTAGAGTCAACTCACACGTCTTCGGGAATGCCTAAAGTAAACACATCATACGCTTTGAATCTAGGTCACGAGGCCGTCGGGAATGTTTACAAAATAACTCAAATTGTTTACAAAATAAGTCGGTCACTGGGGCACTAGTTCGACTACGGTGAAAAGGAGGAAAAAATGACCTTGATTAGTGGATATCGTACTTAGGTATTAACTTCTAGGAACCGGATAAAATTATTATATTGCGCAATTATTAGAAACAAAAAAAAAAAAAAAAATTAAACACTATCTTTAATTTGAACGTAAAGAGGTATCTACAGACCTAAACAATTGAAAATAAACAGATTTATTATAGTAAATCAAATAAAAGGTGTATTGAAGATTTACATGAAACAGTTGATAAATCACGGGATGGTTTAATAAGGTGTATTGAAGATTTACATGAAGCAGTTTTGATAAATCACGGGATAGCTTAATAAGGGGTAATGAGGATTTACACGAATCAATTGAGAATCACGGGATAGTAAGAATTTATCAAAAGTTGAACATTGGAGGAGCGGAAAAAAAATAAAAAAATAAATAAAAATACAGTTCAACCAATAAAAGACAGTGGTCGCTTCTATAACATTACCCAAACCATAGAGATGGCGGATCTCTCAAACAAAACCGTCAACAAAAACAAACAAAAGCTTGGAGTTTTGGCGAATCTCCAGAACACATCGCCAGATAAGATCTTAATATATTAGTATCTATTTATATCACCCACTATTCTTACGTATATATTCGGTATCAATCTGAGAATTTCGCAGAATTTGATGGGCGAGATCCGAGCTTGGAATGCGATGCAGGTATTTTCGTATTGCGAGTTATAAACCTTCCCAAAACGTATGTTTACATATATATCTTTTTATGTACTGTTCATTGAATGAAACGAACTCACTTACAATTAGTGCTTTAGGCCTGTCGGGTCACTCTCGTCTCATTTCTTGAACGTGGAGGGAGGATTCACGACCCGTAACTCCACACAAACCCGTGAGTATATGATTGCATATAGGACGAAACCGGTTCGCCCTAAGTAAATAGTAAACTTTGGAGGAGTAGGAATTTGGAGGTATCTGGGCTCGGGGGAAGACCTGAAGGCAGTGCATGATGGCGAAGGAAGGTTCGGTTGGGACGCGATAACTTAGGTATCAATCAATCGAACCGTGCCAAAAGACTGTGCGAATTTTGGGTTGACACCTGATCACCTTGCTTACTTGATGGAGGCAGGAGCCAAATTTTGCCAGAAAGGGTTATTCTGAGTTCGTCAAATATGCAATTAACTAATAACATTAACCTACTAAATCCATCTTTATATGTACCTTATAGCAGCTGAATCAAAATGGAGGGGCGCCCAGCAGATACAAGATACAATCATAATCAAATTTACTAACATTTAACCCTTTAAGTTATATTTAATTATCTGTTCAATTAGTCATGTGTAGTTTCGATTAGTATTGTTTATTCATGAATTCATTAGGATGTAGGAAATCATAGTAAACGTCAAAGAGAAGTTAGCTCAT
The DNA here is from genome assembly GCA_929108145.2 of Limnephilus rhombicus. NCBI lineage: Eukaryota > Metazoa > Arthropoda > Insecta > Trichoptera > Limnephilidae > Limnephilus > Limnephilus rhombicus. The sequence continues at coordinate 15,931,197 of OV815292.1, read as the reverse complement.
TTAGAGAAATTACTTAAGGTTAGATTTGCAAGAGAGAGACCAATACAGTTTGAAATTCAACACTCTGTTTAGAATCAAGAGGGTTACCACAAAAAAATGAAAGTAATTAAAGTCCTATATCATAAATCAAAAAATTACACAACGTTTGATGGAGTTTAATTACAACCTAAATACGAAAATATTTACGTTCAAAGTCGTAAATAACGTATTTGTTAGTTAAGTACATATATCTCTAAAGGTATGTAGTACAAGGGAGCTTTAAGTAGCTTTCTGTAGTTATCAAAGGAAATAAGGGTCCAATTTTCATAAAGGCTTGTGACGTAGGAGAGGAATTTTCCATCCCTACCACACATATGCAAAGCCTTAAGAATTTAATTATCGATCAGAGCCAAGAGAAAACGAAAAATTTACGACTGGTGCCAAGTGCCCAGGAGTAAATAAAATACAGATAAATATACGAGTAAGGAAGACAAAATATCACAACTGTCTTGCCGATGACCAGGAGAGTTATATAAGAATAAAATAAAATAGAACGAAAAAGAGAATATATCACAGGTATAAGGTATGCGGTATGCGGAATGCGGTATGAGGAATGCGGTATGATGTGTCTGTATTATTTATGCGGAATTAATTAATTAATATATTCAATTGATTCACTGTAATCCGCTCACAGGGTTAAATTGATTGTTGCGCGGGTAAAGGTTAACGGAATACGCCGTGCACTGAGCGGGTAAGCAAAGTTATTTATTGCGTTTATTATCATTGACAAATTATAAATATTGCGATCGTATAATTCTATTTTGTAATGATAAATAGGGTAGGTAATGCGGCATGTAGATAATGTAATTTATCAGCGGATAATTATTTATATGCGATGTTATAAACGTAATCTCACTCTGCTGGTTTTTATCAATATTGTGGTTCAAATATATACGGCTCGCTAGGATCAAAAAATGAATGGTATTTTATGTTGTGAGAGTGAATTTATGTGTTTGTGTAAAAATGACTGGCGAAGGACCTTGATTTTGTGTTACTATCACTGCCTGAAATGATAAAAATACATGTGGCATAGAAAGGAAGGACTCACCAAAAGGATGCAAGAATTTGTAAGCTGGCAATGCCCTCATCTGATTTCTCTCTCCATCCAACAGGCACAAAAACAATAGGCGTGAATTTCGTTATTTTTATAGTACACAGCGGAGTTATTTTAATGGCGGCAACCGGGAGCAGAGCACAGTGGTTGTCTCGCGGCGGGAGTCTTATTACAGACTGGGTAAGATTGGCGGGTAGGCAATAGGGATGGGTAGAAAAGTAACTTGCAACAATAATTAGTACCAATCCCAAGCAGTGACAGTATGTATGCGTGCTATGTAGATATGTGTATGAGTAGGTATGTGTATGGGCGTAACCAGATACTATAGATAGATACAAAAGAAACTACAAAATACATATTAGGAAGCTTTGCCTGTCCAACTAGGAAAGTTTCCCGTGCCAGGACAGACAAATTTACAGGTTAAGTTCATATTATACATTACATAATTACATAACAAAAAAAGATAGAAAAAGAACCTGGTAGCATATAGTATATTCGGATTTGCCGAATTAACCTGATAACATATAATATATTCAGATTTACAGTCTATGAGATAAGTAGGTAAGTTAGTAGCATTGAAAAGTCAAAAAGTGTAAACCAAGTATCTGATAACAAGTTGGAAGAATTACAACAAGATTCACAATATAGAGAGATGAAATTATGTGTTTAAAAGTGTGAACTTATAATACATAGTTCACTTATAAGAGAAATACGTTAAAATTTACAATATAAGATATAATTTATGTATGTTATAATATATATTAAGTTGTTTTTTTTATTTATTTATTTATGCGCTGTAACTACAATATGTAAACAATTATGTGTAAACATGATTATCTTTACTGATTTTAAAACATGTTTTCAGTACATTTTAAATTATACGACGATAGGAATATACACCGCGCTCATGTCTTGTACTACTCCTGCTAAAATACGAAAACAATAACTTTGAATTACTAGTGCTACTTTGGTAAAGGTATAAGTAGTGAAATTGGTGCATTATTTCGTATATCATACAAGTTGTGTTAAGTATTGTTTATTTATTATAAATCATCACCGCTATAAGGTACCAAGATTCACACAGCTAGTCTTTATGTTAGTGAGCGACGTGAGTATGTTACGCCTTACGTGAAGTACTAACAGTGAAATAACGAACAGTATTCAGGGGCACAAAACCATAAATCTCAGGTATAAAAATATCGAAAGGATGTCGAAATATTGTGAAGTCATATCAGATCTCAATGAAATGTGGTAGGAGTTTTGGTCTAGTGATCAGGAAAGTTAGGTGATTTTGTATATCAGTTAAACAGCATACGTTCACATTCGTCTCTCCCTAAGTCCAGAATCCAGTCGTTGACTAATTTACGCAAGACGCTTGCACTTTTCAATTTCCAAGATCCGGGTATAAGGTTGAACATTTTAGGACCTAAGTAAGTATATTGTCTTAAGTGGAACTATTGGATTCCTCCCTGCGTGTCGGGTATTGTGATAATGTCCTACGTAGGGGAAGAGGTGACGATATTTTTGTGTGTATAAAATAACTTTTCTTATGAAAAGTTGTCTCACATCCAAAACTCCTATCTCTTTGAATAAATCATTACTGGGTTATCTGATTTTTTTTTAAAGATGACCCTTAGTAGTGATTTTTGTGCTTTGGCTAAGGGCTTGGCTCCAGTATTGAATTGGTACATCCTCCCCATCCTAAGGATGCATATTCAAGTAATGAGTTGCACATGGCGTAGTACATTAGTTTCATATCCTTTACGCAAAGAATATTTCTAATAGCCATGAAAAGATGCGTAAGTTTTCTGATCTTTGTGGAAATTGAGACGATATGTTCATTCCATCTCAGATTCTTGTCTACGATAATTCCTAGATATTTTATGCTGTCTACAAATTCTAAGGTATTGTAATGGCAAGTGTTTAGGTCATTGCAATGGTGTATAATAATTCTATTAGATATTGAATAAAAGTGGACCTAGAGTGCTTCCTTGAGGTATACCAAAGTTAATATCAGCTAGATCGTTCAGAGTACTGTTAATATTCACTCTGGCTCCTATTTTCTAAATAACTAACTAACCACTTAAGTAGCTGACCCTGAATGCCGATGCGCTGTAGTTTTGTCACGAGAATTTTGGGTGAGATAGTGTCAAACGCTTTGGCTAGATCCAAGAAGAGCGCAATGCATTTTCTTCCTCTATCGATATTGTTGGAGATGATTTTAGTCAGGTTTGTGATGGCATTTTCAGTGCTCAATCCTGGTCTGAAGCCGTACTGTCTATTGGAAAGGATATTATATTTTTCAAGGTAATGACTGAGACGATTCTTCACAATTTTCTCAATAATTTTCGAAACAGAATTGAGCAAAGAAATTGGCCGGTAATTGTGTATCTGCGATTTATCTCCATTTTTGTGTAGCAGTATAACGATAGAGTGTTTTAATGATTTGGAAATTTTCCTGAATCAAAGCTTAGATTGGAAATATACGCGATTGGAGTTGCTATGAAGGATTTAGTAAGGATTTTAGATTGTCGAGAATTTTTTTCGCAAGTGTGACTCCCACTGACGTGAAATAATTATTGGCGAAATTCGCAATGATTTTTTGGTCTGAGGTGTTCACGTTGTTGATGTTCAATGATTTAATATTGGAAGATTTATTTATTTTTGTTTTAGTTATATTGCGAAATGCCTCCTATAAACGTTTTGGAGTACAGTCATTTTCATAAATTATTTTTTTATAATAATTTTCTTTTGCCGATTTTATTAATTTTTTGCAAAAGTTCCTATACTTCTTGCAATGAGCTTGAACTATAATATTCTCAGGGCACCTGTTCGCCTTTTCATGAAGTTGGTTTCTAATGTTAATCGATTTGATAAGGCCAGGGGTGATCCATGGCGTAAGTTTTATTTGCTTATGTGGTATAAGTTTATTGCTTGTGTGTTTAGATATATATGAATGTAATTTAGTAATAAATTCATTCATTGATAAGTCGGCATCAGTTTGATCAAGAAAATTTTTCCAGTTTTCTGAGCTCAGGTCCTCAATTAAGTCATTGTAACAATTATTATAAGCATTAATTATCAGCCTGAAACACTCATCAACATTGAAAAATCTTCCGAGAAAAGATACTTGCCGCCAACGGGACAGCTGCTCTTGACCACTGAGCTATGGGGGCTTATCAAATACCCGCCAAATAATTCAATATGTACTAGTGTTTCATTCAACAATTACTGCTTATTATATTTTTACTTATATTTTTTTTAAAATATTTTTTCCACCTGAAAACAACCAACTTTATTTTTGCGAGAGAGACATTGTAAGTGTTAAATCCCTCGCTAGGTGGCGTCGAGACAAATTATGACTACATTTATTGGGGAAATACTTAAACTTGTCAAATATTAATTATTATTTTTAATTTATAAACTAACGTTTAGACATGATTTTTATGCATAGCACAAAGGGTATGCAAGAGGTTATGCAAGACCAGCTGACCGGCAATCAGAAGGACACGGGTTCAAGTCCCGTTGGCGGCAAGTATCTTTTCTCGGAAGATTTTTCAATGTTGATGAGTGTTTCAGGCTGATAATTATTGCTTATAATAATTGTTACCCTTTGTGCTATGCATAAAAATCTTGTCTAAATGTTAGTTTATAAATTAAAAATAATAATTAAGTCATTTTAGTTTATACTTGCAACATGTTTAATTTTAACAGGATTAAGAGGTTTGTTTTTAAGGCAAAGTGCTGTTGTATAGTGATCTGAGATTGTAGAGTGAATGACAAATGAGTCAACATGGTTAATTTTTTTGACGTTGATGTGGTCCAAAGATTTACTCATGCCCTGCTCACGAGTAGGGCTGTTAATTGTCTGAATGAACCCATTTTCAGTTAGCAGGCATAGGTAATCGTTGGATTGGCGGTGGTATTCGGTAATCGTATCGATGTTGAGGTCACCTATAATTGTTTGTCGTTCTATTTTTTTTGAGCTGTTGATAATTGATTGGAGTGAACTCAGAAAACTGTCAATATTTTGAAAAGAATGTGATCTGTAGATTGCAAAAATGCATAAGTTATTATTCAATACAATTTTCAGGTAGTTGGCTTGTGATAAGAATATTTCATCAACTTTAGATTGAAGTCCGTCTCTGATGTAGACAACGATCCCGCTAGACTTGAGATATATGTTTGTGTAGTGTTTAGTGTAATAATGAATAATTTTTGAGGTGTAATCTTTATTAAGCCAACATTCTGATAAAATTATAACATCGAATTGGTTATTGAATTGATCCAGAAAAATTAAAAAATCGTCTATGTTAGAAATGCTTCTTATATTTTGGTGTATAATTTTAACGCTGTAAGCTCACCATTTATAGTTATTTAGATTGTCCAGATCATCTATGAAATTCATGTTCAGATCTATTCCGGAATCATTTTGGGTATCACAATGTAATTAAATCATAAGTATGTGTTGGTTCACACAACCTCTACCCAAAACTAGCACGAAAGAGATCACCAGACCTAACATACTGAACTATGTCAACCGGGCAAATTCTGACTCCCAACTAAATGCTGCAAAAAACTAATAATTGACTCGGAAAATCGGAAACAAACAATATTAATACCAACAAAAATTAACAATCAAAACCAATTAACAAAAAATCTCCCAATTTGGCTGGTCCCCGCGGGAGTTATAGACCACCACCCTATAACAACAAGAAGAAACAAAATACTCAATATTGCAACTTTAAATACGAGAACCCTTAGAACCGAAGAAAGCCTACACGAGCTAGAAAAAGCTCTCGAAGAAATAAAATGGGATATTCTGGGCATTAGTGAGATGAGAAGACTAGGAGAAAAGATTGAGGAACGCATTGACTACATACTATTCCACAAAGGCGAAACAGCCGGTCAAAGAGGAGTAGGATTCATAATCAAACGGTCAATGAAACAATACATACAAGACCTAATTGGAATCTCTGATGGAATAGCCATTCTTAACATTGACATACCGGGATACCAAAAAGTATGGTCAGTTATACAAATTTATTCTCCAACAGAACAAGCAACAAAAACAGAAATCAAACTTTTCTATAAAGAATTAACAAAGATATTAACAAGGTATCAAAACAACCACATTATTCTAATGGGCGTCTTCAATGCTCAAGTCGGGATGAAGCAATGCAAGGAAGAATATGTCTTGGGAAAGTTTGGCCAAGGTAGAAGAAGTCCACATGGCGAATTTTTGGTTGAATTATTATTACAACACAATCTAACGCTCTTGAACAGTTTATACATGAAAAACCAAAAGAATAAGTGGACATGGATCTCCCCCGATGGCAAAACTAAAAACTAAATTGACTACATTACAACAAACTATCCAAAAGCCTTCACGGATACATCGGTCCTAACTAAATTCAATTTCAATATAAATCATCGTATGGTAAGAAGCAATATAAGAATAGAACCACCAAATAAATCTAGAAAACATTTCGCTTCTAACACTACAAAACACCACAGCGATGAAACCTTAAGGAAAATAACACAATCCTTAATTGAATCAGCTGAAGAATTAACTTTGAGTAACACTGATGCTCGTGCGAAATATGGAAAGCTAGAAAATCTACTAACTAAAGAAAAAGCTGAGACTAGCAGAAGAAACAAGTACGAACTAAGTGACACAACGCTGCAACTTATAGAAGAAAGAAAACACCTATTTTCAAAACATCCTAAAAAAGATAACATTAAAACTATAACAAAATTAAGTAAAGAAATCAGAGAGAACATCAGGAAAGGTAGGAAGACCAAGAGGCTGCAAACATTAGAAAAGCATATAGTGAAAACAGGAGGAGTGAAAAAGCGCTTAAAGAATTGAGAGAATCAAATAAAGAATGGATACCAAAATTAAACAAAAGGGGGAATAGTTCTTCAAATAGAAAAAACATAAACGAAATAGCCACAAAATTTTACCAGGACCTCTACTCAAGCCCAGACGACAAACAAAAACGTGACCCGAAGAAATACGTCAATAAAAAGCAGGAAAACGTTGTAACTGAACCAAAAATACTTTCCAGAGAAGTAGAAAAAGCCATATACAGTCAGAAGATGGAAAAAGCCCCAGGTCCAGACAAAGTGACAAACGAACTTCTTAAAGGCACCATGGAAGAACTACTACCAATACTAACTTCAATATTCAATGATATACTTACAACTGGTCTAATACCTTTACAGTGGAAAACATCAAACATTATTCTTATATTCAAGAAAGGACAAAAGGATGATATAGGGAACTACAGACCTATAAGTTTGATGTCAAATATATACAAAGTATTTTCCAAAGTTATCCTGGAAAGAATAAGTAAAAAGTTAGACGAAAATCAACCACGGGAGCAAGCCGGCTTTAGAAAAAAATACTCTACCCTGGACCACATACACACGGTGAAACAAATAGTAGAAAAATATAATGAGTATAATAAGAAACTATATATGGCATTCATCGATTACTCCAAAGCTTTCGACAGCATAAGACACATAGCTATATGGGATAGCCTTGAACAGCAGGGGATACCTTTAAACTACATCAATATTATAAAAATCATATACTTGAATTGCGAAGCGAGGATCCAACTAGAAACCTTGGGAAAAAAGTTCAAGATCGAGAGAGGAGTAAGACAGGGAGACCCTCTATCACCAAAATTGTTCTCGGCTGCTCTGGAAAGTATCTTCCGCAAACTAGATTGGGAAAAATATGGTATCAACGTACAAGGTGTAAAACTTAACCACCTAAGATTTGCAGACGATATAGTCCTATTCGAGGAAAACCCAATGCACCTAATTAGAATGATAGAATCACTAAACCAGGAAAGTGTGAAAGTCGGCCTATGCATGAACAAAGACAAAACAAAATTGCTTACAAACTCTGAACCAGTAACTATAAAAATTGACAACCAACCACTCGAATATGTGTCAGATTACATCTATTTAGGACAGATAATATCTCACAAAGATCAAACCACTAAAGAAATCGAGAGAAGAGTAGCAAATGGATGGAAGAAATACTGGTCTTTGAAAGAAGTCTTGAAATCTAAGGAGCTAAGTATGCAAATAAAAAGGAAAGTCTTCAACACGTGTATACTTGCAGTCATCACCTATGGATGTGAAACTTGGGCACTCACCAAACGCCACACAGAAAAGTTGGAACGCTGCCAGAGAGCCATGGAGAGAAGTTTGACAGGAACAAGGAAACAGGACAGAGTGAGAGGTAGCACAATAAGGGAGAAAACTAAAGTTGCCGATGTAGTTACCCGAATAGACCAACAAAAGTTGAGATGGACAGGACACATGATACGCGATCCACAAGAGAAATGGTGCAAAAATGTCACTGACTGGTATCCCAGAGATGGCAAGAGAAGTAGAGGACGTCAACACATAAGATGGGAAGATGACCTAAAACTCGCTGCTGGACATCAATGGAGAAGAGTAGCGCGTGACAGGTCCCAATGGAAAATGTTAGAGGAGGCCTATGCCAAGAGGCAAACTGAGCTTCGGGATATACTATAACAAATAAGATCATGTCTAATACATACCTAACAGAAGTCCAGAATAAAAAGGCTTATTATTATTATTATGTGTTGGTTGTGTGTTGCATATAAGTTGGTTCCTGAGTAATATGTGATTACATGCGATTTCAAATGTTGTTACAATGGTAAATGCGCTTAACAAAAATAATATAGTATAAATAATGTAGTTAGATGTAGAACTATGAAAGAGATAGCAAGAAGCATAAACAAAAAGGTAGCAGGAACTGCGTGATAACAAATGAATTCCAAAAAGGTAGTAAATGATACAAATATGAGTAACATATAATAATATAGTAAAGAAAATGAAATTAGATGTAGTACTATGAAAAAGAAAGTAAAAAGCAAAAACAATAATAATAATAATGATAATAAGGTAGCAGGAACTGCGTGATATCAAATCCAGAAAGATAGTAGATTTTACAAATACAAAAGCGAGACATAATTGCACGGGTCAAGACATACCTCGAAAGAAGAGCCATTAAATCAAATTTATTAAATTGCAGCCAATTTGCTTTCGTCGGAGATAATAATGGCATTAGTTCCCTCGTTTTTGCGAGATAAATCTGCCCCCACTAAATCCAAGCAAAGCTATATTGTTTCTCCTTCGCCGCTGTTCGTGTCTTGAACCACAGTTGCTTACCACGAAATGTCAGTTGTTCTGAAATGAAGATCGGCGAGCAGGATCCAGCTATACCGATGTTTGAGGTGTTCAATTTGTCTTCTAGATTCTGTTTGTTTTTGTTGAAAGTTTTTACGTCTGTTAGCAGGTGTTCTCTTGCTATGTTTGTTTTGAATTTAACAATAATTTCTCTCGGACGACTATTGTTGCTTTTTTTTTGCTGCGCGATGAATGTCATCAATGTCGTTTGTATTGGTGGAGGACTTTGTTGTTTTGCAGATATTGAATAAACGTCTTGCAGATTTTCTCCTTTGATTTCTGGTATGCCTCTTATTTCTATGTTGTTCGCTTTGAGTTCCCTTTCCTGCATGTCCACACATTTTTCCAAGACATAAATCCTAGCTTCCAAGGTTGAGTTCTTTTTAGTGAATTCGTCATTCTTTATTTCGATGTCACGGATTCTAGCCATGAAATCCTCATATTGCGAACTCATGAATTGAATACTTTCAAGTATTTTGTTATTTTGGTCTAGAATATCGTTTTGTGTTTTTTCCAGATTAGACGTCTTGTTCATGACTAGATCTTGAATATCTTTAAGATTTGTCGGTGTCTGAGCGGCGAGCGCTGAACTAATATCAGTAACTTTTTTAATCTGCTCCAAAGGTTCAGTATCAAAGTGATTTTTATGGCTCTCTGACACTGGGTCGTCTGTCGCCGTCCGCGAGTGACTGGTCGCTACCGACAGACGAAGCGCTATTTATTTATTTATTTGATACAATATTTTACATTTTATAGTTCAATCCAGTAATCTTGGCCTCACTGGGTACCCGTGCTGAGGCCTGCATTAAAAAAATATACATAATATATTTAAATTATTCAGAAATGTATACAGTTATGTATTAAGGGTATGTTTTATTATTTTATGTTATATTTTATTATTTTATATTACGTAATTTTGGTCTTTTTTGTTCTTTAATCCATTTTGTAATTTTATGTCTGAATTTATTTTTGTTTTCCTCAATTTTATTTTCAAGTGTTAGACTGTGATTTTGAAGTGATAGCATTCTGTTACGATACGTCGGAGTTTTTAAGTTTTCTTTGTACGCTTGTCTAACTGGTCTGTCAGTGATATTTTGTGTTTGTTGAAATTTGTTTTTTTGGTCAAAAATGTAGTTTAGTAGTGTTTTAACGAATAATTGGTGTATATCTTACGTACGTCACAACTATTGAATATTTGGTCTGTGTCAATCAGTCTATGTTTTTTCAGTATTACTTTTAAGATCGTTTTCTGTGCGATTTCTATGTAATCGATAGCCAAGTTTGTTGCTCCTCCCCAAGCAATTATTCCATATTCTATTATTGATTGACAAAGTGCAAAATATATTGTTTTATTTTATATAAATGTTTCTTATGTTTAGGAAATGTGTATTGTTTTGAGGGGTTTATTTGTGATTTGTTCGATGTGATGTGTCCATCTAAGTTTTTGGTCAATTACGATTTCTAGATACTTCATTTGTTCTGTTTTTTCTAGAGGAGGGCAATCGCAGATGTTGGTGTTTAAACATTCGTGTATTTTTATGGTGTTTGTGTTGTTTTTTGGCTGTCCCGTGCTATTTACACCGTATGTTGTAAATTTTGTTTTTGATATGTTAAGTGTAAGTATATTTGAGTCTAGCCAAGTCTTCTTCACTCGCGTGATTTCTAAATTTGCTACGTTATATACATAATTCCAATCCTTAGATTTAAAGAGTCACACAATGTCGCCTGCATAACTTACTATTTCACTGTCTTTTTCTTGTTGCAAAGTTTTCAATTTCCATGTTGCAAAGTTCATTTATGTAAATAGTGAAAAGAACTTGCCCTAGTATGCTTCCTTGTGGATCTTCATGTGTAATCGGTAGTGGTTTGTTAGTACAGTTGTTAATTTTGATTTGTTGTGTTCTGTTACTCATATAACTTTTTAATAGTTGGAGTTTCTTGTCTTTGATATCCATTTTTTATATGTATCAGATTGAATCAAAGGCCTTAGTTTAATCTAGATATATCGCTATGCATTTATACCCTGGATCTAAGTTGCTATTTATATAATCTTTGTATATAATCTATAGCTGTATATAATCTATCTAGCTGACCCGACGAACTTCGTACCGCCTCAGAATCAATAACTGTTGAATTAAATTAAGTATTTTTATTAAGTTAAAAATTACACAATGAAGAAATTATCGATGCCCAACTGTCCGTGTTTTGTTTTTGTCAGTATCAGAGATGGCGTTGTGTATGAATTTATATTTTTTGTGATTTTCTTACTTTTCCACTTACTTACGGGAATTTTTGAAAGGATGCGGGTACGGGTGCCGCCGCCCCGGGAACCATTTATTGGATAACCAACACCTCAGCCATAGGTCACCCCAAGCGGTTCGCTACGTTTGGTGATTTAGCAAGGGTGACTTTTGTGCGGGTCTTGGCGGCGGATGCGTCTGCCCACCTGCTGCGTGGCGGACCGGATCGAGAGATACTGGTTGAGGGAGGCCTTTTGACCTTTCCAGCCGGATTCTCTCGACCAATGGGTCGAAAGAGTCCGGCTGGAAAGGTCAAGGTAAAAGGTCAATTCCGCTCAAGACAATGGTCTTGCACCGCAGTTGGAGGGATGGATTCACTCCCGGATACAATGACCTCCAGATTCCTACCCACCCCTCATGCCTTTTTCCTTCCTACTTTTTTACTCAACAGAGGTGCATATGGTACCACCCAACGATTGTCCATGATTGGACCGTGAATCATGTTTGTAGTAACAATATCAAACAGTAATTGATTAGTAAAAAATTTAAAATTAGAGAAAAGAGGCCGGCTTCGTTCTCATCGGGTCAGAAGTGACACCGTCTTGAATTACTTATATCACTTTTAAAAAATAGGGGTTAATGGTAGAAGGGTGAAAATTTAGGGTTGCATGTATTTTTTAATGCCTCACCATAAAAAAAAAAAATATGTCCAAAAAAAAAAAAAATAAAAATTCGGAGTGGAACACCCTTTACTTTTAGGGGTATGAAAAATACCGCAGTTGGAGGGATGGATTCACTCCCGGATACAATGACCTCCAGATTCCTACCCACCCCTCATGCCTTTTTCCTTCCCACTTTTTTACTCAACAGAGGTGCATATGGTACCACCCAACGATTGTCAATGTCAATGTCTACGTTACTGATATTTTTAATGAATGATTGTCCGCCATTATCGGTATTTCTTCGACGATATATTGCATATCCTTCAACATGTGTGACCGTATCGTTGGTGAAATCTTTAATAAAACCCTTTGTACAATTTCCGTCTACCATGCAAGGCGATGAACGATTCAAATTACCGCATGGACCGTGAATCATGTTTGTAGTAACAATATCAAACAGTAATTGATTAGTAAAAAATTTAAAATTAGAGAAAAGAGACCGGCTTCGTTCTCATCGGGTCAGAAGTGACACCGGTTTGAATTACGAATATCACTTTTAAAAAATAGGGGTTAATGGTAGAAGGGTGAAAATTTAGGGTTGCATGTATGTTTTAATGCCTCACCATAAAAAAAAATTAAAAATAAAAAATTTGTCCAAAAAAAAAAAATAAAAATTCGCAGTGGAACACCCTTTACTTTTAGGCGTATGAAAAATAGATGTTGGTCGATTCTCAGACCTACCAGATAAGCACATAAAATTTCATCAAAATTGGTCCAGCCGTTTCGGAGGAGTATGATAACAAACACCGTGACACGAGAATTTTATATATTAGATTAAAAATAGGATTTCAACTTTTGAGATTATTAAAAATTTCCATGAACTTGCGGATCCACCGAATATTCCTTTAAAGTTATCGGAGTAAACATGAGATTCACAATCACTGTGTAATTTAGGTGTCTCTATACATATTATAAATTAAAGTTCTCCGACGCGTCTGTCTGTCTGTCTGTTCGCGATAAACTCAAATCGACTGAACGGATTTTAATCAAAGACGTTACATACGTTACATAGATGCGGGGTAGAAATCTCAAAATGGGAAGCCAACAACAAGACAATTGTAGAGTACACGATTTCTAGTACTTTAGTACTAAACTGCCACGCGTCGAGTAAGGTCGTGTCCTACTAGTAAGTAAATTGCATTAAAAAGCGCCAAAATTCCCTCCTGTGTGATGAGAAAATGTTTCCATTACACGGTAAACAGTAGTAAAAGCGAAGGAATAACATTTCATTTGTAAATACATGCAAATTACTTATTATTATCGATTATATTAATAATAGGATTGCTTTCCGCCCAAAGATTTTATGTGTCATTAGAGAACTCAAGGCCTACTAAAGTACAGGTCTGGATGTGCAACAGCCAAATTACATAGTCGATGCCGTCACTAAGTAAAATTTACTTTTTATAATAATAATCTAATGATTCTTTTTTTACTTGCCTGCGGTAAAACATACAAATCAGCAGAAACAATAAATACAATAACAATCAACGCCATTTGCAAACTATCGGTGTTCATTATAGTTATTTGACACCTCAAAATTCGACTGGTGCCCAGGCCTCCTACTTTAGTCGGCCTTGAGACAGTATTCGACGGAACTTTTGAATTTTGAATACGAAAATGCCGCCCGCGTTCTATCTTTTGTTTCGCCCATATGCACATATTCTTTTAAGCGTCTATCTTTATCATACACGAATAACTTTTGAATTAAGAAATTATTGAAAATCGCTGAAAACAAAAGAGTTTTGATTAATTGCCACATTATATCTTGAGTTTGTGAGACTGGAGGTTGCCCACCACTTTCCCACGGCGTTCTAAGGAAACAAATGGTTTCCTCCTTCACCGTACACGTCAGGACTCTAATTTTTTATTTATAAAGAAGCTATTTTTTTATTAAAATGACTCTAGACCTCCAATGTCCAGGCATACATTGTTAGCAGGCAGTATGCGAGTGCGTACATGGTGTTAGTTATTTATTTAACAGTATCACGTCTCATCTCCGCCACTGGATATAGCTGAAAACAAAGTTTATTAATAGAAAAGAGGGAAAGTTACTAGAAAAAAAAAATATTATGATGAGATTGTACGACCTAACCAAAGCAACTGAGTTGCAGTCGTCCGGCAGTCCCGCCGAGGATACGCGGAGCCATCAGTCCAGTCGCAAGCGGGACTCGGTGTCCGCGCCCCTAAGCCGGCTTCCCGGTACGCCCTCGAAGAAAGTGTTGGAATAAAAGAGGGAAAGACCTGAAGACCCTAGGGATAAAAGTGAGCATCGGGTCACCGGAGGAAGGGCGGAAGGGCACCGGTCTGCAACGGTTGGTCTTCAGGCCCGCTCATGGCGACGGGGGAGGCGCGGGCGGGTTATGCAACCGCTGTCTTGGGAGTCATCTCCTCAGTTGATGCACGGTCATAGGTCTAGTCCACCCCCTTGATGGGGTGTAAGACAATACAAAATGATTAAATGGTAGTTCCGTTCCGGCTCCTTACGATCCGGCTCCTTACTTATGCAATTCCAGACACGCAAAACTTGATTGAAATATATCTTAGATTTAGAAAAAAAGAATAAAATGAAAGTAGCAAGTGTAGTATATACGGTAGTATATACTGAGTTTGTGAAGTCTATTTATATAACTGCTCCGGCGCTCCTAGGTTTGACTAGTAAATCCTTAGGTCTGAATTGAAGTCTTAGTCAAAGCCAAAACAAATGAAATTTTTCGGCCTCTGACTAAAGAATTTTCGTCAAACCTAGGAGAAACTAATTTGGTCAGGCAAACGTCAAAACTCAATTTAATGAAATCGGGGTTTGACCAATGACGGTTTGACCAGTCAAACCAGTCAGGTTTGACAAGTCAATTAGGTATTAGAAAGTCTTAGTTTGTTAAATTAGGTGTGATAAAACGATTTTTTTTTAAATTTTAATGTTACCCAACCCAACCTATTTTCCATATAAACTATGGACAATTCGGGCCACATAACTTTTAACTCTTCTACGACATGGTTGGCAAATTCAGCGTAAACTTGCTTGCATGAACACCGCAAGTATAAACTTGTTTAAATGTGTTACAAGTACAGTCGACGTTTGACCGAGTCTGCCAGTCGCTTCTAGGATCGACTAGGCAAAGCCCGAAACAGATTATTTTACTTTCGATGTTTGACTGAAAAGTTAGGAACTTGTAGGTTTGACTAAAAATACTTTAATCAAAGGCCGAAATTGGAATTTATTTCGGGGTTAGCCCGAAGGCTTTGGTCAAACCTGGGATAAACCGGTCATTCCGCGAAGAGACTGCATATCGACTTTTGACTAGGACATATAGTATATAGGACATATTCATGAGGAAGGTTTAGGTATATAATTTGTCCAGGTTTTGTGTAAATTGGTTGAAACATATTGGCGCCTTTGATTTTATAAATGTCTAGATATAGCGCTCGAGTGACGAGGCGCCAAAAAAAATATCTGCCAAATGTTGGCCGATAAGCTCGGCCTGTCCGCTCAGTGGCGACACTATCGTTGTACGGTAAACACGTGTTGTGTGACATTTGAAAATAACGATTTGCGCTATATCCGTGTGCAGGAATTACATAGGACGATTGAAAATAACTAAAAATGTTACCTATCATCGGTTAATAACCTTTAAATAACCATTCAGTTAAAGAAACTATTCAGTTTTAATAGTGTAATTTGGTCTTAGGACAACGCCGTTTGACCCCATGTTTTGACGCCATGTTTACAGGGTTGCCTGTTCTTCAAATTAAATTTTCCCGATAATTATTTCGAAGTAAAAACCGATCAGATTTACGGTCTTCTGCATCAAGTTAATTTGATAAGTTTGGCCGTGGAAAAATATTTGGAAGACAAAATTGGATAATATTAACCGGGATGTAAAATCTATACGAAAACTGTTTAAAAAGCAAATTAAAAGGGAAGGTCATTAAGAATAAATAATAATTATCGATAGCTTTAGTTTTAAAAAGTTGCATTGTCTTTTTTAGTGTGACAAGATAGTTTTACCATTTTTATGGATTTACCTGGATGTGGGCCACCTTCTTTATTTGATGATGATAAAAATTTAAATTTAGACACAACGATACCTGCTGGCCAGTTGGCAGCGTCTATGAATGTATCTTTCTTATTTTCTGTATTTCTTATTTATTTTTTAAAAATAATCAAACAAAAATAAATCTCTTTTAATAATTATTTTCGGTAAATATCGGTTCGGACTGGCCACGCTTATTACGAATAATTTTAAGAAAAAAACTTTAGATTCGCCTTAATTACTATAAAAGAAAACTTTTTGGCTTTGGGGCGGCGGAAAATAATGCATTTTAATTTTCAATTGCATAAAACCAAAATTCACTTCGCGAACCGACCCAGCGAAAATCCGCGGCCGTTACTGTCACTGTTATGTTGGTATCCTTGATAAATTAACAAGAGCTAATACGACTGTAGCCGACTTCGTGGGATAAGGCGCGTAATTATGAAATTTGTCTAGCGGGCTTGTTTGTGTAACATGGTTTGTGATACAAAAGAATGTGCCCCTTTAATAATAATAATAATATAATAATATATCTTTATTGAACAAAAAAAATGAAGATTTATAACTACAAAAACAAGAAGTACATCATAAGTACAGTAAAAGTACAGTTTAAAAGTTGCATACGTACGAAAGTTAATATCAAAAAACAAAATACGTATATACAGTAGGTAATTAAAGAATAGAGATTTATAATTATAAATTTAGGTTTCTCATAACCTGCCTCACTAGGCTAGCCTGTGTTGAGGCAGTAATTTTATGTCAATTTATTATACTGTGAACATACCTACACTTACATTAGAATAAAATCACACAATAGAATGGTTGCATTAATAATAACAATAACATTGGTACAATAATAACAGCATTGGTTCAATATTAATTTCGAATTTGGGTGAGTACACCGGTAAATGCTCTATCATTATTTTTTATCCAAATTTTTATGTTTTTTTTGAAATTTTTTTGTGAATCACATTTTTTTATACTAATTGGAAGAATGTTGTAAAGTCTTGTTGCAAGGTATCTGAAGCTTCGTTGACCAAAAGTAGTATGAGTTATGGGAATTTGTAATAAATATTTGTTATTGTTTCGAGTACAGCGAGTGTTTAATCTTTTTTCATAGTATTTGTGTATATTTGTGTATAGATGAGTGAGGATTGTTTTTGCATATATCTGCCGAACGTCAAACACATTCATAATATTGAAGATTAAGTTGGAGTCTGTAATTAGAGGTAGTCTAAGAATTAATTTTATAATAGTTTTCTGTGCCTTTATGATTGGGTCCAGTGCTGATGCAGTACCGCCTCCCCATGCTATGATACCATACTCAATAATGGATTGACAGACTGCAAAATAAATCATTTTCAAGTGTTTTAAGTCGAGAAAGTTTCGTATTGTTCTGAAAAAGTGCATGGTTTTTCTTATTTTGTTAGCAATTATTTGAGTGTGAATATTCCATTTGAGATATGGATCAATTGTGAGGCCGAGATACTTCATCTGTGTAGTGCGCTCAATGTAGGGACACTGACAAGATTCATCGGAATTTAAACATGTGTGTATTCTAATAGAGGCGTCATCATGAGGTTGACCTGTTATATTTATGCTTGATGTGACATATTTAGTTTTCTCAGTGTTCAATGTGAGCGTATTTGTATCTAACCACTTTTTTATAATGTTTATATCCGTTTCAGCTTTTTTGTAAACAGCTTGCCAAGTGTCAGCTTCAAATAGTAAAACAGTGTCATCGGCAAAACTAACTATTTTTCCCTGAATGTTAAAGTTACATAAGTCGTTGATATATAAAAGGAACAAAGATGGTCCTAATATGCTACCTTGAGGTATCCCATAGTGAGTTGAGCACTGATTGCTAAGTGTGTTCATTATTTTCACTTGTTGCTTGCGGTCATCAAGGTAGCTCTTAAAAAAGTTAAGTTCGTTGCCTGTAATACCGATTATTTGAAGTTTGTTTAATAATTTACTATGTGATATTGTATCAAAGGCTTTAGAGAGGTCTAAAAATATTGAAATACATTTTTTGCTTTTATCGAGGTTTTTCACAATGAAGTCAGTTACGGCGGCAATAGCGTCAGAAGTACTCTTGTTTTCTTATAACGCCTACTCGCGTCAAGGCAAGAAAAACATCCCAGTTTTCAAGTAGTTTAGCGGCTACGCTAGGTTTGTGTAACATGGTTTGTGATTCGCGGTATTTCATGTAGGTATCCTACGAAGTCGGTTACAGTCCATAACAGTGACAGATACGGCCGCGGATTTTCGCTGCGTCGGTTCGCGAAGTGAATTTTGGTTTAATGCAATTGAAAATTAAAATGCATTATTTTCCGCCGCCCCAAAGCCAAAAAGTGTCCTTTTATAGTAATTAAGGCGAATCTAAAGTTTTTTTCTAAAAATTATTCGTATTAAGCGTGGCCAGTCCGAACCGATAATTACCTTATTTTCTTTTCATTTATATCATTATATGTAGAAAACTGTCTTACTTAAATGAATTCAAAATAAAACGAATTATAGGTCCCGCTAAACCGAAACATATTTTTTACCCACTTTTATGGGAAATACTCGGGAGCTGGTATCACTCATCACGCCTACAGTGACGTTGAGCGCATAACGTTAACAATATAAGTTACCTATACTGGTGCGTGTGACGCACACAAGCGTTTCAAATCTGGCCTGTTCTTTTTTCGGAGTTACAGCGCAACACTCTATCTAGACATTTATATAATCAAAGATTGGCGCTTTTTACGGTCTTGTTTGATTTCAGGTGGAGGTTTTCTGTGGTACTCACAAATCAAACGCTTGTTTTGTGCTTGTTTATCTGGTCGTAATTTATTATTCTTTTATTTACATAATCCTGATTTTTTATAGGATTTTTATTGTGATCTGCTTGTTGGAACACATTTTTACGTAAGACATAGAAGCTACCTTCTTTTGTTTTTTTCTATAGAACTAATTAGAATAATGGAACAGAAAGAAAATAATAAAACTAGGTAGGTACTTGCCCAGAAGAAATTGCCGTTGGAACAAGTACCTACTTAATAAACATCAATATTAACCACATATAATATATAAAGGAGATTGTTTGTATGTGTTGAACGAGCGGACTGGCAAGCGGGCGGTGTGGGTTGGATTTTTATGCAAATTAATAGATGGCGGTGGTTATATTGGTTGGGTTACCATTCACAGCAACGCGTGGCCGGGTCAGCTAGTATTCCAATAAATGTGTCATCGTCACCAGCTATTATAGCGTTTCCACATTGTTTCTTTAAGCAGTTTTCCAAAATGCCATTCTTTATTTTTCAGGACAAACGGTTTCCGCCATAAGGGTTAATATTTCCACACCAGATCTGAGTTCCAGACGACTCGGAAGTGATCGCCCATTCATCTGCGCGATCAGAAATCAACAATGGGACATCCTTTTGGTTAGAACAATTACAATTTCTTCTATATTCCCCCAATTTAGCTGGCTTGTATTTAAATTTAATAAAGAGTACATAATTATATAACTTCTTTTATTATTATTGACTAACTAGGTTTCCAGCATGCATTGCAATGTCATATTTAAAGAAATTCGGTCGGCCACCAGCCTGGACGTTTTTGGTGTACAATTTTAAAAATTTTTCGATATGTTTTTAAAAAAATTTTCTTATCTATTTTTTATTTAATTACGTTTTTATAAACTTCTATTCTATAACTAATTAAAAAAATAAGTAATGATATAATGACGAAGTTATTTAACAAGAGCTTAAAAAAAATGATATGCATAACTCTATTTCTGAAAAAATGTCAACTTATTGCCTTCGAAATGAAAAAAACGGTTGTTAAAAAAATATTTCGCCGTACCTCCCTTACAAAAATATTTATTTTATTTAAATTTGGTTTCATCAACTAATTGTAAGTCTGATTCCCCTCGACGAGGGTTACACCATGGTTTTAGGAGCTACAAATAATACAAAAGAGGTTACGCCCTTTTGCCTTTCCTTAAATTATATATACTAGATATTGTTGGTTACAGCCAGGCAGTCGTAAAATTTTCACAAAAAAGAATGGATGTAACCACCAAAATCATCATTTAAAAAAAATAATTACATAGATCTAATTATATTGGTAGAAACATAAACATTATTCTGTTGTTCATTGTAAAAGTCAACGAGATGGGGGTTACCATTACTATTTTCTGATTTTTTTTCTTATGTTTTTTCGACTTTCCCGAAAGTAGAGGATTTGCTGGTTACGTCAATTAGCCTTTCTGCCGACGATATATTCATTTTCATAAATTATAAATATTAATTTTTGTATATTATAAGAACAATTCCCCTTGAATCACTCTATCTGTTGGTGAAAACCGCATGAAAATCCGTTGCGTAGTTTAAAAGATCGACGCGCACATTTTGAGCGACTACATTTTATACTACGTAATAATGAATCATAAACTATGCTGGGATGAACGATGAATATAACATTCATAAATACAAAGGTGATACAAGAATTCAAAATATACTCTTTCATAAATGGCACTTGTTTCATTATTTTAGAAAAAACGCCTTTTGCAACTGATGCTTTAAAATATTAAGTGAATTGTATTTATGTTGTGAGGGAGGATTAATGTGTTTGTGTAAAAATGACTGGCGAAGGACCTTGATTTTGTGTTACTACCACTGCTTGCAATAATAAAAATACATCTTGCATAGAAAGGAAATGACTCACCGGAAAAGGATAAGAACTTGTAAGCTGGCAATGCAATCATCTGCTCCTCTCCTATCCAATAGGCACAAACAACAATGGTCGTGAGTTGGTTTATTTTATAGTACACGGCACAGTTATTTTGATAGCGGATTAACCGATAGCGGAGCACAATGGCGATATGTTGCGGCGGGAGTTTTATTACAGACTGAGTAAGATTGGCGGGTAGGCAAATAGGGATGGGTGGGAAAAGGAATTTGCAACAATATTAACACCAATTCCAAGCAGTGACAGTATGTATGCATGCTATGTAGGTGTGTGTATTGTAATGGTGCCACCCCCCCCCCCCCATAATGAAAACTTTACAATATTCTTCTTCTCGAATTGAATTAGAAAATTTGGAACATAGGTCGGTGGTGACGCTCTCTCCTCGGTCACGGAACCACCTGTGATGGTGCAACCCTTTTCCTTGGGATTTATACCCCCACCCTTCTCTCGCGCGTTCAGATCTCCGGTTGGTAGATCTTCCTCTCGTACCTACTGGATGATTCGCCAATAATGTTTTGAATCATGACTCGTTTTTCCCACCCCTGTGACTGAACACAGTAAAAGGTAGTTTTCCGGGAAATTCTTACAATAAACCCTTTTCTCCACATTGTGTGATTTTTTGCTTCGGAGCACCTAGGACATCTAGGATAGGTATTTAATGTCTTTCGTGGTAACTTTCGGTTCTTTTAGGTAAGGTGTGGAAGAATTTCTCTGTATCTCTTAAACGTCTGAAGGACACGTCTGGTCTAAACTATCCTGAATTAGTCCCCGCTATGATCCTAATGATGTACACTGCTCCAATATTCACATTATGAGCACTGTTCTTATTACTCTCGCTAGGCTATAAAATTGATCTCTCCCCCTCTACGTCCTAATGATTTTTTAATGTACATACCTAGAATGTTTCATTCGGATATTTGGCGATTCCTCTGCTCTGCTTTCCGTGGCTAGATCCTATACATAATCGTGATAATATGTTCTGTCGTTAGTAAACACAAATTTATACCTAGGATGGAAATATAAAGACGGGATAGAGGATAAGATGGATGGTGATGGGGAAGAAATTCTTTGCAAACTAGTACTGGCTCCTCCACTTGACCAAATTGACTAGGTGGTCAGCTCTCAGGACACGACCCCCCGACCAATGCATGATGAGGCTATACCCATGGCACCCGGAAAATCTCTTGACGATAAACCAGATACCCGGACCCCTCCATAACAAAAGAAGAACGACGTGCCTTCAAACCTTTCCTGATCAACTCCAGTATCGAACACCTCCGGAACTACTTTACTGGCTCTAGAAGGGGTAATCTATTTCGTCCCTTATCAAGACTCTACTCACGGTACAAAGTGGCGTAAGCTTGTGACAGGCAGATCCTTCTTCCCACGTGACCGACCTAGCGTTACAAACCACCTCTAGAAGCCGACGTATCCCCACCCTTGTAAGAGATACGTTTGCTTCCAGGTCGATAGGATTAAAAAATGTGATGATGCTGCAGGAATCCCTCCACAAGAAGTCATGCCCATGCCTCCATCCACACTACCTTGCCGGTAACTCGAGATGCTTTTGGCCAAGACGCCTCCGACAGCGAACCATGCCCTTTCATACAAATTGGCACCTCATTTCATATGGTCCTTCGCGTCCAATCACTCGACACCGTCCCGCGAAAGGGAATTGCTTCCAGGACCTCGCGTGACCCGATCAGTCTATGGTGAGCATCCTCGAACATGACAATGCGGAAAGACCCTTACCGGTGGACCACCAATTGTGTGTATGTGTAGCCTCGGTGTCGTCATCACATTGTTCAATCATAAAGATTTAAAAAGCGTACATCAACAAGTAGGAATTTAGCGGAGTACCTGTTAGTTTTATTTGTTTCATATTTAATATTGTGATTCTGCTCTTCTGTTCTCTTGTCTAAAGATGTTCAGCTGTTCGGGTTGCAGATAATTGCCTTCGATTCGATATGTCGTACTCTCGAAACGCCCACCATTTAGTTGAGTGTACAACACCCCCGAGATGTACATAAGTACCTCGCTTGCTCGTTCATTTTTTTTGTATGTGTGTGTGCTCCTCCGACCGCCCGGCATCAACTGTCTGGGAGAAAACGTCACTACCCTAAATGATAATAAAGGTTAAACATATCCATATCAGCTGCCGCAAAATATTAAATTTTCTCAACGCTGGAGCTGTTGAAATTTACTGTCCAGGGTTCGCGTTCCATTCACGTCACTCTGCAACCAGGTACCTGTAATTTAAATATAGATTCCTTAACTTACCCGTACGTAATTGTTTAATTCTCCGGTCGGGAAAACACGACCAATTGCATCTTAATTACGTATCCTGTAGACCTGTACCTGTGGAGAATACACAAAGGTCCCTCCCTACGATTTCCTAAATTTTATAAATTTAACCCCCTTTCCTTATAACCTGAACCTGATTGGAGGTATCTTTATCGCTCCCATCTGACTATCTCGCAATTGTAATGTACTCCGGTTGACCGATGTTTGTAGACTATTTCAAATATATCGTCCCTCTTTAAATATGTGTGTTCCCTAAGGTTAAATTAGCACTTGCTATATCTTGGTATCGAAACCACTATATTGAACGTTTTTCGTAAATTATTATTATTATTGTTTTATTTCTAAACTATTCGGTACTTATACATTTTTTTTCCATTTCAAAAAGAACGATTTTTTTATCGTAATTAAGATTTTTTTTCTTTCTTTATTATTATTTCTGATATAAAATCCGCAATTTTATTATTAACATTTATTTGTCGACCCCGTTTAAATTGTAGTAATACTGATTTTTTTTATTATTAGATCAAGCCTGTTTAAACCGAACTAATATCTGTTATTATAACTCAATATTTACACTGTCCTTAAATAATTTTCACAATTTTTTTAAGTTGCTAAAAGCTTTTCACCACTGGCTCGTACCTCTTTTCCTGAATCTAATTAATTAACACTTTGCACAAAATCCACTGAAGTTAGATCGACACACCGCCGGAACGATTTTTGCTAAGTCTCCGAAAAAATTCCCAAACACTTCGATTTCGCGCGCTCTTTTTGACAGCCTTTCCTTCCCGAGATCCCACAATTAACTTCCCTCTCTTGTCTAAAACCGCCCTTTTTGTCTCCTCCGCTTACCCATTAATCAAACTTAAATTATACAATTCCGACCTTTAAACGCACAACCTTCATAGTTTCAAAATCTAGTATCGTATCCCGCGGTTTACGACATTTCGTCCTGAACGGTGCTCCCAACACAGAATTCGTATTGCGCGAAAGCACTATCTCGTAGAATCGGACAGGGGCGTACTCGGTCTCGTCCCTTAGATATACACACGAATCTTCTGCAAGACTAGCGCCTACAAGATATCATTTACCATGTGAATAATTAATTCAACTTTTCTCGAAAATCTATCGTGTCCGTTCTACCATTTTTAAAATCGCTTCCAGGTACGGTGTATCCTGAATTTTTGATATACTCTCCATACTTTTCTCGGTAACCCCAAGTCTTATTTCAACTCGGCAACCTACAACATTTTCCGACCGTCACCTACTATGCATCTTATTATCGCACAAATCGCATAACACGTCACCTTCTAGGTATCTTGTCATTTTAGCATTTGACTGTGGATTTTCTAACAATTAGTGACCGAATATTCTTATTCAGACATACCCCTTATGTGGACATGCGGCTGTGTTTGTTCCTGGCTATATGACGCGTTCCTTGTGTTCGCATACATTTTCTTAATATTTCCCGCCTTCGCAAATACCTAAGTACAATCTCTAGTCATTTGACCCCTTCCTGAACAAGGTCGCGACACTCGTAGAACCTTATTTAGTAATATCCTAAACTTTTATGATCTCGATTCTTCCTTTTACGGGCTGTAACCTCTACCAAAGTCTTATTCCATACCTGCCTCCGAACGTTTTTTCATCTGCATCTCTAGTTCCTCCTATCATACCCCATCTCCCTCTGGCGTAAAACCCAAAAAATCTCCGTTGTTATGCACCTAGCAATTGAGAAAAATACTTAAGAATTCAAATAATTTTAAATCCTGACAGGCCGTTAAATTTTATAGCTTTTCCTAATTTCCTATTACCTATATCTCGCGTATAAACTCGAGTGGTGATTTCAGCTTAATGAATATCCTAATGACTCAAAACTGTGTTAGATATTTCTCACTTGAAATCACTTCAATACGCAAGAGATCGACAACATTTCCTCCCCTCTAAACTAACAGATATAAAATCCAACCCGAAACCTTAGATTTTATTTGGTCGTTGACGTAATCGATTCCTTCCCGACTACCCTGAGATTATCAGATTTTGCGTTTTGACTACCGTATTACTTTCCTTCCCAATACCTACATGCAAATCCCGCTGGAATTTTGTTTGGAAAAAGCGATATTGATTGTCAATGCCTACTCCCGTTTCTATTCTCATACTTATATTCTTCATGTTTAATTAACGCATGATTTTTGTTCTTTTTAAAACCTCCGTCAACGAAATACTTGCAAAACTCGCCGACCCCCGATGCGAAATCAACTGTTGTCAATTCCCTCGTGCTCCCCATAAAAATGCGATTTATGACCAAGTTAGAAGTGTTTTTACCACTTAAAATAACTATCAGTTTGGACCGTGGGATAACTTTTGTGTCTCAATTTGACACAACCCCCTCACACCACGCCCCGAGATGTGATTGGCTGATATGCGTCTAATGGCTTCCAACCATACTAGGATTTGCTAGTCGTTTTTTCTTCCAAAATTTATTTACACCCTTCGTAGCAGAAAAATGTTCAATCATTACAGTTTCCCTTAATATTGCTTTCAAAATTAACTAATAGATGTCGATAGTGTGATCATATTCGTAATAAATAAATATTCGCCAACCATCCAACAAAGCAGGTTCATCACAGTATGTGTAGGTATGTGTATGGGCGTAACCATTAAGATTAATTAATGATTTGCGCCCGTTCGTATGCAATATATTGATACTAATACATAGTTTTGAACTGAAACAAACTCAGTTTCATTTTATTTTATTTTTTGGGTTTTATTTTACTTTCAATAATATAATTATTTTATTTATTAAAACAGTATATTATAAACACTTCTGCTTTGTAATTATTATTATGCGTGACAGTTATCTCGCCCACTGAAGGCATTATCAAACTGGCTTCTGAGGGCGAAAGAGCTTTCACGGGTATACTTGGTCGGAGGCTGTCATGCGTAATAATAATTACAAAGCAGAACTTGTTTATAATAAACTGTTTTTATAAATTAAATAATATAAACTATTGAATATACAAAAGAAATTAAAATTAAAATGGAGTTCTACAAAATTAACTTGATAACATAAACAAACTCAGTTCTTTCGAGAAAGGCTAACAAGTACAACATTGTATCGGTGAATTTATTTATTTATTTCTAAGTTTTGTCGAAAATACATTTACAAGTTACTTGAATGGTTTACGTAGAAAATAATTTGCACAAAAAATGTTAATAATTTGGAAATGGGTTAGTAGTGTAAACAGTCAATAGGTTAGTAGTAAAATCAGTTAACAGGTTAGTAGTTTACAATTTGGGAGGCGGGTATGGGTACCATATATAAGATAACCAACACCTCTGCCATAGGTCACCCCAAATGGTTCGCTACGTTTAGTAACTTAGCAGGGGTGCCCGAGTTCATTGGGTGAGGTTTTTCCAGGTCTTGGCGGCGGATACGTCTACGTGGCAGGCCGGATCGAGAGAGACTGGTTGAGGGAAGCCTTTTGACTTTTCCAGCCGGACTCTCTCAACCCATTGCCTTGCACCGCAAGAGGAGGGATGGATCGTACGTCCGTCACTCCTGGACACACTGAGCCCCAAATTCCTACCCACCCCTCATACCTCTTTCTTTCCCAGAATATCCTATTATTGCCTTCCTTAAAAAGGCTCTCACACAGCATCCCCTAAGATCTCAATACCTCAATCTCCAAAGAAAGAAGATTCAAGCCGAAGGTATCAAGATGTTAGCCATGTTACAATTGCAGGTGCCTGTGTACAGGCTTCAGAAGAAATAATGGAACAATTGAGATGACCTTCGGAGTTGGGATATTCTAGTCTACAGCGGCTGAAGAGGATTGCTTTGCAGTAGGAATTAATGGACCATCAGGTTTTCCAGTAATTGATGATGTTAAGACGATCGTGGAAAATATCATCGTTGAAATTTTTTCTTTGTGGAGGAGCAAATGTACCAAATTGAAATGATAATATTAAGGAAGTACCGATACAAAAGTACTTTTGCTACCTTCGACTAAGTACATCTAGACAAGGCGTGTAGGTCTTAAAAATGACACCGGAACCAAAAATATTGGTTTACGAAAACATTTATCAAAAAGAAAGTCCATTATCTCACAGTCAAAAAGATCGCAAGAAGCATTGGTTTGTACCTTTGAAGACGAAAAAGAAAACAAAAGGCATTCTGGGTTCATCCCCAGAATGTACTGGGATCTTTGACCAAGTATAATATCGATGACAGGGATACTTAAAAGGGCAGTTTGTGACACTGTACGAAGAATTAAGGTAATACCCCGATAATTTTTTTTAGTTATTTTTGATTGTCTATTACAACATTTGACGAACTGTTGACGATAGTGGGGCCTCGAATAACACTTCAAGATACCAACATGCTTTTGGCGATACCACCTGTACAAAGTCTAGTTTTATTTACCTGTTTTATTTACCTTAGTGTAACACACGGAGGTAAATAAAATAATAATTACAAAATTACAAAACAATTTATATTTATTAAAATATTTATATGTATTAAATTTAACAACCATCTGGAGATAAATAAAATTCTTCTGGTGAACTTATAGAAGTCAACGGGCTCTGAACAGTTATTGAACTTGATTCGTCAGTGTTGGATGGATATGGGCAAATATTTGGGTTGAAAGTGGTAAAAAAGCTTTGTACGGAGTGTGGCCTAGAACTTGGTGCAGTTGATTTAACGGGGCGATATCGACGATTATCTAGAATCCTAATTACTTTTGATAGATGTACAGGATTAACAGATAAATATTGATACACCGGCGCTGTTTTACCGCTCGTGTGAATAATAATACGAAGTTTCAAATGATCTATTCCCTTTAACGCCCAACACCCAGCGCTCAAAATGTGACACTGCACGATAAAAAAGCGCTGACGTATGAACATATACTTGGAAATGCAATTGTTCTATTTGAACGCTTTTTTAACGAACGTTAAAAAAGCTCCCGTGAGAATGAGGCCTTGGTCATTACATTTCATATGGTGTCCTTTGTATTTTACACGGGATGTCCATTGTATACGTATGACGTAGGCCGATCGTAGAGTCGGCACTTCGCGATGTGCCGGGCCACATCGTGAAGTGACTGATGGCAGAACGTGAAGTGCGTGAGGCACATCGCGATCTGCCTGATTTTGCGATTGGCCTGCGACATGTACACGGAATTTGTGTACACATTTGGGTTTTTATTTTATTTAATATAGAGCAAAGAGGAATACATATGGTGGTTGGTCCCAGAGTTCCTGCACTGAAATAAATCCTGACTAACAGCATTAAGTGCAATATAAAGGCTTGTCAGTGCGGGCAATTCTGCACTATCAACTAAATCATAAATAAATAAATAAATATTTTATGTAGAGATACCAGTCAGTGTAAATCTTTCTTTCTGTCTATATACATATCATCTAAAAGAGATGAATTTGTCTTGACAAACTTACCTACATGCATATGATGAATAAAGAGAAAAAATCTGAGAGAACATCTTTTCATAACCTCTTTAATAATAATAATAAATAATAATAAAGGTCTTTATTCCAGAATGTGGGGAGGTGAGTGCAATCCCACACATCCTATATAGTGTGTAAGTACATACATAAAACACATAGATATTTATAAAATATGGTATTAAGAAGAAAAAAAAATAAAAATACAAGTAAAAAAAAAAAATAAATAATAAATAATTTAAAAAAAAAAAAAATCAGTCTGGGGTTATGGGAGCCAGTGTCTTCCTCCAATGTTCTTCTAAGCTCGATCCTGAAGTCAAGCGGGATTCTATTATGAGAATGTTTCTGGAGTGGTTTATCCTTCCCCTCAGTCCTGCAATCCTGGTTCTTAATAGAGCTTTAAATCCTGGAACTCGCCCTTCTGTAAACATTGAGGAGGCACTGCAGTGCCTGGGGAGTCCAAACATCAGACGGTAAGCATTGTTATATTGCACCCGAAGCCTGTCCATGGTTCTTTTTTTGAAGGTTGCCCAAAGCTCGCATGTGTACAGGGTTGTGCAGAAGGCTAGGAATAGCGTCCTTTTTACCCGTGGACTGCATAGCCGAAATCTTCTACTGAGCATGTTGGATTTTATGCTCAGTACGCGCCTCTGCCTGTCAATATCTTCATCATCTGTTAATTTATTGTTGATGATATGTCCTAGATATTTGGTAGATTCTACTGTTTTTAGGAGTTCGCCGTTCAAAAAGGCGGGGGGGATATTTTTTGGGCCTTCACCGTGTTTTATGACCAACAGTGCTGTTTTTTTCGCATTATAGATCATGTTGGTTTCGTGTGCAAATTCTTCACAGATCTTCAGGAGGATTCGTAATCCCCTTATTGACGGTGCCATCAGAACCATATCGTCTGCGTAGCTCATGTTGTTGATACATTGACCTCCGATGTGGCAGCCCACTCCAGCATTGTTTAGCCTATGGGTTAGTTCATCCATGTATATGTTAAACAATACTGGGGACATACATCCTCCCTGTCTGACCCCGCTTTTCAGGAAATAAGGTACTGAAAATCCATCTTTCCATTTTACAAGATTTTCCTGTTGACGGTGCCAATTTTCGAGGATTTTTACCACTTTCCAAGGTATACCTCTTTCTTTTAGTTTTTTCCATAATAGGGGGTGGGAAACTCGGTCAAAAGCCTTACTTAGGTCCAGAAAGCATGCATAGGTTGATGTTTTCTTCTTCCTGTAGTATTCCAAGGTCCGTTTTACGCAAAAAATAGCCGAGTCCGTAGAACACTCTCTCTTGAAGCCCATCTGATTATCGTTCGTTGTCAAATGAGATCCGACTTGATCCAAGAGAACTCGTTCAAATATACGGGCGATAGCCGTGGCGATGGAAATTGGTCTGTAGTTTTCCTTTAAAGTTATGTCTGACAGTTTCGATTTTATTATCGGTATTATAATTGTTTTTGTCATGTCTTTAGGTAGATAGCCACACTTTAAGATATCGGTGAATAGTGTTGCCATTAGTTCCATAACCGCTGCCCCTGCATGTTTGAAGTGTTCGGTGCTTAAGCCGTCATGCCCTGCCGACGTTCCAGATTTCATGTTACTAATGGCCGATTTTATCATGCTAGTTGTGACAATGGGATCGATATCATCATAGGCAGTCAGATGCGTTTCATTTGAGTCGATAGCTGGGGTGGTAGTTGTAAAATGTTCTTTAAAAATGTTTGCGATTACTTCCGGGTTCGATTCTCCATGTATGTTGCATGAGATTTTGCAGCGCATGTTTAATAGTTTGTTAGACTTGTTCCAAAATTTTTTGAAGTCCCGATTTTCTAGATCCTCTGCTATTTTATCCATCTGAAGTTGAGACGAGTTTTTTTGGCATTGTTTAAGTGCAGTTTTAAAGGCAGCACGCTTTGCTCTTCTCTCCTCTGCGATAGGTCCCTCGCGCGGTCTCGCATTCATTATCCATGTGTGCATCGCTTGTCTGGATTCATAGTATTTATTCGCCACAACTTCGTTCCACCCACAAACTTGCTTGTGTTTTTGAATAGTACGCTTATTAAATACAGAGATGGCACTACTTCGTAGGGCTTCTACTATACTCCCATAGAGGTA
Organism: Limnephilus rhombicus; assembly: GCA_929108145.2. Taxonomy (NCBI): domain Eukaryota; kingdom Metazoa; phylum Arthropoda; class Insecta; order Trichoptera; family Limnephilidae; genus Limnephilus; species Limnephilus rhombicus. Next base: position 15,900,246 of record OV815292.1, on the reverse strand, counting down.
TTCTATTTTGGCGTGAACAGGGTTGTCACCGTTCTCAGGAAATGTGTATTTTGGTTTAACTTTGACAAGATAGGTTTGCGAGCACGAGTTGTATTTTCCGATATCACGTATATTATTCGGATTCCATAATGCTGGATCCCTTAATCCAGAAGTAAACAATTCCGTTTTCGCCAGTCCCACTGTTTGTAAGGTCAGCTCGAGAGGCCGGTGATCTGTCCAATCTATATCGTAGTATATTTTCAAATCTATAATTTGCTTCGAAATATTTTTTGTAACTAGACAGTGGTCTAACCATCTAGTGGAGCTGTGAGCGTCACTGATATATGTGTAGGAATTCACAGGCAAAATTTCGATGTCCGCACATACATATTCAAATTCTTGACAAAAAGATAGTAGTTCCGTTCCAAAAAGCGAGTTGGGATGAGCGTTGAAATCTCCGATTATAATTGTATTAATATAATTATTATCATCAATTATTGCTTGTAGGGAGGCAAGGCAGTTAGAATATTCCTCAAAGTTGTCAGTTGAGCAAGTCGGCATGTAAATTGTAAAAATGCTTAATGTTTCTGTAATAAAACTAACCTCGATTCCAGCCATCCGACAATTGAACGTAGTTATGCAGAAAGCAGCCAGGCCACAATTTTGGCAAAAATGAGTTTTTGTTGTAATCCGACGGAGAAACGTCAATTCTATGTTCTATTAAAACTAGCCAGGCCCCTTTCATACAAAAATTCATAGTAATCGACTTCCTAAATATTTGCTGATCACGAAAACATCGTTGAACAATCTGCAGAAAGCGCCCACGGCAATCATATTCAGCAGAAAATAGCCAGAGACAACTGGTCGATTTTGTCTGTACAACTAACATTTTAACAATGACGTTTACCTGATCTGCAGAAAGCAGTCACGGCACATGTCTGTTTTCTACACTATAGGGTTTGTACCGAAACTTTCAAGTGGCGATCTACAGAAAGCGCTTTCGCGTTATAATAATAACTTGTTTCTTGGAAAAAATCAATAATTTTAAGTTCAGTAATATAAATATTACATAAATGCAATGGAGACTGTTAGACGGTATTTTTTAGTCGGTTCTAATAACAATCTACTTATATTAATTTTAATATTTAGGAACTGAACCTATCGTGTAACACTATTTTAACGCATAGAAATAAAATATTTATAGTAAATTAAATTAAAATAAAAACAACGAAGAATGAATATAAAATCAAAAAAATACAAAAGTCTACATAAAAAAATAGAGAGACAAAAATCAGTAAAAAAAATTCGGCTTACATCTCCTTTTGAAAATTACGCAACATTTTTATTATAACATATTAATAAACGAAATGATATATATCAAGTTTTTTTTATGATATTTGATAATAAAAAAACCTCTAAATAATAAATAATTTTTTGAAATACTTATTTTAATTGCGTAAATTAAATGTACAAATGTTATAAGCATGACCACAAGCATTGATTTCAAGTAGATGGTTATAAAAACCCACAGTAAATATAAAATAAATAATATCTATGTATATTTTGTTTCACAAAGTATTACGTATTAAAGTTTAAAAATTTATATGTCCTTGGAGATATTAAAAATTCCTCGGAATATAAAATTACTAATTGGATATAATAGTAATATCTATATAACTATCGATTTAAAGTTAAATAATTTAGCTTAATTTCATATATTTAGTGTATTTGGTAGGTCTGGCTGTTTTCTACGGAATGCGTATTTCGCAAAATAAGGCCGAACGGTTGATTGCTGAGCTTACATTCTCAATAATGTATTCTACAGAAAGCAGCCAGACCTTATAAAACACCAATATCTCTAAAAACCTACCCTTAAAACCACATTAAAGTTATAAGAATTCGGTATCTACATATTATTTATAATATTTAGAAGTAAAAAACATCCTAGGTGTTATGTAGATTTGATTATTAAATCTTTAGACAAAAGTGCTCGTATCTCCGTTTGAGTTTTTTATGGGTGGCTGCTTTCTGCATAACAGCGTTCAATTATGCATCGGGATTGCGGTAACCCTTAGATATTGTCTATAGATTATCCCCACTCCGCCATGAGGCCTTCCGATTAGCGGCCCATCGGCGATATTCACAGCAGAGGTTCCCAAACTGTTGAAGTGCGGGTGAATATGAGATAAAAAGTCAATATCTGTAGGGAGTAACCAAGTTTCTTGGACTACTATAATATCATGTGATTCGCAGAGATCATGTATAATTTTTTCAGAGCTGCGAACCGATCTGCAGTTCACAGATATAATTCTTAAGTCATTACTGGACATTTTGAGGTTTAATAGATATGCGCGGTTCTATAAATCTTCGGAATACAATTCCCTCCGGCCAAAGTTCTTCTGTCAGGAATTTCTTTACCTCGATCGCTTTAACAGTGAGTTTAAAGGTGTTAAAAGGCGTAGGACGAAAAGGCTTGATTTTTTCAATTTTGGTACATTCCAGACCCTTTTCTGTTAGGTAGTTATTGATGTTTTCCTCTGAAGTTTCCACGGTAAACCTCGAAATGTACACCGTTGTGAGTATGTCAGCTGACTTTAAAGTTGTTGACGTTGCTTTACCTCTCAAATTTCGCTTAATTTTCCGCGATACTAATGTGAAACCGCTTTCGTCAGTCGCGGATGACCGGGTTTGAGACCGGGGGCCGTGTTCGCGCGTTCCCTGTTTATTTGCTGTGTTCTCGAGCCTAGGTTCAAAGTCCGAACTCAGTCGTTCACGGCGATTACTGCTCGTTTTCGTGTGTGTGGTAGTTCCATTACTGTATGCGTTCTTAGATGCAGTCGATAAGTAGGTCGCTTCTGTCGGTATTTGTTTACCTTTAAGTTGTGAATTACCTACAGTTTGGCCGCTATTTTGTTGCGAGTTCTCAGCTAAATCGCTTTGTATGTTTGGAGCATGTAGTTTTGTAATTTGTTCTCTTAGTGAAGCCAGTTCTTGTTTTAAATCATCATTTCTTGTGACTGATGAATCTTTTAATTCCGTTTTGATGAGAGTTATTTCTGTTTTCATGGAATTAAGTTCTTTTAGAAGTTTAGATACGTCCACACTATCGAAGTTGACTGGAGGCAATTTGTGCAGCTGTCTGGCAACGAATATAGGCAGTTGGTCAGGGTCCGTCTCCTTCAATGCCCTCAGGATGTCCTGGAGATCTCGGCTCTTTGATGATCTGATTCGAATAGTCAAGAATAAGAAAGAAGAGGCTAGAAGAAATTAGTAGTGACAGGGAAATAATAAGAAGAGCCACGAAGCAAGAATATGCAAGGGAAAGTATGAAGAACAAAGAAAAATAATAAGATGCAAGAAGAGACAAGAAAGGCAAAGGAAAAAATGTCGGGATACTTGCTGGAAGAAAACAGAAGAAGCAAGATAAAGGTAGGAGAATAAAAAAGAAGTAAGGAGATGAAAGAAGAAGCAAGTAGACGGCAGAAAAACCAAGAAGTACCTACATAAAAAGATGCAAGCTGAGACTAGGAGAGCTAAGAAGAAGCAGTATGAAGCCAGACGAACCAAGAGGCAGAAAAGGTTGCTAGTGGAAGCAAGATAATGCAAGAAGTGAATAAATAGTAAAGTAGAAACCAATAAGAGCCACGACCAAAAAATAATAAGCAAGAAGAGACCGGTAGCAGCAGAAAAAGTGGGAAGCAGAAGTGGTTGGAAGCAGAAGAAGTGGGAAGCGAGAAACCAACGTTCAATCATCTCCTTTATTCCTGCACCTACGTATTGGTCGATTTAACTCCACAAGAAGACGCAAAAAAAGCCAGACAAGACGAACCAAGAAGGGGGAATAAAATCCAAGAAGAGCCAAATCGACCAAGGAGAAACAAGATAAGAGAAGATACAAGACGAGACAAGACAGGCCAAGAAGAGACAAGAATAGACGAGAGGAGTAGGTTGGAAGATCCAAGATGAGCCCAGAAGGCGCGGAAGATGCAAGAAAAGGTAAGAAGAGGCAAGAAGAAGCAAGAAGAGCCAAGATGAGACATAAGGAACAGATAAGGTTCCAGAAGATCCAAGAAGAGACAAGAAGAGGCAAGAAGAGAAAAAAACAAGCAGCAAGAGTTGAGAAGAGAAAGGAAAATTTAAGAAGCTGCAAGAAGAGACAAGACGAGCCAAGTAGCGGCGAGAAGATTCAAGAAGATCCGTGGAGATCCAAGAAGAGACGATAAAATCCCAGAAGAGACGAGAAGAAGCAAGAAGAGACAAGAAAAGCCGAAATGAGGCAAGAAGAAGGAAGATGTGAAAAGAAAAGAAAAAAAAAGTCATAACGCTCAATCCATTCCTTTATTCCTGCCCATCCTAAATTCCAATATTGGCTTATTAGGTTGCCATGTATACCGGTCGATTAAACTCCGTCCTCCTTCCCATTCTCAGAGCACGTGTTCCAGTCCTAACAAATCAGTGCCCCTCGGTGAACCGGTCTCACCGGGACAGGAGTACTCCTGGCTGGGGGGTACAATCGTATCGTATCGTTATGCTGTTCCTAAACCATTCATCCGATTGCGATGAAACATTCGTGAATAGTTGCGCTAACACCCGCAAAGGTTTTTATATATAGTATGGAAATGCGATTAAGTACTGATTATTTCTTTAAACTACCGTTTAAACCGTTGTCTTGGCAACATCGGTCACGTGACCAATGTAGTCCCAGCTAAGACCGCTCCAACAGAAGCGACCTACGTCATTCCAGTTACGGGACCCGTCTCGAGAACACGTGGCTAAATTATTAATTAAGAATCACATTTCCATTTCTACCCGCGATCTCTAAAAGTGTAAATGTGTCCGGCAAAGACTAAATAAATAATAAAACATTAAACTTCATTAAACTTCACTGAACGCAAAATCCTTCCTTTGGAGTTAAGTAAGTATCATCGGCGACTTGAAGTAAGGTTCCCCACACTGGTGACCTCCGACGTTTAAAAATGGTTGTCACAACTGGTAACCGCGAAGTCTAAAAATGGTTGCCACAACTGGTGACATTCTGACGTCTAAAACGAGTGCCTTTCGACGTTTAACGACATTTTTTTCAACGTTTTTTTTTTTTTTTTTACATGAGCTCCACACAGGAGGCTCTGAGGAAAATAATTTCCCTCAGGGCCTATGTCATCTTTGAGAATGCTGTGTGGAGGGTTTTTTTTAAGGAAAGGAAGGAGAGGAGAGTTCTGGGAAGGAAAAGGGTTTAAGGGGTGGGTAGGAATCTGGGGTTCAGTATGTCCTGGTCATCCGCCTCCAAGACCTAGACAAACCTCACCCCATGAACCCGGGCACCCCTGCTAAATCACCAAACGTAGCGAACCACTTGGGGTGACCTATGGCAGAGACCATTTTTAAAATTTTTTGCACGTGTCCTCGAGCCGCAGTTCCGTAGCTGGTTTCCTGGAAACAATTCGGTGAGTACCGTTTCAATTTTATGCATATAACCATATCAGAAATAGCCGATCTTAAAAAATCAACCCAATTTGTAAGCGATCGATATGATGAAATAAATGACAAATTAAATAAAATTTTGGATTTACCAAAACAACAACAAAAAATTATAGAGGAGATGGAAATACAAGAAAAAAGAATTGTTGCTCTGGAAACAAAAATAGCCGAATCCGAGCAAAAAGAATTGAAAAACAGTGTAGAGGTCAATGGATTTAAAGTATCGCTGAATGAATCGCCCCATGAAATAGCCACCAGAATTAGTTCAGCCTTCGGATTAAATCTGATACCAGAGGACAAATACAAGTTCATAAAATCTAGTGATATAAAACCTTCACGTCTTATATTAACATTCAAAGATGAAACTAAAAAAATTACAATGATGAATTTCAAAAAAAATAATGATGTCTCCCAATTAGCGGATGATAATAAAAAAATGTATGTGAATGAAGCCCTTACGCCGTATTATAAAAATCTTTTATGGAACACGAAAATAAGGGCAAAAGAAAAAAAAATTAAATTCATCTGGTTCAGAAATGGAAAATTGCTAGCAAGAAAATCTGAAGACTCTTTAATAACTGAAATAAAAAATCACAACGACCTTGAAAGTAAAATCATATAAACAAGCTCAGTAATCCATAACTATCTACAATAAAATTAACACTTATACCAGAAATGGATCCATTAACTGATATTGAATATGACAACCCTTCTCCGGAAACCATTACAACATTAACAACTCAAGAAATTAATGATTATATAAAAAACAATAAAGCAAAAACATTAAAAATACTCCACCAATACAAAACCAATATGGAGTCCCGTAAGGCAGTGTCTTAGGCCCGATTTTATTCCTGAATTATATAAATGATTTATGTGAACTAAACTGTCACGGCTCAGTCATTAGTTTTGCAGATGACACATCCTTCTATTCCATGGAAAGTCATGGGAGACTGTATTTGAAAAAGCTGAAAAAGGGATGAATCGGGTAAAACAATGGCTTAATTCAAATTCACTAACACTAAATGATACAAAAACTAATTATATTAAATTCAAAATCCACAACAAACAGACGGATAACCTCAATACAAACCTAAACATAAAAATTCATAAAGACTGTATAAACGTGAACCGAGAAACTCCTTGCAACTGTCCAAAATTGAATGAAATACAAGCAATAAAATATCTTGGAATAATAATTGATCAAAACTTAAATTGGAACTCCCAAGTGGAAAATGTGAGCAACAAATTAAAAAAACTAACCTATTTTTTCAAAACAATAAGAAACATTTTAGATAAAGAACAGCTAATTAAAATCTATTATGCCTTAGCCCAATCTCAACTACAATATGGTCTTATCGGATGGGGAAGCTCATGCGATTCCACTATAAAACCAGTCCTCATAGCACAAAGGGCAATTCTGAAAATTATACTTAGAGTACCCATCAGAACCCCTACAGACTATGTTTTTAAAGCGCTGAATTTAATGTCACTGAAACAATTATATACAAAAGATATTCTAATGTACGCATTCAAAAATCAGGATAACTTTACACAGACAAACTCGGGCCGATTCACAAGATCTACATTACAACATACATTCTACCAACCTACAACTAAAACGACTTTTGGACAAAGAAATATGGAATACTTCTCTGTAAAATTATTTAATTTACTCCCTCTTGCAATGAAAACCACAAAAAAAATAACCGCCTTCAAAAGAAGCATAAAAATATGGATTATGGACATGGGAAGGAAGAAAATAGATTCAATTTTGCAACCCAACAAAGAATAATGCTTTGTTTTGTACTTTCTTTTAGATCTAACTTAATAATTTTCCTTGGCAATATTCTAACATAGATTAGGTATTTACTTATAATTCAAATAATAAAACTTGTACAATGTGTCCTTAGAACGGGGTACCCCAGTTAGGACACATTTTCTCTAAAAAACTGTAAAAAAAAAATATATATATAAATAAAATAAAAAAAATAAAAATAAACCCTTTTTTTTCATGATACTAAACCTTGGAAAAACTTCGGTTTAGGGGCGGCGTTCCTAGATAATAAAACTAGTTATTTTTATACTAATTATGGGCCGGAAAATCCGGTTTAGGGGCGGCGTTCCTAGATAATAAAACTAGTTATTTTTATACTAATTATGGGCCGGAAAATCCGAATCTGAAAGAATATTGTTGACATATTTGATAAAGATGTGGATGTATTGCTTTTTGCAGATGATTTAAAAATATTTAAAATCATCAAAACCGCTGAAGATTGTGCCTGTCTACAAAATAATTTAAACAAATTAATTAGTTGGTGCTCTATTAACAAACTTTATCTGAACATAAATAAGTGTTATTCAATAAGTTTTTACAGAATAAGTCAACCAATTATTCATCCTTATGAACTTAACAACTCTACCCTTACCTCTGTCGCAGAAATTAGTGACTTGGGCATAATTTTCGACTCTAAATTATTAAACTTCATATCCCATATAAACTCAATCTATAATAAAGGTATCAATATCATATAAACTCAATCTATAATAAAGGTATCAAAATGCTTGGCTTCGTTCTTAGAAATTCCAGAGGTTTCAAGAATATTTCAACTTTAAAAATTTTGTATACATCCTTAGTACGTAGTCAAGTCGAATATAACTCCTCGATCTGGTCCCCCCATTTTAAAATACATTCAGATTCAATCGAAAAAATTCAACACAAATTCTTAAGACACATTAATTTTAACCTCGGTATTCCCATTGAAAACATAAATTATAATTACTTGATGAAAGAATTAAATTTACTAAGACTGTCAGATCGAAGAATTATATCCGACTTAATATTAATGTTCAAAATTGTAAATGGTAGAATAGACAGTCCTGATCTAACTAAGCTCATTGAATTTCATATTCCCACGAGAACTACTCGTTCTAAAATCCTTTTTAAATGTAACAATAATCGGACTGAGTATACGAAACACTCACTTTTACCTAGGTTGCATGAAGTTACTAATAGATATGCTGATGTGATAGATCTATTTAACTGCACGGAACATAGGTACAAGACGGCTATGCTATCATATTTTTTTAATGACTATTAATTTTATTTGTATTATAGATTTTTGCATGTAAATGTATCTCTGGTGTCACTTCACAATGTATCGTCACAATTAACTGTTATACATACACTGTTTTACCATTACTAATATTTTGAATATGAATTTGTGACATGTAATTAATGTTTATGGCATACTTATGCCGTTTGTATTAAATAAATAAATAAATAAATAAATAAATTAGGCGTCGGAAAGCAATATTAACTGAATTACACGACTTTAAAATTTTCTATACACACACAGGAAAACAAGCCATTTTGAACGTATTCTCAGTATTCTGACATTACAAGTCATAGAAAAAGAAGAAAGATGTTACACCACATAAAATTAAGTGCTGCCATTAAGCAATAATATCAATAACGTAAAACTTTCCGACACGATACTTCCTCACATGATAATTCATCACATAACACATTAACCTGATGAATTATGACTATCTCAACGGCCGTATTCTTAGACCAAACGCTAGGTTTGTGTAACATGGTTTGTGCCCCTTTAAACCGCCTGCTCGCGTCAAGGCAAGAAAAACATCCCAGTTTTCAAGTAGTTTAGCGGCTACGCTAGGTTTGTGTAACATGGTTTGTGCCCCTTTATACCGCCTGCTCTCGTCAAGGCAAGAAAACATCCCAGTTTTCAAGTAGTTTAGCGGCTACGCTGGGTTTGTGTAACATGGTTTGTGATAGAAAAGAAAGTGCCCCCTTCATAGCGCCTACTCGCGTCAAGGCAAGAAAACATCCCAGTTTTCAAGTAGTTTAGCGGCTACGCTAGGTTTATGTAACATGGTTTGTGATACAAAAGTGAGTAAAATTTATAAAATATAATTACTTAAATTAGTTATTAGTTATTGATATTATTGCATATTGGTGTAACAGCTTTCTTGTTTTTCTATGACTTGTAGTGTCATAATACTGAGAATACGTTCAAAATGGCTTGTTTTCCTGTGTGTGTATAGAAAATTTTAAAGTCGTGTAATTCAGTTAATATTGCTTTCCGACGCCTAATTCTTTCAGATTCGGATTTTCCGGCCCATAATTAGTATAAAAATAACTAGTTTTATTATCTAGGAACGCCGCCCCTAAACCGAACTTTACCCTAAACCTTTTCTACAATATATCCCAGTATTTAAAAATTTATACCTTATGGTTTACAATGCTTAACGAATTATATCACAGACTTATACAAATACGTAATAAACGAAGCTTGTGTGTTTTCGGGTACCGATTCGCACGTTTCTATAACCATTTATGAGCTCTGGCGTTACGAAATTATTTCCTATACTATTTATCCGATTGTGATGACTTTTTTGTGAGTTGTTGTGCGCACGCCCTCGTAAGTTTCTGTTTATATATACTGGTGAGTTCTGTGAATTAAAATAAAATTTGTATAAAAAAATGCAATAAAAATGAAAACTGAATGTACCGGGACTGAATGAATAAAACGCGGTAGGGATGATGGGAACGCGAGAGGGGGTTCGTGTGACGGAAGAAGCGGGACAGAGGAGAGGGAAGGCGGGGAATGTGGAGGGGGACCGCGTGAAGGAATGGGAGGCGAAAAGGGAACGGGGATGAATGGGAAAGGACACGCAGAGAGAAACAATCGACAACAAAAGCATGCCTGGAGGCTGGAACTCGCTACTTTGAAATAAAATAATGCTGCGTTCTTCTGTCGACTTGAATTTATTTTCTGCAAGCGAATTTTCGGACAGTTCCAATGGGAGTATCACGGACACTGAACGTGAGTTTTGATTATGAGCAGCTACTATGGCGGATCTCAGAGCTTTGTGAATTGATTTAGTTGATCTTAGATTTACCTCTCAGGTTGTTGGGATCAAGAACATATAAACTAATGATTTAAAAATATTAGACAGTTGTTAAGATGCGAAATAATCCAAAATCAAACAAACTAATGTATTTTTGTTTTGAAAATTTGATCGCTTAGAAGAGTATTATAGATGCTTCAATTAAATAATGCGTGTAGAACACATCCTTGGGCTTTAAAAATATCGGTAATTTTTTTATAAGTCTTTTAATAAGCCTTGAAAAAAATAAAGTACTAGGTTTATAAAAAAACACTTCTTTCAAGTGCAAACTCTCCTACTTATAAACCCCTTTTCGGATATGGTCTTATTGTTTAATGTGACAAATTCAGTTTCTTTTATAATAATCGCAAAAAATTGATATTTACGCCCGAACTTCCCAAATTAAATTAAAAAATGCATTTTCGTTGTTATTTTTGACATCAATCAATACGGCCGGCAGTCCATGAATTTGGATTTTAAAAGTGAACCTTATGCCGTCCACCTAAGGACTATTATAGACTAGCCACACCAATTTTGTATCAGTTCGGCCCCGGCTGCGAAGGGGAATAGACGTCTTAGACTCCGCGTCGCTTGGTTCCGTGAAATCAATTTTAAATTTCCTTTTTATTACAATAAACAATGCGTAAAAGAGGAGTTAATGTTTTTTACAGACCTTTACGAAAACAACCTGTAAAAAGATCTCAAATACCTTTTTAACCTTTCCGAAAGCTTTTTCTCAAGTATTTTTAAACTCCTCCCAAAAAGGGGCGTGAATTCCGATTTCAATTTTTTCCTGGACTATTGAATCACCTTAAGTTTAATAAAATACACAATGATATTATTTACAAGCATTTATTAGTTTCTTGCCATAATGCAACCATTTTAGCAATTGTCTTACAGTGACACCTATCCATTTATTAGTAACACACAACATTATGCATTCAACAAAGCTTCTGTTAATATATATAAATAGGTACACCTTAAAGTATAAATTACACTACATACATAATTATATATCGAAAAAATAATAATATCGATAAACATCTCAGATGATTAGGCCTTCTAAATATATTATTATATAGGTTTTATGATACTGACACCTGCCTGTCTACTCACAGGAAAATTGCACAAATTTATGTCTAGGCGGGACAATTTTTACAGCGTTATTTATAATGAATCATGTTTAATAAATACATAAAGCATAATATACTTTTGAATATAGCTAAAACTTTGTGGTTATCCATCATAAATATATGAAACAATGTTACATTGTTTGAGCCATAATATTCTTTTTTATGTACGCCGACCGGTTTAGAAACAACTGTTTCTTCCTTAGGTAAAAATATACTAACTTGACATTGCAAAGAAATAAGTGAACATAATATATTATTACTAAATGTTGAAGGGGGGGGGAGGGTGGAGGCGTGACTACAATGACACTACACCACACAATGGATGAACATAATATTTTACTAAGTGTTTTGACACTTCAAAACGTCTCCGCCCCCAATTCAACACGTGTACGCCCCATCACCACTTCAACACTAGTATTTTATTACGTTCACCCATTGTTTTAACTGTCAAATTAGTATATTTTGCCCTGAAGGAGTGGTTGTTCCGAAATCGGTCGGCGTATATAAAAATATGTAGTGGTTCAAGCGAAGTAATATTGGTTAATATATGTAAAGCATACTTTGAAACACAGCGAATGTTTTAGAAGTTTAATTTTAAAATGAATGCGATATTCAGGTTCAACCAGATTGGTGACTTTCCAATCAAAGATTTTAGTCACTTCTACACATAGATAGCTGAAACAAGAGAGATGACCATGACCCTTTATTATTATGAAACTGCACTCACAAATTCGCCAACTTTGTTGATCCATACTGGTGCAAATTGCATCTACGCACAGCGGCCTCTGACCTTTTTTCAACTACACAACGAAAGTGTAACTTTCATTGGCTCTGCCGCTTTGATAGTCCGTGCAGATTGATCGTAGTTCAGTGATAGTCGGAGGGGTTCATGGGTTATCTTCCTTTTTTCTATTAATCTATGCTTCAACACTTATGAAAGTTTACGTTAGGTTAGTCTAATGGTTATTAAACAACGTTATTTCTCAGCACATGAACATTTTCAGTCTGTCCTGTCCAGAGAAGTATAATTAACTTCCGAGATTAAACTTTATTCCTTTTCAAGCATAAAATAGACTTTTGACTTTTATTTGTCAAACACTTTGTAAAATGTCAGGAACTAAAGGAGGTGATTGTTCATAAAAATAAAGTGAGGTAACTTCAGGAGGTGATTGTTCATTCACATAAAAACAAAACAAATTTGCTCGAAGTTCCAACATTTTAAGAAAGGTACTTTCAGATAAAAATGTCTATATGCTTTGATTTAAACATCCAAACTATCGTGCGAAGTTGCCCCTTCTCACTACCGGCGTGTTTTCGGGTAAGTTCGAACTACACTACATATTTTTAGTACATGCTTGTAGTATGACGACCTGAACTTGATACGATTCGTTCTCGCGCAGGTACAGTCACTTTACTGACTTTACAATGACAGTAAGCGAAAGAGAAATATGCGTAAAACATACATGCGACAGAGAAAGGCGTAGGCAAGGAGGCATGCCGCTTTTTGGACTTTTAACTCGCCTATTGCAACGATTTTTGCATCAACGTCAGGTCAACGAAAAAAAGGTATTTAACGTTTTTATTTGTGCTATCCTGAAGATTCATCTGCTGAACTCCACTTTAATCCCGGACACATTGTATGTTGGTCTAAAGAGTTATGTTGCTAGACTGTGCATTGCAAACCATCCAACCAACCTAAACTTTTCAAAATATTTCCTTAGTTACTCTGGTTTCTTTTAGCTGACTAAATGCACAATATGATAGATGAATTTAACAAACTGGAACAATATTCCGGTTACTTTGGTTGTATAATAATTAAGGGAAACCGTTTCTGTTGTATTTTTTGTTCATTAAACTCTGTAGCTAAGTATACACTGCCAGCTGCACAAAATAAAAATAATTTCCTCACATCACAATCATTACGCATTTTTTGCTTGCTCAATATTTTTTCTATCGTACAACTTTGAGGGTGCCATAGACCCACAAGTTTAACCAAATTGATTATATAGCATTAAAATCAGTGTAAGCTGTTGTGACAGTAATATTGTATCGACCATGCAACTGAAATTTAGTATGGAAGATACGGCACGAGGAAGCCACAGGAGAGGGCTACAACTGCAAAACGCCGTTAACGGTGTTGACCTTCGTCTCCCCTTTGTAAGATTACTAATGTAAGATCATTCGTTACAAATATTTGATTCAATTTTTCATCATTGTTACAGCTGGCATGTTTAACTAGATATATAAAAAATTCACCAGAATTGGCAACCAATTAATTTTTTATGAATTTGTTTTACAAATTGAATTAATGGATTTTTTTTCATTGCAGAATGTTGAATTAATTGTTTAGAGTTTTACAAGAACTTTGTTAATTTTTATTGCATTTTTTCGAATTCAATACTTTTTTAATCTCGAAGGGCCTTGTAATCCAGCGTAAAATTTAACTATTTTACTGTTAAACCATTATTTTATATCATTATAATAAATCGACAAAATAGGCCATATTCATTTTAAGATTAAAACTGTTATACATAATTTAGGATCGTTACTCCATTAAATCTTGCCTTGCTGTGGACTGAGATCTGAATTTTAATTGATTTTCAAGAATAGGCATTGCTTAATTTTTTTGATCCTTTTCCAAAAAAAAAATAATTTAAAAAGTTTTACTGAACTGCGTTTACTTTAAGATTTGTTTAGTGTTTGTGTTTGTGTTTAGTGTTTGTTTAGTGTTTGAAATTATGTAACTTATCACCTGTGATAAGTTACATAATTTCAAACTATTAATATGTCTTGAAGTGCAATTTTAGTTAAATTTTATTCAATAGAGTTACTCATTGGTAAAATTGTGTTGGCATTTTATGATTATTTGTGTACTGCTTATTTAAATGTAGGAACTGATGTTTTACGCTTATTTTAAGTGTTTAAGGGTAAACTTTAAATTATTCATAGAGAACGCATTCTTAGATGGCGCTAATGTAATTATTTTAGAAAAAAACGCTATTTGCAAATTGATTTTAAAGTTGGATCGAAACACCGATAAAATATTGTATTAACACGCCTTTCTTGAAAGAAGTGACTTTTTACACGAAAATTTTATTAATATTCCTATTATTTAACTATTTATTAATATTCCTTAAGTACATGAGCAAACTAATAATTGAGTCGTTGAGTTGAAAAAACCCACTTTGAAATTTAAAAAAAAATCTGGAGATGTCACCAAAACTGTTTGGAATGCTTTGAATATATCTTTTATATTAAATGATATTATATATATGTACATGATCACCAACACAGAAATTCCCAGATAGATTGAGCACATAGAGAACTGCTTACATTAATAAAAACAAGGAAAATTTCATATCTGGGTCATATACTTCGAGGGGAGAAGAATCATTTGCTCCATTTAATATTAAAAGGCAAGATAGAGGGTCGTCGAGGGCCTGGTAGGAGACAAATGTCTTGGCTGCGTAATATACGAGAGTGGACCGGCATTAGAAGTGTGGAGGAGCTATTCCGGGCAATGCAAAACCGAGAGACATTTTCAAGAGTGATCGCCAACCTCAACCGCACACAAAGAAGAAAGAATACAATTACGTAATATCATTTTGATATATGCGAAAAATATTAATTATTTATTTATTTTCAATTAACTTCCAGTACTTTTAGTGACCGTGTCAAAATAGGCACAAATTTCCGGAAAGAGTTTTGCATCAAAAGTGTTTTTCTTAAAATAATTAAATCAGCGCCATCTAAGAACGATCTGCATAATTTTAAGTTTTCCAGTAACAACCAGAAAGTAACTCTATTTAATAAGAATTAATTTTTTATTTATTTTCACAAAAGTAATACAATAAAATTATTACCAATGATTCATGTTTATCTTTAATGAATGAACTATTTAATGTATCTAATATTTGTATTGTAAAATACAGCATGATAAAATTAACTTAGGTATATATTAAATGTTTAGTTTAATGAGGAAGTACAAGTAATATGCCCCTTTAGGTTTATAGAAACAGAGACTTTCAGAGAGTTCTAGGGGTGAATTGAAGGAAAAATGCTACATAAAATTTCCCAATCGGTGCAATCTAAAGATTTCAACACTTCATAATATTGATACTTAATTCTTTTCTCCATAAATATTACTAATGAATTATTTAAACAATTGATTTACTTCTGTCCGACAGATATCATATTGAACACACAACAATCAGGTTGTTTCGAAATTAACCATCGACAAACGTCTCTTAACTATCGATATAAGATTATATACGACATAATGATTTTTTTATCATTAATTGCAGACATTTTTTTAGCATCCATCTAATGACATTATTTAGCATCGATCTAATGACATTATTTAGCATCCATCTAATGACATTATTTAGCATCCATCTAATGACATTTTTTAGCATCCATCTAATGACATTATTTGGCATCCATCTAATGACATTATTTAGCATCCATCTAATGACATTATTTAGCATCCATCTAATGACATTATTTAGCATCCATCTAATGACATTATTTAGCATCCATCTAATGACATTATTTGGCATCCATCTAATGACATTATTTAGCATCCATCTAATGACATTATTTAGCATCCATCTAATGACATTTTTTAGCATCCATCTAATGACATTATTTGGCATCCATCTAATGACATTATTTAGCATCCATCTAATGACATTATTTAGCATCCATCTAATGACATTATTTAGCATCCATCTAATGACATTATTTAGCATCCATCTAATGACATTATTTAGCATCCATCTAATGACATTATTTGGCATCCATCTAATGACATTATTTAGCATCCATCTAATGACATTATTTAGCATCCATCTAATGACATTATTTGGCATCCATCTAATGACATTATTTAGCATCCATCTAATGACATTATTTAGCATCCATCTAATGACATTATTTGGCATCCATCTAATGACATTTTTTAGCATCCATCTAATGACATTATTTAGCATCCATCTAATGACATTATTTAGCATCCATCTAATGACATTATTTGGCATCCATCTAATGACATTTTTTAGCATCCATCTAATGACATTATTTAGCATCCATCTAATGACATTATTTAGCATCCATCTAATGACATTATTCCTACGAGAAGATTTTGCTCTGATTGCTCTTAACAGACTGAAATTTTAACAGTTGATTCTAACTCAATCTGGGACCTAATTCTCTGTATTATAACATTACTGCATTTTGACAGTATCTACAAGAACCTTTTGTTGTTCTCAGGTATTAGAATTGTATGTGGTTCTCACTGAACTGTTTGAAAATATTATTAGAAATGATCTCAATAAAACATTTTGACGGTTTCCGCATGTTTTGACTGTTCTGACATCTATGAATTATGTGTAGTTTAAACCTACTTCGACAATTCTCATAAATGAGAACTGTTTGTAGTTCTCAGATATCTTGACAGTTCTGACATCTGTGAAATGTCTATTTATATTTTTAAGATATTAGAACAGTTTGAGAGTTCTCACATTTTAGAATTGTAGGTATGTTGTTCTCACATAGAGAACAGTCTGCAGTTCTTCCATAATATTAGAATTATGTGTAGTTCAAACATATTTCGACAGTTCTCACATATTTAAACAGTTCGGACATCTCTGAACTTTCTATGTATGTTTTCCAGATATGAGAACAGTCTGTAGTTTTAAAATTTTAGAATTGTATGTTGTTTTCACATATAGAACTGTCTGTAGTTGTTATATAACATTAAAATTACTATGTGTAGATCAAACATATTTCGACAGTTCTCAAATATGAGAACTGTTTGTAGTTCTCATGTATTTGGAAAATTCTCACGTCTGTAAACTGTTTGTTTATAGTTCTCAGAAATAATAACAGTTTGTAGTTCTCACATATATTTTGACAGTTCTCAAATTTGTCTATAGTTCTTAGGTTTTTCTGTGCTTCTCATTTAATAGAATGGCCTTGGGTTTTCACGTACTTTGACGGTCCTTAGCTTTCACATATTAGAATCGTTTGATATTTTGACACTTCTTACATAATGTAATTTATATTATAAATATAATATATGTCTGTAGTTCTCAGATATTCAAACTGTTTAAATACCTATGTAGTTAATGACCACTTAACATGTGTAAAATGATAGAGACTTAGGTCCTAGTCAGAAATACATTTTGATAAGTACAAATATCTCAGATTATTGAGTTTCTTTACTGCTCTTCTGCAGGTTCTTCTACAATGTAAGGCAACTTCTGGAGATATATATGATCGAAGACTTTTTCAAATAACTTGCACATGTTTGCATTGTAGTCGATATTTGATCAAAATGTATCTAGTTCTTGATTGAGCAGAGTAAACGTTATTATAACATTCAAGTAGCATTCTTTTACATTAAATCTTGTCATTTTGAACTTTGAGCTTTATCCAAAACATGACAAACAAGTCTGATTATTAATTGGTGCACAAAAGAAGTTTTTCTACAATATTATGTTATGTATTTCATGATTGTGTTAGTACATAATTTTTGATATAAAATATTGTATAAAGCTACAAATACTGCGCAATATGTACAAATATTTTTTCACATACTTTTAGAGATCATAAATTTGCACCATTACAAAGATATGTATGTTTTTATAATTACATATCTTCATGATAAAGACTACTAGACAATGGTAGGATTTCACTCCATTGTATATTTTTCATGTTCTGGGGTAAAATGATTGAAGATTTCTTCAGTAAAATACACCACTTTTGAGATATCTCACATCTGTTTTGAGTATCATGCTATGTCAATTTTTTCATTAAAAATGGTAGTGGAATGAAACAAAGTTTCTATACAAATCGCTGATTCGTTCAATAGTGATAAACTTCATAATTTATTTCTTATCAATGAAAATTTTCAAATTTGTTGTAAACAATTTTTATTTTATTTTAATTAGATAGCGTGCTTTTGTTATATTTTATGGATGTACGTAATCCAAGTGTTGTTTTTTTTTTTACTATTGAATTGTAGTATTTCTTCGATAGAAAGTAACGTAACATCAAAATTATTAATATTATCAATAAATACATTGAGTAGTGTTGTAAAATTGGTGCAAAAACCCACTAAGTGACATTATGTAGCATTGTGATCTCTTTTTCTTAATTTCATCTTCATTCCAATAAATTCGTCTTTATTCCAATAAATTCGTCTTCATTTCATTAAATTCCGTTCACCAAATGGAATATCAACCTCCTTGGCACATACTGACTTTTCCTATCTGGCATAAGCTTTATTTAGGCACTTATGCACTTAATACCTTTACTTCATTTAGTGATTTTCTACACACATTTAACGAAAATAAAGAAGGAGAAGATATAATGAGGCATTGGTGGAAGAATACTTAACTGCCTTCAGATATTATTAAGGAGGCTTTTCAGCAGTTTGACAATTTTTCTAGCAAGGCTTCTTGCTTTGTTTGTCTTCTTGTGATGCCATCTCCTGGCAAATATAGGGATCAATTATTTTAAATGTACTGTAGCATTCTGCACATAGGATTGAGAAGAAGAATCGTTTCTGTTGCAGTTCGTAGAATAAGCTGTCTTCTGATTTCACAATACACCCTAACGTTTCTTGAACTGGTTGACAATATTTTCGATTTTTAAGAATATTGCCAGGAAACTCGAATTTCCTCTTCCCGAATTTTGTCAAATATTATGAAAAAATGTTTCGTTAGTCATTCAAAGTTCTTCCACGATACAATTAGCATTCAAACAATTATTTCGAATATCTCCAATATTAACAACAATAATTGCTTATATAGACAAAAATTTGCGAAGTGTCTTGACAGCAGTTAAGTCATTCTTCTCCAAATGCCGTCTGATTTAAGACATAATATTACACATGGCAGGAATAAAACAACATCATAACCTAAGTAAAATACTCTTTTTTCAAATTTCTTTCAAAATAGGAGCGAACAAAGAAATTTTTCGTACATTTGTCAAATAATTCTGAAAGATTTAATATTTTAATCTTCATAATTGTGGTGTACAGGATTATGCATGTAGTTTCAAAATCCTACAACAGATGTCAATAGTACAAGTAAGAACGTGTCTAATGCACGAATGGCTACGGAAATAGCCGATGATGTACGATCGACAGCTGGGCACCTTTAGTGTCAAGTTTTTCAATCCCGAGTTTTATTGGAGATTCCCGAGCACATATGGCATAGAATAACATTACAATCATCTATCTTGGGTCGAAAAGAGATATAGACTTCAACCGGAGTAAGCAATTATCTTTAGGTTATCAGCCCATCTCTCCTGACGGAATCCTTTGTTTTTCTTTCCCCACCAGGAGACATTATGCAGTAATATTAGATGTTTGTTTGTTTATACAATTATTCAAAAACAAAAACAAAAGATCACTCGTAACAGAATGGTCTTTTGTTTTTTTGTCGAACTATGTCGTACTGCATAATAATAATATTTTGATGATTTTTAAAGAGCAGTTTGTTTATAACTCCACAACGGCAAAAATACACATAACGGAGATCCTATAAAGTGAAAGATTTTATAGAGTATTTTACTTAGAGTATCCGAAAATTATATTTTAAATAAACAAATTATTGAAGATTTACAATAATATTTCAATATCCTTAATAATATTCTAATAGACATACATTACTTCTTCTTTTTAATAATACCTACAACGATGGACATTAAATAGAAGAGTGACTAAGAGGCACTAAGTAGGTTTTTGACAGGTTAATAACTACATAGCATATAAGAATATTCAAAGTCGTGAAAAATTATTGTTTTTAGAGACCATGATATTACCAGCTAATCTTACATACCTTAAGAATATGTTTTAATATAATTATACAGTAATTCATTTAGTTGTATAACTATTAATTATATTATTCATGTCAAATTAAATATGTTGGAACTGTGAAAACTTGTCTTACCATTAATCTTTCAAGTGAGTTTTTTACCAAACAGATTTAATTGTATTTTTTGCATTGTTTTGAACACTAGTACTCATAAACACCATTTAAAAAAAACTAAATGAAGACAATATAAGCGAAACTCAATTGAAAATCTAGAAACAGAAAAATCCGAAAAAAAGATATTGACACCTCTGGGACTCGAACACAGGACCTCTTGCTTTTCGGGCAAACGCGCTAACCAGTGCGCCACGGTGTCGATATCAAATTCGGTCATTTTTAACTGTATCATACTTCGACTAAGAACCACCCATATTGTCTTCATTTTCTTAACGCATATATTATTGGCTACTATCTGTATGTATGATTCAAACCCGAACTAAATGCTCTCTAGATAATGTCTGGATAAATTAATGCAGACATACTAGAGAATGTATTAAAAACATGATAGAAACTAAATAACGGAAAATCATAGAAATCTACCAGTCCGCCTCAGCACAGGACCACCTAGTGAGGAGGACTAAGAACAAACAGATGAAATATTTATAAACATTATCATATCTTGTAATTCTCATCAAACCTGTAATTAAATAGTCACTAATTAAAAAAAAATAAAAAATCTTTATCCATTTTATTTAATATGCCGTTTTTTTAGTTTTATTTTTAACTTTGTTAATAAAACCTCAATTTGTAATATTTGAATTAAATAATTAGACAATATTAGCGAAACTCAATAAAAAATCTGAAAACAGAGAAACCAAAAAAAAAATACAGCGAATATAGGAATCGATTTTAATAATTTATTTATTGTTTCTTCACAATTAAAATACATTTTAGCATGAAATTATTAACCCCACTAGTATTCGCCTGTATCGGGATTAATAATTTGACAATATAATAAAAGTAACACATATGAAACCGTTAAGTACAAGCATAATATTAAAAAAAAAATGACAATGATAAAAGTAGGAAATTTGTAGAAAAAATAATACACGAATTAAAAACCATTTTCAGCAATAGAGAAACATGAATTGAAAATTGAATTTGAATTTTCGATTGAGTTTCGTTAATGTTGTCTTCATTAATTAAAATATTACAATTTGAGGTTTTATTCATTAAGTTAAAAATATTCAAATAAATGAACACAATATAAGCGAAACTCAATCGAAAATCTAGAAACAGAAAAATCAGAAAAACATATTGACACCTCAGGGACTCGAAACCAGGACCTCTTGCTTTCCGGGCAAACGCGCTAACTACTGCGCCACGGTGTCGATATGAAATTCGGTCATGTTTAACTATACCATACTTCAACTAATCATACATAAAGAAAGTTGCCAATAATATATGCGTTAAAGAAAAATGAAGATAATGTAGGTGGTTCTTGTAGAGTTATTGAAGAGGTGTCAATATGTTTTTCTGATTTTTCTGTTTCCAGATTTTCGATTGAGTTTCGCTTATATTGTCTTCATTAATTTAAATATTACAATTTGAGGTTTTATTCATAAAGTTAAAATAAAAAAAAATGAAATAAAAATATTCACCCTAGACTTGCAGAAAAGTCAATAGATGTCGCATATTAAAAATAAAAATGGATAAAATTTATCCAATACACTATCTGGATAGCATTTAGGTTTGAATCTTACAATCATACATAAATAAACCAGTCAATAAAAAAATGCGTTAATAATGTAGGTAGTTTTTAGTCGAAGTATAATCGCTCGGTTGGTAGAGATCCCTCCCGGCAGGACCTATCCTGGGTTCAAGTCTTAGACGTGACGGTATCTTTTTCTGATTTTTCTGTTTTCAGATTTTCGATTGAGTTTCACTACATTGTCTTCATTTAATTAAATTATTTATTGAGTTATAAATTGTCTATAATCCCAGTACGACCATTTTCCAAAAATACGTAATTTTATTTCACTAAAAATGCAGTAAGTTGAGAGTCAAGACCAAGCAATTAGTAGCTGTATATGATGTTTCTTCTACACAAGCCACCAGGCGTTTATCTTTGGATATAGGCCTTCACTCAAATGTTTCTGTCTCCTACCCTTATCATATGTGGGTTATCTCTGTATATCTATCCCAACCAAAGATATTGAAATATCAGAGATGTGCTACTGGAAGTATTTACTGGGTGGGATTCCTGGTGTCGCCGATATTGTTGTGCACAACTTACAAAAATCAACAACTTTCCGTATTCAAACTATTCCCATTAGGGGATCGTCCATTAATCACGTGATGTTTTTTTAGCAACTTTTTAACCCCCCTCCCCCCTGGTGATATGTTGTGAGGTTTTAGACTACCTCCCCCCCCAAAATCACGTGTATTTTTTTTAATTCAGAGTATTTTGAAATTTTGAGAATATTATTACGAAAAATAAATACACGTGATTTCTCATTGTACGCCCGATATTTCGTGATTTTTTTCGAACCCCCCCCCCTTTCGAGCCTCATGTGATTAATGGACGACCCCTAGGAAGTAATCTCATATATCTCTTGTATTTGGGTGGCGGGTATGGGGATACCGCCGCCCCGGGAATCATTTATTGGATAACCAACAGCTCTGCCGTAGGTCAACCCAAGTGGTTGGCTATGTTTGGTGGCTAAGCAGGGGTGTCGGGTTCATGGGGTGAGGTTTGTCCGGATATTGGAGGTGGATGTGTCTGCCCACCAGCTTGAATGGTCGAAGGAGTCCCTTTGACTTCTCCAGCCGTACTCGCTCAGAACATCGCCTTGCACCCCAGTGAGAGGGATGGATTAATATGTCTGTCCCTCCTGGATACAGTGACCCCCAGATTCCTACCCACCACTAATACCCTTTTCTTTCCCAGAACTTCCTCTCTTTCTTTTCACATAAAGACCCTCCACACAGTATCCCCAAAGATGACATAGGCCCTGAGGGGAATTATTTTCCTCAGGGACTCCTGTGCGGAGCTAATATTAAAAAAAATAAATATCTTTGACCCCAACCAATCCATGAGAATTTGGTATTTTCGCTCATTCGATAGAAAATGATAAATCAAGTTTTCACATTAGGTAAATTCTAATTGAAATTGGTTATACAAAATATTATTAACAGTCTACGATACATATTATATGGAAATAAATAGAAAACTAAAATTATTATTGTATAAGTTCCTACAAAAAGATAAAGAATAAATTATGAAATAATATTCCACAGATTTGAACGACTTTTATTTGATTACGGAAGAACTATTACTTAATCTAGATTATTTGAGAATGCTGATATTAAAATTAAAACATTATTTTTACGATGGGTAAAATCAGTTACTTTAAATATTTCATAAGCAATCCCTTATTTATTGTTAATTTAAAATATAGCAATTTTTCAAACTCTCCTCTATTCTGTTATTTTTTTGGGGTCATACATTTTCTAATTTTAATTCGATCAATCGTTTAATGTGCCTTGTATTGTCTCAAGAAATTTATTAACACATCAACATAATTCAAACAATGTATTAACTTCAACATAATCAAACAATACATTCAACCGTTCACCACAATTCAACCGAGTTATTAAACTTATCGACACAATTCATTTTATCAACGTGATTTAAACTATTCAAATTAACAAAAAAAAAATTGAATTAATATATTTTTATAATAAATAGTTAACGTTTAATGCATTTAATGTACTAAATTTTTTTTCTGATTTATTTAGTGCTGACTTTCTTTGCAATATGCAAGAATTTATATAAGCTGAGTCAATTCAACAATTTTTATAGAATTTGGTCAGATATTAGACCAAATTGTGTAATGCCTAACCGTGGCATTCTTCAATAGCTGTATGACCCATAAGCAAACATTTCATAAGTTATAGAATTTGTGCAAAGTATACAGAATAGAAATTTTTATGGAAAAATAGTTTCGAAATGCACGAGGAAACGGCTACTACTCTTAAAATTGAATCCCTAAGTTTACGATCATATACGGCAAGGTTCTCTTAAATATAATATAAAGATATCGTTCTTGTATTATCAAACTTATTGAAATGCAGCGTCTTACTTTGAAAGCAAAGTTACATCGAGTCTACGACGCATCGTCCCGATGGACTGCAATGAATATAGCAGACGTGGATCTGCACGCACGAGATTGCACGCACGAGACACTGCACGCACGTGGCACTTCACGCACGTGTTAGAATATCCGTCAAGCTCGCCTCCGTTAAACAACGTATAAAACAGTGATTCCCTAACTAACAGAATCTAGAAAACATAAACTACCCTAACACCGAATCTAGGTGCTTAAAGCTCTCCAAAACAATAAACAGTCGATTGATTATAAGTGTTTCAGACAAAAATGTTAAAAAAAACGATTTATTGAATACGTGTTTGATCCCTTTGTAAAATAGGCTACCGTAACCCCCATTCTTCAGTGTTGTTTATTGACTCAATTGCCGAATAACCAAATGTACAAATTGGAATACTTCCAGTGATGATATTATAATATTTCCTAGAATTGGACTACTTAATTAATTTTCCTCCAAACTCTGTTGGTCACTTTGTGTGTCTTTTCGAACACTTTTCAAACCAGCACAAATTGGAAAATTTAAGATTTGTAAAGAGTTTTATTTTTACTAACATTGCTTTATTACGCTTTGAAGTTAACAAATATTTTCCATTTTAGATTATTTTATGAAATGTATACGTCAATTATAATCAGGGCTGGCATGCATTGCCCTCCATAGGGACATTATTTAGTAATCTTGAAGCATGTCCATAACCTTTACAAGTCTGATTAAATATACTTGCAGTACAAACAATTAGCATTTCATTCAAATATCGTCAAAAAAGACACATTCATTTCCTAAATGCTGTTAAAAGTTAAGAGCCAATACTCTTTCGTTGATTTTGATACGAAAACTTTGCGCGCTTTGTCATTGAATTAGTATCAAAACCTTGATCATTTTCCATTTGTCAATGCCAAAACTTTGGTCATTCTCTTAATAATTCTTGAGTAAAATTCCACAATTCTGGACGTCATTTCGTAGATTCAACGCCAAAACTTTGGTCATTCTCTTAATAATTCTTTAGTAAAATTCCACAATTCTGGACGTCATTTCGTAGATTCAATGCCAAAACTTTGGTCATTCTCTTAATAATTCTTGAGTAAAATTCCACAATTCTGGACGTCATTTCGTAGATTCAATGCCAAAACTTTGGTCATTCTCTTAATAATTCTTGAGTAAAATTCCACAATTCTGGACGTCATTTCATAGATTCAATGCCAAAATTCCAACCGATGGTATCCGCTGAGGCAAACAATTTCGATGGTCTGTCCATAGATTAGATGCCATTTAGATAATTTAGAATTTTTTTCATTGGTATTCAAGTAAAAAAACTGGCCATTCATTCACAGTTACGTACCTATAGCCAAACTCTCTAATCTTTCATAGATTAATAAAATTATCAAAACTCTGGGCGAATTTCCATTTTTAAAACTCTGAAGTCTGTATCATTAGTTAATCGCCAAACTCCAACCGTTTTTCCATATTCCAAACTATTGACATTATGTTATTAGTTAAATGCGACTCTTAACGTTTTCCACGGATTTGACAAAAAGACTTCTCCAAAAACTGGCGCCCGGGGCTTTGGCCCCAAAGGCTCGCCTAGCCCTGGCCCGATGCCACTGTTGCAATAAACATTCACATCTCATTGGGTCAGTTAAGGTTAGGCAATTTTTCACCATTTTCGTCTAAAACAAATAACCATAATTAACGTCTCAACAATAACTGAGACAAAATGAACAATGCCACATTGACAATCGCAGCACAATAAATACTGCCTCAATTAATTACAATCGAGACAGAATTAACAATGTCACACTGACAACTGCAACAGAATGAACACTGCCTCAATTCGTTAAAATAGAGACAAAATGAACGATGCAACAATGACAATTGCAACAAAATGAACACGGCCTCAATCGAGACATAATACCTACAATGCCTCAATGACTGAGACAACATAATCCACAAGTAAACAACGATCTGTGCATAATTATAATATAACAAATTATTGACATAACATGGTAATACTTAGAACTAAGTGTTTTTTCTTCATTGATAATTATAATTACTGCGCGATTGCAATTATTGGGCTTTTGTGTGTTAAGATTGAGTACATTATTTGATATGACAGGGAGCGTCGCACCTTCTAGCCGACGCGGCATCTAAAATGATATGTTTGAAGGGTTCCCCACTCGGGATTGTGAAGCGGGGCCTAGGAGAGGAAGTTCTGCAGAACTAAGGCCTGCAGGAAGGCTCCCACCAGGAGCAAGTGCTGCTGCAGGGATGTGCTGCTCGCTCCACAGGTCTGGGGGGGCTTGGCGGCGTTGGCGGTTTCTAAGTTACCTGGAAATCATAACAGTTTTTGTATTTCAGGATAAATTCACAAAGGAAACTATGCAGTGTTTTCGCAGGACCATAACGCTTGATAATACAAGCATGCGTTCTTATCAAGGACATGCAGTCCACGGAGGCTGTAAAACATTCCTAAAGAAGCTGTGAAATATAATAAATTTATTAAAATTTATTTCACAGCTTGTCAGCCAGTACGAGTTTGACGTCATTTTTTTTATTTTTTATTAAAAAAAAGACGAACATTCCCGGGTTATGAATAACCCAACAATGTTTGAAAATCTCCTACTACCACCACAGAAAGCCGAAAATGTTGCTTGTGTTGTGATGGAGGACTTAGCCAGCCGAGGAATCGAACACGCGCCGCTAGGGTGGGACCCAAGCGCTATGCCCACTCAACCACTGACCGGTCGTAGTCATAATTCTATTGATTGAAAAAAAAAGGAATTGTGGTAAACGCTACGGAGAAAGAATAGAAACATCACGAAACCATTTCAGATCCCACTGAACTGTTGAGAATTGGGCAAGAATCAGTGAGAAATTTAATCTTTTGAATGTAGCTATAACTTTGTGGTTATCCATTATAGATAAATGAAACAATGTTACTTTGTAAACCTGTCGGCTTTACTCAAATATACAAGTGGTTCAAACAAAATAACATTGTTTCATTTATTTGTAGAAATTTAATCAAAAACGCAAAAAGCGCAAAAAAGTCACTGACTGGTATCTCAGAGATGGAAAAAGAAGTAGAGGACGTCAACAAATAAGATGGGAAGACGACCTAAAACTCACGGCTGGACATCAATGGAGAAGAGTAGCGCGTGACAGATCCCAGTGGAAAATGTTAGAGGAGGCCTGTGCCAAGAGGCAAACTGAGATTCGGGATATATTATAACAAACAAGAACATGTTTAGTATTCATACCTAACAGAAGTCCAGAATAAAAAGGCTTGTTATTATTATTATCAATCAGGAAAAAGAAAGATAACGAAGTTTTACTAGATCCATTTAGAGGCCTCCCAGAAATGGCCTGTAACTACCATAGATCATAACTACAAAGTTTTTCCAGATAACTCAATGATTTAAGTTTAATGGTGCTTGAGAAACTCACTTGTGACTGCGATCAGCTGAGGCAGGTACTTCTTCCAAAAGGCGCATTGCTTGAGCCGCGGTCCACGGCCCGTGGCGCTGGAGTTGACATCCAGAGAGAGGAACTCGCGCCCGTAGGTCGTGTGTACCGGCCAGTACGTGTCGGTCCAGGTGCCATCCGAAGACATACTGGGGTTGCTGCAATGGACACATTGAAGAAAATTTATTATTCTAAGTTTTCTTTGTTCATAGTTGCAGGGGGCGACAAATATATCTCTTTTTTTTCAATCGTGGATGCATCCCCATGGAAAATTCAATTTCAAATCAATTCAATTTATTTATTCTTTCAAAAACATTACAAAATATAAAATTTTAATGCGTTTTTAAAATATATTTGTAACAGTTTTACATTAAACATAAATATAAATAGTATGCAAAAAAAAAACATATAAGCAATAATTTGGGAGGCGGGAATGGGTACCGCCGCCCCGGGAACCTTTATTGGATAACCAACACCTCTGCCATAGGTCACCCCAAGTGGTTCGCTACGTTTGGTGATTTAGCAGGGTGCCCGAGTTCATGGGGTGAGGTTTGTCCAGATCTTGGAGGCGGATGACCAGGACACACTAAACCCCAGATTCCTACCCACCCCTTAAACCCTTTTCCTTCCCAGAACTCTTCTCTCCTTCCTTTCCTTAAAAAACCCTCCACACAGCATCCTCAAAGATGACATAGGCCCTGAGAGAAATTATTTTCCTCAGGGCCTCCTGTGTGGAGCTCATGTAAAAAAAAAAAAAAAATTGAGGTTGCCTTTTAAAAGCAGCTTCACTGACGCTAAATATGTCGATATCCGAATTAATTCTGTTCAACAGCAAGATTGGCTCTCCCGACTGGCATAACCATTGGCAAGTTATTTATTTATTTATTTACGGACTTACGTCCAATTTAAAACAAAGTATCACGAAGTATAGAAATGAACAATGTAAGGATTCGGATGGTACATGAAAGCAAAGACAAACAGTGAAAATAGAAGAAAAATAAGTGTCAAGTCACGTCAAGACCTTGCAAAAATTAGGGTGAATATTACATATCTTCATTTGTTTAAAGAGCGACAGAAATCATTTAAGCTAATACCAAAAAATCAAGGTCTTGACGTGAGTTGACCAGTCTACACATTCTGGACAGTGGTGAGTTATAACCATAGTTAGTCGAGTGCTGATTGAGGAAAAGCAGGTCTTTATTTCTGAGTCTACGAGAAGGTATATTAAATGTGATGAGTTGTAGTAATGTAGGCGAGTCGATTAAACCGTTAATAATTTTGAAGAAACAAATGAGATCAGATTTTATCCGACGGTCTTCTAAAGGAGAAAGGTTTAGAGTTTGTTCAATTTCAGCATACGAGTAATTGCCTCGCTCTAATCCTAGCCTCCAAGCAATTCCCTTTAGGAACCGATGTTGAACGGATTCAATATGACGAATATGGACAGCATAAAAAGGAGACCATATAATACAAGCATATTCAAGATGGGGGCGAACCAAGGAGCAGTAGTAAAGGGTTCTTAGGGTATTTATGTTTTTGAAGTCAGAAGTGGTTCTAGTGATAAAACTAAGTAGTTTGAGAGATTTATTAACAATCGTATTTATATGTTCCCGGAAAGAAAGCTTGCTATCAAGAGAGACACCAAGATCTTTAATAGATTGAACAGTTGTTAGGCAATTATTATTTAATTTGTATTCGAAAACAATCGGATTTTTAGATCTGTAGAAGGACATAATTTTGCACTTATCGACATTTAGTTCCAAGCAATTAATTTTACACCAGTCATTGAAAGAGTCAATATCTGATTGGAAAAGAAGGCAGTCATGGTAGTTTTTGATTATTTTTAGGATCTTATTGTCATCAGCAAAAAGCCAAAAGCGTGTGTGAGAGAAAATACGAATAATGTCGTTTATAAACAAGTTGAAGAGAAGCGGGGCTAAATGTGCTCCTTGCGGTACGCCGGATGTTACTTCAATAATAATAGACTCAATATTATTTATTTTAACTCTTTGTTTTCTATTGCTTAAATAAGAATTAAAGAAAGATAGCAATGGGTTTCGTATATCTATAGCATATAGCTTGGCCATGAGAGTAGCGTGTTTTATTTTGTCAAAAGCTTTAGAAAAGTCGGTATATAGAACATCTACTTGTGATTTATCTTCTAGGCCATTGACTACGGTGTTGGTGAAGGAGAGTAAGTTTGTAGTGGTAGATTTAGCAGATCTAAAGCCTTGCTGTTCCTCAATCAGCACATTTTTGAAAATAGGTGTTATTTTTTTTGTGATTATAGATTCAAAGATTTTAGGAATATGAGATAACATCGATATAGGTCTATAGTTTTCTACGTTTGACTTATTACCCGATTTAAAAATAGGTCGTATATAGGAAACCTAGTTAGTTCTGCAAGCCGGGAGATAAAACGGTCTATGGTGTCGATGACGGAGATAACCATCGGGAACATAGAAACTAATGCTCTCAACGATTGCCGAGTTTTCGAACCTTCCACGAATCAGTCTGAAGAAATGTGTTACAATGAGCGCATCCCTTCTGACCCGTAGAAGGTTCACACCAGACATGCCCAAAAGAAAGTGGGTAGGATAGAGCCACGGATAGTAGCCATACTTCCTCAGGTAAAGAAATCTCAGAAATTTCTTCTGAACCCTCTCCAACATGAGGGAATACTTCACTTGGTGTGGGTTACAAACCACCGACCCACTCTCAAGCCTACTCCTAACCAAAGCATTGTATAGTACTGTGAGAACCCGGGTGTCTCTGAAGTTTCTCGTAGTGCGTAGGACGAAACCCAACATTCTCAGTGAAGTACTTACACGTCATTATGATATGAGCATGAAAATTTAACCTACTATCAAACAAAATACCAAGATCTTTCATAGTGGAGACACGTTTTAAAAGAGAGGCACTAGTCTGTGGATGAGATATCTGAGCTGATGACCTGAAAATATCTCTCGATTTCGAATGAATGAGTGTTTGAAAGATTTAGAGAAACTGGAGATATTTTGGGAAAGTCTTGTTTCTTTACGTTACGAAGCCAAAATCCTATATGAAATTGTGTATCTTGTGGAATCAGCGGCTTCATCGTATCTGGCATCAACTTAGTTGCCTTAGTAGGTTCAATTTAATGGTTTCATGACAGTCGATCCGCCGACAGTTGGCCCCTCAGCATACAATATGCAGTCGGTTTAGGGAAACTGGGGTATACCTACTTACACAAAATATAACTAAGTGAACCCGACGGGGTGTGCAAAGAGAATATACCGCCGAAAAACAAAAGTATAAAAAATATTTTCATTCAAATACCTCAAGGATACAATTACTTGTCTGTATACTGTTAATACCAGCGTATAAGTACAAAAATCGACATTGTATATAAATTTGTATGATATTCATATCAACTTGTGATTAGAAGTAATTTTGAAGTCGATTTTATGTTTAAAATTGGTAAATAATGCGCAACAAATTATAATTTTAATATTAAATATCATTTCGGAGGTCAATTATCGGCGGATCAACTGTTGATAAATATTTCTATTTTTGAGAGTGATAGATATTCATGGTGGAATTCCATTATAATACATTATAATAAAACGATAATATAAATCTTTATTTCAATTAATTTTATTTGACCGTAACCGGTTTCAGCTCGTTAGAGCTATCTTCAGACTGGTACAAATAATTCTTAGTCTACGGTTTATATACACAACACATTGGGGAGGGGGAGAGGGGTGGTCTACAAGGATTTTAATCGATTATAATGATTATATTTGTTGCTAAGTCGTGGACTGTTACTAATGACCTAATTTTATTATCAAATCGTTATTATATTTATGAAGTATGGTATTTTTTATTACTTTTCGAAGGGATACTTGTTTACATTGGAGTGGGAATGGTCTAAACTAAATACATATTTTAATATCGAAATTATTATGAAAATTACACTGGATACAAAAGTGGGGACTTAGTAAATGATTCTAATTGCTTATTCATTACAAGGTTCCTTTTTTTATTTTTTATTATTTTGTTTATTAATAAGGGATACATGTTTAATTAAACTAAATACATATTTTAATTTCGAAATTATTATGAAAATCAAAATGGATACAAAAGTGGAGACTTAGAAAATGGTTCTAATTGCTTATTCATTACAAAGTTAGGTTCTATTTATTTAGTTAAGTGGGTAATTTCTAAAGATTCTAAAGTCTATCCAGTTTATGACCTTTATTGCAAATATGGAGAACTTTGACATCTCTGTCTTTAGCAAACGAGTGTTTATTTTCTAATAAGTGTGATGCTACTACATTCGACAATTCTCCTTTGTCATTCACCCAGTTTGTAAAATGTTCTTTAATTCGGGTTTTGACTGACCTCCCAATTTGACCTACGTAATACGATGGGCAGTTAGCGCAATTAACTTGGTAAACGCCTGATTTTTCAAGTTTTTCTCTTTAACCTTTATTATTGATTAAATTTCTCCCTAGAGAATTCACGTTATAAAAAGCTGTTTAGCATTTATCATTAAAAGTTAATCTGGATATTTTAGTTGACATTTCGCCAATATAAGGGATTTTAACCCATTTAATAAAAAATAGAACCTAACTTTGTAATGAATAAGCAATTAGAATCATTTGCTAAGTCTCAGTTTTTTGTATCCATTGTAATTTTCATAATAATTTCGAAATTAAATTATGTATTTAGTTTAATTAAACATGTATCCCTTATTAATAAAAAAGGAACTATGTAATGAATAAGCAATTAGAATCATTTACTTAGTCCCCGCTTTTGTGTCCAGTGTAATTTTCATAATAATTTCGATATTAAAATATGTATTTAGTTTGGACCATTCCCACTCCAATGTTAACATGTATCCCTTTAAAAAGCAATAAAAAAATTCCATTGGTACTTCATAAATATAATAAGGATTTGACAATAAAATTAGGTCATTAGTAACTCATATTACTTGTAAGGTTTTCCCCTAATCATCATTGAAGTGAGCTACAAACCCAAGGTAATTAGCTTACTGGAATTACCAAAATATTTAGTAATTCGACAGTCTAAAACGACTTAGCAACAAATATAATTGTTATAATTGTTTAAAATCCTTGTAAACAACCCCAATATGTTGTGTATATAAACCGTAGACTAAGAATTATTTGTACCAATCTGAAGATGGCTCTGATGAGCTGAAACCGGTTACGGTAAAATAAAATTAAGTGGAATAAAGTTTTATTTTCGTTTTATTAATTTATAATATAATATTTATTAATCCATCGGATATCAAGAAGCGCCAATAGAGGGTTCCCCGAGATTTTTATTTGTTTATTTTGCAAAAGCCTTATAAACAATACATTACAAAAGCGATAAATAAAATAACCATTAGAAAATTTTACAGGAGGAGAAGGTTTTCTTTCATTATTTCAATGAAAAATTATGATAAGTGAAGTTATTTCCGAAAAGGTGAAGGTCTCGTTAGTTTAAATAATTCATAATTAAGTGATTAACTATAATTTTTTATTCTTTATTTTTAATTTTAAAGTGGAGATAGAAAAAAAACTAAAATGGTCTATTGAACACACAACAACTGAGGCGACGATGTGGAAAATATCCACATTTCCTGCAAGGCAGTTAATTAACCGAGTGAGTCTTCCCACGCACGTGCTGCAATCAATAATAATATAGCAACAAGCCTTAAAAACTCGAAAAGTAAAAATCCTTTAGAAAGTAGAAAATTAAACATCGGTGGCGTATATGAATTAAAATATGACCACGCCGACTGTAACGCCACTTACTTCGGACAAATGGTTAGAGAATTCTTAACTAGTTTCAAATAATTTACACGATGTTATAATAATAATAACAATTCTTCAAACCTCCCAGAACATCTCTTAGTGAATAATCACGTTCCATTACACACAGAAAGAAAGGGTCTTAGATCAAATTTGCTTGAACAATTAGAGATCAATAAACGAACGAATGACCCCAAAGTAACGCTAATTAATAAAGCAAGGAAAATTATTTATTCCCCACTCCTTAGTATGTTTATAAAACCTAAACATAGTGACGGACTTAAATGAGTCATAGCAGTAACGTAATTATTAAACAATTAAGAAAAACCTTAACATTTAGCGCGGGGAAAACAGATTCCGAAATACCCCACGTAATCGTGTCTACTGTCTCAATTAGTTTCTCAGGAAATTGGTTTAATCGGTAATAAATCAATTTAGACAACTTCAAAAATTGACATTCAGAATCCTATAAATAAGTGGTCTCAAAGTGGTTAAACCACAGTTTAAAAATTGCCTTATTAGTCGAAACATTATTAAATATTATTTGAACTTAAATATTTTTGAACTAGGTAGTAACATTATTATATTATTTATTTTTGGGGTATTTGGCTTCTTTAACCAACCGACGATAGCGTTTCAGTGTCTGAAACGTTGGCTAAAAAGGAGGTAGCGCAACAGACCACAACACCCCTAAAATAAATAACGAAAATACTTTTGGCGTTATTATATTGAATTAAAATCAAACAAGAAAAAATTAAATGCAGTTTTACGAATTAAAAACCATAAATAATCAATACGCCAGTCAACAATTCATTAATATCTTCCCGGAGTTTTCTACAGTCTTCAATTGATGACAGTTTTTCTTCTACTTTTTTACTTTTTGCTGATGACATTGCACTCTTCAATTGAAGAGTTAGAGTGAGCTAGAGTTAAACTCACTGTAGGACACGAATTGTTCCCTTTCGTTCAAATAGTTACCAAAGTGTTTTATTATTATTGGTACAAATGGAAACTAGCAAAGCGTTTTAATAAAATTTCAGACAAACGAATTTTTTCAAGCCTGTTTAGGAACATTAAGTGATTAATCTCATCGAAAGCCTTTGCAAAGTCATGGTATGATGTGTTCATGGTTTTCGAGCGCTCACGCCACGTTATCTGTAAATTTTGAGTTGCAAAAAAAGAACAGGCAGTGTTGTCGGCAAGGTTGTTGCTTGGTGACCGCCAGCTCTGTATAAAAATCTTCCTAAAAATCTATAGTTTTTCCGATTCTAGGTGACTCTTTTGCATCCATACAGTAAGCCGTTTTTCTGTGCCCTTTCAACATAAATAATATAAATGAAACATACCCAGTCTTTGCGAAATTGGCCCAGTAGCGCATGATCCTCCTGCTGAGTTCTGCCTCTTGTGGAGCGTAGTTTTTCCCCGGGTTCAGCGGCTCTCCAAATACGAAACTGATTTCATCTCCATGAATCACCCCTGCCCAGGAAGGCCAGGGGCTGACTGCACTGCGGTGTTTGTAGTAATACATATACACGTTGTTTCCAGTCTCTGCATAGCGATTGGCAAACTCGTTCACATTGCAAGTGAACTGATAGTCTCCGACCATCTTGTCCAATGCATCTCTGTTCCTTATCGGGTCGTCAGGATTCAACCAGTCGGTATACTCAAACACAATAGCTTGCCGTGCTACGTTGTTAACGTACGGGTTCAACTCTTTAACTGCTTGCAAGAACTCTTCTCTGTTAACGTACACGTTTTCCTGCATCCGGAAAAGATCAGTCAGGTAATAGATAATGAAATAGTGACCTTCTTCAGAGTTGGAGCCCATCAGGATATTCGTCTTTTTGAAGTTCTTCACGGCGAGGGAACGTGTTGGATTCTCATCCAAGAAGGCACCGTCTATTATTGGTACAAATGGAAACTCGCATATGCCCAAAGTTCCCCACTCATTGTTCACCAGTTCAAGTGCGTCTTTGGTTCTTAGGCATTCGATCGCAGCGGATACGTCGTGACGATCGTGAGGACATCCAACGGCCTCAGCTAGTCGTAAACCTCTCAGTAGACTTTCATCTCGAGATATGATTGCCCAAGGAGCAGTTGGAGAACCGGACTGCATGATTGCTTGAGAAAACAAATTTCTCGACAAAGGTGAAAGCAAGTGAAGGGATATTGCCACTGCTCCGGCTGATTCTCCAAAGAGAGTTATGTTGTTCGGATTTCCCCCAAATGCGTGAATATTGTCACGGAACCAATGCATTGCCATCAGTTGGTCGAACATGCCAGCATTGCCTGGAACTTCTGCATTGTCAAAGAACAAGAAACCGAGTGATGCGACTCTGTATTGCACGGACACGAAGATCACATTCTCTTCAGAAACCAAGATTTTTGGATCATATACATCTAGAGTAGTAGTTCCGGTATAGAATCCGCCTCCATAAACCCACAACATGACTGCAGCATTTTTGGGTCTAGGCTTTGGAGAGTAAACGTTTACATACAGACAATCTTCAGAAAGTGGGGTGTTGGGATTCCACATCGTAGCTCCAGGGAAATCGGGAAACACTGTATCTGTGATTTGAACACAAGTGTTAGGGTGGCTAGTTGCATTTATGATATCATCTCCCCATCTTTCCACCGGTCGAGGGTGCCTAAACCTGAGCGGTCCGATAGGCTTTTGAGCGTACGGGATCCCCAACCACGCATCTACCTTCTTTCCAGTAGCAGCTGTCAGAGTAATACCCCTGACTTTACCTTTTTTCGTCTGCACAACAAGAGGATCTTCCCCTGTCTCTTCGGGATTCTCCTTCTTAATTTCGGGCTGTTCTGTTGCAATAGGTTTTGGGGGAGCGGGTTCATCCGCCATCGGGAATCGATACTGTGGCTGTTCATCTGGGTTGGTTAGTGACTCCCTCCTGGTGAATTGCCGTCTTTTTGGTGCTGGTTTCTCCGAAGATTCGTATTCCTCATCCATCCGCGTGTGATGCTCGATATTATTTTCAACACTGTGCGATTCTTTGTCGTAAGCGACGCTGGCGTCTTCTTCTCCGACCTTGTTGATGATATCCAACTCTGGGTTGTATCTCACTGTGTCTCCATGTCCAAGGTAGACCTTATCGTGTAGGCTTTGGGGGATGTCGCTCTGTTCGATGGCATGCTTTCCAAGGAGGACGTTTTCGTTCCTGGACTTTCCGATTACCGGAATGTGGTCTGGGTCTTGTTGGAGATTGTGTCTGAGCTTGTCTTGTCTGTCAGGGGAGTGCGATGAGAGGGTGCTGTCTCTGGAGTGGAAGGGTTCCTCGGCAGTGTCCAGGGGGTGCAGGGAGAAGGGTTCCTGCAGGTCAGGGCGGTGTCGAGGGCGCCGTTCCCGCGGCGAGGACATGGTTCCCGCCACGAGGAACAAAAGGAGGCAAGCGTTGCGCGCAGTCGTCATCTTGCAACCAACTTTTACCGTTTACACCAAATCTAAGGAAAAAAGAAAAGTATACGTTAATCTTACTGTATCAAACTTCATTATTAGACGTCATCTGACATCAACGTACCCGATCTGGTGTACGTTCGGCTTAGTTCGTTTACGTTCTCAAAATTTAGAGGCAGCGAACCTGATAAACACTTCAGATCAGTTTTTACGAGGCATAAAATCAAATTTAAAAAAAGGTTTGTCTGATAAAAATGTTTATGTATTGTCACAAAAAAGTTAAAATAGGTTCCGCCTTAGTAAATTTTCGTTAAATTTTTACCGGGAAAAATATACACCTTTAAAAAAAATACTCTCCGTCTCGCGTTCTATCGTATTTTCAAAATTTCATTTTTATTTAAAGTTCATAAAACAGGCATGATGCCCAAATATATGAAATAATGAATTATGTTGTAAACAATAAATAGTAGAGTAAATGTCAAGATGGGTAAACGGTAGAATGCATAAATAACCACTATGATTCATATGCGTAAAATGGTCCCCGATTGATAGTTTAACAAACCATAAAAAAAGTTTATTTAGTTGCGACAACGAAGTAATTTTTTCATAGTGTCTGTGATATTATAGGATCGGAAAGACTAACTAACTTAAAGGGCCATCCAGCCAGCGTTCGAGAATTCATATTTCGTCGAAAGATGTTCTTACGATCGTACAGGGCGGTTAAAATGAGAAAGATTAATTATTCTCCGTACCAGCTTTTTAAAATAATAACTCAATATCGAATTTATTTTATTCAAAATTTGCTGTAATTTATACCTACATTCAAAAATGCTGAAAGGCGTAATGATAAAACTATTAAAATTATGTACTTTTTTAGCTGTTTTTTGATCATAAGTATTTATAATTTTTCAATAATGTCTAAGCAAAATAAGAATGTAAAAAAAAATCTTAAATATATTAATTTGTAACACCGTAAATAAAAAGACAAACTGAGGTTTTTTTTAAATGATTTTATTTAAACTAAAATAAAAATTCTGGAACATAGCTTTCCCAAATTATTTATTGATTTATACGATTTGAAAGGGGTGTTGTATAATACAAAATTTTGTTTGAAAATTCAACAAATCTGCCAACGACCTTCGGTAAAACCTTATTATAAATAAATAAACATATTTTCTCAAAATTTAAAAAATAGCTTTACTAGACAAAAGAACAGTCTTTCGAAATCAATTTGCTTATAATTTTTTTTTAGAAAAGTGTCAGTACGTCTAAAATTTGATTTAAAAATGACATATTTCCGGTTTTGTCTAGTTATTCCCAATAACGTTGAAAATTTTCAAGTGAAACTTCTTTAGCAGCGTTCTGATTTAAAACCCGATGAAAGGGAAAGGACACTAAAAAGACACAAACAAATAATTTAGCATGCGAGAGAATGAGATAGTATGAAACCTTACCTCATTGACTGCTACGATTATGAGCTTAATTTTCAAGGCTCCTATTGGTTGAGATTGTGTGTTCTACCGCGTGTGAACTGTACTAGATTTTTTTTCACTCCCACAATTAAATTAATTTCTGCATATTGTAGGTGAAATAAATAATTGAGCTTATTAACCTTTCCGAGAGTATGGACGATGCGTTGACGTCCGCTCGTGTTTTAGCCAAAGGAATATTGACGTTAATACGGGTTTGTGACACATACCTCTTCAATAAGTTGCGGGAAACGAGTTTTACATGTTCACAGGCTTAATATCACGATTTAAACGTTGTTTATAATTAACCTGCGTAAAATTACATTAATTATATTTGCAGTGTATGGTGTACTGCCATCTTTGAAAGATTAGTGTTATTTTTTACCAGTTTCAAACGTTTCTCTTCCTTACCGACTCATAAATCACTATTTTTATTTTGTTTGACGTTGGGCATGCAATTTTATTTTATAAAATGCGCTCAGAAGACAAGTTATATATAAAATATATATTTTGTTTTAAGGATTTTAATTCACAACTAGCTGGTCCCGGCATGCGTTGCTATGCCATTTAATAAAGAAATTGTTTTTCCCTGAGTGTCTTTTCCCATTCGTCCCGTTCCCCTTCCGCCTCCCCTTCTTCTCCTGCGTCCTCTTCCCCTCTCGCGTTCCCACTCCGTCACCTCCACCTTCCCTCTCCCCACTCCACTCCCCCCCCTTCCCCCGTCCCGCGAACCCCCATCCCAAGTTCCCCTTCCCCCTCACACGTTCCCTTCCCCTCCCGCGTTCCCCTTCAACATTCCCCGCCTTCCCTCTTCCCTTTCCCGCTCCCTCATCCCGCCAACCCTCCTCCCGCGTTCCATATATTCAATCCCAATACATTCAGTTTATAAACAGCCCGCGTGCCACCTTTTACAATTTTTGTTCAAATTTACGTTTTACATGTATATTTAATTTGGTACCTAACAGGTACCTATTTAAAATATCTAAAATTCTTGATTCGATTAAAAGTATTAGGGGAGTACCTACTTTAAATAAATTTATCAACTTAAAGATTTTCAAATATAGAATTCTGATTTAACAATCATTGTTTTGCAAAATGTCATTCTCAAACACACGAACTGTCAAACGTGCGATGTTTTCTGAAACTATCCAATTATCTGTGCAATTTTATTAATTTTTCTCTCCGTAAGAACCATCCTCGTACTTCAAGGAATATTCTAAAAAAAATTAACGAAATCTGTTCAGCTGCTCTCGAGATTTGCGCTTAGCAACACATTCAGCGATTAATTTTTTATATTATAGATAGATGCACATTTGTTACTGTGGTATATCTAAAAGCTTCCGAGCTTGTCACATAGAGGGCAGTGCTAAGAGCTGTCACGAAAGTCCGTTTGATGGCAGTTAGTTTATGTAGTTTGGAGTTTCGGCACCAGAGGGGCCAAGGGCCGGGGTGCAATCTGCAGGAGCTCACTCAATTCAGATCTCATTTAGCCAGCTTCCAGTTAGGCCGACTATCGTAGTCACCACTAAAGAATTGTATTCTATCCCAAGAAGTAATCTCCTCCCAAGACGAGTTGGAGAACTGTTTGTGTGAACATAACAGTTACTTAATTTCAATTTTTTGGTTAGCGATTTCGACACATCCGTGTCATTACAATAAAAATTAGATGTTAGTGGAAGTGGTGATTTGGAAGGGGTCGGTGGGATAAGTCAAAATAACTAGGAAACATGATCAACAAAGGTGACTTACAGGATGTTATTATATGTTTACTAAATTAATTTTGAAGTAAAAACTTTTAAGCACCGTTTTTATTTGAAACTAAAAAGAGATAAACACACACTCTATAGTCTATAGCCGTGGTCGTCAAACTGCGGCCCGCGGGCCGCATGCGGCCCGCGGCGGGTATTTATGCGGCCCGCACAAATCTCTGGCGTTTTCTTTTTAAATATATATTTTTTCAAGTACAATTATATTATCCGTTTTTTTGCTGCCCGCACAAATATCTACCTTTTTCTTATTAAATATATTTTTTTCATGTACTATTATACTATCCGTTTTTTGCGGCCCGCACAAATATCTGCCGTTTTCTTTTTAAATGTATTTTTTTCATCCTACAATTATAGTATCCGTTTTTTTGCGGCCCGCACAAAAATCTACCGTTTTCTTTTTAAATGTATATTTTTTTCATGTTATTATCTGTTTTTTTGCGGCCCGCACAAATATCTACCGTTTTCTTTTTAAATATATTTTTTTCATGTACGAGTACAATTATAGAAACTATCCGTTTTTTTACAATTAATTATATTGTCGTTTGAGACTTTCAGGGGGGCAATAGAGGATCCAGAGAAAATTAGAGGGCCTAGAGATGGCACAGTGAGGGTGTAGGTAGGTAAAAAAAAAATCTAAAAAAGACCAAAAAAACACACTTATCACGTACTAATAAAGCAAAATAAACTTTAATATTGGTTAA
The DNA here is from genome assembly GCA_929108145.2 of Limnephilus rhombicus. NCBI lineage: Eukaryota > Metazoa > Arthropoda > Insecta > Trichoptera > Limnephilidae > Limnephilus > Limnephilus rhombicus. Next base: position 15,859,139 of record OV815292.1, on the reverse strand, counting down.
TTTTTGTTATTGTATGTACCTATGTGCGAAAATTCACATGCATTATTATTAAGAATTGACACTATATCATGAACCTCAAGAAGGAAGGAAGTAGCAACCCGGAACTTAAATACAAAATAATTGCTCTTTTAACTTGCTTAACAAAAAGGTAAAACAACCCCCCCCCCCCCCCCCCGAAAACATAAGTGTGCGGCCCGCGGTGATACCTCATATTGTTCTATGCGGCCCTTGACCAGAAAAGTGTGACGACCGCTGGTCTATAGGATCTAGCTTGCGAGAGAATAAGATAGAATAATCGGTCTCCTCTTCATCTCCATTTTACTATTTTCTGTATATTTATCGAAGATAAATGGTTGTTAATAATTTTGTAAAGAAATATGACATTTTACCACAATATTAGTTATTATTTGACCTATGCAAATTCCTCCCTCTCATAGATTAAAGAAGATAATTTTATTAGAAATGCCTTCCGTACAAACAATGCATTTAGCCAGATTTAAGCCAATTAGCATACAGAGCGTATGCCTACATACTGTCTTACCTACAATCGTCTGCCATCGTAGATGTCATTCTATTTGAATTTTGTAGTCATGGTGAAACTTTTTTTTTGAGATTGAAGATGCTGTGTGGAGGGTCTTTTTGAGAGGAAGAAGTGAACATGTTGTAGGAAGGAGGAAACACAGAGGCCGGCAAATCAATCCACAGCCGAGATGTTGAACTCAAGAACGAGTCGTAAAACCGACCCGTTCTCATGTGTTTCCTGACTAGGCAACGGTGCCGAGGGGATGAATGACGCTAGATCCTCCATTGAAATACCAATAGAACAAGGACAGTATTCCCACCAGATGCCTGTGCTCTAAAGATTGCAATCCGTTTGTTAAGATGAATCCATCAAACGAACCGCTCGTTTCTGCAGAGTCGAGGGTTTTTTCAGGTATTTCGGGGCCCCAGACCGGAAGTGGCCGCCAAATTGGCTGAAATAGAGTTATTGTATTGGAAATTTATGACCCGATTGGCCAAATATTTGAACCACGAAACACGTCACAAGGCATTTCTTGTGTTCATATTTATCACCTGCGAAGATGAACCAAAACAAACCACCCTATCAGTATACAAAGTGCTGCATCACACAAGCAGCCATTCCTCGGCCGATAATAATTAAATTACAGGAATTACCGTGGAGCGTCGCACACAAAGCAATTAGATTTGTTTCCGTCTATAAAGTTTCCATTATATTCCCGGGTAGCACAATACCCGAGGAGGTAGGTACGAGTACCAACTAGTGTTGTACCAAATAATAACGTGCCGTTGGAAAGTAACTGCTAAATTCTCCGTCAACGTTATACATTATTGAAAAAATTCAGAAATGTAATTTATTGATAACTAGCAGACGGCCGGCGTGGTCTAGCGGTAAGGCTCTTGTCTCGCAATCCGAAGGTCGCGGGATGGATTCCCAGCGTGGGCAAATAAGTTTTATTTGAATAATTTTGTATTATTTCACAATTAATTCATTTAAAATAATGTATAGTATATTTGCGACATTATATTAGTGGAAGATACTCTCAATATCGCCCTGGTGTAATACCACTATTCAGATTTGAAACGTTGCTTGAAATGGCATCAGCCGTGTTTGGTGACCAGTACTGAATAGCCAGGTACTTCCCACCTTCATCTTCCCCATCTCCTTCCCATATGCCATAGTCTCACTGGCTCCAGACGGGAGCAGCTGAGACTCTTGTGAGGTATTACAATAAAAAAATTTAAAAAATGTTTACACGTTGCTGCGGCTAACGAAACATAACGCCATCTTCAGACAACGCCATGACCCAACCTTTATAACCAACGCCATCTGTTAATTTGCATACATATCAAATCCACACCACCCGCTTATTTTATTTATTATATATTTCAACCAATTTACACAAAACCTTGACAAATTATATACCTAAACTTTTCTCATGAATCACTCTATCTATTGGTGACAACCGCATAAAAATCCGTTGCGTAGTTTAAAAGATCTAAGCGTACAGACAGTGGGAGCTACTTTGCTTTATAATGTGTAAAGATATCGGTAACTGTTGTAACTCCGGGGTTGTCTCAAACTTTTTTTTTATTTCAGTAACTATATGTGTATTTATTATTTTTTTTACATTTTCATATGAAACATGTTAGGTATATTCGTAGTCCTCCTCACTAGGAGATCCTGTGCTGAGGGGGACTATGCTTTGGATAAGTTTTCAGCGACTTCCATGGTTTAACTTCATGTTTTGGATAAGGTTTTCCAGAAAATTCTACGACGATGTTTTAACTATAACTATATTACTTTACCATAACTATATTACAGAATCTTTTAAAAAAAAACAAGTTGACAGTATTTACACAGATTTTTCCAAAGCTTTCGACAAAGTATGACATAAATTATTACTTAGAAAACTTTATGCAATAGGACTGAGAGGCAAGTTGTTGGATTGGTTCTCAAGTTACTTGTCTAACAGAATCTTATTTGTCAAAATTAAACACTCTAAATCTAAGTTATTTTATGCAACTAGTGGTCTACTGCAAGGGAGTCATCTCGGACCCATCCCTTTTCTTATATTCATAAATGATATCATAAGTTGTTTCGACGATGTAGAAGTTCTGCTTTTTGCCGATGACATCAAATTATATAAAGAAATATCTAATATAAGTGACTGCCTAATTCTACAGTCAAACATTGATAAATTATACAATTGGTGTATTGCAAACAATTTATTCCTCAATATCGATAAATGTAAGACACTAACATTTTGTAGAACAAAGACCCCGTTATCTTTCAAATACACAATAAAAAACAAAATCTTAGAAAAAGTCAAAGAAATCAGGGACCTTGGAGTTATATTTGACACCCAATTAAATTTTATAAATCACATACAAGAAATAACCAACAAAGGCATGAAGACACTAGGATTTATAATCAGAACCATCAAAGACTTTGATTCACTAGAAGTTATAAAAATTGTATATTTGTCACTAGTACGCAGCTTGCTGGAATACAATTCCATAGTTTGGTCACCATATTATCAAATTCATATAAAAAATATTTAACGAGTGCAGCACAAATTTTTACGATTTATTAACTTCAAGTTACATATACCTATTCAACACATTAACTATACATTCTTACTAAATACACTTAAATTGCATTCCATAGAAAACAGAAGAAAAATAATTGACCTAAATTTTTTGTTTACAATTATTCACTCTGAATTAGACTGTTGTGAACTCCTGCATCTCATTGACTTTAAGATATCAACTCGAGCCACAAGGAAAAACATAGTATTCGGCAACAATAATTCTGGAACCAACAACTACCTCACACATGCACCTATTCCACGATTTCATACACTAGCGAACAAATTCACCTCAAGTATCGATGTATTTAATACAAAGTTACCATTATTTAAGAAACACTTCCACGATATTTTTATGTAGGTAGTATAGTTTGATGTTTAGGGAGAATCACATAGCACATTGTATATATTTGTGTATTTCTATATTTATCTACAATATAAAAACCTGTTGCCGTTTTCTTTTCTTTTTTATGTAAGTACTGTGACATTTGATTTGAGTTATCAAGAATTGTTTTTATGTAAATTTTGTAAATACACAATGTATACCCACTATTTTATGCCATCTGCAACTTTAAAAACTTTCTCTTGTATTGTAATGCATTATTTTTACTAAAATGTATCTTTGTACCTTCCATTCATGAGATGTTTACTTTTTTAAGTTCATCTTTTTTATTGTTCAACTTTGTCTCTGTATTATGAACTTATATGTAAAAGCCCATCAATTAGGGCGTTGATATATCGATAAATAATAATAAAATTCTTAATAAAACTAAGAATAATAAAAATAATTGAATTGATCAGTTCCCATTGTCGTATTAGACAATTTGGATGTCTTTATATTAGACCGACAATGGGCTTTGATATCTTATTTGGCAGGCGGTTGGAATGATCTGGACCTCGACCTTGAGGTTCCCACCTTATTTATTATACACTCGGTCTCTACAATATAGCCGATTTTATAGCCGATATAGTACGCCATCCATGAGTAACTTAAGATGAAGTTATACGTGAAATCCTATTTAGATACTATTTTTATTAATCTTTACGACGAATCGGCTTACAGTGTGAACATCAACTACGGATAAATCGAAGCTTTTACTAGCTTTTCAATGTATTGGAATTACAATAAAATTATTATTTAACCACCAAAAAAAATATTTTTTCATAATTTAACTATGAAGTAATACAAGAAACCATTTAAAAAAAATTATGGCTAAGACTATTTTTGAGGTTTTCCATGTTCTAACTTTTTTCGTTCTTATAAAATTATACACAAAATAAATAAAAACCACTTTTTCGCTTACTTGCCACGTGCAAATAAGACGCTCAATTTCAAAATTTTGCAGGTATGAGATTTGAAATATTTCTAGCGTTTATAGATAACTAGATAGTGTCATCTATAGATAAGCTCTTACACTAATATCAAGGATATTACACATAGGGTCTAGGACGTTTCTACGCCGCCGGTTCTTCGCCGCCAGTTCATCGCCGCCGTTTCTACGCCGAGACGGTTCTACACCGGCCGTTTCTACACCGGCCGTTTCTACGCCAGCCGATTCTACGCCGCATTCAAATTAAATTAACAATTACAATTAAACTTTATTGTTTTAACACATACATACAGTCATAGAAAATAAAATAGAAAATACAAAAACTATCGAATCATTTAAAAAGTAGCATTAACATTTATTTTATATTAAAAGAATAAATAGGAAAAATAAGATTATTGCGTCATTTGGTAATTGTGTGCTAGGCCACGTAAATAATCTAGAGGTTCCCTGTTTTCATAATCTAAGACAATTCTTCGAATACGTTCATCAGCGTCACGGTATTTTTTCAGCTTCATCGGTGGTAAATGTCCGGCGATAAGTTGCTCAAAATAAGCGTCTCGTCCTTTTTGTACTTTTCGCAATCCATCTATAAATTTCCAAATAGTTGGGTGATGCATACATAATTCAGAACGCAATCGACGATTGGCTGCCTCTGCATGATTATTGGTGCGATCTTCTCCATCGATTGTTCTCTGGTATAAATTCCACATTGTTGGATGAAACATAGGCGGGCGCCTACCATTCCCGCGTCGATTTAAACGGCCAACATAGCTGTCTTCAAACCAATTTAGAAGCGGCTGAAGTTCTACTGGCAAATCATTTGCTAAAGCATCAATGTATTCATCGAAATCAGCTATTGGCACAAATGCTAATGCAATGACCATTTTAGCTCTCAATGCAAATTCAGCATCATTGTTGTATTGACTAATAACACCAATCTGAGCTAAATGCTTCCTCATATTTTGTGCTAAATGGAAGAAGCAACCTTTTACATTTACTTCAGGAAAGCAATCTTTCATGGCACTAAAAGCTGCATATTCATAATCACAAATGATAGATCCTGGACTTAAATTTGGCACTAGTGTTTTAATTAGTTCGAACATACGTGTGTATGTAACACGCTGCTTGTTAGGTAACAGAGCATACACTATAGGATGCACTCCTCCGTGTTTTGTTGCCATAACAATATAAACTTGCGAAAATAGCCTCGGTGCTATTGCGAAGGTACCATCAGTGTACCATGTATTGGCATTATGCAAATGCTGCAACCAGCTCCCTCTTCCAAAAATTAAAATTCTGTTTGCTCCCTCTCCATCGTCGCTTAGCAAAAAAGTTTCTTCTGTTCCTGGTTGAGGCACATATAGCTTATATCGATTTGGCAACACCAAATCGTTTAGGTCTGCGGGATCAGCAGGTGCAGCATTAATTTGATTCCGTTTTCTTCTGATTATTTTTCTCAGGGCTGCATTATTTGGAATCGATGCTAAAACAGCTTCAGGCACGTCGACTATACACTGATTTATAACTACACTTGTGCCCTCCATAGTTTCTTCTGCACGACGTTTCATGTTAGTGCAAACAGTTGCTGATTGTATGGCTGCTGCCGAGGAAGGGTGAGAATGATTGTTGATTTCGTTGACCACTTCTCCAGCCCTCGTGTGAATTCTTTCTTTACAGCGACCCACTTCTTCGCACCGCCAAAATTTTAAACTAGCGTCCCTTTTACTAACTTTGTCGAAAACGTACAAATATCCGTTATATGAAAACTTCTCGTTTCCTTTCTTGCTGAGAACTGCTGGTTCCATTATTAAGATCACTGTTAACTAACGTAATGATTACTTTGTGACGAATACACTTAGAGTGATGTGTTAAGGGCTCCTGCCCCATATTTATACCAAATACTGTTAAACAGTTTTTAGAATTTTAAGCGGATTAAAACTTCTCATTACCTCCTTTGTGCTAATGGGCCTGTGTTGATAACCATAACACCATTAAGATAACCCGGATTAAAACTTCTGCTTACCTGCTTTGTCAATGGGTCCCAATCTGGTAATCCCGGCGCTCTGTGGCTGAAATTGGAACGCTGGCGCGTCACCGGCCCCTGATCAGCATGTTCCCAAAATGCATTTATAAGGAATGATTGTATTTTTTATCAATTTTTTTTTAGAATTCAATCTTTGATTCCTTTATGTCTAAGAAAGATTAACCTAATGTTACCATTGATACTATGACCAATAAAACGTCAAAATGAATTTATTCTCAGTTTCTCACTTAAATTAAAAATTTCATTGAAAATTACATCTGAAACTTAATTATTCTGTAATTAGTCGCAGAACAGAGGATTATTGGGCGCACTTTTACGCTGCTGTATTTAGGTGAGTTTGAAGGTGTGCAGAATCTAGCTGTTATTACATAAATATAAAATATCCTGTACTATCTTTTGGAGTCTTTTCCGTTTGGTTATTTTAATGCGCATGTCATTAAATGTATAATTTATTTTTAAGTAGGTACCTGCCAACTATAAAATGTTTATAAATACATTCAATTTGCGTGTGAGCATTTTTAGCAGGAGTTAATATATAATTAGATTACCTATTGTGTGTAATTACACTAATTACCCCCATTAAACCATTCTACCCCCAATTATCATTATTTAACGTTATTCCCCACTGTCTGGAAAATCCTAAGTATTATTGCTATGTACATCGATTAACAATGTTATGTTTATTGTTTGGGATTCTCCTTCAATTTATGAAGTTATTATAGAGAATCTTTCAAAAATTTTGTAATATTTCATATAAACACTTAAAAACAACAATAAACAACCAAATGGTCGAACGCCGAGAGGGATGTCGCGCCAGCCAGCGCTCCAATTTCAGCCACTGTGCGGCGATTGTAACTTGCATGTACAAAATATCTTTTAAATTAAAATAAATGTTAATGCTACTTTTTAAATGATTCGATAATTTTTGTATTTTCTATTTTATTTTCTATGACTGTATGTATGTGTTTAAACAATAAAGTTTAATTGTAATTGTTAATTTAATTTGAATGCGGCGTAGAATCGGCTGGCGTAGAAACGGCCGGTGTAGAAACGGCCGGTGTAGAACCGTCCCGGCGTAGAAACGGCGGCGATGAACTGGCGGCGAAGAACCGGCGGCGTAGAAACGTCCCATTCCCTTACACATACTACATACTTTTATAAGTCACAACTCAAACAACGAAGTCGATGATGACCGTTTGCACCGTGTTAGTAGTCATAATGAACAGTTTACACTTCTTGAACAATACCTATTTCGAATAATCTTTTGGTTAAGAGGATTATGCAAGGCAAAAATGAGTATATTATTCTTAGTCTGAATATAGGTAATAGGCACAATATTCGTTTGGAAAACGAAGGCTGGAAACATTCGATTTTAACGCAAAATAGTAAAAAAAAAATTATTTTGTTAAAATTATTGTAAGTAAGAAAAAGTTCATCAATGAACATATCATCACAGATAATCTTAGCCATAAAAAAGTAAATTGTTCAGACATATTTTAGTCGTTTACGTTAATATATTTTTATAAAATATTTAACAATTTAATTCTAACTCTAATAAAGCAAAACGATAGTAAAATCTTCGATTTACCCAAAACATATTTTTTAGTATTCATAATGTAAACCAATTCGCAGTGTTGATTAACAGAAAATAGTAATTTCACATTGACCTTCGCCATTTTGTACCTTACCAGATATTCCTATCCAATACGGCAAATATTTAGCGACTAGCGTCAGACGATTCTATCCGCTAAGTAAATTATAATATTACTACGAGTATAATATTATAAATGCGAAAGTTTGTATGGATGTCTGAGTGTTTGTTACTCTTTCACGCAAGAACTACTGAATGGATTTTGATGAAACTACAATATTATAGCTCATACATCAGAATAACATATAGGCTATATATAATGGTAAGCTCTGGCGTTATGAATTTTATAAATGAAAATGGGTGTATTTCATGTATTTTACCGGCAGGGAACGGGGGAGGTGGGGTTCTCGGAGAGGAAAGAGACGAGGGTGGGGGAAGGCGGGGAAGATGGAAAGGAGCGGGGACGCACGGGAAAGCACATGGAGGGAGAATCAATTTATTTCTTTGAATGGCATTGCAACGCATGCCGGGGACCAGCTAGTAATTTTATAAAAGTCTCCGCAGATGGAACTCCCTAACTTTGGATTTCCCTAATATTATTACGATCGTTATTTATTATTTTCGTTAGTCAACGTTGGCGTTATTTCCAACGGCTTTATTAAACGGCTATTTTCAAAGGTTATATTCAACGGTTGATAATCGCAAACGACAACGGCATTGGGGTTGTTTCGAAATATCGCCATCGACCAGTGTAGTACAAACGGCTATTAAAGTCCCCTTTCATGATACCAAATACCTGGGCGACTTGATTGGTATCCAGAGACAGGGAGGACTCTGTCATGGAAATTATTAATTGGCCAGGAAATTGTAATTAGCCTCTTAATTTAACCTCTCGGGTAACATCGTGCCGTATTCGGAACGTAATATCAATAGCGGTTGAATCACATTGTGCCATATGTTGCCCAAAATGGTACATCCTCATAAAACTCGTTCTATAAATTTCATTTTATAAACCCATTTTATAAATTTCATAACGTCAGAGCTCAATTGTACACATATTTAAACCTTCTTGGGCGTGCGCACAACAAACTCACCAAAATTTCATTGCAATCGGATTTATAGGAAATAATTTCATATCGCCAGATCTCACTTTTACATATAGAAACCAAAGTTTCATCCCAATCGGATGAATGGTTTAGGAACTCTATTTAGGAGGCGGGAATGGGTACCGCCGCCCCGGGAACCTTTATTGGATAACTAACACCTCTGCCGTAGGTCCCCCCAAGTGGTTCGCTATGGTTGGTGATTTAGCAGGGGTGCCCGGATTCATGGGGTGAGGTTTGTCTATGTCTTGAAGGCGGATCAGGACACACTGAACCCCAGATTCCTACCCGCCCCTTAAACCCTTTTACTTCCCAAAGCTCTCCTCTCCTTCCCTTAAAGAAACCCTCCACACAGTATCGCCAAAGATGACATAGGCCCTGAGGGAAATCATTTTCCTCAAGCCCTCCTGCGTGGAGCTCATGTAAAAAAAAAGGAACACATTCTGCACAAATAAAGAAACATTCATTTTTTAACTCACAATATTATAAATTAATGTCCTTCGCGTCGTCTGTCTGTCTGTCTGCCTGTCTGTCTGTTCGCGATAAACTCGAAAACTACTGAACGGATTTTCATGCGGTTTTCACCAATAGATAGAGTGTTTCGCGAGGAAGGTTTAGGTATATAATTTGTCAAGAATTTGTGTAAATTGGTTGAAACAATCCTTTTGGGATATAACAAAACAATGCATGGTGGGATATTCCTCTTTTATAGATCTACAAAGAAGTCCGCGAAGGCATATATCTATCTTTTACGGATAGCTTACTTTACCCATTCTATCTTCTAAAAAAATGGTCACGTACATTGGGATAATTGAAAAATTATTTAGACGGATACAGTATTAATCCTTATTAACTTAAATACGTTAGTTACCTCAAGCATTTCATGCACATTATTATTATCTTTCACACCATCTCTACGTATTATAAATTAAAGTCCTCCGCGGCATCTGTCTGTCTCTTCGCGATAAACTCAAAGACGGCGGTGGTTATAAAGGTTGGATAACCATCCAGTAGATGACGTTGTGCTTTATTAGCCACAGCAACGCGTGGCCGGGTCAGCTAGTATTAAATAAAAAATTAACAATGTCTAACGGCCCATAGGCGATTTGGCGGGTGTAAACTGTTTCTGAAAAATATGTATTTCTCCGGACAACTTTGAATAGAGATGTGAAGCTTGATTTAATATGGATCTTTTTTGTTTTAGGGTTGTCACTAGAACAATAACAGAGTTAAAACGATTTCTGTAAGAACACACGCGTTAGCTTGAAAACAAGCTTATTGTAACTAGGTGACCGCTATTGTTATATTGTCGTGTAAACACGCTTACGGGGCGGAGTGGTTTAAACAACAAAAAGTGAAATGACAATAAAGTTTATAATAAAGGGTCGGAGTGGTCAAAACAATGGTCAAATTCCATAGATAACAGCGTCAATTGTAAGCCGATTATATGCATAAAATAAACAGTTTTACAAACCCTTCTGTTCAAGATGGCTAAAATAGGACCTGACGAACTTATCAACAGTTTGTTGCACAGTGCACATCTCACCACAATATCCCGACTGCACTGAATTATTCGAACAATATTATCATGACTCCTAAACGATACGATGTTTTTTAAACATGAACACAAAATATCAATCAAAATAACTAAGTCAGACATTGAGTTCACGATCAAAACATCGTTCCGTATTTTTATCAGTCAATAATTGATACATTTACTCATTAATCTATAGTAGAAAGTCTTATCAACACAGGTCAAGAATATGCGATTAAGATATCGACTGACAATTGGAGTTGACCCATACAATTCCAATAGTGATGTTTTTATTAGACGCCCAGCTGGGTTTTTCTAGAATGTAGGAACAGAATATACCCAATGACCTATCGAAAATTATAAAAAATATTTTTTACCCCTCAGGCCTCGACTATGTTCCATCAGAGCGTCAAAATTGTTTATTATTTTTTTTATAGTAATACCTCACAAGAGACTCAGCTGCTCCTTTCTAGAGCCAATGAGACTACGGCATATGGCATCCCCAATTGGAGTATGTTGTGAGGCTGAAGGTAGTGTGGAGGGGAAGGAGATGGAGGGGAGGAAGGTGGTGAAGAATCTAGCTATTCAGATCTGGTCACCAAACACGGCTACCATTTCAAGCAACGTTTCAATTCTGAATGGTGGTCTTAGACCAGAGCGATACCGAATACTGAGAGTAACTTCCACTCCGGAACGTGCCGCAAATATACTATACACTATTTTAAATTAATTAATTGTGAAATAACACAAATTATTCAAATAAAATTTATTTACCTTTGCAGGGATTCGATCCCACGACCTTCGGATTGCGAGTCAAGAGCCCTACCGCTACACCACGCCGCATGAATTTTAAAATATTTTATTTATGTATTTTAAATATTTTATTTTTAAATATTTCACTTTAGAACAAAATCTAAATAAACGGACTAGGTATTTCTGAACGTAACTGAAAACTAAAAAACCGTTTTTGAAAGGTAATAAAATTGGCCTCGTCAAGTCGCGCGTGCGACACAAGCACATCTCACCTATAACTATATATTCAGTTACAAACCTACCTTGGCTGTCACCGACTCCAAAAATAACAATCGTATCTACATATTGATGAGTAGAAAAAGTAAGTTGATTATTAAGTTGTAGAAGAAAACGAAATTATTTTTTTACTGTTTAGTGCATTTTTTTAAGTCGTTTTTTTTTTGTTTTGTTAAATTTTTTATTTATTTGTTGTTCCATATAAAAATAATTAATAAAACATTCACAAAGTATAATAAATTTAAACCTACCTTGGCTGTCACCGATTCCAAAAATAACAATCGTATCTACATATTGATGAGTAGAAAAAGTAAGTTGATTATTAAGTTGTAGAAGAAAACGAAATTATTTTTTTACTGTTTAGTGCATTTTTTTAAGTCGTTTTTTGTTTTTGTTTTGTTAAATTTTTTATTTATTTGTTGTTCCATATAAAAATAATTAATAAAACATTCACAAAGTTTTATATTTTAATATACGGCCTGGTATTTTCTGTTTTTAACACCGTTTATATCATATTTCTAATTATGAAAGTAAGGAAGACACAGCGATTTCCATAAAAATAACAGTTTACGTCAAATAAATTAGGAACCCTTAGTCGATGTGAACTATTGTTTGTTCGTTAGCGGCCTGCAGTCGTGCTCGGGAGCGATGTCAAGTTACCGACATTTTAGATAAAACCTATATCGACCGACCATGCTAGGACCCCTGGTGTTGTTAACTTCTGCGTCTAGTCTCAAATTTCTAAACTTACCTGTTTTTTAGAACCAATTTTTTTCTCATTTTCTCTGTTGCGGCCCTGTACAAGGACAACAAAGTACGAGCCCGTTTTATATTGGACAATTTAATATTTCCAAGCGGGACCTTACAAAGTTCTCCAACTCTGCATTTTATGACATCGACGCCTCGCGCTATCGGCGTTATATTGCGGCCAATGGAGCGTACTAATGCTGCCATTCCTGACTACGGAAAGCAAAAATAAAATATATAACATTCAATAGCGTTACTTTTTTATTGACTAGGGTGTAGCGTTGCTTACGTTTTGCCACCCGGCAGAAAGATCAGAACTTTCAAAGACATTGTTTTTTTTATGTGAAAACTTCTTTAGCACCGTGATTCTGATTTTAAACTCTATGAAACGAAAAAGCGACACTAAAAGGAGAGAAACACATACATCTGTAGGATTTAGCCGGCGATTTAGATACTCTTGTCTACTTTGGTTTTCTGAAGGTTTCACTTCTACCGCGTGTGAACTGCACATTTGTATTTTTTTTGTCATCTTTGGGAATGGAAGTGGTGTAATATGAGGTGTGTGTAGGAATCTGGGGGACAACATGTCCAAGAGTATTATACAGAGAAATTTAATATTATTTAAAAAATTCCAAGTACCTTCATTCAAAGATCTGTACAATAAAAATGCATTGATTCAATTTATAAAAGAAAAATATCAGTATCAATTTATAACTGAAAACCGTACTAGACATAAATATTTAATCTACTATGCCTTAGTTCAATTCACTCTACAATACGCTATTATTAGTTGGGGATCCGCGTATAAATGTAACCTTCTTCCAATAGAAATTGTACAAAGAACAATTATTAAAATTATATTAAAAAAATCCTACCTACTACCCAACAGAACGCCTGTTTGAAAAATTTCAAGTACCCATATTTAAAGATTTATATATTAAAAATTCAGTAATTCAAATAATAAAAGAAAAAGATAAATATCCGTATTTAAATGAAAACAGAACTCGACTTAAACATGTTTTTCTATGCCCAAAACTAAATACGTCTTTTGCACAGAAGAACTTTTTTCAATCGTCTACCAGAAGAAATCAGAAGCATCAATGATAAAACCCGAATACTGCTCTCTGTCAAGAGACATTTTAAAAATATTCTTAAGAAAAAAACTACTGTCAACTAATCTTACAAATATCTTAGTTCTCCATAACATTCTTTCTTTAAAAAAAAAATACACCATTATCAAATAAATACTGCAGCTCACATATATTTATGTACAATTAATTATTTAAGTACTAACTTATACCTAACTAATAACTAATAGCATTTATGTACACTCCCCTTCCATACACAAGCAAATGCTTTTAATGGAAGGGTAGTAAAAAAAACCTGTAAAAAAAATATTTTGTTGCAAAATTGTAATTATAATAAATGTTTCAATAAATAATAATAAAAAAAAAAAATATATATATATTTTTTTTTCCATGCCCAAAATTAAACACTTCCTTTGCACAAAATACTTATCAAGGAAGACTTTTTTTCAATCGACTACTGGAAGAAATTACAATCATTAACGATAAAATCCAATTAATAAACACTGTAAAATAATATTTTAAAGATAAACTTTAAAAAAAAGTTTCAGACTATTTTAATTTTAAGCTTATAATTCAATTTCCAAGTGATACTTCATTCTTAAAATAAATTAAATTTTGTTTTGTTTTAACTAATTGCAATATTTCTAGATACATTATTCTAATAGTAAAATTGTTTGATAGTAGATAAATACTTTCAATTATTACATAACACCAAACTTACAACTTATTGTATTTTTACCATCACATTGTAATTTATTTATTCTTCCTGACACAAGCTAATGCTTCCATGGAAGAGTGGTATTAAAATATTTGAACATGTACTTAAATTATTATATTATTACATTAATGTACATCACATAAATGTACTTAATATAATAAAAACATTAAAAAAATTACGGACGTATGGTTCCATCGTTCCCACTGCGGTGCAAGGCAATGGCTCGAGAGAGTCCGGCTGTAGAGGTTTAGGTTAGGTCTCCCTCAACTAGGGTTGCCATTTGTCCGGAATTTTCCGGACATATCCGGAAATGTAGGTCTTTGTCCGGAATGCGGGGGGAATCCTAAACAGTCCGGAATTTCTATAATTAAGTGGAGATTGATATTAAAAATGAAATACACCAAATTATTTTTATTACAAATCAAAGTAAAAACACCACTTCTGATATGTAATGCTTCCGGAAATATCGTTAAACACTTACGAATCTTAATAATAGTTTTGTAGAACATTTCGCAAGCCATATTTTTAAAATTATACTTTGTTAAGAGGGTTAATGTTAATTGAGTTCCCATTAAGGAAAAGACCCTTTCTACATTGGCATTTTGTGCCTGCATCGCAAATATATAAGAGTAAATATATCTTTGTAAATTCCGTAACTTTTCCTGGTCCAGCCGCTTGCAGAATAATTGTCCATTGGTTATTGGCATTTAATCTCATAACTTATTTGCTTGATTAGTCACCCTCCTCCCCCCCATTAAAGTTGACAAATGCAAATTTCGACTTCATAAAAATTTGTTCGTCCTGGAGGCGGGGGGGGGAGGGGGGAGAGAATTGGGCTCTTGGGTATGACACTCAGGGCGTCATTAACATTGTATTTACAAGAAAGTTCGGAATATTTTTCTGTCAGGAATTTTCTCCGGGATTTTGATTTCTTGATCTGGGAACCCTACCCTCAACCAGTCTCTCCCAATCTGGCCCGCCACGCAGTAGGTGGGCAGGCGCAACTGCCGCTAAGACCCGGACAAACCTGAACCCGAGAATGAACCCGGGAACCCCTGCAAAGTCATGTCAATCGATCATAGCGATCTGCTTGCGTCCTAGGGAACGATGGTTAAGTTAACCGAAGATTATCCTATCAATCCTTATCGATCGACTGTGCTAGCGGGCCTGGGCAGCGTATCCAAATTGAGATTTTTTGATTTTATGTGTATACCAGTGAGACTAAAGGTAGTGGGCAGGGAAAGAAGATGGGAAGGAGGAAGGTGGAGAAGTACCTGCTTATTCAGATCTGGTCACCAAACTCGGCTAAAGCCATTTTAAGCAACGTTTCAATTTTGAATGATGGTCTTACACCAGGGCGATACTGAGAGCATCTTACACAAATGTTTTCTTAAAAAAATATTTTTGGTTTCGGTGTTTATTTTAAGGTTCACCCGTCCTTTCTAGTGTAGCCGAGCAACGAACGACCTTAAAAAGATTATTCAAATTCGATTTTACAGACTGGTATCACCGGGCACCGCTCTCCAGTCTAGTGCATGACGATGCAAACTTATTCCGGTTTCAACGTTCGTTCTGTCCGCCTGCTTTTCCTCTAAGCGAGATAATTGTTACATCTGTGCTAACTTATTGTAACAAAAAGATTCAATGCAAATATATTTCAATCGCTTTAATCAAGAATTTTTATTGAAAACCTGTAAACTGTCAAACCCTCTTGATAAAATATATAAACATAACCCACATTGCTAAACTAGATAACACTTGGTCGATGCTTTCTACGCACCAAAACACACAATCCAAAGTTAGTGCTGTTTAAGTCAACTCAAATTGCGTGACATATACTTCTAAATTATGTGAATTAAAATCTTATACCGTGATATTCCAGACACCTCGTATTCAAATAATATACAATTCATGCAAACGACGGCACGTTTGTTTACGCTCAACATAAGAATGAATATAAAATATAGTAATATGCAATGGTGAGGCGGATGGCAGGAGTTATAAACTCAAACACATGGATCATACGGGTTCTTCGTAGTAGCCTTCTTAAGGCTGGTATTTGAGTGCCCCTGCAATGCGGTCTTTTGCAATAAAACAGCCGCTTTGGGTAGTAAATGCTAAATGTCTTATAAATGAACTTTGCTAGCGAATTACCTGCTTACTAGAACGAGTGGTACAACAGCGAAATATAATTATAATATTAGGCCCTTACATATGAAATTGGCGTTTTGCCATACTGGCAACTTTGATCTCAAATATCTTCTGTTTGGTTAGAAATTACAAATTCAAATTTATACAGCTATTTACTCATGTATTTGTTTTTCGAAAATTACAATTTATTTGTTTTTTGCTTAATTGTTTTTTTTCTTTGCGTTACTTAGTTTACAAAATGGAAAACTTGAAATACCGCGTTATTTACGAGTACGAGTTCCACCGTGGCACCAGTGCTGCAGAAACGGCTCGAAGGATTAATGATGTGTATGGCGACGGTGCCGCAAAAGAAAACACAGCGCGTTTTTGGTTCTAACGTTTTCGTTCTGGAAATTTCGACCTGCCCCAAGAACAAGCCCCGTGGACGGCCGGATACCAAAGTTGATAATAAAGAATTGAAGGCTATTATGGAAGCGGATCCATCGCAAACCACGTCCGAGTTAGCTGCAGGCTGCGGTGTTAGTGATAAAACTGTTGTGTATCTACTTGAAGCAAATTGGGCAGGTGAAAAAGCTTGAAAGGTGGGTACCTCACGAATTGAGTGAAGCAAATCAACAAACGCGCGTTGACCGCTAGACCACACACTGCACAACAGACGGCTACCAAATTAGAGGAGCTTCAATTGGAATGTCTAAGACATCCACCGTACTCTCCGGACCTTGCCCCAACAGATTACCATTTTTTTCGAAATTTGGATAACTTCTTGCAAGGGAAAAAATTGAACTCCGATGGGGCAGTCCAAATCGCCTTCAAAGATTTTATTGATTCCCGTCCGAATGGTTTTTTTAGCAAAGGGATCGATGAACTACCTATGAGATGGCAAAAGTGCATAGATAGCAATGGTACATAATTTGATTAAATAAATAATTTATATTAAAAAAGAATCGACTTTATGTTCCTCCCATACAAAACGCCAATTTCATATGTAAGGACCTAATATTTCGTAACAAAAACAAACCTAACCTAACATATTCTGTTATCTAAAAAATAATAAATAGTTAGTTCTAACATTTTTATTCCTTAAAACAATTTATTTTCAACCTTTTTTATTATTTAAGCGACTACATAAAATAATTCTATAAGTACATAAAATTTAATGGTTATGTTAGGTAAAGATATTGTATTTCTTAGTCCTCCTCACTAGGGGTTCCTGTGCCGAGGCGGACTAAAATAGTTTAATTATAGTTTATTTGTCTTCTATGTCGTTTTTAGTGTCTTCATTAGGGTGTTTTCGTTGACCTCTTTGAGCCATTTTTTTATTCTTGATTTGTACTCATTAATTTTTTTTATTAGTTTTATGTCCTGGAGAAAAATATAATGGAGTTGCAAAATAAGTGTAGTTTCTTTGTCCGAATGTGGTTGTTTTTATGTCATTTTTATTCGATCTAGTGTGATGGATAGGCGGTCTAGTAGAAGATTCAGTATTTTTAATAGCTTCAATAATATATTTTTGGCATATATTCGGTATATATCTTAATGCCTTTTTTACATTAGCTCCACACAGGAGGCCCTGAGGAAAATAATTCCCCTCAGGGCCTATGTCATCTTTGGGCATGCTGTGTGGAGGGTCTTTTTAGTTCTAGGAAGGAAAAGGGTATGAGGGGTGGGTAGGAATCTGGGGGTAAGTGTGTCCAGTAGTGACGGTCGTATTAATATTTCACTGCTGATGGATGCATACATTTGGTGCAAGGCGATATTCCGAAAGAGTACGGCTGGAGAAGTCAAAGGGATTCCGTCAACCATTTTCTTTCGGTCCGGCCTGCCACGCAGTTGGTGGGCAGATCATCCTACCTCACCCCATGAACCCGGGCACCCCTTCTAAGTCATCAAACGTAGGGAATGGCGTTGGTTATCCAATAAATGTTTCTCGGGGCGGCGCGCGGTACCCATACCGCCTCCCAAATTGTAAAGAACAAATTTCTTTACAACAAATTAACTATACGTTTTTTATTTAGACTGGTAATTATTGCTTATAATAATTGTTACCCTTTGTGCTATGCATAAAAATCTTGTCTTAAACGTTAGTTTAACAATTAAAAATAATAATATACGTTTTTTATTAAATAAGCGGGTTTTTAACTGCTAATCGTAATGTTTTATCGATCGTCAGTGCTGGGCAGTGGAGGATTCTTGTCCACCATGGAAGATGGAGTAGGGACACGATCCTCAGCAATAAGCAACCGAATTTAGTTGAAGCCATACCAAATAATGCAAAATCATACAAAATCGTATATTTTTGTTTTGAAAATTTGTACAAAATCATATGTTTTTTTCGGATATGGTTTTAATGTATAATGTAGCCAATTCAGTTTCTTTTAAAATAATCGCAAAAAAATTGATATTAATTTCCCAAATTAAAATAAAATATGCATTTTGGCGTTGTTATTTTACAATACGGCCGCTAGTCGACGAATTTGGTTTTTCAAAGTGAAACCTATGCCGTCCACCGAAGAACTACTGACCACGGCACATCTATTTCGTATCTGTCACGCCCCAGCCGGAGCGGGAAATAGACGTGTGGCTCCACGTCGCTTGATTTTTTAAAATCAATTTAAAAATTTCCGTTTTATTACAATAAACAATGCGTCAAAAAGGAGTTAATGTTTTTTACAGGTTTTTACGAAATCAACCGGTAATTTTTTTTCTCAAATACCTTTCCAACCTTTCCAAAAGCTTTTTCTCAAGTATTTTCAAACTCCTCCCTTAAAGGGGTGTGAATTCCGATTTCGATTTTTTCCTGGACTATTGGATTGCCTTAAGTAAAAGATCGTTGTATAAATATTTTTGTGGACAACCCGAATGTAGGTAAGTAGGCTGTAAGTGTCAATGTTCATTGTAATCCCAGATTGGTTGACACGAGACGTGGGGCTATGATATAATAGCATGGTAGTGGAGGCAGCACGAGACCTCTAGGCTCTAGGCGCTGACGTACCACCCAAGGTGATTGAATGCTTTACACGAATTAAATAACTTTTATGTAACGTTATTCATTTTTCATGGTGAACAGTCGTCGTCAACATTTTTTTAGAAAAATTTTAATAACGTTTTTTAAAGTAAAAACTTGTTTAGCACCTTTGATTTGAAACTCTATGAAACGAAAAATAGCGACACTAAAAAGAGTTAAAGACATACATCTACAGGATTTAGCCTGCGAGAAAATAAGAACAATCGGTCTCCTCTTTGTGCGGTAGGCTACTCTGATTTTTTTTACATTAGCTCCACACAGGAGGCCCTGAGGTGAACAATTATCATCGGGGCCTATGTCTTTGGGGATGCTGTGAGGAGGGTATTTTAAGGAAAGAAAGGAGAGGAAATTCTGGGAAGGAAAAGGGTATTTGGGGTGGATTGGAATCTGAGGGGGTCAGTGTGTCCAGGAGTGACAGATGTACGAATCCATCCCTCCCACTGCAGTGCCAGGCGATGTTCCGAGAGAGTACGGTAGGAGAAGTCAAAAGGACTCCTGATCTGGCCAGCCATGCAGCTGGGTTATCCAATAATAATATCCAATCTGCCGAATTGAAATGCAAATTGATGTGTGACATGTTGAACCATATCTACCGAAAAACTTTTTTTTTTTAATTCACTGTTTTTTTGCAAAAAATGCTTGTGTTTAATACGATCCAATTATCAAATTAACAATTTTTAATTGGGAAGTCGCTGTTAAATAAAGAGCACTAGTGTGGTGATCAAATATTTTACTAGATCTCTTCCTTTCATAATAATAATAAAAAAAAAAACAGTAGGACGTTTCGGTCACAAGCTGTTGTTCCATGAGGAATCAAATTAGAGGTGGGAAAATTTAGTTTGAAAAAAACTAAGGAAAAATGGTGGAGATGATAAAACAGGAATCTACAGAAATGGCTCTATTGCAGTGGTTCTTAGCCTTGTTGGACGTACTGACCCCACCAGTTTCATATGCGCATTCACAGAACCCTTATTAATTGGAAAAATAAAATAGGTGTATGTCTATGTGTAAAATAAGGGCGTGTCTTGACTTCCACCGAACCCATGAGACTGACTCACCTAACCCGGGTCTAGGTAAATTGAGCGAACTGCAATTTTTCGAAATCAAATTTTCGAAATCAATTGCTCGAAATGCAATTTTTGAAACTTTATATTTTCGAAACATCAATTGACCAAAACACTAGTTTTTGCAATTGATATAAGTATGTACATTACGTACAAGAGTATTTTATTATAGGATGGACAATATCAACTAACCTAACCTAACCTAACAGTATCTAGTTAGTCATAAGAAAATGAAATATATATTTTAAAAGTTAAAAAATTTCCTTTATTATTTATTTACAGTTTTTTTACATTTTTAAATTAAGTCCCGTTAAACTGATTGATATCAGTTTGTCAACGGGTTCTTTTGACAATTACTTTTCTTTAAATTGAGACAGGTCTTCGACCAAGTCGAAGAGACAGGTACATAAAATATACAGGTACATGAAAAAAAAATTGTTAATAAAATTTATAAGAAATACAGAACAGAGAAAATGAAAGAAATAAAAGAAAAGACAAGAGAAAATAATAATGGAAAAAACATTAAAACGAAAAGCGGAAAATAACAGAAATTAGTACAAAAAAGTTCTTTCACTTAACCATTTTTTTAGCGTACATTTCCTTCTGAAACTCAATTCACAGCTTTTTATTGCGTTGGGTAACATGTTGTAAATTATTGGAACAAGGTATTCTAGAGTTCTTTGACCGTATTTATTCAGGTATCTGGGAATTATAAGTCCACCATTTGCAGTTAGTATTGTATTATGAACATGAACCACTAGTTTATTATATTCAGATTGAGATGTATGCTGACTCGCAATTTTAAGCCACAAGATAGCACGAACAGATAATACATTTACAGAGTTGTATAATAATGATTTTGGTATATCATGTCTTTGTTCGTATTCAGTTTTTTTTAATAATAATTTTACCAAAGAATATTGTTGATTAACAAATTCGAAAAATATGTCTTTCGGCCAATCGCTGTTCGAAAAATTAGTCTTAGAAATAATGTCTACTCCCACCGAACCCCTGGGGTTCGATCGAACCCTGGTTAAGAACCACTGCTCTATTGCACGAAAAACAAGAATCTATATATTTAAAATTAAATAGTCGGTTAATGGATATTCGATTGTTAAGGGAAGTAATTGACTTAAAGTACTTGATTTACTTAACCGGTGATTCCTGACATTAAAAATATGAACGAAGTTTTGGTCTCTGGTAACATGTTTTTTCATCTAAAATTCTTAAAAATCTTTAGGTATTAGACATTGGAAAATAAGGGAAGAGGTGAGGGAATAAGCAGTTACTTGGGTGAGTGACTAGTGATGAAATGTGGAAGATTTTTATTTTGTTTGAATTTGAAAAAAAATTGAAAAACATTAGAAAGACTTCAAAAAAGTCACCAGAGTCAAAAAAATTATATTTTTTTTTATTTTTAACTTAATGAGTGAAACCTTAAATTGTAATATTTAATTAATGAAGACAATATTAGAAAGACTCAATCGAAAATTTGAAACAGAAAAATCAGAAACAGATACGGTCACATCTGGGACTCGAACCCAGTTCTCCGCTGGATGTTGCACAAATCTCACGACGTAAGAAACTGCTTTGCCCGTTATCACCATGAAAAAACTCTTGCCCGTTGCATAAGACCATGTACGTCTTGTATCGCGGTAGAAATTGCACTGGAAGTATCGGGACATTTCTTCTCCCTGTGACAAGGTGGGGTAGGTAATATTTTTGTAGGTAGGTCAGACAGTGTGGAATGTGGGGAATATGAAATAGGATACTATTTATCAGTTATGCCCGAACAGGAAGATAGAAAGAAAATGTGCGCGCGCACTGCGCTCTCTTGCTCCTACAGTGTGATACAGACAATAGGCCTGCACTGTGTCTTAGATATACGAAACGTAACAGGCTATGAGAAAAAGAGAGAATGAAAATGTTTGTTCGCACCTCTCTCTCTTGCCCCTACAGTAATATACGAAACGTAGTTCTCTCTCTTTCTATCTTCACTAACAACTTATATCTCCCTCTCAACTACCGTTCGCCTCGCTTTTTGTAACGCTCTCGTCATGCATTAACCAGCTTACTCCCCAAGTCAAGAGTGCGTAAAGAAGTTTTACTTAAAAAATAAAAAATAAAAACACCTCTGTTTCCCGACCCCTTAAAGCTTGCGTGCAGGAATTTTCCGTAACGTTAGCCCTTAAAAGTATTCCAACCCCTCGTACCTGACTTCTGTCACGCCACTGCTCCCGTCCCTATCCATGTCCGCCCCCATTATCATTGTAAACTTGAGCTACGATAGAGATATATGTCACAAAGTTATAGGGCAGTAACTCAGCCTGATACGGGTAAACGTCAAACATCTTTATTGGCATGACGGTTGACAAATCAACTTTAAACAATCATTTTTATTTTATTTATTTTAGTGAAAACTTCTTTAGAATCGTTGTGATTTGAAACTCGATGAAACGAAAACGAGTGACACCATAAAAAGAGACAAACCATATATCTATTATTATATAAGATTGATGGCGTTGTTTTACTTCATTTTTCGGTATCATGGATCAATGAGTTTATTTTTTCTTTGTGGCCTTCTTCTTTTTTTTTCAAATAATCGGAGACGGTTTACGTATATATAGTTCCCGTGAGCACTTAGGCCATAGACCCATTGTACTATCTCCCATTTTACCTCATTCCTTTGACCAGTCCCTTTTATAAAGTTTACCAGGATTGTCATTGGAAATGAAGTTTTATCTTCTGGTCTTCCCAGGTCTCATTTCCCCTCTTCACCCCTCCTTGGCTCGCTGAAGGCCCCACGATGGAAGAGGGCTTCATCTCTCCTCTCCGCTCCTTAGTTCCCCGAAGGCTCCACGACGGAGAGTCCACCTCTCCTTGGTTCCTTAAAGGCCCCACAAGGGAGAGTCCACTCCACTTTGGTTCCCTGAGGGCCCCAGGAGGTAAGAGAACTTCATCTCTCCTCCTTGATTCCTTAAATACCCCACAGAGGAAGTGTTCACCAAGATGGCCTCATTTCTCCTTTTCACTCCTACATGGTGCGTCGAAGGCCCCACATGGGAAGAGGACATTATCTCTCCACTTCACTCCTCCTTGGTGACCTTCCCCTTGGTTCCCTGAAGGCCCCACAAGGGAAGAGTTCGTGGAGGTGGCCTCAGCTCACCTCTCCATGGTTTCTCCTCTTGGTTCCTCTTACAGCCCCAGGAAGGAATTCCACAGAGGTGGTCTCAGCACTCCTAGGTTCCCAAAAGGCCCCTAGTTTTCGAATGGTCCAATTTTTTGTCCCACGAGTTACCAGGGAAATAGAAGGTCCACTCCAGCAGAGCCCTGAGTACTGGAGTGAGATCTAAATACTCCGAGATGCGACCTTGTTTCTCGGAGGCACCGTTCGTGACGCTGTTCCCCAGGACATTCAGCCTGAGCTCACACTTTGGCTTGGGATGGCTATGCAGGTTTGTGTTTCCACTCCCTGAGCGATGAGTTCGCCATACTCCCTACGCTGATTTTGTGGCCTTAATATATGTATTATCTTTTTTTACTTGGTATTCTCAGTAGCTTTTTTACTCTATTTAGTTGCTTTTAGAACCTAGCACTTGACTGTGAATCTGATAATTATGTAAATGTGATTCAAGTTCTATATATAACAGCATGTACCTACCTAATGTGAACTAAACCAAGCAATTTGTGGTGAAAATAGAAACCTTCCCAGTTGGACAGTCAAAGCTTACTCACAATGTAATTGTATTTTTGGTATCAAATAAATAAATAAAGAAATAAAATCATCGACAAATCAGCAATTGCCTAGCATCTAATCGAAACAGGTTGGATTTGTTCCTGAAGTATTTACTGGGAAGACTCAAAACTCATAGAGCACGCCTAATTACGGAGGCAATTAAAATTCATAAATATCCAATTAGTATTAATAGAGACCACGGGGCTAAGCTCAATAGTTCTTGGTATCCGCTAATTAACGGCTAAACCAAAGCTAAACGCAGAAAACCATTGTGAAGTATATTTTAATACCAGCCGAGCGATTCTATTTTTTTACGTGATCTCCTGTCAGATTTGTGTGATTTATTTGCCTTTTCTGTGTACAACGTACATTAAATGCACAAATAATCACACACACTTGCAGGAATTCGTGTTTAAAATGATCTAAACTAAAATATGTGACAGTAAACATATAAAAATCACACAAATCCGACAGGAGATCACATCCGTTATCTCGATAACGATCCCACAAAAGATATAGAATCGCTATGCAGGTCGCAGAGGAGTGGAGCTGGCAACACCGTATTACTTATACATACATAAGCACACACTTCACCACTATTAATTATATATCTACCCTGATGATGGACACTGTAACGCTGTCCGAAGTGTTGGCATAAGAAGGAGGTAACGCAACATGGCATAAAACCCCAAAAATAAATAACGAAAATACTAAAATAATTGATTTCCGATATTTAACACTTTTTCAATGCCAGACGTTACGGCCAGTCTGCCTCTGATTTCTGAAGCAAAGAAACAAAGCTGAGACACCTCCGACTACGTATAACGCGAAACTCCAGACATTAATGGATAAAATTATCATATTTGTACGCCAATCTCGTTGCTAAATCAACCAGAGGTTTCTTTTCTAAGTCATTTGCATAATACGACGAGTATTTCGAGTTTCAACGCACAAACATTTTTATTTTATCCGATACTTTTTCGTTGCCCGCATTAAATTTCGATTAGCGCGCAAAAGCCCAATCTGACAGCCAGCGCGAGAAAAAAAAAATAGCGTACGAGTGCGTTACTTTTACCTGACGGTGTAACATTGTTGATTACTTTATAAAAACTATAAGCATAAACTACTAAAAAAAATATTTTTTCATTGGAAACGTATGAATACAGATAAGAAACAACTTTAAAAAATGCGGTGGTGTGCTTAAGATTATCTTTAACTTTTTATTTTTTCCTACATTACCCCCACCACACAGGAGGCCCCGAGCATAAAGAAAGGAAGGAGAGGAAGTTCTGGGAAGGAAAAACGTAAGTAAGAAATTGGGTTAGAATTTAGGGGTCAGTGTGTCCAGGAGTAATGGACGTATGAATCCATCACTCCCGCTGCGGTGCAAAACGGCGGATGAAGAGAGGATAGCTGGAGAGGTCTAAGGGTCACCCCAAACCGGCCTCTCCCGATTTGACCCGCCACGCAGCTGGTGGGCAGGCGCATCCACCGCCAAAATTTGAACACACCTCACCTGATAAGCCCGGGCACAAGTCACTAAACGTAGCGAACCACTTGGGGTGACCTATCGCAGAGGTATTGGTATTTCCAAAACCTGGGCCTTAAGGTATCTTCGTTTTTTTTAAGGGGCAAAGTTAACCCATTAGCGGCAAAGAATCTACTGTCGCCTTTAAGGTATTTTACGAATACGTTTTCATTTAAGTTGCATTTACACATATATATTATTTTATATTTAGGGGAGAGAGCTTAACGATAGCCATTAAGACGGGCTTTACGAACTGGCGAAGGCGAGATCACGGCTTAACGACGCTAAAATATTAAAATTATTACTTGAAATAGGAAACATTACGCCTTACATGATTTATCGCCCCCTGGCGGAGAGTCTATTAACTCATTACGGCGCTATTACTTTTGTTAATTTAAAAGCTGCTATGTACAGCCACTCTGTACAATACATAAGCAGGGTGGGATCTAGGGCAGGTGCAGATCGAACGTGTAACAAGGGCGGCAAATCGTAATAGGTGATAAGAAAAGCATATTTTAGCCAAACTCTGATTGAAGTGTTTTAACATAAATTTAAAGTTTGAATTCGTAATACGTATTCCGTACGAAAGGGAGGGCCGATAAAATAAGATTGATTTATTTATTTGTAAAAAACAAAGAGCTTTTACATAATATACAGTGATAATTATACAAGTGAACTGAAGTCAAGCCACAGAAATTTCTTATGCTAAAGTTCATTAGAAAAGAAGTTTTAATATCTTAATACAAATTTACGGTTAAAGGAAAGGGAGAGGAGAGAAATATAGGAAAACGATAGGAGATGATCCCGATTCATTCCATACTCTCATATTAATAATTGATCGGACACGTTACTTCATATCGGTATTTCTTTAGGTTTTTATTAAAATGTGAATGCTGTGAAATTTTGTTTTATATTGTGCATATACTCGAGGAATTGGGGATTTTTTTCTAATATTTGTTCTACATGCACGAGGTCAAACAAATGTCGGGTTGATCTTGACGGAATATGAAAATTTATTAAATTGGTAAGTTCTGGTGAGTCCAGGCCATTTATTTAGAATTTTAAACAATAGGATTTGACCGAAAATTAGACGTCGTGTTTGGAGGGAGTTGAAATTGTGAAATTTAATAGATTCGATATAATTTGAGAAGTATAAATTAAGTTTAAAATTGATGAGTTTAAATTTTTTTTAATTAAAACTTCTTTACGCACGCTTGACTTGGTGAGTAAGCTGGTGTGTGACGAGAGCGTTAAGCGAGACGAACGGCAGTTGGGAGGGAGATATAAGTTAGTGAAGATAGAAAGAGAGAGAGTTAAGTTTCGTATATTACTGTAAGGGCAAGAGAGAGAGGTGCGAGCACACATTTTTTTTCTCTCTTTCTCTCATAGCCAGTTACGTTTCGTATATCTAAGATACAGTGCAGGCCTGTTGTCTGTATCATCCTGTAGGAGCAAGCAAGAGAAGTGCGCGCGCACATTTTCTTTCTCTCTTCCTATCATTTAGCTAAAAGAAGTTTTACTTCAGTCGTGTGGTCTAAAGCACACTTGTTTTTTTTTCATTCTTTCAATACCGTATCCTTCAATAAAGCTTGGTATATATGGCAGTATATTAGCCTGGTTTGAAAGCTATCTTACTGGAAGACAACAAATTGTTAGAATAAAATCCTCTTTGTCGGAAAAAATTTATGCAACAAGTGGAGTTCCACAGGGTTCACACCTTGGCCCAATATTATTTATCTTGTTTATAAATGATCTTTCAAAAATATTTCATGATGTATTTATCTTTTGCTGATGACCTCAAATTTTTTAGAATAATTCAAAATATTTACCATTGCAACATTCTTCAAGATAATATCAACAAATTGTTAATTTGGTGTAATGAAAATAGACTCAGAAATATCTCAAAATGTCATATAGTTAGATTTTCTCGAATAAAAAATCCAGTGATCTTCAATTACAACATTGATAACAATATTCTGGAGACGTTAACACAAATTAAAGACTTGGGCATCACTTTTCAATCTAATCTTTCATTTGTTAACCACATAACAGAAATCTCTAATAAGGCCTTAAAAATGTTGGGATTTATAACTAGGCTAACTAGAAATTTTAACAATATTAAGTGTATAAAACTGTTATATTTTGCATATGTTAGAAGTCAACTTGAATACAATTCTCCCGTCTGGAACCCATATTACAATATACATGTACAAGCTGTTGAAAGAATACAAAACAAATTCTTACGTTTTCTTAATTTTAAAATGGGTATTCCAGCAATTATGTTGAACTACAATACTATTTTGAATGATATGAATATGCTCAAATTGTCAGACAGAAGAACT
Organism: Limnephilus rhombicus; assembly: GCA_929108145.2. NCBI lineage: Eukaryota > Metazoa > Arthropoda > Insecta > Trichoptera > Limnephilidae > Limnephilus > Limnephilus rhombicus. The sequence goes on along the minus strand of OV815292.1, from coordinate 15,830,998 downwards.
TTCACTGACTTGGTATTTCTGTATAATTCTAAATGATTTAGTTGAAAGTCCGGTATTGCTCGAATTGATAAGCTTCCGGATTCCACTACGTAATACTAGAAGTCAGGATTTATTTCAGTGCAGTAATTCTGGAACTAACTACCATATGTATTCCTCTTTACCCCGAATACTAATGGAGGGAAACAATTATACCAAGTCAGTGGACATCTTCAATTTATCTTTAAACAAATATAAAATATTGTTACCAAGGCAGTTCAGTTATGTACAATAAATACTGTATATTTCTTACTATTCATATGTAAAAGCCCCGAAAAAGGGCGTTAATAAATAAATAAATAAATAAATAAATACGGGCTTGGTAAAAAGGAGTCCAGACGGGTGTACAGTGTTCCAAGTGCGGGCGAATATATGACGTATAAAGGGAATATAGAGTTTTTAAGGGTTTTGTTTTACGAATTATAAATCGCAGCATTTTATTGGCTTTGTTAATGACTTCATCACAGATGCTGGTACAATTAAGTCCGGCTCCGTAGAACTTTGTATATATAATTATAAGCAGAAACTTACGGAGCTTAGGTAATGTTATTATTGTTTGACAAGGTAAGCAGTAAGCAACTGACTGACTTAGCAAAGAATTTCAAGTTTCAAGTCTGGCGAGAAGTTCATCTGAAGAGTTGCCAACTAAAATTTGAGTGAAAACAACATTTGAAGGAGAGAATTATAGATTATGTTGAAATTAACTTTCTTCTCGGCCTAGAAACTGTTTCGACCTTCAAGAGGGAGCCATAAGCCGAAAATGTGTATATTTTTAGTATGCCTAATATCACCTCATGCCTTTTATGCCTACCAATAGGCAGAAAATTCGTGTTTAAAAATTGGCATAAAAATCGAATCCAAAAACGGTTGATTTAAGCGCAAAAGTGGTTTTTTTATTTATTTTATGAATAATTTTATAAGAAAGAAGAAAAACTAATAAAGGGAAACTATTACAAATAAGCTTAACTTCAATATAGTATTTTAAACAAGTTGTTTTTTATATGCGTTCATGTATTTCTAATAAAAAAATACATTTTTTAGTGGTTTACTCTTAAAATTTTTAAAAAGCAATTAAAAAAAATATTTTAATTTTAATTTTTTTTTTAATTTTACTCAAGCAAAACCTAACCTGACCTGACCTAACCTAACCTAACCTAACTTAACCTAACCTAACCTAATATAATCTAATCTAACCTAACCTAATTTAACCTAACCTAACCTAATATAACCTAATCTAAACTAACCTAACAAAAAAATGGGACAAAAATTATACAGACAGCCTTTAAAGACAATAAATTATTGTTCAAAAATAGTAAACGTAAAATAAGGTTAAGTTAGGTTAGGTTTTAGTAGATATTTTGTCCTTGGGATATTATTTCGAGGGATATTTTGTCGAGGGATATTTTGTCCTTGGGATATTATGTTGAGGGATATTTTGTCCTTGGGATATTATATCGAGGGATATTTTGTCCTTGGGGTATTATGTCGAGGGATATTTGGTCCTTGGGATATTATGTCGAGGGATATTTTGTCCTTGGGATATTATGTCGAGGCATATTTTGTCCTTGGGATATTATGTCGAGGGATATTTTGTCCTTGGGATATTATGTAGAGGGATATTTTGTCGGAGTATATTGTGTCGGGGATATTTTGTCGCGTGAAGAAAAAGCGCGTTACCTAATATTATTATATTTAAAAAATCTACATACTTTTTATGGGTAAATTTCTAATACGCCAGTTATTGAAGTGAAACTTCTTTAGCAACGTTGTGATTTGAAACTCAACCAAACGGAAATGGCACTAAAAAGAGACAAACACATACATATGTAGGATTTAGCCCGGAGAGAATGAGATGGAATGAAACCTTACAGCATTGGCCGCTTTGATTATGAGCTCTTTTTTTGGTTGATATTGTGTGGGTCGGTTAAGTTTTACTTCTACCGCTTGTGAACAGCACTTGATTTTTTTTTATTATTGGCGCAGTAAAGTCAATCAATAGATTTCTATTGAGCGTTGAACAAGAGGATTTTTTTAAATATTCAGTAAGAGGCAAAAAAGTCAATTTAGCCATTTAATAAATCAAGTGTTGTCAACAAATGTACTCGTGTACCTTTTCGCTAGCTTTTCCAGATAAATCATTTGACAGATTGAGAGAGTGTCATTAACATTAATTTGCAATTTGTAATTCAGAAATCGCAGAATGTGGATAAATTTAAATTATTAGAATAATTTAGAATCTGTTGAATTACGAGTTGCTGTATTTTATTTTTAAACTAGCTGACCCGACGAATTTACTACGGTCACAGAATCAATAACTGTTGTGTTAACTTATTAGCTGAATTAAGGTTTTTTATTGAGTTAAAAATTACACAATGAAGCAATTATCGATGCGCAACTGTCCGTGTTTTGTTTTTGTCAGTATCAGAGTGGCGTTGTGTACGTATTTATATTTTTGTAATTTTCTTACTTTTTCACTTACTGACAGGAATTGCGTTTCATTTTATGTATACGCGTGAGGGAGATTTGTTATAATTATTGTATTCTTCCTTTGGAGGGGTGCAGACATACGTTCACCGTTTGTCCCATTTTCGACTGTTGACATTTAGTGTGTAAGAAAGAGGGGTAGCATTATATGTATGTTTAAGAACAAAAGCAAAGCAATCAGCGCATTATCATTTGACGTTTTTGAATTTTTGAAATTCACTCACTATTTAATATTATATTTATCACATTATTGCTGCAGCTCTTTCAAAGCATGAGAATTCGTTCCATACAAAACGTATGAAGAAAATAATTTTAATCATAATTATTTTTTCGTGAATTTTCAGATGTTTTAATAGCTATTCAGAGACAAATACAACAAATCAAACATCATAAAAATTGGTCCAGCCGTTCTTGAGTTATAAATGGTGTAACTAACCCGACTTTGTTTTATGCATTAAAGATGTTAAACGTATTGTGATAATTTTATTTTTATTTTATTTTATTTGATTTGTAAGAAACAAACAGCTTATATACATACAATAGACATAAAAATATACACGTTAACTGCAGTGAAGCCAAAAGAGTTTCTTATGCTAATATTGTTTCTAGATGGAGTTTTAATTTATCTTAAGCTAAATTTAGACTTAGGAAGGGGAGAAGAAGGGGTGAGGAAGGGGAGAGGAGGGGGGGTGGGGGAGGGAGAATATAGGATAAGGATATGAGATGCTCTCGATACCTTGCACACCCCGTATCAATCTAATATCGCACGCGTTACTTCTATTCGATACTTCTGAAGGTTTAAATTAAAAATGTCTACGTTGTGAAACAATTCGTTGTATTGAGCACATATTCGAGGAATCGGGGAATTTTTTCTAAAGTTTGTTCTACAAGTGGGCAAATGAAGTAAGTTAGATTGTCGGGTAAATCTTGAAGGAATATGGAGTTTTATTAAATTGGTAAGCTCTGGTGAGTCCAGGCCATTGTTTAAAATTTTAAATAATAAAATTTGATAAAAAATTAATCGACGTGTATGAAGGGAGTTGAAGTGATGAAATTTAATAGAATCGGTGTAATTTAGAAAGTGTAGGTTAAGTTTATAATTTAAGCGTTTAAAAATTTGTTTTGAATTCTTTCGATCCTAACAATGTGGGCTTGGTAGAAAGGAGTCCAGATCGGTGTGCAGTGTTCTAAGTGTGGGCGGATATATGCGGTGTAAAGGGAATATAGAGTATTTACGTTTCGAAAAGGTTTCGATATACGAATTATAAATCCCAGCATTTTGTTGGCTTTGTTGATGATATTATTAGTGTGTTGGATAAAGTTTAATTTAGAATCAAGCGTTACCCCAAGGTCCCTGATAGATTCAACTTCGTTGATAAGTGTCCCGTTTAGTGTATAATCAAATGAAATTTTATTTTTATTACGTGTAAATGATATTTTATTACATTATGAGATATTTATGACTAGTTTATTCAATTCACAGTAGACAAAAAGACGATTGAGGTCCTCTTGAAGCTTAAAGCAGTCTTCGATTGATATGACAACTAGGTATATTTTTTTATCATCTGCGTATGCTAGATAATTAGAGTGTAAAAAACATTTGTGAATATCATAAATATACACATTAAATAATAATGGCCTAGATAATGCTTACAGTACGTGATATTGATATTAGGGCCCAGTTGTATCGCAAAAATTCAAGTGTAATATTGTCATCAAATGGGCATTCATTTCCATTCTGTTTTTGATATTTGAAAGGTCCTCCTTACACCGATTCTACGTGCGTTTCAGTTTTCTTTCAAATTGTAATAAGCTGACAAGTTTAAAAACATGATAAGCTGATGAAGCTAGCCTTTCAGTCACTGCTGCTGACCGCAATTTGTTCAAAAGCTGAAACTAGTCTTAGAAACAGCATTTAATAAGTCAAGTATGCCTCATACGCTACATATGTCTGGTAATGTTATATTATGGTGAAAACAAGCTAATGAGTTCGAGTGGTTGAGGCCCGGCATTTCTACCGATTTATCAAATATTTTCCTTAAATACCTTAAGTTTTAAAGCTCTTAAAAAACTGAATGTTTATTATAAACACGTTTTTTCAGTTATTTTAGATGTTATGTTTATGAAATTGACAGTGTTTATTTAAATGCTATTTTAGACAATCCCCACGAGATTTTTGCTCTATTTTAAAGCGTCATGTTTTATTAAACCTTTTCACAATTTTCGCTTAAATATTAATGTTTTTAATATTATCGCGCGTATTTACATATCTCTTCATCTTCTTCTTTTTGAGCGGGTACACCGCGCCTTAATACTACGTATACATGCATTTATAATAAAATTTAATTAAATATAATATAATTGAATTTTATTTAATTTAATACAAATTACGATACGCGAAACGAAACGCGAATTATGGGAAATGGTCGAAATAACTGCAAGTGACGTTGCACGCCGTTTGCTGCTGCTTCATTCCTTTCCCATAATACGTGGTTTGTTTCGCGTTTTGGTATATCAATACGTAGCCCAACGGGAACCTTCCAACTGTCAAAATAACAAAATGGTGTTGAATGACCATTTGATGACTTTGTCACACGTGAATTGTACCGTTCCTTCACACCATTATAAAATTCACGTCCTTGACTCCCCAGATTGTACATTCTGTGATCAAGAAGTGGGAACATAAGAGCACATGTTTTTTGGTTGTCCCTCTCTAAACAAATATCCTCTCGTCTTATCTAAAGTTGCCTCCCCCCTATTCAATTCATCTCTTCTAAGTATGACCTCGACTCCAATCTTCATATAATTTTGAAATTTGCCCAATTGAATAAAATTAATATATAAATTGACCTTTTTCTCTCCATTATTTCAAAAGATGGTCTAGAATACCCTTGAAGAGTGAAAGCCATAAATAGTTGAAAATAAAACTGGCCTTGTCATTTTCTTTAAATAATAATAAATGACTAAGGAATAAGGTTCACAGAAAGCGCATTTTGTACGACCTTGGACAACTATATATATATATATATAAATGAATCCCTGTTTCCCTTGGTCACGCCATAACTTCAGAACGACTTTACCTATTTCATTCATCTTTTTTTTTTCAAAGTTTACTAATACCAATCAATGAAGTTAAACCATACAAGTCGCTGAAAAACCTATCCAAAGCATAGTCCCCCTCAGCACAGGATCTCCTAGTGAGGAGGACTACGAATATATTTTATATATACATCTAACTAACATGTTTCATATAAAAATGTAAAAAATATTATATAGTTACTAAATAAATTTAAAAAAAAAAAAACTTCGTAGAAGGTTCTTACGGAAAGAAAAATTCATAAAAATGCGCAGAAAATAGGATAATTTCAGAAAACTTAATCACTATTTTAACTTTGCACATTTGACAGTTCGCGCGTTTGATAAAATTGAATTTAGCAGGTAGCTGTTTTTTTTGTATTAAAAGAATTGTTTATGGATTTTTTAAATTATACATATTTTAAATAAAAACCTATGTTAGGTACCAAATTTGATTGATTGTTCTTATAATATACAAAAAATGAATATTTGTAATATACGAAAAATGAAAATTTGAATAAAAAAGTTGTAATAGTTGGCACACGAGCTGTTTGAAAACTGAATGTACTGGGACTGAATATATGGAATGTGGGAGGGGGGTGTGCGGGATGGGAGCGGAAGAGGGGAGAGGGTGGGCCGGGAAGGTGGAAGGGGAACGCTGAAGGGTAGGGGATGCGGGATTACGCACGGGAAAGGACATGTAGGAAGAAACAATTTATTTCTTTAAATACGGCATTGCAACGCATGCCGGGAACCAGTTAGGAAAGTAAAAGAGGGTAATTTTTTGCATTTTCTCTGGAAATTAAGGAGACCCTCTGGAAAATAATTACCCTCAGGACCTGTGCCATCTTTGGTGATGCTTTATGGAGGCCATGGAGGGTTTGTTTATGAAAGGAAGTTCTGGGAAGGAAAAATAAGGTATCTGGAGGTTGTCCAGAAGTGACGGACGTATGAATCTATCCCTTCCACTGCGGTGCAAGGCGATTTTGCAATAGAGTTCTGCTGGAGAGGTCAAAAGGTCTCCCTGAATCTGTCTCTCCCGATCCGGCCTGCCACGTAGTTGGTGGGCAATTGCATCCGCCGTTATTATCCAGGCAAACTGACCCGATGAACCTGGGAACCCCTTCCAAGTCACTAAACGTAGCGATCCACTTGGGATGATGTACGGTAGTGATGTTGGTCCAATAAATGGTTCCTGGGGCGGCCTGGACGGCGAAAATTGTGAAAATATTTAATAAAACACGACTCGTTTAACTAACTAACTAGCCATCACGCAGTTTCCCCGCAGGGGTAGGCAGAGAGGACGGACCGCCAAACAACTCGGTCTTGCCTCGTTCATAATAATCATACATCGTATCATACATGCTCTTCTATTATTCTGACTTTTGATATGTCCCGACTCAAGTATCTGATTCACTCGGTCGTGCCATGGCTTTCTCATGCGTCCTCGACATCTTCTACCATTCATATTTGCGTCACATATTCTTCTTAAACTACTTTCTTCGTCCATTCGCTCTACATACCCAAACCATCTGAGGATACCTTTCTTGATCTTACTCATCACGCTTACATCAGCACTGCATTCTTTGCGAATCTCCACGTTTCTCACACGATCATACATGGTTTTACGACACATACGCCTCAGGGATATGAGGCATTCAGTCTGCTTTCATCCTTCCTCTGCCAGTTCCATGCCTCACTGCCATACATCGGGGTAGGTACTCGTTTAAAATAGAGCAAAAATCTGTGGGCAAATATCTAAAGTAGCATTAATGTAGCATTGAAGAATTTTTTCGAACATATAACTAAACTACAACAAAATGTGATTATAATAATTTTCGGAGCATACTTAGCATTTTTTTTTCTATCGAGGGAATTTCATATAATTACCATTTCGGTTCAGCAAAAATTATCTTCAAAATAACATATAATATTAAACTAAAAAACATGTGTTCAAGTTAAATATGTTATAATTCGGAAGAAATTCGCAATGCCAGATCTTAATAAATATATATTCCAATCACTGTGGATTCCATTATCCTAGTTATTCGTCCCAGACAGTTGGGACTCTTCTCAAAAAAGTTTTTTTTAAATTTCATTTCAAAAGGCGCCAAAATTCAAGGCGCCATTTACGCCAGTCTTCATCAGGTCCAGGGCCAGGGCTGTACTTAAACATTATTAATTCATCGCCAAATTGACACGAATAAACCTATGTGTAGTTTTTCAGAACCCGGAATAACTCTATGTCCATCTTATGACCGCGTTACATGCAATGCCATACCTCAAGTCCGATTAATTATTCAGTCTTGTGGAGAATTACTTTGGTCCCCTCCTTTCTTCTGGGGGTTCGACAAAAAGTCTGACCGGATACAGAAGTGGATCGGCCCGGAAAATTATTGTCGGTCGACGTTTATCTAAATGAATTTAGAAAAAAAATCGTGTTTTTTATTTTTTATTCAGGTAGTAATTTCACTGTAAATTCTATCCGAATTTGCCCGTGATTAGATGTATTGGACGTAATAATTTTATTCATGTCGATGATATAAAAAATATCAGGTTATTATACCTTATTTGTAGGAACCTAAAAATTCCCCCATTTTTCAGCGAAATACGCGTTATTTTTTGGAAAAGCAGTTTCATTTTTCAGAAAAGTGGTGGTATTTTGCAACAAAAGTGATGTTATGTTAACTTTTTGAGATTTTTCATCAAAAAAGGTGTCCGAACTGCCTGATTTGTTTAAACTTATAATAAAAATATATCTGTTTCAGGGTTTTTTAGCCAAATTTTTGGTATATTTTTTATAAGATTGAAGATTTTGACATGTGCTCTCTTTAAAGGTTGTACATAGAAAATTATACATTTTTGGAGCTATAAAACTAATACGCCTTTGGAACAACCTAGTTTTGCAGTGGGGTACAGCATACTCACAGGTCTTTGGTTGGTACGATTTGATTTTTTTAGAAAGTTATTTGGACGCATGTAAATAAATTTAAGACATTGAAGACCATATGTTTGTCTTAGGTCCAAAATTGGCGATGAGCATTATTGTAGGCCACTTTTAGCTTATGCCATTGATAGTGAATATTTAGTGTGGAAGGTATTAAAAGATTGACTTTTTAAAACGCAGATTTTTGGTTCAAATTTCGCCAGTCTGCCCCTGATTGGTGTCACGGAAAAGGCACGGAAAGACACGGAAATAACGGAATAATCATCCAATGAATACGAAACGACGCTTTCCACCCTTACTAAGCTCCATGGCCCTGAAGCAGGATGCGGTCGGTTTTACGAGCACCCCGGGACGCAATTTGGTGCTTCCTTACTGCGGGTGGTCGCGCGATGGCCCCTGTAAGGAGAGACTAAATGTATTGATTACGTTACTTTGTATTCAATAACACGATCGAGTTACATTGGAATAGAAGTAGAATGAGTTCACTGATTCAAAACGCTATCAAATCATGTTACACGAAAAAAAAACAAAATTTGATAAGTGTAAGGAGTGCCTTTATTTTGAAAAAAAAGTTATCAAAGTAATCCTTATTCCTGTCTTACTTTTTTGAAGTATTCAAAATAAAAGGATTCAATATAGATACCGCCGTCCCTGGAACCATTTATTTGATAACCAAGACCCCTGAAATAGATCACACTAAGTGGTAACACCTAAGTTTGGTAACATGCGAGGATGCCCGGGTTCAAGGGGTGAGGTTTGTCTAGTTCTTGGCGGCAGATGCTTTCGCCTATCTACTGGAGGCGGGCCGGATCGTAGAGACTATTCGATGGGGACCTTTTGACCTCTCCAGCCGGACTCTCTTGACCAATTGCTTCGCACCGCAGTGAGATGGATAGACTCATATTCCTGTCACTCCTGGACACACTGATCACCAGATTGCTATCCACATACTTTTTTCCTTCCTTTTTTCCTTTCCTTTCCTTTCCTTTCCTTCCTTCTCTTTTTCCGTTCCTTAAAATACCCTCCACACAGCATCCCCAAAGACGTCATAAGCCTTGAGAGAAATTATTTTCATCAGGGTCTCCTGTGTATAGCTAACATAAAAAAAGGTATTTGTTTTAGCGACATTTTCAAAGAGAAGTAATATACCTACCTGATATTTAAAATACCTTGGAATAATTCATGAATTCGATAGAGATTATTGTAATATTTAATTAAATGAAGACAAATCAGAAAAAAATATTGTCACCTCTGGGAATCGAACCCAGGACCTTCGGCTTTCCGGGCCGCGGCTCTATGGAAATTTATATACGAGTATTTGGAACTCCGAAGGTCCTAGGTTCGAGTTCCAGAGGTGCTAATATCTTTTTCCGATTTTTCTATTCTAGATTTTCGATTGAGTTTCGAAAATATTGTCTTCAATTAATTAAATATTACAATTTGAGGTTTTACTCATAAAATAAAAAATAAAAAATTTATTATTGTTTTTAACAGTTTATACAACAGATAAACAACCCTCTTTGGCTGGATAAACAATGAATCTTTCAGTGTTAAGCCGTGTTTGTAAGTTTTTCACATAGACACAGACGGTTGTTTATCAATTGAGATAATAGTAGTTTTGTGATAATGAGGAAAGCAATGGTCGCCTTAAATTCCCTCCACACAGCTTCCCAGATGACATAGGCCCCGAGGGAAATCATTTTCCCCAGGGCCTCCTGTGTGGAGTTAATGAAAAAAAAAATCAAACATTATTTACACATGTCGGCATTTTCAATATTAAATATCCTATAAAATAACATCGGGAAGCATATCACAACAAATTCTCTGCAGCAACCCGTATTAAGAGCAGTACCCACCTATATAACATAAAATAAGTATATTCTTAACTTATCAACATTTAAAAAATATACAGTAAAATAAAACAATTACTTTGTTTGTAAGCACGATGAATTTATTTAATTTTTATAAAACCGACCGATACGCCTTTACACAAACATCTTCAGGGTATAAAATTAAACTATACCCTGAAGACTCTTGTGTAAAGCGAAACCAGTCGGCATTAAAAAAAAAAAATAATCGTGGTTACAAAGTAATTTTATACCCTGGAGATGCTTGTGTAAAGCTAAACCGGTTGGTATTAAAAAAATTAAATAAGCAAATCGTGGTTACAAAGCAGTTTTTTTATTTCATTAAATACGTCAAACCACTAAGTTACAGCTTTCTACCAAAATTTAAATAAAATATATTTTACTTATAAGAAAGAAACTCGAAAATTCGGATGGGACTTCCATAAAAAAATAAAATGTCAGCATAATTAAGTTAAGAAAAAATTCCAGCAAATAACCTGAAAGAAAACGTATCAAATTGCCCCGGAGAAATAAACTCGTCTACGAAGCTGGCTGGATATAAAGAAGCGTAATAAAAGAGAGGGAATATTCAAAGTCGGGCCCGGCTCAGGCAATAAGGGCCCGGGCCAGGCTCGGGCGATAAGGGCCCTGGCGATGTTATAATGCGGATATGTCAGGCGACAATGACACGGCGGGAAGCGACAGATGCCATCTTGAATTCGTTATTCAAATTTCCCGCGCCCGGCAACGGGGGCGGATCGGATTGGATATTTAATTAAGTATTTCAGTATCTATCATAGAAAATTGAAATAAAGGGAGATAATGCATGGAAGCGTGCCGAGCTACGACCAAACTGCACGGACTATCAAAGAGAAGCCAATGAAAAGTATGGGGCGTTTTCAATTGCATTCGGTTTAACCGAATTGTCCTGTTTACATTAGAATGCGTCGACCAATAACGGTGACGATTGGCTGCAATCAAATATGGCCGACTGAGTAACAGTTTACACCAGTCGGTGACCCAAAATGGGCTGCGGTCGAATACGGCCAAACCAAATAATGTAAACGCCGCATTATGCGATTGGTGCGTAGGTTGAAGTAAAGGCGACCCCCGTGGTTGAGTAGTTACGATTCTTGGCAATAAATAATATAATATGTACAGCACATTTGCGGCACTTTCCAGAGTGGTTGATACTTTCAGTATTGCCCGCGTGAAAAAGACCACCTTTCATAATTGCTGTAACTCCGGGATGTCTTACTTCTTTAAAGCAACAGGGTCAACAAAACACTTTCGACTTTATTGTGATAGATTGGCAATGGGCTCTGACATCCTATTTAGCAGGTGGTTGGAATTATGTGGACCCCGACCTTGAAGTTCCCACCTTATTTATAATACACTCAATCTCTACAATTAGAGTAGTTTACTTAGTATAAGAACTGACTCATTTTCATTAATATATTATATTTACGTAGTAGTCAGCTCTGAAATAGGTTCACCCGAGTTTGGTGACCAGATCTGAATAGTCAGATATCCCCACTTTCCTCTTTTCCATCTCATTCCCTTTCACATTACCTTCAGCGTCACAACATTCCCCAATATTGCTCTACCCGGATGGAAGAAGTTGGGACTCTTGTGGGGTATTGGGGGTGGGATGCGACTTGCAGTAGTATAGATGAACGATGTTGGAGACACGTGTTTTGCGTGTTCTTCTTTCGTATATTGAGATGATCAAACGGGGACTCTAGGTCTGCGAGCCAGTCGAGGGCCTCAGGAATCGCTCTGTGGACATCATCAATTTCACCGGGAATGAATGGACCGGGTATTCGTTGATTATATTTTCGGTGGTCTGCACCGCACCGCGTTCTCACATCACCGACTCTTTAAGGTCCCATGTATGCATAATGTGAGCACAGCGGCTATGAGAGCACCTTATCGTATTGATGGCGGACCAGAGTTAACGAGGTACTGAAAACCCAGCCTGTCTCTCAGTGGAGTCTTGTATGAGATGGGCATTTCCCACGTTGGCCGATTGCCCCTCAAGTTTCCAATTATCTTCTGGTGTGAGAGGCGATTGGAGGAGCTTTTCTCCTTCCATCCAGAAGGGTTTTCGGGACTTAATGCGGCATGCCGGCAGAGAGACGTCATCATCGTGCAAAGGTATTGCGCTTTTTTGCAACAGCTTCTTTTATTACCGTACTATAGATTGAACTCGGAATCATTTAGATATCCAACACTTAAAGCGACTGTAACCTATAATTGAAGGGTCCCAGGGTCTGGTCTTCGGACAGTCTATCGTCAGGTCTGGTGTAAATTCTTTCAAAACAACAAGGTACAGTGATAGAGGTTATGATTTGCGGTATCCTTTCTCAGCAAAACACTCGTGTTTTGACTGGATATTATTGTAAAAACTTTTATTAAGATGAATAGTACTTTACAATGAGATTTGATTCTATTCTGAGCGCTGGAGTTTCAAATTTTAGAATTACGCTGCGAGAAACAACAAGCTTATTAATTGACATAAAAGTGAAAGCTATGTGGATGACAACAGACAAAATTGCGAGTAAACACAAAATGCATTGAAATGCTGAGTAAAGAGTGTCACAGACGCGAAAGTTATGAGTAAAGGACTCTACACTCAGAAATTAATCAAAAATGATAAAATGAGAGGTGCTCAGTGCAAAACAAAGTTAAATATTTGAAATAGGACAATCACAACACACAACACTAATAATCTTAGGTTTCATAACTTTTTTCCCAAGAATAACTAACCGCCCGGTGTTTGTCATTGAAAGCGTCCTAACACCAATCCGGCCCTGTAAACAGCTGCTGTAAATAAACGAAAACCAGGGCAGAAGCAGAACGGAACAATATCCTGGCAAAAAGTACCCATCAGCTTCTAGATACCAGATAGCAGAATCTGCTCTCTTCCAAGAGATTGAATAATCAATTATTTTACGCGGGATAGAATAATAATGCTTCGCAGCATTAAAAGCTAAATTAATCAAATTTATTTCAGGCTGAATATAATTCTTGGCTTTGATGTGATGAAATAAAAAGGCATTATTTATGTTGTACCTAATATTAATTTAAAAAATAAATTATTAATAATCATTTAAATGCTAAGTACAGTATTATGGGGATTCATTTTTTGGGGATTATGCCGTGTTGCACCACCTTCTTCTTTAGACAATCATCAGAGCAGATGTGTAATCGAAGATTGTAGAGAAATGTATGATTATGTTATTATTTTTATTTCATTGTTTTAAAAATACATTTAATGAGAGATGGCAATCTACAGAGTGGTTGTTGGCTAGGTTTTTGTTTGCATAATATTATGAAAATAACAGTTTCAAATAAAATCAGTATATTTTTAAAATTATACAATTCAAGAATAAAAGTAAAAGAGACGAAACGAGAATAATTTTGAAGCAATTAAATTTCAGTTGCCGAATAGTTACCCAAATAGACCAACAAAAATTGAGATGGACAGGTAGCATGATCCGTGATCCACAAGAGAAATGGTGCAAAAATGTCCCTGACTGGTATCCCAGAGATGGCAAGAGAAGTAGAGGACGTCAGCAAATAAGATGGGAAGACGACCTAGAACGCACGGCTGGACTTCATTGGAGAAGAATAGCGCGAGACAGGCCCCAGTGGAAAATGTTAGAGGAGGCCTATGCCAAGAGGCAAACTGAGCTTCGGCATATATTATAACAATTAAGAATATGTAGTATTCATGCCTAACAGAAGTCCAAAATAAAAAGGCTTATTATTATTATTATAAATTTTAGTTTGACGAAAAGGCATAGTGATAATTATGTAAACGATAAGAAAAAAGGCAAGTGAAAGTGTTAAATGTACATGCAGTACATAGTAGGTATACATATATATATATATATATATTCACAATGGGCATAAATATAAGTATGTTATGAAATATTCCTGATGGATATGTTTATCAGAGGTATTCAATGATTTTACTTTACTTTTAGGAACTTTTGGTTTGTGAAATTAAAAATAAGTCACATTACTAACAAACAAAAGCACATACATATATTTTATTTCACAAATGTTTTATGAACGTCGTCAAAATCACTTTTCTGCCGTTTCATGTAAAATAATTATATATTAAAAAATCCCAAAGTTTCATATATATTTTTTTTTAATTATGAAACCTTGGGTGTACATCTTAATTATTTTGTGGTTAATTTGTAGATTTGAATATAAATGGTAGTGGTGGCGCCAGTTTCAATTAAAATCATCTTGTCTATGATAAGAAGCTGAATAACTGCTTATTCCCTTGTTCCCTTATTTCCTACCTATAAATTGCCAAAAACAAAGGTGCAGTGACAAACAGCTTGTTCGCTTTACTTGCACCGAAGTATTGTCACACACAAAAACTGTGAACCGCCTGTAACTGCGCGGAAGTTAATTATTGTTGTTTCCCGCCTCACGAAGTGTGTATGGTTTGCTGGCACCTTGTGTGAATCCATCGTGATTATTGTTTGCCCGCTGTGAAAGCAAGACCCGCTGTTGTGTTCATTGTAGATGTTTGGATTGATTTGCCCGCCGATATTGTATATTGTTCCGCCGGCATTAAGCCACATGTATTTGCCCGTGAAACCGCCCGCCGATACATTAATTTAAGTTTTCCCGCCGCGGCTGTGGAGAATGCCGTGTTTGTGTATTGTGAATTGTGAACCCTTTAGAGACTAAAACCAGCGGCCTAAAGTGGACTATAAAAACCTGAAACGGACTATGAAGTGCAGTTTGGTGAGTTTTTGGCATCCTTTTTTAACCTTCCTTATTTTGGGCAGTTATTTAGTGAACCTTATTTAATTTGGCAGACGCACACGCACCCGCTTTGCGAAGGAGAAATTTGTCGCAGCCATCTTTGTACGCTCAACCAGGTAGTGTTTTCTCTTTCTAACATCGTTTAGATCATATTTCTAACCATGATAGTAAGGGAGACACAACGATTTCTACGAGACCTATAGGAGTTGTTCCGGAAAGCGAACAAATTAGCCCGAGGGGTTAAATGAAATATGAAATCGTCATCATAATTAAAATATTAATTTCGGGTGTAGGTTTATCTGTGATTGTAACTCCGGTTCAATGAACTCAGATTCGATATTTTTGACTTTTGTGTAAGAAAGAGCTGCAGCATTATACGTTTAAGCATAAAAGCAAAACCATCAGCGCATTGAAGTTTGACGTTTTTGAATTTTTGGAATTCACTCGCCTTCATTATTATCCTTGTAATTTTTTTATTTTATTTTTTATTTATATTTTTTTTTTTACAGTTTTTTAGAGAAAATGTGCCCTAACTGGGGTACCCCGTTCTAAGGACACATTGTACAAGTTTTATTATTTGAACTATAAGTAAATACCTAATCTATGTTAGAATATTGCCAAGGAAAATTATTAAGTTAGATCTAAAAGAAAGTACAAAACAAGCATTATTCTTTGTTGGGTTGCAAAATTGAATCTATTATATTCCATATAATTATATTCCATACTTTTAAAATTATTGTCTAGTAGTATTGTAGGGGTCTACAGAGACGTCACGGTGCGGTGTGTGAGAGAGGTCCAAGAAAATGATTACTTTTTCCTCTGGAGGAAGCAGACCTACGTACACTGTACATTTCATCTTTTGAAAGAGCTACAGCATTATTGTGATAAGGAACGTATTTTTATTGCCTTTTTTGTGCCGTCACGGTACAGTAATCGTTGATCGTCACGGTCATAATAAAAGCGCTAACAAAAGTTGGCTACTTTTGAACAATGATCATTAGGTTACGTTTTAAGATTTTCACGGCCAAAAGCATTTTCATTATTTGTTTTTGGGGTGTTATGCCATGTTGCGCTACCTCATTCTTTAGCCAACATTTCGGACATCGTTGCAGGACCAGCTAGTTGTTGATAAAAGGTTTTATTTTGTCGATGTTGGGCTTTTGTCTGGGATTCCAGATTTGAAATATTTAGCCATTCGATCAAAAAACGTCATAATTGAAATTATAGTATTTAACCATAATTTTTAAACGAAGTACTAGAAATTACACATTTATATTCCAAAATATATGACATATGAATTCCTAATGTATTTATGAGTATTTAATTGCTATAGAGAATATCCCAGTTTAACTAAACTTGTTTTATGGGCCAATTTGAAAAGACAACATTGAAAACTCGGATTTTGAAAGGGCAGGTCATTTTTTACAAGAATCGAAAAACAGAACAAAAGATTGGTAAATTTAAATATTAACAAAAAGGGAAATAAAGTTATTGGGTTCATAACTTAAAAAAAATTAACTAAAAAGTAACTTTCAGATCTTTATACCTCTTATGTATAAAAAAAGGCCAAATATGCTTATAATAATAATAATAATAATAGTAATCATACGCTATTCATAATCTTAGGGAAATCAACAACGCTATTCATAATCTTAGGGAAATCAACAACGCTATTCATAATCTTAGGGAAATCAACATTGCAAATTTAAACTTACTAGATGATAATGAAATAGAATTAGCTAACTTGCTTCATAATAATATAAATAGATATATAGATATAGAGCCCACAGTTAGACCAAAATTACCAAAATTGCATACGTCAAAAAAATTATCTAAATTAATTTCTGAATTAAATAATTTAATTTTACCAAAAATAATATTTGACGATATTAGTTTTTTAGATCTTCATACGTTAGTGTACGCTAGTGCTATCACTATATGTACTAGGTTAGGAGTTAAATTAACATCCTCTGATGATAGATCATATAGTTATAGTAAACCAGAATGGCAGATTAGATTAGAAAATGATGTAGTATTTTTAAGAAGTAGTATAGCTAGAGTAATTGAATATAAAAATGGGAATAGAAGTAGAAATATTTTGAGACATGTAGATGAAATTGGGAGAAAATTTGGTTATAACATTGGTAGTAATAATAATGAAAATATAATCAATGATTTATTAGATTTATTAAAACAAAAATTAGGTGCAAAAGCTAGTAGATTAAAAAGATATAATTATACGTATAATAAAAGAAATAATAATAGATTATTTCAAAAAAATGAGAAAATATTTTATTCCAAACTTGATGATAAACAAAATATTATTTCGAATAATAATATTCCGTTCCGACAAACATTTGGAGTAAAGATATAAAACATAATGAGGCAGGTTCATGGATAGAAAATGAAGAACTCAATTGTTCAAACATTGAACAAATGAGTTTTTCTGATATATCGGTTGAATTGTTAGCCAAAATTATAAAAAATACTCATAATTGGAAAGCCACGGGTTGCGATTGGATACATAATTTTTGGTACAAACGTCTAACTACTTTACATCCTCTTTTTGCAAAAAATCTTTCAAAACTTGTCAAACAACCTCAAAATTTTCCTAATTTTCTAACTAAGGGCATTACTTATATGTTACCTAAAAGCGAAAATATTAATAATCCCTCTCAATATAGACTCATTACATGTCTACCGACAATATACAAAATTTTAACCTCTTGCTTGACAGATTTAATATATACTCATTTGGATGAAAAAAATATTTTATCTGAACAACAAAAAGGTTGTCGCAGAAAACATATGGGATGTAAAGAACAATTAGTTATTGATTCTGTAATTTTAAAACAAATTCAAAATCAAAAGCGTAATTTACATACTTGTTATATAGATTATCAAAAAGCTTTTGATAGTGTCCCGCACTCGTGGCTAATCAAAATATTAAAAATATATAAAGTTAACCCAATTATAATTAGCTTTTTGAAAAATATTATGCCTTTTGGAATACAGATTTACTAGTAAATTTAAAAGGTAAGAAAATAGTAGTACCGGGCATTTCAATAAAAAGAGGGATTTTTCAAGGAGACTCATTGAGTCCTCTTTGGTTTTGCTTAGCATTGAATCCTATGTCTAAAATGTTAATTAAAAGCAAGTTTGGAATAAAAATTAAGGGTAATACAAGAGAGAGTAGTATAGTTTCACATCTATTATATATGGATGATATAAAATTATTTTCAAATTCTGAATCAAATTTAGAAAAAATGATTAAGGTAGTTAAAATTTTTTCAGATGATATTAAAATGACTTTTGGTTTAGATAAATGTAAAACGATCCATATAGAGAAAGGCAAAATTGTAGATGGAGACGAGGGTATATTTAGAAATTTCAAAATTAAAAGTATGAAAGGGGATGAGGTTTATAAATATTTAGGATACCCGCAATCGAATAGATTAGATCACACTAGTATTAAAAATGATATTAGGATTAAATTTCAAACTAGGATCAGAAAAATTTTAAAATGCAATCTATCTGCTAAAAATTTAGTAAAAGCAATAAATACTTGGGCAATACCTTTATTAACGTACTCATTTGGCATAATTAAATGGTCCAATACAGATTTAGATAGTTTAGAACGATTAATTAGAACTACGTTAACAAAGTTTAATTGCCATCATCCAAATTCAGCTATAGAACGAATTAATTTACCTAGAAATTTAGGAGGTAGAGGTGTAGTCAAAATAACATCTCTGAAACACAATCAGGTAGAAATGCTTAGAAATTTTTTCCATAGGAAAGCTAATAGCTCAGAAATGCACAAAATAATTTGTAAGGCAGATAGAAACATTACACCTTTAAATTTATATGACGAGAATGCCAACATTCTTATAAATAATAACCAGGAATTATTAGATTCCTGGTCAAATAAAATTATTCATGCAAAACACTTCAATTATCTCAACCAAACGTATGTTGACAAACTTTCGTCAAACAAATGGTTGAGTATTGGAGAGTTGAACGCAGAAATAGAAGGATTTATGCTTGCCATTCAAGATAGAGTCATTAATACTAAAAATTATAGGAAGCATATAATCAAAGATATAAATCAAATTGATGATTTATGTAGAAAATGTTTGGCTTTTCCGGAAACTATAGAACATATTATATCGGGATGTTCTATATTAGCGCCGTCCGAGTATACATTTAGGCACAATCAGGTTTTAAAAATAATCCACCAAAGTTTGGTAATTAAACATAACTTGATTGACTGCCGTTATATAGTACCATATTATGAATATGAACCAAATTCATTTTTAGAAAATGAATTTTATAAAATATATTATGATAAAACTATACTAACAGACAGAACAATTAGTCATAATAGACCTGATATAGTTTTACATGACAAAATTAAAAAAATAACTTATATCATTGATGTAGCTATTCCAAATTCCTGTAATATTCAAAAAACTGTTTCTGAAAAAATTAGAAAATACACAGATTTAGGAAATTAGATTGAAAGAATTTGGCATTCTCGGAATATAAAAATATTACCATTTGTTATTTCGGCTACTGGCATTATACCTAGGTCTCTGATTCAAAATTTAGGCGTATTAGATTTGTCAAAGAATTTATACATAAAAATGCAAAAATCGGTAATTTTAAATACATGTAGGATTACAAAAGATTTTTTAAATATTTATATTGAGGGATCAGTAGGATTTATAGGTTCAATTAGGAATTCCACAGAGCCGAACCCTCTGATATGAAAATATCTGGAGTCGGTGAATTATTTTCCCATCTGGTCTCTGGTAGGTTGACATGTTGTTCTTGTATTGTTTTGTAATTTTAATACATATAGTTCAATTGCATAACGTGGATTGACCAGATGATCATTTGGGAAGTGTGTGAAAGGGTTTAGTTTTTCCTGTGGGGAAAATTAAACCCGGACATTTAAATCTGGTGCGTGAAAAAATAAAAAAAATACAAACGGTTAAACTGCCAGTCAACCGTAGGATATTTAGATAAATAAATACGACATAAAATTTTTCCTTTTGTGAGGGCTTCAGTAACCAAGGTAAACAACAGTATTTTGAGATTACGTTGAAATATATTTTGCAGGTAAATTTAATTATATATTTTATTTTGATAACATTATTCTAAAATATAATATTTATTATAGATGTGTAGTATTGAAGGGTAGTTTACATTAAAGTATTTAATTTGGCCAAATTGAAAATTATTTGTTGACAAATGACAGTATTAGGTAACGACGACAGTTGCTTGGTTACTGGAATGTAGGAATAATAATAATAATCATTTCCAAGTTGTTTTGAACGGTGACAAAATGTCATTTTCAACCAACGGAAATGAAAATGGGTTGATTATGTCATCTTTACAGATGAACATTGATAATCTGAGACCCCAAAAAACAAAAGCAGGTATTCCTAGGCAGAGAATGAAATGGACGAACGATGTCAATATGTTCATCGTTCGTTCATATTTTTATGTGACGAAACTAGAAACAGATATGTTATTGTATAGGAAAAAATTACATTTACTTTTCTCACAAAATTATCCGGTTGCCCAAGTAAACGAACAAAGATTAGCTGACCAAAAAAGGGCAATTTTCAAAAATAATTTAATCCCTGTAGTAACATTAAATCAGATAAAAAAGGAAATAGGAGATAGATTGCAATTAGAGAATAATTTAGAACAAATTAATACGAGTAGTAATGTTATATTAGATACATTGAATGAAGACAGTTTAGATAATATTCTAGTAGAAGAATCTAATGATATTACAGTAGATTCAAATAACTTAGACGCTATTCATAATCTTAGGGAAATCAACATTGCAAATTTAAACTTACTAGATGATAATGTAATAGAATTAGCTAACTTGCTTCATAATAATATAAATAGATATATAGATATAGAGCCCACAGTTAGACCAAAATTACCAAAATTGCATACGTCAAAAAAATAATCTCAATTAATTTCTGAATTAAATAATTTAATTTTACCAAAAATAATATTTGACGATATTAGTTTTTTAGATCTTCATACGATAGTGTACGCTAGTGCTATCACTATATGTACTAGGTTAGGAGTTAAATTAACATCCTCTGATGATGGATCATATAGTTATAGTAAACCAGAATGGCAGATTAGATTAGAAAATGATGTAGTATTTTTAAGAAGTAGTATAGCTAGAGTAATTGAATATAAAAATGGGAATAGAAGTAGAAATATTTTGAGACATGTAGATGAAATTGGGAGAAAATTTGGTTATAACATTGGTAGTAATAATAATGAAAATATAATCAATGATTTATTAGATTCATTAAAACAAAAATTAGGTGTAAAAGCTAGTAGATTAAAAAGATATAATTATACGTATAATAAAAGAAATAATAATAGATTATTTAAAAAAAATGAGAAAATATTTTATTCCAAACTTGATGATAAACAAAATATTATTTCGAATAATAATATTCCGTTGCCATCTGAATCAGATATGCGCGATTTTTGGACAAACATTTGGAGTAAAGATATAAAACATAATGAGGCAGGTTCATGGATAGAAAATGAAGAACTCAATTGTTCAAACATTGAACAAATGAGTTTTTCTGATATATCGGTTGAATTGTTAGCCAAAATTATAAAAAATACTCATAATTGGAAAGCCACGGGTTGCGATTGGATACATAATTTTTGGTACAAACGTCTAACTACTTTACATCCTCTTTTTGCAAAAAATCTTTCAAAACTTGTCAAACAACCTCAAAATTTTCCTAATTTTCTAACTAAGGGCATTACTTATATGTTACCTAAAAGCGAAAATATTAATAATCCCTCTCAATATAGACTCATTACATGTCTACCGACAATATACAAAATTTTAACCTCTTGCTTGACAGATTTAATATATACTCATTTGGATGAAAAAAATATTTTATCTGAACAACAAAAAGGTTGTCGCAGAAAACATATGGGATGTAAAGAACAATTAGTTATTGATTCTGTAATTTTAAAACAAATTCAAAATCAAAAGCGTAATTTACATACTTGTTATATAGATTATCAAAAAGCTTTTGATAGTGTCCCGCACTCGTGGCTAATCAAAATATTAAAAATATATAAAGTTAACCCAATTATAATTAGCTTTTTGAAAAATATTATGCCTTTTGGAATACAGATTTACTAGTAAATTTAAAAGGTAAGAAAATAGTAGTACCGGGCATTTCAATAAAAAGAGGGATTTTTCAAGGAGACTCATTGAGTCCTCTTTGGTTTTGCTTAGCATTGAATCCTATGTCTAAAATGTTAATTAAAAGCATGTTTGGAATAAAAATTAAGGGTAATACAAGAGAGAGTAGTATAGTTTCACATCTATTATATATGGATGATATAAAATTATTTTCAAATTCTGAATCAAATTTAGAGAAAATGATTAAGGTAGTTAAAATTTTTTCAGATGATATTAAAATAACTTTTGGTTTAGATAAATGTAAAACGATCCATATAGAGAAAGGAAAAATTGTAGATGGAGACGAGGGTATATTTAGAAATTTCAAAATTAAAAGTATGAAAGGGGAAGAGGTTTATTAATATTTAGGATACCCGCAATCGAATAGATTAGATCACACTAGTATTAAAAATGATATTAGGATTAAATTTCAAACTAGGATCAGAAAATTTTTAAAATGCAATCTATCTGCTAAAAATTTAGTAAAACCAATAAATACTTGGGCAATACCTTTATTAACGTACTCATTTGGCATAATTAAATGATCCAATACAGATTTAGATAGTTTAGAACGATTAATTAGAACTACGTTAACAAAGTTTAATTGCCATCATCCAAATTCAGCTATAGAACGAATTAATTTACCTAGAAATTTAGGAGGTAGAGGTGTAGTCAAAATAACATCTTTGAAACACAATCAGGTAAAAATGCTTAGAAATTTTTTCCACAGGAAAGCTAATAGCTCAGAAATGCACAAAATAATTAGTAAGGCAGATAGAAACATTACACCTTTAAATTTATATGACGAGAATGCCAACATTCTTATAAATACTAACCAGGAATTATTAGATTCCTGGTCAAATAAAATTATTCATGCAAAACACTTCAATTATCTCAACCAAACGTATGTTGACAAACTTTCGTCAAACAAATGGTTGAGTATTGGAGAGTTGAGCGCAGAAATAGAAGGATTTATGCTTGCCATTCAAGATAGAGTCATTAATACTAAAAATTATAGGAAGCATATAATCAAAGATATAAATCAAATTGATGATTTATGTAGAAAATGTTTGGCTTTTCCGGAAACTATAGAACATATTATATCGGGATGTTCTATATTAGCGCCGTCCGAGTATACATTTAGGCACAATCAGGTTTTAAAAATAATCCACCAAAGTTTGGTAATTAAACATAACTTGATTGACTGCCGTAATATAGTACCATATTATGAATATGAACCAAATTCATTTTTAGAAAATGAATTTTATAAAATATATTATGATAAAACTATACTAACAGACAGAACAATTAGTCATAATAGACCTGATATAGTTTTACATGACAAAATTAAAAAAATAACTTATATCATTGATGTAGCTATTCCAAATTCCTGTAATATTCAAAAAACTGTTTATGAAAAAATTTGAAAATACACAGATTTAGGAAATGAGATTAAAAGAATTTGGCATTCTCGGACTATAAAAATATTACCATTTGTTATTTCGGCTACTAGCTTATACCTAGGTCTCTGATTCAAAATTTAGGCATATTAGATTTGTCAAAAAATTTATATATAAAAATGCAAAATTCGGTAATTTTAAATACATGTAGGATTACAAAAGATTTTTTAAATATTTATATTGAGGGATCAGTAGGATTTATATGTTCAATTAGGAATTCCACAGAGCCGAACCCTCCGATATGAAAATATCTGGAGTCGGTGAATTATTTTCCCATCTGGTCTCTGGTAGGTTGACATGTTGTTCTTGTATTATTTTGTAATTATAATACTTAAATAGTGCAATTGCATAACGTGGATTGACCAGATGATCATTTGGGAAGTGTGTGAAAGGGTTTAGTTTTTCCTGTGGGGAAAATTAAACCCGGACATTTAAATCTGGTGCGTAAATAAAATGTTTATTCCAGAATGTATGCAGGGGAGTGCAATGCAATTCATTCCTTATTTTAAAATAACAAAAAAAGATAAATGATAAGTTAAGGTAAAAAGTAAATAACAACAGATAAATTAAATAAAATAAACGAATAAGCATGAAAAATGAAACTGAAAAGAAAATTTTTTATTTATTTAATACAAACGGCATAAGTATGCCATAATCATTAATTACATGTCACAAATTCATATTCAAAATATTTGTAATGGTAAAACAGTTAATTGTGACGATACATTGGGAAGTGACACCAGAGATACATTTACATGCAAAAATCTATAATACAAATAAAATTAATAGTCATTAAAAAAATATGATAGCATAGCCGTCTTGTACCTATGTTCCGTGCAGTTAAATAGATCTATCACATCTGCATATCTATTAGTAACTTCATGCAACCTAGGTAAAAGTGAGTGTTTCGTATACTCAGTCCGATTATTGTTACATTTAAAAAGGATTTTAGAACGAGTAGTTCTCGTGGGAATATGAAATTCAATGAGCTTAGTTAGATCAGGACTGTCTATTCTACCATTTACAACCATTTACATTTTGAACAATAATATTAAGTCTGATATAATTCTTCGAAATGTTGTAAATATCAAACACTAAAATGATTTTTAAATAGCCGTTTACGGAGGGTATTTCATCGTCTCCCGTCTCCAGAGGGTCATCAGGGGAGATTCCATCCAGGTAGTCATGGCGGTGATGATCGCATTCTTCGAATGGCGCAGTCTGCGCCATAAACTTCCCATGCGGTGGCGGAGAAGTGCACGGAAAGTATGTACTCGTCCCTCCAGGAACATTTCCGTAGCACTGCAGTATCTCGGTAGGCGGAAAAGTTGGCGATAGGCGTTATTGTAAGCAACCTTTAACTTATGCCATTGGGTTACAGTGTAGTCAACCCACAGTTCTGATGTGTACAGCGAGGTACAGAAAGAGTTGAACAGTATTCTTTTGACTTTGGGGCTGCAGGAGTAAAAACGTCTTGACAGCATACCCGTTCTAACTGATATTGCTCTTCTCTGCCTTTCCATGTCCTCGATATCCTTAAGTAACTTATGTAACACATATAATAATTTTGAACGTCTTTGAGAAGTGTTCCCCGCTCGAATACTTTCTCTGTCTAGCATTGCAGTCTCTTAGAGACGAGGGATTCTATTGGCCAGAGGTTGCATCCCGCCGCTAGGGTTTTTTCACATGTGGATCGACCCATAAAAGGTCGTGGGTGATCATAAAATGTTAAGTCCGCCTTCCGACTGTAACTCGCGCGGCTTTAAGGTACTCGTGAACCTTTTGTACAAAGTGACGAGTAATTAAGGGATAATTAGTGTCCTTTGGAGTTATTATTGTAATAATAATCATAAAACTACTGTTATAGCTTGTATTTTTAAGTTACTACTGTTTTTATGATTATTGAACTGGCTACTTGTAAATTGATTGTACCCAATAAAGACTCATTATGTTTATAGAAGAAAAGTGTGGATGTTATTTAATTACCCCGCTATACTTACCTTATACAGGGTGTTAAGGGACGTACTTGACTTACTTTAACCAGTGATTCCTGACATTATTTGGAGTAAAAAATGTAAATGAAATTTTGGATTCCGGTGACTTTTTTTGACGACTTTTTTTTTTCAAAATTTATTTTCTTCAAAATCAAACAAAAAAAAATTTCTTCCGCATATCGTCACTGGTCTCTCAGCCAGGTGTCCGACGAACCTCTTACCCCGCCTCTAACTGTTCAACAACTACAATTTTTTTGTTTTTGTAAAAAAAAATAAAACATTAAGAATGTCACCGGAGACCAAAATTTCATTTACATTTTTTACTCCAAATAATATCAGGAATCACTGGTTAAGTAAGTCAAGTACGTCCCTTAACACCCTGTATATAAAAATGAATCGCTGAATGTGTTGCTGAGCGCAAATCTCGAGAGCAGCTGAACAGATTTCGCTAATTCTTTTTTTAGAATATTCCTTGAAGTACGAGGATGGTTCTTACGGAGAGACAATAGAGAACTCCAGTCCAATTTTTTAATTTTTTTTAATGAATAAAGACCTTCAAACTTAAATAACTGCATTTTTATTTTTATTTTTATAGTTAATTTTAATAGTTAAAATAATTGTCAAAGTTTTAATTTTTAAAGACTCCCAGAAACGCACCGTATCTATGGTGGTCTTCACCCACCGTCCCCACCGTTAGTTTTTTACTTTTTAAGTTGTCATTTTGAATCAGTGATGTCATGTCGAGGGAAATTTCCCTAGATCTAGGGGAGAAAAATATTTTTTAGGGATAAGGGAAATCAGGACAAAATCTAGGGAAATTTCGAACTCTGGCAAAAATTTTGGTAATTATCGGTTCGGACTGGCCACGCTTATTACGAATAATTTTTAGAAAAAAACTTTAGATTCGCCTTAATTACTATAAAAGGAAACTTTTTGGCTTTGGGGCGGCGGAAAATAATGCATTTTAATTTTCGACGCAGCGAAAATCCGCGGCCGTAGCTGTCACTTGCTGTCACTGTTATGGACTGTAGCTGACTTCGTGGGATACCTACATGAAATACCGCGAATCACAAACCATGTTACGCAAACCTAGCGTAGCCGCTAAGCCACTTGAAAACTGGGATGTTTTTCTTGCCTTGACGCGAGTAGGCGTTATAAAGGGGCACTTTCTTTTGTATCACAAACCATGTTACACAAACAAGCCCGCTAGACAAATTTCATAATTACGCGCCTTATCCCACGAAGTCGGCTATAGTCGTATTAGCTCTTGTTAATTTATCAAGGATACCAACATCACAGTGACATGTACGGCCGCGGATTTTCGCTGTGTCAGTCGCGGAGCGAATTTTGGTTTTATGCAATTGAAAATTAAAATGCATTATTTTCCGCCGCCCCAAAGCCAAAAAGTTTCCTTTTATAGTAATTAAGGCGAATCTAAAGTTTTTTTCTAAAAATTATTCGTAATAAGCGTGGCCAGTCCGAACCGATATTTACCAAAATTTTATTACATATGACAGTATTACTGGTATTATTTTTTGGAATTCCTATGAATCTTAATTATTTTTCATGTACTTACATGCCATGTTATTTTTAACACTGACAACTCAAAATGATATTAGGGAACGTACCCATACTACGTGACACGTCCGGGGGGGGGGGGGGGGGGGGGTCTTCAAAATACCACGCTTGGTACAAATGAGCGGCGGGTTGCTTATGATTTTTATTTTGCAAAGTGTTTTTTTTTTAATTTGGAATTCAGTTTCTAATTCACTGGTGAGTGTATTCGTACTTTTAAATTATTACTTCACGTAGCAAAAAGTGTTTTATTTGGAAAATCACGGTATTATTAGTATATTTACCAAGTTCCGATATCTTTCCAATTAATTATCATATTAATTAACATACAACAGGATTAGTGTTACACAATCAGGTGGCTACGTAGGTAATTGCGTAAATGTGAAATTCTAGGGAAATTTCACTTCTAACTGTTGGCAACACTGTGAAGAACCCAGAATAATCATGGCGGAATGCTTTGTAATGATTTTTAGGTGTGAGGTGTGTTTTTTATTCAAGATTAACTGCTTTTAATATAGAAAAACATTGGTAAAATGTCCACATTTCACCGCTACTCTTATTGTATTTAATCAAAGTGCAATATAAAAACAATAAATCATCTCTTTCATTGCAAATACATGTGACGTCGTGTTTTGTGTCAGGCGTTACTTTGTAGATGCATTGTTTTATGTATAATACATACAGAAACACTGGTATTTATAATACACTGATCATGACGAGTGTGTAACAACTTGTATAAAAAGCCCCACACTAAAAACAATTTGAAAATACATAACTAAATGTCAAAACATGACATGACTTTAACCTCAAATAGACAAAATTTATTGCAGATTGTCCGCAAATATAGCCCTTTTCATAAATTGTTGAGGGCCTAAATTATGTTTCAATAAACACAATAACTATTATTTATCTAAATCTCTATAAACAGTATGGAAATAAACCAAAAACACGAAATGTTGAATTGCATAGGTACGTGTGCACTTCAAGTCATTTCAAATGTCAATACAATACAATACACAGGTGACAGGTTAACTGTGACGTCACAGTTAACCATTTCAGTAATGCCAACTTAACGCTGTGTTTTGGGAAGAGGTTTAAAAATGCACTTTTTAATAATTTATTAAAAACTCTGCATTTAATATTATGAAATAAAACTTTTATATTCAGAATCAGCGTTTCTTGGTCTATATGAACATATTTTTTTAAAGCCATAATATTTTTCACTGGAGTTCCTTATTAAGAAAATTGGATAATTTCAGAAAACCTAACGACTATCGCACATTTGACAGTTCGCGTGTTTGAGAATGACATTTTGCAAAACAATGATTGTTAAATCAGGATTCTATTTTTGAAAATCTTTAAGTTGATAAATTTGTTTAAAGTAGGTATTCCCCTAATAGTTTGAATCGAATCAAGGATTTTAGATATTTTAAATAGGTAACTATGATATGTATCAAATTTAATATACATGAAAAATGGAAATTTGAATAAAAATTGTAAAAGGTGGCACGCGGGCTGTTTAAAAACTGAATGTACTGGGATTGAATATATGAAACGCGGGAGGAGGGAGCGGGAAAGGGAAGAGGGAAGGCGGGGAAGATGGAAAGGGAACGCGGGAAGGGAAGGGGACGTGAGAGGGGGGAGGGGAACTCGGGAGGGGGGTTCGCAGGACGGGGGAAGGGGGGGGGGAGTGGAGTGGGGGGAGGGAAGGTGGAGGTGACGGAGTGGGAATGCGAGAGGGGAAGAGGACGCAGGAGAAGAAGGGGAGGCGGAAGGGGAACGGGACGAATGGGAAAGGACACTCAGGGAGAAACAATTTCTTTATTAAATGGCATAGCAATGCATGCCGGGACCAGCTAGTGTTTAAATAGATCACGAGTACGAGTATATAATGCGATCACTGCTGTTATAAATGCTGGTTATAAATATTCGTACTTCCTGTGTCATAGTTTTTGTGGGTACCATCCAATAGAAGACAGTAAAATAACGATGAAAAACCTATCTACTTCGAAAATTAGTTTTTATGTCACGGTTACCCTTTGAGAAAAATATGTTATTTCGTACCGAAGCCGTTAGTTTTCACAACCTGTTCCAAATTATCCCATTTCCACCTCCCATGTACGTACATCATAGTAATGAGTGTTGGTAATACAATTTTGTCGGCAAAATAATTTAAATTTTCTCAACGTCTTGAATTAATTAAGGCGTGATTATAATCGACGACGCTGTAATCAAATGAGAGCTTTCTCTTTGTAGGAATTGCTTTACACAATAATAATTTAGGGAACCCCCGTGAGCATACGAACTACTTACATTCTTGCCTACCCGCTCAGGGGTGGATCAACACCAAACTTTTTTAAAGGCCTGGAAAAATAAACTAGAAAACTCGGTGTCGGCACTAAAAGATAGCAAATTGAGTATTACTCAAGGATCGGTTTTGGGTCCAATTTTGTTCATGATTTAAGTATGTTAATGATATTATATCACGTGATTAGTACACAGATACAAAACTAAAATAAATGAACCATCAAAAAACGTTAATCTCTTACAATCCTGAGTGACGGATACTCTCAGTATCACCCTGATGTAAGACCACCATTCGAAATTGAAACGTTGCTTGAAATGGTTTTAGCCGGGTTTGGTGAACAGATCTGAATAGCCAGGTACTCCCCCATCTTCCCTTTCCTCGTCTCCTTCCTCTCCCTACTACCTTCAGCCTCACAACATATCCCGGGATGGGATTGGAAGCAGTTGAGACTCTTGTATGGTATTCGTATAAAAAACAAATTAACGTATAAAGTGAAGAATAAAATTTTATCTGGAACTAGGCAATAAGATAATGCTCTGTCTTACTTCTAAAAGAGCCAGTTTTTTGCTAAATATTTTTTTCGATTTCGCTTCCAAATTGGGTGTCTTCCGAATTCTAAAAGATCCTTTCGATTTGCAGAAAGGATTTTAAATTTTTTGGAACTGATGTTACAATAGAAAATCGCATTCCGCAAATTCTAAGTAGGCCTCATGAAATTTAAAAAAATGCCCCTTTATAAACAGCACCAGAATTAATATAGACTTTAATTTAAATAAAATCGAGTGCAGTTTACATGCGGAAGAAGTGAAACTTTACCAAAACAATCTCAACCAATACTTGATAAGTGAGGTCATAATAAAAGCGACCAATGAGCGCAAAACTAGCATAATTTCCGTTTCATATCTCAACCAATAGGAGCTTTTAAAAGTGATATCATAATCAAAGCGGCCAATGAGCGCAGTTGATGCTTTGCAGGTACAGCAATCGTCATTTCCGTTTCATCCGAAATCCAAATCACAGCAGGGCACAAAAATATTTATGATAATGAAAAAAAACATAAAAATGTGTCGCGATAAGTTATTCATAAATCGTGTAACTCAAATATATGTTTTGAAAGGAAAAATATTTACGGATAAATTTGTTATAACCACATCATTTTATTAATTTTTCGAAGAAAACTTCTTCTAAAAGGTTGTTACTTTGTGATGTCATTATTTATTTATTAAAAGAAAATAACTTAGTTTACATCACTTTATTTTTTATATTTTATAATATCAACATGTTTCGTGAACCAATCTTCAGGAATAAAAGTATACTAAAGTTAAAAAATTAATTATAGATTACATATGGAGAGAAGAAATTGAAGGAGGGGGAAGGGTTGACAATGGTGGGAGTTTCGAAGAATTGGGGATTACCAAGCTATTAGAAGTAAAAGGCCGGTTAAGTGGGAAGATATTTAAAACAGGGTTAACAAAATTTTTTTGCTTATTAATTATGTCAGCTTTGGAATTTACATTTTTTCTTATTTCTAAAATTTCTAAATTATTGATTTGCGATGTTTTATATCCTGTATGTAATATTTGAAGACCTGAATTTATGTCAAAGCTATGATCATATTTTAATAAATGGTCTGCGAACTCAGAATCGCTATTGCCATTTAGTGCTCTGAGGTGCTCTTTTTAAACCTACCAACCGATTTTGGCAAGGGGCAATGAAAACAGATTGTCCCAAAAGACTTTAATGTGGAAGTATTAATAAATTTTATTTTTTATAAAAAAAACTCTCTTTTATAACTTTTGTAAGTTATTCCCATCAATGTAATATATCATTGAATTAGAAGATAACGATAATAATCTAAACGAAAATATGAAGGATAACAGGACAAAAAACAGAAAAAGACAATGGTCGCAACTGGGACTCGAACCTAGCCCTCTCGTCTAACCGGGACGTCCGCGTTAACCAAGTTTGAAATTGCCACCTTCTGTCAAACTGTCATATTTTTCAATCTCATATCTCAAATTTTAGAATTAACAAAGTTATCTTCAACTAACTATTTTTCCATATTATGGGAAACTACCTTTTTTATTGGAAATAATCAATCTAAGAATTGGTTTGTGTTTTGGTTTTTTTATTACGATATGAAAGAGACATGCCTGTATGAGTGAGTCAGCATGAGTAAGATATAAAAGGGTGTGATTGTTGTCCATTGTTCTCTTTGCTATCATACTTCCTAAAGATCCATGCTGTACATATATCGGAATAAACGTAACTAGACTACCTACGTCTTATTATTGGCATTATACCCGTACTGAGATCAATATATCGAGAGGAATCTGGATCTATCACAAGGAGTCCAGAATATCATGTTGATAACCGGCCACGGTCATCACAGTTTGTAACCTGGATCGCGTCTCGGATAAATATATCCGAATATATTCATATGGAACTATTGACTTTTTATAAAAGTCTTAATGAATATTCAATTTTTATAAGAAAAACTATCTTTTTATAACTTTTGAAGGTTATTTCCATCAATGTAATATATGTATCATTGAAGAAAATAACAATAATTGAACGTAATAAATTGATTCACAGTTGGTGTTTCATTCGATAATGTTACAGAGCAATGAAAATTATAAAATGGTATTATTTCTGTGAATTTCTATGTATGAATTCACCCCTGACTTCCTATCCCCCGAGCATCTCTGAAACCCGACACAACCCCCTTATAAACCTTTCCTCACCCCTGGACGTGATGGAAAGGACTTGATTACATTTAGCGCTCTCACAATTATTTTGTTGTTAGACGTTAAAGGATAGGTAAGTGTTTGTTGCGCATAGAGTTCTGTTCTAGACCCGGGAAGGAAATTATTATGTTTGGTTTGAAGCAATTTTTTTCTTATTTAATGGGTAGGCAATTCTGTATATTTTCATGTGATTTTGTAGCGAAATTAATGTTTTACTTAATTTTTTAAATTCTGCAAGATAAAGGGTCGCCGAGGGCCTGGTAGGAGACAAATGTCTTGGCTGCGAAATGTACGAGAGGGGACCGGTATTAGAAGTGTGGAGGAGCTATTCTAGGTAGCGCAAGATAGAGATACATATACCAGAGTGATCGCCAACGTCGGGGGACCTGACAGGACAAACCAAGAAGAAGAATTTTGCAATAATGTGTTATAAATAACGAATTTTGATCGATTATCGTACCCTGTCCGTCCAACAAACGTTGGCTATCATGTTGGCCATGCGGACTTTGTTTACTGCGGCCCGGAACAGCTCTATAGTGTAGACTGGCCAAACCACTGTCTCAGGTTTTTCAGCCAAGAGGTTCTCCTTCTTCCAGGGCCCCGTCTTCCGACAATCTTTCCCTGCACTATGAAATGCAAGATCTCGTACTTCTCTGGGTGTCTCATCACATGTCCAAGATATTGAAGTTTTCGGATTTTTATAGTTTCAATAACTTCTTTTTCTTTATGCATCCGAACCATAACATCTTCATTCGTAACCCTGTCCATCCAGCTTATTTTAAGTATTCTTCTGCAGATCCACATATCGAATGCCTCAAGTCGCATTAATTAGTTCTTCAGTAAGCGTCCATGCTTCCATTTCATAAAATAATATAAGTTTGTTATGTCTCTTAATTTACAGTAATGAGACGTATTGGGTATCTTCCAAATAAGTTATAGGTTCGAATTATTACTAGTTGGTTTATTTAGTTTTCGTAAATATTTACAATGAATAGTAAACCTGGACAGACGTCCTTACAAGGCCAAGATCTAAGTCTGTTGCTGCCGTGAGCGGACTGTGGTAGCCCGCCCAATCTCACTGATGCCTTCAGCCATCATCGTAACTGTTTGTACCTAAGTCACGAACGGCGATAGATGGTACCCTTCTGATATCCAACTCAACTGCCAAAGGTTGGGATATAGCAGAACTTCGTACTAAAAACTAAGCCACCGACATCTATTGAGCTAAGCTGAAACTACACGAATAAACAATACACTACAAAGCTCACAGTTGTAGATATTGCGAGTATCGCTATGGTGGGAGATCACCATTCAGGAGATCACCTAATCTCACTGATGACTCCTTCCATCATTGTAACCGTTCGTACCTGAGACACGAACGGCGATAGATTGTGCCCTTCTGATATCCAACTCAACTGCCATCTGTTGGGATATAGCGGAACTTCGTACTAAAAACTAAGCCACTGACATCTATTGAGCTAAGCTGAAACTACATGAATAAACAATACACTACAAAGCTCATAGCTGTAGATATTGCGAGTATCGCCGTGGCGAGTATCACCATTCAGAAAAGGAACGTTGCTCGACCTAGATCAAAAGCAAAAACAGCAAAAAATGGCGCAAATTGGATTTAAACATATTACATTTGAATTTCCGTGGAACAAAAAACATATTTAAACGGCAACGCCGCGTGCCATCTTGTTACCGGATAATTTGGTGGTACAACGAAACATGTAAAATGTTCAGGAATACCACATAAGAGAGAACAAGAGGTGTACAGTTTGCATACTAAGGCGCGGTATTTCAGTTGATTATAAGCTCGGATAGGTTGGCATGTCGAGCTTAGCACAGCTTGGAACATAATCCGTATATAGGTCAAAAGCCTAGATGTCACCAATATTTTGTATATTGTCTATGAATTTAATAGAGGAATGTGTTTCCGTTGAAAAACAAATCGAAAAAGTGTCGAAATCGCGATATTATGATCGCGATATTTCAAAAACGACGGCATTTGGTGGGTTTAATTTACGTGTTAATTTTGAGAAAATTCCCCACTTCGATGGTGCTATATGCGAGTTCACTAATTTTAAATAGTATTTGTTTTGCTCCAATCAGTGCACTATTAATGAAATTAATCGCTGAAAACACACTGTCCTGTCGTTGAAACTTTTAAAATCCCTTATCAGACAATTTTTGATTGATTATCAATTAATTACATAGTAATTCCTCATCACCCGATGAATGTAATAGTCTATACGATATAAATTAGGCAATTTACGTAAATTTCGGCGAAAAGTTTTCAAATAGTATTTACGTTAATGTCACATGTGGCATGATACGACTGCTAGCGCCTCGGCATCTAAGATAGGAACTATACTGAGGCTTAGCAAAGCTTAAGCGGTAGATTTACCCGCTTACATTGGAGCGAGGTATATCGTACGTAGCAAGGGTACGGACTGGCTGATATACCGGGCCTCTATTATTGTACATTCGCGTAAGGCTCAGTTCTGCCTTGTCGCGGAGGACAGTCGGGTTTTATTTCATTTTGCCAAATCTAATAGGGATGAGGGCAAAGACAAGAATTTGCCAACTGTGCAAATGAGGAAGAGATTAGCGGTTAGCCCATTCAGATTTCTTGAGATTTGACGACTAGCTTATTTTTTTAGGCAACCTCGAGCAAGGTTAAATGCAATTATAATTGTAATTATTGATGATAACGAAATAACTTGATTTGGAATGTGATTGTATTAGTCAATAAGTGAGATTGTTTCTACGCGTTTATATTGAGGTAAATATATTTTTTAATAATTTACTTATTAAAGAGGT
Source organism: Limnephilus rhombicus (assembly GCA_929108145.2). Classification (NCBI taxonomy): domain Eukaryota; kingdom Metazoa; phylum Arthropoda; class Insecta; order Trichoptera; family Limnephilidae; genus Limnephilus; species Limnephilus rhombicus. The sequence goes on along the minus strand of OV815292.1, from coordinate 15,795,650 downwards.
ACATTTTTTTTTATGGCTATGTAGATTCTTTCATATTTAATATATAGATACTTTCAAGTTAACAATAAAAATGCTCCCGTGAGTCACCTAAGTTAGCACTTCTGAGATTGCAAGAATCTATCTTAGATTTTTTATGTGATTATCGTGTTTTAAGTTGTTATTAAAATATAAAATTAAAAAATACCTTAATTATTGTGGTGTACTATTACTCTTATTAGAAAGGGAATTTCAATGATACTCGTACTTTGGTTCGTCAGGTTACAAGTCGTGTATATCATAGTCGTACTTTCATTGATTATTTAACCGGATTTAACGTTCATTCTATTGGATGCTCTGTCTTTTTCTGCGGCAGGTGAACTGTCACTGAAGGTGCACACCTGTAGATCGGATAACATCGGCTGTCTCCGCAATTGCTCGGGTGTTAGACCCGAACGGGCGACAGTTGACTCTCTCATATCGTACAACTTTACTGACCTCTGTAGAGACACATCAAAAATACATATACCTATACTAACGAGAATCGTTGAAAGACTGAAACTACACACAAATTCATTTACACTACAATTACTAAAAATATATCTTTTTTAATATTAAAAATCAACAGTTTCTTGCATACTATAGGATTTTCGTATTTAAAAATAGTTTTTGTAACCTACGACATTATCTTTTATATAAAAATCTCGAGTCACGGTGTTTGTGGTCGCACTCCTCCGAAACGGCTTGACCGATTTTTATGAAATTTTTATATATATTTTTGTATGTATGAGAATAGATTTAAAAGTATATTTCATACCGCTAGGTGATTATTATTCTTACTACTGTACTATATATATATGCTCTGTATTTAAGTTAAGAAAGCGAAATACTATGTTTCTTTTAACTTAATAATAATAAAAAAATAAAACATAAACTATTAGAGTGTCCCTATACAGAAAAAAATCTATTTTTTTGACAAAATAATTTTTTTTTATTCGGCATCAAAAAATACTTAAAACCCCCAATTTTAACCCTTTTACCCCGACCCTCCCATTTCTTAATCGCGATTTTAGTATTTTTGTATAAACAAATTTAACCGTATTTCGTATTTCAAAGAGAACGAAATTATTTATTTATTATAAGCAATAATTATCAGCCTGAAACACTCATCTACGTTGAAAAAATCTTCCGAGAAAAGATACTTGCCGCCAACGGGACTTGAACCCGTGTCCTTCTGATTGCCGGTCAGGTGCTCTCACCACTGAGCTATGGCGGCTTATCTAATACCCGCCAAATAATTCAATATATACTAGTGTTTCATTCAACAATTACTGTTTATTACATTTTTCCATCTGAAAACAACCAACTATATTTTTGTGAGGGAGGCATTGTTAGTGCTAAATCTCTAGCAAGGTGGCGTCGAGACAAATTATGTCTACATTTTTTGGGGAAATACCATAGACATCCAAATTTAATAGACCAGAAGATACAGGTGAGGGGTAAAACCAAACTATGGAGGGTGAAGAGGGGAAGATGACTGTGATTAGTTAAAAAATCAATATGACAGTATATAGGCATCTCGCATTATAATATCACCATTTAGTTCTTAAAAGCAAAACTGCTTTTTAATGAATAGACCTTTTTACATGGGAGCGCGAATTGCCCGCCACGTTATTATCATATTTGCGTAGTCGAAATCGGCAAAGGAAAGTTCGCCCTTTTTCACACGGGAATATTTTGTTGCCGTGTTTAGTTGGGACAGTTTTACAAATGTTTCATAATTTACTTACCCCTGTAACCAGAGCTCATTTGAGAAACGCCCACATTCGCTACGTTCACATATATTAGGGTATAATGTATAGCACAAGCTCTCACTTTCGTTCGTAAAATGTGCGATGTGACCAGCGCGCTGGTCAGGACAAGAATGATGACGTCACATTTTTTAGATTCAAGCGACGCACTCGTAAGCCCAGCTGGCTCCAAGGCGGAGCTATAGCCGGCTCCATGGGGAGGGGGAAATAATACGTTTTTATCACTTAGGGCAGGTCCAGATATATTCATCTGTCCATGGGAAATACTTTAACTTGTCAAATATTAATTATTATTTTTTAATTAATAAACAAACGTTTAAGACAAGATTTTTATGCATAGGACATTTATATTGTTGAATGACAGATGGCGCTACGTCCGCCTCGTTGAAATTTCATCCACACATGCGGAAGACATTCACATCATGTTCTCGCGTGTGGAAACCATCGAGTTTATTTGTGTTGGCTAAAGACGGACTGACAAAAAATATCATACACTCAATTGCACTTTGACATTCATATTGATTTTCTTTATTTCATTTCCTACTTTAGTTGGTGTTTTTTTGTTTTTGTTTTTATCGGCGGTCATCGTCTACAGCGCTCCATTCCTCTTTCTGTCATAGATCCCATCCCCATTACAATACATTCGTTATTTTTTATTTACCAATCAAAATATTCACTTGAACTAATTTATATTTATTTATTTACTTAACGCCCAAAGGGCTTTTACATGTTTGGTAGTACAGTTAATTTATGACAGATGATTTTTAAACAGATCTAGAAATAATAATAATAAAATTTGATAAAAAAGCACACAAGTCATAAAAATACAAAAATACAGCGATTTCATGGGTTTACAGGAAAACAGATATGTTTAGGAATAAAACAGAGAAAGGAATAATAAAAATAAAATTAGATAAAAAAGCACGCAAGTCATAAAAATACAAAAATACAGGTATGTTTAGGAATAGTTTTGGAATAAGTTTTTTACAAGATCGACAAAATTCGCCAAGTTTATGTTATATGTCAATATGACCTAAGTACTGATTTCCCATAGTGTGAAATCGTTGTATCGGAGAGTGTGCAATGCAGTTCCGCTTATGAATGCTACAGTAGAATAGTGTATTTTGTCGTGTAGTTACTGTCGGTATTCGTGAGTTGCAGGAGTTCGCAACATTCAAATTTAGAGTTAAGTATTTTGAATAAAAATGTTAAGTCGTTTATTTTACGCCTGTCTTCTAGTGTGTGTATTTTTAGAATATTAAATAATAAATTTTATTTTAACTCTTCTAGTGGGATATTTAATTTAAAATTTATAAAACGCAGAATTTTTTTTTGTATTATATAATAAAAATAATAATAATAATAATATATCTTTATTGAACAAAAAAAAATGAAGATTTATAACTACAAAAACAAAAAGGCAGAACAACGTTTGTCGGGTCAGCTAGTATTCTATATTCTTTAGCCCAAGAGGTTTTAATGATTCTCCGACTTGTATATTATTATTAATAACAATAATAATAACAATGCTTTATTGTCTTCATTTCTTAGTAACAGTAGAGATAATGATATCCTCACTGTGATCTCCCGTGCTGAGGATTTCATTTACATATTATAATTTTATTATAAGAAATTGATGTGAATTAGACATAACATATATCATGTAGTATTTAAAAAAAATTATATATGATATATATGTATTATATGATATATATATATATTTTTATTTTATTGCTTAGACGCTAAAGATGTGATGAAATTCCTTTATATCTAATGAAAAAGTTACACAACATGGAAAAGACCAACAGAGGATTATTTCATTTGTCTGAAGGATTTTTTAAATTAAACTTCTTTAGCGCCGTTAGTAATTTGAAATTCGGATGAAACGGAAATGCGCCACAATTCAGTTCTACACAAATACACGGTTCTGATATAATGCGGTGAATTCACGCTTAAGCGCGGGCCTTCGATAGTGCACAGATATATAGGGCAAGGCGACTGGTAAGTCTCAGCGGCCAAGGTCACCAAACGTAGCGAACCACTTGGAGTGACCTGTCACCACTGGTTTCTATCCTACAGAACTTCGGGTGTTAATCGTAAACAATGATGGAGAATACATTTTTAATTAACTTTGTGTATTTTTTTTAAATTTAAAAACGCAATTTTATGTTGAATTAACAATTCAACGAATTTCAAAATGCACTTTTAGATTACTCTGAATTGTACGGTTATGAAATTTAGATGGCAAATTATTTTATTAATTGCTTGGAACTAAATGTCGATAAGTGCAAAATTATGTCCTTCTACAGATCTAAAAATCCGATTGTTTTCGAATACAAATTAAATAATAATTGCCTAACAACTGTTCAATCTATTAAAGATCTTGGTGTCTCTCTTGATAGCAAGCTTTCTTTCCGGGAACATATAAATACGATTGTCAATAAATCTCTCAAACTACTTGGTTTTATCACTAGAACCACTTCTGACTTCAAAAACATAAATACCCTAAGAACTCTTTACTGCTCCTTGGTTCGCCCCCATCTTGAATATGCTTGTATTATATGGTCTCCTTTTTATGCTGTCCATATTCGTCACATTGAATCCGTTCAACATCGGTTCCTAAAGGGAATAGCTTGGAGGCTAGGATTAGAGCGAGGCAATTACTCGTATGCTGAAATTGAACAAAATCTAAACCTTTCTCCTTTAGAAGACCGTCGGATAAAATCTGATCTCATTTGTTTCTTTAAAATTATTAACTGTTTAATCGACTCGCCTACATTACTACAACTCATCACATTTAATATACCTTCTCGTAGACTCAGAAATAAAGACCTGCTTTTCCTCAATCAGCACTCGACTAACTATGGTTATAACTCACCACTGTCCAGAATGTGTAGACTGGTCAACTCACGTCAAAACCTTGATTTTTTGGTATTAGCTTAAATGATTTCTGTTGCTCTTTAAACAAATGAAGATATGTAATATTCACCTTAATTTTTGCAAGGTCTTGACGTGACTTGACCCTTATTTTTCTTCTATTTTCACTGTTTGTCTTTGCTTTCATGTACCATCCGAATCCTTACATTGTTCATTTCTATACTTCGTGATACTTTGTTTTAAATTGGACGTAAGTCCGTAAATAAATAAATAAATAAATTCCCCGCTTTTTGGTTATTGGTGAATACGTCCCATTTCACCGGCGCGGAGGGATTAATTTTGTACCGTGTGTTTTTAACTAATTTCGTGTCGCTTTATTATTTAATCATGAAAACATATTTTTATTTTATTTTTTGTAATGTAAGTACCTACCGCAGAAGAGTCCTGACTGCTTTCAATAGTGGAAGTGGGGAAGTACCTGACTATTTAGATCTGGTCACCAAACACAGCTAAAGCCGATAAGATTGCGATCCGATTCCGATCATTGGTTGCCAAGACCTAGACAAACCTCACCTCGGGGTGAATTTTTTTTTTACATGAATACCTCACAAGAGTCCCAACTGTTCCCGTCTGGAGCCAGTTGGCATCCACAATTGGGGTATGTTGTGAGACTGAAGGTAGTGGATAGGGAAGGAGATAGGGAAGAGGAAGGTGGGGAAGTACCTGGCAATTTAGATCTGGTCACCAAACACGGCGAAAGCCATTTCAGGCAACGTTTGAACTCTGAATGGTGGTCTTACACCAGAGCGATACTGAGAGTATCTTCCACTCTGGAACGTGCAGCAAATATACTATATATTATTTTAAATGAATAAATTGTGAAATACACAAATTAATCAAATATAATTTATTTGCCACGCCGGGATTCGATCCCGCGACCTTCTAAAGTTTCGTAGTTCTTGGTGGAAATTACGTTGTAAGCCGAAAGAGGTTTCTTTGACCTAAAAAATAATAAAAATAATTTTCATGTTGATGCACCTATCTCACAATTCGAAGCGTATATACAAATTTTCTAATTAATATTAATTTAATATTATTAGGCCACCCCTGATCGTGCCTCGGGGTGTTAACTCGTGCAGATAAAGGAGGCCTCCACACAACTCAACCCTTATGGTATTTATCGCCATGGTAAGGTATGGGAATGTATTTACCATTCTTAATTAACGCCTGGCACGAAGGGGCTGTTAAATTATTGTTACCGCACTGGAATGTCACCCTTGGGTTGTGTAATTATTTGAAGAAAATGGCCTAAGATGGTTAGATTTTAATTTCAAATGCATAAAAATAAAATTAAAAATTAAGATCCTCGACTGTGAATCTAGAGGTTGCGGGCACAGATAAAATCGACTTTTTCTATTTACACATAATTTACATTAAACCTATCTACATCGTCTATTCTATATAAATTTATCTATTTATCTTCTTACAAAAATAAAAATGAATCGCCGAAATATATGTACGCGCATAACTTCCGAACGACTGCAACAAATTGGATAATTCTTTTTTTTTTGTGATCGTTATTGTAAGGACAAGGTTTGTATAAAACTACTGGCGAGCTTTGGCATTACGAAATTTGCAATAAGTAGCAAGCGAGCTGTTTGAAAACTGAATGTACCGGGACTGAATGTATGGAATGCGGGAGGGGGGAGGGGGGGAAGGGAACTCAGGTAGAGGGTTCGCGGGAGAGGGATGGGGAGCCAGGGAGGGGGGAGGGAAACACGGGAGGGGGGTTCGTGGGACGGGGGTAGGGGGGGAGTGGAGTGGGGAGAAGGAAGGTTGAGGAGGCGGAGTATGAACGAGAGAGGGAAAAGAGACGCGGGAGAGGAAGGGGACACGGAAGGCTAACGGGACGAACGGGAAAGGACACGCAGGGATAAACAATTTCTTCATTAAATGGCAAAGCAACGCATGCCGGGTACCAGCCAGTAATATATAATATATTTAGGGCAGGTTCAAGGATGGAAGATACTCTCAGTATCGTCCCGGTCAAATACCGCCATTCAAATTCGAAACATTGCTTGTAACGTCTTTAGCAATGTTTGGTGAACAGATTTGAACACCTAGGTATCTCCCAACCTTCCCCTTCCTTTTCACAATCCCTTCAGCCTCAAGACACACGCCAATTGAGGATGCTATAGGCTTGCTGGCGCCAGACGGTTGGGAGGAGCAGTCTCGTGCGGTATTCACATAACAAAAACCTTAAATTTTAACTTTTCTTAATTAGTTCCTGTTTTGGTCTGCTGCTCTCTATACAATGATTTTTTTTTCATCGTTTGCTAACTATATTGTAATAATAATAATAATAATAATTGGACAATTTGCGGAGAGCCGTTTTTGAGAAAAAAATCACCTCAAGGGCGCTTTCCAATTTAATATGAATCCTTAGGCTCTATCTAACTTTTAACAATAAGTAAGTTTTTCGAAAAATTTGTGGATTTCACATAGTTTGGCGGTAGGGAGGGGGGACTTGTGAGGAGGGTAGGCTGGGCAGGTGGAAGAGGAACGCAAGAAGGAAAGGTAATGCGGGAAGGGAACGGGAGATGAGGGTTGAGAGACGAGAAACCAGACGGAAAAACAAAAAATATTGTGTATCCTAAAGCACTTCAATAAAAGATAAACCCATTGTTTTTTGAGTGGCATTACGACGCACGCCGGGTACTCTCTAGCTGTAAATAAAGTTAAAATAAATAAATTATTAACTGGAAAAAAAGTATCCAAGAAACATTTAAAAATTAATTAAATATCAATATTCGATCATCAAATATTAAACCAGTTCAACTTCCTACTAAAATGCACTTTATTTAAAGCGATCCTAAATTTTCTTGGCAACGTTTAGCTTTTGGCAATGGAATTCGAATGATACGATGCAATGTTGCCAAGGTGTAAAAATATGACCTACTCGTTCAAAGTACCTACCTAAGTAATTTATGTTTTAAATGTCATATAAAGCAGAACACATTATGTTTGTGTTTACCACGGACATATGAATATACATGGACCTAAGTGATAAAAACGTATTATTTCCCCCTCCACATGGCGCCGGCTGAAGCACCTCCTTGGAACCGGCTCGCTCCATGGGGAGGGGATAGAGCCTCGCTTGAATCTAAAATGTGTGACGTCATCATTCTTGCCGTGAACAGCTAGAAGGTAACATCCATACATTTAACGAAATACAACGCCAAAACAGTAGCGTATTCTATACAATATATCTACATATCAATGTGCACATAGCGAATGTGGGCGGTTCTCCAGTGTGCTCATCGGTGGTTACAGGGGTAAGTAAATTATGAAACATTTGTAATAGTGTTTTAACTAAACACGGCAACAAAATATTGCTATGTGTATTGGGGCGAGTCTTTTTGAGGCGAGCATTTGACCTTAGCAAATATGTTATTATCGTGGCAAGCAATTCGCGCTCCCATGTAAAAAGGTCTATTCATTCAAAGCAGATTTTGCTTTTAAGAACTAAATGGTGATATTGTAATGCGAGATGCCTATTTACTGTCAGATTGATTGTATAACGAATCACAGTCATCTTTCCCCTCTTCCCCCTCCATGGTTTGGTTTGACCCCTCACCCGTAACTGCTTGTCTAGTCATTTGGATGTCTATGGTGTTTACCTAAAAATAACTTTTTTACAATAAGCTCTGGCGTCATGAATTTTTCACGCTTTTGTAGCTTTGAATATGGAGTCAGTGCATCTATTTCTATTTCACCACGTCACGTAAAGCTACCAGCTTTTAGATGTCCATTTAATTGTGAAAAATAAGAGGTAGGAATGGGTACCGCCACACCGGGAACCTTTTATTGGATAACCAACACCTCTGCTATAGGTCACCTCAAGTAGATCACTGTGTTTGGTGACTTAGCAGAGGTGCTCGGGTTCATGTGGTAAGAATTATCATCTCTCTGTGTGGCGGGCCGGATTTGGAGAGACTGGTTGAAGGAGACCTTTTCAGCTATCCAGCAGGACTCTCTGAACCCTCTTACCCAGTAAGAAAAATCCTTCACACAGCATCCCCAAAATAAGGACATAGGCCCCGAGGGAAATTATTTTCCTCAGGGCCTCTGTTTGGAGCCAATGTAAAAAAAAACAAATGTGCTTTAGACCACACGACTGAAGTAAAACTTCACTAACTTATATCTCCCTCTCAACTTCCGTTCACCTCGCACACTTTTCATAACGCTCTCGTCACGCATTCACCAGCTTACTCCCCAAGTCAAGAGTGCGTAAAGAAGTTTTATTTCAAAAATGTCGTGCGTTGAACTTTTTAAAAGTTTCTCAAAAAGTAATGTAAATTTCATGATGCTAGAGCTCATCGTTGTAAGAATTTTAAGTGTTTAAAAAACTGAACAAAATAATATGTTACAGTTCTTACAGCAGATTTTTTTATGTCAGGAAAAAAATATCTGGCAAAATAATCCCATAAGAGCGGATAAAAAATCTGATGTTTTTCTTGTTATAAGGCTAAAAAAATAATAAACTGAAATCCCTTTGTCTTTTTGAGCGGGTAGCCTTGATCTTGAATCAAATCGCGCATCGCGTGAAACGTTTGTTGAAAACAAATGGAAGCAATGTATCGATCTCGCTACCGCAACGTCCCCCTCCCTAGCCCAGAAGTACTTACCCACCGATATTTGCCCCCCATCCCTAGCGGTCGCGGCAGAAAACGATACTATGGCTGAAACACTGAAAACTATCTCGAAATTTATATTTATAAATGTCAAAACCTAGCGGCAGAGATTATAATTGTATAATCTACATGGAAACAAATTCCAACTAAAAAAAACATAGTGAAAAATTTGTTGTCATTCTAATCGTCATCGCTAGATGGCATTAATTTTTTATACCACTACTTCTCCAGCGTAATAAGACGAGGCGTGTAAAAGATGGTGTCAATGTCTCGTATAATAAACTAATTAATGAAAATGGCCGACATTTATATCTTCTTCTTCTTGTGCCCTGTCGGTTTAACGGACGTTGGCTATCATGTTGGCTATGCGGACTTTGTTTACTGCGGCCCGGAACAATTCTATAGTGAAATAAACTGACCAAACCACTGTCTCAGGTTTTTCAGCCACGAGGTTCTCTTTCTTCCAGGGCCCCGTCTTCCGGCAATCTTTCCCTGCACTATGAAATGCAAGATCTCGTACTTCTCTGGATGTCTCATCACATGTCCAAGATTTTTAAGTTTTCGGGTTTTTATAGTTTTAATTACGTCTTTTCCTCTATTCATCCGAACCATAACATTTTCATTGGTAACCGTGTCTATCCAGCTTATTTTAAGTATTCTTTTGTAGATCCCTTATTATTATTAGTTATTTTCCTCAGGGCCTCCTGTGTGGAGTTAATGTAAAAAAAAAATCCACTTCTCGAATGCCTAATAAGTCACCTAATTAGTTCTTCAGTATGCGTCCATGCTTCCATTCCAAAAAATAATATCGAAAACACTAATCTCCGGGCAAGAAATCAAAATTTTATCATAATTTTTTTAAAATATTTATATACGGTTCAGAGTGAGCTTCCTGATTCGTTATCCATAGTATTTTCTGGAAGCGGCCGCCATTTTCCGCGATGTGTTAGCTTTTCCCGCGCTGTCAGATTGGGCTGCGCTTTTTCCCTTTTGCCGCTGTGTTTGTACCCTCTCTCGGCGTACGCCAATCACCATTTGTACGCGAAGTAAAAAAGATTATAATATTTTTATTTTTCTTCCGGCTGCGCCATTTTTCCATCGCCTTCAACGGGAAACGAAATAATGTTATTTGAGAAAATATATTATGTAGATACGGGAATGTAATGATTTTTTTTGCTTTTATTTTTACTTAAATACGGAATAAGAAAGGTATTTGTGTAGGTACCCACATTCCTAATACCATATTTCAATTTTCTCGAACAAAAGCCTCAGTTAATTTTAAAATAGAAAAAAAAAATTACTTATACTATAAGCCTTATGAAAAAATAATACGATGATATTTATGTACATACATAACATCTACCTTACTTATTTGCGTTTATTTTCCAGGCAACTTTGGCCATTTGTGAGTTATTGGAAACATTTCTACCAATCTTCCAATTTTTTTTCTAATTATACTTAAATATGTTTACCTACACTTACTAGACTTCATTTCAAAATAACTATCCTCCATTGGTCACCATGATACAGGCAGCTGCCAAGTATGGTGATCTAATGTATCTTCTCAAGTAAATGTATTAATCATGTAACATGTAGGTACTTATAAATAAATAAATAAATAATACCACAGAGGAGATCCAGAAGCGCATAGTGAACGCAAGTCGCTGTTATTTCCGCCTACAAAACCAAATAAAATCCAGACTGCTGTCCAGAAACACCAAGATATTAGTGTACAAACAACTTATCAGACCAGTACTCACATACGCAACTGCGACATGGGTACCAACTGGTCTCTAACAGCCTGGACGAAGGTGATTCCTGCTTAACCATATTCCTAGACTTAGCCAAAGCATTTTTCACGGTTTCCCACCCCATACTTCTAGAAAGACTATCTCAAATAGGCATCCGAGGTAGAACTCTTAACTGGTTCTCATTATACCTAACCGACAGATCGCAAGCTGTGAAAATTAACAACACAACAAGTAACCCCTTACCAATCTACTTCGGAGTCCCACAAGGAAGTGTTCTAGGCCCTATTTTGTTCTTCATCTACATCAATAATCTCTGTAACCTTCCCATAACCGGGAAACTAATATCCTTTGCAGATGACACTGTACTGATAACTAGACACAAAACCTGGAAAGGAGCATTCGACATAGCTCAAAACGACATACGCCAGATAAAGAAATGGTTAGATGATAATCTCCAAACCCTTAATGCTGGAAAAACAAAATTCTTAACCTTCAGTCTTTCTGCTGCAACCCAACCTACCAACAATCAGAAGATAATAATTCACTCCTGTCTAAGAACTTGCACTTCCTGTAATTGCCCAAACTTGGATCACGTCACCCACATTAAATATCTGGGGGTCATCATTGACCAACACCTTCGTTGGGATCAGCACTTGGCCAGTCTAACCCCTCGCATCCACAAACTTTCTTATGTTTTTCGAACCCTAAGAAATATCCTTACTACCTCAACTCTTAAAACTGTTTACTACGCTCTCTGCCAATCCCTACTAGCATACGGCATTATAACTTGGGGTGGCTGTGCACAATCTATCAACGAACCCCTACTAAAAGCCCAAAAAATGGTTATACGCGTCATTAACAAGCGACCGACAAGATACCCCTCTAAACGACTGTTCGTCGAGTATAACGTCTTAGACATACAGCAACTCTATCAAAAATTTATGCTAATACATTTCCTGTTCAAATACAAAAACAAAACTCTCTTACAACACAACTACACCACCAGAACAATAACCAACAGACACTAAAATGTACCTACACTACACACCACGTCAGCTCAAAGACAATTTTCTTCCTAGCTCCTAAAATCTTTAACCTTATCCCTGAAAACCTAAAAACGTTGAGTCAACCACATTCCTTTAAAAAACAAATAAAGAAATGGATCCTTACACATGGAATACATTACAATTTTAACACCCATTCACTTTACGCTCTATCAATTTAATCACCTTTCAGATTAAACATAATATATCTCTATTTTCTAAATTAGCGGCATTGTATGTTCAAGATTAATTAGTGTGATCTATAGCTAACAACTCCTCAAATTTTTCATTTTCTAATAATTCTCTAACTTCTCCATCTTCTTCTTGTAACCCAATCTAACTATAAGTATATCATTTTCTTATTATAGAAGATCTGTGTGCATAGTATTAAGAGCAGGCAAAATATAATATATTTTTTATTTACTATCTAAGCAGTATTATATGTATAAGACTGATTACTGTGAACTATACATCAATAATTCCTTATTATACTAGTAATAACTTATCTTTTCCAATAATTCTTTAACTTCTTCACCTTATTCTTGTAATCCATCTTGTTATTATTGTAATTCATATAACTACATTGTGTGCATAGTATCAATTAGTGAAAAATTCAACCTATACAAATGAATGTATATCTGCAAACTGTAAACTTCACCCGCCATAACACAGTGTCATCCCTAGCATGGAGGGTGAAATATCACAAAAAACTATTTTTACTTTCGATAATTCATGCATTAAATGAATAAATAAGAGGAATGAGCGAGCACTGGATGTTTTTGAAAGGAAAATTTTGAGGCATATAATATAATTTTATGGGTCTAAAAGTCACAAAATTTATAAGTCATGTAGAGAGAATGACCGAGCATCAAGTACCTCAACTTAAGATCGATAGGGCGAAGGAGCCTGTGAAGACCAAGATTAAGATGGAGCGACAAAGATATGTCTACCTTCGAGCATCTAAATTGGAGAGAGTTGGCCCAAAACCGTGATGAGTGGAGGAAGACTGTTGAGGAGGCCAAGACCCACCAGTTGTTGTAGAGCCAAGAGTGATGATGATAATTATAAGCTATACGAATACTTGTAGCAGTCGAAGTTTTTTAAATCATTTTAACCTAAAAGTATTTAAGTAAATTAACACAGTGAAATCTATCAGTGAAGAAAAGGACCCTTACACAAACCCTAACACAAATTATTGACAAGTTTTGTGATATTCAAGTTAAGGTTAGGTACACTTAAAAAAATTCAAATCTACTGTTTCGTAGATGGCGCTAATTTAATTATTTTTGGAAAAAAAAACCTTTTAGAAGTTGCGCTTAAAATTTGAAGATGAATTAATTATTTGAGGCCGCACATGCGCCTGGCGAATACGAATAAATAGTTTTGACAATAAACAAACTAAATTCTTTCAAGAAAGGCACACAAATACAATATTGTATCGGGATTAAATTCAAAATTTTATTTGTATGTATCTATGAAAGAGCAGATTACTTACGAATTCTTTTAAGTATCACCTTAGCCCAGGACGAGTTGTTTCCCAGAAGTTGAACAGTTCATCAAATTACATACTTAAAATTAAAGTTCTCATTTCATCAAGGACTGGTCGTTTCGCACTGCTTGGATAATAACTGAACTTGAATAGGACTTTCACAGAACTTGAGTAATTTACAAAAAAATTGATTGTCCAAATTCCAGTGTTTATCAGAAATTTTCTAATTTGTTCACGAAGATTAAAATTATTTTAAGAAAATTGACAATATTTGTTTTTAAATGTTTTTAAATTTGTTTCTAATATTCTTAAATACGTTTAGCTCCAAAAATCCTAGAGTTATAATATCCCGTGATTTTTCACGAGTTTGCACTAAACTCTATATAACTGATATAATTTGGGAGGCGGGAATGGGTACCGCCGCCCCGGAAACCTTTATTGGATAACCAACACCTCTGCCATTGGTCACCCCAAGTGATTCGCTATGTTTGGTGATTTAGCAGGGGTGCCCGGGTTCATGGGGTGAGGTTTGTCTAGGTCTTGGAGGCGGATGACCAGGACACACTGAACCCCAGATTCCTACCTACCCCTTAAACCCTTTTACTTTCGAGAACTCTCCTCTCCTTCCTTTCGTTAAAAAACCCTCTACACAGCATCCCCAAAGATGAGATAGGCCCTGAGGGGAAATATTTTCCTCAGGTCCTCCTGTGTGGAGCTCATGTAAAAAAAAACTTATTTTGTGCTTACTATAAGTGAAAGTCTGACAAAGAAAACTATTAATTTCTAATAGAAATATATAGTAGCTTACAGAGGCTTTAATTATGTTTTTTTTTTAAATTAGCCCAACACAGGAGGCCCTGCGAAAAAAAAACCTCAGGGACAATGTCATCTTTGGGGATGCTTTGTAGAGGGTCTTTTTAGTTTAAGAATGGAGAGGAAGTTCTGGGAAGGAAAAAATAAATAGGTCGAGAGAGTCCGGCTGGAGAGGTCTAAGTTAGGTCACCCTTAACCAGTCTCTCCCGATCCGGTCCGCCACGCAATAGTTGGGCAAACGCCAAGACCCAGAAAAACCTCACTCTATGAACTCGGGCACTCCTGCTAAATCACCAAACGTAACGAATCATTTTTATGTCTGAAATTTGTAGGTTAAAGTATAAATTTTCAGCGCACAGTATCATTTGTATCACTAGATAAAACTGTATTAATAATGGTATCTATGGTGCACTGTTAATTTCTTACATTAATTATCTAACTGATCTTAACGCCCATTCTAAAGGATGCTCTCTAATCTGCGGCGTGGGAACCACTCACTGAAGATGTCCTCCTTTAGATCGGATGTTCGTAACCGTTCGGGTATTACACCCAAACGACCGACCGTTGTCTCTTTGATGTACTACTACTAATGACACCTATAGAGTCATCTTAAAACTACATATTTTTATTTATTTTATTTATTTATATAGAAACAAACAGTACCTACATTGATTACAGTGATATGCGTAGTCGGAAGGTGTAGGTGTATGTGTGAGTATGTTTGTAGATGTGAGAAGTGGTGATGTGTGAAGGGATATGTATGCGCACTAGGGTGGTCACAAGGTGTAAGGTGAAATAATATTTTCATCCTAATGCCCGGGGGACCCCCCTAATATTTGCTATTTGTCTAGAAAATAAGATTTGGAAAGTTTTAGCTCAATTGGATAATGTTAACCCGTGCCTCATCGAGATTGAATTTGAAAAAAACGATTTTTTTGCAAAAAAATCGCCGTTATTTCCTCATAAAATTAAAACTATTTGTCATAGAAATTTGATTATTGTTTCATTTTATAGGAAATATTGCTATCTTCAAGTTTTATTCTAATCACTTTTTTGTTAAAAGGTTTATATTTGAAGATATCTATTATTTTCCAAGACCGGACATGATCCGAATCCTCAAAGTCGCCGTTAAGTCGTCTATCCCTTAAAAGGTCGGATTTGTTATAAAAGAGCTATTGCCAAGGACTCTTTCTTCAGAGAAGTCCTACCTGGAGTGTCATAAACCACACCCTTCCTTTCGTGTTCCTTGTCTGGGGTTCCTGGGGTTTTCCCACTCTTTCGAAAGTGTGAGGGAGAGGTCAGAGGGCTTTAGTTAACGTTTGCTTTTGAAACAGTGAACAACTGAACATTCTGAACATTATTGAACAACTTTCTTCTAGTGAGTTTTTTCTTGTGAGGTTTGTGGGAATATGTTTTTTAAAGCATTAACGAGCCATGCTCGTGCAGGTTCGGGTTCAAGGCAGAAATAAATGGTGTATTTAATTGGCCATATGTCTCATCAAATCACTGGCAGTAAATTACCATCTAATTCTCAAGTTTTACGCAGCTTATTTTATAATAGAATAGAGCAAGTGAAATTGAACACCAGAGAAGCTGCAAAACTTACAATACAGGAAGTTGTAATTTTTTGGAAGAAAGATAAGATACCAACCAGACACTTTAAAGATTGTGTTGTAAAGCTTGAAAAACTGTACGAAGAGTGGAGAAAACTACAAAAAAAACGCTTACAGATCTAAAAGCATAGCTTAAAATAAAAAAAAAAGTAGAAGCTTTCAAGTCAGCCCTTGATGACCTTTTTGATATTGCTCATCAGGATGCATTAAAAAACACTGTTGAAGAAGACAATCAGTTTTTGTTACTCCAGTTTTTGATTTTTAAAAAGTTTCAGACTGGATGGTCGAAACTAGACAAGACAAAATACAAAACTGCTATTGAAGATAAAAATATTAGACATAAAATAGGGAATTCAGATGAAATATCAATTTTTCTTACAGAACAATTAAAAAACCAACAGCCAAGGGATGACAAAGAATTAATTCAACTTTCGTTAATTGTGTTAGGACGTACTCCCCCAATAGACACTTTTTTCAAAGTACCTGGTGCCATTCATCACGCTAGATGGATGACAAAGGCCATTTATTGTATCAAAATGTATCTTTTCAGGGATCAATTTACATTAACAAGCATTTAAAAGCAAAAAAATAGTGAACGGTTTCAAGGTTGTCAATAACACAGCTGAAAGAGGGGTAAAATTAACCCTAGACTTCAATTCCTGCTTGACAAAAGACGAAGAACAACGACGGTTTCTGTTACAAGTTGTATCGGAATGTCGAAAAAATTTTCCTGACTCTTCAAAAGCCACGTTATTTAAGCCGTTACCACCTTAATCTGACAATAATTGTAAATGTAAATAATAATAAAAATAACTTCTTTCTTTTATAATGCTTTCTTTTTTATATTTTAAATAATAAAATTTTGAACATTATTTCTTCTTGTTTTTTATACCTTTTTGCTTTTCTTTTCTCCTAAATCTATCATTTTCAATATGGATTGTGCTGTATTTACTTTGAAAACAGTTTTAACTACACCCTTTTTTATGTACCAATTGAGAAAATAAGTAAAGCAAAATCTGGACAGCATATGTAATTAAATCTTGCAATATTGTTAGGTATTTTATAATTTTTTTTTTTATAGAAAGTTAAAACTTCAACCTTGATGAGGCACGGGTTAACCTTATCCAATTGAGCTGAAACGTCACCAATCTCATTTCTTAGCCAATTGGCAACTTTTAGGGGGGTCCCCCCAAAAAAAATTCCAACATTGATTTCTTGTGACCACCCTAATGCGCACTGACTAGTTTATGTTATTGACATGATGCTCTTTCTAAATTTGGGCAGTGAATCGAAGAAAACATCGATATTAATATTATTTAACGTATGCAGAAGAGCACGGTTAACTGGCGAATTAGTTGCTGAATTTGTTTTGTAATTAAGCTTATGGAATAGTTCTGTATGGCGTGTACGTCTTAAAGGTAAATTTAAATTAATTAGGGAAAGAAGTTCGCTACAGTCGATGTTATTATTTAAAAATATGTGAATAAATTTTAAATCAGCTATTGCTCACCTTTGTTGCAAAGTTTGAAAAGGTGACCGGCCAACTCAGAATGAAACCAACTCAGAAGCACCTCAGAAAGGCCATTAAGAGTAATAATAAAATAAATTGGTTAAATACGTTAAGTTAGGTTAGGGTAACCGGCTATTTAAAAAATATTTTTTTATAGCGTTTAATGACATTTCTGAGGTGTTCTGAGCTGATTTCATTCGGAGTTGGCATGGAACCGTTTGAAATGTACATTCAAAGTTATCTAAAATAATATAACTAAATATACTAACGCCATCTGTTGGGACATATCGAAACTACATACATATTTACAAACACTACAATTGATTCGAATATTAAATAAGAATTAAAAAAAAAAGAGAGTAGATCTAAAACCTTCACCAAACTCATCCAACACGTGTAGGAATTAGAACTAGGTAGGTACTAGACATAAAATAAAAATGTTTTTCATACATCACGTAATACGTTATAACGGACTCAGTTCGTGTTGTATTGGGGGCTTCCCTAATCAGACATCTGACCCATTTGGCTCCGAGGGTAGGTACCCACTATCCGACCCTAGTTCCCCTTCCCCTTGCCCCTCTTCCCATCGCGAGGCCTGCCAAATCAACCGCCTAACGGTCAGAAGCAACCCAACTAATAACCCAATCGGCAGTTGAGTAATCCGATTTCTGACATAAACGGGTTTCTGATAAAAAATCTTCCAATGCATGAACATGAAATTATTTCTTCAACAATTTACTTATTGACACAAAAGCGTAAATATATATATTTTTTTATTTATCTGTAAAAGAGCATATGTACATTGGTTTTTTTTATGCCTGTCTCACTAGGATATACCTGTGTCGAGACAGGCGTAAAAGTATGTAAATGAATAACGTAGTTACAAGAGTATTTAATGTAAAATACATATTAATTTGGATCGAAATTAAATCAGAAAGGTGATTGGAAGGGTGGGTAAATCATTTAAAGAGAGTTATCTTATAATTGTTGGAGGAGATGAAATAAAGAAGTCAATTCTGACTAATCTCTTAATGGAGTTAAATTTGACAGGTTTCTATTATTTTCATTTATTTTATCTGGGTTAGGTCGTACGTGAAAAGTTTTTCTGTCTATGTGTGATTTATTTTGCAGATGTTTGTAATAGTATGGCGGCCAATACTTATAATCCATATTTTTATATCTTGTTTGAATTTTGTCAAGAAGTCAGTTTGTCTGATCGTATCTGGTAGTGTATTGTATAGTTTGCAAGCTATGTATGTAGAGTGCCTTTGTCCAAAGGAGGTTTTGGGGAAAGGAGTTTGGAGAAGTTCTTTGTTTATGGCTCGGGTATTGTGTATTGCTTATGTAGCTTTGGAAAGTGTTTTGTTGTTTTTGTATAAATTAACTAACTTTTTGTATAAACTAACCATTATAAACACATTAACTTCCACTGAACAAAACCACTGCCATAGGTCACCCCAAGTGGTTCGCTACGTTTGGTGACTTAGCCGGGGTGCCCGGGTTCACGGGGTCAAGTGTGTCCGGGTTTTGGCGGGGTATGCATCTGCCCACCAGCTGCACGTGATTGAGGGAGTCCCTAAGACTTCTCCAGCCATACTCTTTCGGAACATCGCCTTTCAGCGCAGTGGAAGGATGGAAGCATGAAGGATGGATTCATACATCCGTCACTCCAGCACTCACAGACCCCCTGATTCCTACCCAATCCTAATACCCTTTTCCTTCCCAAAACTTATTCTCCTTCATTTTCTTAAAAAAAACCTTCCTCACAACACCCCCAAACATGACATAGGCGCTGAGGGGAATTATTTTCCTCAGGGCCTCCTGTGTGGAGCTAATGTAAAAAAATGTTTTAATTGAGTATCAATGACGGAAATTTCAAAAAACTGAAACATTTGTTGCATTTTGAGAAGTTGTTTATTGATTTCAACAATTTTTTTTGATTTTGAATTAATAATTTATTTAATTAATTAATTAATTTATTTCATGTAAATTAATAATTTATTTAAATTAATAAAGACCATAACAAATCGGGTAGTTTGCATTAACCATGACGTTGAAAAGTTATATAAATATTAAAAAGTTTTTTAATATTTACATGATTTTTTCATATTTAATTAAAAGAAGAAATAAAACTCATAAATTAGAATAAAGTAGCGGTTTGCCTACCGTAAATCGGAATATATTATGACAAAATTAAATGATTTATATCGTCATTCCTTATCAATCATTGAATTTAATTAATATTATTTTATTAATTTGTTTACCGCAAAAAATGTTCTAGACCAGTGGTTCTTAACCTGGGTTCGATCGAACCCCAGGGGTTCGGTGAGTAAGTCTCGCGGGTTCGGCGGAGGTCAAGACACACAACACTCCCGACCCCAACTCATATGATTCAGTTCGATTTCCAATTAAGAAGGGTTCGGTGAATGCGCATATGAAGCTGGTAGGGGTCATTACCTCCAACAAGCTTAAAAACCACTGCCCTAGACACTAAATAAAACAGATAATCCCAAGAAGTGTGATCGGTCGCTTCTAGTACTTTATTTATTTATTTATTTGAGACACAAACAGGATATTTATACAACATTTTTGTGGGTAGTATATAATAAATTAAAATACAAATATAAGTATCCCTAGATTAATGTGTCTGCATTAATCACATATGCATTTTCACAGAAGCAAACTCTTGAAAAACAATGCAAGTGTTATTTATACATAACTTGAAAATTTAAATACAAAATTGAAATACATAGTAATAACAAGTATACAATATTTATAAAGTATTTACTGAAAAGTAATACAACAATTTTTTTTTTTTTTTGAGTGCACAAATTGTGGAGATATTTCTTGAAATATGTTATATTATTTGCAAAAATATCTATGGAACTGTGTATTTGTATTACTTGCTCTTGAGTTCAACAGCTCGGTTGCCTAACAGTTTGCCAGCTTCTGTGTTTCTTTCCTCCTACACCATGTTTACGACTTACTGTCTTCAAAAATACCCGCTACACAACACCTCCAAAGGTAACAAAGGAAAATTATTATCCGTAGGGCGTCCTGTGTGGAGTTAATGTAAAAAAATGTTTGCACCGAATTGAGAGAAAAACTGCGATCGCTACGCCCGAGGAAGACGTGGCACGATCAAGTGAACCAATATTGAGTCGGGTCATGTCAAGAGTCAGAATCACAGAAGAGATGTGAATGTTGATGGAGCAAAAAGTGTGTGGTGAGACGAAGATGTATGGATGTTCATTCTCTCTGCCCACCCCTGCGGGAAACGGCGTGACGGTTATCAACTACTTACATGTACTTAAGAAAAATAGTAAGATTAACGGTATACTGAAATTAGTCGAGTTGTCGTCGTTTTTATCAACGGGAAATTATAATCACCGTTATCCATTTATTATTTCCGCCACCCCATGATCCATATAATGGATAACCAAACACCCTGCCGTAGCTACGGCTATCACCGGGGTAGATCACAACTTTTGATGACTTAGCACGGGTACCCGGGTTCACGGGATGAGGTTTTTCTAGGTCTTGACGGCCAATGCGTTTGCTCACCTACTGCGTGGCAGGCCAAATCGGGAGAGATTGGTTAAGCGAGACCTTACCTACCTATACTTATACGGGCTCTCTCGACCCATCGCCTTGCACCGCAGTCGGAGGGATGGATTAATGCGTTTGTCATTCCTAAACACATTGACCCCATATTTCTACTCTCCTTTTACCGTCCAAGAACTTTCTCACCTTCCTTTCCATAAAAAAAAACTCTCTACACAGCATTCCCAAAGATGACATAGACCTTGAGGGATCTTTGATCTCGGAGATAATCCACAAAATAAATAAATTTATCATTTAATTACTTGCATAAAATGAAAAAAATAATGTCGTATGAGACGTTATACGAACAAGAATGAAACAAGGTTTTTGTCAGTATCAGAGATGGCGTTGTGTACGGATTTATATTTTTGTGATCTTTTTACTTTTCAACTTGCTTACGGGAATTGGGTTTCATTTTCTTTAAACGTGTGAGGGAGATTTATTATAATTATAGGATTTTTTTTTTGAAGGGGTGCAGACATACGTTCACCGTTTATCTCATTTCCAACTGTTGACATTTAGGGTGTAAGAAAGAGGGGCAGCATTATATGTTTAAGAACAAAAGCAAAACAATCGGCGCATTGATATTTGACGTTTTTGAATTCTTGGAATTCACCCACCATTCAATATTATACTTATCACAATATTGGTGCAGCTCTTTCAAAAGATGTGAATTCGTTCCATACAAAATGAACGAGGAAAAGAATTTTCTTCGTAAATTTTTTTTTCGTGAATTTTACCGATGTTTTAATAGCTATTCTGCTATTCGGGATGGAGACAAATCCAACGGATCTTAAAAATCGGTCCAGCCTTTCTTGAGTTATAAATCGTATAACTAACCCGACATTGTTTTATAAGTCAGTATTTTATATCATTGTACATTAACTGCTGTAAATTAGTAAATCTAATGTCGGCAAGTTGATAGGATGCATTGTCATGGACAATAAGTCTATCTACAAAGTTTCAGCTCGATCGGATGCCGTGAAGTTGGTTGATTTCCACATTAACATTTCCGCATTCATTCATTCACGAAAACAAAATCGATAGGTATAAATAAAGATATGTCGCATTTTAAAATCTTTTATCATATAGTATAAAATGAAGTCGCTCAAAATGTATGTGCGCGTTAATCTTTTAAACCACGCAACAGATTTTCATACGGTTTTCACCAATAGATAGAGTGATTGAAGAGGAATGTTTTGAAAACCGTATGAAAATCTGTTGCGTGGTTTAAAAGATTAACGCGCACATACATTTTGAGCGACTTCATTTTTTTTATCATATAGTATAAAATGAAGTCGCTCAAAATGTATGTGCGCGTTAATCTTTTAAACCACGCAACAGATTTTCATACGGTTTTCACCAATAGATAGAGTGATTGAAGAGGAATGTTTATAAGTATAATACATGTAAATTATATTAGAGAAAAGCCGAGAAAATGAAAGAAACATATTTTTGTGTGATTTAAAACGTGTCACTTTTGAAATTCGTTCTACGGAAGAAATTGAAAAATAGATGTCCTAGAGTAAGTAGGTATTTGATTTGAATTATTTTATTTGATGAAGTCACTCAAAATGTTTGTGCTCATAGATCTTTTAAACTTTGCAACGGATATTCATGCGGTTTTCACCAATAGATAGAGTGATTCTAGAGGAAGGTTTATATGTATAAAAACATGCTTATTATAGTAGAGAAAAGTCGAGAAACTCAAATATTCAATTCAGGCAGCGGACAGCGGGCAGCGGGCAGCTGGCAAGCGGGTGGTGTAGATTTTATAAAGGTTGGATAATGGCGTTGTGCTTTGTTAGCCACAGCAACGTGTGGCTGGGTCTGCTAGTATCATATATTATTTTATATTTTAAAATACTTTGGACACGCTGCTCGCCAAACTGAGAACTCCAATTTGAAGAAACTCATAGTCACTGGCAAAGTGTTTAGCAGAAGAAGCAGAGGATTGTCACTAATGCGCTGGAGTGACCAAGTCTGGCGTCTGGTACTGTACTGTCCTTGGCTATCCTCGCAGCGTAGAACCGGGAGTACCTAGTATGGATGAGCCTTGTCTACCATGGTTAATAGAGTTGAGGTTATGATCTTCAGCAACGAGGAGCCGACTTAAGAAGAAGATAATGTTTTTCTATCACTTTTATCCACTGGAGCACTTTTTGTCACAATATGGCACTATTTAAAATACCTCGGATTGCCATGCTGCCAATTTTGGCAAATTTTTCCTTATTTGTAAGTAATTTAGTAGAAGTTTACGATTTTATTATATATTTTTTTATAAATCCTACGAATAAATGATAATTGACAAAAGATAGGTGAATTTATTGGCTATATAGAACTATAATCAATTTGTCTGTCTCCATATTAAAATTCAGCGGTATGATTTTTTTAATGTGTGTGGAACATAGACATCAGAATTCAATAGACCAGACGATACAGACGAGGGGGTAAAACCAAACTATGAAGGGGGAAGAGGGGGAAGATGACTGTGATTCGTTATACAATCAATCTGACAGTAAATAGGCATCTCGCATTACAATATCACCATTTAGTTCTTAAAAGCAAAATCTGCTTTGAATGAATAGACCTTTTTACATGGGAGCGCGAATTGCTTGCCACGATAATAACATATTTGCTAAGGCCAAATGTTCGCCGCAAAAAGACTCGCCCCAATACACATAGCAATATTTTGTTGCCGTGTTTAGTTAAAACACTATTACAAATGTTTCATAATTTACTTACCCCTGTAACCAGCGACGAAAACACTGGAGAACCGCCCACATTCGCTATGTCTATATAATATGTACCTATAATGTTAGCGCAAGCTGCCGTTTTTGGCGTGATATTTCGTAAAACGTATAGACGTTACTTTCGCGCTGGTCACTACAAGAATGATGACGTCACATATTTTAGATTCTCTCCCCTCCCCATGGAGCGAGCTGGCGCCAAGGCGGAGCTTATAGCCGGTTCCATGGGGAGGGGGAAATATTACGTTTTTATCACTTAGGGCAGGTCCAGATATATTCATATGTCCGTGGTGTGGAAAATATTTGAAACGGTCACCCCAAAAATCTCCAGCAATGGGAGAAAAAAGTTTTAAATTGCGCTGTCGCTCCAGTGGCTATATAATTTGATATATTTTCAGCGCAGCCATCTTGCTATGCTGAAGGTGAATTATAAATTATATATATATAATATTATACAGAATATTCATAGAAACACATAGTAAATAAATTATCCTTTATTATGACTTAGAAACTAAACAGCCTTATATTTCTATAATAAACATTTAAATTTAATATTTTCATCTTTTACTATAGGTATTTTTCAAAACAACTTTTGCTTTAAACAGAGGCTTTGGGTTAACCCCTCAGACTAATTTAGGTCGTATAGAAATCGTTGTGTCTCCATACTATTTACTTAGTATCATTATTATTATTTTTTTAATTTATAAAATAACGTTTAGACAAGATTTTTATGCATAGCACAAAGGGTAACAATTATTATAAGCAGTAATTGTCAGCTTGAAACACTCATTTACATTGAAAAATCTTCCGAGAAAAGATACTTGCCGCCAACGGACATAATTTAGAATAATGCAGAATATAATAATAATTCATAATGCAGACATAATTTGTCTCGACGCCACCTAGCGAGGGATTTAACACTAACAATGTCTTTCTCGCAAAAATAAAGTTGGTTGTTTTCAGGTGGAAAAAATATAACAAGCAGTAATTGTTGAATGAAACACTAGTATATATTGAATTATTTGGCGGGTATTTGATAAGCCCCCATAGCAGAGTGGTCAGAGCATCCGACCGGCAATCAGAAGGACGCGGGTTCAAGTCCCGTCGGCGGCAATTATCTTTTCTCGGAAGATTTTTCAATGTAAATGAGTGTTTCAGGTTGACAATTATTGCTTATAATAATTGTTACTATCATTATCATGGTGAGAAAAATGATACAAACGGTGTTAGAATGAAAAAAAAAACACCACTCTTTACATCCAAATATAAAAGTTAACTACAAAAGAAGAAAAATGTAGACCTTTTTATAACAAAAGCTTCCCAAAAATTATAATGCTCTGGAAATTTTATATTAATTTTATTTACATGAAATGACAAAAAATGATTTAATGATAAAGTTTATAGTGAATTTGTTTAATAAAATATGTCTTAATTTTTATTTTTATATTTCAGATTGGTGGGTGAATTCAATTGGTGAACCATTTTTAAAACATTTTTATGTTTGCATTAAAAAAATTTAAATTAAAAAAAATTATACCTATGTTTCTTTTTTTTACATAAACTCCACACAGGAGGCCCTGAGGAAAATAATTTCCCTCAGGGCCTATGTCATCTTTGGGGATGCTGTGTGGAGGGTTTTTAAAGGAAAGGAATGAGAGGAGAGTTCTGGGAAGGAAAAGGGTTTAAGAGGTGGGTAGGAATCTGGGGTTCAGTGTGTCCTGGTCATCCGCCTCCAAGACCTAGGCAAACCTCACCTAAAATCACCAAACGTAGCGAACCACTTGGGGTGACCTATGGCAGAGGTGTTGGTTATCCAATTATAAGGTTCCCGGGGCGGCAGTACCAATTCCCGCCTCCCAAATTGAATATAATATGTTTATTTTGAATTATGAAATTTGTTTATTTTGAATCACCTTTAAAACCCAGATTTTAATTACGGTTACAGTCAACTTTTAGATTGTCATATAAAGCGTAATGTTTTCTCTTTCTAACACTGTTTAAATCTTATTTCTAACCATAATAGTCAGGGAGACACAACTATTTCAACGAGGGTTTAACATACATAATCCTTATCGCTAATATTTTACGGATCAGGACATCGCCAGATTGTCCAGCCTGCAAATAATTATGACGTAAGATAAGGTTTTTATCTTTGAGTTAAGATTTCATACAATCGTTGTAAAATACTAGGAAGGTAGGTATTTTGCATATGTACATTGAAGGATAAAATTAATAAAATTATGTTTGGAATGCCAAATGAATTAGGACTAACTATCACGACGTTGAATAAAACTTGTACTTAAAAAAACTGGTTTTCTGCGACTTAGAAAATTAAATGGCGATGAGCATTTGCCATTCCTTTACAGAAATAGAAATAATTTTAGTAATTATTTTAATAAAAGTGATAACTTTGAACACCTCTCACATACTTACATAGGACATTAAGATTTATAATGAAAATAATCAAACAAATTGAATAATTTTTTTAAATTCCGGACAGAGGTGGCTCTAGGGGTCCAGAAGTGGAAAGTCATTTGAAAAATATGTATAATTATTTTTTTAATTATTTTATAGTTCTTTAAAAGTATTATTCAATTACCTATTAAACAGGTTGTCAACAGAGTGTTCAATTTGTTTGTATAATATTTTACATGAACTATTGGCGTTTTACAATTTTGGTAGGACATTATCGTGTTGACCTAAGGAAGCAACCGCCCCTGAGTAGGTACGGATCTGGGGTTTGTGTTTTAAATTATAAAATACAGGCTACTAAAGATTTCGATTTCCTTATGATTTTCGGCACTTCTTTCAAAGATAACTATAATTCTATTTAAAATGAATATACAAACAGCTGCCTGCTAAATTCACATTAATCAAACGGGCGAAGTTAAAATAGTCGATAAATATTTTTAAATTACCAATTTTAGAATTACGTAAGAATCTTCTACAAAGTTTTTTTTTTTTACAGTGAACACCGCACAAGAATCTCAACTGCTCCCGTCTGGAGCCAGTGAGACTATGGCATCCCCAATTGGGGTATGTTGTGAGGCTGAAGGTAGTGGGGAGGGGAAGGAGGTGGGGAAGAGGAAGGTTGGGAAGTACCTGGCTATTCAGATCTGGTCACCAAACACGGCTAAAGCCATTTATCTAAAGTATTTAAAACTAAAAAAAAAAGATGAATGAAATAGATAAAGTCGTTCTAAAGTTATTACGTTATAAGGCAAACAGGGATTATTATTTTTTTATATGTATAGATAATAAAGCGTTTTAAAATGTATTTTATTATTAAAAAATTTGATGGGCCTAAATTTAAATTGAATACGACTGATTTCGTTTGTTTATAAACCTAAAAATCGACCCAACAAAACGCCTTTTTAACGATTTTTAATTTTAATTTTCATAACACAGTAAGTATGATAACAATTAACTCGCAAAAATATTGCAAAATTGAATTCTTTAATGGCCTGTATGTCATAATTTTAAAATAAATGAATAAAAGAGCGTACATATGTCCATATTTGATATTCGCTATACCTTTTGATTGCCAATTAGAATTATTATGTTTCGTTTGGTATTTTGGCCCCAAATCCAAATTAAAGTATTGTATGAAAGGTTCCATGCCAACTCAGAATGAAACCAAATCAGAAGCCCCTCAGAAAGGTCATTAAAAGCTATGAACAAAATATTTTAAAATAGCCGGCAACGCTAACCTAACTTAACCTATTTAACCAATTTCTTAATATTTTTTATCATTATTATGACCTTTCTGAGGTGCTTCTGAGTTGGTTTCATTCTGAGTTGGCCGGTCACCTGTATGAAAAAGGTTGCGCTGCCGTTCCACACTAACCAGCGATTTAGAAAAATGAGTTGTTTATTTAAAATTATAACGTATTACATCACCTTTCAAAAACAGTTTTTAGTTTTAGGATGCGTTCAGTAATATTCCAATTATTTGGATTACATTGCAAAGCGGATATATTTTGAAATTCTGCCAAAATAGGTCCGAGTCTGAGGGGGTTAAGCCTGACAACTAAATTCTGCGGGAAAGGGACGGCGAGTACCACGTGTCTCTGCCATAGGTCGCCCCAAGTGGTTCGCAATTATGTATACAGGTTGTTAAGGGACGTACTTGAATAACTTTAACCAGTGATTCCTGACAAAAACCCTTGACTCTGTGCAGAAACGGGCGGTCCGTTTGATAGATTCTCCCATCTTAACAGACGGGCTTCAATCTTTAGAGCATAGGCGTCAAGTGGGAATGCTGTCCCTGTTCTACCGGTATTACAATGGAAGATGCTCCGAGGAACTAGCATCATTGATCCCCTCGGCACCGGTGCATAGTCGGGAAACACGCCAAACACGCGCCCAACATTTGTGCACGGTTGACATTACACACATGAGAACGGGTCGTTTCTATGACTCGTTCTTGAGTTCAACGGCTCGGCTGTGGAACGATTTGCCGGCCTCTGTGTTTCCTCCCTCCTACAACATGGGTCTCTTCAAGACCCATGTTCACTCCTTCCTTTCCTCAAAAAGACCCTCCACACAGCATCTACAAAGATAACATAGGCCCTGAGAGAAATTATTTTCCTCAGGGCCTCCTGTGTGGTGTTAATGTAAAAAAAAAAAAAATATTTGGAGCAAAAAATGTTAACGAAATTTTGGTCTCCGGTGACATTTTTGATGTTCTTCATTTTTATTGTTTCTAGAAAAACATAAAAAAATGGTAAGGTTGGACAGTTGGAGGCGGCGTAAGGGGTTAATGGGTTACTCGGCTGAGTGACCAGTGACGACATGCGGAAGAATTTTTTTTGTTTGGTTTTGAAGAAAAAAAAATTGAAAAAAAAGTCATCAAGAACCCGAGACCAAAATTTCATTTACACTTTTTACTCCAAATAATGTTAGGAATCACTGGTTAAAGTAAGCCAAGTACGTTAGTTAACACCCTGTACAGATAATACCTAATAGTTCTGCAATTCGAAAGAAACATTAGCGTTGCTATCTTGACGGATTTCCCGTCATAACTGGCGGATTGGAGTGCATCGAAACGGGAGAATTTTCTGTCTAATGGGGTTTATAGATTTATAGATTTATTGTAATACCCAATACGTCCTAGCCGCCCTAGGATATGAAAATTTATGGAGATTTTTTATTCCTGAAATTCTCAAACCACCCCCCCTCAGGATAGACGAAAATATTCAATAATATGGTCAACACCGGAATGTGACGGAATTCTGACGGAATTAGGATTCGTTCGGTTTTAGCGGGAACGTAAATTCCAAGATGGCAATACTGCAAGTCTATAGGACTGGCCTAGTGTATAAACTATAAACGGTAGAAATCTCTCGAAAATGACATGTTACAGGGTGTATATTTAATAATGTGGTAATGTGAAATAAAATGATAATCATATTAGAGTATCGTAATGTACCACAATTTAAAGAAATCAGCATTGCAAAAGTGTCTTTTCGTTATATGTATCAAACGTTGGTACATTATATTAAAACCCCCATTTGGACAAATATTCAAAATAAACTTAATCAATAACTAGGTACAAATTGTTGTAATAATTATTCGACGCATCAATTAATTTACTTTTAGTTTCGCCTTCCAGATGCAATATCCATCAAATAAAAACCAACAATGAAAATAAATTATAACAGAGATCCACACAAACAATGGTAATTCGGTTCTTGATTTGGATCATTGCACTAAATAAAATAAAGATCATCTAAAATCTAAAGGTTACTCCTTCTGCGAATATCTATGTCACTTGGTATTCTTATATCATCTGAATATTGCTCTTCGGTTGTTTCGTCTTGGTAATCTTGGACTGTGGCATCATAATCATTCTGTGATTCAGACCGCGATTCTAGCTTATAACTAGCTTCTGGTGTTTGTTTTCTGTTATCGTTCTGATCCTCAGATTGTCTAAACAGATCCGTTAGCTTTGTCCTTTTTAATTTTGGAGGAAGTTTACCTGGATTAAGATTAAGAGGTCTTCGGGTTGTTCCACTCGTGTTCTCTATCCGATTTTCATTTGGTTTTGAAGTACTTGATTTTGGAGAAAGTTTAGGATTAAGAGGTCTTCGCGTTGTTCCACTCGTAGTTGCTATCCGATTTTCATTTGATTTTGAAGTAGTTGTTGGAAGTTTGGGTTTGCGCGTTGTCTTCGAAATATCTTCTTGTTCTTCATCGTCATCTTCAAAAATTCGCAAGTGCTCCAATTGGATTATTCTTGCTAGTTTCTTTGGTGGCACACCGCTGCAGTAATTTCTCCCGTTGAACGTGATCGAAGCCAGCGATGGTACAGTCTCCAAAGGGAAAACCACTTTGTAGTAGATCAACCTTTCATAAACAATATTTTCGTACACTACTTTTGGATCATCCAGTAATTCTATGTGTCCTTCATATTCCAAAGACGGCGGCGGCATTTTCAATGATAAAACAACGGATAACTTTAAAATTGAGTCAACATCGGCGCTCGGTATTTTCACCTTACCGAACCACCGCATGTTATCATCTTGCACATAAATAAACACGTCATTGCAAGGAGATTTGATAGCTAGTTGTTCAGAGGCCATTATCACAGAAAATATCACAAGAATTGCACTCCCCCGGGTAAAGATCTGCATGGTAAATTGATGAAATCAACAACAAAAATCACTTAAAAAATATACAAAATTTTGATTGATGCAAATGATGACCATCTGCCTGCACGGATTTTTAAAAACTCAAGGAAACTCGTTTTGGCCTAAGCTACGGTCTTGCGGGCCACCGCCAAACTAGTAATCGTGATCAGATGAGTAAAAACGATAATCTGTACTGCGTCGGTAAACTGGTTTGAAACTCCTCTATGAAAGGTCGTAAGGTCGGACATATTATAAAATTAATTGAGGCTTTAATTTTATTGAATTTGATAAAGTTTTTTTGAAGAAGATTTTCGGACGCCGATTGGTGTTATTAGTATTTCGGCAACATTAAAACTTAGTAGATGAGTTATGTTTCTCTGATGAATTGTGAAAAAAAAAACTGCTTGGATTCTTGGGGATGTTGAATAGTAAGAACAATAGATAAAATTTATTTGGCTGATGGTAAGAACGGATGTATTGTATAATCCTCTTTGCCCAGAATACTAATGGAGGGTAACAATTATACCAAGTCAGTGGACATCTTAAATTTATCTTTTAAACAAATATAAAATATTGTTACGAAGGCAGTTCAGTTATGTACAATAAATACTGTATATTCCCTTTGATTATATAAATGTCTAGATATAGCGCTCGAGTGACGAAGCGCCAAAAAAAATATCTGCCAAAGGTTGGCAGATAAGCTCGGCCTGTCCGCTCAGTGGCGACACTATCGTTGTACGGTAAACACGTGTTGTGTGACATTTGAAAATGACGATTTGCGCAGGAATTACATAGGACGATTGAAAACAACTAAAAATGTTACCTAACATCGGTTAATAACCATTCAGTTAAAGAAACAATTCAGTTTTAATAGTGTAATTTGGTCTTAGGACAACGCCGTTTGACCCCATGTTTTGACGCCATGTTTACAGGGTTGCCTGTTCTTCAAATTAAATTTTCCCGATAATTATTTCGAAGTAAAAACCGATCAGATTTACGGCCTTCTGCATCAAGTTAATTTGATAAGTTTGGCCGTGGAAAAATATTTGGCCTTAAGATATCACTATAAGACAAAATTGGATAATATTAACCGGGATGTAAAATCTATACGAAAACTGTTTAAAAAACAAATTAAAAGGGAAGGTCATTAAGAATAAATAATAACTATCGATAGCTTTAGTTTTAAAAAGTTGCATTGTCTTTTTTAGTGTGACAAGATAGTTTTACCATTTTTAGGGATTTACCTGGATCATTCAAGCGTTTCAAATCTGGCCTGTTCTTTTTTTCGGAGTTACGGCGCAACACTCTATCTAGACATTTATATAATCAAAGTATATTCCTTATTATTCGTATGTAATAGCTCCGAAAAAGGGCGTTAGTAAATAAATAAATATTTCTTCCTTTGAGAGTATTTTTTGGTTAAAAATAAATAGATAACTTAGTTTTAATCACGTTTATTGTTTACTAGCAGACCTGGCTACACGTTGCTGTGGCTTTAATTATCTAACCTTTATAACCAACGCCATCTGTCAATTTGCATATACATCAAATTGACATCGTCCGCTTGCCAGTTGCTCGCTGCCTTTTTTTTTACATGAGCTCCACACAGGAGGCCCTGAGGAAAATAATTTCCCTCAGGGCCTATGTCATCTTTGGGGATGCTGTGTGGAGGGATTTTGGGGGAAAGGAAGGAGAGGAGAGTTCTGGGAAGGAAAAGGGTTTAAGGGGTGGGTAGGAATCTGGGGTTCAGTGTGTCCTGGTCTTCCGCCTCCAATATCTAGACAAACCTCACCCCATGAACCCGGGCACCCCTGCTAAATCACCAAACGTAGCGAACCACTTGGGGTGACCTATGGCAGAGGTGTTGGTTATCCAATAAAGGTTCCCGGGGCGGCGGTACCCAATCCCGCCTGCCAAATTGAATATTTGAATTTCTCGACTTTTCTATACGATAACATCAAGTATTGTACATATTAACCTTCCTCTTGAATCATTCTATCTATTGGTTTAAAAAATCTAAGCGCACATACAGCGGGAGCGACTTCAGTTACTATGTAAAGAAGATGAAAAACCGACTTTTTTTTTGTTTTTTTTTAAGTTTCTTTATTCATTGAAAAAATCTGTTTTTACAAAAGTTGGGGATTTTACGACCACCATGCTAGGCACATGCCCGTGTTGTGGTGGTCGATTTTTTATACAGTAAATTATCATATGCAATATAAAGAATGTGTGAGAGTATTAAGAAAATATACATATGCATAAAATAATATAATAGAATACAAAATAGTATAAAATAATTCAATTTAAAAGAGTTACGAGTATAAAATCAAAGTGAGTACTATATGGTAAGCACATGAGAAAGGATTTTTATGTTAAAAATCTACATTACCTACATTATTTAACACCAATTTTAGTACAATTAAATGTTGGGCTTTATTCTTCAAGTCCGGTAAATTATATTGTACAGCTGTATGTAGTATATAGTACAGTTGTTCATGTTTCAATCCGACGAATATTAAATAATAATTATTGTTACCATGGTTTAGTGCTGGGAAGTACACATGGGACTTCGTCGAATTCGATACACAGTGGTGCCAAACAGTTTTAAGTAAATAGTTTATGATTATTTAAAATTTCAGCTAATTTTTTTCAGACATATTTCGAAAGCGATGCTCAATTCATAAGGGTACCTAAAAGTGTCAGTGGGAAGTGGGACGGGGGTAATGGGGCATATATCACAATGGGAACAAGTCTAATAATGGGTCATTTAAAAATATTTTTTGACTATTTATAATGTCTTTTAGATTTTTAATTTCTATTTCTAATTTTTTTTAGATTTTTAAGATTTCCAATTTGTTCAAATGAACCCACTAAGATTACAATGTAGTAACTCAATTCCACTCTTTAAGTCAAAAGTGTGACTAGTTTCCAACAAATGATTGGCAAACTGTTGAGAAACTATTTTTGTTTAACACCTCATATATTCCTTTATCCTTATTTCAAAGTTTTGGAAGTTTTACCTAATAAAAGAATCCACTTTAATTTACAAATTCCAGAATTTATCATTTTTAAATCCCCATCCTTCTTTATTACTTAGAATGTAATTTATATGTTTATTAATTGCACAAAATGCAGGTCTATTTTGTAATTAGTTTTAAGTAAACCTTGAGGAAGTGAGCATTGCTCACAAGAAACATGTCGGTTTTTTATACAATTAAAGTTAAAACCAAGTAATAAATTAAGTTAAGTTAATTAAATTAAGTATTATTGGTTTCATATTTATCTTTTTAAAAATAGGCAAATACGGTTGTTAAAACACGGTAGATACATTTTTATTTTATTTTTTATTGAGTACATACGTAATAAAATTACTATATTACAGTTTTTTTCTAATGTATTGTGAAAGTACCTTTCCAATAGTGAGTATGTAGTGCTGAAAAAATATGCAAACTCATTTTGGGTTCCGAAGAAAACGTCGAAATTTACATCCATCGTGCACCATACGACAACAGCAACCTCTTCTCCTGAATGGCATAAACAAAAATGTTAAAATTAGCACTGTTCATCTCAAACTCTGGAATACTGACTTTTTCACAATTTTTTGAAGCGGAACCTTTTTAGCACTTTTGTGATTTGAAACTCGATGAAACGAAAACAAGCGACATTAAAAAGAGACAAACACATAAATCTACAGAAATTAGCCTGCGAGAGAATGAGATAGCAATAAAATATTTATTTAATTCAACATAATACGATAAATCCACGTCTAAGTCACGGTAAGTCTCCTTTGGTGTAGTGGTAGTGACCAAGGATCGAATCCTACGAAATCCAATTTTTTTTTTAAAATTTTTTTTAAATCAATGTCCAAACTTCAAACCACTCGAAAATGAATAAGCAAATGAAAACACAATCGAAAGCGACATCTAGCAACTCCGAAGAAGAGAACACAAATACTAATAAGATGACCAAATGTATAGGAAAAGGCGCACTGGAATTCGACGACAAAAATATGGAAAAAATCATTATAGATAAGAAAGTACTTTGTAGTCTCCCCACTCTTGTCTAATTAAGTTTTCTGAATGTTTCACTTCTACCGCGTGTGAATTGCACACACTGATTTTTTAAAAATATTTATTAGATGGGATGGTAAAAAAATATTTTGAGAAAGCAAATGTTTTAAAACTGGAAACGAAGATATTAAAATGATATTACTTGTGGTAAGCTGTGAGAAGTTGATAATTTAACAATAAATAAAATTTACATAACTAGTCGCTTCGGCTAAATAGTTGGTTTTAATGGAAAACAGAATCATAAAAATACAAGTATTTTAAAAATAAATAATTAATAAAAAAGTGCAATTCCTTACGCTTTAACAAACCTAAGTTTATTAGCGAAAATACCCTTTTCGGCATTCCCCAAGAACGTGTACTTGGACCCAAACTATTGTTGACGTAACAAAAACCCACAAAACGTACAAAAATTATTTGGCGGTGATTCTTTTAGCCTTACCTTAGATAAAGGCAAGCCTTGAAATATACTAAAAACTAGTTTTTAAATTTACGTACGAGTTTTAAAGTTAGTCAGAATTTAACCTCTTAACACTCTACGCGAAAAAACCAGCTTAACAGGAAAAAACTTTCGCGTTGAATCAAATATCACGGTGAAATTCGTATTGAAAACCATAATCATCACCATCAAAGCTCTAGAAAGCTCTGGATAAAGTAGAAAGGGTTAAATTCTTGCAAATTATGAAAGACGAGGAAGAAACAGCAGTTGATTGGAATACAAGACAAAAAAAGAACGCATAAATCGTAAACTAACGATCTACCCATCACCATTTCCCAGAAGGAATAGCTAGAGACGAATGAATGCGACAAAGATCCATGTTGGCACATACTACTATTAACTTGCTTCTTTTACATTCATGAAACGTCTCATGAACAATCGTCTGTTATTATGACTCTTGAAATGCTCTGAATCAGTATTCGAGTTAGTGTGTCATTTCTTCCCGGGCATATTCGACTTCTTTTTTCACCCACTTGCGCTGCTCTATTTCAACATTTTATAATTTAACAATAATCAGATAGTTTAATACGACTTTTATTTTATTTATTCTATCATGTAGAGTGTAGTCTACTTGCTTACAATATAAAATGAATGAAAATTAGTTGCATTTATTTTAAGACTTTTACAAATTGTTGGCGAATATGTTTCTAATAAATGAGGAGCACTAAAAGCGTGGTCTTATGAATAAGAAGCCTTGTCTTGTTATTCGAAAGTTAAATAGATTATTTTTAAACAATAGGTATATTTCGATCAATATTCAAATCATTGATTCGAAAAATGTGGTTCTGTGGACATGGTAATAAAAAGATGCAACGTTTACGAGTATCGTATTGGGTAAGTGAAAACTTCATGGTTTTTTTCTACTTTTTTACAATTACAAACTTTGGTTGATGTTTCAAATAATATTGTGTTTTACGATGCTCAGCTATTAACTTATGAGCTCATACGAACATCAAGAAAACCTGCCAATTTTTCACTTTCTTTTTCTTCTCGAAATGTTTCATCTTCTTCAGATTTCCTTAGTCCGTTTGGTTTCACAGGATCATTCTCATCATAATTTTCGATTTCGTCAGTCGGTTCTTTCTGATACGACACCGTTGTTTCTGGTCTCCTAGAAGTTCTCGGTTTGATTGGTCTTTTGTTTGGTCTCATATTTTCTTGTCTAATGTTTTGAAAAATTCCACTGTATATGTCATCTAAATCGTGGTGAGCTGATACTGTTGTTTCTGGTCTTCTAGAAGTTCTCTGTCTTTTGTTTGGTCTCATAATATTTTCTTGTCCCATGTTTGGAAATATTCCACCTTTCATGTCATCTAATTCGAAGTGAGGTGATGCCGTAGTTATTGGTTTCTCAGAAGTTCCTTGTGTGTCTGGTCGCCGGGTAGTTCTTCGGGTAGTGGTTGATCTTCTGCTACTTGGTTTTTTTTGGCGCGTTGGAGCACGAGCAGTACTTGGTTTTCTCGTTGTGGCTTCATCTACGCTTCTCAATTGATTTTTGTGTTCCAATCGGATGATTGTCGCGTATTTCTTCGGTTTAACACCCTCGCAATAATTCTGCCCGTTGAATGTAATCGAAACCACGGAAGGTATTTCAACTTTAAGAGGAAAGTTCACTACGTAGGCGATTTTCCTTCCGTTGATGATGTTTTGAAAGACTGTTATGAGATCATCTTTTAAAGTAATGAATCCTTGAAAGGGACTTGGTAACGGTCTTTTCAGAGACAATACAACTTCTAAGTTTAAATCGTTTTCGATATTAGTAGTTGGAAGTTCAACTCTACCAACCCAAGTTAATCTCTCCTGGTCATAACTAAACACTTTTGGACAAGGAGATATCAAATCCTGTTGTTCAGACACTTGTATCACAGACATCATCGCAAGAACTACACACAATTGGGTAAAAACTTTCATGATTTTAGAAAGAACTGCCCAGGTTCACTTAAAATTTTTCAATTAATTGTTGAAATTGTATTGTTTTCCTTACGAAGCTCTCACTGAATCGAAACCATCGCTAAGTGTCGACCATATAACAGCACGATCTTTGCCTCACTCAACGAAAACAAGAAAAACGTGTTCTTTATAAAGTTTAACCTCTTCGACACCGGACTAAAAATAAAAATAAAATTTTCTTTTCATATTATTTATAAATTTTTTTTTTTTTTTTTTACATTAACTCCGCACAGGAGGCCTTGAAGAAAATAATTTCTCTCAGGGCCTTTGTCATCTAACATGCTGTGAGAAGGGTTTTTTTGAGGAGAGGAAGGAATGAACATTTGTGAAGAGACCCATGTTGTAGGAAAGAGGAAACACAATGGCCGGCAAATCGTTCCACAGCCGAGCTATTGAACAAAAGAACGAGTCGAAGAAGCGACCCGTTCTCGTGTGATAAATGTCAACCATGTACATATGTTGGGCACGCGTTTGGCATGTTTCCGTCTGTGCACCGGTGCCGAAGGGATTACTGACGCTAGTTCCTCGAAGCATCTTCCATTGAAATACCGGTAGAACAGGGATAGCATTCCCACCCGACGCCTGTGCTCTAAAGATTGCAATCCGTTTGTTGAGTTTGGAGAATCGGACCGCCCGCTTCTGCACAGAGTTTTTTTCATTTATTTTGGGGCTCCAGTCCAGAGATGTCTGCCATGTTCAATAGTGAGCTCTGGTGTGATGAAATTATGCGTTGCTAACCATTCATCAGATTGCGAAGAAACTTTGAGGATTTGACGTGTGCATGCCCGCGAAGGTTTCTATTTATAATAGTGGGCTCTGGCGTCATTAAATTATGCGTTGCTAAACCTTTCATCCGATTGCAATGAAGCTTTGGTGAGTTGTATGCACGCCCGCAAAGGTTTCTATTTATACCGGTGAACTCTGGAATTATGAATTTTGTAAAAAAAATTGCAATAGGTGTAACGCGAGCTTTTTGAAAACTGAAGGTACCGGGACTGAATGTATGGAATGCGGGAGAAGGGAGGGGAACTCGGGAGGGTGGTTTACGGGACGTAGGAAGCGGGAGAGGGGAGTGGGGAGAGGAAGGTGGAGTGGGAATGAGTGAGGGGAAGGGGACGCGGAAGGGGAACGGGACGAATGGGTAAGGACACGCACGGAGAAAAAATTTCTTTTTTAAGTGGCATTGTAATGTATGTCGGAAACTCGCTAGTCTATATATATATAAAACTCAAAATATGCTTGCTTAGGTATGAATGATTCTATGTTTTGCTACATTAAGCATTTTAAATGCGTGAATATTTCAAAATACCTTCTTTCCATCCTCGCGAAGGTTTCTGGATTATTCAATAGATTTTAAAACTTTTTTAATCTTACGAAACTGTCAAAAATGTCACAATTTGAGGATGACATTTTGCAAACCTTTAAATAAATGAATTTATCTCAACAAAAGCTGGGAAAGCAGCTGGATGCGACGGAGTTCTTCCAGACTTTCTGAAACATGCTGGGCCACGGACAAAGTTATGGATCGCAAAACTGTTTACTGAAATTTTTAAAACTGGAGTAATTCCAAACATCTGGAAAAAAACTAAAGTTATTGCGATCCTCAAACCCAACAAGCCAACAGAAGATCCAAACAGCTATCGGCCCATCTCGCTTTTAAGTACCATGTACAAACTCCTAGAGCGAGTGGTGCTCCGCAGACTTACCCCAATTCTGGAGAAAGTGGTTCCACAAGAGCAAGCTGGCTTCAGACCAGGCCGTAACTGCTGTGACCAGGTGCTAGCTCTGACAACACACATCGAATCTGGATTCCAGAAACGGCTTAAGACTGCGGCAGCGTTCATTGATCTCTCTGCGGCTTACGACACGGTGTGGCACAAAGGCCTCCTTGTCAAGCTCTACGACACCATAGAGGATGGCAACACAGTACGACTTATTGAGCAACTACTAACTGGCCGTACTTTCAGGGTTTTTCTAGGAGGGCTAAAAAGCAAAAAAATGCACCTGAATAATGGCCTTGCCCAAGGCTCAGTGCTGGCCCCATCGCTCTTCAACATCTATACACGAGATCTTCCTCACACTGAAGGCAGAAAATTTGCTTACGCAGATGACTTCGCCATCACAGTCCAAGCCAAAACCCTCAATGCAGCAGAAGAGATCCTTAATTCTGACCTCAAGGCTATGGAAGAATTTTTCCTCAATTGGCGACTAAAGCCGAATGGGTCGAAAACAGTTGTGACAGCTTTCCATCTCAGTAATTCACAGGCAAACGCAAAACTCTGTGTTCAGTTTGATGGAAAAAATATTTACCATGACCCCCATCCCCGCTATCTTGGAGTAACTTTGGACAGGAGCCTGAATTACCGGAAACACATGGAAACAGTGGGCAAAAAAACCAGGACAAGACTAAACTTAGTCAATAAGCTGGCTGGTACTAGCTGGGGATGCGACGCCAACACGCTCAGAACGGCATCCATTGCCCTGGTTTTCTCAGCAGCTGAATACTGTGCTCCAGTATGGGCCAGAAGCGCCCACACTTCCATGGTCGACGTTCAGCTTAATGCCACAATGCGAACCATCAGCGGAACCTTAAAATCGACTCCTCTTCCCTGGCTCCCCGTACTTGCAAATATAACCCCGCCAAATATCAGGCGAGAGATTGCAACACTGAGGGAATACAAGAAGGCGCTGCAAAAAAGCGAAATACCCTTGCACGATGGTGTCGTTTCTCACCCGGCATGCCGCTTAAAGTCTCGAAAACCCTTCTGGACGGAAGGAGAAAGACTCCTTCGAACACCTCTCACCCCAGAAGATAGGTGGAAGCTTGAGTGGCAATCAGCCAACGTCAAAAACGCCCATCTCGTGCAAGACCCCACTGAGAGACAGCCTGGGTTCTCATTGCCTCGCAAACTCTGGACTGCCATCAATAGGATAAGGTGCTCCCATAGCCGTTGTGCTCATATGATGCATAGATGGGGCCTTAAAGAGTCGGCGACGTGTGAATGCGGTGCGGTGCAGACCACCGAACATGTGGTCAACGAATGCCCGCTCCATTCATTCCCCGGCGGGATTGATGAGGTCCACAGGGCAACGCCTGAGGCCCTAGACTGGCTCGCAGACCTAGATGTCCCCCTCTGACCCCCCACCATACGAAAGAAGAATGAATTTATTTGAAGTTTTCATATGAGTTGTTCCAAAAAACGAACAAATAAGCCTAAAGGGTTAATTAAATGAAATGCATACAAAATATGGTAATTTACCCACACAACCTTATATTTATATGTTTAAATACATTTATATTCAAGACCATGTCAAATCAACAGTTTTATTTTTATTTCGACTCTTGACAGGCTGAAAAATACTCTCAGTATCACCCTGATGGAAGGCGGAAGAAGATCAATATTCGAAATCGAAAAATTGCTTGAAATATTTGGCTTTAGCCATGTTTTGTAACTTAATCTGATTAGCTAATTCCCAGCCTTCCTCTTTAACATCTCTTTCCATTCCTACGCTTAGCCTTACAAAATAACCAAATTGAAGATGCCATTATCCCACCAGCTCTAGGCCGTTTGGAGCAGTCGGGACTCCTGTGCAGTGTTCACATTAAAAAAAATTACCTGACCCCTATTATTTGATTATTTGATGACGTCATGTCTTCTCGGGGCGTTTTCTACTTATTCTTTCATCTAAATCAGCTCATCACCAAAATATCT
Organism: Limnephilus rhombicus; assembly: GCA_929108145.2. Taxonomy (NCBI): domain Eukaryota; kingdom Metazoa; phylum Arthropoda; class Insecta; order Trichoptera; family Limnephilidae; genus Limnephilus; species Limnephilus rhombicus. The sequence continues at coordinate 15,754,859 of OV815292.1, read as the reverse complement.
GTAGGAAATAATAATACTTGTAACATTGGTTGGCATCGCGTTTGGGTCCAACTAAGTCGTCGCGTGTTCGATTCCTCGGCTGAATAAGTTTTCCATCACGGCACAATCAACATTTTCCGCTTACTGTGGTGGTAGTAGGAGATTTTCAAATACTATCTGGTTATTCGTAATCCGGAAAAGTTTGGATCCACAATAAAAAAAAAAATTATCGATCTCATCTGACTTGCTAACATTATATAATATTATATTGTTATATATTCTGATAGGTTGTAGGAAACCATATTGCATAATTATATCTAACTGTCTGAAGTCCCCGCCGTTGCCCGAAGAGTTATTTTTGGGAACCAAATACAAAAGGTGACCCTTGTTTTGAAGGTCAAATGTGCCAAACTTAACATCATCATTCTCGAAATAAAAATGTATTTGTATAAACATCAAATTCACGCCGCCCTCCCGAGATCCGCCCGCCGCCAAGACACTCAGCTTTATCTTAATACTAGCTGACCCGGCCACGTGTTGCTGTGGCTAATAAAACACTACTAATCTAAGGATGGTTATCCAACCTTTATAACCACCGCCGTCTTTGAGTTTATCGCGAAGAGACAGACAGATGTCGCGGAGGACTTTAATTTATAATATGTAGGGATGGTGTGAAAGATTATAATAATGTGCATGAAATGCTTGGGGTAACTAACGAATTTAAGTTAATAAGGATTAATACTGTATCCGTCTAAATAACTTTTCAATTACCGCAATGTACGTGACCATTTTTTTTAGAAGATATAGGGTATAGTTAGCTATCCGTAAAAGATAGATATATGCCTTCGCGGACTTTTTTGTAGATCTTTAAAAGAGGAATATCCCATTATGCATTGTTTTGTTATATCTCAAAATGATTAGGCAGTGTTTTCGATGAAAGATACCAGGCGGCTTGACTTTTCCGACACTTCTAACAATTATCGTTATGTTTCAACCAATTTACACAAATCCTTGACAGATTACATACCTAAACCTTCCTCACGAAACACTCTATCTATTGGTATAAATCGCATGAAAATCCGTTCAGTAGTTTTCGAGTTTATCGCGAACAGACAGACAGACAGACAGACGACGCGAAGGACATTAATTTATAATATTGCGAGTTAAAAAATGAATGTTTCTTTATTTGTGCAGTATGTGTTCCTTTTTTTACATGAGCTCCACGCAGGAGGGCTTGAGGAAAATTATTTCCCTCAGGCGTTGTCATCTTTGGCGATTGTCATCTTTGGCGATACTGTGTGGAGGGTTTCTTTAAGGGAAGGAGAGGGGAGCTTTGGGAAGTAAAAGGGTTTAAGGGGCGGGTAGGAATCTGGGGTTCAGTGTGTCCTGATCCGCCTTCAAGACATAGACAAACCTCACCCATGAATCCGGGCACCCCTGCTAAATCACCAACCATAGCGAACCACTTGGGGTGACCTACGGCAGAGGTGTTAGTTATCCAATAAAGGTTCCCGGGGCGGCGGTACCCATTCCCGCCTCCTAAATAGAGTTCCTAAACCATTCATCCGATTGGGATGAAACTTTGGTTTCTATATGTAAAAGTGAGATCTGGCGATATGAAATTATTTCCTATAAATCCGATTGCAATGAAACTTTGGTGAGTTGGTTGTGCGCACGCCCAAGAAGGTTTAAATATGTGTACAATTGAGCTCTGACCTTATGAAATTTATAAAATGGGTAAGATGGGGAAGGTAGAAGGGGAACGGGGGGGGGGATGGGAAAGGACGTGCAGGGAGAAACAATTTCTTTATTTAAGTTGCATTTTACCTTTCAATTTCAACTTAAAACATTGAAAAAGAGTAGATCTTGGACAGGTTGAGCCGGTGCGAGGAGTTACTCGATTGAGTATCCAGTGATGACATTTTTAACTCTGCACCACACTCCTTAAAATCACACAGGCGGTCTCTCGATACTTTACAATAACTATACAATACTCGTCTAAAAATAATAATAAAATATTAAATATTAGATATGTATATTGTGGGATCAGTAGGATTTATCGGTCCAGCTAGGAGTTCTGCCGAGCCGAACCTTCTGATATGAAAATATCTGGAGTCGGTGAATTATTTTTCCATTTGGTCTCTGGTAGGTAGACATATTGTTCTTGTATTATTTTGTATTTATTACACTTGTACAGTACACTTGCAAAGCGTGGATTAACTAGACGGTTATTTGTGGAAAAGTGTGTGGAAGAGTTTAGTTTTTCCTGTGGGGAAGATTTAACCAAAAATAGTTTATTCCAGAATGCATGCAGGGGAGGTGCACTACAATACATAACATATTTCGAAATAACGAAAGAAAGACAAATAATAATATGAGGTTAAAATTAAATAACAACACCCAAATTAAATAAACACGAATAAAACTGAAAAAAAAACATATATATTAAAAACTAAAATGAATGCAAACAGCCGTTTACGGAGGGTATTTCCCCGTTTCCCGTCTCCAGATGGCGATCAGGGGGGAATCCAACCAGGCAGTCATAGGTGATGATCGCATTCTTCGATTGGCCATTGTAATGCAACCACCACCCTATGAACTTCCTTTTTTTATATTTTTTGTTATGAATGTTTTTATAACTACACCTCAACTAAACCGATCCCTCACATCCTACCTCCCCCCCTAATTCCTAGTTTCTTGTAATTTATTATCTATCAAATCACTTCACTTATATATAATACACATTTGGAAACCTGTAAATGGTAAAATTATTGTAATACAGATACTATTATGCCCGTTATTAATGTAAAATGTTGGTCTCCCAAACAGAATAACATGATAAATAGAGATAAAAAAAATTAAAAAATGACGTGTGTGTTGGGTTATCTTAGAACATATTAATTTTGCTTTAGTTTTTTTTCACTTTTGAAATGTTTCCACAACTAGTTCTGGTCTCTACTGTCCTGAGACAGTGAGGCTGTGCCTATTCCTAAACACATCTGTATTTTTGTATTTTTATGACTTGTGTGTATTTTTTTAATCTAATTATATTATTATTATTTTTTCACTTGTTTCAAAATTATCTGTAATGAATTAACTGTACTACCAAACATGTAAAAGCCTTCTGGGCGTTAAATAAATAAATGAAATAAAAGCCATTTTAAGCAACTTTCGGATTTTAAATTATGGTCTTTCAACCTGGTGTTACTGAAAGAATTTTATCTGGAATGTGCCTGGTTTGATTGCCTCCGTGGTTGATTACTGAGGCAGCTTTTTATTTGAATAATTTGTGAATAATTCACAATTTATTCATATGACATATTTTTAAAAATGTTGTTTTTTAAACTGCGTGAAGATAATGTAAACAAAATATAATAAAACCATACCCAAGACGTATATTTTTTAGTATGCCTTATATCACCATGAATGTTGGTAGATAATAGGTATAAAAACCGTTTGGAAAATTGAGTTGATCTAAAATCGGTTGATTTTAGCGCCAAACGGTTTTTTATTATTTTGTGAATCAGTTTATACGAAAAAAAAACAAGGGACACTTATGGTTTCTTATACAGGGTGGCGCAAAATTAATCATCCAATGTTGTTTTTTAATAACTTTTTTACTAAATAAAAAATAATAATTTTGAGTGATAGAAATCTTTATTTAGACCTTTAAAATTTTTTCTGTAAAACGGAAAAGATGATATCCGTCAAGTGGCTGCCTCCAGTGTTGATACACATTTGTGCCCAATTTATCTCATTTTCCATGACTTTCCGCAAGATTTCCGGTGATAACTGTTCGCATTGCCGTCGAATATTATCCTTAAGGGCTGCGATTGACTGAGGCTTGTCGGCATCAACGAAAAATAAATACACGTGATATCTCATTATACCCCCCCTCCCCTGGTATATATATATATATATATATTACAATAGCTCCACACTCCTGTGGCCCTGAAGAAAATAATTCCACTCAGGGTCTTTCTCATCTTTGGGGATACTGTGTGGAGGGTATTTTTTAGGAAAGGGTGTTTTGGGAAGGAAAAAGGCATGAGGGGTGGGTAGGAATCTGGGGGTCAGTGTGTCCAAGAGTGATGGATGAATGATTCCATCCCTCCCACTGCCGTGCAAGGTGATGTCCGCCCTGCAGGAGAAGTCAAAAGGTCTCCCTCAACCTATCTGGTCTGCCACTCAATTGGTAGCAGACGCATCCGCAGCCAAGACCCAGACCTACTTCACCCCATGAAACCGGGCACCCCATGAAAGCGGGCACCCCTGCTAAATCGCCAAACGTAGCGAACCACTTGGGGTGACCTATGTCAGAGGTGTTGGTTGTCCAATAAATGGTTTCCGGGGCGGCGGTATGGAAAATTGTCAAAAAGCGCCAATAAACGCCATTTTGTTTTTTTGACATATGAATGGTTTCCATTTAACTCAATTAATTCCTCAATTAAATTTCCATTTAACAATTCTTTATCAGCTGACAGGCATAACGACATGGCCATAGTTTGAAATAATAAAAATGTTTAGTTCGTAACCGTAATGTTTACTCTGAAAATTTTAAACGATATTTTCAGACCTAACTAAATATAATTAAAAATGGAGAAAAAACAGAATGCAATAAAGATTATTCAAGCAATGTTTTACGTTAATAAAACAATAAAAATATTTAAAAAAACCTATGTTATGTAACAGCAAAAAATTGTTTTTTTGTATATTTTTAACGACCGGTCAGTGGTAGACTGGGCATAGCGCTTGGGTCCCACCCGAGCGTCGCGTGTTCGATTCCTCGGCTGGCTAAGTCCTCCATCACAACACAAGCAATATTTTCGGCTTTCTGTGGTGGTAGTAGGAGATTTTCAAACATTGTTGGGTTATTCGTAACCCGGAAATGTTTGTCTTTCTTTAAAAAAAATAAATATATATATATATTATGATCTTAGGAGTGACTCTTCGTCAGGTGCCCCACCAGCTACAAAAGATTATGTAGATGAATAAATACAATGGACATACATAATTAATAATAACGAATAAGAACTTCTGCAGGAAGCACAATGCCGAGCAACAGCTCACCAAAAGGCATGAGAATTAATCCACTACATATTATACAAAATACTTCAATTTTAAAAATGAAATAGATACAGTATTCTCTCAGTAACCCACCGCTCGATTATCCGACAACTACTATACTCCGCCGTTATTTTTTACTAATTCGCTAGTATTCATATACCAAATTCAGTAATCCACCGCAAGCCTACACTCTGTGGTTGGGTTATCTTACAGTAAGGATGCGTATACCGATCCGAACCTGCGGGCTGAACCATGAATTATGGGAAAGGAGCAAAGCAACCATAAACGGCGTGAAATACTGCTTGTAGTTGCTTCGTCTACGAAATCTGGCGCCCTGTGCAGTAAAATCAAGACATATAAAGGGTGTAACTTTTCCAAGCGACCTGGCGGTAGCTCTCACACTCGTTTTTTTTAAAGAGAGAATCGCCAGGAGCCCTATACCCTCTGAATCTATTGGGTAAACATAAAATTATGGTGCTATTTTACTTATTTTAAGAAAAACTCTTTTTGCAAGTTATGTTTTAAAATAATACAACGAATTGTTTGTTTGTGCCCGTACCATGATTTAAGATATAGGTTACGAGACAATGCGGGTGGTTTCGCTGAACTAGGTCCATTAGACATTCTTGAGATTTACTGCGTTTATGTATATACCCAACGCGAATATTAATAGAAAAAGCAAATACAAATACGTTCTCATGGCAACGTACAACACAAGAATAGCATCTACAGCTTCGACTAATAAGAATATAACCTCAAATTAGTACCTTGCATTTCCCCTGTGTTGAGCGAACAAACACCAAATTGAGCGAACAAACACCATACAAACACTAAACACTGACGTATGGTATCAACGGCTTACGAAAGACGCTTACACTGACACCGTAAAATAACAAATCCAACAAATCTAATAGATATTAATTATACATTTAACGAACTTTAAATAATACGTCAAATCAATGATCTGCAATGATCAAACTGTCAACACGTAACACGTTGCAACCTGCAAATCAAATTTACTGAAGATTTCATAAGAAAATGGTCTTTAACTACCTTCTCCTAGAGACTTAAATCGTACAAAATAAAACAATAGCGAGCGTACGCTAACTAAAATTGTCAGCATTTTGAAAGGCAGTCGGTTTGTTTGTTTTCTTGAACAAAAATACCGCGCATTGATTGGTTATTGAATTTGGATCGAACCCATTCGTAATAAAAGACGATAAAGGATAAATGGAAAAATAAATCTTACGTTTAAACTAAATATATGGAATTTGTAAAAAAAATCTGTAACTGACTATAAATTCGTAAGCCGTAAACCAACCTGATGCGTGCGCATTCTGTTTCTTTGGAAAGTGTTGCTAGAGCGTAATAATTATTTCGTACTCTGGGTAATTTTTAAACGATTCAGGGAATATTATAACTAAATTTTAATACAATATTTATTTTCTCACGGCGCCCCTTCGGAGTTGGCGCCAGGTTTTTTGCACGTTTTTGAACGTATGGCAGATCCGGCGCTGTGCATAAGCAGCATTACGCATTCAGTTACTACTCCGCCTAGTTTTCTTGAGCTGGTCATTTTATCACCAGGGTTCATTAATGTTGGTTTACGAAATTTCGGTTAATCAGTATATTCTAGCAACTTTCGCGTGTGTTTCTGTTTGTTTTAAGCTGCCACATTTTTTGTTCGAATAAGTTTACAAAATGGAGTCTTATAGCAAGTGTAAAATCAGAACACCTTAACTTTTTTTAACACTGAAATTTTACGAAAGATTGATAGCGGTGGTTGTTTATTTTTACAAAATTTTTATTTTTATTTTATAGGTTTGCACTATAATCTGCCGATTTTATTATAGGACCAGTTTTTGGGGTGGCAGATTAGTGAGAGAATACTGTATTTAAATATTAAATCGTAAATGACTTAAGATGCTGCATTCCCACAGTTTAACGGTAATACCGTGGTGCTTGACAAACTTAACAAAATGTTGATTGGAACGTGGGTCAGATTTGTCAACTTTGGCATTTCGTGTCAGTGGAAAATCAAAATTCTAAATGAAAATTTATAAACCACATTTTAGAATTCATAACATAATTATTTCATACATTATTATAAATCACTTGAGTTTCGTTTTCTTCACTATATATTACATTCAAGTACTTATGATTCCCACAATCTTAAGTTACATATTAGTATTAGATTTTCTTAATGAAAATATCGCCCAACCCAAGAAACAAAAAAAAAACACAAGAAACATGCTTCTCTTCGGGAAATAAAAAAGCATTTTTTTATGTACGATCAGTGATCAATATCGTTTGAATTGTAGACTACACTTAGTTAAATGTTATAATAGATATTTGAAATAACAATATCATACTTTTTGCTGAGTCTTATGAACACATAAAAAAAATAAATATATATATATATATATTTTTTTTTTTATATTTATTTAATTTAGTGGGGGGCAATAATTCCAATAATCCATGCGCTTGATAGCTGCAAGACGAGTTGTTATCTAGCCTCCTACATAGTTAAGTGAATTAAAATACGTACATATAAAAAGATATTTTATTCAATTTATTGGGGGGCTAAATTCCAACAATCCATGCGCTTGATAGCTGCAAGACGAGTGTAGTCTAGCCTCCTACATAGTTAAGTAAATTGAAATACGCACATATAAAAAGATATTTAATTTAATTTATCGGGGGGCTAGAATTCCAATAATCCATGCGCTTGATAGCTGCAAGACGAGTTGTTATCTAGCCTCGTAAGTTAAGTAAATTCTAATGTAAAATCCATGCTAATTTGTACAGCGCTCTTGGGGCGATTTTTCGCAAAAACACCGCTATATAAGTTGTCCAAAATCATTATTATTATTAATGTCTTTTATTTTATTTTGTGAAATTCAGCCACAAATGTTTAAATGTTTTCCGATCATAATCCAAATAACTCTATTTGCCACATTACACAACAAAATCAAATCCGAAAAAGGTTTCGTAAGTGTGAGATTTTGAACTTCAAAGCATTTTTTAGGCCTGATCCTTTATTTTTTAGGCTTAATAAAAAAGTACACGATTGCAGCAAACGACGAGATGTCTTCTAATCGCAGTATTTAATTAAAGCATAATATTATCTATATTTCCAAGCGACCGAACTTCCAAACCAAAAACACGTGATTCTGCATCACTTCGTAGAGGATGGCACTAAATTGCAAATCACAGACAGAAAAAAACACACAAATTTTCAAAATACATAAAAACAAATCTTTTTTATAGTTAAGGTTATGTAAAAAAAATCTTTCCTTTCTTTTTTTAGAAATATTTATACTACCATTGAAAATATAAACATTTTTGTAAAAAAATTCAATAATTTCTCCATCATTTCAACCTTGGAGTAACGAAGTACCTACATCATGTCTCCAACCTTGGAGTAACGAAGTACCTACATCATGTCTCCAACCTTGGAGTAACGAAGTACCTACATCATGTCTCCAACCTTGGAGTAACGAAGTACCTACATCATTACTCCAACCTTGGAGTAACGAATTACCTACATCATGTCTCCAACCTTGGAGTAACGAAGTACCTACATCATGTCTCCAAGATTGCAACCATACATACAAAATGCATAAATATTCCAAAATAATAAATTAAAAATTCGTTTAATAAATAAATAATAAAAAACATTATTACATGAAAGTTTATTATTATGCGATAGTTGATCATTCGGTTTAAATAACAAGCAAGGGATTAATTAATTAGGTATATTTTAAACAAAGAACTTATCAATAATTATCACTTAATGAATAAATACAAATAAAAATAAAAACATATTAAGTCTAAAAAATATAATTTTGAATCATGATTTATAAACTTCCACGGAGCGCATTATTTAAAAAAAAAATTATCTTTCAGTTTGATTATTACTGTCGTCAAATACTACAAACGTTGTCCGAAAACTAGCGGTGTATTTTTGTTATTTATTTTTGGGGTGTTACGCCGTATTACGCTACCTCCTTCTTCAGCCAAAGTTTCGCACACCGTTACAGTGTCCATCATCAAGGCGTAACACCCCAAAAATAAATAACAAAAATACTTTTGGCCTTGAAAATTTAAAATCACATCTAGCGGTCTATCTATTTTACTTATTAGCATTATAAACAATCTTTATAAATTCATATATGAAGTGATAAGAATATTTATTATTTATGTCATTGACTAATAAAATAACGACACTGAAATTTAAGACTATGATAGAAAAATACTCTACAATACACCTAATATAAACAATTCTGATAAAGTGCACATCCTTACTTAAATCTACAAAAAGGATTTTATGAATTATTTCCAAGGTTTACATTGAAATATTAATGGATATCAATAATATCTTTGAGGAAGTGATTTTATTCAAATTCGAACTGTTAAACCTTGTAAAAGAGCAAATGTGATGAAATATTAAGTTTTTGGTTAAATACGTGGTATTCCATCGAGTGCAACCATTAAACATATGGCATTCGATCGAGTGCAACAATTAAACATATGGCATTCGATCGAGTGCAACCATTAAACATATGGCATTCGATCGAGTGCAATAATTAAACACATGACATTCGATCGAGTGCTACAATTAACGTATGGAATTCGATCGAGTTCAACAATTAAACGTATGACATTGGATCGAGTTCAACAATTAAACGTATGGCATTCGATCGAGTGCAACAATTAAACATGTGACATTCAATCGAGTGCAACAATTAAACATATGACATTCAATCGAGTGCAACAATTAAAAATATGACATTCAATCGAGAGCAAAAACTAAACATATGGCATTTGATCGAGTGCAACAATTAAATATATGACATTCGATCGAGTGCAACAATTAAACATATGGCATACGATCGAGTGCAACAATTAAACATATGGCATTCGATCGAGTGCAACAATTAAACATATGGCATTCGATCGAGGGCAACAATTAAACATATGACATTCGATCGAGTGCAACCATTAAACATTTGGCATTCGATCGACTGCAACAATTAAACATATGACATTCAATCGAGTGCAACAATTAAACATATGGCATTCGATCGAGTGCAACAATTAAACATATGGCATTCGATCGAGTGCAACAATACATATGGCATTCGATCGAGTGCAACAATTAAACATAAGGCATTCGATCGGCATTATATGCGAGAACTGTTGATTCTATGTTACGTAGAGCAACCAAAAGACTTATCTTTTTCGCGAGACGCTTCGACGCATTTTAAAAGACAGTAAACAACTGATGGAAACCACGTAGAGACCGACATTTTTCAAATTTGAAAATTGATTACTCAAAAAAGAAAGCTCATATCAAAGAAAGTAATTCAACGGAATCTACTCCAAATTTGATGTAGATTCACAAGTTTTCTGCTTGAATGTCATACCGGTCAGCAAATGCGTGCACAATTCCACAAACGGTTGACATTTTTTAAACTTTTTTATATTACGAGAAAGGGATCTTTTGATCAACAGCCGAGCTAAGAATTTGTGGAATGGTCTCTGTATTTATTCCCTTCTACAACAAAAGTCTCTTCAAAAATCAAGTTCACTCATTCGTTTCCTCAAAATGAGCATCTGCACAGTGGCAGATGGCATAGCCTAGCCCAGGCATACAGGCTACAAACTGCGTAGAGATTTTATTTAAATTGCACACGTTGGTCGAAAAAAATGTTTAAGGATTTTTGTAAATTCTGTGGACAAGAAAAAAGAAACAAGAAAAAATATTTTAATTTTAAATAAAACAATAACTGCGTTAACACTACTTTTATTTTTTTATATAAATTAATGCCGACCGGGTTTCGCTACAACCGTAGCTCCTTCAGGGCATCATAATACTCTACTAAAGTCTAATAGTTAAGTAACATGTGTTATAAATAATATACGCTGATCGTACAGTGGGTTGAAAAAAAAGTTGGACTGTTACAAACTAGACTTTATTAGAATATTATACTGCCCCGAGGAAGGTACGGTTGTAGCGAAACCCGGTCGTCATTAAGTTAAAAAAAACGAAGTATACAATTCACACGCGGTAAAATTGAAACCTTCAGAAGATTAAAGTAGACAAGAGTGGGAAGGCTACAAGCACCGCACAAAGAGGAGATAGATTTTATTATCTCATTCTCTCACAGGCTAAATCCTATATATGCATGTTTTGTCTATTTTTAGTGTAGCTCGCTTCCGTTTCATCGAGTTTCAAATCAAAAAGGGTGCTAAAGAAGTTTTCACTTCAATGAAAGTGGTGTTTCTTAAGTTATTGTTTTATTTTAAATTATAATGTCACATCATAAAGTATATGCTTCATATGAACAAAAACTATATTTTAATTATAATTATATTATTATACCTGTACCTGTAACACTTAAATCATAGACACGTAAACACCTCAGCACAGGTTCTCCTAGTGAGGTGTTCACGAAACATACAATATTACCAACCAACAGTTTCACCTTCTCAAACCTACCTAACACACAACATGATGAAATGTAATATTAATATGTAAAAATTTTGTCAAAATATATTACATATGTAAAAATGTTAACAATAAGGTGTAAACTGTAATATATAGATATAAATAAATAAATAAATAAATTCGCAGTTAGGTATGCAGACGTTATCGTCAGATGCACAATCTTAAATTACACGGAAACAACAGCAACAAATACATTATTTCATTTCGTTGGAAAACGACATGATAAATTATTGAAAAACTCCACAAATAAAATGGGAGATTCTTATTTCTTTTCAGCTTATGTCAACTTGCCTCCTTCTTCCTTTTGCGTATTGAATCATTTTAGAATGATTAGTGCCTAAACATTGATTACAGTATATTATTTTCAATGCACATTATAGTTATATATCAAATACGTGAACAATAAAATTACTCAAAGTTACATTGTTTCATTTATTCAGCTAATTTCAAAAACATAATTAAAAACTAATAGTAGATAACAATCATGTACAGGTGACCTTTTACCGTGAAATTTTTCTTAAAAAGCAAGCAATCCATTTTTATGCATTGAGTTTAATTTTAGAAAATCCGGTTTGTTCCCAATTTGCATTATTTTATTGAACAATGTATATGGTTGGCATATCCATTTTCTACACAATAACCTTTTTTTGGTTAATAAAGACGCCCAAATATACATATAAAAATAAAATACACTGCTTGAATTTTCCCGGAAACCAGACTGACTGAATGTCTTAATGTCTAGACATGTTAATAAGGATCTTGTTGAATTTTACGAGTTGCATCAATAAAAAAGAAATCGACGAACGAAGGAATCTGACGAAGGAAGGGTGCTTCTGAAACCGGTAGAGTGTTTTAAAATAAAAGTGGTCTTAAACAAATTTATGTGTTTTTTTTATTGTAAAAAAGAAATCACTTGCTAATTTATGACTTTATCCATAATCACTCATTGTTAACAATAATAATTATTTGTGCGAAATGAAAAAGAGGATTTACAATTTGGGAGGCGGGAATGGGTACCGCCGCCCCGGGAACCTTTATTGGATAACCAACACCTCTGCCATAGGTCACCCCAAGTGGTCCGCTACGTTTGGTGATTTAGCAGGGGTGCCCGGGTTCATGGGATGAGGTTTGTCTAGGTCTTGGAGGCGGATGAACAGGACATACTGAACCCCAGATTCCTACCCACCCCTTAAACCCTTTTCCTTCCCAGAACTCTCCTCTCCTTCCTTTTCCTTAAAAAAACCCTCCACACAGCATCCTCAAAGATGAAATAGACCCTGAGGGAAATTATTTTCCTCAGGGCCTCCTGTGTGGAGCTCATGTAAAAAAAAGACATCTCAAACGACGTAAATACATTCTCGCCATCTCACTCTATTTTATATTATGTATGTTTTATTGATCAATGAAACTTCTAATATTTTTAAATTTCATTTCATTAACATTACAGCAAATTTTTCTTGTAAAATTTGTATGGGGCTTCTTTACATACTTAAATTAAAACATGATAATTCGATGCATCATCGCCATTTTCCTTTCGCATAAATAATTCGTTTAGATTTATTTTAAGGTTGACACACATTCGTAGAAGTTTATAAATATTCTCTTCGAAGGATTTTATCTATCAATAGTCTTCTGAGTCTTTAGGAACATCTTTAATTTCATCATATTCGTCATAATATTCGACATCAGGTAAAGGTTGTTTCTTAACCGGACTTTTAGTATTTTCTTCAAATTTGTTGATAAAATCTTCTATGTACTTAATCTTAAGCCGATCATTATCTTTTTCAGAATTTAAATTTGGGTTTTTAGTCATTTGCATTACAGAATCATCGTCATAGTTGATTTCTGGTCTCGTAGATTCAGTAGATACATCTGCGTCCTCTGTATTTTGTTTAATATTAAAATAATCACCGTAATCAAATTCGTCTGCGGTTTGATCTTTAGATTGATTATCAGTGTTTGGTTCAACTGCTGGTGGGTTTTTGTTAGGTCTTACATTATTTTTATTTTTCTGGCGTGTTTCTTGTTTTACTAATTTAAAAATTCCTTCGTACAAGTCATCAGAATTTTCTGCAGAGTTTTTATCGACAGGTTCGTCTGGAACGTGTTCTGTAAATTTGGTTTCATCTCCGTCTATTTTAAAAATATCTCCGTAAATATAGTCGTAATCGTGCGTAACTTCTTCAGGTTCAATTGCTGGTATCCGCCAGCTCTGCGGTGTTAAGCTTATTGGTTTCCTAGAGGTTTCACGTGTATTGGGTCTCCGGATAGATCGTCTTCCCTCACTGGGCTCCCTGGTTGGGGTTTTCGTGACTGGTCTATTCCACGCAACTCTTTTTGTCTTTGGTGCTTCGTCTACTTTTTTCAATTGACTATTGTGTTCCAATCGGATGATTGTCGCATATTTCTTGGGTTTAACACCATCGCAGTAGTTCTGTCCGTTGAATGTAATTGAAACAACAGATGGTATTTCAACTTTAAGAGGAAAGTTCACTATGTATGTAATTTTCCCTCCAAATATGACGTTTTGAATGACTGTCGTTAGGTCGTCTTTTAAAGTAATGAATCCTTGAAAGTCGCTCGGTAATGGTCTTTTCACAGACAGTACAACTTCTAAGTTCAAATCGTTGTTGATATTAGCCGCTGGTAGCTCGACTCTTCCAATCCAAGTAAGACTTTCTTGTTCATAAGTGAATACTTCTGGACAAGGAGATGTAAACTCCCTTTGTTCAGATACCTGAAGCACAGAAACCAACACAAGAACTAGACGCAAGTGGGCAATAGTTTTCATGATTACAAGAAAAACTGCCAAAGTTCACTTATAATTTTTGAATTGATTGTTGACTTTATTTACTTATGAAACTCACTGAATCGATACGATCGCAAAGTGCCGACCATACAACTGAACAACCATAGCCCCACTCAATGAAAACTTGTTCCTGACGAAGTTTATCCCCTTCGCCACCACGCTATTATTTTATAATTTTTTTTAAAGTTTCATAAACATATTATTTTGTCTTATGATTTTTGTAGTACTTTAATATTTTACTTGGGCAATAGAAGAGTGTTCATCAACGCATTATGACATATTTATTTATGGATTTGACTTTTGTGGAGGCCAAATCCCACCCTGAGATGAAGTTTCATGCTGATGATTGATGTTTTTTTTTTATTTATGCAGTCGATTTCACTTAATTGGGTCACATATATTTATTTAATTTTTATTTTTTTTCAATAATGCCTATTTTAAAAAAACACAAAGTAAAGTACTTTTTTCACAGTCCACCTCACAAAGGTTCCGAGGCAGACTTTGTACGTTGTTGTATGGGTATCACATAATAATTTCACCGTCTTCGTATGGGTAGATTTTCACAAAAAAAGGAATAAACAAAATTAAAATAATCTTAATGTTTGTGGACTGTAGGTCTTGTGGTATTTCATAATTTTAATAATTTCCTCATATTCATGTATGTTTAGCCATATTTCGGTTCCGTGACAACTCAGATTCCACTCAACTTAAAGTCGTTGAAAAGCCACCACTAAAAGCTATGAAAAAAAAAGAAATATAGCCCATAACTAACGTAACCTACTTAACCAATTTTCAATCATTTTTAAAAAGTTTTCAAAGCATGTGTTATGTTTAGTTCATTCTGAGTGTTCATATTTCGATGACATTTTTAAACTTTTATTTCGCAGTGGTGTTTTAAATTTCACTTGGAAAGTCATTACATCATTTTGTGGCATGAAAATTAGTTTTTCTGGCCAAAAGATGTATTTATTTTGGCGATTTCAGTAGTTTTTGATTATGATTTGAGGTTTTCGTCCTTGTTGGTCAGTAAGGTACTCATTTCTTCCGTTAAATTTGAGAAGAGCGTTTTTGGTTGCAGTTTTGAGTATAATACATTAAAGTTCTCAAGAGATACTAACCATAGATATAAATGAATATGAAAAATAAAATAATTTAAGATAGAGGTATAAATAAAATAAAAATAAATATTATTACACAATATTACATGTCATAATAACATGTATTAAAATAACTTCAGTCCGCCTCGGCACAGGACCCCCTAGTGAAGAGGACTAAGAAATTCAATTTCTATAATAAAATGTACTATTATATTTTGTATATACAATTATTTAATAAAGTAGGTAAAATAAATAAAAAATATTTTTTTTTTTTTTTTTAATATGTTTATTTAGTTATTAATTGTACAATAATTTCTCTTACTTAAATCTTACAAAACTGATCAATCAGTTTGATTGTAAAAAATCTCTCATTTTTCCTATTTATTTACTTACAACATATAAAATGTTTGATATTTTGGTGCTTAATACATATCTAGTAATTATTTAATAATATAATACTTAATATTAAAATACTTAACTAATTATTGCAATGCTTATTATAACATAAATTTTATTTTGAACAGTAGTTAAATGATCTAGGTACCTATTTGTTCACAATATTATTTGTTTTTCATAGATTTAGGTATTTTTATACAATATTTTAGTTTTCATGTTCTATTGAAGTAGAATGATCTAACTTTAGTTTTGATTTTTGAATATGATGACTCGTTTTTAATATTTTCAGGCAATGCATTAAATATTTCCGGAATTTTATGCCTTTTTGTTCTATCACCGTATACATTTGTAGATTTATTAATAATAAACATTTCTGCTTCTCTATGCCTAGTGGGGTAGTTATGGTTTACAGGTTTTTTGAATTCTGTAATAATAGAGTAACCCAAATCCCGGGCATCCCTGCTAAATCACCAAACGTAGCGAACTACTTGGGATGACCTACGGCAGGGGTATTGGTTAATAAATAATAATGGATTCCCTGGGCGGCGGTACTCATATCCGCTACCCAAATTGAAATACAATTTTAGTAATTTCAAAACATTTATCTTTTTTCAATCTTTATATCAGAAAATAAAATAAATAGAAACATACTTTCCTTAAATTTAAAAAGACATCAGGTCTCAGTGGGTTAAATAATTTTAGAATCGTAAAGTAATGGCGTATCGTGGAATAAAAACAGATTTAAATGTTTGCAGTAAACGTGTTAATCGCTTTAATATTTTTATTTTAACCTCTTTTTGATAACTGTCAGCGTTAAACTGGTTATTTAAACACATGTTAACCCCTCAGGCCACGAGCATATTCAGAAGGTCAAAGTATTTCCTCTTTCGAATAAAATTAAAATAAATTGGATATTTCTGAACGATTAAAGAACTAAAAACTATTTTTTGAAAGGCGATGAAATTAACTATATAATTTTATTCTGAGAAATAAACATATAATATTAAAAATATCAAAACATTGAATGCAAACATAAAAAGTTTTAAACATTGGTCACTTAATATTTCTTCAGACTAAAATTGATACCGAAAAAAAAAACAAATATGAAATGTTATTTTCACCTCGAATTTGGTCATTTGTAAAAATAATTAATAAAAAATTCACAAGGCTTCATAATTTTTTTTTCAAATTGCATTTGGAAACATTGGTTCATGTACGTGTAAAGTGTGATTAACTTTTAGTGTGATTAACTGATTATAAAGACAGGTACTTTCTTTCTAACACCGCTTAGATCATATACCATGACAGTAAGGGAGACACAACGATTTCTTTGAGATCTGTACGAGTTGTTCCCAAGAACGAAAAATTAGCCTTTAGGGTTTGTTTCCAATAAACTCCAAGAGTGGTATTTTTTTATTAATATCTAGCTGACCTGGAGGACTTCGTACCGCCTCAGAATCAATAACTATTGTGTTAACTTATTAGCTGAATTAAATTCAGTTTTTTCATTAAGTTAAAAATTACACAATGAAGCAATTATCGACGCGCAACTGTCCGTGATTAATTTTTGTCAGTATCAGAGATGGCGTTATGCACGGATTTATATTTTTTGTGATTTTCTTACTTTTTAACTTACTTACGAGAATTGCGTTTCATTTTCTTTATTCATGTGAGGTAGATTTATTATGATTATCGTTTTTTTCCTTTGGAGGGGTGCAGACACACGTTCACCGTTTGTCTCATTTTAATCTGTTGACATTTAGTGTAAAAGAAAGAGGGGCATATGTTTAAGAACAAAATATGTTTAAGAACAAAAGAAAAACAACCAGCGTATTGAAATTTGACCTTTTAGAATTTTTGGAATTCACTAACTATTCAATATTATATTGCTGCACAAGTTGAGAATCTGTTTCATACAAGATTTACGAGGAAAAGAATTTTCTTCATAATTTTTTTCCGTGAATTTTTTCGATGCTTTAATAGCTACTCTGTTGTTCGTGGACAAATCCAACAATTCAAAGACCATACAAATCGTTCCAGCCGTTTTTGAGTTGTAAATGATGTAACTAACCCGACTTGTTCATATATTAAGATAAATAGGCAAACGTAACGTCTAGATTTTTTTTAATGATTCGCCATTTACATAACAACTTTACAGTCGATCCAACGTTTTTTTATAGTTACTTATCTATTTATCGAAATGTGCAGATGCTAGTGACGTGATGATATAAAATCCCGATAGTAGAGAACATCAGAGCAAGAAAAAGACAATAAGTTGCTTGTAAGGGATTTATCTTCTAAATATGAAATTTGTTTTAATCTTTAATTATTGAAGGAATTGATTAGCGACTCTCAAATGAAAATTTAAATGGAAAAAATCAGTAAAAGATTCGGTCGTATCTAAGAACCCAGCCTTGCCGAGGCTCTGCTCTACCCATAGAAATATGAATATATATAGACCTGCCCTAAGTGATAAAAGCGTATTATTTCTCCCTCCCCATACCGGTTCCTTGGAACCGGCTGGGCTTGCGAGAGCCTCGCCTGAATTAAAAAAATGTGACGTCATCATTCTTGTCCAGACCAACGTTGAGCTCGAGTCGTACATTTTACGAAATGGCAAAAATGCTAGCTTGTGCTATACATTACACACTAAAATATGTCGATCATACCGAATGTGGGCTGTTCTCAGGTGGTAAGTAAATTATGAAACATTTGTAAAAGTGTCTTAACTAAATACGGCAACAAAATATTCGTATGTGAAAAGATGCGAACTTTACTTTGCCGTATTTGGATTTCGCAAATATGTTCATAACGTGGCAAGCAATTCGCGCTCCCATGTAAAAAAGGTCTATTCATTCAAAAGCAGATTTTTCTTTTAAAAACAAAATGGTGATATTATAATGCGAGATGCCTATATACTGTCAGATTGATTTTTTAACGAATCACAGTCATCTTCCCCCTATTCGTACCGCCATAGTTGATTTTTCCCTTCATCTGTTAGTTCTCGTCTATTAAATTTGGATGTCTATGGCTCTACCACTAAGCTGATTCGACCCCCATCTTCGGTCATATTTAACTGTATCGTACTTTGACTAAGAACTACCAACATTGGCTTTAATTTGTTTATTATCGCGGATGGCGTTCATTCGAAAGGTTAATTTCTGATCGATAATAACAATTGGATAACTAGTATAGCTCCGGTTTTTGGTAAAAAATCTCCCCAAGGGTGTTGTATAAATATGAATTCCGAGGCTCTAATATTAACAGAATCAGATAACGTACTTACTTAGCAGATAAACGCACCTTTGTTAGAAGTACACATAGCTAAACTCTAAGCTATGTGTACTTCTAACAGGCAGGGGACACAATAATAAAAACACTGCACAAGATTGATTATTACTATTTTACTCTCCAATACTATTGATATTACGTTTATAATATTTCTCTAATTTGTCAACACAATTTCTCATTTATAGAGGGTGTTAAGAGAGTGACTTACTTTAACTAGTAATTCCTGACATTATTTGGAGTAAAAGTATGTACATAAATGAAATGATGGTGACTTTTCAAATGTCTTTTTTTTTCAATTTTTTTTTTCTTCAAAATCGAACAAAAAAAATTCTTCCACATGTCGTCAACTCTCCAATACCTACTGATTTTTAATCATTGAAGTGACAGCGCACTTTAAAACTTTTTTCTCGAATTGCTAGAAATTTTTTGGTGAATATTTTGAACATTTTCCGCCCATATTAAAAAAATCGTACCTCCGAATTTTAAGGTGGAGACATACAAACTGATTATAGATCTATATAGCCAATGAATTATATCTTTTGTCGATTATCACATATTTGTAGGATTTATAAAAAAAATATTTTAAAATCGTTAACTTCTACTAAATTACTTACAAATAAGGATAAATTTGCCAAAATTGGCAGCAAAGCAATCCAAGTTATTTTAAATAGTGCCATATTGTGGCAAAAAGCGCATGTCACTGGAGACCAAAATTTAATTTTGGTTTCAAAATTCACACTTTTTTTTCACAGGAATCACTGATTAAAGGAAGTCACGTAGGAAGGCGGCCGCGGAATGGAAGTTCTAGTAAAAAAGTCAACTTGGTTCTGAAATAAAACACAATAACATAACGACTAACCTTTAGTGTGACCCCTTTTCTCATGTGCCAACACACTTACGTATTTATTTTTTGTAAAATTTGACGTGATAGTGAAAACTCTGAAATCATCTCGCATACTGACTGGAAACAACTAGTGTCTTGGTTTATATAAGGGCGTGAGATAAAATAACAATATCGTGATATTAAAAAACGGTTTATATTTATTTAAGCATTGTTTCAATGCTTTTTAAAATAATTTTATTATTTAGTCGTTTAGACAACATTGATGTGGTGATAATGTATATTTTTATAATTCTCCTGTATTTAGAATTAAAGGATATAATCGAACTTTAAGCTATTTTTAGAGGTTTAGTAAATATTTTTTTACGCAATTGTTTTAAACATTTCAACACGTTTGGTTATCCTACCATTTAGAAGACTAGTTTATTTGTTCAAAACATAATATTTTTTTCTAATAAACAATATAGAAATTTTCTAAAAACTGCATAAAAAAATCCCTAAATATGTTGTGCTTGCGGTAATATACCCTTAACATCCTGTATATTATAAAGAAAATTGACAATATTTGTTTGTGAAAGGCAATGGTTCCGAGGCAAATATTTTATAAATACAGCCTCCCAAATCCTGCACTATGATTTTCCACAGGACAGCTCCAGTATAATTTAAAATTATCTATATAATTTACAATCACATTCTATTGTTATAATTATTATTATTTTATTTGATATTTACAACGTACCGCCTTTGAAAACCGCATCACTAATAAATTGCGCGGGGGGACTACCATCCGGTTTTCAAACCTCTAACCACAATCTTAACAAAAATGATTATACACCATGAATCATACTATAGGTACATAGATGTGCAAATCAATTCAACTTTTTACCCAATTTTGAACGATCTTTACCCACCTTGGAATTAAAAAAAAGTTCTTACCTACGCTTGATGGCCGATGCACGAGTATCGAAAAATTCAAATCTGAAAACAAGGAAAATCGTTCATTAAAAACATTAATTAAACTCAATATTTACACACAATATAATACGAGAGATTTGCAAAGAGTTTCCACATATTCAACTCAGAATATAAGAAAACATGGAATACATTTAGACTAGTTATTATCAAACCATTGCATGCCATATTTTTATAACATAGTAAAGTAGATTTATGATTTGGAGCATTGTAGATACATATATGAAATATAACATTATTATCAATTGTAACAAACTTATGACATTATCAAACCTGAAAAATTATCAAACTTCTGACATAATCCAACCAGGAAATTTATCAAACCTGTGACATTATCAAACTCGTGGCATTATTAATCTTGCGACATTTCAAACTTGTATATTGTCAAATTTCCGAAATTATGATATTTTTAAACTGGCTACATTATCAGATTTGTGACATTATCAAACTTGTGACAATATAAACGATTTGAGGTTTTTACTTTAAAAATTAAATAAAAAAAATCATCCTAGACTTGTAGAAAAGTCAATGGATGTCGCATATTAAAAATAAAATGGATAAAAAATTATCCAGACACTATCTAGATAGCATTTAGATCGGTTTGAATCTTGCAGTCGTATATAAAGATAGCAGCCGTTGATATTATTTTTTTTTATTCACTGAAACATTTATTATAATTTCAATTTTACAACATTATATAACATCAATATTTCAATCGCTCTCCTAATAGAGCAGTTGCCTGTGTTTAGGAGAGGACAACTAAATATATATATAAAAAATATATATATTAGTTTTCTCATTCTGTCTGCTGTGGAATTTATTTGACTTTTCCATTTGATGTTATTATCGATAATTATTCCAAGATATTTTATTTCTTCTTTACTACTAATGTGTATACAGTTTGAGTTACAGGGTGCGCTCCTAAGAAGGCATTTTTTTTCGTGAATTTTTATGTTTACCTTTATATTTGAGATATTCCCTGTTAGGCTATAAGGTATAAAATGGGTTTTTTCGACATTTAGTGTCAATAAGTTTTCGTCGAACCATAGTTTTACGATGTTAATTGCATTGTTACCTAATACTTCGACCTCATTGCAAGAATTTCCTTCAATAGTAATCACTGTATCATCTGCGTAAGATATAATGTTTCCAATGATTGGGAGTTCAAAAAGTTCATTTACATACAATATGAAAATAAAGGTCCCAATACAGTTCCTTGTGGAATTCCAAAATCTATATTTTCTATTTCATTTAGTTCGTTGTTTACTTTTACCTGTTGAGTTCTTTGATGGAGATAACTTTTTAACCATGTTTTAGCTTTGCCAGTTATTCCTATATTA
Source organism: Limnephilus rhombicus (assembly GCA_929108145.2). Taxonomy (NCBI): domain Eukaryota; kingdom Metazoa; phylum Arthropoda; class Insecta; order Trichoptera; family Limnephilidae; genus Limnephilus; species Limnephilus rhombicus. Next base: position 15,732,553 of record OV815292.1, on the reverse strand, counting down.
TTAAGTTTATTAATTAATTTTGAATGTGAGACACTATCAAAAGCTTTACGGAGGTCAATGACAATACTTAAGCATTTTTTTACCTCTATCTAATGTTTTGTAAATAAGCTTAGTTAATTCTGCAATTGAGTCTTGTGTGCTAAGTTTATCTCTGAAACCGTATTGACAAGGGTTAATACATTTTTGGTTATCTATATAATCAACAATTTGTTTTTTATTACTTTTTCGTATATTTTTGCAATATTGGATAATAAGGATATTGGGTGGTAATTGTTTACTTCTTTTGAAACTCCGATATGTGCGTTAAGAAAATGAAAATAATGTTGGTAGTTCTTAGTCGAAGTATGATACCTACAGTTAAAAGTGACCGAATTGGATATAGACACCTTAGCTCAGTTGGTAGAGCTGTTGCCATGTAAGCAGAAGGTCCTTGGTTCAAGTCCCAGAAGTGCCAATATCTTTTTCTGATTTTTCTGTCTCCAGATTTTCGATTGAGTTTCGCTAATATTGACTTCATTTAATTAAATAAACATCTTAACATCATTAAACTTGGTGCGTTATCAAATTTCAATTACAAGTGTGACGTTTTCCAATTGATGACAATATGCAACTAGCGACATTATTAAACTTATGACATTATCAAACTCGTATCAGACTTATGACATGATCAAATATTTCAAAATTATCACATTTTGAAACTTTTGACATTATGAAACGTGACATTATCTTCTGGCAAACTTATGAAACTTGTGCAATTATTAAACTTGCTACATTATCAAACTTCTGGCATTTTAAAACTTGTGACGTAATCGAACTTACGACTTTATCAAACTTGTGACAATATCAAACTTGTGACAAACTCGTGTCATACTTGTGGCATGATCAAATATGACAAAGCTTGTGATATATTCCCAATAAAACGTACAATAAAATATATATCATTGTTAATACAAATGAGAAAAACTATCCTATCAAATATATGATTAAATTTATAAATAACATATGCATTTTTAAATTAATTGCTAAAAAGGCACCCTGTGAAGACATTCTTAATTTTTGTTTTCAAAAATTTAATATATATATATTTATTATTTAGTAACTATACATTTATTACATTTTTATATCAAACATGTTAGGTATATATATATATATATATATATATATATATATATATATATATATATATAAAATAGAAAATATATTAGTAGTCCTCCTAACTAGGAGATCTTGTGCTGAGGGGGACTATGCTTTGGATAAGTTTTCAGCGACTTCTATGGTTTAACTTCATTGTTCGGATAAGGTTTTCCATAAACTTCTATGACGATGTTTTAAATATACTAGTAACATAATTTTCTGATAGTTCCTTCAGCCAACATTTAATGTCCTTAATGTAGCTATTTTTTGTTTTAATTAGTTTGATACTAAGTGGGAGTTTTATTATATAACTTTACTGCTAAAAATTCAGAACTTCTTAGTCCAAATGAAGAGTTACACTTTGGTATATTAAGCATGTCTGTTTGTTTGGCTCTGGTTTTATGAGCATGTGAGGTGTCTGCCTATGAATTATTTTTGTGGTGATATACTAGAATGTTTTTGGCAAAGATTTTCTGTGTGCTTGGAACATCAAACTGTTTAAAAATTTCTGTTGTTGACGTTCTTATGGGGACCTTTAGTATGGTCTTTATGATGCAATTCCGAGTTACCTTAAGTTGTTTTATGTGATTAGATGCTGCTGAGCCCCATCCTATTACTCCATATTCCAATCGAGAGTGGCATAAAGCATAATATAACTCTCTTTAAATCCCTCATTGACAAGATGTTTCGTAATTTTTTGAAGCAGTAGATGAGAATGAAGAGTTTTGGAAATACCTGACTATTCAGTTGTTATCAAACCGCAGACATCATTTCCTTTCTGAAAGATGCGCCTTGTTGGGATTTGTTTAATTAAATGAAGACAATATTAGCGAAACTCAATCAAAAATCTGAAAAGAGAGATCAGAAAAAAATATACGGTCACATCTAGGACTCCAACACAGGACTAGGGATGTCGAAAGTGAAAAAAAATATCGATATATCGACGTATCGATATTTATTAAAATATCAATATCGACATCGATATATCTAGGAAAAAATATTGATGTATCGATATATCGGTCAAATTTTCAAAAGATTTTGCGTTTTTAAAAAAATAGTGAATTTAACTCAATGTTATCAATCGTAATTTTTATACACAATGTGCATTATTTTAATGGACAAAAATGTCAATAAAAATGAAGGTATTTTTATGAGTACTAATTTTTATTAGGTAATAATTACAAAAATATCAAAAACTAAAAAGCTGTCTTCTAACTTATATGTAAAATGAGACGCATACAAAGTTTGAATGCGTCTCAGTAACATTCTATTGGCGTTTTAATCTATCAAAAAGGACTTAGTGTTTGGAACAAGGCATAGCCAATAATCGTAGACAATTGGGAACCAACACATAGGAGTGGCTTAGAAAAAAATGGCGAAAAATAGCATACATATCTATGTATGTACGAGTACCTACAAATATGAGATAGTATTAATGATCACAAATACTAATGCAAAGACAATAGATTTGTAAGCTTTTAATAGTTGAAATTTCAACCACCAGATGTCATGCACCAATACAGTTACTTTTTCCGTTCGTTACTATACGGTTTTGGATTCTAGTGACTTAAGTTAGATAAATAAATAAAAATATTGTATTTGATACAATTTTCGATATTGGATATTTTGTATCGATGTATCGATATATCGGATCAATATATATTGGCTAAAAATATCGACGTATTGAATTAAATATATCGATACTTTTTCAACAAGCCTACTACGATACGATACTATACGATGATACTATGATATTATGATACTATATATATATTATGATATAATACGATACTATACGACCTTTTACTTTTTTAATAGAAGGCAACCATGCCTCGAAAACAACACGGGTTTGTATTGCATTTCACCTTCAAAACCCTTGTTCAAAAGGCAAGCGGCATCCAATTGTGCACGGGTTTGTTACGCCAATTCTCTTTCCAAACCCGTGTTCAGTACGAGGCACGCGTCCTCCAAACGTGATTATAACATTAAAAAAGAAGTGTCTGCATACACGTACAATATAATGGATGGGCACTAAAACGCAAACAGACTTACTAATGAAATAAAATAAAACACTTTAAAAAGTAAGTAAGTACCTATAATATAAAAAGTATTTTATATTATATTTTATTAATGACATTTTTTTATTATTCATTTTTTGGTAAAAGTGAATTTAGTCCACCTCACGGATAATACGGAACGTTCGTGTTATTGAAGTTTCATACACGGATAATATGGAATATTAATTTTTTAACTAATAGACAATCAAATATGACATTTGTCGGAAGTACCAATCTTATAAAAATAATTCTCGTCAAAATATAAACATAAAAGTACCTACTTTGAATTTTTGGGTTGAGGTTCAAACTACGAAAGCTGCATGTCATCATAGATATACATCCCAGGTTTTGAATGGTTTGTTTGGCAAAGCAGGGTTTGTCTAGCGGGTATGTGAAATTATTCTTTCATCCTACTGAACACGGAAAAGGAAGTACGCTGCCGGGGCGCTTTACCATCTGAGCTATTGTGATATACCTAATCTCAAACGTTCAAACTAGAAAAGTTGAAATATTATTATTTTTAGAAGATATTAAGTCAAGAATCAACTAAATCACTTTTTCCAAAGAACTGGTTCCAAATAACTGATTTCAAATAGGTGGTTCTAAATAACTGGTTCCAAATAACTGATATGAAATAATAACAGTTGCAAGTAGCAAATTGAATATCAATTGCGTTTCCTGTTCAAATATCACTTATCTATATGACAATAACAGGCTCCTTTAGTATCAAATGCGCAGCTGTCAATATGTAACTGATATGCATGCAACCGTAATTGAGGGCCTGCATCAATGGGAAATGCTCATTATTCCGCAATCAAATCCAAAATCTATTATCGAATCCGTAATAATCTATTCTGCCCGCTTCGAATTAATTCCTGGTAATGGATTCAAATCATTTCAACTGCGTGCGGTGTGTTTGACAGGATGGCTAGATTAATATCTACAAAGCGTATAGTATTATCGGTACAAGTACCTAGATAGGATAACTCTCGTAACATGGTAAAGTTCTCCTCTTTTCGACATAATTTTATTAATGTATTTAACAAATAATAAATGGCTCGTTTGATAATTTATACAATGCAATAATAAATTAAAACTTTTTTACGCAATTTGTGTTAAAAAATACAAAGAGCAGCGGTCGGCAATTAGCTTTGGTCGCACGATTGACGTCAAACATTGACGTCAATAGTACGCGTGCGAGCCTGCTCAATCAGTGCTCTTGTGACTGCCCGTCTTTTGGCCCATCGTCATCGTGCTTCGAGTCGTGCCTAACATTATCTTAGTATATTTTTTTTCAACGGCCCCCCTCCTCTGTATATATTTTTTTAAAGTATAATAGCACACAGGGAAAAGGAGAGTTAGAGTCTCCGATATTTTATTTACGGTTCCATCACATTTGGTCCGGCGACATTTGAAAAGCACGCCCTTTAGGTAAAAACGGGAACCGTCATCCTGGAGGGGGGAAAGAGATCTACCACACCATATAACTCGTTTATAACTTTTTGTGACCCGCACACTTTCATACACTTTCTTTCATAATTTACTTTATTTTTATTTTATTTTTTTTTCATTTATTTGGGAGACCAACAGTTTACATTAATAACAGAGTATATAATAATTAAGTAGAATAATTGAACCATTTACAGGTTTCCACATGGGTATTGTATACAAGTAGTGTGATGATTCCAGAGATATTTACTAATAAAAAATTACATTTCAAGAGACGAGTTATTTAGGTGGGAATAGGAAGGGGGTAGGATGGGGGGATCGGTTAAGTGGAGGTACAGTAATAAAAAATATGCGTGACAAGAAAAGAGAAAAAAAGGAAGTTCATAGAGTGGTGGTTGTATTAGAGGTTATCTATAATTATTGTTATTGTAGAGTATCGAGAGAGCGTCTGTGTGATTTTAAGGAGTGTGGTGCAGAGTTAAAAATGTCAAATTGTATATAGTGTGTGTTGAAAGTGTTGGATGCACGATAGATGAAAGAGTTCTGCTTAGAATTAGTGTTTCACCGAGGGAGGCTAAGAATCATGTCTGTTCTTGTTCGTCTGTTAGGAACTCGTATCTGTATTCGTTCTAGGAGTTCTGAACAATCTACGACGGATATGGCTATTTTTTGAAGAAAGAGTACCTACATCGGCCGAGCTTCTTCGAACTTCTAATGATAGTATATAATATATATTGGTTATTTAACTATAATATAATAAACACGCATATTATAAAATATTATTTTACCAATCTTTATGAACACAAATCAGTAAAAAGTTTATTTCGCATCTGAGTTGTGATATTTTAAAACAAAAAAGTTATAAAACAGAATTAACATTTTATTTTTAATTTTTAACTTTATGAGTAAAACCTCAAATTGTAATATTTAAATAAATGAAGACAATATAAGCGAAACTCAATCGAAAATCTGGAAACGGAAAAATCAGAAAAACATATTGACACCTCTGGGACTCGAACCCAGGACCTCTAGCAAGAGGTCCCAGAGGTGTCAATATGTTTTTCTGATTTTTCCGTTTCCAGATTTTCGATTGAGTTTCGCTTATATTGTCTTAATTTATTTAAAATTAACATTCTTTATATTTTCCATTAAAAATGTAACAAGTCAAACAGGGTCACGCATTGCAAATTCATTCTGCAGATTTTTCACACAGAACAAAGCAAATAGGTAAAAAATATAAAGGTCCCAAATGGCGGGCGAATTACCCCGTGTTCGGTGGCAAATGTTGCCATAATGCAGCATTCGGGCGCGCGAGCCGAAACTGCATACAATACCGGATTAATTAGCGCAGTACATGGCGGATCGCCAGCCAGTGTTGCCAGATGTAAAATATTGCCGCAAGTCGGGTGGTACACAACAGGGAGGTATGCACCGAGTATGTGGACTAACAGCGAACGTGTTATGGACGCTCGTTAGGAACTGGCGGACGGCAGGGTAGGTTTATAAAAATAATTATTTCAATTTGTTCAGGGGATCATTTTTGCATTTGACACAAGAGTTTCGTTGACGGATTCAGTATGATTATAGCCCACAAATTTGTGAGGCGGAACAAGATCAGAATGGTAAGAGTCATCAAATTATCTCACTATTCTTTATTAAAATTAATAAAGTGAAATTTGTCTAGGTTTTGGCGGCGGATGCGTCTATCCACTGATTAGGTGGCAGGTCAGATCAGGAGAGACTGATTGAGGGAGGCTATTTGACCTCTCCAGAAGGACCAGGATAAAAATAGCACTGCGTAAACAATCAAATAAATTGGAATATAAAACAAAAAAAATAAGCAGACATTTTACATTTCAAAGTTTTTTAAAGGCCATTAATTTTTCTTGGCTTATAAAAATTTAGATGATTTATAATAATTCTAGGCAATCAATTGACTTTGAAGATATTTTTTAATAAAGTCATGTGTTATGCCATCTCATTAATTTTTAAAGCTCAGTGTAATTGTATTAAAACAATGAACGAACGAACATATCGCTATTGCCTTTACATAACATTAAGCAGTTAATCAATTTTGTAACCGTTGTTTTGTCGCCGATTCCTCGATCCATCACTGCCATCACTACACAATACTTGGTACTAAATGCCCTAGATTTTCTTCCACAACTTTTATTTTTGTGCTTTTCGTCTAATTTTTCTTTCGACTACCCATACTACTTATAAATATAGATTATAGATGGTGGCTGATGCTGATAATTCATGCACATTGCACATATCTATCACGTACGAGTATTTCAGTCCTGAAGATTATCAAATTTAGATGGGTGCCGCCAAGATTCGGACAAACCGCACCCCATGAACCCGGGCACCCTTGATAAGTCACCAAATGTGGCGAACCACTTGGGATGATCTTTGGCAGAGGTGTTGGTAATCTAATAAATGGTTTTCGGGGCGACGGTACCTGTACCCGCCTGCCAAATTGAAGATTGTGAATTGAACTCTAAATTGTGAAATAATCATTAAATGTTTTAAATTTAATATTTTTTTTATAATTCATCTTCATTAATTCTAGACTTACAATTTGTGATTTCCTATGCCTGTCTCAATAGGAAATCCTATATTGAGATTAAAACATGAGCAGTTTAGACAATGGTTATCGTACCGTTAAAAAAATACAAACTAATGAGTTTGTTTTGACAATACCTTTGATGTTGGATCTGTCGTGACTTGTAATCCAGGACTTGGTGTCTGAGTATAAACGATAATTATTTGCCATTTAAATCTAAACGAAACACAGTGTACGTAATTTGTGCATCCGTGTGAGTAACTAAGGATTGTAGACCTATAGCCGGTGTTATGACGTTATTGTTCCCATCTGTGTGACTAGTACTGTGTTCTGCTGTGCTATGTGGGGTGATGCAACAGGGAGCGCGTAACGGAACAGGGACACGGCAATGCGGAACTTATCACAATGCCGCATTTGAAACAATCACACCTGTACAACATAATATATAACGGAAAATACGATAAATAAATAATACTCAACACAGAAGGCTCCGAGGAAAACAATTCCCCTCCTACGTCATCTTTGGGGGATGCTTTGTGGAGGGTCTTTTTAGGTAAGGAAGTAGAGGAAATTCTGGGAAGGACAAAGGTATGAGGAGTGAGTAGGAATCTGAGTGACGGACGTATGACTCCAAACCATTGTAGGTTTAGAGAGTCCTGCTGGAGAGGTAGAAAGATCTCCCTCAACCAGTCTCTCCCGATCCGGCTCGCCAAGCAGTATTTGGGCAAACGCATCCGCCGCCAAGACCTAGACAAACCTCACCTTATGAAAACCGGCACTCTTGCAAAGTCATCAAAACTATTTGGGGTGACCCATGACAGGGGTGTTGGTTATACGGGTTGGGTACCCTTGGTACATGGGTTGATGTTTGTCCGTGTCTTTGCGGCAGTTGCGCCTGCCTACTCACTGCGTGTCGGGCCAGATCGGGAGAGACTGGTTGTCTTCCAGCAGGACTCTCTCTGAACATCGCCTAACACTACAGTGAGAGGGATGGAGTCATAAGTCCGTCACTCCTTGACACACTGATCCCCAGATTCCACCATTTATGCCTTTTTCCATCCTAGAACTTCCTCTCCTTCCTTTCCTAAAAAAACATCCATACGGCCTACCTAAAGATGACATAGGTTCAGAGGGGAAATATTTTTGGATAGAGGGCCTCCTGTGTGGAGTTAATGTAAAAAAATTGCGCATCGTCTCATACACATTATTCAGTTAAAATATTAATATTTTTAATGCGCAAAATTTAATGTCACTGAAACAATTATATACAAAAGATATTCTAATGAACGCATTCAAAAACCAGGATAACTTTACACAGACAAACTCGGGCCGATTCACAAGATCTACATTACAACATACATTCCACCAACCTACAAGTAAAACGACCTTTGGACAAAGAAATATGCAATACTTCTCTATAAAATTATATAATTTACTCCCTCTTGCAATAAAAACCTTAAAAAAATAACTGCTTTCAAAAGAAGCATAAAAATATGGATTATGGACATGGGAAGAAAGAATATAGATACAATTTTGCAACCTAACAAAGAATAATGCTTGTTTTGTACATTCTTTTAGATTCAACTTCATAATTTTCGTCGGTAATATTCTAACATAGGTATATACTTCTAATTCAAATAAGAAAACTTGTACAATGTGTCCTTAGAATGGGGTACCCCAGTACACATTTTTTCTAAAAAACTGTTAAACAAAGAAAAATAAATAAATATTATTTAAAATTATCGCAACGTTTTTTAGCTGAAGCATTCGCTTTTTACTACCCATTTTCTAAAATAAAATCAAACAGATTCTACACCAGATACGAGCGCGTTCAGAATTCAAAGTTTATTTTCTTCCCTAGCAGACTTTAGCAGAGAGCAGGTGACTGCAATAGATAAATAATAAGTCGCCGGGTAAGGACCGTGTGCGCCGTGAAACTTTATTGAAAATGTCGGCGGGAAGTCGACACTTAATAGAGAATAATTTTCACAGAAGATAAAGGGAAATCCCAAGCAAATCAAAACTGTTTCCCGGAAGAGGGAATGATTGAACGAACAAACAAAGGACCTGTTAAAGGACCTGGAACTTAATGGCGTTATTTTGCTTGGCATCTGTTCAACCGGAGATTATAAAATCAACCCTTAAAAAACAAAGCATTTTACACAGACACTCCCACAATACACTTTAGACGACTTATTTCTTCAATATATCAACACCCGGCACCAGATTAAGAAAATTTATATAATTTTATAATTTGCAAAGTTACAAGAATTATTATTTTTACGGTGTATAAATAATTTCTATATAAATGTAGTGTACCTATATGAATATGCATATAGTTCCAATGACTTTCAGCAAATGTAGTTAGTATAGGTAGTTAAATGTAGTTTTAAGATGTATTTTTTATGTGAACACCTTACAAGAGTCCAAGCTGCTCCCGTCTGGAGCCAGTGAGAGTATGGCATCCCCAATTCGGGTATGTTGTGAGACTGAAGGCAGTTGGAAAGGGAAGGAGATGGAAAGAGGAATGTGGGAAAGTACTTGGCTATTCAGATCTGGTCACCAATTACGGTTAAAGTCATTTCAATTCTGAATGGAGGTCTTACACCAGGGCGATACTGAGAGCATCTTCCACTCTGGTCTGGAGCTCCAAAATACCTGAAAAATACCATCGACTCTGTGCAGAAACGGGTTTTCCGTTTAATAGATTCTCTCATCTTAATAGACGGATTGCAATCTTTAGAGCACAGGCGTCGGGTAGGAATGCTATCCTTGTTCTACCGGTATTTCAATGGAAGATGCTCCGAGGAACTAGCGTCATTGATCCCTTCGGCACCAGTGCATAGTTGGGAAACACGCCAAACGCGTGCCCAACATTTGTACACGGTTGACATTTGTCACATGAAAACGGGTCGTTACTTCGACTCGTTATTGTGTTTAACAGCTCGGCTGTGGAATGATTTGTCGGCCTCTGTGTTTCCTCCTTCCTACAACATGGGTCTCTTCAAGACCAATGTTCATTCCTTCCTCTCCTCAAAAAGACTCTCCACACAGCATTCCAGATGACATAGGCCCTAAGGGTAATTATTTTCCTCAGGGCCCTTTTGTTGAGTTAATGTAAAAAAAACTCTGGAACGTGCCGCAAATATACTACATTTTTTTAAAAATTAATTAATTGTGAAATAACACGAATTAAGCAAATAAAATTTATTTGCTCACGCCGGGATTCGATCTCGTGACTTTCGGATTACGAGTCTGACCCCTTGACCACGGGGGCCGTCAGGAGGACTGGAGTCCGGAAAAAATAAACGGAACTATGCTCGCATATTATTTATGGGTAGGTAGCGAAATAATTGGTGAAACGATTTCTAGGCGACACGGTTTCTAATTAAAAATGGTTCATGGCCCATCTCCTTGTATCTACTTGTGGATGCCAAAGTCCTTGTGCGGCATTTAACGGCTCACATTTGACCTAAATCAAGAACAATATTCAAAACAGGTTAGGTCTGTTTCAAATATAAACGCTTTATGCAGTAGTTGTCAGCAGACACGAAAACATCCCTAAAACTACCAAAAGTGGAGTAATCAACAGTGCACGCAAAAAGGTCGTAAGTGTCTTCAGTGACCTGTGACCTAAGAATCTCGTGCAGTATACTACCCTGTTCTGTATTAATAAACAATGTGATAACAAAGTTATCGTAATCAGGGTGAAAATCACACAGGCAGGTTTCACACAGGTATAAAGCGGGCTTTTGAAGTGCTTTTCAAATAGTGCAGTATACTTATCGTGATACGGACGCTATGCATTATGGTACGCGATGCTGACCTGGCATTGATACAGAAATGGTCGCAGTAGGCAAGTGCCAGACAGAAAACGATTTAAATAGATTTTAAGTATCATTTTTAGATAATAATGAAAAGTTTAAGATAAAAGGATAAAAACATTTTTTTTTTTATTAAAAATAATTCCCTGCAGGGCCTATGTCATCTTTGAGGATGCTGTGTGTAGGGTCATTATAGGAAAAGGAAGATCTGGGAGGGAAAAAAGGCATGAGGGGTGGGTAGGTATTTGGGCTCGGTGTATCCAAGGGTGACGGATGTATGAATCTATCCTCACCACTGTGGAGCAAGGCAATTTTATGAGAGAGTCCAGCTGGAGAAGTCAAAAGATCTCCCTCAACCAGACTCTCCCGATCCGGCCTGCTACACAGTTAGTGGGCAGACGCATCCGCCGCCAAGATCCGGACAAACCTCATCCAGTGAACCCGGGCACCCCTGCTAAGTCACCAAATGTAGCGAACCACTTGGGGTGACCTATGGTAGATGAGTTGGTTATCCAATAAATGGTTCCCGGGGCGGCGGTACCCATACCCGCCTCCCAAATTGAAGAGGGTTTAAGTTTTGAAGATCTTTTAAGATAATATTCATACATTTTCATTATAAGAAATTCCCTTGATTGAAAAAAAGTTGCTCCGATATAAAAAAAAAAAACCGCATCTGTTATTGAATATGTTACAGTTATTAAAATATTCACAGAGTTTTTTTTTAATTCTCCTTAACACATTTATCGAGGGATTTTTGGTCTATTTTAAATAAATCATGCTTTATAGATTATTTTCGCTCACGCCCATTAATTCCAAAGGTTTTTAATATTTTTCGCACTATCTTTTTCTTTTTTTTTTAGGGCTTATTGGTAGTGACACACATCAACTGTACACATTTTCTCATAAATGAGTATGCTTAGTTTGAGCATACTCATCAATGAGCATACAACAATCGACTACACCCGCTTTTTACTAGCAAATCTAATAAATGTCAACAAATTACTAAACAAAATAATCTTATTGCTTGCAACGCATTACTTTAAGAATCTTTTGATGAAAGAAAATAAAATGGTTGATTTTAGTCAAAGATATCGACGGTTATATGGTTACAACAAGTATAGTATTGACAGTTCCATCCGCACAGAAGTCAACAAACTAATCTTATTGCTTGGAACGAAATAAATTAAATTTTTTTAACTTTTGGCGAAAAAAAAATTGTGTAGGTTCTGACTGAGACCGGATCGAAATAAGCATGCTTACAAGCAAGCCGGTTCACAGATGGTTAGAGCACTTTTTCTTCCACCCGCAAATCCAGTAGCATGCTCACAAATCAACCAGCTATTGATTTGTGAGCATGCTCATTTGAGCAATACTACCGACCGCGACGTATGTATTCCTTAAAATTTATCAATGGCTTTATCGATTATTCGTCCCTTTTCTCTGAGATTAATTTTTGAGTCCTTGGCGTTAGCACTAGAGAAAAATCACTTTTTAATTTTCAAAAATGTTCTACCAATCTCAGACAAAATGGTTTTATATTCAGAGCGTACAATATATTTGATAAGATTTTTTAATGATATAGACAATATATTCTCGTGTAATTTAAGAATCTTCAATTAATATGTCATAGCTATCGTTAAATAATTTTAAATACCCTTTTGCAAGTTATCTTGTTATTGCTGTAAATCCTTTCCAGTCTTACCATTCAAATTACTGTAGCGTGTAATATGTTGATTGTAGGTACATATTATTATTATTAAAATTAAAACTAATTAATACTCAAAAAGCCATAATGAAAATTATACTGAAAAAACATATCCAACAAGTAACTACTATATTTTATAGTCGTTCTGCATGAATTATACAATTTTTCCAATCCTAAATCGAAACCATATATATAGCAGCATGCACAAGGTTTTCGACATCCGAGATTTTGAAAGAATTGTTATTTTTTGCAATTTCTTGTTTCATTGATATTATATCACACAATATGTGATTATAATCACACCGATTAAATAAACGGAGTCAAAATGAAAATTAATAAAGTTAATTAAATCGAAAATAACGTAATGCCAGTCCATTGCTTATGAAGTCAATACACTACTTATTACTAAATGTAGAATCATTCATTGTTTGCTTTTATAGTAGTATGATATAAACAACAATGGAATTTCCAAAGGATTTAGTCGCCTAATTCACGGGAATAACCGCCACTAGAATTTCAAAATTGTTTTTAGAATCCAGTTGAATGTAATTCCCAAAATCGAAATTTTAGATGGTCGAATGAATAATAAGAAACGAAAAATATTAATATTAATAATATAATGGTAGAGTGTCTTTCGATTTTGGGTTTTTCGAAGATTTTACTGTACGTTAATCCCCGTGTGAAATTTCGGGAGTGCACTTGGTATCTGTTCGACTATAACACAACATTTGTGCAAAAAGCTTCTTATATTCAATAAAATACCACTCTCACTCAAAAAACTCATCACTATAACATTTATATCTTAAATAAAAAGCTGGATACTAAATATAGTGAGATCAGAAATAGAAAATATACTGATATCACATACAAACTAAAATCGAATCTCAAAGAAAATCGAAGTGAACTGAATTATAAAAAAAAACACTATCCTATTTACTTTATAATTATTTTAAAAAAATACTACATTATGTATGTTTATAACTAATTCATATTAATTTTCTATAATTAAAAAATTATAATATGTAAATGAAGTACATATTATAATTTGTCCTCAGCACGGAAGATCCCAGTGAGGATATTGTTATATTCTCCAGCCCTATGCTATAAATCACACGCATTAATGTCAACCTTTTATGCACTCATGCGTTTCAAACAAATACATTATTTTTAATTGAAAACGATTAACAAATATCGAAGGATTAGTAAACCCAAAACTGATTTCCTGCATAACATATTTTTTGTGTTTCTAGTAATTAAAACTATGAAGTATCCCACGATCCGGGAATGCTGAAAATGCTATTTAAGCGAGGACTTAGCGTTCCTCCAGGTTCACTTCTATTTCTTATTACGTGCAGTCTACACGCTGCACTTTTGTTCACTTGTTCGCTAATTGACATTGTCTAAATTATAAGTTCGATTATACTTAAATCTTAGTTATTCTATCTTAATCATTCCTACACGGAACTACTTCCAACATTACCTCAAGACATCACCTACAACTGCATACATCGACTACATAACTGCAGATATTGCACCTCATCACTACTCATCAATAATCCACCGACAACCGGAGAGAATTTCTCGAACACCGCTCGCTGCGAAGGAGTTAAATATTATTTTCCTGCGTCCTCAACCGAGGGTCGTGGCAATATCACTATCTCTACATGTTACTAAGAAAGGAAGACTAAATCATTATTATTATTTTTATTGCTGTTGTGAAGATAAATTTTTGAATACTTTATGGTTAAAAACTTATTAAACAGGTTATTAGTTTATATTTGTGTTCTTACATCTTATTTATTCTTTATTTAACTTTTACAATGTTGAATTTTTGTAAACTTGTTAGCTCACCGGTACAGGACCCTTAAGTATTTTATTACAATTTTAAGTTATGTGAAAATCTATTATCAGATTTTATGTTTGTTATTAATTTTATTATTATAAATCTGTCGATTTTCTAAAATAAATAAAATAAAATAAAAATAAATGCCACTAGCATTAGCACATTAGTGGCATGCTCTCTTGTTACTAATGAGCATGTCTGTCAGTACCATAACATAGCTACGGCAGTTTAAGAGGCCAATACCAGAGAAAACCAGACATATGTCATTTTCAAATCAGATTTTAGACGTATTGACTCTTTTCCACAAAAAATTATAAATGGATTTCGAAAGACTGTTCTTTTATCTAGCATTCCCATGTAATAAATTTTGAGCATTTTTTTAAATTTTTAGTATAATAAGGTTATTCCATAGGTCGTTGGCAGATTTGTTAAATTTTCAAAAAAGATTTTGTTTAATACCACACCCATTTCAAGTAATACAATCATGCAATAAAATAAATCAATACATTATCTAGCAAACGAATGTTTTAGAACTTTAATTTTAGTTTCAATAAAATCATTAAAAAATATGTACGTACATGTGTTTCTTGATGAAAATTGGTCCATTTGTGTATTTATTTGCGCACTTACAAACTAATATATTTCAGATTTTTTAAACATTCTTATTAAATTTAGACATTATTGAAAAATGATAAATACTTATAATCAAAAAATAACTACAAAAAGTACATTATTTTAATAGTTTTATCATCACGCCTTTCAGCATTTTTGGATGAAGGTATAAATTAAAGCTAATTTGAATTGAAATAAATTCGATATTGAGTTAAAATTTAAAAAAGCTGGTACGAAGAATAATTAATCTTTCTCATTGTAACCGCCCTGCATGATCGTAAGAACAACTTTCGACTAAATGTGGATTTTCGTCCGCTGGCTGGTTAAATGCTCTTAACGTAATTTTGCGAGTGCGTATATATAAACCGCCAAAATTTAAATTCGCATTCTTACTCCAATTTCCAAGAACATTTAATAGGGAATTAGCTCCTCCATCTAGCGCTGTAATAAAATCTGTCTTTCTCAGTATAAAATACTGTGTCTACAGCCCGTGTAGAAGTAATTCCGCGCTGTGGTATGATTAGCCGTTCTAAAACTGTGAAGTATCTTTTAAAAAATATACCAAAGATGAAAAGAGGCAACAGCAGACGATGAAATACAAATATAAGTTAGGACGGTAAATTACCAATAAAAATGAATAAATTAAATATTTGGCTGAAAAAAATACGCTTGAATCAATCGCTGTGAAAAATTTAACTTGTCTCTTTTCCTACCATCGATCAAGACTTTCTTCATCAATATACTGTGAGGATGTGTCATCTCTTCTGCAGTCAAAAGAACTCTTCATTCGTCATATTGGCAGCGGATAGTTATAGAAATTGTGAAGGGTATACGAAGAGAACTAGAGTAGAAGATTACTTGGATTCCGCTGATTTTTTGTTGTGTTTTTTTTTTCTTGGGTCCTGAAGAGACCCATGTTGAAGGAGGAAGGAAACACAGGCAGACCTTTCCACAGCTGAGCTGTTGAATTCAAAAACGAGTCGTAGAAGCAACCAGTTTTCAGGTGACAAATGTCAACATTGAACGAATCGAATGGAATGCACAATAGGCTCTCGACTATTTGCCGCCGCTAGCCGAATTTCTACTGATATCTTACATAATATCTCCCAAACATTTGAAGTTTTTAAGCTCTTAAAAAAATGTATGTTATTTTTGGATAATATCTAGACGCATTCCACGCCGAAACGCAAATTATATAAAATTCCCTCAATAGAAAAAAATCGCAAAAGTGTGCTCCGAAAATTATTATAAACACGTTTGTTTCAGTTATTTTACAAGTTATAGTTGTGAAAAAATTCACAATGTTTCTTTAAATGATATTTAAGATACCTTCCACGAGATTTTTGCTCTATTTTAAACGAGTCGTGTTTTATTAAACATTTTCGCAATTTTCGCATTGATTTTATCTCTCCATCTTCTTCTTTTCGAGCTCAGTTGCAGCACCTCAAATGAGGAAAACAAACCGAGGACTCCAACTTGGAGAAACTGTAATAGTCACTAGTCACTAGCAAAGTAGAAAGCAGAAAAAGTAGAGGAAGATCACCAATGCTAATAGAGTGACCAAGTATAAGAAGGAGTGGATGAGTCATGTCCACCATGGAAATTGAAGTAAGGGTCACCGAGAACCGACTCAAGGACATACGTTGGGCGCGCCAGACTACGCGCTGTTGCCGAAAGGATCAATGACGCCAATTCTTGGAACATCTTCCATTGTAGTACCGGTAGAACAAGGAAAGCATACCAACCTGAAGCACGTGCTATAAAGATTGGAATCTGATGGTTAAGATAGGGGAATTCATCTAACGGACCGCCTGTTTCTGCAGAGTCGTCAGCCGTTATCCAACATAAATCCGTCAGCAACCCATAACTGTACAGCTTCCCAAATAATGGAACGGGGTGGTAGAATAATAAATCCAGTGTTTACATTTTAATTTTTTGTTTTTGCTGTTATTTTTATTATTAATGCTGATATTGTTATTAAATTATTTTTATTTTATTGCCAATATAATACGGGCGTTCGCCTAGTTTGGTGGGTCTATTCTTAAATGTATTGATTGACCTGTTGTTTAATCAAACGTAATGTAGATATATTATATAGCTCGTACGCATACTTTAATGAATTACCGCATTGGAAATCTATTTGACAATAATACAAGTAACAGAATATGAAGAGAAAGATTATTAGAAATGCTTTGAAGTTTCCACTACCAAAAGTGTTATCGTGATTAATTTGTAAGTTATTATGCCATGTTATACTTCTTCCTTCTTTAGCCAAAGTTTCGGATATCGTTAAAGTGTACATCATCAGGGCAAATGACCGATAGTGACATTAGACTGTGGTAAACTGAGCGTTTATGTGTATAAATGTAGTACAACGTTGCGCGCGTCAATCCTCTTAGTACCTTTTTTCAGAAAAATAATTGATTTAATCAATGTGGTTATCGGCGTTCAGTTTTGGTCTAGTCTTCAAGTACAGGATACCAAGATTTATTAAACTTTTCCCCTTTGAGACGCGTTATTTCTATTAATATAAATTCGGTTTTTATGGATTACTATTATTACCACCGTAATTAGGCTTGCACGTTAGCTTGCTTCGCTCTCCATAGAGAGAAAAAAAATTGCCTTCTTTTTAAACACCCGGGGTCTCAAAAGTTGCGTATGATCTGTAGCTATTCGAAAACGTAAAAATAAATACAATTGGTTTGCTAGAATGGCCGGAAGTTTTGAAATAAAATAGATTTCATGATTTGAGAAAAAATAAAACAAAGGGTTCATATTTTATATTTTGTAGCAAAATTAATTTTTATTTCATAACTGCAGTACAAAGAACGCAAAAATGTTGTTTTTGAAAAAAAAATTATGTGTTTGTTAAAAATATAAAAGGGAAAATTAACACTTTTTCCGGATAAAATCAGCTTTCTTGTAGACTAACTTGTATTCATAAAGTTGATTTTTTTTTAAATTTTTGTCAGCTATACGCAGTTTTTTAATAACCAATAAATGTTAAAAGGTTATAGGTATTATTGAAACAAAATACTTACCATAATTTTAAAATACAAGTTTTAGGTTTTTTCTCATTTTAAATTAATTTTAGTGAGCTAATAACCATATAAAAAAAATTAAATGCAGTTCCCATTTTCTTTGTAAGGCGCAACTTTTGAGACCCCAGACGTTTCTAAATTCAAAAGTTGAAATAATTGACACACCCTATTGCACGCCTGCCTTAATGATGAACACTGTAAAGCTACCTGAAATGTTGGTAGCTTAGGCCGCTTGTCACCCGGTGGCCGCGAAAGTTATTAAAAAGAACATTATTTAAATAGACTGGCCTCCAAAAGGTTAAAGAATGAAAAAGTGCAACATGGCAAAATAACTCAAAAATTAATCACGAAAGAAATACAATTAGCTTGAATATTACATTTATGCTCGTCATTAGGTAAAGGACTGCTAAATCTACAATTTACTAGTGAATTAATTCAAATTTAACGTAGGTATTAAAGAAGACCTTGCAGTAACCCTGCAGTTCCGCGGAATATTTCTACCAATATACTGCATTAGCTATCTTCTATCTACGTCTACGTGTATACTGTACAATTTAGTTGCGGGTAAAGAATTCCTTATGCGGCGAGCCAAGTAGGTTAAATTTAAATTTTACGGTTCGCAAGGCTGCTTCACAAAATATGCAATTCGAGTTGAACTCAAACTCTTGGCTTAAAAACGTGCATTTTATAACGGCGCTCTTGTTTGCATTAATAATAATAGATAGGCTGGCCGTGACCGAATGCAGCTTATGAAATAAATTATTCAAAGACAAGTTTGACGTTTCTATATAATTTCAAATCTAGTTGAATTTATTTTTTGCGAACCTTTTTCCAAACATTGTATTGAATCTTTCAAGAAAATAACTTCAGTTTTTGTGTGAACAGAAATAGTGAAAGACTTTAAGAGGGAATAACCAGACAAAACAGGAAATATGTAATTTTTATATGAAATTTTAAACGTATTGACTCTTTTCCACAAAAAAAAAATTGATTTCGAAAGACTGTCTGTACGGTTCCAATGAGTAAGATTAATTATCCTCCGTACCAGTAAATCAAAAATTATTAAAAATACATTTTGCTTCAATTTAAACCTACATTCACAAATGCTGAAAGGCGTGATGATAAAACAATTAAATTATATAGCTTTTGTAATTATTTTTTGATCATAAGAATTAATAATTTTTCAATAATGTCTAAGCAGAATAAAATGTAAAAAAACTCAAATATATTAGTTTACATGACCGTAAATAAATAGACAAACTGTAGTATTTTCGTCACAAAAAACTGGTTTGGATTTTTTTAATGATTTTATTTAAACTAAAAATTAAATTCTGAAAAATAGCTTTCCCAGATAATTTATTTACTGCATGATTATATGATATAAAATGTGTGTGGTATTATAGTACAATTTTTTTTAACAAATCTGCCAACGACTTGCGGTAAAACCTTATTGTACTAAAAATAAACATATTTTCTCAAAATTTAAAACATAGGTTTACTAGATAAAAGTACAGTCTTTCGAAATCATTTTATAATTTTTTGTGGAAATAAGTCAATACGTCGAAAATTTTATTTAAAAATGACATTTTTCCGGTTTTCTCTGGTTATAATATACCCTTTTAAAAGCGCTAGTGTATCGCAAGTAGTTAGATGTTTTTGTATGTAGCCAAGAGTTGCTAAGTATACTTTCAAGAGTAGCGTTTGGTGTTTTTGTTATTATTTGTGAGGTTTAAAATATATTAATAAAAACCTTTAAAATGAAACAGTTTAAAAAGCCTAGTAAAGCAACTGGGTGTTAACGGCGGTGCGGTGGTACCGCCCAGAGAACGGCACGTCTCCTTTCCTATTAACTTTATATCATTTCAGCCCTGAACTATAACACCCCCCACCCCCCTCTCCCTCCCACCACACCAATCCAACCAACTGGGTACTTACTCCGCCAACTTCATAACACCAAGACTATTACGTTCTATCATTAAGGGCAATATGGTTACGGTTTAATTTACAACATTGCGCCTATAACGAAAGTAGCGACATCTCGGTTTTACCACAGAAAGCAATGCAAACAGCAGGAGTTGCGTCAAAAATTCAAGATAGTTACATTCGTTACAACTGTAACTGTAACGTGTTCTAATCGCAGTATTTAATTTAAGAGGCGGATATGGGTACCGCCTCCCCGGAAACCATTTATTGCATAATCAAAACCTCTGCAGTAGGTCACCCAAGTGATTCGCTACATTTGGTGGCTTGGGTGCCCATCAGGTTCATGGGGTGAGAGGTTTGTCTAGGTCTTGGCCGCGGATGCGTGTACGCACCTATTGAGGGTCGGTAGAAACTGGTTGATGGAAAACTTTTGATTTCTCCAGCCGGACTCACTCGACCTATGACCTTGCACCGCAGTGGTAGAGCGGGATTTATAAGTCCGTCACTCCTGGACGTAAACCCCCAGATTCCTACCCATCCCTCGTACCTTTTTCCTTCCCAAGATGAGGGAAATAATTTTTCTCAGGGTTACCTGTGTGGGGCTAATGTAAAAAAAATCAAAGTGTGTAATTCACACGCGGTAGAAGTGAAACGAGAAAGTCGCTAGATGTCGCTTTCTTTTCGTGGTTTGAAGATGGAATGGTGATTTCACGCCTAGGTATAAAAAAGTATTTTTTTGGATTTCGTAGGATTCGAACCCCCGTTCGATTGATGTCTGTCTCTCTGGCCGCTGAGACTTGACAGGCACCTTTACCACTACGCTATAGAAGTTACACGCCTAGGTGAGAATTTATAGCATTATATTAGAACCGAGTATTTGTGTAGAACTGAGTTGTGACGTGACACATTTCCGTTTCACCCGAATTTTAAGTCACTAATGACGCTAAAGAAGTTTCGCTTCAATTTTTTTTTTAAAAAGCATAAAACTTAGTGTTCAAGGGAAGTATGTTATACATCGATATAAATTCGGAATGTGGGGTCTTAAGTTTGGGCAGCAAAGTGACCATAGGTTAGCATATTTCTAATAAAGGTCATCTCTTCAAAAATTAAATACAAGTATCGCTTCAAGGCACCCCTGTACGTTTCTTCGAAACCTTTTCGAGCCCTTGACCTCTAGAATTATTGACCCCAATTTTGTCGGCGGCCTTCCTAACGTCGCCACTGTCCGGCACTCCACCGATATCCAATTTCCTTCCAATCAATACACAGTCAAAACCTCAGGGGATGGCGTCATTTTATATTTTTATCTATGGAAATAGACTGAAAAGATTTTCAAAAAAATATCTCGCGATTGGATGAAAGTGTACAGGAAATTATATTATAACGTGATTTGAACGCGAATGATATTATTATACTATTAACGTATTTTAAATGCATTTATTTGATATATCTTATTGTACATCTATTTGATATATCTTCTAATGATGCCATTAAGTATGTATTACTAATTAATGTGTGCATTAAGTCTGTATTACTTATTAATGTGTGCATTAAGTATCTATATGTAGGTTATTATTAATAAGCTATAGATTTATGTATTGTGCATTAAGTATTTAATACTTATTAATGCGTGTATTAAGTGTGTATGACTTATTAATGTGTGCATTAAGTATGTATTACCTATTAATGTGTGCATTAAGTGTGTATGACTTATTAATGTGTACATTAAATACCTATGTATCACTTAAAAATGTGTGCATTAAGTATGTATTACTTATTAATGTTTGCGTATTTCCAACCATTTGGAAAAAAGCTTTTGTTACACCTGTTTTTAAAAAGGGGGAAAAACACAATATTTAGAATTACAGGCCCATATCAAAGCCATGCATTTTAAGTAAAATCATGGAAAAAATCGTTATGACCAACTTTTTAATTTATGTAAAAACACAATTATAAATCCCCAACAACACGGTTTTTTTCAAGGCAGATCTGTTGAGTCGAACTTGGGGCAATTCACCGATTTTGTTCTTAATTCTATGTACACTCTATCTATACTGATTTTTCTAAGGCTTTCGACAAAGTGAATCATGATACACTCTTAAACAAACTCGAAAAAATTGGTATAAGTAGAAATCTTCTCAGATGATTCTCATCTTACATTAAAAATAGAAGTCAAGCTGTTGCCCTAAAAGGTTACATGTCACAGATAATAACCATCCCCTCGGGGGTACCGCAAGGTTCTCATTTAGGGCCCCTGCTCTTTACTTTGTATCTCAATGACATCAAACATGTCATCACTCATTCTGATTTCATTCTCTACGCTGATGATATGAAAATATACAAATGCGTAAGCTCAACAGATGATTGCAATAAATTATAAGAAGATATTAATAGAATTAATGAATATTGCAAAGAAAACCAATTATTTCTAAATATAAATAAATGTAATACGATAACCATTTCACGTAAACGTCACCCAATCAGCCATACTTACCATCTGAACCATGTTCCCCTTCAAGGAGTAGAAAAAATCAGTATTACTTGACTCTAAATAACTATTTAAAGATCATATTAACCACATCTTAGAAAAAGCCTACAAACAACTGGGCTTCATTCTTCGCGTCACAAAACCTTTCAATAAACATTTTACACTTGAACTACTATATATATGGCATATGTAAGATCTCATCTCGAATTTGCATCTGTCATTAGGAATCCTCAATACCAAACTTATATTAACCGAATTGAAAACATTCAAAAAAAAATTTTAAAACACCTGTTGTATCGTTTTGAAAATCATCAGTGTAACCCTATTGCTGTTTACAAACGGAGGCAAATTTTTGATGTACTGTTTCCGTACAAAATTGTAAATTGCCTCATTGACTCGCCAGCCTTGTTAGAAAGGATTGCATTTCGTTGCTCTGAACGCAATACCAGATCGAATACCTTATTTCATATACAACATTTTAAATCGAAATACGCACAAAACTCCTTGCTCGGGCGTATCTGCCAAATTTATAATGCCTTGAGAGATATTGACATTTTTCATTGTACCCTTAAATTGTTTAAAATCAAACTAACCTTACAATGTACTTAAATGAAAACTATTATTTCTTGTTTATTATTTTCTTTTTAATAACTTTTTACTTAACACTACGTACTATTATTTTAAACAACTACTGTACACTATTATTTTTGTATTGATTATTATCACCTTTTTGATAATTTTTTACAACGTGCTTACACCATATACCTACTATAATTGTTTAACTTGATTCATAATCACATAATCATTAACCATTAACAACTAAATATTATAAATGGTACTTAACTGGTTTAAATTATATTCACTATTTTATGTAGATACAATTACTCAACTGTACGCTTCCTAAATACAACTTTACAACTGTATGCTTCCTAAATAAACATAAATAAAAATAAAAATTAAGCATCTATAGTTTATTATTAATAAGCTATAGCTGTATGCATTATGGATAAAGTATTTAATACTTATTAACGTTTGCATTAAGAATGTATTACTTATTAATGTGTGCATTAAGTGTGTACTACTTATTAATGTGTGCATTAAGTGTGTACTACTTATTAATGTGTGCATTAAGTGTGTACTACTTATTAATGTGTGCATTAAGTGTGTACTACTTATTAATGTGTGAATTAATTATGTATTACTTTAATTAATTGATTTACCCTGTACTAAACAAATAAAATATTATGAATTTAAAAAAAATCAGTAGAAGAAATGTGAGATTGTTTTTGGTTACGACCAAGACCCGAACAGGAACTTCAAGACTGTCCGGGAATATTGCCTCTGCCAATTAAGCTACCGAAACCTCTTAAATACTGTCATTTAAGCAACGTTTATCTGATTTTGATGACCGTTATTTATACTTTATGGATGATCAAACAACGAGGGTCGAGAATCAGCAGTTAACGGAGGAATTTTTTGAATTGGCACACGTAAAAAATATTTTAAATGGCGTTGTTTGAAAAGATTTTTTTATTTTAATTTTAAGTTTTACGTGAATATTCAAAAACAACATTATATTTAAATTTTTAGTAAATTAAAATACTTTACCCAAGATTCAACTGAAAATCAGAAATTGGTGAATAGATTATCATATAAAAATCTGACACCTTATATTTTAGAAAAAGGTAAAAAATTAAGTTTGTACCCTGTCCAAATAAAATGACGAAAAGCTCTGCTTAAGCGTAGAAAACTGACAAAATGAAAAAAAGTAGCTGTTATTAATTAGTTTGCGAACCGACGCACTTGACCTCTAATTACGCTATACACAGGCGTCCCCCTGCATGCTGCGCCCGCGGCACCGACCTCTCGGCGGTAATATGCGGATTACGGAGCATGCTCATGCACGATACGTGCCTACCTGCCAATGCCAAAGGCAATAATAGTCAATGAATTATTCATATTGAATTCATATCGCTCGTGGAAAAGGTACTGTGTGCTTTGGAATCACCCAAGTCGGGAGCATGAAGCGAATGTTTAGATGGTGTGGTATTATACTTATGGTGAAAAGGTAGAAATTGCTCCAACTTGAATAAGCAAGTGGGATTTTTGTGTTGTTAATTATCTGAATGCTCGCTATTAAAAAAGTTGTCCAAAGAAGCAACGCTAACAATCCTTTGTCCCTGATGTATTGCAATAAGGCTTGAAACTGTCAGAGAAAGAATGAAAGTATATTGAATGCTGCAAAAATGAGATCACTGAGGCGTACATGCGGTAAAACTATGTATGACACTATCATAAAAATGGAGTTACGGAAATTATTTTCCTCGGAGCCCCTGGGGAAAATAATTTCCTTTAGAGCCTTTGTTATCTTTGGGGTTTTGAAAGGTTGGCTGTGTAGGCCAGAACCCGGCCATACCAGCCAGTCACCAAACGTAGTTTTACACGTAGTAGGTTTATAACGTAGTAGGTCATACTGGTTATCTAATTTTTATCTGTTTTCTTGCAGATCCATCTCAATTTTTTTCGCCACCCCCAATAATATGTGATGGCTTGAAGCTTGCTTAAACGGCCTTAACTTTCCTTTGTTCCGCCTCCGACCACTCAACGCTGATTTTTTTCTTTAAGTCTTCAGGTATTTTACCTGCATTATTCAACTAACTTTCTTTAAGGCTTCACTGGGTGGTTGGCTAAGGGATACGGATGCTGGGTGTGGTTTATATCAGGCTGAATGCAATTAACATTTTTTTATTGGTTCTTGCCAAATGATTTGAGACTTAATTGTTTATCGTATGCTCTCTATCTATTTACACAGGTGCTTACAGGGTTTTTCACATGATGCAATACTGCCTCATGTGCTTCCCGAGCGAGTTTTATTTTGCATTATTTTTGCTTGTATTACTAACCTGATTTGTTGTATTATATTTTATTTTCTTGTTAAGCAATTGCTTACTGCTTTCTAACAACGTATGCAGGGAAAATGGAGGACTAAATTCGTTCAAAATAAATAAATGTAGCTTAGTTTAACAAAAAAATTAGAATCTTGCGAGAGCCTTGAAGAAGTAACCATCTGTTACTTATACCAGGGCGGGTAAGTGGTGGATAACCTCCAATGATTATCTAATGAATGGTTCTCTAAGTGGTGGTATCATATCATAACATATTGTCATTTCTATTAATTTATTAGTGCTCTCCCTTCACTGTAATATCTGTTTTTTTTTTTTTTTTTTTTTTTTAATTCATGTTATTATTATGTTTTAATGGACTATTTCCGTAAATATCGGTTCATTTATAACGAATGAGCATAAACATGAGAGCCAGCAAAAAAAATGATGCCCGAGAAAGACACGGCAAGATCGTAGTAAATACTTGAGTCGAGTTTTTCGTTATTATTCAACTGTATTAATTCTAGACTACAATTAGTGATGTGCTGTACCTCTCTCACTAGGAAATCCTGCATTCTGTTTTCTGTTTGCAGGCGCAGTTTATAACATAAACAGTTTATAATAACAATACAAATAACTAGTGATCGACCAAAGGTTTGGTTTCGGCAAATTTTATCAAAAAAAACTAGTTTCGGCATTAGTTTCGCTTTCGGCAGAAAATCTGCCGAACCTTCCGTCTCACCGAAACTTTGCAAAATATCTCGATAATTGTTAAGTTTAGTCGAATGTTGTGAGGTCATTCCTTTATAATGTAAGTTGATTGTCAATTTTTTGTTCCATTCATCTTTATGTGTTTGTTCGTTTTATAGCAGTAATGTCAAAAAAATTAGTTATTATTTTTTCACATATTTACTTCAATTATTGTTTTTTTATTTTATTTTTTTATTTCATTTAACACGTGTAATAAGAATGTTATGATTGTACGCAATTAAAATAAAAACAATTTATGAGGTCCTTCCTTTATGAGGTTTTTTCTAAGTGTTAATTTTGACAATTTTTTTATTCCAAGAAGAAATTAACATGTTTTGTTAATTTTTAAATTTGTTTTTGTTTTAGATTGGTATAAAAAAAAATCATATCAATCACTTCAATATTTGTTTGTTATTTAATTTAACACGTGTTAACTGTCTATATAAGGGTAAAAAATAAGACAAAGTTCAGTAAGCAATAGATTTCGAACATATCTAAAACAGTTTCAAAATTCAATCAGTTTCAGTTTTAAAACAGATAGCTAAGATTCGGTAGAAAGTCCTGTTTCGGTCGGACACTACAAATAACACAACATTACATTTAATGTAAAAGACAATCATGTCAAGATAATGAATAACGTAATAATAATACTGAAATATTTGTGTAGTGCAGTTTTGTGTTATTTCAATTCAAGTAAGATTAAGTGCGTGAAAGTGAACGAAGCAAGAAGTGCGTTTAAGGCGATCCAATAGTCCTGGAAAAAATTGAATTCGGAATTCACGCCCTATATGGGAGGAAAATACTTTTTTGGAAAGGTTGGAAAAGGTATTTGAGAATTTTTCTTTACATGTTGATTTCGTAAAGGCCTGTAAAAAACATTAATTAATTTTTTACGCATTGTTTATTGTAATAAAATGGAATTTTAAAATTGATTTCACGAAACGAAATTAAGCGACGTCACACGTCTATTTCCCGCTCTGGCCGGGGCATGACTGATACGAAATAGATGTGCCCAGTCCATGGTTCTTGTGCCCATGTCATAAGGGCCACTTCAAGAATCCGAAATCGTAGAGTGCGGACCGTATTGATTGATGTCAAAAATAACAACGAGAAAATGCATATTTTATTGTATTTTGTGAATTCGGGCGTAAATATCAATTTTTTTGCGATTATCATAAAATAAACTGAATTTTCCATATCATACAACAAAACCATATCCGAAAAGGGATAAATAGGAGAGTTTGCACTTGAAAGTGTTTTTTAGAGTCCTAATACTTTATTTTCTTCTAGGCTTATTGAAAGACTTCTTAAAAAATGACCGATATTTTTAAGGGCCAAGATATGTTCAACACGCAGTAGTATCTATAATACTTCTAACTTCTAAGCGATCAAATTTTCAAAACAAAAACATATGATTTTGTGTGATTTTGCATTATTTAGTATGGCTTCATCAGAGTTGTATGACGGTTTATCCCTCAAGAAAAGAACGTTATGGTTAGTCAGTAAAAATAATACCATTGGACGAGTGGATCTCAAATCAAATTCAAAGTTTCTTGTTTACGGAACATATTTGGAACCACCATTTTGACGCCACGAAACTTTCCAAGTTTTAATAACTTTGTCTGGGAAAGCCGAAGTTCCGTTCCCCCGTGACACAAGCTACAGCTCGTCGAGAAAGTGCAGACAAATATAGAGGGCGCTAAAATAATAATCAAACAGTATTAATAGGCTCGCGTCTGCGTGTTTGAATTTCAGAACCCAGCTACAAGTGCATATCGGACGCCACCAATACGCGCCGCGCCACTAATAACATCTGTGTACGTGGAATTTCACACAAAACTTACTGTTATAATTCGGTTTCAAATTAAAAAATTCGATACAAGATCACACTAATTCCGTCAGCAGCTCGCATATGCATGTTTTCCCCCTAGGTATAAGTGCTACGGATTTATATACTTTAAGTATCCTTCCGGATTTGGAAAGATTGACAGCATTACTTGATGAAGTTGTTATAAATTACATGTAACGTCATTGCGTGTCGCGGTTACTTCGTCACGGTTACTTTTTCACTGTTAATTTGTCACTGTTACTTTGTCTCGGTGAGTCTCCAGTGGCCAGCTGTCACTGGATCGCAGTGGATCCAATTTATAAAATGGTCACAAACACTCAAACCGGGCAAAGCTGAACTAAAAGCCGCCCGCAGGTCCTGGCAGCAAAAACCTGTGGAGCTTGTTTTTAACTTCTAATAATAAATTAATCACTGTGGTGAGTATGAATACGTATGCAGTTTCAATGCCTTTCAACATATGTCGTTCGTATAGGTAGTTGTATGTTGTTTTGAGGTGTCTCAACAGATGTCAGAAAAGTTGTACTACATGAGAGAGTCAACTATCACCCGTTCGTCTAATAAGGAAAAACCCGATGATATCTGATCGATAGCTGGGCTCCTTCAGTGACCAGTTCCTCTACCTCAGATTTTTTTTTACATTAGCTCCACACATGAGGCCCTGAGGAAAATAATTCCCCTCAGGGCCTATGTCATAATTTGTGATGCTGTGCGGTGGGTCTTTTGAGAAAAGGAAGCATTTTTTATAAACCGGAAAGACGGGATATAATTTTATGGGCGCGAATAAACGATAATTACATAGCCAAAAATGATTTTTAAAAAAATAAAGTTTTCACACGAATGGCCCAGGAGAATAACGAACATACCAAAAATATTACATCTCATAAATATTTGTTTCCTTGATCCATCTTATTGATCATAAATCATTATAATGTACAACGCCTATACTTGAATAAATCCAATGTAATATACTTGTACTTATAGATTATAATAATAATAAAAAGAATCATCATTATCATCACTATTGGCTCTACAACCCCTGGTGGGACTTGGCCTCCTCAAGGCCAAGTCCTCATCTCTGTTAATAATAAGAATATTATTATTATAATCTAATAATATCCTTGTTCTACCGGTATTACAATGGAAGGTGCTCCGAGGAACTAGCATCATTAATCCCTTCGGCACCGGTGCATAGTCGGGAAACACGCCTAACGCATGCCCAAAATTTGTACACGGTTGACATTTGTCACATGAGAATGGGTCGTTTCTTCGACTCGTTCTTATGTTCAACAGCTCGGCTGTGGAATAATTTGCCGGCCTCTGTGTTTCCTCCTTCCTACAACATAGGTCTCTTCAAGACCAATGTTCATTCCTTCCTCTCCTCAAAAAGACCCCCCACACAGCATCCCAGATGACATAGGCCCTTAGGGAAATTATTTTCCTCAAGGCCTTCTGTGTGGAGTTAATGTAAAAAAAAAAAAAAAAAATTTAACAAAATTTGATTTTGTGAAAATCAGCACCATTACCAATACACCTCTAAAACAACTACAAAGGGCAAAAAATGTGCGGCGTTCTCTTCATAACATCTGTCAAAACGTCAAACGAGAACAAACAATAAATCCAGTGAACGTTAAATGTCAAATTCAAAAATTCTTATGAAATCAAAGAGTTGCCACATAAAAAAAATAAATCAGTGTGGAATTTTACAAAATTAATAGAAAATTTTCGGAGACATGACATTTTCATGTTAGTAACGTCACAAACCCAAATAATGGATTTATTTATTAAAAAAAAACTGTTCATTTCTAAAAAAAAATTACTAACATTTTCGTAATCTTAGTAAAAAAATCTATCCACACGATTTTTTCAAAGTCGTTATGAAATCCAAGTAAGTGGCCTATTAGCGGTAGAGCTCCATGAAAGGAAAAAATACCAGAATCACTCATATTCCATGCAAATTTAATGATCCTTTTTAACGCTAAGCAAGATGATTTTTTTGTATTTTTGAAATTTATGTACAAATCAAAGAAACTAATATTAACGTTAATAAAAATACAAAAATAAAATATGGAGAAAACGCTACCTTTTAGAAGAAGAAAAAAAGGTTAAGAAAAATTGAGTTGTGTCATTTTTCTGTCCATCTGACTCTGACTCGCAATCCGAAAGTCGCGCGATCGAATCCCGGCGTGGAAAATTAATTTCACAATTTATTCATTCAAAATATTATTATATGTGCAGCACATTCCAGAGTGGAAGATACTCTTAGTATCGCCCGGGTGTATGACCACCATTCAGAATTGAAACGTTGCTTGAAATGGCTTTAGCCGTGTTTGGTGACCAGATCTGATTAGCCAGGTATTTACCCACCTTACTCTCCCCCATCTCCTTCCCCTCAACGCTACCTCCAGCCGCACAACATACCACAATTGGGGATGCCATAGTCTCACTGGCTCCAGACGGGAGCAGCTGTATTCACGTAAAAACAAACATAACCTCACAGCTGATGTACCATAGTTTCATATGATTTGAGATTTTCGCAGTCAAAAGCGTTATCGCGATCTATTTTTGGGTTATTATGCCGTTTGTTTTAATATCGGTGTTGTCATTGTAGTTATTTAATTAAGGTATTTCTATATTTGTAGACGTACTGTACCTTCCTAAAGCCGCTACCTGATCCTGTCCCAAGGTCAGAGGTACAGGGTACAGGGTGGCGGGGAAGTACTTTGCACCCAGAGCAGGAAGAGCGTTTCCCGGGGCTGGGGTTGTTTACCCAAACAGCTACCCCCGTGTCCTCAAAATTACTACACAGCACTTCTCAAAAGTTTTTTCTAAGTTTATAATGAGGAAAATCAGTCAATTTAAAAATTATATATTTTTTATCTACTATTAATTATTGTAAACCAGCAGACCCGGCCACACGTTGCTGTGACTAACGAAACACAAAGCCATTTACTGACAACGCCATTACCCAACCTTTATAACCAGCGCCATCTGTTAATTTGTATACATATCAAATCCACACCTCCCGTTTGTTTTATTTTAACCAATTTACACAAAACCTTGACAATTTATAAACTTAAACCTTCCTCATGAATCACTCTCTTGGTGAAAACAGCATGAAAATACGTTGCATAGTTTAAAAGATCTAAGCGGTCAGACAGTGGGAGCGACTTTGCTTTATACTATGTAATAGATGGACAGTGGATAAGATGGCGCTGAACAAATATATTTTATTAGTGACTATAGACTCGACAAACTATAATAACAATTATAATAGATAGCATCCACCGTTTCGTCGATCACTAATACAGTAGTGAATGTGAAAATATATGTAGTTTCAATGTCGCTCAAAAGATGTCGCTAGTGTAGGTAGTTATATCTAGTTTTAATGTGTCTCTACAGGGTACCTAGCATGGTCGATCGATATAGGTTTTATCGAAAATGTCGGTAACTTATCATCGCTCCCGAGCACGACTGCGGGCCGCTAACGAACAAATGACATTTCATAACGACTAGGGGTTCCTACTTTATTTGACGTGAACTATTATTTATTCGTTAACGGCCTGCAGTCGTGCTCCAGAACGATGACATGTTACCGACATTTTCGATAAAACCTATATCGATCGACCATGCTAGGTACCCAGAGGTCAGTAATTGTGCTATATTATGAGAGAGACAATTGTCGGGCACGGCACTAGACATTTTATAGTTTTTTATACAATGGCTCCACACGGGAGGATGGGGCTCTATCTTTGGGGTTGCGTGTGGAGGGTCTTTTAAATGAAAGAACGGGGAGAAAGTTCTGAAAAGGATGAAGTATGAGGGATGTGTAGGAATATGCCCTCATCCCTCTCACTGCGGTGTGTCGAAAGAGTCCGGCTAGGAGAGGTCTACGTTAGGTCTCCCTCAACAATCTCTCCCTATCCGGCCCGCCGCGCAGTTGGTCGGCAAATGCTTAGAAGCCGCCAAGACCTAGACAAACCTCACCCCATGAACCCGGGCACCCCTATTATTGGTGGGTTTCTTCATTTACCGAGAATGCTAAATGCAATGCTAATTGTAAAAGTAAACGGTCAAATGCATAGATATTTTTAAATTTTGATCGTTTACTTTTACAATTAGCATTGCATTTAGCATTCTCGGTAAATGAAGAAACCCACCCTAAGTCACCAAACGTAGCGAGCCACTTGGAGTGACCTATAGCAGGGGTGTTGGTCACCCAAAAAATGGTACCCGGAGCGGCGGTACCCATACCGGCCCCTAAATTCAAAATTATTTTTAAATGTGCGTTAAAATTTTTGTTTACTTTGCTGTTAATCATTTATTTTTATTTTGAATTATGTTCAAAAACAGAAAATGTGTTTGAAATTGAATGTACAGCGGAAATATTTGATAGGTTAATATGACGGTATTAATTTTTTATGTATGTCGCGAACCGTGAATTTACAACCGCTGCATCGTTAAAAGAAACTCGGGTTTCGGTTAACCACCCCTGGTTAAACCGCCCCACGAGGGTCAGTCCCGTTTCCCGCCGAGTCTCTCCCATTCCCACCTCTTTACCACCCCCTCACCATCCCTTCGCCGCTTAATGGACCATGAAAAGGACCCCTCCTTAACTGCTTAGAAACAGGGAGTCCAACTTAAGGCCCGGTAGTACCTGCTCAATAAGAAGAAGGAGAGATATGTAAATAATAATGTTGGAGGGAGCGCGCTAATTTTAAAAATGATAATATTTTAGCGAAAATTGTAAAAATGTTTAATAAAATACGACTCGTTTAAAATAAAGCTAAAATCACGTGGGGAACGTCTAAAATAGCATTTAAAGAAACACTGTAAATTTTTTCATGCATATAACTTGTAAAATAAATGAAAAAAACGTGTTTATAATAAATAATTTTAGGAGCATATATTTCGATTTTTAAGTAAAAACTGCTTTAGCACGGTTCTGATTTGAAACTCGATGATACGAAAAATAGCGACACTAAAAAGAGACAAACACATACATTTATAGGATTTAGCCTGCGAGAGAATGAGATAGTATAATCGGTCTCCTCTTTGTGCGGTGCTTCGTAGCCTCCCTACTCTTGTATACTTAAATTTTCTGAAAGTTTAACTTCTACCGCGTCTCAATTGCACACTCTACTATTTTATATCGAGGGAATTTCGTATAGTTGCTGTTTCGGCGTGAGGAATGTTTAGATATTATCTTCAAGAATAACATATATTTTTTAAGAGCTTTATTCTTTTTTTTACATTAACTCCACACAGGAGGCCCTGAGGAAAATAATTTCTCTCAGGGCCTATGTCATTTAAATGCTGTGTGGAGGGTCTTTTTGAGGAGAGGAAGGAATGAACATTGGTCTTGAAGAGACCCATGTTATATGTAGGAGGAAACACAAAGGCCGGCAAATTGTTTCACAGCCGAGCTGTTCAAGACAAGAACGAGTCGAAAAAGCGACCCGTTCTTATGAGACAAATGTCAACCGTGTACATATTATGTTGGGCACGCGTTTGGCGTGTTCCCGACCATGCACCGTTGCCCAAGGGATCAATGACGCTAGTTCCTCGGTGCATCTTCCATTGGATTACCGGTAGAACAAGGATAGCATTCCCAAAACATTAACAGCCTTACTAAAAAAAAACCACAGCACGCCAGATAACCCGTGTTATTGCAGCAACATGAATAAAACAAAAATACACTAAAACACAATAACATTACTAATAAGATTTGGTCTTAAAACGTACTGTAAATCCGGCAACAATGCATATTTAAGTACTAAATTGTTTGTTTTCCTTCATAACCGCTAGGTGACGCGGCGGCGCGGCGCCTGCGCGTTCGTTGTTCGCGCTCGAAAAAGACGCTGGAAGCGCGAAATGTATTTCTGTGTGTGCGAAATGATTTTTGTGTGTGCAATATTACTTATGTGATGGTTAATTTCTATTAATATGAATAATTTACTCTTATATTTATATCATTGATATATTTACCGTGTTTTTTGTGGGTTTTCATAAGTTTTAGTCAAGTTGTAAAACAATAATCGTACTTTGAAAATTGAAGTGTCAAAAACTATTTTATATGATACATGAGAATTCAAATTTACATTTAAAGGTTTTATTTTACGATAATTTTATGAAAGTGGTGTTTTTTTTTAAATAATAATATCTAATACATGTGTGCCTAAATGCATCAAAGAAATTAACGTCTAGAAATCGTCGACAAATCTGATATAAAAGACGGTATAATTTTTAGGTTAGTTTTTTAGCAATAAAAAAAACTTGAAATTTTTTATTATTTTTTTATTGTATACACGATGAAAAAGTGAGGTGATAGTTTCCTTCCAAATTTATTACATAAAAGGACTGTGTTTTTTAAATTTTGATTTTATTTAAATTTCTCTACATTTTGGTCAAAAATGTTGTGGGAGGAAATTTTTTTCCATTTTTTTCCGAGTTTGAATCTTAAAATATGGCAGTTTTTGAAAGCTAAAGTGTATTTCAAATACACAAATATAAAAGGTAATTTTATCTAGTTTTCATAAATGGTATTTATTTTTACGACACCTTCAAAAATAAGAAATATATAGAACATTCAAAATACTATGGAAAAATTACAAATATCGTTCGGTCATCAATGGTTTTAAAACAGAGATAAACTACCCTCTCAGGCCGTGGAAACCATGTGTATTTCTTTCAAAGAACAAATTTTTAATTAGTAATGTTTTCACATCCGCGGCCGTTTGTCAATTGAATAAAATTTTCACTGGGTTTTTTAGTAAGGCTGTAATAAGTGTTTATGGAAAATATTAAGTAATAAATCGGTAGAAATGAAGCCGGGCCTTAACGCGGGGTCGTTGGAAAAAATGGTAATGGGACCGCAACTGAGAAGAACTGGGTGATGTTTGCATGGGGGAGGGTGTTTTAAGTGCCTTGGGGGGGGGGGGGGGGGGGGGGGGGAGGGGGGGGAGGTAAAGCCAAGGAATCTACCTCCTACAAGTATTCAGTAATTAACTACAACTACTGCCTCTACGATGAAAGGTTATGTAAATCATACATGTGTAAATTCTCCTTCAAACTGGTAATCAATCAATCCAGGTGAATAATTCACGTATAACGTTTAATGAATCAATTTGTTTGAATCGCTGGTACGGTAATTCGTATATTTCTTTTCAGTTTATTTTTGACATTTCAAAGTTTTTTTAAAACAATCTAACCTTACCTAGATCAATCTGCATTATTTATTATATAAAGCCGAATTTTATTCATGTTATTTGACCAATTTACGTATCAAAATAAGACGTTGTTTTAATTCCAGGCCTCGACTATATTTTATCAGAGGATCAAATAGCTCACCTTACGTTTTTTCTAACTAAAATTACTCATAAAAAAAATTAAAACACGTGCATATTTTATTAGACCAAGTATTCTAAACGTTACTTTTCGGTGTAAAAATAATTTAATTTATTAGGGGATATTTCATCATACTCATGTTAAGAAAATGATTTTCCATATTTTACAAAAAGGCATAACCGAAAAGGTGTTCATTAGTAGGAGGTTTTGAACTTCAAAGCAATTTTTATAGGCTTAATACTTTATTTTTTTGGGCTTATGGACTCTTCAAAAAAATAATCGATTATAACAAAAATAATAATATGCATTCTTTTTTTCTTCTTCTTCTCGTGCCCTGTCCGTTCAACGGACGTTGGCTATGCGGACTTTGTTTACTACGGCCCG
This sequence comes from Limnephilus rhombicus, assembly GCA_929108145.2. Classification (NCBI taxonomy): domain Eukaryota; kingdom Metazoa; phylum Arthropoda; class Insecta; order Trichoptera; family Limnephilidae; genus Limnephilus; species Limnephilus rhombicus. The sequence continues at coordinate 15,696,702 of OV815292.1, read as the reverse complement.
GAACAGCTCTAGAGTAGACTGGCCAAATCACTGTCTCAGGTTTTTCAGCCATGATGACTTCTTCCAGGGCCCCTTTCTTCGGCATTTTTTCCCTACATTATGAGATGCAAGATCTTGTACTTCTCTGGATGTATCATCACATGTCCAAGATAATGAAGTATTCGGATTTTTATGGTTTTAATGACTTCTTTTTCTTTATTCAACCGAACCATAACATCTTCATTCATAACCCTGTCTATCAAGTTTATTTTAAGTATTCTTCAGTAGATCTACATCTCGAATGCCTCATTCGCCTAATTAATTCTTCAGTAAGCGTCCATGCATCCATAAAATAATATCGTAAACACGTAGCGTCTGAACATTCGCATTCGTAATCCAAGGTTGATATCATGACTGCAGAACGTCCTTTTCATGCGGATAAAGGTTGCACGTCCTTGCTCAATGCGGCATTTGATTTTAACCGAAGGATTCCATCTATCAATTAAATTATGTATTCTAGTTTAATTAAAGCATCTGAAATGTTTATGAGCGATTTTTCCAACCAAAATTATATGAATTTGCATTATTTAGTAGTGCACCTTTATCAAATCAGAGAACACAAACAACAACATTTTCGAACCAATTTCCGTCACCTGTTTTCGAAACATCAACAAAGCGACCTCTAATTTGTGAACCCAACTTCCCCCCAGTCTGTCTATTAGACCACTTGCAAGTGTGAAACGCTGACATTATTATTACAATACCTACCCTTCATGTTTACCCCCAACACTGAACATTGAACGCTGAATCCAGAATGAACACTTCATGGCCTGAGGCAAGGAAGATGTTTAACTAGGTTAGATTTATACGTACACTTTATCTGGGATAGTTATTCACAGCTTTCTCAAAATACTTTGATTAATTATGCATGACAAATTTGATTTTTATTGAACTACCTGGATTCCGGCTTGCGTTGCAATGTTCAAAGAAATAAATTGTTTCTCCCTGCATGTCCTTTTACCGTGCGTCCCCGTTCCTCTTACGCTCCCTCGTTCCCCTTCCACATTTACCGCCTACACTCTCCCGCTCCCCCGTCCCGTCATCCCCATTCCGCGTTCCATATATTCAGTCCCAGTACATTCAGTTTACAAACAGCTCGCGTGCCAACTATTACAAATTTTTTATTCAAATTTTCACTTTTCATATATTACAAATATACATTTTTGCTATTATAAGAACAATCAATCAAATTTGGTACCTAACATAGGTACCTATTTAAAATGTCTTGATTTAAAAAAAAATGTTGATTTAAAAAATCCGTAGACAATTCTTTTGTTACAAAAAACCTGCTAAATTCACATTCATCAATCGTGCGAAGTTAAAATAGTGGTTAAGTTTTCTGAATTTATCCAGTGATCTGCACATTTTTCTTAATTATTCTTTCCGTAAGAACCTTCTACAATGTAAGAAAACTTTGAAAAAAAAATGAATGAAATAGATAAAGTCGTTCTGAAGTTATGGCGTGACAAAGGGAAACAGGGATTCATTTTTATATATACTGATAAAAAAATTTGTGGACTAATACTTTCATTCTGCATATCTGAAAGGAGAATTATTTCGGATCTTGTATTTTGGACCGGTGCACATCTTGGATTTCAGACTGTCGGGAAACACGTGGCCAAACGCGTGGCCAAAATTTATACACGGTTCATATTTGACACATTAGAACATTGTTACTACGACTCGTTGTTGAGTTTTATGACCACCATTGTAAGACCACCATTCAGAATTGAAACGCTGCTTGAAATGGGTTTAGCCGTGTTTGGTGACCAGATATGAATAGCTAGGTACTTACACACCTTTCTCTTCCCCATCCCTTTCCCCTCCCCACTCTCTTCGCTTCACAGAACATTCTCCAATTAGGGATGCCATAGTCTCACTGGCTCCATACTGGAGAAGCTGGGACTGTTGTGAGGTATTCATATAAAAAATGTTCAAAATATCGTAAAATTTGTCCACCTGAATAATACTTTGTTAATCGATATGTTTGATCACAACTAACGAATAGTAGTGGAGAGTTTTTTTTTAACTTTTGTAAGAAAAATTGTAATATTATTTGTTATAGGCTGATTACCTGAATAATTTAAACCCATTTCATAAGTCATGACATCTTAACCCGATTATTCATAGGAGACCAAATTTGCCCCAGCTCACATAGGTCTCATATAAATCGTTGTATCTCCCTTACTGTCATGGTGAGAAATATGATCTAAATGGTATTAGAAAGAGAAAACTGCGCGCTTTATACTATAATTATATTATAATCATACGACCATAGAAAATTTCTAATGTGCACCTCTATAAAACCAAAGTTTCCGATAGTATTTTGAGAAAAATCTATAAAATTAAATTAAAGAAAACTTAACGCTCTGCAACCGGGCTCGAACAGAAGAAGATGGAGAATTACGAAATTACGAATGTTAGAGGAGAGCGCTAGCATTTACAGTTTAGAAAATGTTTAATAAAACACGACTCGTTTAAAATAGATCAAAAATCTCGAGAGAATTGTCTTAAACACCATTTAAAGAAACACTGTGATTTTTTTCATACATGTAACTTGTAAAATAACTGAAACAAACGTGTTAATAATAATTTTTGGAGCATACTTTGCGATTTTTTTCTATCGAGGGAATTTTATATAATTTGCGTTTCGGCGCGGGCAATGTCTGATATTATCTTCAAAGATAACATATATTTTTTAAGAGCTTTAAAACTTACCGTGTTTAAGGGAGATATGTAAGAAATCGGTAGGAATTAAGGTTGCGGGCCCTTAAAGTGTGCCGTATAAAAAAAAGTTAGGTGTTGTTTGTAATTTTTAAAATTTAAAATTTTCTAATGTCTAATAATGACATTTTTAAAGGTATTTCATAACCTTTCAAAAACAGTTTAATTTTTGGATATGTTTGGAAATAATTGATTTATTTAGTTTTTATTGCAAAGCCGAAAAACTTTGACCCTCCTAACAATACGCCCGATTTCTGAGAGGAAGGGTCTCTTCTGGATGCCTACAGGGTGTTAATATCAATCTAAGTAGTAAATTAACATGTACTATATCAGTATCAACACATTACTTTTGACCCATGTTTTTCAAAAATTGAAATATTCCCTGGAGTAAGTTGCGACCTGTATAAATCGGGGTAGGTTGTTTACATCGCTTATCGCTGACAGCCAGAGGGTTGGTGCCATCGTCAAGGCAACAAGCTGTAAAAGATAGGAGGGACCAATTTATCGAACATGCTTTACCTGGTAAATATTGTAACAGAATTTGATACACGTTAGGAAAATTACTGATGCCTTCTTGGATCACGCTAAAGGTGTGATTCTTGTGATTGTTGTTTAACATGCCTTAAAATGAAAAAAAAATCTATGTGTTGATAATTTCTACGAATAATTCTACCTTTGCCAAGATTATTGAATGCAGTAATAATAATAATAAATTTGGACAACTTATATAGCGCTGTTTTTGCGAAAAATCGCCTCAAGAGCGCTGTACAAATAAGCATGGATTTTACATTAGAATTTACTTAACTTAGGAGGCTGTATAACAACTCGTCTTGCAGCTATCAAGCGCATGGATTATTGGAATTCTAGACCCCCGATAAATTAAATTAAATATCTTTTTATATGTACGTATTTCAATTTACTTAACTATGTAGGGGGCTAGATAACCACTCGTCTTGCAGCTATCAAGCGCATGGAGTGTTATCAATATTCTCCTTTATCGCAGTTGTGATTTAAAAATGTACCACAGTCTCGTGCGTTCGTTCCGTAGAATTCGACATTTTTTTTTACTATTATTTATTTTACTAAAGAGAAAAATAAACAGTATTCTTTTCTATCGGTCTTTCATCTCAAGTCTTCTTCTACCATTCACATTTGCATCATAATATATTCTTCTTACACTACTTTCTTCATTCATTCAATTTGGGAGGCGGGAATGGGTACCCCCTTCCCGGGAACCTTAATTGGATAACCAAAACCTCTGCCATAGGTCACCCCAAGTGGTTCGCTACGTTTGGCGATTTAGCAGGGGATGAGGTGATTCCTTCCCAGCACTTAAAACCTTTTCCTTCCCAGAACTCTCCTCTCCTTCCTTTGCCTAAAAAAACCCTCCACACAGCACCCCCAAAGATGACATAGCCCCTCCGGGAAATTATTTTCCTCAGGGCCTCCTGTGTGGAGCTTACGCAAAAAAAAATCCACAAACGAGGGATTCTGTTGAAAATGTACGGAATAATTTAATATCATTTTTCTATTTTTAATCATCCTACTAAAAATGTTTATTTTTCATGTTTTCATTCAATATTATTGATTTTAAAAACGATCTAAAACTGACAAAATCAAAACGGCTCGTGGTTGGCGAATCGGATTGTGACGTCACAAGCGTCGCTCAGCTGGGCCAGCATAAATAAACACTTGTCAGTGAGCGTCCACGCTCCTGACGTCACACGATAGCCCCCCGCCTCAAAAAAAATACTTTTAATGGTAATTCAAAAATGGGAAACTTTAACTCGCTGTACAAAATTTATTCGTCAACATAAAAATAAAATAAAAACGCTGTAATCATTGTAATTTTTTGCTTAATTCTTTTAAGTTATAAAAAACGTGGAAATACCCCATTTGGATGTAATACGATGGTTAATTCAGCCATATTAAAGTAATAAAATATTTTCTCAATCAAAACCGACCATTACATTTCTTTACATATTATTAATTCAAGTCCTCCGCCGCCTCTGCCTGTCTGTCACTTCGCGATAAACTCAAAAACTAGTGAACGGATTTTCATGCGGTTTTCATCGATAGATTCATGAGGAAGGTTAAGGTATATAATTTGTCAAGATTTTGTGTAAATTGGTTGAAATATATAATATGTAAAGGACAATGTGTGTATGTGGTGGACGAGCGGGCTGACAAGCGGGTGGTGTGGATTTGATTTGTAAGTAAAGAAAGGTCACTAACTACATTTGATCACGAAAACTCTGTGTAAAGCCCGGGCATCGCCGGGGACTTCAGCTAGTTAAATAATAATTTAAAAAGAAGATAACACTAACAAATCTAAACTAAAATATGGAAAAGTTTTATTCATTTAGACTTTTATAAAAGTTCAATTGGTGTCCCATATAAATAAAATCGGCTATGTTTATCCTAGACACTATCTAGGTTACAAACCAATTCTTTAGAACTTTGTGATCATTTAAAAAGGTAGCATCACAAATATTTATTTATTAATCTTAAGTTAGCTCACATTTTTGTGTGCGCTAATATTTTATAAAGATATAAACATTTACATTGGTTGGCAAACATAATCATTCTTTAAATATTACACATAAATAAAGACATTAATAATTGAGGTAGACATACTTTCGTAATTCTTTTTTAAACTTATTTATATTTTCTATCTCAGTGATTTCATTCGGGATGTTGTTATACAGTTGGACGGCCTGGTACATCAGAGATTTCTGGGTGGATTTTTTTCTTGTCGGCAGTCTAATTTACTTTGAATTTCTTGTCCCGTGTCCGTGTGTTTCGTTATCATAATGAATTTTTCTTTTGAGTTCCTTAGACATCATCCCCATGTTAATTTTATGTAAAAAATAAGTACATTCAAATACGCAGTTTGCTTCACCGTCAACATATTTAGCTCTTTTAGCATGTCTCGTATCCGTGTGTATATGTTGCGCTTAAGTATTATTCGCATTGCTTTATTTTACAGTATTTGCATTTTTTTCATTTTCTCTTTGTTGCAGAGAAAAATAATACTTGAACAGTAATTAAAGTGTGGTGATATAATTGTATTATATATTATCTGGCATGTTTCTTTATTTACTTTGTTTCTGATTCTACCAAGAAACCTTTGGTTTATCAAGCGTATTTGTTCTACCTATATGCATGTATTTTGTCTCATTTACATTTAGTTTCAATTTATTTAATTTGAGCCATTTTGACAAAGTTTCTAAGTCACTATTTATCTTTTTGATTGCTTTCTCATAATTATCTTCTGCAATATAAATCAGTGCGTCGTCTGCAAACAGTCTTATTTTGCAATGTTTTAGTATTTTTACCATATCATTTATGTAGAGTATAAACAATATCGTTACATTGTTTCTTATCTTTGTTGTTTGTTGTCTGTTGCTTAAATAATTTTTAAACCATTCCAATTCTTTCCCGTTTATTCCACATTTTAAAATTTTTTTAATAACTCTTTTTCTATCTATTGTTTCAAAAGCTCTTTGAAAATCTAAAAACACCGCAACAGTATACAAGTTTTTTATCTATGGGAAAAATTAGTCGAAGATAATATTGTTAATTCTGAATTTTGAATATGAGACCGATAAAAATGATTTAATGACCGATAAAAATAATTTTGAATATGAGACCGATAAAAATTAATAAGAGGTTCCAATGAGTTGAGTTGGTTAAGGCATTTTCTCGGTAAGACAAGAGATTCTGGGTTCGAGTTAATTTAAAAGTTACTATAACAAGAGTTACTATTATTTTTTATGTTAGCTTTGCACCGCAGGTCCTGATAAAAATAATTTCTCTCAGGGCCTGTATCATCTTTGGGGATGTTGTGTGGAGGGATTTTATAAGGAAAGGAAGAATAGGAAGTTCTGGGAAGGAAAAAGGAAAGAAGGGTGGGTAGGTGACGGCCGGCGTAGTTCAGCGGTAAGGCTCTTGACTCGCATTCTGAAGGTCGCGGGATCGAATCCCGGCGTGGCAAATAAATTTTATTTGTTTAATTTGTGTTATTTATTTATTCATTAAAAATAATGTATAGTATATTTGCGGCACGTTCCAGAGTGGAAGATACTCTCGATATCGCCCTGGTGTAAGACCACCATTCAGAATTGAAACGTTGCTTGAAATGGCTTTAGCCGTGTTTGTTGACCAGATATGAATAGCTAGGTACTTCTCCGCCTTCCTCTTTCCTATCTCCTTCCCCTCCCCACTACCTCAAGCCTCATACCATACCCCAATCGGGGATGCCGTAGTCTCACTGCCTCCAGACGGGTGCAGTTGGGACTCTCGTGCGGTATGCATGTAAAAAAAAGGGATCTAGGGTTCAGTGTGTTCAGCTCATTCACCACCAGATCTAGACCCGAAGATAGTCAATAAAAAATGAATAACATCAAGTATTATTTTTGGTTTTAATGTTGACGGTGACGGTGACATTACACTTGACATTTCGTAGTACCTAGGTACCCGGCTTTCAAGAGTACTTCCAAGAAGGTACCGGTGTAACCCAAGTTAACGAGGATCGACTGTGGGTTTCAGCTTTAATTTATCTGTCACGATGACAGATAGTAAAAGGTTCCCTGAAAGTTGCTAATAGTTGATTTAAATTAAAAGTAGGTTTTGACTGAACACTGCGGTAACCCTGCGGCTAAATCTAACAATAAACCAACTGCATTAGATGTTTACTGTGGTACCTATACTGTGTCTGCAAGACTTGTGGATAAAGAGCTTGCGCAGAGAATGGAAGGTAAAATGAATTTTAATTAACGGTTTTGCAAATATGGGTCACTAAATATAGGGTGTCTCAATATGAGCGCAAGATTTCAAGGTTCAATAAAATATAGTTATCTATGACAAATTATTGACATAATGTATAAAATTGTGAATTATGTACGAAACATCACTTCTAGTACGTACCCAACAAATAAATAAATAAAACGTGAAATTACTCTCTGAATTAATTTTTATTTATTTATAAATTAGGAAATATTTACGATAGTTGATACAAGATACAATTCATATATATAAAACAATTTTCTCGGTTTACCCGCGTAACGTAGTCCTGAAAAGGACTTTTTGACCCTGACGTGTTTTGGATAGATCTCACTGTCCATCTTCAGAGGCCTTATGTCTTGAGTCTCAAACTGATCGCTTTGTGTGTTTTGCTTGTCCATTCGGTCCAGAAGCCAAGGGTAAACCGAGAAAACTGTTTTACATCTTTCACCCCTAAAAACCTTAACCATAACATGTATATATATTCATTTTTTTTAATTCGTCGTCTTAAAAACGAGATACTAAAAAAAAAAATTAAATGTATATATATTCCGTGTTACAATCGTTTTTGAGAACCACGCTCTTGTAAAAAAGGCAGATAAAAGTAGGAAAGCAAAGAATTATAGAATAATAATTATAATTATAGTAAGAGAGCAAAAAATATATCAATTACAGCTAGAAAAGAAGATAAAAGAGAAAAGGAAAAGAAAACTAGGTAAAACTAACGTTATTATTGAAAAATATTTACATTAAATCATAAAATATGTTGAGACACTTCATGTAAAAAAACGAGTGTGCTTTAGATCACACGACTGAAGTAAAACTTCTTTAGCTCCATCTATATGATAGAAAGAGGGAAAGAAAATGTGTGCGCGCACTGCTCTCTCTTGCTCCTACAGTGTGATACAGACAATAGGCCTGCACTGTGTCTTAGATATACGAAACGTAACTGGCTATGAGAGAAAGAGAGAAAGAAAATATGTGCTTGCACCTCACTCTCTTGCCCCTACAGTAAATACGAAACATAACTCTATCTCTTTCTATCTTCACTAACTTATATCTCCCTCTCAACTACCGTTCGCCTCGCTTTTCATAATGCTCTCGTCACGCATTCACTAGTTTACTCCCCAAGTCAAGCGTGCGTAAAAAAGTTTTACTTCAAAAATGGAGTGATTTTAATTTGGAATATTTAATTTCCAAAGATACTCCAATATATTTATAAATTGTTGGACTGTGATTACTATGAAAATCACCAAGGCCGCCATAATTTACCCAGTAATATTGCGCCACATGTGCAATACCATACATTCATCATTTTCCGAGCATCCGAGCCGCCTTGAATTATTAAGTCATAATACCCCCCTTGGACCCAACGAGTCGCTTTTGATAATTAGTCTCACATCACCCATTACATGCATCCTACATGGGCACTGGGCAGGGCCCAAACTATACACTCTATACTGTAAGCCTGAGCCCGACAAAGCTTGCATTGATAATGGCACATCTGGGTCATCAGTAGATGGGTCAACTCGTCTGAGACTTTGAAATTGTTTTAGGAAAGTTTTGTTTAGAAATTTGTAGTTTTGGAGGATTTTTTTTGAAACACGAAGTAGAAGTGCTCGTAGATGGCAATAATTTAGACAGGTAATGTCAAGTTCAAGAATTGGCAGAGAATGTACGAGAATATTACTGAACTGTAAATGAGATTAGAAAACGTAAGCATAATGAACTTGATATATAGAAGGGTGGTGATTTCGAAAAATATTGTGAAACAGATAGATGCAAAAGAGAGTGTGAGGAGAACATAATATGAAGCACTGTTTGCTTTATTTTTTGACGAAAGGAAAGAATAAAACTGGGTTTTGGAGATTCTTAAATTGTAATAGGGAGAAAACACAAAGGTAATCAAATTAAAATAATATGGATAAACGAAACCGTTCCTTTTTCAGCATACATTTGCCCTGAAAAAAGTGGTTCAAACAAAGTTAAATTGTTTCATTTATCTATAATGGATAATCACAAAGTTATAGCTACATTTAAAAGTATAAAATAATATGAATGAAGCAAGGAGTAGTGTCTTCAAAGTCAGAGAAATGGTTTTTCGTTTCATTTTCCTATTTCTGTAAGTGAAATGAGAGTTTTGTTACTTCAGACACGTTTTTTGGTGCGTAGATTAATTTGCACGAAATTTTACAGAATAATTCTGGACTGATGATAATTGTTTTTTAATTATTTTTCATTCGACCTTTGAGAAACGAAAATGGTTGAAATATGGCTAAATAATACTTGGTGTGAAAAAGTAAATGCGGACTGCCAATGAAAATTAAGGTCAGTATCTCAATTCAACATTGCCAATTTATTAACATTTTTACGTAATTGAATGGCGTTTGACGTTTCGGAACGTGAATTTCTAGACAGATCCAACAGTTTTGCTGTTTAGCAATTTCTTATTCATTCTCTGTCAATATCGATTCGGCTGTCAACAGTGAAACCGTGCTCGGTATATTGATATAAAGTCGTTGGAAGTTACGCTTATCAATCCGATATTGTAAAGTAATCAATTTCTCTGTACTTGACCCTCAGATAGCGGAAAGTTTCACTTTATCAATACAATATACTTATTTTTAAGATTTCGGGATTATTAAAATTAATTTCAATATTAAACTAATTTTTGGTATGTCCTACAAGTAACCGCGACGAAATTCCACACTCATCCCGCAAAACTTTGGGGGGGTGATCGTAGGAGGGTAGAAACACGGAGGCTGTGTTATAAGAACATTCGTTTGTTTGATTTTAGACTAAATTTCACTTCAGATCTATTTAAAATTTCAAAATTAAATGCATCTTTTGGCCATAAAAATCAAAAGTTTCAAATTAAAAAATTATATTACACCATTTCAAAAAAAATCATGGAATAAACAAGTTTATAAATAGTCTCAAAATAACTAAATAATAATCAACAATAATCTAATCTTAATAAACACGAAGATGAGAAAATTATCAAAATTATGAAACAACATACTCAAAAGTACACATAACACCAACAGAACCCAATGAAAATCTTTTTCTTCAAAATTTATAATGAATTTCTTAATTTGTGCGGAAAACATACTTATTTTTGTAATAATAATTATTTCTCTGTGCTGTCAGTTTTATGTTGTTTTCGTAAATTATACTGATTTTTAATTTACACTATTTTATTTCATCACCTTTTATGTTATAAACAATACTTTAATTTTCAAATGAATAACGATAGTAAAAACTAGGAAACCATCAGATTATTCAACCTCTCAACTTTTTCAGGACTTTCAAGTCCCACCTCTAAAAAATACACGTATAAAAAATACGCTGCTTCAAATACATAAAGACTATTCTAAGAAGTCGCTCCACGCCATGGTACGCGTAGAGAGCAATAGGCAAAACACAGTGGGTCGCTTAAGTACGCCATTAATGCATACTAGTTTTGCACAACACTACTACACATACAATGGAGTGTTGTGGTTTAATCAACTGGCAATGGAACTGAGATTGGAACCTGACTATAATAAATTCAAAAATAGACTAAAAAATGATATCTTAAATAGTTTGGCTACCTAGAGTCGCATTGGCAATTGATTAACACTTAATTGACAGTTTTTTTTTAAATTTATTTTTTATATTTTTATTTTTATAAATGTTATTATTTTTTATTATGTTATAATTTTTTATTTCAATTTTAATTTATAAAACTTCTTTTTGTTCTTCCCTTTACACACGAGTTAAGGCACTTTCGTAAAGGTTATATATTGCATACATATATGTGTTTTTACAGTTTTTTAATCAATGTTGCATGTTTAATTACTCATGATTATGTTACATGTGTATGTATACAAAAACTAATAAAAAAAAAAATTTTAAAAATGTTGATCGGAAACACACATCTGCAAATTTTTTTTGGTCAATATCTGAGATGCGAGGCTTGACAAATACCATTACATCATTACACTCAATTTAGTAATCAAGTATTTTAATTAATTTGGAAGGGGGAAATGGAAACCAATACCCTGGAAACCATTTATTGGAAACAATCACCCCAGCCTAAGTGGTTCTATATAAATTTTTTAATTTATTAATTTTATTTTAGTAATTTGTACATGTAAGTTTACAAATTTCTAATTAATTATAATATTTCATGTTGCAAACTAAACTTTATGTAGTTTTATGTAGCTCCTAATATATCTTGAACTTTCCAATTGGTGCGGACTTTAAAGTTTCTGGTAGCGTGTTATATAACTTCATCCCTTTGTACAGTTAACTGTTCTACGTATTCGCCTTGTCCTTTTTTTGAAGCCTGATTTCTTTGCACGTCCTTGTGTTAAGTCTGTGAATGTCCTTGTTGAATATAATTTTATTTGAGAAGTATTTTGGTAAAATGTTGTTAATTATTTTATGTATAAAAATATCATCGTATTCAAGGTCAGCATCTGTTTCACGGTTAGCCAATTCAGTTCCTTTAACATTTTGTTTACTTTTGAAAATCTATTTCGCCGTAGTATTATTCTCATTGACCTGTTTTGGAGAATTTGAAACTTATTTTGTTCTTGTTTGTTACATAGGAAAAGGATAGTTGAGCAATAGTTAAAATGTGGAGCAATAATTGATTTGTAGATAGTGATTGCAGTTTTACTAGATAGTTTTTGCCGAATTCTTCCCAAAAAAGATATTTTTTCCCAATTTTCTTTTGTGTATATTCAGCATGCTTGTTGAATGTTAGTTTGGAATCTAATATAACTCCTAAGTATTTCATTTCAGTAACATTTTCAATAATTTCACCATAGTTTCATAGGTTTGGCGACTTAGCAGGGGTGCTTAAGTTCATAGGGTGAGGTTTGTCTTGGCGGCGAATGCGTTTGCCCGCTTACCACATGGCGCCACGGATCGGGAGAGACTGGTTGTTAGACCTTTTGACCTCTCCAGCCGGACTCTCGACCCATCAGATTGCACCGTAGTGGGAGGAATGGATTCATACGTCCGTCATTCCTGGACACACTAATAACATCCGGATTCCTACTTTCGTACCTTTTTCTTCCCAGAACTTCCAATTTTTTCTTCCTCTAAAAAACCCTGCACACAGCACCCTGCCATCCCAAAAACCGGTACGAAAATCGGTAATGAAAAGACGACCCACATGGTAAACGGTCGAAAAAAAATCATTGAGTAAAACGCCCATTACCCAAGTGTCACGTTTTACATCACTTTTTGTATTTCTAATGTTGAATTGAAGAGACGATACCACAAACGCCACAAACCGATAACATCAAATTCGATCACCGTATCAAACACTTGCCTTCATTTCTTTCGACTACCAACTTTTCCATCATATTTTCTCCGAAGTGTTTCTTAGAATTTCCTTAGCATTTTCTTGGAATACCCTCAACATTTTCTTTGAATTTCCTCAACGTTTTCCGCATCAATTTCTCTCCATATCCAGTTTTCCTCTCCGGAATAATATGTTTCCTTTTGGTCTATTTTTGGCACAATCTCCAGCAAAATACGTCCAAGATGAAATAATAACAAATTGAATACAGTTGTTACAACATTTTTGAAAACGTAAATAGCCTCGCAACAAAGGGTGGAAGTGAATAGATTTATTGGGCCGAAAACAGAATTGTGATAAAAGCGTGTTTACTGAATTTAAGATTCTATTCTTAAATATTTTATGTTAATGCTGTCTACGTGTTCTGCAAGACCGATGGTTTCACCCAGTGATTCCCGAAATTCTGAAAAAAAAACACGAAATGTAAAAGATATGCATTTTCATTTTTTATTAGCATTCATCCATTGTCTTATTTCATACTCTTCTGTTATTCTCACTCTTAATATGACCCGACTCAAGTATTTGACTTACTTGGTCATGCCCGGTCTTCTCTCCAGTTACTTCTCTCTCCGCTTACACGTGTCCTAAACATACGTTTCTTATTTTGTTTTTATATAAGGGGTTTTAAGGGATGTAGCAGGTACCTGACTAAAAAGTGTGATCGAAGGCAAGGCGAGGCGAACGGAAGTTATAAGTTAGTGAAGTTTTACTTTAGTCGTGTGGTCTAAAGCACACTCGTTTTTTTTTCATCGAAACAAAAATTAAATTAAATTCCACCCCATAACTATCCAATGCCTAAAGAATATTTCTTGTTTTTATTTTTTTAAAAATGTCACCGGAGACCAACATTTAAAAATCTGATAAACAACCATTTACCCTGTATTAATGGTGGTTTAGTGCAAAATTTAAAACAACTTGTAGAAAACAGTTTATTATTATGGATAAACTTTAGTTCGGTATGTGAAAAAACAGTGAAAGTCAAACAGTTTTCAATTTTCGTTTAACTATGCAATCTGCTCATCATAGCGCCCTTGAGGTAATTTCTCACAAAAGCGGCGCTATATAAATTAGCCAAGTATTATTATTATTATTATAAATATATGAGGGGCTTTAATTTTATCGCAATCGAATGGTGATTCAACCCTTAGTTAATCTAAGGTAAATTTTTTTTAAATCGGTAAATTTTAGTTTAAAGGAAAAAAATTGTGTGATCACCGATCATATTTGTCCGCATCCCCAATTAGGGGAACGTCGTAGAGCTGAAAGGATTAGCGTGACGAAGAAGATGAGATAGGGGATAATTGAGAAGTATCTGGCTATTCAAATCTTTCCGAGATATTCATATTCATTCAGAGAAAAACTACGTCGTCGCATTTGTGGTACGCCGCAATAATCTTAAATGTGATACAGTCGCGTCCATCGGGTTAAAAAAATTATTAATAAAATCTAAAAAAATCTATTCGATAAAATTCGACGATGCAAAAGAAGCAAAGTGAGATCTTTGACGTCATAAGAGGGGCGACGCCGCGCCGACCAGTCCTGAGATAAGCTATTCAGGAATACATTAAGGATCGAATGACGTCACTACGCGACGAACGAACATTGTAACCGGTACACTACATCAATAAAGAATAATATAGGAAGCGCCTTGTGGACGTGTTTCGTGGTAATTTTCACATTTCCATAAACAAGTGTCTTTCACCATGATTACGAAATTCAAATGAGATGGCGATATTCAATGATAGGCAAGTGTAAGAGAGACAGATCGCGTGCTAAATGGTCTAGAACCAAAAGATTTTACTAAGTCAGTGGCACGTTTGTTATATTATTTATTCTATGACTACCTACGTACATTGAATTCATACTGTTATACCGAGAGATGGCGACTGTGAAGAAACAGGGAGGGTCCTATTGATATTGTTATTTTTCAAGCTTACCTATGTGACGATGTTGTCATTTTTCAAACGTACCTACGTGCTGACGGTGTCATTTTAAGCGTTCCCATGTAATGATACTGTCATTTTTAACATGTCCATGTGATAATACTTTAATTTTTCAAGCGAACCTTTGTAATGATTATGTAATTTTTCAAGCTTATATAGAATGATAATGTCAATTTTCGAGCTTACCTACGTATCAATAATGTTATTTTTGAAGCTTACCTATGTAAAAGTGGCGCGAAATTAAGTAATCTGAAAGTATGTTGCCTGTTGTATGCTGATGATGCGGTGCTGATATCTAACAGTATGGAAGATCTACAGTCTCTGGTGTCGAGGGTGAACGAAGCATATATGAAGAATGAGTTAATGATGAATGTAATAAGTCTAAAGTCATGGTATTTGAAAGCGAGAGTACGAAAACAATGTGCGACATAGTTGGAAAAAGTTGTGAATGATGAATACTTGGAGCAGGTGGATGAGTTTATTTATTTGGGAAGTATGTTTACGAGAGATGGGAAGGCTGATAGAGATATTGAAAGAAGGGTGAATGCTGGTAACTCTATCAATGGAGGACTGGACGCCATTGGCACCAACAAAAAACTGTCCAAAGAAGCGAAGCTAGCCGTCCATAACGGAGTACTGATACCTACCCTGATGTATGGCAGTGAGACATGGAACTGACAGAGGAAGGATGAAAGTAGACTGAGTGCTGTTGAAATGAGATCCCTGAGCCATATGTGTGATAAAACCATGTAAGATGGTGTGAGAAATGTGGAGATCCACAAAGAATGCAAGGCTGATGTAAGCGTAATGAGATCAAGAAAGGAACGCTCCGATGGTTTGCGCATGTAAAGCGAATGAACGAGGAAAGGGGTGTAAGGAGAATATATGATGCAAATGTGAATGGTAGAAGAAGTCGGGGTCGCCCCAGACATGGCACGACCAAGTGAATCAGATACTTGAGACGAAGTATGAATGTGAACGAGGCAAGGAGTGTGTGCCAAGACCGAGTTGTTTGGCGTTCCGTCCTCTCTGCCTACCTCTGCGGAGAAACGGCGTGATGAATAGTTAGTTACATATGTATTGATAATGTTATTTTTTAAGCTTACCTATGTATTGATATCGTCATTTTTCAAGCATATTTGGAATAATAACGTCATTTTTCAAGCGTACCTATGTGATGATAATGTAATTTTTCAAGCTCACCTGTATATTTTTTATTATTCATATGTAAAAGCCCCGAAAAAGGGCGTTAATTAATAAATAAAATAAATAAATAAAACATGTAATGATAATATCATTTTTCATACTTATTCGCCGGTATACACAGTATTGTAGATAAGTAGTTTTATGCAACGAATGAAAATATGAATTAAAAACAAAAATTACAAATGCATTTCACATGCGGTAGAAGTGAAACCTTCAGAAAACTAAAGTAGACCAGAGTGGGGGAAACCGATTATTTTATCTCATTCTCTCGCATGCTAAATCCTATAGATGCATGTGGTTGTCTCTTTTATTGTCACTTTTTCATCGAGTTTCAAATAACAACGGTGCTAAAGAAGTTTTAACTTCAATAAAAAAATGCAAATATGTTCATCCTCTCTGCGCACACCTTCGGAGATACTTAGTTATATTTTGAGTAAGTAGGTAGGTATACCGTATTTTGCCTAAACCGGCTACGTAAGGGTTAGCAACAGTCGCACACGACGTTTACTTCAAACATTCATTCGAGCATTCTACTAAACTTGGGCGAACACGGAGAAAGAATGCTTTATAACTGTTTACACTAAAATAATTGCAGACCAGAATTAGCATCCACCTTTAAACGACGAGGAAAGGGTGCTGCAATAACAGGGAACAGGTATATAGATGTGGACCCCTACGAATACGCTAGAGAGGAAATTACTTTCGCAAAGTAGAACAGATCGAGAGATTCAGCGGTCGCTTTTTAAATTGAAATATTCCGAACCGAGAAACAATGAGGTTGGTTTGGTGGTATAAATAGCACATCAATGGGTTTGGTAAACTGAACAGAAAATATAATAAATAAGTGTAATCTATGTTGATTTGAAAGAAAATTGTAAATAGCTAAATTACGAGTACATTAGATTTATCTACTTACAGGCCCTAGACAGGTTTATGAAATCAATATTTGTTAAAGATTTTACATGACGAGGGGTAAGGCTCTTGAAGACAATATTAGCGAAACTCAATTGAAAATCTGGAGAGAGAAAAATCAGAAAAAGATATTGGCACCTCTGGGACACGAACCCAGGACCTTCTGCTTGCGTGGCAACTATGTTGAGTTTCGCTAATATTATCTTAATTTAATTAAATATTACAATTTGAGGTTTTACTCATAAAGTTAAAAATAAAAAATAATTATTTAAAAATAATACATAGCATATTTTGCTGCACGTTCCAGAATTCCACCACCATTCAGAATTGAAACGTTGCGGTGTTTAAAATGGTTTTACGCGTATTTGGTGATTTGATAAGAATATCCAGGTATTTCCCCACCTTCCTCTGCCACTTTTCCGTCCCCTCCCCAGCCTTACAACACACCCCAATTGGGGATGCCTTAGTCTCTCTGACTTCAAACGGGAGCTGTTGGAACTCTTGTGAGCTATTCACACTTTAAAGATGTGTACAAATAATATTTGGTGAATTCCACCCGCAGTAAATGAAAAATTACTTCACTAGGGTTTTTTTTCTTCGCCGCACTCATATTTTATTAACAGAGTTGTTTGGTAGAAATTTGGTAGAATTCCTACTAATATTATAGAGGCGAAAGTTTGTATGGATCTATGGATGTATGCATGTTTGTTACTCTTTCATGCAAAAACCACTGAATGGATTTTAATGAAACTTTACACTAATATAGCTCATACATCAGAATAACATATAGGCTATAGCTCAGAGCTCTGGCATTATGAAATTTGTATTAAAAAAATTGCAATATGTGGCACGATTAGAAAGATATCTTTAATTCTTTCTTCTTCTTCTTTTTGTGCCGTATCAGCCCCTCTAGCATAGTCGATCGATATAGGTTTTATCGAAAATGTCGGTAACTTGCAATCGCTCCCGAGAACGACTGCAGGCCGCTAACAAAGAAATAACAGTTCACGTCAAATAAATCAGGAACCCTTAGTCGTTGTGAACTGTTTTTTGTTCGTTAACGGCCTGCAGTCGTGCTCGGAAGCGATGACAAGTTACCGACATTTTCGATAAAACCTATATCGATCGACCATGCTAGGACCCCAGGTCCCCCCGACGTTGGCGATCACTCTTGAGAATGTCTCTCTATCTTGCGCTGCCCGGAATAGCTCCTCCACACAATTCTTTAATCGATTCAATTTATTAGGGGAGTACTTCAAATAAATGCGAGAGGGGGGGGGGGGGGTGGCGGATAAGGCGGAGTGGGAACCCCCCTAATGCTATGCGGGCGAAGCCGCGGGAAAAAGCTAGTAATATTATAAATGCGAAAGTGCGTGTGTTTGTTTGTTACGCTTTTGAAAAATCTTTCACCAATAGAAAGCTACATTATTAGCGAGTACCATAGGCTGTATATAGTTGTAAGCTCTGGCGTAACGAAATTTGTATAAATGAAAATGTATGTATTTCAAATATTTGAGCAGAAGGAAGGAAAGGCAAGGGGAAGCTGGGGAAACTGAACCGATTTTAAAAAATCTTTCACCAATATAAAGCTACATTATTAGCGAGTACCATAGGATGTATATAGTTGTAAGCTCTGGCGTAACGAAATTTGTATAAATGAAAATGTATGTATTTCAAATATTTGAGCAGAAGGAAGGAAAGGCAAGGGGAAGCTGGGGAAACTGAACCGATTTTAAAAAATCTTTCACCAATAGAAAGCTACATTATTAGCGAGTACCATAGGCTGTATATAGTTGTAAGCTCTGGCGTAACGAAATTTGTATAAATGAAAATGTATGTATTTCAAATATTTGAGCAGAAGGAAGGAAAGACAAGGGGAAGCTGGGGAAACTGAACCGATTTACACGAAAGCTACATTATTAGCGAGTACCATAGGCTGTTTATAGTTGTAAGCTCTGGCGTAACGAAATTTGTATAAATGAAAATGTATGTATTTCAAATATTTGAGCAGAAGGAAGGAAAGGCAAGGGGAAGCTGGGGTTCGCGGAGAGGAAGAGAGGAGGGTGGGGGAAGGCGGGGAAGGTGGAAGGGAATGGAGACGCACAGGAAAGGACATGAAGGGAGAATCAATTTATTTCTTTGTATGGCATTCCGGGTACATCTCACTTATAACTATGTATGTATTTACAAACCTACCTTGGCTGACACCGACTCCAAAAATAACAATCGTACCTACATATTGATGAGTGAAAAAGTAAGTTGATTATTAAGTACATACGCAATTATTTTTTTTACTTTTTAGTGCGTATTATTTTGTTTTGGAATAGTTTTTTTTTTGAAGTCGGTTATTTTTTGTTAAAATTTTTGTTTATTTTTTTTATCTTTAGTGAATCTGAAGTACACTAACTAATTTGTCTGAATATGCGTAGACCTACTAAACGTGCTGCTCATATGAGAGAGACATTACTTGACCATAACGACGTTACAATAGGTAACTCAATGATCCGGATAGCCTATAAAAGATTCGGCCGAGTATCGTTAATTTGCTCCTAAAAATTGAAGAGTTCCGTTACTTTGTCATGGATCTCATAATCAGAACCTAACCAAACTCTCATCAAACTACCCTTGAAGTTCATCCTTCCCAATAAAATCATCGAAATCGGTTGGCGTGGTATTGAGTTATTCGTCAATTTGTCGCGCACATACTTAATGCAAATTTAAGACTTAAACGGTTTTCTCATGGATGACGTTGTCAGAACCGGTTCAAATTGAAATGGGACCACACGAGAAGCACCAGCTTTCAAATATAAAAGAATCATCAATATCAATTCACCCAGTCGAAAGTTCTGAGGTAACAAACATAAATAAAAAAAATACAGTCGAATTGAGAACCCCCTCCTTTTTTGAAGTCGTTTAAAAATGATCTGAATACTGACTTGGCATTCGTATATTAAATTGTAAACGGTTCATTTGATAGTCCAGAATTGCTTGCATTGATAAGCTTTCGGATTTCTTTACGTACTAGAAGTCAGTAATATTCCAGTGCAGAAATTCCGGGCCTACCATCATATGTTACGTAGGTAGTCATCTTTGTCCAGAATACTAATGGAGGGAAATAATTATACCGAGTAAAAAATATTGAATTTTGCTGGGGTCGCTATTCCAATTCACCTCTTCCTCACAATCGATAAATTAATGTTGGCGTCCCACAGGGATCGGTTTTTTCTCCGACTTTGTTTCTGTTGCACATCAATAATCTTGTGACGCGTGCAGCAATTCATCGTTATGCGGATGACAGTACAGTCCATGGCTTTTTGTTTAACAAGCCCCCAAAGGGAAAACTATCTAACCTCCTCTATCGATTTCTATGGCTTAACAAGCTTAAACTACAAACCGATTGCAATCTTTAGACTACAGGTGGGAATGCTTTCTTCGTTCTACCAGTATTCAATGAAAGATGCTCCGAGGAACTAGCATCATTGATTCCTTCGGCACCGATGCAGAGTCACGAAAAACGTCACATGAGAACGGGTCTTTTCTACGACTCGGCTGTGGAATGATTTACCGGCCCATATTCACTTCTTGATTTTCACAAAAAGACCCCCTACACAGCATTCCTGAAGATGACACAGGTCCTGAGGCAAAAAAACAAGTTGAAAATAAAGTATGTACCAAAAAATTTTCAACAATTTTCAGTGAAAAAATGTAAAATCATTAGTTTGACAATTTATCCGGATTTCTAGATAGCCAATAACATTACGAGAAATCGTGCATACAAGTAACTAGTTATTCTGACGCATACGAATATGATAAGAACCGTTTGATAATTCATGAAAAAATGGTCTCTTTTAGAATATATACGATACATTGCAACACAACCCATGGGCTACGAGATATATTGAATTACATGACGACAACAAAAAGTTTCAACTCTTTAAGATAACTCTAGCGGAACCTTAGTATGTGAGGCTTTTAAAAACGTTTTCATGTAAAAGGTTGTAGGTATGACAAAGGTTGATGACATCATTTGAACAACACAAGGCTTTCATCAGGAATGAAGTAGTATCAACTTGTAGAATTGAATACAGAAAGCGCCTTACTTTCCGTATTACGACTTCCATCAACTTTTATGGCGAAAATGTTTACGGGTTAACGCTTTATCATTATGCGATCGGTGTTATTCGGCCTTTGTGTACACCTTTGTGAACAGTCGGAATCGGCACAGAAAGGTTGGTAACCTCCACCCGCTGAAGAGTTTAACCGGTAGAAGTGTTTTGTTAGCGTTGACAGAATTAAGCACGAATTTCCCCGCCTTTTTGTGAAATTGATCAAAAATATTGTTGAAATTCTTGGGATTCTTCGCTTAGTTGTAACATTAAAACAATCAAAATAAAGCTATGCTAGTCCTAGCGAAAGGTCTTGCATATTGAAAAAGAAATTCTTTTTCATTTTTCGTTTAGATTTGTTAATATTATCTTCTTCTTCAATATTAAGAAACAGCTTATTGGAACTCTTTTGTTTAATATTTGTATTTTATTTTATAAATTTTTATTTTATTCCATCAATAACACAGCTTTAGACAGAGTCACGGAAATGAGAGATCTTGGAATTATTTTGGATGAAAAACTATGTTTCGCCAATCATATCCACCAAATTATGAACAAAGGTATGGAAACACTAGGCTTCGTATTAAGAACAACTAAAAACTTTAGTTCCATAGAAGCCATTAAACTATTATATGTATCTCTAGTTAGAAGCCAAACTGAATATAACTCGGTAGTTTGGTCTCCATCTTACAAAATTCACGTTAATAATATTGAGCGAATACAAAAAAAATTTCTGCGTTTTATAAATTTTAAATTAAGTATCCCACTAGAAGACTTAAAATATGATCTATTACTAAATATTCTAAAAATACATACATTAGAAGACCGACGTAAAATAAACGACTTAATATTTTTATTCAAAATACTTAACTCTAAATTCGACTGTTGCGAACTCCTACTCCTACAACTCATAAACTTACGAATACCGACAGTAACCACGCGACAAAATACACTATTCTACTGCAGCATTCACAAGCGGAACTACATTGACCACTCTCATATACAACGATTTCACACTATGGGGAATCAGTATTTAGGTGATGTCGACATATTTAACAGCAACTTGGTGAATTTTGTGGATCTTGTAAAAAACTTATTCCAAAACTATTATTCCTAAACATATCTGTATTTTTGTAAACTTATCAAATCGCTGTACCTATATTTTTTTTGTATTTTTGTGACTTGTGTGCATTTTTTATCTAATTTTATTTTTATTATTTCTTTATCTGTTGAAAAATCATCTGTCATGAATTAATTGTTACCAAACATATAAAAGCCCAGTGGGCGTTGAATAAATAAATAAATAAAAATTATAAAATATTACCTAACAAAAAAATAGTAAATTAATGTCTCAGATTGAGGTAACAATGCCATCTGGTAACATGACCGTGTGTCTTTCATACTGCAAAATTGCTTTAGGGACATCATGACGATTTATTCGGTTATTTAGGCAGGCAAGAATCATGAGCGTCCGCCCGCGTAGACAAAAATCATTCACATGTGAAAGACTAATTTATAAGCATTAACAATAAATGTTAGTGACAAAATACATACTTCTCAATAAAAATCCCGATTTACGGAAATTTGTCTTGAATTGACATAGTTTTTTGCCTGTGCTCTACATTTTTGGTACCTGTAAGTTTATGGTACATTGGAGGTTATCTACCACTTACCCGCCCTGGCCCCCTAGCATGGTCGATCGATATAGGTTTTATCGAAAATGTCGGTAACTTGTCATTGCTCCCGAGCACGACTACAGGCCGCTAATGAAGATATAACAGTTAAGTCAAATAAATTAGGAACCCTTGGTTGTTGTGAACTGTTGTTTGTTTGTTAGCGGCCAGCAGTCGGGTTCGAGAGCGATGACAAGTTACCGATATTTTCGATAAAGCCTATATCGATCGACCATGCTAGGACCCCTGGTATAAGTAACATATTGTTACTCCTTCAAGGCTCTCACAAGGACTCTAATTTTTTTGAATGAAAGAATCTATACCGAGAAACCGGACAAAGGGCGCGGACGTTGAGATTCATTTACGGCAGACCGACCACCATACATATTCTGGCTGGTACTGCCAGATGACGAGAGAGGTATCCCACCCGACACAAGCGTTCTTCATATCACAATACTTGTTTTCATTATCTTTTCTTGCATATGCGAGAGCATACAGAGCATGCAGCATACGCAAGATGCCATTAACCTGCGAGCAGCCACCTTTTATGTTTATCTGTTATCTTTTTTAATTAGTTTATCCCTGACATGCTTTATATTATTCGCATTTTGTATATTATGTAAGCACTTGCATACTGCTTCCTAACACCGTACGCAGGGACACAGGAGGTCTAGATTCGTTCAAACTTAAATATAGAGTCCTTGCGAGAGCCTTGAAGGAGTAACCATCTCTTACTTATTACCAGGGCGCGTAAGCGGTGGATAACCTTCAATGTTAGTAAGCAGTATTCAAGTGCTTAGCGGGAAATCAAGATACAATAAGTGTTATACAGGTAGGTATATAGTACGGGTAATACTTTACTTCCGACCTAACGTTGACACAGGAATCGTCGCGACAGGCGAGTTTAATGTACGGAAAGCGTTATGCCTCGCCGACTTAATCTGTTGCACGTATGTTTTACGCATCTTTCTCTTTCGCTTATGGTCATTACAAAGTCAGTAAAGTGACTACCTGCGCGTGAATGGATCGTATCAAGTTCATGTTGGCATTTAATTTTGGCGCGTACTACAACAAAATAGAATGAAAAAACCTGGTATCGACATTGACAATCCCCGTAGTGATATAATACAGTCCTTGCAACCCTCTACCTGTGTTACAGCAACCCCTCTCGCAATAATGGTCCATTGTTCGAAGGCAGTCCAGAATCCCCAGTACCTGTGGTGCCCAGACAATGGCCGCAGAATACGAGATAATACCCATGTAGGGTCGTTATAATAATTATTAAATTTTCCTGAAAAGCGCTTTTAATTTTTCCGCTTTTCAGCGAAAAGTTTATTTTCATTAATTCCCCTGTTTCTCCCAGTGCTTTTGGATGACGTAGGGAGAACTTTTACGAACAGAGTAGATTGGGACACTCAAATTTTCTAAGTGAATATCTTGTACATGAAAGAACGTTTAGAATTGGTTTTTATACATTACTAGTGATTTCTCGGCATGCGTTGCAACGCTACTTAATAAAGAAATTGTTTCTCCCTGCGTGTCATTTCCTATTCGTCCAGTTCCCCTTCTGCCGCCCCTTGCCCTACCGTGTCCCCTTCCCCTCATACATTCTCCCTCCACCTTCCCCATCTTCCCTTTCCCCTCTCCCCCGTCCCGCCAACCGCTCTCCCGGGTTCCATGTATTCAGTCCCAGTACATTCAGTTTTCAAATGCTCGCGGGTCACATATTACAATTTTTTTATTCAAATTTTCATTTTTCATATATTAAAAATGATCATTTTTGTATGTTACTAGCTGACCCGGCCACGCTTTGCTGTAGCTAATAAAACACAACGTCATCTACTGGATGGTTAAACAACCTTTATAACCACCGCCGTCTTTGAGTTTATCGCGAAGAGACAGACAGATGCCGAGGAGGACTTTAATTTATAATACATAGAGATGGTGTGAAATATTATAATAAGGTGCATGAAATGCTTGGGATACCTAACGTATTTAAGTTAATAAGGATTAATACTGTATCCGTCTAAATAACTTTTCAATTACCGCAATGTACGTGACCATTTTTTTAGAAGATAAAATGGGTATAGTAAACTATTCGTAAAAGATACATATATGCCTTCTGAGACTTTTTTGTAGATCTATAAAAGAGGAATATCCCACCATGCATTGTTTTGTTATATCCCAAAAGGATTAGGCAGCGTTTTCGATAAAAGCTACCAGGCGGCTTGGCTTTTTCCGACACTTCTAACAATTATCGTTATGTTTCAACCAATTTACACAAATCCTTAACAAATTACATACCTAAACCTTCCTCACGAAACATTCTATCTGTTGGTGAAAACCGCATGAAAATCCGTCGAGTAGTTTATATGGGTAGCATTATATGTTTAAGAATAAAAGCAAAACAATCAGCACATTGACATTTGACGTTTTGAATTTTTGGAATTCACCCACTATTCAATATTATATTTATCACAATGTTGCTGCAGCTCTTTCAAAAGATGAGAATTCGTTCCATACAAAATGTATAAGAAAAAGAATTTTCTTAATAATTACATATTCTGCTAGTCTGATCCAACAAATCAAAGATCATAAAAATCGGTCCAGCCATTTTTGAGTTATAAATGGTGTTACTAGCCCGACTTTGTTTTATATATTGAGATTACCTTTCCACAAAATTATTATGTATTTTCACAAGATATGATTTTTGATTTTCACGGCCAAAAGTATTTTTGTTATTTATTTCACGTGTATGTAAAAGTCCGTAAAGGTGGACTGCGACGGCGGCTTTAATATAATGTAAATGAAATCAACAGCACGGGAAATCCCAGTAAGGATATTATTATCCATACTTGTAACAAACAGGAAAATATTAAAACATTTATTGTTATTATTTATTTATTTATTTATTTATTTATTTATTTATTTATTTATTTATTTATTTATTTATTTATTTATTTATTTATTTATTTATTTATTTATTTATTTATTTATTTATTTATTTATTTATTTATTTATTTATTTATTTATTTATTTATTTATTTATTTATTTATTTATTTATTTATTTATTTATTTATTTATTTATTTATTTATTTATTTATTTATTTATTTATTTATTTATTTATTTATTTATTTATTTATTTATTTATTTATTTATTTATTTATTTATTTATTTATTTATTTATTTATTTATTTATTTATTTATTTATTTATTTATTTATTTATTTATTTATTTATTTATTTATTTATTTATTTATTTATTTATTTATTTATTTATTTATTTATTTATTTATTTATTTATTTATTTATTTATTTATTTATTTATTTATTTATTTATTTATTTATTTATTTATTTATTTATTTATTTATTTATTTATTTATTTATTTATTTATTTATTTATTTATTTATTTATTTATTTATTTATTTATTTATTTATTTATTTATTTATTTATTTATTTATTTATTTATTCACGCCCATTTAGGCTTTTACATACATATATACACTTAACAATATTTACGAAATTATACTAGTAAATAGTGCAGGAAATGACTGTTTACAACACTTGCACATAAACAAATATAAAGCAAAAATACTATTGAATTTGATCCACACAGTTTGCAGGCATAAAATATAAAAACAAAAAAAATACAAAAATAGCTTCTCTCCTTCAGCCGACAAAACACCACCAATATGCTAGTCAATTCAAACAGCTTCATCAAAACATTCCCCTACTTGATGAAAAAAACTTCAATAAGGTATGCTTATATATTGAAATTGATGTATTAAATATATCAACAACATCGGAGTATTTCTGTCTATTAGTGAATAATAATTTCTGAGTGTGGGCACCATATAAAAACCTTAACAATAAGTATGAAGGTGAAAGAGGTTGTCAAATATCTGAAATCCTAAAGCATAATACAAGATAATAGCAGCTGACTAATATCCTGTGACACAAATACAGGATATGGAAAGTCCTCGATCGAGAGTTTTCGAGATCCGGCGGATGTAAATTTACTTCCTGTGAAGATTGAAAACTGTGCATGAACATAGTGACTAATAACCGGCAACTGTTCTTATGTTCAGTTACTTCATAGTGCCAACATCATAATAATGTATCATATGTTGTAATTGGCGTAAACTGGCGCCCAACGTGTGTGTGGCCATAGGTTACAACATTAAATACAGATACATTATAAGAAAGTTTTGACTGTCCATCTAGGAGATTAAATTGCATAGTTTAGATAACATTAGCTTGATATTTAGCTCGACAAATTTATTTATTTATTTGTCCACACTCAATTAGAGCTTTTACATATGATAAAATTAAAAACACATTTGATATAATCAAAGAATTATAGAGATATAACATTTAAAAAAAGTACCAAGTATAAATTTTTTAAATTAAAAACAACAAACAGAATAAAATGTAGGATGCACTTTCATATACATAAATTTCGATACATATTGAAAATTTTCAAACATGTCAAAGCCATGAAGATAGACATACAATATCAATGTTTTTATAGGCTGATAGACATTCAGTACCGTTGGTGTTCATGTAATATTTATTCCCTGCACTGTGCAGTCGGTTCATTTTTTTTTTTTTTTTTTTTTTTTTTTATTCCCATTTCTTTGTACATAAATATTATATAATAACATAATATATAATAACAATTATGAATAAGAAATGAAAACCCACTAAGGCACTGCCTGAGTGTGGGTAATATTAAAACAAAATACTATATTTCTAAGTACCCAAAGTATAAATTAGTGAGTTCATTTCTGCATTGGTAATTGGTTCCTGAATTGTTACAATGGTAAGGTACCTTCTGACGTACCGTTCTACTAGGCACATGAAACATGACAACAATTTATATATTTTAATAATGGTGGTGATAGTATTATAAAATACATATCGCACTTTATGAGGCATCAGATTTATAAAAGTTATATAAATAGTTATATAATAGATATATAAAAGTTGTTTTAAAATATTTATAAAAGAAGTTGAAATATCATCATTGCCATTTAAATAAAAAAAAAATATTTTGCAAAGTTTGAAGAAAAAATTATTTTCCTCAGATGATTAACTTGAAATGTCAAAAGCATCACGAATCATCGTTGTTATTCTTGAGTTCATCAACAATGCGATCGATATTTCAATTTTTTTTCTTATAGCAATAATTTGTCGAACAAAATTACTCCAATGTTCCGGTGTAACTTTTTCGATGCCTTCTTGCTTGAGTGTTCTTATGTCATCTATTTTAAAGGAGGTATTGTTTACTTTTATATGTTGTTTTACCATTGACCATACCAATTCGATTGGATTTGCTGTCTAAGGAGGTTTTGCTATCTTTGCTCGCAGTGACATCTACCACATACTTGTATATGTATATCCGCTAGTACGAAATGGCGCTCTTGGTCATTTGATGAAAGTGTCACATTTGAATTTCTGTGAAACATTATAATGGTTTCTTATCGAAAAAATGTACTTTTTTGGGAATGATTCATTATTATCCTCTTACGAATTATATGTTTTACCTTAGCGCCTATTTTTTCCGGGTAATCGATTCGACAGGAATGCGCTTAATATCATTTTTATTACCTTCATCTTAGAGATTTATTTCAGTCCTGCGGCAGCTATGAAATATTTCCACCAGAGGGGGACGGTTCCACAAAGCATCCGGAGATGTGGTTTAACCAACGAAATGCTTTACTAGATTCAAAAGGCTCTTAGGGAGTTTTCATCAAGTAAACAGAGGTATTGCTAAGGTATAATGAGTCAAATGCCAATATAATGCTACCAACCTAGTTAGGCGTAATTTTGGTATAGTGAAAAGATTTTTATCATCATTTTAAAGCCCCTATGCTAGGCTCACTTTAAAAAAAAATATATTTCTTGGGCATTAACCATGTAATAATCTATAGAAATTTTCTATTGAAGAGTTTTATTTCATATGTTCATTTGTTATATATTTTTCTCTATAGATTGCAGAAGAATTATTCTACGGGCTGCCACTTAATTATTATTTTGTATTATGTTAATGTAAGTACTTGCGTACTGCTTTCTTACATCGTATGCATGGGCATTGGAGGGTCTAAAATCTTTCAAATAAACGTAGCTTCATTCAATAAAACAGAGTCTTCACGTGTGCGGTGAAGGAAGAAACCATATGTTTCCTTATAACGCCGTTAGGAAAGTGGTGGGGTCCCCCCCAATGTACATTCGTTGCTTAATATTTATTTATCTGCTACCGGGTTTGACACACCGTGTCATTCGTTTGTAATCTTAAGGGCCTTTATCCAGCCGAC
The DNA here is from genome assembly GCA_929108145.2 of Limnephilus rhombicus. Classification (NCBI taxonomy): domain Eukaryota; kingdom Metazoa; phylum Arthropoda; class Insecta; order Trichoptera; family Limnephilidae; genus Limnephilus; species Limnephilus rhombicus. Next base: position 15,667,637 of record OV815292.1, on the reverse strand, counting down.
TGGTGTTAGATAAAAGGTGAAAGATGTTCTTAAGACCGTACAGGGCGGTTCCAATGAGAAAAATTAATTATTCCCCCTACCAGATTTTAAATTAAAAAATTACCGTAGAAGACAGAAGATAGATATTAAGTATACAAAGTACTCGTTTTCTCGTTGGTAGGACTGTACGTGTGACGTATAGAGGGAGGCAGCTGTAATATAATGGAAAACGCCCATAAAAGAATGGGAATGCTTTTATTTAATGTTTTCTGCTGTAAAGAGAGGCAGGGCAAATGCTGAATAGTCGTAAAAACAACGACAAACTTAAATTCAAACGTGTGTGCTCTGCCAGGGATTATTGCCGTATTCAAAACATAGCCTGATACGGTTAACTTTCCAGGCGACTAAAAGATGAACTAAGGCCCGTTTTTATAAAGGGATGCTATATATATCTATTGCAGGTTAGTATGCAAGCACACGTTGTCGATATTTTGTAAACTTATTATATCAATTTTTAAATTGGATTTTAGGTTGTTTATTACGAACCACTTGGGATGACCTATGGCAGGGGTGTTGGTTATCCAATAATTGGTTCCCGGGCGGCGGTAAACATATCCGTCTCCTAAATCTTAAATAGATATTGCGCATATAAAAGTATGTCGTATTTTGCTAATCGTCAGTATTCATTCAGAATTGTAACGTTACTTGAAATTGCTTTAGCCGTGTTTGATGACTAGATCTGAATAGCCAGCTACATTTTCCACATCTCCTTCCCCTCCCCACTACATTCAGCATCACACCATACCAAAATTGGGGATGCCGTAGTCTCACTGGCTCGAGACGGTTGGGTGCAGTTGAGACTTTTGTGTTATGTTCAGATTTAAAAGTTGTATTATATGCAAGTAGGAATCTTTATCGTTTTTTTTTGCTAAGCCGACTGCACGTATAAGTATGTCGTATTTTATGATTGCCGCATGCTTTTTTTAAAAATGAATACCGCACAAGAGTCCCAACTGCTCCCGTCTGGAGCCAGTGAGACTATGGCATCCCCAATTGGGGTATGTTGTGAGGTAGTGGGGGGGGGGGGGGAGGAGATAGGGAAGAGGAAGGTGGGGAAGTATCTGGCTATTCAGATCTGGTCACCAAACACAGCGAAAGCCACTACTTCAGGTCCACCGTTTCAATTCTGAATGGTGGTCTTACACCAGGGCGATACTGAGAGTATCTTCCACTCTGTCTGAGAGTATCTTTCACTCTGAACTGAGAGTATCATGCTACTTCGGAGAGTCGAAATTATTAGTAAAAAAAATTTTACAGCGGATTTTCACTCAAGATTCCTTCAGATATAAGTATATCGACTTTAGTTGTACGGCCGTATATTCTCTTTGCATACTTACTTGAAGAAAACATTTTCTAAACTTTCGGCCGGACCAATTGTCGCCGCACCAACAACTGTCGGCCGGACGAACTGTCGCCGGACCAACTGTCGCCGGACCAACTGTCGCCGGACCAACTGTCGCCGGACCAACTGTCACCGGACCAATTGCCGGGTCACCGTTTTTTTATAACATAATTGTCTAATACATGAGTTGGTAAACGCATCAGAGAAATTAACATTTTTAGATATGCAAGCAATCCGTTCGAAATATGAGTTTATTTTTAATTTTTTTTTAAATTAAAGGGAATTTTTATTTGTTTTATTGTATGAAGAAGGAAAAATTGAGATGACAGTTTACTTGCAAATTCTTAAAAATGGACGGTGCTTTTTGAATTGTGAAATTTAAATATACAAACTACCATCTTTAGCTGGATAAGCAGTTTATAATTTTTTTCATGAACAATTTTTTGTTTAGTAATGTTTTCACATACACGGTCGTTTATCAATTGAATAAAATTTTCACGACGTTTTTTAGTAAGGTTGACAACGTCTGATAAAATTTTCAATAAATTTTAATAAAATATTTTTTTTTATAATAATTTATTAACATTTAAACCCGCCAAACTACTTATGTAGTTTGTCGGCAGGTACATAAAGACAACATTTTCTGCAATAAACTGGCACATCGTACATCATTAATCGCCCATGAAAATATAAAATAGGATTTTTGTATACCATGAAAAGTAGTAAATTACTAACGAATCTAAACACTTCGACTCGACCCGGCGCGGCGCGGTGCCGATGTCACAGATACCTCCCGGGGACTTCACAAATGAGGTGAGAACTGTGACATCATCTGATACAAAATCACTTAAACTCGAAAATAGACCGTTTTCACGAGTCAAGGCTCCACAGTGAGAAGATTACTGAAGTTGATTTAAAAGTCTTTCCACTTACAGCCGCTATATACACCTGCATAGATATTCAAATCAAATAGTCGATAGTGTTTTAGAAGCGAAACTTCTTTAGCCTCGATGTGTCTTGGATTTCGAATGAAAAGGAAATGACGATTACTCCACCTGCGCCGCATCAACTGCATTCGTTGGTCGCTTTGATTATGACGTCACTTTTAAAAGCTCCTATTGGTTGAGATATGAAACGGAAATAACGCGAGGTCTGCGATCATTGGTCGCTTTGATTATGACCTCACTTTTCAAGTATTTAATTGGTTGAGATTGTTTTGGTAAAGTTTCGCTTCTACCGCGTGTAAACTGCACTCGAATTATTTTATATTCGAATGTACCTTTACATGCAACAAAAGTTTCGTGAACGAAAATAAATGTTATCTTTGAGAAAAACGCATTGAAACAAAACCTCGGCTGGACCAGACTCCCCCAAAAGGGAAAAAAAGTTATATTTCGGTAGAAACTCGGAAATAATGTTTTTGTCAGATGATATCGACTACGAATACTTTCTTTGCTATTATTTCATTACTTTATGCTTATTTACTGCATTTGTCTGACTTGATTTTTTTTTAAATAAAATTTTCTTAGGCTACGAATTACCTGACAATATTTAAAAATCTCCTACTACTTTTTCCTTTTCCCAGCCGAGGAATAGAACAGGGATCGCAAGTTGCGGTGTCGCTTTAGAAACACACAATGTATTTTCTTTCAAGCTTAACGATATCTAAATTCCAATAACCTTTTCTCCCTTAGAATGTCGCTGCCAAGGTGAAAATTCGTATTTTGAATTTTCATAATTTATGGAAAATATATGTATCTACTTCATAAAAATTTCATAGAGTCGCAAAAGGTGGAGTACTTCAATTCAAGAGAGAGATATGAATAAAAGAAAAGCGAACTCATTCGCGAGGTGGCATTCTTCAAACAAAGGGGTAGATTATATAAATGGAGAGATTGAAGACGAGTGGACATTATGAATGTATTCTGCATCGCGCTAGAAAGTAATGTTAGTTTTTTGTGTACACAATGGATGGTCGATAACTAGGGGCAGGTGTTTTCTGTAATGCCTTGGATACATATTTGTTTACTAACTGTAGAAAAATCTAGGTAGGAGCAATGACGTTATATAAATAAATAGACTCGCCATAGTCTCATATACTCACAATATAATGTGGAAAGTAAGGAACACTCTTTTGTTTTCAGCGATTTTCAGTATAATTTCTTAATTCAAAAGTTTATTCCTATGTGATAAAGATAGACAATCAAATAATGTGTGTGTATGAATGACATGGATATATGAGCGGGCGGCGTATTGCTTGTCACTTTTTGATGGAACGTTCGCTGTCTCCTTTTCTGGAGGTCCACTAGAATAAAAGGTCCGGCTGACTGTCGGAGTTTGATACTAATACAAAAGGGAAACGACAGTTTTAAAATGGTGGCGATTGTCATCAATACTTGTTAAAACTACTGATTTATGTGTTGTTTTACCCCAAGCAAACAAAAAACAGAGTGTTTAGGCTGATTAGTCTACTTTAAAACAGTGAAGTTTACTTAGCAACAGAAATTTGGCTGTTGCGCGTCCAGACCCTTTACTTTAGTAGGAATTGAATCTTCTCTAATGACGTGTAAAACCGCGAGCGGGAAACATAAAAATTAATTGTCATATTTATAAAAATCGATAATAATAAGTAATTTGCGTGTACTTACAATTGAAATGTTATTCCTTCACCTTTACTATTATTTGCCGAGTAATTGAAATATTTTCTCATCACACAGGAGGGCATTTTGGAAATTAAAAAAAATCCAATTTATTTACTGGTAAGTGCTGGTAAGACGCAACCTTACTCGACGCGTAGCAGTTTAGTACTAAAGTACTAGATATCGAGATCGGTGCAATTGTCTTGTTCTTGTCTTCCCACTTTGAGATTTCTACCCCTCGTCTATTAGTATGTAACGTCATAGGCTAGGAGTGGAAAAATCGACGGTCCCGAAGAAAAATGTCGGATCTGATACAAACTAAAAATCGTCTTGTTGGCTTATTTTAACTTTCCTTTGACGATTTAAAAGTCTGTATTTTCAATGAAATGTAGTGAAGCACATGTATATTTCTTAGATGCTATATTTATTGATTTTATTTTTTTTATTTAAGTTTATTTAGGAAACATACAGTTGTAAATACATTCATTTTACATTTTATATTGAATATAGTATAAACCAGTGAAGTTCCATTTATGATTTAAAAAAAAAGGAAATGGTTACTGATTAGGAAGCAAGTAGATAGTTATAATATTATAATATAGTATTAGTAAAAAGTGAGTCAAAAGAAAAAATAAACAATGAAGAAATAACAAAGAAATAATCGTTTTGGTTTAAGTACATTGTAAGGTTAATTTTGTTTTAAACGTTTTAAGAGAGCAGTGGAAAATATCGATATCTCTTAGGGCGTTGTAAGATTTGCAGATACGCCCGAGCAAAGAATTTTGTGCATATTTCGATTTGAAATGCTGTATAAAAAATAGGGTATTCGACCTGGTATTGCGTTCAGGGCAACGAAATGCAATCCTTTCTAATAGATCTGGTGAGTCAATAAGGCAGTTCACAATCTTGTATAGAAACAGTACGTCAGAAATGTTTCTCCGTTTGTAAAGAGCAATAGGTTTACACTGGTGATTTTCGAAACGATACGAAAGGTGTTTCAAAAATTTTGTTTGAATATTTTAAATACGCTTAATGTAAGTTTGGTATTGTGGATTCCAAATGACAGATGCAAATTCAAGATGAGATCTTACATACGCCATATATAGTAGTAGATCTCAAAAATAGTAGTATAATAGTAGATCTCAAAAATAGTAAAAATGCAGAAATGTAACTTTAAACAACCCTACTGCAAGACTACAAAATCGCACATCTGACATTATTCTTTGGGATCGTCGAAATGTTTAGCGGACGTATTTACCGACTAAACTATTGGTGTCAGGCGAGTTGTTTGAAAAATGAATGGGGCGCGGTGGGGGAACGGGGATTATTTGGATGGCATTGCAACGACCTACTCGCTAGTATTTAAATAAATAACTATGTAAAGAGACAAGATTGGGTGTTTACAATATTAAACAAAAACTTCGAAAAGTTTAAGAAGGGCAAGCACACAATGCTCATTGGGAACATCTCAGTATACCAAACACTTACGGTAAGTTATTATCTTTGGTAACATTTTCCTCTGCGTAACCATCATAATTCTTTCTCCCCTGGCTGGCTGTATGTAGTAAGTTGTCTACTTTGGGGGGGGTGGGGTGGGGGTGGAATTCGGGGTGGCAAGTTCCATTCGGCCGGCAGGGGACGTTTACAAATTCAATTGGATCCAGAAAGCCCGGAGTTGCCCGGGGCGGGTTCAAGACTTTATCAGATTATGAGCCCCCGAGTCAATTTAAATGGTGTTCTAATTTGTTGAAAACAGTGCGATTTCCCATTCAATTTGCACATTTATTTCGAATATCGCCGAGTTTTCAATTAGAGTCGGTTCAACCGACTGACAATTTGCAAACTAGTTAGTGTAGATGAGGTGAAATTTTAATTGGGTATTTTTAAGCTTGTTTCTTTTTAAAAAAAATATGTGGACACCTCACAAGAGTCACTGATAAAGCTTTATCAAGCAACGTTTCAATTTTGAATAGTGGTGTTTAGTTCTGAAACAGTTTGAAAACTAAATCCATGTCCCCAAGTCCTTCAGTCATTCATTTATTTCTTTGTCTTCCTCCTTTCCTCGAAAGTCCCTATTTAGTTACTACAAAAGGAGAAGATGTTACATACCTGTGTTGGATGTTGTGTGTTGTGATTGTCCTATTTTATATTTAACGTCATGTAGCACTGAACACTTTTAATTCTAATTTATCTCATCTCGATGTGTAAAGCCTCTTACCTTAAACTTTCCCGTCTATGCCACCTCTTACTAAAATATTGCTATGACTTGTCTGTCTAAAATCTCTTTTGTCTGTGGCCGCGTCAGCTTTCTGTATAACTCCGCTTGTTTCCCTTGAAATCAAGTCGTCTTTCGCTTCTGCTAAACTTTAATTAATCTAAATTATTGTCGCCAGTCAAGTGCTCAGATCAGATTCTCTCTGTAAAATTATTCAACAGAATAAACAGTTACAAATATCCAGTACAAAACACAAGTGTTTTTACTACACAAAGGATAACCTCAAACCACCTCAAACTCTCTCATCTCACTGTACGGTTCCTCGGTGTGGAACAGAAGGAAGTCTATAAGGCAGCTCACCTTACACCCCGACTGCAGACTATCTGGAGACCATATCCTGGACCCTGCGCAACCTGCATGGAACACAAACAATATCGCACAAAACTCTAAGTTTACCTACTTGTTGTGTTGAAAAAATCGAAGTGACATCGGTCACAGCTCGCGATTGAAATATATTTATGAACCCCAAAGTGTCAGTAACTGTGGCATATAGTTGTGCTGTTATTGTGGAAAGCTCGCAGCACCAGGATCGATCCTGAAACAGTGGATGAAGCTATCAAAGGTATGGACTTATTCTTCCCATCGCCAATTCCCGTGATTGAGTTTCAAAACGCAGTCAATTGTCTTGTACTAGCTAAATTCAGATTTACAGTCACATCTCTCGTGTTGCGGCATTGGTCGTGACAGGTGGTCTCACACCAGGGCAATACTGTATTGCTAGGGTATACCGATTTCTGATGTATTCCCTGTCAATATCGGTTCGGCTGTCAACATTGAAACCATGCTAGCTATATCGACGTACAATCCTCTAAAATCAGGCCTAACGATCCGATATTGTAAAGTTATCGATATCACTATGCTTGACCCCGTTACTTGCTATAAAATGTTAAACAATATTATTTCTTTAATATACGAGTACCGACTTCAAAATGGGTTGACCTAGATGACTACCGCTGGTTGTAATAATCGCATAAATAAATAACAGGATTAATGACACCACCAAGATAAAAATTCAACAAAGGAATATCTTAGGGCACTTAAAAACGTCTAGCCTAATTCCGACGCGCGACGACCCAAAAGTTAAAAAATAAAGCGTAAATAAAGTCGCTTAGGCTTAAGCCGTTACTTAAATCTAATCAGAGTGGAATAGAAACCACTAAATGGGCTCTTTAACCATGACCCTTAGATTAGGGTTCACCTGATAAAACAAAATGTTACAAATTTCCTACTTATATAGTTTTACGGTTTTGGCCCGTGTAAATGATGCAAAAGCGAAAGAAATTTGTCCGCAAACTTATTTTAATGTTGGGCAGCGTTGTGAGGCGAGTTAAAGTACGCATTATGAAGGTGGAAAAACAGATGCCGGTAGCTCGTTCTATATATGAGCCGACTCACACAAACATTTGTCTAGGAAACGTACCCTTTCTCATGAAGCCAACATCAGGTGTTCCGCTCGTGTCCGCCGAGTTTGACGCACATGCAAAGACGCGACGCACCAATGATCTATGCTTCTACCTCTTTCTTCATTAAAATGCATTTACAACATATTCAGCATGACTGCATTGTGTCCGTACATTGGAGAAAAACATATTAGGATTTTTTGAAGAGAAATGCGTAAAATAATTACATTCCTTCAATAATTACTAGGAAGGTGGTTGATAATAATTATATTAAAATTTGAACATTTTTTTTTTTATTATAGCGACTATATAAATTTTTTTTACATACAAAATGCAATGTGAAATTAAGTACAAAATATTGTATTTCTTAGTCCTCCTCACTAGGGGGTCCTGTGCCGAGGCGGACTAAAGTTATTTAAATATAGTTCATTTGTCTTCTATGTCGTTAGCGTCTTCGCTAGGGTTTTCTCATTGACCTCTTTAAGCCATATTTTTATTCTTGATTTGTATTCAATTGGATTTTTTATTAGTTTTATGTCTTATACAACCCATTCTGTATCTATACAACCTATTTTACATTTTAATTTAATTAAGACCATGGTATTGGACAAACGATTCAAGGTAAGGAGGTAAATAAATGAATATCGTTGCACTATTCCGACACGCATATTTTTAAAAGAAATTTTCCATTATCGCTTTAGACGGAGAAAAGGAAAATATCACAAAAGTGAAAATCCAGATATTAAAAAATATATGTTTTCACTGCTTTAACCGTTTATCTTTTTTCGTGTGTTTTCATGGCGAAATCATTATTTTTTTTTGAATTTTTTTAAATACGTCCTTTCAGGGTTAACTGATATATGACGTGTCCACATTAGTTGTCTTGATTTCACTGCAAGATGAAGTCCCGGGCGGTTCTAACGACGTCAAAACTAATAACCGTGTACAATAAAATTTGTATGTTTCAAACTGACGTTTTTTTTGTTTGATATGTTAGCACCAACAACGCAACCCTTTTTTTATTTAATGACAAAATGAGATAAAGTAAAATTACAAAATAAGAACAAATTCATAGTAAAGTGGTTTGTTCACAGTCCTCCTCACTAGGTATTCCTGTTCCGATGCGGACTGTATGTTGTTGAATGGGTGTTGATTTTTATTTCCTCATCTTCTAGTTTGTTGATTTTCACAAAATAAACAATAAATAAAATAAAAGAATTTATGTTTATTGTCTGCAGGTTGTATTGGGGTTACTTCATAATTTTAATGATTTCCTCATCTTCATGTTTACTTAGCCATAATTTGATGTCTTTTTTAAACTTTTGTATCTTCATGGTGTTCTTAATTTCAATTGGAAGGGCATTATTTATTTATTTATTTATTTATTTTATTTATAAGTACATGTTACATACATAATAAATTTACTTCAGGAGATACATTAGGTCACGAATACTAGGCAGCTGCCTGTATCATGGTGACCAACGGAGGATAGTTGTTTGAATTGGAGTCTAGTACTCGTAAGTACATATCTAAGTAAAATTATAAAAAAAAAAATTATAAATTAATATCATTCATTTCTTATGAAATTTTTTTTTCTTGTTTTGGTATGCAGTATTATTAAAAGAAAGAAAAATAAGGTTTCTTTAAGTACCAACTAAATGTAACATGAGTAAAAGTATAAAGAGAGTATATGAGTGTAATAAATAGGCGAGAACTAGGTAAGTACTTATACTGGAGGGAACTGAATGCAATAAGTATTTTAAAACAAAAACAATCATTACAATATTATTATAAAAACCATAATAATAATTATATAATTTTGTAGCGTAGAAATTATGGCTTTTCTGACCAAAAGATGTATTTAATTTCGGGATGTTCAGTAGTTTTGAGAATTTCGTCCTTGTAGTATAGTTGTGTTGGTCAGCAAGATATTCATATTTTTCTTTAAACTTGAGTAGTGCATTTTTTGGGTGTGGTTTAATAATGCTGAACACATTACAAGTTTTAAAAAAATTTTAGAATTTTAGAATTTCTTTTGGTGGAGTTTTTTTGGGTACTTTTAGGATTCTTTTTATATTTTATTATTACCTTTTGCGTTTTAAATAGCTGCTTCATGTGAGTGTTTTGAGGCAGTTCCCCATCCTATAATAACATATTTTTTTTATTTTTTATTTTTTTTTTTATTGAAATAATAGATAATACATAATATAATCAACAAACAAGTCCTGCTAAGCCAATTGAATCGGCTTGTCAACAGGTGCTTATATTTTAGTTACATATTTTACATTTTTAAAATTTAAAATTTACATCTTATATCTACAGATACAACATTTTTTCATACATATCAAAATCAATATAAATCTTTTTTTTCCGATAGCCAATTTTTCACCATATATTTAACCTTATTCATAGAATTACATTGCTTTATAGTGTCAGGTAATAAATTAAATATCTTCGGTATGATATATTCAAACGTTCTCTGTCCGTACTTATTGTTAAATTTCGGAACTATTAACCCGTCGTTACGCGTGAATCTAGTGCTGTATTTATGTTCTAATTTCTCTTTATGCTGCGGGGTAAATATATGTTGAATTATAATTTTGTGCCAAAGTATTGCCTTAACAGGTAAAATTTTGGCACTCTGAAACAGCAACGGTTTATTTTGTCTCTGTTTGAAAATATTAGGGACGACCAATAATTTTACAATTGCGTTTTGTACAACTTGCACTTGTTTCAGATTGGTTATAGAAGTATTTCCCCATATTGTTAATCCATATCTTATAATAGATTCTGCTAGTGACATATAAATTATTTTAAGTGTTTCAATTGATAGGAAAAAATTTAATGTGTACATTCTGCCAGCAATCGATCTGAGTCTTTTACAGGTTTTTTTTATATGTTTGTCCCATTTAAAAAAACAATCTACAGTAACACCAAGATACACGTATTCCGAAACTAATTCTAAGCTTTCACATTTACAATTAGTTGGAATATTTTTATGAATGCAATTAAAATTATGAGATATAATATTAGGATTAAATTGAAATTTGGCATTAGGTGATCTTATATGCATTACTTTGGTTTTTTTAGCATTTATTAATAGTCCTGCATCATGTGACCATTTACAGAGTTGATTAAAGTCAATTTGCATGAGTTCAATTGCAATTTTTAGATCTTTATGTGATATGACCAATGCCGTATCATCTGCGAATACAAAATGTCTCACAAAAGAGAAAAGTTTTTTCATTATGGTTACATAAATTATATATAGTGTAGGTCCTAATATGGAACCTTGTGGAACTCCTGCAGATACATTTTTTGTTTTACTAAAAGTATTATTTATTTTGATACATATTTTTCTATCTGTAAGATAATCTTTAAATAAATTTAACACATTTCCTCTTATTCCAATTTTTTCTAGTGTTTTAAGCAGTTTTTTTGAGTTAATTGTGTCAAAAGCTTTAGAGTTATCAATAAATAAAACAATAACATGTAATTTATTATTCAATTGGTTATTTACGTAATTGGAAAAATCTTGCAGTAGTTTTTCAGTATTTTTTTTTCTTTGGAAACCATATTGACTTGGATCAATGATAGAGAATTTTTCAATATAATTATTTAATTTATTTGATAAAAATTTTTCAAGAATTTTTTCTAATGCTGGTAGAATACTAATAGGCCTATAATTTCCCAGTTCAATGTGTTTTCCACCTTTAAATATTGGTCTAGTAATGCTACATTTAAATTCTTGTGGAATTTTTGATTGATTTATTATCAAATTTATTAAATGAGTAATTATTGGCCCAAGAGTTTTTATATTTCTTTTTAAATCAAACATTCTTATATTGTCAATACCTGTGCTTTTAGAGTTTTTCATTTTTTTAACAATGTTTTCAATATCGGTTATAGTAGCTCTTGGTATATATAAACTGTGAGGTAGTTCTTCCAGTACTATATTAGTAGCTTTGTGATTGCATTTATGTAACATGTTGCTGATGCTATCCGAGAAGTAATTCACAAAATCATTTGACACAGAATCCTCAGTTCTATCTTTTAACATATATCGTGTTATAGTTTGATCACAATCGTTTTTGGGTTTACGTCCTAAAATATTATTTATCTCGTCCCAGGTTTTTTTGTATCATTAAAACAGTTTTTAAATTTATTATTATAGTAGTTCGTTTTATCTTTATTTATGAGTTTATTGACAAGGTTTCGTGTTTTTTTATATTCTGTTTCATATGTTTTGTTTGTTGGTGTACTTTTCCATTTTTTATAAAGTTTATCCCTTTTATTTATATGACATAATAATTCACTGCTTACCCATTCATTTATTGCATAAGGTCGTGTATTCGGTTTTTGCACTATCGTTTTAGAACTACTCTTGTAAAAATTGTTAAATAAAGATTTTATTTTTTCATATAATGAAATACAATCCCTCTCCTCTATAAGTTTACTCCAGTTATTATCTTTGATATACCGATCAATAACCTTTTGTGAGATGATTTGAATATACTTATTTGAAAAGTCTACCTGACGTTTATGAGATTTTATATTAATAGCAGTGATATAATGATCGACAATATTATTTTCACAGACGCAAGCTGTTATTTTTTTGCCTCTAAATTTGGCAAATATATGGTCAATACACGTGCGACTAATTTGTCCATTTAATACAGCTTCTCTGGTTACTACATTAATGCATTTAGTTAAATAATGATTAGTAAGTAAGTTTTCATATGAAGTTATGATATAATCTTGGTCATTAAGCAAATTTAAATTTATGTCTCCAAGTAAGATCATATTTTCCTTACTATTAATTGTATCAAGATACGATGATAATTCCGTTAAAAAAGAAGATTTACTCAAATTAGGAGGTCTATAGATAGCTACTATATTAATTTTAGTTTTGTCCTGGAGTATGAGCTTTCCCGTTATATTTTCAAAATGAAGTGATTGGAACGATGTTGGTCTAAATTCAAATTTATTTCTTATATATAATATAATCCCTCCTCCTGACTTATCAGTCCTGCAGTAGTTATATGCATTATATCCGGGAATATTGTATAAACACGTACTTTCAGTTTGAATAGATGTTTCACATAGCATTATAATGTCAATATGCTTCAAACAATTAAGTAAATATATATGCAATATATTCCAATATTTTTGTATAGATCTTATATTTAATTGAATACAAACAAGATTGTCAGACGCATTTATGTTTTGTTTTTTTATCCAATCTTCTAAATTATTTACTGTACTACATTCTATTTCGTTATCATTATCTATATACGAGAAATTATTCTGAGCCATTTAATTCATATTTAAATTTGATGCAACACAATAAGATTGTGATACGAAGTTTGGTTGATTTTATATATTGAAATATTTCTATAAGAAATAACTCTATATCATAATTGAACGTAGTTATGCAGAAAGCAGCCAGGCCACAATTTTGGCAAAAATGAGATATTGTTGTAATCCGACGGAGGAACGTCAATTCTATGTTCTATTAAAACCAGGCAGGCCGCTTCTATGTAAAAATTCATAGTAATCGCCTACTTGAATATTTGCTGATCACGAAAACACCGTTCAACAATCTGCAGAAAGCGCTCACGGCACTCACATTCAGCAGAAAACAGCCAGAGACAACTGGTCGATTTTGTCAGTACAACTCACATTTTGTTTATGACGTTTACCTGATCTGCAGAAAACGGTCACGGCGCTTGTCTGTTTTCTACACTATAGCGTTTGTACCGAAACTTTCAAGTGGCGATCTACAGAAAGCGCTCTCGCGTTATAATAATAACTTATTTTTTGAGAAAAATCAATAATTTTAAGTATGTTTTATCATTTATCAATAATATTACACAAATTCAATGAAGTCCAAGACAGCTAGACAGCATTTGTTAGCCGGATCTAATAACAATGTACTTATATTAATTTTAAAATTAAGGAACTGAACGTATCATTTTAACGTTTTAACGCATAGAAATAAAATATTTATAGTAAATGAAATAAAAAGAAAAAAACATTGAATATGAAATCAAAAAAGTATAAAAGATTACATAGAAAATTAGAGAGAGACAAAAATCAGTACAATTTTTTTTCAGCCCACAAATCCCTTTGAAAATTAAATTATTAAAATTTATGTTAATAAACGAAATGATAAATATCAAGATTTTATTTTGACGATTTTTGATAATAAAAAACCTCCAAATATAAAATGATTTTTTGAAACATTTATTTTAGTTATGTTAATTAAATAACAATATCAGCACGACCACAAGCATTGATTTCTAGCAGATGGTTATAAAAACCCGTATAATGAATATTAAATAAATTATAATATCTATGTACCTACCTATATTATGTTTCAGAAAGTATTGTATTAAAATTTAATATTTCCTTTGAAAAATAAAAAAAATCCTCGGAATATAAAATTACTAACTGTATAATATAGAAATATATCTGTATAACTACCGATTTTAAGTTAAATAATAAAGCATAATTTCATAAATTAAGTGTATTTGGTAGCTCTGGCTGTTTTCTACAGAATGCGTATTTCGCAAAGTAAGGTCGGACGGTTGATTGCTGAGCTTACATTCTCAATAATGTATTCTGCAGAAAGCAGCCAGACCTTATAAAACACCAATATCTCTAAAAATCTACCCTTAAATCCACTTTAAAGTTATAAGAATTGGATATCTACATATTATTTACAATTTTTTGAAGTAAAAAACATCCTAGGTGTTATGTAGATTTGATTATTGAATCTTTAGACAAAAGTGCTCGTATCTCCGTTTGAGTTTTTTAGGACTGGCTGCTTTCTGCATAACAACGTTCAATTAAGTGTAAGCTTCAATTTAATAGTTGATATAATTACATACATATTTTTTCTGATATCCGTGTTTATACTTAGCGTAATACAGCAATGATTAATATAAAATATGATAAAGCATTTATTTTTATCAAAGATACCACAATTCTTTTTCAAGTAAAAGCCCTTAGTATAATATTTTTTTATTTTTTTTTTAATGCCGGCAACCCGGTCGTTTATTGTAATACTAATCATATACACACAAGTTAGTAGCCCGCCTCACTAGACTAAGTCTGTTCCGAGGCGGGTACATATATATATATATATACATAAACTTAGACACATATACATTTACATATATATACATGCATATACACAATTATGTTCATACACACATACACGCATATGCGCACATACTTACAAACAGGTATTCTCATACGTGTACATAATCAAACTCATAGATACATATTAAAACCTAAATACATATAATCAAATAAGAATTATTGGGAGTTGAAATACAGTTATCAAGGAATTGACAAATTTCCATAAAACCAAAAATTCATCAAGTACACATAGTAATGCTAGCGTCTAAATCTAGAACTATAAGATTTCAACAAAATAATATACATATGAGGTAATAATAATATAAACTTTCGCAAAACAAAAGCAGTATTAATAATAAAAGCATTCGTAATACAAAAGCAGTATTAATAATTAAGATAAAATTTCTATAAGTAACCAACACATATAAGTAAATAAAGAGTGAGGATTAAAGACTAAGATGAGATTACTAATAACTTGGTGATGCTTGCCCTTTTTTTGTGTAGTAACCATGTATTGAAATGTTTGTATAACCAGTTTAGGTTGTTTTTTGTGGTACAGTAGGTGGTTTCTTTTAGGAAGGTGTTGAAAATGTGAGGTGCGAGGTAAGATTCGTGTTTTTGGGCAAAAGTTGATTTAGTTTTAGGCACTAGAAGTAGGTTACACGATTTAGCTCTTGTGTTTTTCGGGTGAGTTATGTGGCATGGAGAGGAATTTACGCAGTTTATTTGTATGATCTTTTTAATGAACAGCTTCCTGATATCTAGTATGTTATTAGTAATAAGTATGTTTTCCGTCGGGTGAAGATAAGGTTTTTTGAACATGATCCTAATTAATGTTTTATGAATTGTGTTAAGCGGTTTAATGTACTTGTCGGCAGCTCCCCCCCAAGCAGAAATTCCATAAGTTAGGAGGCTTTGACAAAGAGCGTAGTAAACATTTTTTAATTGTTTTAGTGGCATAATGTTTCTAATAGTTTTGAAAATAAATGTTAGTTTACGGATTTTTTTAGTTAGTAAGTTAATATGAAGTTCCCAGTTTAATTTACAATCCACTGTTAAGCCTAGATACTTGATATTATCAGTATGTTCTATTTTTTCGCAGTTGTGGTTTGAGGGATTTGAGGTAATATCAGGGTGTAGGTATAAAGGCGGAGTGATTTTTGGTTGCCCGGTAGTGGTTTTGTTGAATGTTAAGTATTTTGTTTTGGAGATGTTTAAGGTAAGAAGATTTTCGTCCAGCCAATTTTTTATTTCTAACATACCAGTTTCCGCACTTTTGAAGGCCTTTTCCCAACTCGGTGCTTTGAATAGAATTACCGTGTCATCTGCGTAACTGATTACCTTGTAGTCGATAGATGCCATTTTGATATCGGTAAGTTCATTTATGTAAATGAGAAATAGAAGGGGACCAAGTACACTACCTTGAGGGACGCCATACTTGATTTCTTCCGGATCACTGTAGCATTTATTAAGTTCAACTATTTGTTTCCTATTTTTAGTATAGCTAATAAACCATTCGAGCGGCGGACCGTTGATACCATTATTTTTAAGTTTTTCGTACAGAATGTCATGAGAGATAGTATCAAAAGCCTTAGCCAGATCTAGAAAAACTCCGATGACTTTGGATCCTACATCTGTATTTTTGACAATGTAATCAGTTAATTCGGATATAGCCTGTTCTGTGCTCATTTTAGCTCGAAAACCGAATTGACAATCTGAGAGTAAGTTGTGTTTATCGAGGTAGGATATTAGCCTTTTTTTCATTGCTTTTTCCAAAACTTTCGATAAAGAATTTAATAGTGAGATAGGTCTGTAGTTAGATATGAGAGAATTGTCCCCTGACTTGTGAATTGGAGTTATAATGGCAATTTTTAGTTTATCCGGGAAAATCCCTTGGCTAAAGCTTTGATTGAATATGTGTAGAAGAGGTATAACAAAAAATTCTCGCAGATTAATCAGAATTTGGTTTGAGATTTTGTCCGGGCCCGGAGCGCAATGTGGTTTGAGAGATAAAATAAAGTCGGAAATTTCTGTTTTATTGAGTTTATATATATTAAAAGAGTGTAATGGTTGCTTGGTAGGGCTGTGTTTAGATGAAAGTTTTTTTGCAGTGTGGTGATTGTTGAGGATTTTGCTTGCTAGATTTAGGCCTACGTTGGAAAAATGAGAATTAATATAATTAGCTAGTTTAAATGGTTCGTTCTTAGTTTCAAGGATTTCTCCATTAATTGACAGTTTCTTGATATTATTATTCTTCTTGGGTTTTAAATATGCTGCTTCATTAATGACTTTCCAAGTTTTTTTTGGATCCGTTCTGGCATTTTCAATTGCGTTCCTATAAAATTTGTATTTGGCCTGCTTAACTAATTTGTTACATAGATTTCTATATAATAAGTAGTCATGATTTAGTTTACCGTCATGTGGGTTTTTATGTACTCTCATGTGCATTGCGTTTCGTTTGTGAATACTCTTTACTAGCCCTGCAGTGATCCATGGTTTAATTTGCAATGTTTTGTGAGCTTTGTTTTTATGTGTTTTTATTGTAGTGTGCTTGTTAGTGTACTTTTCCATAGTTATTAGGAAAGCATTTAGAGCTTTGTTCGGGTCTTTTTCTTTTAGTGTTGAAGTCCAGGATTCATGACTAATTTCTGCCCTAAGTGATTTGAAGTCTATGACGTGTTGTGTGGTGTTTGTAGGCATTTTCGTTTTATTTTTGAAGTTCGATCTAATGCCGAGTGAAGTAGTGTAGTGATCGGTGACCGTTGTGTGAATAATGGATGAGATGGTTATTTTCTTGGTTTTAGCAAAAATGTGATCAATGCAAGACTTGGACTCAAGGCTTATTCTTGTGGTAGAATTAATAGTTGATTTAAGGCCATAATGACTTAAAAGACTTAGATATTCGTTAGTTTGAGGATTGCAATTCAAAATGTTTATGTTCAGATCACCCGCTAAGATGAGTTGTTGGGTATTTGTGTTATCATTCAGAAGTTTTTGTAGAGAATTTAGGAAAGGTGTAAGATTTTTAAAGCAAGGAGGTCTATAAATCGCAAATACAGATAAATCAGAACCAAGTGATATTTTTATGCAATTTGCTTCCGTTAAATTTATTTCAGAGATAAAGGGATTCAGCGATTCTGTTACGAAGATAACTATCCCATCATTTTGGTTGAGTTTAGTAGTAGTATGGAATGTCGAATATCCAGGTAAGTAGATATCGGTGTAAGAGTCATCTGTCCAGCATTCACTTAAAATTATTATATCAAAGCGGGAGTCGAGGTCTTGTAAAAGAATTGTAAAACTGTCTAAGTTCTTGCGAATGCTTCTAATATTTTGGGATATTATATTTAAAGAGTTATTTGTGTGGAATACTTTGAAATCTTGAGAATTTTTGAATATATGTTCTTCATGATAGGGTGGTTCAAAATCAATGTTTAGTAGTGAGTCCATTTGTAATAGATGGAGTTACCTATACAGTAGACAGTTAAAAATAATGTAACCAATTAGATTATGAGCTGTAAGTCGTTGACATGTTTTACGTTTATTATTTTTGAAGTATGATCAGAGTTCTTTTTTGTGAGGATTTTATTATTTTTGAACCAAGTATACATATAATTATTATCTTTAGCTTTTTGTTTTGTCTTCCACAGCAGCTCTTTAAAGTAAGGGGTTAATAGTTCGCCTACAAATATGTTCTTCTCTCTAGCGTTCTTGCGGGAGTTCAAGACTCTCTGCTGGGCTTCCTCATCTTGGAGTTGTACTTTGTATCTGTAAGTTCCGCCCTATAATGATACAAAATGGTTTTCCATGCTTTTAACCTTACATAATATTACAAATATTTTATTTTTAGATAAAACAATAAAATTTAATATTATTGTTAGGTTGGTTAAATCCCATACATAAATAAAGAATTTAACACATATTTTTATTATCTGTCCGGTAAACATGAAAAAAGAGCGAAATAGAATAACTTCATTTATGAAACCAATACAATAATTAAAATCTTTTGTAGGTTTCAACCAGTAAGAAATTTTTTTTTTTGTTTTGTTTAACAAGAGAAGTATTTTGAGTATAGATTGAGGAATTTAATGTTAAATATTTAACAATATAAAAGTGATTGTATCTAGAGCTAATTGGTACAAGTACTTTTTGATAAAGACTTAATAAATATAAAATAAGTATGTTCACATATAGTGTTATTTTAGAATATTTATGATCTTTTAAGATTTTTATAAAATCTGTTATATTTATGAATGTGAAATATAGTACACAGTGAATATATGCATGATTAAGTAAAGAAAAAAAAGTTATTGAATGTATCGTTATGATATTACTGTTCAAAAATTGTTCTATGCGTGATTGGCAAATAGCATAGTAGACTTTATGCAGATCATTTTTAATAAGTATTTTTTTTTTTTTTACATTAACTCCACACAGGAGGCCCTGAGGAAAATAATTTCCCTCAGGGCCTATGTCATCTGGGATGCTGTGTGGAGGGTCTTTTTGAGGAGAGGAAGGAATGAACATTGGTCTTGAAGAGACCCATGTTGTAGGAAGGAGGAAGCACAAAGGCCGGCAAATCATTCCACAGCCGAGCTGTTGAACACAAGAACGAGTCGAAGAAACGACCCGTTCTCATGTGACAAATGTCAACTGTGTACAAATGTTGAGCACGCGTTTGGCGTGTTTCCCGACTATGCACCGGTGCCGAAGGGATCAATGATGCTAGTTCCTCGGAGCATCTTCAATTGTAATACCGGTAGAACAAGGATAGCATTCCCACCCGACGCCTGTGCTCTAAAGATTGCAATACGTCTGTTAAGATGGGAGAATCTATCAAACGGACCGCCCGTTTCTGCACAGAGTCGAGAGTATTATTCAGGTATTTTGGAGCTCCAGACCAGAGGTGGCTGCCAAATTCAACCGTGGGGCGCACTTGCGATTTGTACATTGAAAGTATATTGCGTACGTTTCTAAAGTAGTACATGAGCTTTTTAAGTTTCTTTGTAATGTTATTTATGTGGGAGTCTCATCGAAGATTTTCTTCGATTTCAACGCTTACAAGTTTGGCGGAATTCCAGTATACGAATAATAAAAATAAATATTCCAACGGTTAAAACAGAGGAGCGTTGCTTAAAATGGATGCCGTGTTTGGTGACCAGACCTATATAGCCTGGTTCTTTACAACAATCCTCTCTTCTTATACTCAAATATATCGAGGATTCTCTTGTGCAATTTTCACATAAAAAAATTGTGCCTTCTAGATCTGCATCCCCAACAACTGAGTGTCCAGTCCAGGCTTACTTAATTTGTAGTATGTTGGAAGAATTAGCGACGATTTATAGTTACCTGACATGCAACGCTTAATGTCAGCGGGCCTTACGACTCCGCTTACTTAGGCCAGGTCCGCCCGAAGCGGGTAACGGATAACGGATAGCGGCCAACGGGCAACGGGCAACGGGAAACAGGCTGGAGGGGTAACGAAAGCTAAACACGCACTGCAGACATCCGCTCGAGAGGACATAGACAATCTACACCGTATTGAAATGTCGTGCCATGTGGCAAAATTAAATTGTGCCATCGAATGCTATAACATAAAATTTTTGAACTTAGAATCTTACGGTAACAATACAATATTTGAATGTACCTCCAGCATTGCGATAAATTATTTCGTAAAATCAGATTATTTTACATCATCTTCACACAGGAGGCCGTGAGGAAAAAAAAACAAGTGTGCTTTAGACCACACGACTGAAATAAAACTTCACTAACTTATATCTTTCTCTCAACTTCCGTTCGCCTCGCCGATCACACTTTTCATAACGCTCTCGTCATGCATTCACCAGCTTACTCCCCAAGTCAAGCGTGCGTAAAGAAGTTTTACTTCAAAAAAATCCCTCGGGGCCTATGTCATCTTTGGAGATGATGTGTGGAGGATTTTTTTAAGGAAAGGAAGGAGATGAAGGTCTGGGAAGGGAAAAGGTATGAGGAGTTGGTAGGAATTTTGGGGTCAATGTTTTCATGAGTGACGAACTATTAATCTATCCCTCCCAATGCGATGCAAGGTAATGTGTCGAGAGAGTCTGGCAGAAGAGGTCTAAAGGCCTTCCTCAACTTGTCTCTCTCGTTCCGGCCTGCCATGCGGAAGGTGGGCAGATGCATCCGCCGCCGAGACCTAGAAAAATCCCACATCGTTAACTCGGTCACCCCTGCTGATCACTTGGGGTAACCAATGGCAGAGGTATTGGTGGTTATCCGCGATATAGGACGGACCGCCAAACAACTCGATCTTGGTACAAACTCTTTGCCTCATTCACATTCATACATACTCTTCTATTATTCTGACTCTAGACATGGTTCGTCTCAAGTATCTGATTCACTTGATCGTGCCATGTCTTTCTCGGGCGTCCCCGACTTCTTCTACCATTCACATTTGCCATCATATATTCTTCTTACACTACTTTCTTCATTCATTCAATTTGGGAGGTGAGATTGGGTATCGCCGCCCCGGGAACCTTTATTGGATAACCAACACCTTTGCCATAGGTCACCCCAAGTGGTTCGCTACGTTTGGTGATTTAGCAGGGGTGCCCGGGTACATGGGGTGAGGTTTGTCTAAGTCTTGGAGACGGATGACCAGGACATACTAAAGCCCAGATTCCTATCCACCCCTTAAATCATTTTCCTTCCCAGAACTCTCCTCTCCTTCCTTTCCTTAAAAAAACCCTCCACACAGCATCCCCAAAAATGACATAGGCCCTGAGGGAAATTATTTTCCTCAGGGCCTCCTGTGTGGAGCTCACATAAAAAAATCGCTCTACATGCCCAAACCATCTGAGGGTCCCTTTCTTAATCTTACTCATTACGCTTACATCAGACTTGCATTCTCTCACACTATCATACATGGTTTTACCACACATGCGCCTCAGGGATCTCATTTCAACAGCATTCAGTCTGATTTCATCCTTCCTCTGCCAGTTCCATGCCTCACTGCCATACATCAGGGTAGTCTAATAATTCAATCTTTATTTTTCAAAATCCGACAGTGACTTGATCCACTAAAATTCAGGAAAATAAATTTTAAAATTAGTGTTAGAGAGCAGTAACTTCGCAAATGATCAAACAGTAACGAAGTGGCGTTGAAAACTGGAAGTAAAACTTATTTGAATTTGAGAAAAATTGAATAGATTTTCTTTTCCAAAGCTCACAGAAGTGTTGTAAACGAGTTTGGAGTTCGCTGCAGGAACTAACACTATTTTTCTCGTCGGGTACATATTAAATCTACTAGTCGCTGGATTTAACTAAAAGTGAATAAAAATCAACCTTTTTCAAAAGTTTTATATCTGATTTAACGACTTGTTTCTTCGGTAGTTCTATACAGATAAGACGGTAAAAATGTAAATTAATACAAAGTAAATTTTGCTGCAATTTAGTTATTTTTTTATATGAATTGAATACCTCACAAGAGTCCCAGCTGCTCCCGTCTGGAGCCAGTGAGTCTATTGCATTCCCAATTGGGGTACTTTGTTAGGCTGAAGGTAGTGGGGAAGGGAAGGATATAGGGAAGAGGAAAGTAGGGAAGGACCTGGCTATTCAGATCTGGTCACCAAACACGGCAGAAGCCATTTCACGCAACGTTTCAATTCTGAATGGTGGTCTTACACCAGGGCGTTACTAAGAGTATCTTCCAATCTGGAACGTGCCGCAAATCCTACTAATATTACAAAGGTGAATGTTTGTATGGATGTACGGATGTATGGATGTTTGTTACTCTTTCACGCTAAAATTACTAAATGGATTTTAATGAAACTTTACAATAATGTAGCTCATACATCCGAATAACATATAGGCTATAGCTCAGAGCTCTGGTATTATGAAATTTGCATAAAAAAATTGCAATACGTGGCACGCGATCTGTTTGAAAAATATGAATGTAACGAGTATTAAGGGTGGTGAGGGATGGGAGAGGGGGTGAGGGGGGGAGGTGGCGGAGAGGTGGGGAGAGGGAGGGAGGGGGGAGGAGTGGAGGGGGATAGGGAAGATGGAGGAGGCGGAGTGGAAGCCCCCCTAATACTATGCGAGCGAAGCCGGGGGCATTGGAGGGGACCCACCACTTTCCCAACGGCGTTATAAGGAAACATATGGTTTCCTCCTTCACCGCACACGTCAAGACTCTACTTTTTTTTGAACGAAGCTACATTTATTTGAACGACTCTAGACCCTCCAATGTCCATGCATACGGGGTTAGTAAGCAGTATGCAAGTACTTACATTAACATTATACAAAAGATAAATAGAAGTAGCAGCCCGTGGAATAATTCTTCTGAAATAGGTAACATCAAAAAGAGATAATAGTGTTAGTAAAAGAAAAAGAAAAATAAAAATAACGGCTATGACCAGTCGAAGAAACCTTCTGTGAATAAAATAAGTAATGAGGAAAAAACAGTTATATGATTATGTTATAATGTAAGTAATTACTATAGTAGCGGAAATAAAATAAAATATATTAAAAAAAAAAAAAAGCCAGAGAAAGTATTCCATAGACCACCGGGCAGTCCCAATGAGAATGCGTATAGCTATCGGCCCAACCGCAGACGATGCTCGAAGTCCGCGTCCTTTAGCCGGTTCCCCGATTTTGCCTTGAAGAAATGTACTTGGAAGCCGGGGGCAAAAGCTAGTATACTATATATTATAATACTATAATAATAATAATTGTTAAATAACACAAATTAATCGAATGAAATTGGACGGCCCGGCCGATTGAATGCAGTACATATAATTAAAAGCTGACAACCAAGGCAAAACGCCCACAATGAAATTCCGAAACCAACCCTGATATAATGCAACCTGAATACAGTCAAATTAACCGTGCCCGTATTGCGAATAAGGAAACCCTGTGCAAATGCAGAATGCAAAGTGCAAGGTGGATGTATTGATGATTTATATTTCTATAAAAAACAAAGTAGTATTTTTTTAAGCACAAATCAACAATATTTAGAAACTATGACTTAATATCTAAAAATGTAGAAAATTGAGATCAACTGTGTACACAAAGTTAAAGAATAAATTTTTCGTATATAACAACACAAAATAGTTACACCGTGTACAATAGTTGCATTTTTATTTTTATTTATTTTTTCTTTATTCATCATATAACTTTTTATACAGTTTTTACAGGTGATTCGACTATCACGCTAGGCACATGCCCGTATTATGGTAGTCGATTTATTTATCTTATATGTAACACAAAATAGTTACACCGACTATGAGGTCGGGTATTACGTACCCGCTCTATATTTGCACACATGTAGTTTTCTCCGCCGCTAGCGCAACACTGTTACTGTCACTAAAAATCGGTGGGTATGAGATACCCGACCTCATTCACGCCACGGGTTAAATGACATTGTTTTGTTTTAATTTTTCACTCATCTAAGGGCTCTACTTACCCAATTATAACTAAACATACTCATTTTGGTTGTCGGTGGTACAATGATATTCATGTGTAATGCGTAATTTTGTTAAACTGTAACAAACCAAGTGATATCTGAATTTCACCTGATTATATAATGAAATAAATTACATCACCAAAATTGTATAAGAAAGCAATAAAAAAGGTTTTATTGCACAGAAAGCAATGAAAGTATTACAAAAAACTAGATCCCATTTAAATAGGTGTAATGGATGGTAGGTTGGCTAGTTAGAACAGAATACCTAGCCTTTCAATCTAACTGTAGCTACGGAAGAGTTCGTACAGCAGTTTACCATGAGCAAATACTCACATATATATCCATCAGTGCTAGCTTCCACTTCTTCCCTCTTTACTCTTTTCCCTCCCCTCTCCCAATCCTCCCTCTCTGGCCACTTTACCTAATACCCTACCACTCTCCACAAGTTTTCTATTACGTTTCAGCTCTCCACTCCGTTCCTAGTTGAAAGAGTTTTTAACAAAAGGCCCGGCACAGCTTTCCATGTTTTTTGTACGAATGATTTTTTTTTCATTTAAAGAGTTTAACAATAAAATGCTATGCAGGAGTTTTTGAAAATCTGAATTTGAATAAATGTACTATGATGAAAAGAATACGTAATGCCGTCAGGTCGTGACAGGTAAACCAGAGGGGAAAAGGATAACTAAAAAATATAAACCATTGAAGAAGATAATACTAGTAATAAATCTAAACGAAACATGAAACAGAAAAAGACAAATTAAAAAAAACTAACGATCTACTATGGATCTAACCCAAAACCTATGTCTTACTGGGGCAACACTCTTACCCCCAAGCTTCTTAAAACCTGATCATACATTTTCATTTTAAGAACTAAATATAAGTATTTAAGTATTTACCATCAATTTATTCCATTTTCTTTAATTGATTCTTCTTCTTGGGCCCTGTCCGTTCAACGGACGTTGGCTATGCGGACTTTGTTTACTGCGGCCCGGAACAGCTCTACGGTAGATTGGCCAAACCACTGTATCAGGTTTTTCAGCCATGAGATTCTCCTTCTTCCAGGACCCCGACTTTCCCTGCATTATGAGATGCAAGATCTCATACTTCTCTAGATGTCTCATCACACGTCCAAGATATTGAAGTTTTCGGAATTTTATAGTTTCAATAACTTCTTTTTCTTTATTCATCCGAACCATAACATCTTCATTCGTAACCCTGTCCATCCGGCTTATTTTAAGTATTCTTCTATAGATCCACATCTTGAATGCCTCAAGTCGCCCAATTAGTTCTTCAGTAAGCCTCCATGCTTCCATTCTATAAAATAATATCGAAATCACGTAGTATCTGACCATTCGCATTCGTAATTCAAGGTTGAGATCATGACTGCAGAACATATTTTACATGCGAATAAAGGTTGCACGAGCTCGCTCAATGCGGTATTTGATTTCAACCGAAGCATCCCGTCTATCATTTACATTGCAGCCCAAGTATACGATACTCTGTCTTTAATTGATAAGATCGGTAAATATGATCAGGTCTCAATAGTTCTGAAGTGACGCCATTTGCAGCGTCTTCTAGCGAAGCCCAGAAGCTTCGAGACTCGCGACGAAGGCTTCCAATCCACCACCGTTTATCTCCATTAACCACGGTGTTAAGTTAAGGCCTGTAGGATTCGTCACCATTTTTCTCCACCAACAGGGTGTCGAGCATCGGCCTGGACGATTCGCCACATCATCTCACAGTGTGGAACATTTCACTGCGCGACTAGGAATGTGATGTCACCTATGTATTATGTAACCCACCGTGATACACACACAAAATACTGTCTACATAATAAAGACACAGTGTTAATCCACAACATTTTTCATTGTTTCTTCTTACCATTACTCACGTATCAGTTGTAAGATTGCTGTTCCGGTAAGATCCGACTGACCGGTTGCGTCGCCGTTGACATGTTAGTGTTCTTTGAGAAGTCTCCATTGAAATTCGCAAATCACTGTCCCGTGGACAGCAACTTGAGTTGCCAACTGTTTTTCCCTTGAGTGGATAGACTAAACAACATGTCGTTTCCAGTTTGGCAAGGAGGATGGACCGCCAAATAACTTGTAACGTGTATTTCTTGGTAGAGCATCAGAATCTCCCTCAAGTTTGTGGGAAGGAAAATACAGTCTTTATCTTCGGGCATTTTTTTTGATAAATAAAAGAAATAATTTAGCAGTACAATATCACCTATATTTTAAAGGTACTGTGTATACATGGGTGCCCTCCAAGGGGTCAAGAATTCCACATTTCCTAAAGAAATAACAAAATAACAAATAAGCAAGAGAGCATACCTGTGGACCGTAATTTAACTAAATTATCCTGACTCTAACGCCGACGCGAATCACTGTTAATAGGCGACCAGGAGCACGCGGGGTCTCCATAGACAGGAACCGAGGAAGGCCCCAGGGCCTGGGGACTCCTCACCAGGGAACAGGAACCAGGAAAGGCCCCAGAGGATGGGGACTCCTCCACAGGGAACAGGAACCAGGAAAGGCTCAAAGTCTCGGTTGTGCGTACCGGTGAAATCTCGGTAGACGCCGTTTACCGCGCCCTCCATAGATCAGCGCCGGGCCTCCATCCGCCTCAAATATCGTGTTCCGCGAGGATAACCCCTCTCAAAGCCTTGGCCACGTTATTATCATGAACGCCAAACAAAGGATTACACCGATTATCCACACTCAAGTACGAGAGTGAAGGTGAGCACATTGACAATATGGCGACTCGCGACTTCACCATTTAAAGTTTTAAAAATCCCGTTTCACTCACGGAAACAACACGGCTCGCAGTTATAAAATAATTCATGATTCTTTTTTAAAATGGGTAAAACCCGTAAAGGTGAAACTATCACATATTTAACAAGCAACTTAAAAAATTCGGCGACTTGTCGAATTGGCGTCGGCTCCCTAGACGACGAGAATTCAAAAAGTGCCTCCGGAAATAGATGGCGCTATTTGCTAGCGGTAAAGAACTCATCGTTACGGCGATCATGATAAAACGTGAGCGGCCAGGTGAGTTTAAGATTAACTAGGTCAAGACAATATTTATTTAATCAAAATAAATATTATCGTGACAATTCCCCCCTTCCCGCGAAAATGTTTGCCCTCAAACAAGAAAACCACGCCCGCAAAACTGAACAAATTAACTAACTAAAGATAGGTCCAACAGGTATTTAAAAAAAAAAAAAAAATAATATTTAGTTACCAAGAAACATAAACTTAAAATTAAGTCACTTAAATCTAGATAAATTAATGAACAACAACAAAATAGAATGGCACGAGAATAGGTGGTCCACAAGCACCTTCAGCATTGATGATACTGGGTGTTGACGAAATTGGCTGTCGCCCAAAACCTTCCGTTCTCGAGACATCTTAACAAGAGGAACAGAACAACATAAGAAAAGGAGAAAATTATAGGGAAATATAAAATAGGTATGCTTAAGGCATCACTTTTCCTTTAGTAGGACACTTTGCCATTATTAGGCTTCACTTCAAGGGTGGTCAACCAGCCCTCACTTGCACTGATTTGAAGTCAATTATTTAATACCAAGTAAAACTAATCTTCCTACCTAGATCCAACAGGTTGCATCGAAAAATGTATATATAATACCTATGTTTTATTGACTTAGTTAGAACGAGTTATAAAAACTGTTTACTAAAAGTATAAGTGGTTAGAATAGGGATTACACATCAATTACCTATCTATCAAAGTTATTTTTCAGATTAGGATTTACAATTACGAAAGAAAAAACCTATCTATCAAAGTTATTTTTCAGATTAGGATTTACAATTACGAAAGAAAAAACCTATCTATCAAAGTGGTTAAAGTAGGGTTTACATATACAAAAAAACCTATTTTCCAAAAAAGTTAGATCAGGATATTCAAAAATAGAAAAATAAACCTGTCTACAAAGGTGGTGATAAAGGTTATCGTTAGGAACACAAAGAAAAGCAAAACAGAGTCTAGAATGTTTAGCTGAATGCATAGGGATTACAATTTAACAAAAAAAACCTAGCTAATAGCAGTGAACCAGTATGATTAAATATATAGAGTACAAACCATTTTAATAACTAAAATAGTGTACATAGTTTGCACAAGAAAAAAGACTGAGATCACACCGTAGACGGAGATCCTTCAAAATATTACTTCAAAAGTAAGCAAAAGGCAAAATTTCTTGAACAGACAATATGTATTGGTGATCGAACACATCCATGTGATAATCGACACTATCTAAATTGGTGATCAATCAAAACATTTGAATGACACTAGGTACATAATTGTGTAGAGAAACACTGGTGTTTCAGCAGTGAGACTAATACAACTATTTTACTTATGACTATAAGCTATACAAAAATACGCTCTCCTGTGCTAGAGGTAGAGTATTATATATTCCATGCTGGAACTTACTTAATAGGAAAGTACGCCGAAGCATTACTTTATTTGATTTTATACATCAAAAATAATCTTATTTTATTTTAAAACTAAACTTAAAATTAGCAAGTAAAACAACAATATTAACAAGAACAAATTTCGTGCATTGGAAAGTTTTTTTTTAAATTTTCCCATACACAAAATTTGAGAATAGTCTTCTTCAAATTCTTTGGAAAAGGTAAGGGAGCCTGGGAGCTTTAAAACAAAAGAAAAAAAACAAAAGTGATACAATTCTAAAGTACTTGAGGAAGAACACTGGCTTAACTCTAAGGCAAATGACAATAACAATATTCATAATACTATCGAGATGTGACGAAACGTGTGTTATAACATAATATAGTAGTTGTAAAGACAAAGACGAAAGTCTGCAGTATAGAATACTCTCTTAATTTTAAAAGAAATGTAGCTAATAAAAAAAAGTTTTCTAAAAGTTAAGGTCAATAGACACAATACCATTTAAACATAAAATTTTGGGCGTCACTGATCAGAAGATCAGATTCCAGCTAAACGAGGGTAAATAATGTATTTATCGTCAAAAAACTAGAACATAGTGCTCATTCTGAGCACATGCCTCAAAGGTACCAAACTTCAAGACATGTGAGCAGAATAATCACACAAAGAAACAAATGAAATGACGTGAAGGGTCGGTAATCCTGCACACCACCACATTGGTTTCCTGTTATAAAAAAAATAAAAAAATTATAATAACAATTAGTCCAAGCGAACAATATCCTTGACATGAAAATTTCCCACAACTTTCCCTTGCATATCCGCCAAGGTGTAGACTAAATCTGAGATTTTACCTTTAATGATATTGCGAACAAATCTAGGCGCCAGTTTATGAGAAAAATAATCTGGACCACTAGATTGGACGAAATTTTTCCTCCAGACGACATCACCAACTTCATATATCACGGACTTACGGCGCAAGTTATAGTGATGAGCATTCTTTTTAAAAGCTTGCAACAGCGCATTCGAAACTTGATCGTAAATAAAAGCTAATTCTTCCAATTTCTTAGCAAATTCGCCTCTAGATTTTTCTAAGGTAGAGTCCGCGACACCAGAAGAAACATTAATGTTGTGAAATTTACCGTCAATGATTTGTTCTCTTCCATGCATAAGGAAGAAAGGCGTGAAACCTGTAGCAAAATTAACCGTATTATTAAGAGCTGATTGAATCTGAGGCAGAAATCTAGACCAATTACGTTGGTCAGATTCGGTCAGAATAGATAACGCAGTTCCAATAGTTTGGTTATAACGTTCAACGACATTATTTTGCGGGGTGTAATAAGCGTTGTAATAAGGCATAGGAATATTATAATTAATTAACAATTGTTTGAATTCTTTAGAAACAAATTGTTAACCATTGTCACACACAAAAGGTTTGTGGAACGCCGTGTACAAGAAAAATAAATTGTTCAACGTTTTTAACGATGCTTTTAGTGGTTGCATTTCTAAGGGGAAAAATCCAAGTATATTTGGAAAAAACGTCGACAACCGATAGAATGTACATAAATCCAGCGTAACTGCGTGGAAGAGGTCCTACAATGTCAATGGACAACATTTGCATCGGTCTCTTGACTAATTTTGGATTGGTAGAAATTCCAGCCGGCGCCGATGTATTTACTTTATGTGCTTTGCACGTCTTACATTTACTAACAAATTTCTTTACATCGCTATACATACCAGGCCAAAAATAATGGAGTTGAATTTTTTTGTATGTTCTAAAAACCCCTGGATGACAAGAAACATTCGACTCGTGTTCCTTAGACAAGATAGCGTTCCGATCCTCAAAAGGAACAACCAACTTCCAAGCTGTATCCTCCTGCAGAGCGAAACGAGACTTAGAATGACGTAATAAATAGTTATCTTTAATAAGAAAATTATTAAAACGCTGAGGATTGGTTTTACAATCTGAAAATAATTTATTGTACCACACATCAGAGCTAGGGGGAACAGTATCTAGGGCGGAAACGGCTAAATCGTTTTTACGCGAAAGGGCATCAGGTACAGTATTTAACTTACCTTTTCTGTGAACTACATCAAACGAATATTGGGAGAGACGGGTGGACCAACGTGCAAGTCTACCTGAGGGATTCGATAACGATACTAGCCATTGTAGGCTGGAATGGTCTGTTATCACTGTGAAGTGAACTCCTTCTATGTAGGGCCTAAAGTGATTGACCGAATCTAAAACCGCAAGGAGTTCGCGCTCCGTTACGCCATAGTTACGCTCGTGTTTATTTAGACACCTAGAAAAATATGAAACAGGGTGTTCCTCTCCATCGAAATTTTGTGTCAAAACTCCTCCAATCCCAACGTTACTTGCGTCACAGTGGATAGTAAATGGTAACGAAAAATCAGGACAGTTAATTACTGGAGCCGAAGTTAGGGCCTTTTTTAATTTTTTAAAGGAGTCTTCCGCCTCCGGAGACCAGGTAAAGTTACTCACCCCATTCCGTGACCCAGTTAGTTTTGTCAGAGGTGCCGCTATAGTTGAAAATTTTTTAATGAACCGTCTATAATACCCACAAAGACCAATAAAAGCTTTCAATTGTTTAGAATTTATAGGAGTAGGATAGGTTCGAATTGATTCTAGTTTCACCGGATCCGTGCGGAGACCCTTTGCATCAACTATATAACCAAGATACTTTAGTTCGTCTTTGCAAAACTCACATTTTTTAAGATTAACTGTCAGACCGGCCTCCTTTAATCGATTAAAGACCTTAGTTAATAATTCTAAGTGTGACTCAAAATCCTCCGATATTATAATCAGGTCGTCCAAGTAACAAAAAACGTTTTCGTTAAATTCGGGGCCAAAAAGAACATCTGCAAGACGCTGTAATTCACTCGGAGCGTTCTTCAATCCAAATGGCATCCTAACAAACTCATAAAGGCCACGCCCTGGTACAACGAAAGCCGTTTTAGCGCAAGAGTCTTTGTGTAAAGGAATTTGCCAAAAAGATTTCGAGAGGTCTATAGAGGATATGAATCGTGCACCCCGAAGATTATCTAATATACGTGAAATATAAGGCAATGGGTACGAATCTGTCCTGGTGACACTGTTGAGCTTCCTTGAGTCCAAGCAAAACCTGGGAGAACCGTCCTTCTTTGGTACTATCAAAACTGGGTTTGACCAAGCCGAACGAGAGCGGCGGACTACACCTAAGTCTAACATTTCTTTAAGTTGGGCTTCTAATTGATCCTGACGAGTTTTTGACAAAGGATAATAACGCTGCTTAATAGGATCCCCCGTTGTATTAATTTTGTGCTGTACTAGGTGCGTGCGACCCAGACCACATTTTTCGAACGAAATAGATTTAAATTTGTCTATAACAGTGTTTAATTTACGATTATCTTGGGGAGACAGTAAGGAAGCTGACGTGATTTTACAAATCTCACCCTCAATATTCTTAAAAACATGACTATCGTTTACTTTTGGAAACAATTGAGGAGCTACGTCGAATTGCTTCCAAAAGTCAACACCTAAAACAATGACAGAAGAAAGAGATGGAATTATGAAAAACTTAATATACTTCTTAATATTATTATATGAAACAAGTATTTGCATAGTACCTATAACATCCTGACGTTTGCCATCCGCGGTGGTAACGTAGGAGTCTAATCTTTCTAACTTAAATCCTAAACTAATAAAAAATTTGAAGAGTGAGCCCCCAAAACAACTGACATAGGCTCCACTGTCCAAAAGACCTGAAAAAACTAAATTTTTAATTTGAATATTAGCATGAGGTCTAACATCTTGTCCGGAACCAGTCACCGGCACGCTTGCGTCCAAGTCACGCCTAATGAAGTGGTTACCCGGGCCAGAAACTGAGAGCGGTCTCCCGGCACCCTTGCATGCAGAATGCAGAGGACCACACTCTAGTTTTTTGAATTTGGACGAGTGGTGCCAGTTTGACGTTTGTCAGAATCCCGGTTAGATTCCGACTTCCACTTCCTACAATAAGGCTTAATGTGCCCCTGCATATTGCAAAATGTGCACCGAAGTTTACTTTTATTAAAAGTAGTTGATTGTGTAGAAGAAGCAGACGGAGAAGAAGTAGAACAATGTTTTGAAGAAGACGTGGCTGGTTGAGAAGTTTTAAAGGTAGGCATTTTTTTTAAATAAGCCTCCTTGGTATCCGATGAGTCCGACAAAGGTAAATTTCTCTCAAAACGTTTACAAACTTTAATTAAAGATTCTATGTTCTTGTCGTCAAAATAAGCTATTACAATAGCATACTTAGGAAGTAAGCTATTACACACCAAATCTACTATCTGCTCTTCAGGAAGAGGTACGTTGAGTTTCATGTTGGCTAATTGTACGTCCTCAACGTAATCTACAATGCTCTGATTGTACCTCTGCTTCATCATGAGAAGGTTTTTGAGAGCCTCTGTTTGACTGATATTTTTGTCGAAACGCGTCAAAAGTAAATTCTTTAATTCCGGCCACGTTAACGATTCTTTATAAATAGTACGAAACCACGATAGAGCCCTTCCCTCTAAAAGGTCAGGAAAAGACCTAACGACTGCCGGAAACTCTATATGACGGCTTCTCGTTAATTCTTCAACACGAAGTAAAAAATCTTTAATATCCGATGACCCATTAAATTTAACCCCCCAATTATGAATGGAAGGGCTTTGGCTAACATTTGAATAATAATTATTCACAATATTCGTCGTATTTGTAGTGGGTTTGTTTGTATCCTCAACTTCAGATTCAGCTGTCTGGTCAGAACATTCTCTAAATCTTCTATTATACTCTCGCGCTTGTTCTCTCATAGCGGCTACAGTTGACTCCGGGACGATATGTACGTTTTCCAAAAGTAATGTCAACTCATCTTTAGTTGATCCATTTATGTTAGGAATCGCCATCTTGTATTTTTTTTAAAAGAAAAAGAAATCCAAAAAAAAAAATTTAATAAAGAAAATATATTAATTTAAAGTAAATTGATATTACTATTGCAATTACCGAACACCCTGTAGTGAAATTTTCCAAAAATAATTATTTGAAAAATAATCGAAATTATTAAAAAAAAAAACATATATTTTATAATATGAAGTACCGGATACCCTGTAATGTATTGTGGGTACCGACCTTGATAATATGTCAGATAAGAATAATAACAGCAGCTATCATGTTGAGATTGTAAACAAATACTTCGAATCTATGGAATTCTGAAACGTCAGATTGACATTTGAAAAGGTCAACAGTCACAGTTACAATCGAACGCATGTCCCTGTATACTGCAGAATAGATGTATATTTTGACAATAAGTCGGAATAATAATAACTCCCAGCGCGGTTGTTTGTTGCAACAAAAGATATTATTAGAACAATAATTTAATACAGACTGCAATGGTATTCCGGTTAACTGTACGCAAGATACGAACTTACTAAAGTATTCTATTTGCTTCAATTAGGATTTACTTGATAAATATAGCCAAATGGATCATTAATTGATAGATAACCACAAAACATTTGACAGTCCGTAAGTACTACGATAGTCAAAACAAAATGCTATTTTCACGGAGTGAGTAATAATGGCCGCAACCGGACATTAATCAAATTCAGTCAATTATTAACACGATGCGTCACAACTCTATAACATTGACATTATTCAAAACAATCTGAAAATACCAGAAAAAAAAACTGTATTTCATAGGAGCACCTTTAGAAAGTTGAGGCGCCAAATGTAACGTGTATTTCTTGGTAGAGCATCAGAATCTCCCTCAAGTTTGTGGGAAGGAAAATACAGTCTTTATCTTCGGGCATTTTTTTTGATAAATAAAAGAAATAATTTAGCAGTACAATATCACCTATATTTTAAAGGTACTGTGTATACATGGGTGCCCTCCAAGGGGTCAAGAATTCCACATTTCCTAAAGAAATAACAAAATAACACATAAGCAAGAGAGCATACCTGTGGACCGTAATTTAACTAAATTATCCTGACTCTAACGCCGACGCGAATCACTGTTAATAGGCGACCAGGAGCACGCGGGGTCTCCATAGACAGGAACCGAGGAAGGCCCCAGGGCCTGGGGACTCCTCACCAGGGAACAGGAACCAGGAAAGGCCCCAGAGGATGGGGACTCCTCCACAGGGAACAGGAACCAGGAAAGGCTCAAAGTCTCGGTTGTGCGTACCGGTGAAATCTCGGTAGACGCCGTTTACCGCGCCCTCCATAGATCAGCGCCGGGCCTCCATCCGCCTCAAATATCGTGTTCCGCGAGGATAACCCCTCTCAAAGCCTTGGCCACGTTATTATCATGAACGCCAAACAAAGGATTACACCGATTATCCACACTCAAGTACGAGAGTGAAGGTGAGCACATTGACAATATGGCGACTCGCGACTTCACCATTTAAAGTTTTAAAAATCCCGTTTCACTCACGGAAACAACACGGCTCGCAGTTATAAAATAATTCATGATTCTTTTTTAAAATGGGTAAAACCCGTAAAGGTGAAACTATCACATATTTAACAAGCAACTTAAAAAATTCGGCGACTTGTCGAATTGGCGTCGGCTCCCTAGACGACGAGAATTCAAAAAGTGCCTCCGGAAATAGATGGCGCTATTTGCTAGCGGTAAAGAACTCATCGTTACGGCGATCATGATAAAACGTGAGCGGCCAGGTGAGTTTAAGATTAACTAGGTCAAGACAATATTTATTTAATCAAAATAAATATTATCGTGACAAACTCAGTCTTGGCAAACACTCCTTGCTTCATTTGCATTCTTACATCGCACGTCTCACGCATACCTTTCTGTTATAGTCTTCCTGGACATGGTCCCACTCAAGTATTTGATTAATTTGAACGTGGCTTGTCTTTCTTGGACGCCTTCAACTTCTTTTTAGAGAAGTCAAACGGAAAAGAATGTGGAATTTTCCAAATAACCGAGGGAAACAATTAATACATAAACAAACAAGTCTAACAAACTTCAAACCTGCGGTGGAAGATCAACAGAGGACGTGTTATATGGATAAGAAAAAGAAAAACTGAATACTATAGAAATAAAATATCCGAAGCGTATGCTAAAAAATGTGAGATTCGCAAATAATGCAAGGCTGATGTGAGCGTAATGAGTAATTGAGCAAGATTCAGAAAGCGACGCTTTCATAGTTTTGGCTAACAGAGCAAAATGAACGAAGAAGAGAGTGTAAGAAAATATGACGTGAATGTGAATGGTAGAAGAAATCGGGGACCACCGAGGAAGGTATTGCACGATCAAGTGAACCAGATACTTGAGTCGGGCCTTGTCAAAAGAGTCAGAGTAACATGTATGATACGGTGTACAAATGCGAATGAGGCAAGGAGTGTGTTAAGCCGCGGCACACCCCATTTCAACCGATTTATTACGTATGTACTTTAAGCACTTCAAGTTTTAAAGCTGTTAAAAAAATATATGTATTTTTGAAGAAGTATATGTTATTCTAGGCATTCCCCACGCCGAAATTCAAATTATATGAACTTCCCTTGATAGAAAAAAATCGCAAAGTATGCTCCGAAAATTATTATAAACACGTTTGTTTTAGTTATTTTACAAGTTATATGTATGAAAAAATTCACAGGGTTTCTTTAAATGCTCTTTTAGACAATTCCCGCAAGTTGTTTTCTCTATTTTAAAAGAGTCGCGTTTTATTAATAATTTTCACAATTTTCGCTTAAATATTATCGATTTTAACATTAGCGCGCTCTCTCTAACATTCATATTAACATATCTCTCCATCTTCTTTTTTTTGAGCGGGTATAACGCGTCTTAAGACCGAGTTTTTGGCGGTCAATAGTGACACGTTTAAACATGCTTTTTATTGTTTAAAATACTGCAGGGATCGGGAGGGGGGTGTGTTTAACCTATCTGCAACTTATTTAATTATGCATGTAGTGCCATGTTTGCGCGTTTTTCCCAAATTTTGAAGTTACAACAAAACAAAAAACAGGAGTATATTTGTTTGGCTATTGAAAAAGTATAAAAGGGTGACCGATTATAAGGTAAACTTGCATGTTATACAGCTTTTTGTTTTGATGAGTTTTACTTTACAATTACATTTGTTGGGTCTCTTGATGAAGGGTTTCCTCAGCAGAGAGAGAAACCCCACCATCAAAATGGGAGACACCAAAATCAAATTTGTTGAGACTGTGAAATATCTTGGAGTAACTCTAGATCGATCGTCCTCATTCTTAGCCCATGTTATGGAAGTCTCCAGCAAGGCCCAGGCTCTCCTTTTGAAGCTGAGGAGAATCTCCACGACAGAATGGGAACTGAGAAGTCCGGCGATTCGACTGCTATACAAAGGAGTGTACGTCACGCAAGTTTCGTAATGCGCCTCGGTGTGGGAGTAACGCCTGGACAATTCTTTAATACTCTCAGCGCTCAAAAGGGGCCAGCAAACTCCCTTGCTGGCACTCTCTGGGGCCTACAGAACAGTCGCTTCGGACGCACTACCTGTGCTAGCTGGTATTCTGCCAATCGATCTGGAAATTAGGGGGGTGCTTACTAAAAATAAACTGACCAGGGGACTCCCTGCCACCCATCTTGGGGTAGTAATTACACCAGGTGGAGTCGGGTCTGCTAAGACAAATGCGCGAGCTTACACTAAACGAGTGGCAGGCTCGATGGGATAGGTCGAACATGGGAAGATGGACCTTCTCTTTCTTCCCATCGGTTAAACTCAGAATGGAAGGGGCATTTATTAACCTGGACCATTATATGGTCCATCTTTTGTCCGGGCATTGGGAATTCAGAGGGAGGCTTCATAGACTCTCTCTGTCCCCCCATTCTAACTGCGCCTGTGGCAGCACGGACCAAACAGCCGAGCACATTCTGTGGCACTGCGAGATCATGACGGATGCTCGAGACGAATTACTTAGCGGTCTAAAAGTGGTAACGAGACCGGTTTGGAATGCCGATCTCGCGTCTAACAAGGTGAACTTAGAGTGCCCGAGGAAGTTTACAAAGACGTGGGTGGAGAGATGGTCTGTTCTCAGAGTCGACGACTAGTGTAAATTCAGTAGAAACCAAGGTGTGCGAGCTTCTGAACTCATGGACATGTCCTATTGTATTTTCATTATTGTTTAAGATTCTGTTTATTTGTTTCCACTTGATACTCTTTTTAAAAAAAAAACAGCTCATCGATTCGGTAACCTGCCGCTTCTGTGTGCTGACTGCTCTCTACTGCATTCCAGCCAACTCGTGATGGTTTTTCCTCTATTTATTTATTTTATTTTATCAGCACCTCTACCATTTTCATTTTCATCCCATCAGAGAAACAGCTTGTCCATGGTATGATGACAACAGCCATCTAGTATGGTGCGTAATCATGTTTTCATCAGACTATGACTTCTCTCTTGTTTTATTTAATGAATCTACTTCTCTCATAAAGTCGGGAATTGCCGGTGAGCTGCCTTGTCGATGCTACTGTAACCCGGCGTCAAGTATGTATCACTTTTCCCATTTTTTAGCCTTGAATTTTGAATTTCCAAGGCAGTTTTCCGAAGAAAAACCTTTCTTCGGAAAATTTTTCGGTTCTGAATGAAAAACAAAAAGCTTTCAGGTTCTGGCTGCAACTGAGGATGTAAATTTTCCTAAGTTCCGACTACGGCTAGTTTGGATTGAGACTCCGGATATTTTTGATGCTTTCTTGTGTTTCCGTTTAATAATTCTAGATTCGTATATTGCTGAACGAATGTCCCAGGGACGGAACTGAATTCCGTATGTCCCATTTTCCCATCTTAGGGGGGGTGTGACCTCGTCTCCGCTACGTGAGTCTGTGAGGCGATCCCGGAATGCTACCTCTCGGACCGCCCGCGCCACCCCTGGGGAAAGTCGCCGGTCAGAAGGACGTCCGAGCGAGCTAGGGGACCTCTCCGCCCCTCCTCCGGCAACCCGACGCTCGCATCCTCAGGGTCTTCGGGCGCACACGCCCCAATCTCCCACTTACTCATCGTCGAGGCACCACCGGGATGTCGGCTAAGGGGCGCGGAATCTGACCCTCGTATCCGGCCTGCCTGATCACCGACTAACTTTCAGCAGGACTGCCGGGCGATCCGCGCTGTAGCACCTCCGTCTGCGGTCTCTCGTTTACCTTGGTATTATCATTATGTTTTGAATCTTGCTTGATGCATTATGTACATAAATATGTTAGGGTAAGCATACTGCCTACATTTTGTTTTCTTACACTGTTTTCATTCTTTATCTAAAATCCAGGTAAGATTTTATTCACACTTACTAACAATTGTACATAGTAGCACCTGCGTACTGCTGCCTAACAACGTATGCAAGGGCAATGGAGGTCTAGTATCGTTTAATTAAATGTAGAATCATTTATATACGAAAAAATTAGAGTCCTTGCAAGAGCTTTGAAGGGGTAACCATCTGTTACCTATACCAGGGCGGGTAAGTGGTGAGTCCTCCAATGTACATTTGTTGAGGCTTCCTCAACCGGGCACTGCTCTTATTTTTTTTGTATTTACTAACACTTTTATCTGTGTATATTATTCTCTATAGATTGCAGAAGA
The DNA here is from genome assembly GCA_929108145.2 of Limnephilus rhombicus. Lineage (NCBI taxonomy): Eukaryota > Metazoa > Arthropoda > Insecta > Trichoptera > Limnephilidae > Limnephilus > Limnephilus rhombicus. The sequence goes on along the minus strand of OV815292.1, from coordinate 15,628,356 downwards.
ATTATTCCACGGGTTGCCACATTTATTATTCTTTTGTATTATGTTAATGTTAGTACTAGAATATAGTGATAATTGGCGATTAAAGCCAAATGGGTCGAAAACAGTTGTGACAGCTTTCCATCTCAGTAATTCACAGGCAAACGCAAAACTCTGTGTTCAGTTTGATGGAAAAAATATTTACCATGACCCCCATTCCCGCTATCTTGGAGTAACTTTGGACAGGAGCCTGAATTACCGGAAACACATGGAAACAGTGGACAAAAAAACCAGGACAAGACTAAACTTAGTCAATAAGCAGGCTGGTACTAGCTGGGGATGCGACGCCAACACGCTCAGAACGGCATCCATTTCCCTGGTTTTCTCAGCAGCTAAATACTGTGCTCCAGTATGGGCTAGAAGCGCCCACTCTTCCATGGTCGACGTTCAGCTTAATGCCACAATGCGAATCATCAGCGGAACCTTAAAATCGACTCCTCTTCCTTGGTTCCTCGTACTTGCAAATATAACCCCGCCAAATATCGGGCGAGAGATTGCAACACTGAGGGAATACAAGAAGGCGCTGCAAAAAAGCGAAATATCTCTGTACGATGATGTCGTTTCTCACCCGGCATGCCGCTTAAAGTCTCGCAAACCCTTCTGGACGGAAGGCGAAAGACTCCTTCGAACACCTCTCACCCCAGAAGATAGGTGGAAGCTTGAGTGGCAATCAGCCAACGTCAAAAACGCCCATCTCGTTCAAGACCCCACTGAGAGACAGCCTGGGTTCTCATTGCCTTACAAACTCTGGTCTGCCATTAATAGGATAAGGTGCTCCTATAGCCGTTGTGCTTAGATGATGCACAGATGGGGCCTTAAAGAGTCGGCGATGTGTGAAAGCGGTGCGGTGCAGACTACCGAACATGTGGTCAACGAATGCCCGCTCCATTCATTCTCCGGCGGGATTGATGAGGTCCACAGGGCAACGCCTGAGGCCCTAGACAGGGTCGCAGACCTAGATGTCCCCCTCTGACCCCCCACCATACGAAAGAAGAAGAAGAATGTAAGTACTTGGATACTGCTTTCTAACCCCGTATGCGTGGACATGGGAGGGTCTAGATTCGTTCAAATTAATGTAGTTTCGTTCAATAAAACAGAGTCTTGACGTGCGCGGTGAAGGAAGAAACTATATGTTTCCTTAATACGCCATTGGGAAAGTGGTGGGGTCCCCTCCAATGTACATTTTGTTACTTAAATTTTATTTTTTCTTCTACCGGTTTCGACACAAACGTGTCATTCACTAGCTAAGTTAAAACTAACTTAAAAATTCTAGTCAAGGACAGAAACAATTTAATTAGGTGGGGGTAGTAAGATGGGTCATTTTGGGAGAGGGAAAGAACGGTGGGAGGAGTCAACATAACATGGGAACATTGTTAATGCTAATGATTTACAGGGTGCTATTATTTTTACATAGAAAGTTAAATTTTTCAAAACAAATGTCTTGAAATTGTTACATACAGTTTGTCAAATAAGAGTAGAAAACATAGGAGGGCGCCACTGTTTTTCAAATGGCAATACTAAACATAAAACTCACATTGAAAAGGTAAAGCTGTTGTCACGTAAATAATTATCAATTTGTGATATAATTATTTACCCGACCACTAACCTGGTATTTTGAACAGCCCGTATTGGATTGGCAACACTTTTTTCTCGCTGGTTTTGACACTTCTATAAACGGCGGCGTCTTGGGAACCGCCGCAGTTTCAACGAGTCAAAAATACTTTAATAATTTAAGTCTGATCGACATGTAAGAAAATCTGAAGGATAACCGCAACGTGTCCCGCGGAGTTCATGCGCCGCTTGAGGAGCGTGTCCAAGTCTTTTAGTTCGTGGAGAATGTGTTTGTTCCGATTTTTATGAAAATGGCTACCTGCCAGCCGAGTCCAATGTGGAATCGAAAGTTATTGGGGTAATCCTGTTGATTACGCGCCGGGATCGATTGATCCTTACAAACATCCGTCTTGTTGACTCCCGAGAAAATTGTCGTTCTCGCCCCGAAGGTTTTTGGAACCGTTGTTACGGATGGGACACGTGAAAGCCTGGAACCTCTGAGATTTTTGAGGCCTATTGAAGCAGCTGCTGGACCTATACCGTGGAAGGACGACCTTGGCCTTTCCTTGATGTCGAGTTCCCGTGAAGGTTGTACTCGAGAACCCTTCCCCTAGTGTGGGACGAAACACTTCGCCCTTCGTACTCCGAGCTAGCATCCCCGTCGCATCGGCATCCTCAACGTGTAATAGGAGTAGATTAGCTTGGTTTAACCTCTGGTCCATCGGGTATCTTTTTGTTTATTTGTTACTATTCCTTTTGTCATATTATTTGGATACACTTTGTGTATGTACTTCTCTTTACAATACATTTATGGAATCTTCCCAAACAATCTTGTTTCTTTTTACATTCTGGAACAAAAAAGCAGAACCTTCCCACATTACGGATCGCTAGGACCCACATAAACCTGAGAGAGAGAGATAACCTTATACTGTGTAACCTACATTTTTGTAATAGTCATAAAAATGAAAAAAAATAAATTATATCGCAATATTCTCAGAATTAGAATTGCATAGATAAATTATACCTTTGCAATTTTGAGTTAGCATAATGAAGAATAATGTAATTAAATATAAAGCACACTTTAGAAATTGCTCGCATTTATTTAATACTAGCTTAAGTATTAGCGTTACCCGGGTTTTAGATTTAAGATTTAACGTCTCTAATTTTATATCTGAATATATTTAAATCATTCAGATCTAAAAGTAATGTAACTAAACTCACCATTAGTCTTCCTTTCTACCTGTTGTTAAATTAAAAATTTTGTTAAATTAAAAACTAAAAAAATGTTTTTCCAAATGTGATTTACAGTGTTTCATACATTCAGTGTCATTGCGCTTTGAAAGAATATTTGACAGTTAAATTGATGTTGCCAGTCTACAAACGTTGTAGTTCCACTTTTAATATTTTTTACTCTTATTTGACAGACTATAGTTAAAATGCCCAAGAAGTACAAAAAAATGTTATGAAGCATCCTAATAAATGAATAAGGTTTGTGGTTATTAGAACATAGGTAACTACGAGTATGCAATGACGTTATATAAATAAATAGACTCGCCATAGTCTCATATACTCACAATATAATGTGGAAAGTAAGGAACACTCTTTTGTTTTCAGCGATTTTCAAATAATTCAAAAGTTTATTCCTGTGTGAAAAAGATAGACAATCAAATGTGTGTGTATGAATGGCACGGATACATTAGCGGGCGGCTTATTGCTTGTCACTTTTTGATGCAATGTTCGCTGTCTCCCTTTCTCGAGGCCCACTAGAATAAATGGACCAGCTGTCTGTCGGAGTTTGATATGTCGAGCTATGCAATAAATACAATTAATAGGGCAACGACAGTTTTCAAATGGTGGCGATTGTCATCAATACTTGTTAGAACTACTGATGTATGTGTTGTTTTACCGCAAGCAAACAGATAAACAGAGTGTTTAGGCTGATCAGTCTAATTTAAAACAGTGAAGTTTACTTAGCAACAGAAATTTGGCTGTTGCGCGTTCAGACCCTTTACTTTAGTAGGACTTGAATTTTCTCTAATGACGTTTAAACCGCGAGCGGGAAACATGAAAATTAATTATAATATTTATAATAATCGATAATATTAAGTAATTTGCGTGTACTTACGAATGAAATGTTATTCATTCGCCTTTACTATTATTTGCCGTGTAATTGAAACATTTTCTCATCACACAGGAGGGCATTTTGACACTTTTTAAAATGCAATTTACTTACTGGTAAGACGCAACCTTACTCGACGCGTAGCAGTTTAGTACTAAAGTACTAGATATCGAGATCGGTACAATTGTCTTGTTCTTGTCTCCCCACTTTGAGATTTCTACCCCTCGTCTAATAATATGTAACGTCATTGCGAGTATGTATCTATTTAAAAACCATAAACAATATAAACGGATACAGATTGGTGTTCTTTCACCGCGACGATACATTGAGTATCTACAACCAGTATCTCTATGGTTATATCTATCTCTAGGTATTATCTCTTCGGACTTATAGGTAATATCAGCAATGATTCTGTACACCGCGCACATATATTTTCTGTCGTGCTTCATTACCGCATAATTGATTTTTGTATTTGAAAATTATTGACTAAAAAGGAATCCATGTACTTAGGTTTACAGTGATATGTTTTTTTTTTTTTTTTTTTTTTTTTTTTTAATTTATTTATTTTAGTACATACAATAATGACATTACATTTTTCAGATACATTTTTTATATAACGTGACTCACCTTTTTTTAGAGCATGCTCGTGTAAAAAAGGTGGAGCAGCGTGTGTGAAAAACTATTTAACATATTTTTTTAGAATTATAATATATATTTTTATATATATATATATACATATATGTACATATATATATACATATATATATAATACATATATATATTCAAAACAAGATATATGAAATAGAATAGAAAAAAAGAAAACAGTATAAAAAAGAAAAAGAAGAGAAAGAGGAAGAGAGAAAAGACAAAAGAATATAAAAGTAAATGGATTTCCAAAATCAATTGTCGAGAGACATTCTATTGTATTATTAAATTGAATTATTGTAATATGCTAATGATTTAGTGTTTTTATAGAACTTTTGAATTTTTTATAATTAATTTCCAATCTTAAGTTAAGGGGTAACTGGTTAAACCACTTGACTCCAATATATTTATAAAAATGTTGGACTGTAGTGGTATTACAACGCGGTATAGTTATAGAGCCAAGAATACTTGGTCTTTTGCTGTTTGAAATAGATAATGAGTTATCATTGTTGAAACAATCTTTGTGGATTTGTAAAAGTGTAATTTTTTTATAAATATTGTGTAGTGAAAGGACTTTAAATTCTTGAAATAATCTTATGGTGGGGAAGTCATATGGTTTTTTAAGAATTATTTTTATTAATAATTTTTGGATGATTTCTAAAGGCATGAGAGAAGTTTTGAATGCACCACCCCAACCTAGAATTCCATATTGTAATACAGATTGGATCAGTGAGAAATAGATAGTTCTTAATAGATTAAAATTTAAAATGTTTCGTATTCTAAGAAAAATGTACATTAATTTTCTTAATCTTTCTGCTGTTGCATTGATTTGTATTTTCCACTTTAAATTGTTATCTATAATTACACCGAGGTGTTTTATATTAGTTTTAACAGTGAGTACAGAGCAGTCAGGTTTACATAAATTTGTGTTTCTATTGCAATTGTATGAATGTATACTTATCTTTAAATTTTCAGGGAATGCATGTTTATTAATGGTGAACGGTATTACAAAGGTTTTTTCCGTATTAAGTGACAGCAAGTTTGAGTCGAACCATTTTTTTAGGATGTTTAAGTCTAATTCTGATTGTTTTATTTAATGATATACGCACTAAGCAAGGTATTTCGTCGCCTTAGTTCTTAATTATCCAAACGACCAAAAGAAAATTTGGCAGGAGGATAAGGTTTTCCTTCATTATTTCAATGTGACTTTATAATAGATGTTGCCTTAGGCCGGTTACAGTGCTCGACCGACGGTCGGTGCGTACGTCGGTCGCGCTTGTCACTTATATGAAAATTCATTAAGCGTTCAGTGCAGGACCGACCGTACGCATGCATATATCGCTACGCAGTGCGTACGAGAATCGTCGGTCGAGCGCGTGCGCATGCGGACCGTCGGTCGACCGACGAGTGAATTCCCCTTGAAATGCTCTTTGGGCGACGATCGGATGTACGTGATATCTACATCTTCTGTTCCTAATACGTCTACGAAGATAATAGGCAGCAATTAACCTATTCGTAAAAACGTCCATTTCGCGTACGTCGTCCGGTCAGCTTGTTGGCCCTGACGGTACGCACCGACGGTCGGTCGGTGGTATGCGATCGTCAGGACCGACCGTACGCACCGACCATCGGTCGTGCACTGTAACCGGCCTAAGATAAAGATATTTCTGTAAAGGTACAGGAAAAGGTCTCATTAGTTAAAATAATTCTCAGTTAAGTGATGAACTATCAATTTTTATACTTTATTTTTTATTTTAGTCTTGATTGAACAAAACTAAAATGGTCGTTGGACAATTAAGAACTAAGGCGACGATTTGTGTGTTATAGGTACATTTAAAAACAAACATAATAATATTTTCTTCATGGTTGATCTGCGTCCCCAGTTCTATTGTTTAACTTTCTCCAGCGATCCGATAGAGTAAATCGGGCACAAAGGTATTCCGGGTGAAATGAACACGTGATGTTTGCACGACAATTTTGTACCAGCTGTTATGAAGTAGTTTCTTGAATCTTTACTTTCAACCCCTGTACAATAATTTGCGCTAGGTACTAAATTCAATAGTATTTTTTGTAAGGTTTGCCACACCGAGGTGCCCATTGATTGGCCCAGATTTCGGTGGGAGGGGCCAAAGGGACGAAGCCGGAAGGCTTGGGGTTTTTGGCAGGCTCTTCTCGTCCCAGCTTCGCTAAGAATCGGTCACGCCACCTGCGTGGTTGGCATAGATCCTTTATATCATAACAGTTTTTTAAAAACACGTGCTTAGAAATTGAAATAAATACACTGTCGCCTTTCAACGTGGAGCTATATTTGGTTCATTATGATATGTCGCTTTCCTTGATTTTTTTCATAAACTCCATGCTGTTTTCGTGATGTATGTATAAATATGTAAATAATAATAATTTTTTCCCCTTTAAATGTATAGCTAAATAAGTGATTGTGAATAGTTTTAAAAAAGTTCAAGTGTGTTTTCAAACGCCGCCATTTTGATCCACGTGTTTTTTCAACCGCCGGTATATCAAGTGTTCGAGAAGTATTTAAAAAAGTTCACGCGTGTTTTAAGGATCCGCCATCTTGTCGGCCGCATCTCCGAATTTAAAAAACCACCACGTGTTTTTGACCGTTAAATCAAGTTTTTAGTCGTTAACAGCCACCATTTTGGAAGCATCTCAAATCACCACGTGTTTTTGACCGGTAAATATTTAGTCATGCCGTATTTTGAAAAGATTCGTTTTGTTTTACGCGATTCTTGAAACAAAATGGTTACCGGAAATCTCAGAATTAGATACCTCAGATTAAAATCTGCTAGCGTAGGTAAATGCATTGAAGGTACGGTATACCCGCTCAAAAAGGGAGATAGTTAAATTCGAGTAAAACCACAATTCGGAATTTAAGCCTTGCTTGAAATGGATTTAGCCATATTTGGTGCATATTGTGATCTTCTGCTAAAAAACGGCGTTGTGGTTATTTGTTAGTTAGTTCTTTAACCCGTCTGCTTGGTTCAATATATTTGCACCTCACAAATCGGAAGCCTGGATTTTGCGCGTAAATTCTAAAACCGTCATTTTGGATTGAGATTGTACAATATCTATGCAAGATAACTTTCATATCTCAAAGACAATAAGAAGCATTATTTCGTTCTCTTTCTGGTTAAAAGAAAAATACATATGTTTGCATGAGAAGAAGAGAGATATTGAAGCTATATAGCTTTTAAAATGTAAGGTCGCTCGGGACGTTTTTGGTCTTATGAAAGTATAACGCGATTACGTGTTTTGGGATGTATTTATTCCTAAACAAGCAAATGGGTTAACAAATTTTCCTTTAGTAAGTGCCGCTCGCATAGCACGCCAATTTAAATTGTGTGACCTCAAGTTTAGTTTGCTTGACATAGGTTTTAAATATATTTGAATAATTTTAAATCGACGTAATTTACTTGCCATGTTCGAGTTTAAAATTTTACAAAAGTTAGACGGTCGGGGTGCAGGCACCTAAAAGCAGGTAGAATTCTTCAAAATATTTTTTGGAGACCTTCATAAAATTTAAGGTTCGTTTTATCACCGGGTAGCGAGAGGAACGATTGTATGTTGGGTTCCTTTGGAGACAATAACTATTGTCTTTTTTCATAGGCAAAGAATTTAGTTCAAATATCTGAAAGTACTTACCTAGTAGATGCGATTATTTTTAGAATAACGGCCATTAGTTTGAAACAGAAAGTGTGTTGAGACCACATTTTAGCGTTATTTTTCGTTGAAACGAGCTGATGATTTAGAGTGGTAAAATAGTATTTACCTATTTAAACAAAGATTTTTAATAGTTAAAAAAAAAACGAACGCAAAAAAAATTTAATCGAGTTCAATTCTCGTGATTTACCAGTGAGATATAATTTTTAGTGTTCAATGATACCGCCTTCCTTATGGGATATAAATACCTACCAGTTCGAATCTGGAATGATAATAATGCAACGCACTCCGACGTAATTACCTTACTTCAAAATTCAGTCGCGGGTTCGATTCCTTGCGAAATTATATATCTCCGTAACCATGCCGATCTCTCTATCGAAGAGTAGAAACCTATTAACGATTAGATAAATATGTTTGTGCCTATGATATTTTAGGGGATACTGTGTGGAGGGCCCTTTAAGGAAAGGAAGGAGAGGAAGGAAAGAGGGATGAGGGGCGGATATAAATTTAGTGGTCAGTGTCCAGGAGTGACAGACATAGGAATTCCTTTCTCCAAATTACGGTTCGACGGCAGGTAGTCTAGACACCCAGTCCGATTTTACCCCATATGGACTCAGGTACTCGTAGCGAATAAAGCAATATCCAAATGTAGCGAATCCCTTAAGAGGATTACCTATAACTGAGGCGCTGGTTATACAATAGATAGTTCCGGGGCAGCGGTACCCATGCCCGCAACAACAAATTGATACGACAACGAAGTCTATGTAACGGAAGTACGATAGCTATTTTTTTAATATAGATGGATATAATCGGTATCTGTTAATATTAATGTATAGGTATTACTATTAATTAATTATTTTACGGAAAAGTGATAGTGGGTTCGATTATTACTTTTGATTTTCGAGATTTTGCTCAGGATAGAACAAGTGTCTAGATTTATTCAACTAACGGTGTAGATTGATTGCATAGAAATCAATAGATGTTAATTGAAATTAAAGTTATTATTTGAAATAATAAAGATAAGAAACGAACTTATTTACAGATATTTAATAAGTTGATAGAAGAAGATCAAGACGAAATGCAACTATAATGTTTGCCCATACCAATTAGAAAATAGTTATTCAAAGAAAATCAAGATGGAATCCATCTTAGCCAAGTGGAAAATTATTTCTTCAAATAATTTTGAAATTTATTTGTTTGAGTAGAGTTTCGCGCTAAGCGACGGACGTGAATCGTATTTTGACTGATTTATCACTCAAATGGTTTTGTAGGAACCGGAGAAATCAACGTATTGTGAAAATAAGATATGAAATTGACACCACACCCTTCCACACATACCTACACTCATCGTGCTGTTTTCGAAAGGACGCTTTTGGGATAGTGCATACACGTACATTACAATCGCTTCGGAGTAATTAACCGAATGTGATAACCACTAACATTCGCCACGCACACATACACTAACCTTGACACTGTTTTCGAAGGGGCCCATTCGAAGACAGTGTGTACACACCTTACATACACACTACACTTGTATTTTATAACTATTCATGTACATCATTCGACATTCGTATTGTATTTCATATATAACTAGCCTCTGCTTGCTATTATTTTCACCTCTCTTTCAAGCTCGAGAATGAATGTCGTTGGTGATTAATAATTGCGATTTGATGGTTTGCTCGTTCCGGGAAAAAACTAGCTGGCGCCCCGCGGCACAGCCCGCGTAAATGAAGTGGAAAAGTCCCTGACTTCTGAATTATTATTTCATTATTATTATTTTTGTCATCGTTAAAAAAAAATACTCTAATGCGCTGACTAAAATAATAACTTTAAATTATTGTTGTCATCATTAAAAAAATAATATAATGCGCTGACTAATAACTTCAAATATTGCCTTAAAACGCGATATATCGACGACAATTATATTACAGTGAATGTGATAAAACCTGAGGTATTATTAAGGTGTTTTCTTGAAATGTTTGAATGGTCCTGAATTATAGGACGGTGTTTGAATGGTCCTGAATTATAGGACGGTGTTTGAATGGTCCTGAATTATAGGACGTTGTTTGAATGGTCCTGAATTATAGGATGTTGTATGAGTGATCCTGAATTGAATTGATGCAGGACGCTGTTTGGGTCTTTAAAGGACTCTGATTTTTGTTGTCTGTTTTATCATCTATTTTGTTTTAATATGTCGTTAACCAGTAATCCGTACTGTTAAAAAGTGGATACTGACTTAACTGAGCCATTACCTGTTCTTTAAAAGGGGGTTAAATGTGCTTTTTGTTCTACGATATGTCAATACATACATCACGACATCTAATGTGGAGTTACCTTACGCTTTGATCTCTTGTTGCTTATACATTACCATTCCGATAGTTTTGTTTACTCTTGGTGTTCGTACTTTTCTAATTATGTCATTTTTTTTTGCTTTCATGTTGACGTTACTCATTGAGTCGTTCCCTGCTGCTGAGAATCATTACTGTTGCTGTAGACGCCCTGATGGACATCACTGCCTCGAAAGCTGAGTTTAACGGTGTTCCTGTCAGCCGCTTGGACGTGTTGATTTTGCTGTTTTTTGATATTTTGTCTAAACTTGATAACTTATCATGTGTCTGTAAACTGTACAACTTTTTGCCTAGGTTTTTTAATGCAGAATCTCTTTGTGAATGATGTTTTTTTGTAAAGTTTTTGTGGGAATTCTTTGAAGGGTTAAAGTCAAAAAACCTTCGTTACAACGGCGGTTTTTTGCTGGTGTTTTCGGGGATGTGTTATGAAGTAGTTTCTTGAATCTTTACTTTCAACCCCTGTACAATAATTTGCGCTAGGTACTAAATTCAATAGTATTTTTTGTAAGGTTTGCCACACCGAGGTGCCCATTGATTGGCCCAGATTTCGGTGGGAGGGGCCAAAGGGACGAAGCCGGAAGGCTTGGGGTTTTTGGCAGGCTCTTCTCGTCCCAGCTTCGCTAAGAATCGGTCACGCCACCTGCGTGGTTGGCATAGATCCTTTATATCATAACAGTTTTTTAAAAACACGTGCTTAGAAATTGAAATAAATTCAGTGACGTCTTTTTGACGAGGAGCGGCCCTGCCCAGATGTAAACCGTGCGAGATAATGTACGTAAGCCTTATTTAATTATGTTATTAATTCATTCCTTTGATTGGGTTCTAAAATCATTAACTAATCCGTTCACAAAGAGGTACACGCTTTTTCCTAGTAGCGTAAAATCACCAATAAATTCTTCATAATTTAAAGCAACAAGGAATCTTTTTATTTATTATATTATAACCCTTACCTGCAATAAATGAAGCGACGATCGTTTTGAATCAAATCCGATCGAATTGAGAACACAATATCCCTGAGAAGAGCTAGCCGAGGTTTGTATTATAATTTGGTTTTGGTAAGTATTTAAATTGAACCATTGTTGTTGAGTCTTGAACATTGTGTTATTTAATTTCAAATTTGTTATAAGTTCGTAATCAGGCGGTTCGAGCCCGTCGATACGTAACACAGCGTAATGGGGGAGATAGGGGCAGTACAGTGGGCCAATGTATGGCGAGTGTACACAAGTCGTACAACGTTGGGCAATTAACGAATCTGTTTGTATTTTAATTGACGCCGTTATATAAACAAACTTGACTAGTTTTTTCTACTTATCCAAAATTTCGACGTTGGTTTTTCGTTTAAGAAGGTAATTCTAGTCAGGAAAAATTAAAAAAAACTTCATCATATTTCGATAGTTTAGATATTCAAGAATATCATTTTAAAATGATTTTTCAAAATTAGAATTATTTTAAAAGTTATAGTCATTTTAGTTCGACCGGTTTAGATGGAATTTAACTAGAATCTAAATAGAGCAAAACTTTAAGCGCGTTTTTCTCAAAACTACTTTTTCGAAACGTTTGTCACAAAATCTCAAGTTCTAATTAACCGATTTTCTTGAAAATTGGCAGGAATTTTCTTATTATATTCTTAGGTGGTAGGAACCAACATTTTTTTTTTTTTTTACTTTATCTATTTTCAAAAATAAAATTCAAAAAAAAAAATAACCGGAAAACATCAATTTTTTTGAGCAGACGCCATTTTGCGAGATTTTTTTTTCAATTTTTTTTTTGGTTTCTACCATAATGAAGGGTAGAAATCGTGACAAGATGGACACGCTCTATTTTTCCCCCTCTACTTTAACAACTTCGTGAAATATATATACTATTTTTTTTAATTTGTGAATTCCCAAAATATAAATTAGTAATTTACGGGCTTCTGACTAGAGTACCCCCTTAAGGCATTTTGCACATCGATTTTTTTTATATTATCGAATGCTCATCTGTTTGTATTTAGGCATTTGATTTGTAGTTAATTTTAGAAATTTCTAAATTTGAGGCTTTAAAAAAAGTGTTTTAACTCCATCCAGGAGGCAGCGATAAAAATAATTTCCATCAGAATCTGTCTTCTGGATGCTGTGTGGAGGGTTTTTTTAAGAAAATTATGGAGTGAAACTGGGTACTCATACATGGGCCAGAAAATGATTGCACAAAGCATTGAACACAATGACGAGTCGACGTAGAAGCGCACTACTTTCTTATTACAATTAATAATTATATCAACCGTGGATAAATGTAGTGCGCATTTTATGCGTGTTTCCTTACTGTGCAGGTGCCGAAGAGGTTAATGATTCAAGTTCCTTGGAGTACTTTCCATTGGAATACCGGTAAAGAAAGGACAGCCACCTGACCACCTGACGTCTCCAAAGACTGTTATCAGTTATCAGTCCGCTAAGATAGGGAAATCTACGTATCTGACTGAAACACCCCACCGACTCAAGAACTCCAACATAAATAAAATTTGAAAAAAACTTCAATGTTTAAGTGCGTATTATAAAAATCCATTTTATAAACCCACTGACAGCAAAAGTATAATACGAACACAACAACATACAGTCCGCCTCGGAACAGGAAAGGGAATTCTTAATAGAATAATTAATAGAATTGCGTATAATAGAATTTCTATAGAGTGTCAAGGGATGTACTTGACTTACTTTAACTAGTGATTACTGACATTATTTGGAATAAACAAATTTAAAGAAATTTTGGTCTCCAGTGACATTTTTGGTATGTGTGTGTTTTTTTTCTACAAAAACAAAAAAAAAATGGTAGGTGTTGGACAGTTGGAGGCGGAGTTAGGTAGGGGTTGGTCGGTTACTCGGCTGAGTGACCAGTGACGACATGCAAAAGAATTTTTGTTGTTGTTTGATTTTGAATAAAAAAAATAAATAAAAAAAGTCATCCAAAAAGTCACCGGAGACCAAAATTTCATTTCTCCGAATAATGTCAGGAATCACTGGTTAAAGAAAGTCAAGTACGTCCCTTAAGTTAAGGTCCTGTTAAGGGCCTTAACACCCTGTATATACATACCAAATGTATTCCTACCAAATATATATACACCCTGTATATATATTTGGTAGGTGGGTATGGGTACCGCCGCCCCGGGAACCATTTATTGGAAACACACCTGCCACAGGTCACCCCAAGTAGTTCGCTACGTTTGGTGACTTAGGAGGGCCCGGGTTCATGGAATGAGGTTTGTCTAGGTCTTGGTGGCGGATACGTTTGCCCAACCACTGCGTGGCGGGCTGGATCTGATTGAGGGAGGCCTTTGACCTCTCCAGCCGGATTTCCCCGACCCTTCGCCTTGCACCGCAGTGTGAGGAATAGATTCATACGTCCGTCACTACTGGCCACACTGACCCCCAGATTCCTACCCCCCCCCTCATACCTTTTTCCTTCCCATATCTTCTTCTCCTTCCTTTCCCTTAAAAAACCCTCCACACAGCATCCTCAAAGATGACATAGGCCCCTAGGGAAATTGTTTTCCTCGGTGCCTCCAGTGTGGAGCTAATGTGAAAAAAAAAATTCTTAACACCCCAGGCTTCGACCATATTTTGTCAGAGGAGCAAAATATTACCGCTTTGCAATAAAATTCAAAAAATGGATATTTATGAATGCATTCGAACTAAAATCTGTTTTTGAAAGATGATGAAATACGCTTTCAAATTTTATAAATCAAAATAAAAATATAATTTTAGAAATATAATTTTTTTTTTAAATGTCTTTGCATTTGTTTTTCTAACAAAAATTACTGATAGTGAAAAAATAAATACCTACGCTTAGACATTTTATTAGACAAATGTATTACAAAGGTTATTGTCACCTCACTTTTTTGTCGTTCCATCCTATCCTATCCTACTAATATTATAAAGGCGAAAGTTTGTATGGATGTATGGATGTATGTATGTTTGTTACTATTTCACGCAAAAAACACTGATTTAATGGACTTTAAAAATTCTTTCACTAATAGAAAGCAACATTATTCCCGAGTAATATAGGCTGTATATATTAGTAAGCTCTGGCGCTATGAAATTATTCATCACATGTTTTCTGCCACCAACAAAATCGAGTTATTGCAAACATCAGAAGAAAAGCAAAACAAACGGTTACCGTGGAATTGATGGCGTCGTAGTTAATATCTATCTCTAAAAATGAATCGCTGAAATGGGTGTGGGCGCATAATTTTCGAACGATTGCACCAAATTGGATAATTCTTTTTTTTGTAAAACTACTGGTGAGCTCCGGCATTATGAAATTTGTATAAAAAATTGGGATAAATGGCTCGCGAGCAGTTTGAAAACTGAATGTACCGGAAATTAATGTTTGGAATGCGGGAGGGGAAGGGGGACCGGCGAGGGGAGGAGAGGGGGGGGAGGTCAGTTTCATAAAGCTGTACATTGTATATACTTCTTTTGTGGTTAACTTTTAGATTTGAATATAAAGCGTGGTGTTTTCTCTTTCTAACACAGTTTATATCATGTTAGCTGGTTCCCGGCATGCGTTGCTATGCCATTTAATATATAAATTGTTTCTCCCTGCGTGTCCTTTCCCATTCTCCCGTTCCCCTTCTGCCTCCCCTTCGTCTCCCGCATCCTCTCCCCTCTCGTGTTCCCACACCGCCTTCTCTATCCCCACTCCGCTCCCCCCTTCCCCCGTCCCGCGAACCCCTCCCAAGTTTTCCTCCCCCTCCAAGGTTCCACTCCCCTCTCCCGCATTCCATACATTCAGTCCCGTTACATTCAGTTTTCAAACAGCTCGCGTGCCACCTAAAGCATTTTTTTATATAAATTTCATTATGCCAGAGCTCACCAGTGGTTTTATTCAAACCTTGTCCTGACAATAACAAACACAAAAAAAAATTTATCCAATTTGGTGCAGTCGTTCGGATGTTATGCGCGTACATACATTTTTATTTATGCAGATTTCTCACTACGATAGTAACGGAGACACAACTGTTTCTATGAGTCGTTCCAAAGAGCGAACAAGTAACCCAACTAACATAATATTTGAGCTCCAGACCAGAAGTAGCTGCCAAATTCAACAGAGCACTTGCGATTTTTAATAGGGTCAGCAAATATAGAAGTACCTACCTTCAAAAATGAACCAGGTTCGTTATTGGGCCATAAAAACCTAGGTTCGGTGTTGTGCCCGACATTTATCAAGAACTTTGAAAGTAACTCAGTAACGTCTACGAACTACCTTGCGATGTCATTCATCCTTAAATTTATTCCCACGAACTTTTGTTATCCCACAAAATACTGATTTATCGGTTTTAATATTTAATAATCCCGAAACTCAGAAATAATGGCTTCCCCTGAAAAGTTAGGGACCCGCCGAACCTGCTAAACTCTGAAAACATATTTTCGTAAATTTTAATTTTTCGTCAAAAGTTTTTTTGTTTTTCGTGGCGCCATTAAACGGATGAAATGTTTTTCGCTTCAGAAAAAATCGGAAAGAAACGTGAAAAAAAAATTGTACTTATATTTATTTATTTTCATGTATTTTATGACAGCTTCCGAGGTTTAATCGTGTCGTTCCTTGGCTGACGAATCAGAAGTTCGCTGGTACAAATCACAATAATATATATATTTTTTTAAAAATTTATTTATCTGTTTAAAGTATATTTACATTGGGTTTTTCGATGCCTTTCTCACTAGGATATACCTGTGTCGAGACAGGCGTAGAGGTATTAAACAGTATTAATAGGCTAGGATCTGCGTGGTTGCATTTCAGAACCCAACTTCCATTGCATGTCCGACATCACGCCTTACCCGTCGCACCATGTAAACATCCGTGTACGTGGATTTCAGACAAAGCTAACATTGTAGTTCGATTTCTAATTCAAGAATTCGTCACACAATTATCCTACGAGGAGTTGCCGAGACTTCAAGCTTCCCAAAACTAAACTAACGTGTACAGAGAACAGCGGGTTTTATAAAGGTCAAAAACTTTATAATAACCTACCAAATTCCATAAAGGAAGCCTCAAGTCTTGGCACTTTTCGTAAAACATGTGCTACATACATTAAGAAAAATTTATGAATTGTATTTATTTGTATTAACTGTATGTCTTAAACCCTATTGTTTGTATTTCTAACTGGAGTAACTGTATTTCTTTTTAAAACTGTATTCTTTCCGTTATAATTTTATGACTATATTTATTTTATTATGTATTTTATATGTTTTTTTAATACTAGATGTATGAAAAAATTTGCTTACATCTAAATAAAGTTACAAAAACAAACAAACACAAGATGACGCAACTTTCGTCGGAAAGACGCAAAGGGAAGTTCCCTTCCTAGGTATAGGTTCTACGAATTTGTGAACCTGGACGACCTGGAGTATCTCCGGCATTTCGGAAGATTGACGGTAATTCTCAGTTGTATCAAGCGGCTGTATATGATGCCATCGTCCATCCCGGCTACTTTTTCCCGATGACTTGCCATCACTGCCATCACTGGTTGACAAGTTGACTCGTTGATACACTGTTGTTAGTGCATACGAGGAACGGGCTAATTTTGGAACCAGTTCCTATTGGATTTACAAAATGATCACCAACACTAACTTGGCGAAGCCGAACCAAAAGCCGCCCGTAGGGCCTAGCAGTAAAAACCTGCAGAGCGGGTTTTTAACTGCTAGTATAATAGAAAGGTGAATGGAAGTGTGGGTTAATCTTTTAAAGAGAGTTGTCTTATAAATGCTGGAATTAATTTGTGTTATTTCACAATTCATTATTTAAAATAATATGCCTACAGCGTATTGGCGGTACGTTTCAGAATGGTAGACCATTCAGTATCGCCTAGGGCCTAGGCGATAGACCACAATTCATTAGTTGGGTATGCAGTTTTATGTTAAAGTGTACCTTCTATCTGGTACAACTCTCAGATTATTCATAAACACCATTAAATCTATCGTAATGCAGAAAAACTTGTAGTGAATTAAACAAAATGTTGATGTTTTCTGGGTTACTAGAAGGATATTTCAAAATGTCATACTAATGTTCCGGATAGTTATGCCTACAAGTGTTATGTTATGGCGTGTTTAATATGTAAAGCACAGACACGCGTAAATAATATTTGATTTATTGTGAACATTGGAATGTTGCTTTCTTCATTATCTCAAAACTTTGTATTTGGAGATGTTTGACTAATCAACTGCATGATCGATAATTACACCATTAAAACGTTTAAAGGTAATTATTAAATCCACTGCAGCGACCACGCGAAAAAAATAAATTCGCCTCGATTGCTCGAGATTTCCCAGAAGATCATTATTTAAATTTTTCGCCAACATTAAAAAAATCATACCTTCGAATTTTAAAACAAAGACATAAAAACTTATTATAGTCAATGAATTGAGCTGTATTTTACCATTTATTTCACATTTGTAGAATTTATAAAACATTTATAAAAAAATTGTAAAGTTTATAACCGTGCGAATCCTGCGTATTATTTACTTTGAAATTGAATATTTTAGATTTCTGTATGTTGTCTGTGGTATACTTGATAATTGATGGTGTCAATTTATGGAAAAAGGACTTCATTTTAACCGTAAACAGCTGATTAAAAATTTGGCGGGAAAAAATATTTGAATTGATTTTCGATGAATTCGTTTTCGATGAACTCGTCGTAAACCAGTTATAAGATAATACAAGAGGATTTTCTAGAAAAAAGAGGCCGATTTTTTTCAGTGTCCTGGCCTGGGTTGAGATGGTTTTGGCGTGACTCGACAGCTTCTCTTTTTCTTATTTAATAAAAGTTTAAGGGAAAGTTGGCCGCTTGTCCAACTTGCCCGCCTCACTCCAAATTAGCCGTTGATTGAGGCTGATTGGTTAACTGACGGATTAAAAGGCAGGTAGCTGATAAAGTTAGGTTTACCATTTATTTTGTAGGCATTTTACCATATATTTTTTATTAGTGGACGGGGGATTTAAGCAAGTGACCTTCATATACACATAGAAAAGGGGTAAATTGAACAAGGATAATGAACATTATATTGCTTAGTCTTTCTTTGTTAAAACACGTTCAATACAAATCTTGCCGTAGACTCCCAAATAATGCATTTCTGTTCCGCAATCAACACTACTAATAATTATGGGTACCTTTTTTCCTTTATGCAGAATGTCGAGACTTGTCAAACTCAATGATTTTTTGTCAGTTGTTACGACGTATAAAAGGGCGTATCTGCTAGAAACTTCGAGACGCCAGTCAATCTGCAGCTTCGAGGTCGTGATGGCTCTACAAGGCACCGCCTATATAAACGCCGCCGCTGCGCCACAGTTCTGTCCACATAGTTCGGTCTACACCGTTCAGCCTACACAGTTCAGTCAACAACACACTAAGACTATTGACACTCGCGTCGCCGGCCCTTTTCCGCCCCTGTCGTTAGAGATCGACTTATGTCCAGCCTCCGCCCACAAGGCGTCGAGCAGCAACCCATCACTACGGTTACACTCCACTTCTCCACCACCGTATCTCTCCACTATCCACAGATTTAAGCATCCATCGGTCTGGAGGATTCGCCACATCATCTCCACTAACCGCTTTAAGCTCTTAAAAATATACGTTATTTTTTAAGATAATCTGTGAACATTTACCGAGTCGAAAAAGTAATTATTTGAAATTTCCCCAATAGAAAAAAATCGCAAATTATGCTCCAAAAATTACGAAAAACTCCGGTTCCGTTATTTAGAATCATGCAATTTCAACTCCCTTTGAAAAATACATTAAAGTTGTGTTTATTTTTTTAAATAGCTCATCATAACCTAAACTAAGGTAATTTATTTAACCAATTTTTTTTAATACGTATTTTTTCATCTCTTTTAATGACTTTTCAAAGGAGGTGTTGAAGTTGCATAATTCTGAGTTGTCCGATCTATTATTTAACATGCTATTATAGTTAGGACACAGGGTTTCTTTAAATGCGATTTTGATATTATACACGTACACGAATAAATCAGAACGTCTTCTGACGCAAGTAGACCACGTAAATTTGTCATCTCTAAAACGGAATGTAAAGATCTTGGTGTTTACCTTGATAGCAAACTTATATTTAACAAGCACATCGACTCAATCGTTAACAGGTCATTTAAAACGCTTGGTTTTGTTCTTCGTATAAGTAAAGTGTTCTGTAACCCGCGTACAGTAGTAATGTTATATTTTGCATTAGTCAGAAGTACACTGGAATATGCCTCGCCAATTTGGAACCCGCAGTACAAAGTAAACATAGATAGCATAGAACATATTCAAAACAAATTTATGAAATATGTTATTATTTATCGAGAGATATTTGCTCTATTTTAAAAAGGTGACGCTTTATTAAATATTTTCGCTTAGGCCTGTTAGTTATAATCGTATTTTAATATTAGCGCGTTTCCTCTAACATTCGTTATTAGATATCTCCCTTTCAAACCATCTTCTTCTTTTTAAACGCTTACCACGCAGCCTTAATGAAACCCCATTATTTATCACCATAAAAAAAGCAATTTTTCACATTATTACATTATTTACTTAACGGTGAAACCATTATTATAAATTGCAAGCCTATTACAAGTCAGAATAATTGATTTGAAGTAGAGTAAATACCGCCTTGTCACGTGACACTTTAGTTCTCAAGGGGTAAGGTGGGATGGGGCGGGTGGGGAGGGAATGCGAAGCAATTTAAAGCACGCTAAATAATCATCGGTAAAGCCTGGCATTGTGATGATTTACCAACAAAGCTTTTAGTAACTTTGTGAAGTGAACTGTTACGCGTAGGCCAAAGTTACAACGGGAACCATTTAATTTTTATTTATTTATTTAACTCGTTTAATCACCGGAGACCATATTTGTCCAAACTCAAATAGACGTCTTGTCATATAAATTGTTATCTCCCTTACTATCATAGTGAAAAAATTATCTAATCAAAATTCAAACGTTAAAATTAACCACAGAATGATTAAAATGTACACCTTTATGACATCAAAATTTCGGACCGCAATTTGAAAAAAAATTGGGAAATATTGTGAATTTTTTAGGAATTATTTTTACATGAACCAACAAAAAAGTGTGGTGAAAAAAACGATTATTTTTATTTATTTTTTTACGTGTGCTCCACACAGTAGGCCCTGAGGAAAATAATTTCCCTTAGGGCCAATGTCATCTTTTGGGATGCTGTGTGGAGGTTTTTTTTAAAGGAAAGGAAGGAGAGGGGAGTTCTGGGATGGAAGGGGGTTTAAGGGGTGAGTAGGAATCTGGGGTTCAATGTATCCTGGTCATCCGCCTCCAAGACCTAGACAAACCTCACCCCATGAACCCCCCTGCTAAATCACTAAACGTAGCGAACCACTTTGGGTGACGTATGGCAGAGGTGTTGGTTATCCAATAAAGGTTCCCGTGGCAGCGGTACCCATTTCCGCCTCCCAAATTGAATAATTCATTTGTGTAACAAAATATATGTGTGTTTTTAATATTTGTTTTTGTTATCAGTAATTTTAGTTAGAAAAAACATTTTTAAAACTTTTTAAAGTTTACATTAAAATTTTTTATTTAAAAAAAAATACGTTGTTATTTCTAATAATAAAATTATTTTTTCATCTTTAAAAAACAGTTTTTAGTTTTCGGATACGTTAACAAACATTCCATTTATTTGGATTTTATTGCAAAGCGGAAATATTTCTATCTCAAGAGGGTTAATTCATCGATAGGTCAAACAAAAGGAAATATGGCATGGAAGCGTGATGACTACCAAACTGCACAAACTATTAGTGAGGCTCTGCGATGAAAATGATTGTGATGAGTTTGGTGTATAGGTTGAAACAAAAGCGGGGCGCTGCTTTGCAGAAATATTGGTGAACGATACTGGCGACACTCTTTGTGCGTGGTTTGTACTACCAACGGTTCGTGGACCATATCTTTTGTTTCTATTATCTATGCTCAGACCTGTGATTGAATCTCAAAATTCTTAATGCTTTAAAAAAATTGTACCTATACCGCACAAGAGACCCAACTGTTCCCAGGCGCCTGAAGCCAGTTAGACTATTGCATCCCCAATAAGGGTATGCCGGTCGTTCTAGTTGATTAGTCGGACATCTCAAAATACTAAGTTTTCAGATAATGAGGAAAGCAATACATGAAATTTTGGTCTCCGGTGGCGTTCTTTGATTTTTTTTTTAAAACCAAACATTTTTCTTCCAAATATTACCTCTGGTCACTCGGCAGAGTATCCTCAGCATCTTCAGCAACTAAAGGGTTTAAAAAAACTTTTGAAACATTTTAAAGACTTGAAACATCTGATATTGAGAAAGACTTGAAACATCTGAGCTCATACAAAATAAATTTATGAATTATCTCGGTTATATACAACAATAATTACATCTGCACTCTCCAATCCCTGAAATCCAGGCGAACGGTAGCTGACATGACATTTCTCCATAAAATAATACATAACGAAATAGACTGCCCAGAACTTCTATCGCAAATAAATTTTAACATCCCATCTAAAAGAACCCGCCACACCAACCCTTTTTACACAACTAGTAATAATACGAACGCTGCGGCCAACTCCCCCATTTCCCGCATCCTTCAAAGATTCAACTCAATTAAAAAAACCACAAATACCGATATATTTTTTGATTCCCTCCCTCTATTTAAGAAAAACATTTTTGGCACACTGAATTCGCACACATGACACACACATCCACACACACCCTACGCACACCCTCACACATACAAACACTCTCACACACCCCTCTCCTTCAACAATTTACTAATTTAATTTAGGTATAATGTATTATTTATATTTATTTATGATCTTTACGAGGACCCTAATATCTCCAAGGAAATCAAAACTGGAAGACTCAGGTGGGCTGGTCATATCCAGAGAATGAGCGAAGGAGATATTCCAAAGCGAATTATGGATGGTGCACCTGGGGGTCGGAGAAGAGTTGGAAGACCAAAGCTTCATTATTGTCCGATATTACATAACCGATGTCTTCAAATTTCTCCTGAAAGATTCCAACTTCGGACTTGTTTTATTCGAAAACTAAAACTCAAATCTATAAAAAGGCTTAGATACAACAAAATCGAATCCAAATGTGGTTTAGAAAGTATTCGGATACAAGGTATATTTTTTATAACAGCCGCTCCAACACCAACTATTTACAAAATTAATTCATACATCGAGCCTGCCACTATCACAACACACACCTCACATATGCAGACATCTTCAATATAACTTTCAACAAATTCAAAGCTACACTATTAGATAAATGTAATGCATCACAACAGACCACTTAACATCCATATTTATATTTATTGTATTATTTATAAGATTTCTTTTCCTAATTTGCAATATATTTACATATTCCCTAATTACATACATATCATCCTTACACTCCTATGAGATTTCATAAGCTTACCCTTTATTGTGTTTTTCTATATTCTTATCATGCATATTTAAGTATTTAGCTTCTCTTAACTACTTTTTTCTTTATGTTTTTCTTATTTAGCTACTAAAAAAAATATATATATATATCAGCGAAAACATGTTTTTGGGCTTACTGTTTTATTTTAGCAGTCTTTTTTAATGTGTCTTTGTAAAGCTGTTTGTTTTCCAAATAAAGATATTGTTATTATTATAATTAATTGAATTTTGTCACATATAAACCAATTTCAAGTAATCCTGTCATCTATAATTACAATATTGATAGCAATGCTCTTGACCATTAACAAAAATTTAGGCATCACTTTTCAATCAAATCTTTCATTTGTTAACCACTTAATGGAAATATGTAATAAGGGCTTATAGTATAGGATCCCGATATAAAACGACCATCACCGATATGTTATATTTAATTTAATATGTCAAAAAATATATTGCATATGTGTTGCCTAACAAATTTTAGTCCAGGGTATGATTAATTAATAATTTAAAAATTATTTTTTTTAAGCACTTAGGTGTAAACAGGTAAGGGAACGTACCCATACTACGTGACCAACTTTTTGAAATTTTTAACCCCCCCCCCCCCCCCCCCCCCGGTGACCACAAACCTAAGCAACCCGCCGCTCATTTGTATGGAGCGTGACATTTTGAAGACCCCCCCCCCCCTAAACGTGTCACGTAGTATGGGTACGTTCCCTAAATCGATACTAGCATTTTGCACCGGTCTGATTATTGAAATAAAATTAAATGAAATTAAAGATTATTTCATTATAAACACGGTGGTATCAAAATATACACACATAAATAATTAATTGATTAAAAAAACAATTTAATAACTATTCCTCTATTTTAATAATAAACTACTCCAAAATGATGCACAGCGTATACGAGTCTATCGCTATCCTTTTCATTTTCAAGAAAAAATGGCATGCGCACTCTCTTTCTTTAAATGGACGGACTTCAAACAGCTGCTATGCTGTGTCTTCTTCTATCGCATGGGATGGTTGGTTGGGTCGCACACATTCACTCAAACCGGTGAAATGTTTTAAAAAAATAATAATAAAATTATTAATTAATCATACCCTGGACTAAAATTTGTTAGGCAACCCATATGCAACATATTTATTGACATATTAAATTAAATATAAAATACGTTTCATCAAATAAACATCTCGGTGATGGTCGTTTTAAATCGGGATCTTAGACTATTACACATGTTGGGATTTAAAACTAAGCCATACAACAATATTGTTTACTATTAAATTTTGCCTTTGTTAGAAGTCAACTTGAATACAATTCTCCCATCTGGAACCCACATTATAATATTCATGTACAAGCTATTGAAAGAATATGAAATAAATTATTATGTTTTCTATATTTTAAAATGGGTATTTCAGCAATTATGTTGAACTACACCCTTTTAAATGATATAAATATTCATAAATTATTTATCGGACTCGGTACGAGTATTTCAATATAAAATATTAAATGATGCAGTTCATTGTCCAGAATTACTTGCATTGATAAGTTTTCGGATTCTACTACGTAACACTAGAAGTCGAGATTTATTTCAGTGCAGAAATTCTGGGACTAGCTACTATATGTATTCCTCTTTGCCCACAATACTAATGGAGGGAAATAATTGTACTAATACTTTGGACACATTGACATCTTTGTGACTAAACAAATACAAAATATTTGTTACTGCATTCAGTTGTGTACAATAAACACTGTAAATTCTGTAAATATTCTGAAAACAGAGTAATGAAACTATATACATATTAAGATGTTTAAGAGATATTTTAAACGAAAAATTACTTAGAACCACAAACTTAGCTTTCTGACAATCAATTATACAATATGGCATTATAGGATGGGGCGGTACATAATATACAAATCGAACACAAACAATTTACATAACACAAAAATTAAAAAAAAAAACCCTACTCATATTCGTCAGAACTTTTCTTCAAACAATTTAAGGTCAGAAAATTAAGTGCATTATACTTTTATCATGCAACAATATTACAAATTTATAAAGATACTATTCAAAATAAAGTTGCACCCTTTAAAAATAACAGAAATCTTAGACAAATATCTATACTTTGTACTCCAAAATGTAAAAAAAAACAATAGGTCAGTTAAATCATAAATATCTCGGAGTTAATTTTTTTAATTTACTACCTGAAAAAATCGGAAACAAGAATAATAATAAAAGAAAATTAAAACTCAGCTTAAAAATTATACTGAAAATTTGAACTGAATTAAAAAAAAATTAAACCAATATAATAACACCCCCCTCATACACACAAGCCCTGCTGATTTATGGGGGTAAATCAAATACATATATTATGTAATTTAATAATTGTATAAAATTAATTGTAATTTAAGTATCTTTTTGTGAATAATAAAAATATATTTTTTACTGTTCATACGTAAAAGTCCGCAAAAAGGCGTTAATAAATAAATACAAAATTATCAGACTACAAAAACACATCCCATATGTTAACCTAATTACGTCTATAAACCTTTTCTTAAACTGAAAAAATAATAAATAAAATCTCTGCAATTCCATCGTCGTTGTTTGAAATTTTATTATCCTTGCAAATTTTTCTTTTATGTTTGAACCTCTACATTCTCTTTTGCAAAGTCCGCTATTGCATTTTCCGCTAGAGAAAGCCTTCGAGGCATCCAATTATTGCATTTCTCCGTACAAAACCCGGTAATTTCTCGTTCACGGGAAATTTAATATGAGAATTTTCTCGTTACTTTTAATTTATTATTCTCATCTTTTTCTGATCCAAAAAATTGTTTACCGGCTTAGATTGGCGGGGAAGTTATCTCGTTGAGCGCTGTTTCCATATAAATTAATATTAGGTGGATAGTAGATACATGTATTTGTATTCTAGATGGCATTCGACGTTTTTAAGCGTACATAATCTTAAAAATCTCCCTAGTTTCACAGAATACCAGTCTCAAAATTTAGTTCCATTGATCCCCTTACAGTTGCACCCCCGGCATACTTCTATACAACATTTGAACGATACATGAATGCCCTAGTGAGATGTAGAGCTTATGTTTTTATGTATTACATTATTTTTTAAAATCTCTACACGAGGGTGGTCTGAAAAGTTTCCGACCTGAACATGAAGATGGTATCACTCGTTAATAAAAGCTAGTGAATGTAGTTGAGCATCTTTTGACAGTTACTCACCAAAGTTTCGGCCATTTTGGAGGCGCAGTTTTTAATTGACAGTCGTTTGAGTGAGCCGATGTATGTGTTTTTGTGACAAAGGAAAAAATTGAGTATCGAGCTGTTATTAAATTTTTGTTTTTTGTTTTTTGCGCAGTTTTTAGATAAGGGAACAAAAAGAAGTCGCTTGGGGCTAGATCTGGTGAGTAAGGCGGATGGTCAAGCAGTTCAAACCGTAATTCGTGGATTTTTGCCATGGCAACCGCTGAGGTGTGAGACGGCGCGTTGTCTTGGTGAAACAGGATTTTTGGTCTAACGTGAGCAAACGCGGCACCCAGCGCGTGGACAGCTTTCTCATGTCTAAATCTTGATTTAATATGTTTCAGTCACGTTCTTTGGACATTTTCATAACCTCTGCTATCTCTCTCACTATAATTCGGCGGTCGTATAACACTATTTGGTGAAGTTTAGGAATGTTATTGTCAGTAGTTGCATTTTTTGGACGTCCGCAACGTTCATCGTCTCCCAAGCTCTTACGGCCACCTTTAAATTCAGTTGCCAAAAATTTGGCCCACTGTTGTAAATGGTGGTGCAAAGTCCCCATACACAGAGTCCAACTCATCTTTCATTTGGGTAGGCGTAATGCCTTTCAAAAAGAAAAAAATAATAACAGCTAGATACTATTTTTTTTCCATTTTCACAAAAACACACACATCGAATCACTCAAACGACTGTCAACTAAAAACTGCGTGTCACGATGTTTGTTTGAGATTAACTCTGAAATTGCTCAACCGATTTTGATGAAATTTGACCTCCTGTGTATAATTTGGTCCAACTTAAAAATAGGATAGTTTTTATCTCGATTATTGACCTCAATTATTCATTATTGCGAATTAAATGTTCATTAAATGTTTGTTATAGGACAATGCTTTGTAATTGTTTATAAGTTCCATAAGTTTCTAACAAATTGCGGTGTGAGTTAATTTATCGACACAAAACTTGGTTATCGATGGTTAAGTAATTAAGCAAATAAATATCCTAGTAAAATAACACACAATATCATATAACAATATTTTTAATCAGTCAAATAGAAATCGAGTAAAACGTTTTTCGCTGTTCCTAAAAAAAAAGAGGTATTTTGAGTTGTACTACTCTTTATCTAGGTGTGCGAAATATGAGCATATTGTAGATCGGAGATCGGCTGTGAATGATTTGCCGGCCTCTGTGTTTCCTCCTTCCTACAACGTCAGTCTCTTCAAGACCAATGTTCATTCCTTCCTCTCATCAAAAAGACCCTCTACACAGCATCCCAGATGACATAGGCCCTGAGGGAAATTATTTTCACCAAGGCCTCCTGTGTGGAGTTAATGTAAAAAAAAGATTAAAAATTTTCTAAAACTGTTATCTTTCAAATTAATGTGGTTTACGTGACCATCGTATGCCGAGTATAAACAGATTATCCGCGAGCCGAGCTACGAATTATGGGAAAGGAACAGTGCAACCGCAATTCCTGGCCCGGATCGCGGTTATACCTACCTGTTTATAAGCAGCATTAGATCATACGACATAATACGTCTTATGTACTTCAAAATTAATACACTTAAAATAGAAGGTTGATCTAACATGTTTGAATAAAATAATTCACGGTCATCTTGATATTACATTACGTCTCTGACCCAAATGTGTCATGATTACGTAATTAAATAGAGTGTGCTTAAGTAGACATTTTAGAAAATTCTTTATTTTCAGGAAAAATGATTTGCATTTGCTCAAAAATATGGCTTATGGTGTTTTGTATCATTTGTTTCTCTTTTTGTGTCTCTTTTTGTGTCTCTTTCTTTCTCTGTTTTACATATGTTCTCATGTAAGTAAAAAAATCTGTAAAACCCAACATCTTCACATAGTATAAAATGAAGTCGCTCCCATCGCAACAGATTTTCAAGCGGTTTTCACCGATAGATAGACTGATTCTTGAAGAAGGTTTTTAGGTATATAATTTGTCAAGGTTTTGTGTAAATTGGTTGAAATATATAATATATCAGGCCAAGCGGCAGCGGGCAGCATGACGGCAAACGGGCGGCATGGATTTGATTTAACAGATGGCGTTGGTTATAAAGGTTGGGTAATGTCGTGGCGTTGTGTTTCGTTAGCTACAGCAACGTGTGGCCGGATCTGTTAGTAAAAAAAATTAAAAAAAAACTTAGATGAAGTTGTGTAAGGTATTTATTGATTTTGCTTTCCGAATAGGAGTTTGCATCTGGGTGATCGATTACATTGAAAAATAAATCGTGATTACTCGTATGTTGGTGACCAAAAAGCATTTTAGTGATTACTTCAATAATTTCTGATATTGTAAACAATTAATTTTTAATTTCATTAAAAATTAAGTTATTTTTTAAGTAAGTACATAAGTTTCCATATAACTACCGTAGGTTATGTGGCAGAACAGACACTGTCTCTGAAACGACATTTACTAGAAGGGTGATCTAAGCCGATTGTGAAAATTAGATCATTTTTTATTTAAGACCCTTAGGGAGTTCAAGAATTTCATTTACTAGAGAACCAAAACCCCTGCCATATGTCACTCTAAGTGGTTCGCTACGTTTGATGACGTTGCAGGGGTGCCTGGTTTCTTGGGTTGAGGTTTTGGCGGCACATGCGTTTATCCCCCTACTGCGTTGCGAGCCGGATCGGGAGAAACCGTTTGTTGGAGACATTTAAACAGTCCAGCCGGACTATCGACCCATCATCTTGCACCGCAGTTGGGGGGATGGATCCAGACGTCCGTCACTCCTGAACACACAGATCTGCAGATTCCTACACCCCTCATACCGTTTTACTTTCCAAAACTTCCTTTCCTTCTTTTTGGGAAGCGGATACGGGCACCGTGTCGCAAAATATAACTTATGTAATTTTTTTAAATGATTACTTTATAGCATTTTGGAAGGCGGGCGGGTATGGGTACCGCTGCCCCTGGAACCATTTATTGGATAACTAACACCTCTGCCATAGGTGCGCCTTAGTGCGTTTTAGTGCGCCCCACGGTTGAATTTGGCAGCCACCTCTGGTCTGGAGCTCCAAAATACCTGAAAAATACCCTCGACTCTGTGCAGAAACGGGCGGTCCGTTTGATAGATTCTCCCATCTTAACAGACGGATTGCAATCTTTAGAGCACAGGCGTCGGGTGGGAATGCTATCCTTGTTCTACCGGTATTACAATGGAAGATGCTCCGAGGAACTAGCATCATTGATCCCTTTGGCACCGGTGCATAGTCGGGAAACACGCCAAACGCGTGCCCAACATTTGTACACAGTTGACACTTGTCACATGAGAACGGGTCGTTTCTTCGACTCGTTCTTGTGTTCAACAGCTCGGCTGTGGAATGATTTGCCGGCCTCTGTGTTTCCTCCTTCCTACAACATGGGTCTCTTCAAAACCAATGTTCATTCCTTCCTCTCCTCAAAAAGACCCTCCACACAGCATCCCAGATGACATAGGCCCTGAGGAAAATTATTTTCCTCAGGGCCTCCTGTGTGGAGTTAATGTAAAAAAAAAAAAAAAAGGTCACCCCAAGTGGTTCGCTACGTTTGCTGACTTAGCAAACTTCACCCCACGGCCGGGTTCATGGGGTGAAGTTAGTCAAGGTCATGAGGGGGCCTTTTGGCCTCTCCAGCCAGAATCCCTCGGCCCATCGCCTTGCACCGCAGTTGAAGGGATGGATTCACACGTCCGTCACTCCTGGACACACTGACCTCAGATTCCTACCCACCCTTCATACATTTTTCCTTCACAGAACTTCCTATCTTCCCTTTCACTAAAAATACCCACCACACAGCGTCCCCAAAGATGATTCAGGCCCGGAGAGAAATTGTTTTCCTCTAGAACTCCTGTGTGAAGAATTAAGAGAAGATTGAGCTTACTTCTTATGCGCAATTACAACCATACTGCACTTCTATCGCGCTATTCAGTGGTAGAACACAGATATACGTATTTATATATCTAGACTCGTACAATACCCGGTTGTGATTATGTTTTGATACCGCTGTGGCTGGCCGGGCCGGGAGTGTTGGGGTTGCGATGGGGCTGAGGGGGTTATATCGGTGGGGGGGATTGCAGGGGGGCGATGGGGTGGAGGTTTCCCCCCGCCGTACACCTGACGATCGATAGACACGCGAAAGGCCGCTGGTGTGTTGGGTGGGTGGGAAAAAACTTACAATTTTTTTGTATTTTGTTGAAATGTTTTTAATTCATAATTTTTAGTTTGAAAATACACAGATTTTATTTACAATCATACCTCAACTCATACTCTTCTGTTATTCTGACTCTTCATGTGACCCGACGCAAGTATTCGATTTCTTTTTACATTATTTAAACGGATCTATTATATACACTGATAAATGAACACTTGAATAAATTATGTAAGAAGCACATGTGTAAGGAGGGTGCCTCAGAGGTCAGGATTCATACCAGTACCCACGGGGCCGTGGCGACGCTCCCACAGCATGCGACGCTTCTGTTTCATGAACACGTTGCGCGCATCAGCATAGAAACCGAGATCACCATACTTAATGAACCAATTCTCTTCAGCATCTTTGTATTGCAACAGTAGTCCCCTGCAGGTTTCCTTCTCGGGGGCTTCGTAAATGGCACAGTCCTCAAATCGCTTCTTCAGGATGGTCAAAATTTCAGTATCTACCTGCCTGTCCCTTTTGTATTGAACATTGGCTTCGAAATCACAAACTACGTCATCAGTGTAGCACTGGTCGACAGTGGGCACACGGTGAAACTACTGGTGGTACCATGCGTCCTTCTTCTGGTTGGGACTCACCACCCTCTCCTTAAACCATGTTGTCATTAACTCCACACAGGAGGCCCTGTGGAAAGAAAGAAGTGAATCTGGGTCTTGAAGAGATTTATGTTGTCGGTGAGAGGAAACACAGAGGCCGGTAAATCTTTCTATAGCCGAGCAGTTCAACTCAAGAAAGAGTGGCAGAAACGACCCGTGGTAATTCATGTGATAATTGTCAACTACTGCATACAAATGTTGGGGCACATTTGGCGTTTTCCAACTGTGCACCTGTATGGAAGGAATCAACGACGCTAGTATCTCGAAGAATCTTCCATTAAGTAGAATAAGTACATCATTTTTATCCGACACCTTTGAGCTAAAGACTTCGGTTTCGGTCAAATCTTCACATTCAATTTGGGAGGCAGATACCGCCGCCCCGGGAATCATTTATTGGATAACCAACATCTCTGCCATAGGTCATCCCAAGTGGTTCAGGATCGAGAGAGATTTTTATCCTCTCCAGCCAGAATATCTCGACCCATCGCCTTGAACCGTGGTTGGGAGGGATGGATTCGTACGTCAACCACTCCTGGACATACTGACCACCAATTTCATACCCACCTCTTGTACTGTTTTCTTTCCAAAACTTCCTCTCCTTCCTTTCCTAAAAAATCCTCCACCAGAATCCCCTAAGACGTCATAGTCCCTTAGGGAAAATACTTTCTCCGTGCCTCCTGTGTGGAGCTAATGAAAAAAAATCACATTTCATGTCATATCTACTTTTGTGTTTTTTTTTTTCAATTCAAAACCTTGCATTCTCAGTGAAGTAAATCACGTCATTACGATATGAGCAAGAAAAGTTAACCTACCATCAAACACAATACCAAGATCTTTCATAGTGGAGACACGTTTTAAATTTCGAGCTCTCGTAGTATACCAGTAAAACCATGTATGACCCGCTTTAGTGAAAGAAAGAATGAAATATTTAGAGATATTGAATTCAATCTGATTCCATTTACTCCAGTCAACAATTCTATCAATGTCCGATTGGAGTCGAATGCAGTCCTCTAAAATTTGTATTTCCAAAAAAAGTTTTAGGTCATCAGCGAAAAGAAGTGACCTGGAATCCAGAATAATTTCCGTTATATCATTAATAAAAATCGAAAAGAGAAGCGGCCCTAAATTAGATCCCTGAGGAACTCCCGAGAAAAAAATTTATAAGGATATTCCATGTGATGCAAATTATTTTCTTTCAGTAAAATAGCTGGCAAAGAATATAAGAAATCGGAAAGAAAAACCTATCGTTGACAATTTATTTATTTACTCGTATATCAAAGGCAAGAGCAATCTACATAGATGTAGCCTTTATCTAAAATTATGTAGAAACATAATCTGTGAACACCAATAGATTCATGTCTGTTGATCGGCCTTTTCTAAACCCACGCTGTTCCGATATACTTGAAACTGCATGTGTTTACGAAGTATCGATTGGAATAAATTAGCCGTGGCAGAAAGTATTTCCACCGGTCTAAACCTTTCCACAGATGTCCTTGATCCATTTTTGAAAATAGGATAAATTTTTGAGACTCTTCAGGAATCAGGAAATGTACCAGTTTCTAAAGAGAGGTTGAATATAAGAGGGAGTTTTGAAAATTCAACACATCTTTTTTTTTGTTATTAGTTTTTGGGGTATTATGCCGTGTTGCGCTACCTCCTTCTTTAGCCAACGTTTCGGACAGCGTTGCAGTGTCCATCATCAGGGCAGATGTGTAATAGTTAGGGGTGATGTTAGTACTTATCTACTTAGGAGCGATACAAGGCTAAACGCAAAAAACATGTTTTTTTTGCGTTTAGCCTTGATGTAACCATCAATTACCGGATACCAAGAACTATTGAGTTTAGCTCCGTCGTCTCTATTAATATTTATAGGATTTTTGTGAATTTCAATTGCCTCCGTAATCAGGCGTGCACTATGAGTTTTCGGTCTTCCCAGGACTACAGGAAAAAATCCAAAGTAATGGCCGGTTTCAATTAAATGCTCGGCGATTGCCGATTTGTCAGGGTGGCCAAGTTTACATGCTCGAAAGTGTTCCGATATCCTTTTGGAGATCGTCCACTCTGTCTAGCCCACATAGACCTTATCACATCCGGAACAGCTGAGTTTATATACTCCATCTGTTTCCAGAGGAAACTTGGTCTTTGCAGGCCTCAAAAAGTCTCGTATTTTTGTCGTGGTTCCGAAGACAGTCTTAATGCTTTCTTTTTTCAATAGCCTGGCAATTCTGTCTGTCGCATTGTGAACGTAAGGCAGGAAAGCGCAGCCCTTTGACTCTTGTTCAATTCTGTTTTCGTTTGGTGCAGATTTGGCTCTTATGATTTGCCTTGTCTGCCTTACTGGGTAACCGTTACGCTCCAGTGCATCGGTCAGTTTTGTAAGTTCTGCTCCAATTTTTGTTTCTTCACATATTCTGGTCGCTCGGGTCATCAATGTATGGATAAGTCCTCTCTTCTGCGCTGGGTGGTGATGGGAATCAGCATGTAGATACCGATGTGTATGAGTTGGTTTTCTATACACTGTGTGTCCTAGACTACCATCTTCTTTTCACATCACCTCCACATCTAGAAAAAGTAGGATCTTAGAGTCATTTTCCAGCTCCATTGTGAACTTAATTTTAATGTGGAGTGAGTTGAGATGGTCCAGAAAATCGTTCAGTTTTCTTTCCATGAGGCCAGATGGCGAAGACATCGTCGACATACCGCCACCATACTTTAGGAACAGCCGAAGCTATGTCGAGTGCCACTTCCTCAAACTTCTCCATAAATAAGTTGGCAAGTACTGGTGACAACGGACTGCCCATCGCAACTCCTTCCACTTGTTCAAAAAGTTCACACTGGAATGCAAAATATCCCGTTTTAAGGCAGTGTTCAAAAAGTTTACAAATGTCTTCCTCGTAAACCTCTCTGAGTATTGTCATGGAGTCTTCCAGAGGCACATTCATGAAAAGGGACACAACGTCAAAACTGACCAAAATATCTCCTTTCTCAGCCTTAACCTTCTTAAGCTTACTGGTCAGATCTGTGGAATCCTTAATCCAAGATTCAGTTTTCCCAGTTTGCATCTGCAATAATCTTGAGAGGTATTGAGAAAGTTTGTACGTCGGTGCACCAATAGCACTGACGATCGGTCTCATCGGGATATCCTTTTTATGAATTTTTGGAAGACCGTACAGGGTAGGAGTTCCGGAGGCTTTTACAAAAAGCCCAGATCGATCCTCTTTCCTGATACTGGAAGCTTTTACTAACTCCCTTGTCTTCAGGTCAATTTTGAAAGCGGGATTTAAAAAAAAAAAATTATAAGTGCCGGCATCGCACAAGAGGTCTTCCATCTTTTTAATGTAGTCCACCATATTAATCACGACAGTGGCGTTTCCTTTGTCGGCTGGCAGAACCAAGATATCCTCATTGGCGCGCAATTCTTTTAGGGCCGCAAACTCTCCCTTTGTTATATTTGGGCGGGGTATTTCAGCCCTTTTGGGGTATTATGCCGTGTTGGACGGCATAATACCCCAAAAACTAATAACAAAAAAATTTTTGGCCGTCAAAATCTAAAATCGTATCTGACTCAACACATCCTTTATAAAAAAAAGACTCGTAGAGAATCTGGCCCAAGCGAATGTGTATGTTTTATTTCTTTAATCGAAGATTTAACATCTGATTAAACATCTCCCTTCACATTCATCTTGGCAGCAGTGGTGGAATTTAGTAATGGAGGCTCATTCCGACTCATGACGTGACCCACCTCAATTATTTCATTAACTTGATCGTGCCATGCCTTTCTCTGGCATCCCTGAACACACAAAATATTTTTAATATTAAATAAAATAATAATAAAAGTTTTTTTTGCCACCCGCTACTTTCGCCCAACTTCTATACGGCATGATAAAGAAAGGGGATTTCAAGGTAAACTGTGCCTATAATCCTTTCTTTGAAAAGTTTCACGGTCAGCCGCTAGTCTCTACTCGCGATGGCGGAATGTCTGCTATTTACCCTCTGTACTGTGTACCCTCGTCCCTCACTCTCACTCTCCCCTCAACTTATACCTTCCGTTTCATTTACTTTGGACAGACTAAAATCACGTCATTTTTAATGAAAGCCGAGCGGCCTACAACACTCCTCCTAAGTAAATATTGTAATCAAATTATAATGGATTGGATTAAATTATCATGTTATTTTTAATTAATTCACAAAACAACTACACTAAAGGGGGGAATAACAAGACATACCGAAAATACGATATTTAAAAAAATCAAATTTTAGACGCATTGACTCTTTTCCACAAAAAAATATAAATTGATTCCGAAAGACTGTTATTATATCTAGTAAAGCTATGTTTTAAATTTTGAGAAAATATGATTATTTTTAGTACAATAAGGTTTTACCGTAGGTCGTTGGCAGATTTGTTAAATTTTCAAACAAAATTTTGTATTATACAACATACATTTCAAATCACATAATCATGCAGTAAAATAAATCAATAAATTATTTGGGAAAGCTGTTTTTGAGAATTTTAATTATGGTTCAAATTAAATCATAAAAAAAGATCCGCGCCCTTGTTTTGAGTCGAAAATACTTCAGTTTGTCCATTTATTTACGGTCTTACAAACTAATAATCAAAATAAAATCAAATGATGTTCCGGTTAATTTTGATATAATTATACAATTCTAAAGGTCACAAAAAATATAACTGTGAAATAAACTGTTCCACATTAAAAATTTCGAATAAAATTAAATACTTAGGAATAGACAAAAACCTGAACTGGAAAGATCAAATCAACCTTACCGTTAACAAAATAAGGAAATTAATTTACATATTTTTAAAAATCCGAAACTTTCTTTAGAAAATCTAACATCAGTCTATCATGCTATAGTACAGTCAAATCTCCAATACGCTGTAGTAAGCTGGGGAGCCGCATACAAAAACTCCCTGTTGAAATTGTGCAACGTCTAATAATAAAAATTATATTGAAAAAAAGACGAGATTATCCGAGTTACCTAATTTTTGAAGAATTTAAAGTATTAAAATTTAATGATCTAGTTCGAAAAAATATAATAATCCAAATAATAAAAGAAAAACAAAATCATAGATTTTTAACTGAAAGTCGTACTCGTCAAAAACATATATTTCCAACACAAAAATGCAACACCTCATTTGCACAACATCATTATACATATCTAGGAAAAAAATACTTTAATAGCCTACCTGAAAAAATAAAAAAAATCGAAGACGATAAATGAATACCAAAAATCCCAAATTGATAAAATTTATCATCATAACTTATATAACTTGTAAATTTGATATTTATCAAGAATCTACCACAAGTAAATTATAAGATACAAAATATATTTTGTTAATATACACGTATTTTAAATATTTTCTAATCCCATAATCGTCCCTCTCCTAATCACAAGCGTCTGCTTCTATAGAAGAGAAATACCATTAAAAAAAAAATCAGTGATATTTATTATTATTTAAATGCTAATGTTAATGTTAATTTTAATTTTAATGTTAATGTTATTGTTAATTTTATTATCTATGCATTGATTTGTAATTGTATTTCCATTGTTTGTATGTATATATTTCGAAATAAATAAAAGAAATTAACAAAAATTACATTCTTATTTTGCTTAGACAATATTGAAAAATTATAAATACTTATGATCAAAAAATAATTACAAAAAGTACATAATTTTAATAGTTTTATCATCACGAGTTTGAGCATTTTTGAATGTAGGTATTTATCAAAGAAAATTTTGAATGGAATAAAATCGATATTGTGTTATTACATATTATGTTAAAATATTGGAATGGAGATTAATTCATATTTCTCATCGGAACCGCCCTATACAATTGCCAGGGTATGATCGCAAGATCATCGTTTGACGGAATTTAAATTCTCGGCCGCTGGTTAATGGCTCTTAATATCTACATACATATACAAGTATTTTTATTTTGCTGTGCACCCACAAAGTTTTTAATTCATGACAAAAATTTTTGGCGTTGAATTGAATATTTTTGTATTTTCTTTTGTTTTATTTTAACTCGCGCAGGCGGTTCTTAACCACTCAGAACTAAGGCTTATTTTATCAGAAGGTCAAAATATTTCCGCTTTGCAATAAAATCCAAATAAATGTATCATATCTGAACGCATCCGATTCAACATAAAGCAGGCCATTAAACGCAGGCAATTCGAAATAAAGAAATAATTTTCGAAATATGTAAATCTGTACCCTAGAAGCATACGGATGCAAGTCCAAAAAGGTAAATGTTCAGTAGAGCCAAAAAACTTTTTTTCTATAACTATGGTCTCATAACTTCTCCGGATATTGATGCTGATTCATAACAAAAAAAAGTAAATATCAAATAAATTGGTTTTGTATTAAATACTATCACATAAAACGAAATATTTTATATGTACCTAAAGCCTTTAAAAATATTGTTTAATAAAAAACGCTACAAAAAACACAGACTTGAGTCCTTCTGCTTCAAAATGAAATGGAATATTTTGTTATGACGTGTGGGGTATTATGAAATCATATTTTTATTCATGATAGGACTTGTATCTTTCTGCCACTGACAAACTCGATAATTTACTTCAAGTCTGCATCAAAAACGCATTTCTTCAAATTTTGGACTTGCATCCGTATGCTTCTCGAGTACAGACATTTTGAATGCAAACATATAAAAGTCTTTTGAAAGGCTCACCTTGCTTTTTTTCTATCTAAAATAATTAATGATAACGAAAAAGAGACTCTTATTTTATTAGACCAATATATTACAAACCTCACTATCGTCAATTCACTTTTTTGTCGGTTCATGTAAAAATAATTTAATAAAGATTCGTTAATTTTTTCAAATTGCGGTCGGAAACTGTGGTTTCGTTTTGCGTACATTTTAATATTTTTGTGGTTATCTTTGAGATTTGATTATAAAGAGTGATGTTTTATCTTTCTAACACCTTTTAGATCATATTTGTAACCATTATAGTAAGGAAGACACGAAGGTTTCACTGAGACCTATATGAGTTGTTCCGAATATATGTATGACAAAGTTCCCGTTCCCCATAACCCCCTTAGGCCAATTTGTTCGCCTTTCCGAACAACTCGTATAGGTCTCATAGAAATCGTTGTCTCCCTTACTATAATGGTTACAAATATGATCTAAACGGTGTTCGAAAGAGAAAATACCACGCTTTACACTCATATCTAAAAGTTTACCGCAAAATTATTAAAATTTACACATTTATGAAACCAAAAATATGTATTTTTTTATAAGATAAACTCTCTTTTTTTGACATTAGCTCCACACAGGAGGCCATGAGGAAAATAATTTCCCTCAGGGCCTATGTCATCTTTGAGGATGCTGTGTGGAGAGTTTTTTTAAGGAAAGGAAGGAAAGGAGAGTTCTGGGAAGGAAAAGGGTTTAAGGGGTGGGTAGGAATCTGGGGTTCAGTGTGTCCTGGTCATCCGCCTCCAAGATCTAGAAAAACCTCACCCCATGAACCCGGGCACCCCTGCTAAATCACCGGACGTAGCGAACCACTTGGGGTGACCTATGGCAGAGGTGTTGGTTATCCAATAAAGGCTCTCGGGTCGGCGGCATCTATTCCCGCCTCCCAAATTGTATGACTTTTATGACTTGTATGTTTTTTTATGTCTTTTGAAGGATATTTCCATCAATATAATATATCATCAAGGAAGATGAAAACGATAATAATCAAAACCAGGGTTTCCCAAACTGTGTTCCGCGGAACCCTAGGGTTCCGCGGAACCTGAACAGGGGTTCCGCGATGATTTGTCGGAAGAATTTATTTTAATTAATATACATTATTAGTTCTTAAGCTAGGCACTAGAACTAGACCTTCCAGGTACAGAGACAAAGCTTTATGGAAGTTTAAGAGGCCATTACCAGAGAAAACCAGAAATATGTCATTTTCAAATCAGATTTTAGACGTATTGACTCTTTTCCACAAAAAATTATAAATGGATTTCGAAAGATTGTTCTTTTATCTAGCATTCGCATGTAATAAATTATGAGATTTTTAAAATTTTTTTAGTATAATAAGGTTATTCCATAGGTCGTTGGCAGATTTGTTAAATTTTCAAAAAAGATTTTGTATTATACCACAGTCATTTCAAATAATGTAATCCTGCAGTAAAATAAATCAATACATTATCTAGCAAACGCATGTTTTAGAATTTTAATTTTAGTTTCAATAAAATCATTAAAAAATATGTACGTACATGTGTTTCTCGACGAAAATTGGTCCATTTGTGTATTTATTTGCGCACTTACAAACTAATATATTTCAGATTTTTTTAACATTCTTATTAAATTTAGACATTATTGAAAAATGATAAATACTTATAATCAAAAAATAACTACAAAAAGTACATTATTTTAATAGTTTTATCATCACGCCTTTCAGCATTTTTGGATGAAGGTATAAATTAAAGCTAATATGGATTGAAATAAATTCGATATTGAGTTATAATTTTAAAAAGCTGGTACGGAAAATAACTAATCTTTCTCATTGTAACCGCCCTGCATGATCGTAAGAAAAACTTTCGACGAAATGTGGATTTTCGTCCGCTGGCTGGTTAAACGCTATTGAAAATAATGTGGCTCGAGGCCTATGTAACATTTACGGATACTGTGTGGAGGGTCGTTTGGGAAACGAAGATGTAAATCTTTGTCTTGGAAAGTCCTATATTGTGGGAGGGAGGACGTACAGAAAACACAAGAACGAGTCGTAGAAGCGATTCGATTGCATCAAACGAACCGCCAGTTTCCTCACAAAACCGAGGTTTTTTCAGATATTTTTAGTAATATGTCAGACCAGAGGTGGCCGCCAAATTAATCCTCATAAAGGACTATAGGTCTTCACCTTACAACCGTACGTGTATGTAAAAAAATAGAATTACGCTAACCAACTATTTATTTTGTTGAAATGTTACTATGTTTAGATTTAGATCTTGGCATTACTACGTGTTTTCTTACTCTCTCTTCAAGTACCATAACTTTAGAACTTTAGACTAACTATAAAGTTATAAATTAAGTTAACTATAAAGCTAAAAAGTTATTGAAAACATGAAATCAATCCCTTTTCTGATTTTGCAATCAACTGGATTACAACACTTTTTGATATAAGTTTTAAAAGCTCGGTAAAAGTCCAGGAAATAAAACTGGTGAACTTTAAACGTAAATTTTAATATGAAAAAGCAAAGTTTTCCCTCACCGTGGTATGGAAAAATACTGAAATAAAGACACGTGGGAAAGTTCTGCCGTTCATATTTGATCAAAAAATGTAGAACTGAGATAAAGTTAGCAAAAGGCTTTTAAAGAGGAAAAGCACAGATTGAAAGTTCACGTAGAAGCTTTAATTAATTTATAAAAAAAAACAATCCAATCAATAACGATAATTATAAAAATAAAAATTACGATAGCACTTTACAACATAGAGTGTAATTTAATTACATTATCTGTTCTTATGCGTACTTATTTTTTAATAATTTTAATAC
Organism: Limnephilus rhombicus; assembly: GCA_929108145.2. Lineage (NCBI taxonomy): Eukaryota > Metazoa > Arthropoda > Insecta > Trichoptera > Limnephilidae > Limnephilus > Limnephilus rhombicus. The sequence continues at coordinate 15,587,958 of OV815292.1, read as the reverse complement.
TAGTGAGTACCCGGTATGCGTTGCAACGCCACTCAAAGAAAGTGTTCGTGTTTAATAAAATGTGACAAATACAGAAAACCACAAATGCAATATATTATGTATGTACAAACATAGAAAGCAAGACCGATATTAAGTACCTGGGCATAATAAAAGACCAGCGTTTAAAATGGTCCCCACACATAAATATTCTGAACAACAGAATAAGGAAACTGACATATATTTTTAGATATTTAAGAGATATTTTAAACGAAAAATTACTTGAACCACATACTTCACTTTCTGTCAATCAATGATACAATATGGCATTATAGGATGGGGCGGTACATATACAAATCAAACACAAACAATTTACATTTCACAAAAACTAATAATAAAAACAATTTTTAAAAAACCCTACTCATATTCATCAGAACTGTTATTCAAACAATTTAAGTTCATAAAATTAAGTGCATTATACTTTTATCATGCATACAAATTTATAAAGATAATATTCAAAATATAGTTGCACCATTTAAAAATAACAGAAAGCTTAGACAAACGTCAATACTTCCTACTCCAAAATGTAAAAAAAAACAATTGGACACTTAAATCACAAATATCTCGGAGTTAAATTTTTTAATTCACTACCTGAAAAAATCAGAAACATGAACAGCAACATAAAAAAAAATTAAAACTCTGCTTAAAAATTATATAATTTATGCTGCTAATGTATGGGGGTAAATCAAATACATAATATGTACTTGATTTACCTTAATACATAATATTATGTAATTAATTATAGTATAAAATTTATTGTAATTTATGTATCTTTTTGTGAATAAAAAAAAATATAAAAAAAAAATCTGTCCCCTTCCCCTCCCGCATTCCCCTTCCCCATTCCTTTCCCCCCTCTCCGTTCCCCTTCCATCCCTCCCCATTTCCCCCTCCCGGATTCCCACCCCCCTCCAGGATTCCCCTTCCCCTCCCGCCTTCCTTCCCTGCCGCTAAACTATATGAAAAACACTCCTTTTAAACAACTCTTGCGCTACCTGTTGTAAAAAATGTAAACAAATTTCATAATGCCAGTGCTCACCATTATATATAGGTATATAAACTTTATACACAGAAGCTCACTATAATATATGAAAAAACATCGCGGGTGTGCGCACAACAACTCACCAAAGTTTCATAGCAATCGGATGAATGATATACGAAATAGTTTCATAACGCCAGAGCTCACTATTATACAAAGAAACCTTCGCGGGCATGCGTCCTACAACAAATCACCAAAGTTTCATCGCAATCCGATGAATGTTTTTTTTTTTTACATTTGCTCCACCAGGAGGCTCCGAGGAAAACAATTTCCCTAGGGGCCTATGTCATCTTTGAGGATGCTGTGTGTAGGGTTTTTTAAGGGATAGGAAGGAGAAAAAGATATGGGAAGGAAAAAGGTATGAGGGGTGGGTAGGAATCTGGGGGTCAGTGTGGCCAGGAGAGAATCTATTCCTCACACTGCGGTGCAAGGCGAAGGGTCGGGAGAATCCGGCTGGAGAGGTCAAAAGGCCTCCCTCAATCAGTCTCCTCCGATCCAGCCCACCACGCAGTGGTTGGGCAAACGTATCCGCCACCAAGACCTAGACAAACCTCATTCCATGAACCCGGACAGCCCTGCTAAGTCACCAAACGTAGCGAACCACCTGGGGTGACCTGTGGCAGGGGTGTTGGTTGTCCAATAAATGGTTCCCGGGGCGGCGGTACTCATACCCGCCCCAAAACATTGGTTTAGAAACACACAAGGGACAAATTTTATATTTTATAATTAAAAAAAAAAAAAAAAATCTTCCTAAAATAGTGCACAGGTATATAATTTTACATACATGTTGTTTTTATTTTATTTTTTCATAAATACGCTCATGGTAGCATCAATTAAACATATATCAAAATATCAATTGTGTTAGTACTCCCTCCCTAAACACGAGAAATTCTCAATTAGAGAGGTATTATTACCACCATTAAAAAATATTTGCATTACATGTACATAATTAAAAAAAATAATTGTACTTATACCTAACTTTGTAAAATTGTAAAAATGGAATAAATAAATAAATAAATTAAAAAAAAATAATAATAAAAATAAAGAAACATTCATATTATATATATAAAGTTAGAGTTAGGGGGTTCAACACACCCCCCCTTATCCGTCTCAGTATTGTGTGGGAAAAACAGAAAATCGTACGCATTGAAAATACAATACAACATTCCTAGAAAATACGATAATATTCCGTCCACCATCTCTTTAATCAAAGTTATGCAAAGTTTCACAATTTTTTTAAATTCACAGGATTGCCTTCAACTACCTTAAGATACTTTGAACTCGTTGCTCGCCAAACTGAGTACTCCAATTTGGAGAAACTCGTTATCACTGGCAAAGTGGAAGACGGAAGAAACAGAGGTGACCAAGTATAAGTGGCTTCTGGTCGGAGTCTTTGACTTTCCATGCGGCGCTGAACCGTAAGAGTGGAGGAAACATGGAAATTGGAGTAGGGGTCACGATTCTCAGCAATGAGGAACCGTCCTGAGAAGAACATGCAAAGAAAATAATTATAAAACTTCTATAACTTTGTTTCAGTTTTAATCAATGTAGTCGGGGCGTCATCACTATAAATATCGATGTTAGAGATGCGAAATGGTTGAAAAACCCGAGATAGTGAATTGGCCAGTCTACTGTAGAGCTGTTGTGGGCCGCAGTAGAGATGGGTAAGTTCTGCATTTTTCCAGAGACCTCCGAGACGTGCTTCCTTTTAAAAGTACTTGAGTTCTTTTAGCAGGTCCCGGAAGTAACTCCCGACTCGTGAATGGCCCGAGCGCGCAAAAGAATTCGAACGCGGAACCTGCTTTCTACTCGCAAATGGGTCGAACCGAGACACTCGGGTTCCACCCTAGCCGGACCTCGGAGCCGGAGCTCGCAAAAGAACTCGAAGAATGGCTCGAATCGAGACGCTCGGGTTCCACCCCAGCCGGAAATCGGAGCCGGAGCCCGCACGCAAAAGAACTCGAATGCGCGACCTACTCCGACTCGCACATATGGCTCGGACCGTGACGCACGGGTTTGACGAGTGCGAACTGCCGCCGCGCCTCGGCCCGCCGAGTTCCGGCTACAAGTACTGTACCGGGTTCTTTGGGAGTAGTCGATTTGAAAAGGGAGCAGGAGTAGGAGCCGCTTCGCGCGAAGAACCCGAGTTTAAGAGCCCACTCCAGCTGAACCTACACATCGCTAGGCCGCAGTAAACAAAGCCCGCATATCCAACATGATTGCCAACATCTGTTGAACGGACGGGGCACGAGAAGAAGAAGATTTTAGTTCTCTAGAAGATTAAATACCATTTGTTGTTAAATGATCCCCACAAGATATGTGATCTTAGGGGTATTGTTTTTCTTTGACGATATCTTTTCTTTGAAAAATATCGAGAATTTTGCCTCAAAACATTTGTAAAAACGTATATTTGTAACCACGAAGTCGTAATAACTTCGAATTTGTTGTTTTTTTTTCACAAAGCCATACTTTAATGTATCGCATTACATTCTCAGGCCCTGCCGGTACTACATACTTGAAATATAAGCACATAATATGCACGAACTCGAATAAAATCGAATCATCATAAATTTACAGAAAGGAGGTTACGTAGAAAATATATTTGATTTATCATGTATCTTAAATTGCTTCCCTTTGTCATGTGTACAAACAAGGTCACGGTTTATCATAAATAATAGAAACAAAGGCAGGGAGCTATAGCATGGAAGCGTGCCGACTGTCGCCGTGCCGTGACCAAATGCACGGAATATCAAAGCGGCGAGTCAATGAAAATTACGCATTTGATGTGCAGGTAGAAATAATCATAAATTTAATGGCCTCCGTGATAGAGTGGTATGAGGTAGGGGATCGTGACTCTCGACTAGCAATCCAAAGGTCGCGGATTCAAATCCCGGCGTGCGCAAGTAAATTTTATTTATTTTATTTCATAACTTATTAATTAAAAATAATATACAGTATAAACATTGGTTGAAATGGCTTTAGCCGTGTTTGGTCACCAGATATGAATAGCCAGATACTTCCCCACCTTCTTCTTCCCCGTATCCTTCCCATCTCCACTTACCTTCAGTCTCACAACATACCCCAATGGGGATGCCAAAGTTAAACTAGTTTCAGGCGATTTGGAGCAGTTGGGACCCTTGCTCGGTATTCAAATACAAAAAAATTAAAATAAATTGTTGATGTAAATTTGCAGTAGCATGTGTGAAAGACGTTGAAGTCCTATACATATTTATATGTATATATATATATATATATATATATATATATATATATTATGGCCTATCTCTCTTGCTTCTATTATGTATTAACCTTTCCCTTACTGTGCCTAAAAAAAACGCGCGCTCCGGTGCTGTGTAACCAATTCACGTGTCTAAATTAGCGATTTTATCTCGGAAATATATCAACATTCATAGCTAATCGCTTTTGTTTATCATAATTTGTGTTAAAAGTGATAATAATTGTAGTTTAATTGCTGAAAACATGAAAAAACCATCATCCGTTGCTCAAAAAACGGGCGAGGAGACCATCTTAAACGATTGCCCGCGAACGACTGAGGCGCTAGAAGCTAGAATAGTGCTAGACTGCTACCCAATACATACAGCTATGCATGTGGTCGAAACACAACTGCGCAAGGCGGCGGTCTCTGTTTCTCGTGTTCCCGTATAGCGAAGTAGAGCGAGACGTCACATGGCGTGTTATCTCCCCCCGCACACTCTTCGCGTATCACGGTCCACACTGGCACACGGTTGATTGTATTTGTGGTTTATTCCCGATATTTAACAAAATATCTCTGATTTTGAATTAAATTTGCTAATTATTTAAAATATTAAATTTTAATTCAGTGCGTAAGTGTATAACGGAGGAATACCTAAAATTTTAACCCAGAATTCATTATATTTATAGAGATATAAAAGTTATTAGCAGCAATGTGTAGTATTTACACTTTACAGACCAGGAAAGGTTAAGAAGAATGTAGAATTTTCTAAACAGAAAACCACAAAGTACCATGAACTGACAAATACACCAGCGGTGTGCATTTAGCTATGACCGAAGATGGGCTGTGTGTAGATTTCAAGTTCGAGAATTAACTATTTTTCATTAGAAAATGATTTTTTTTATCATCTCACTTTTTTTTTACTAATATACAAACAATTTATCAATGTAGAACAATTGAGCATTAAAACAATTCATACATTTTAGAAAAAAAAATTTTTTTGATGAAATGAAAGTCAGCCTGCGACTGGAGAAGAAGACATGATGGAACTATCGGAGATAATCCTTTATAATAACACAAAATGTGTTGAGTGAAAATAAACACTCCGTACATTATTTGGAAAGATCTTAATCCTCCTCCGAGGCGTCCAAACGCGGAAAGCCGGAGGAGAAAATAAAGAGATGATTATTATTATTTTTTTTATTTTTTTTTTCCGTTGGCGTCATGAGTGTTTCAGGCTGATAATTATTGCCTATAATAATTGTTACCCTTTGTGCTATGCATAAAAATCTTGTCTTAATCGTTAGTTTAAAAATTAAAAATCATAATTAACAGTGTCTCTCCCGCAAAAATAAAGTTGGTTGTTTTCAGGTGGAAAAAATATAATAAGCAGTAATTGTTGAATGAAACACTAGTATATATTGAATCATTTAGCGGGCATAAGATAAGCCGCCATAGCTCAATTGGGAGAGCAGCTGACCGGCAATCAGAAGGGCACGGGTTCAAGTCTCGTTGGCGTCATGTATTTTTTATCGGAAGATTTTTCAATGTGGATGAGTGTTTCTGGCTGATAATTATTGCTTATAATAAAGAGATGATAATATTTATATCTGAAAATAAATATTGATGTATTTCTCTTGGGAGTTTGAGTATAAACCATATTGTTACGTTGACTAAAAATAATTAATCGGGTGAATCAAAAAGCATACATGAAAAAAAAACTTTGTTTTAGCCACTAAATTTATTTAAACTGTTCGCCGAACTATTGTTGGAAGAACACTTACTTCTTTCGTGGACGTACGAAGCAAGTGATTTTCTCCGGTATTAGGCCTAAGACTATTGATGAAAATGCTGATAGTTAAATGCTGGACCATGGACTTTTTACCTCTAGAAAACGGAATGGTTACGTGTTGTACATATGACGTGTAGCATGTAAACCTGACCATTGAAACCAACATTTGATGTCAAAGAAAAACAAATATTTTATGTCATTGATTTCACTGTTCAACCTGCACATGGACGTACTTACCGACAGGCTAAACAATGCCGGGGTAGGCTGCCAAATCGGAGAACAGTGTCTGAACAACATCAGTTATGCGAACGGCATGGTCTTGATGGCACCATCCAGGGGCCTACGTATTCTTCTAAAGATCTGCGATTAGTTTGCTGAAGAAACAAACATGCTATATATCCCCACTAAATCGGCTCTACTGGTCATAAGACATGGACAAGGACAAAAAATATTCCTCCAGCGACCCTGTATGGTGTGAACCTGCAGGTGACTGAAGGAACTAAAAACCTTGGACACATAATCACCAATAATCTGATGGACGATGACGACATCGATACACAAAGAAGAGCTCTCAGTGTAAAAGCAAACATGCTCAGTAGAAGATTCTGCCTCTTTGAAAAGGACGCTCTTTATTTCCTTCTGCGCATCACTGGATACGTGCGAACTCTGGGCAAACTACAAGAAGAGTAGTATAGAAAGACTTCGGGTTCAGTACAACAACACCTTCCGCATAATGTTTGGTCTTCCCAGATATTGCATCGCTTCCCGGATGTTCAAGGGGCGAGTTCCCGGCTTTGCGGCCTTTATTAGATCCAGGGTAGCAGGAATGAGGGAAAGGATAACCAGCTCTGGAAACATCCTCGTCATGGAAGCCCGCCTTAGTCCATCATCCAGCATTGATGCACACTGGATAAAAATACTGGCTCCTTGCGTGCTCACAGAATCCTAAAAGCTTAATATTATTATTTCTAACGTTCTTTTATTTTCCTTTTACTACTATTACCTTATTATCTTTTTTTGTTTCATGTACATTCATATCCACCTGCTTTTTCTTTTTTTCAAATATTTTGTGTATTAGGCGAGATAGGTAAACCCTATCAGCCTTACTAAAAAACCCAGTGAAAATTTTATTCAATTGACAAATGGCCGCGGATGTGAAAACATTACTAATTAAAAATTTATTCTTTGAAAGAAATACACATGGTTTCCACGGCCTGAGAGGGTAGTTTATCTCTGTTGTAACCATTGATGTCCGAACGATATTTGTAATTTTTCCATAGTATTTTGAATGTTCTATATATTTCTTATTTTTGAAGGTGTCGTAAAAACAAATACCATTTATGAAAACTAGATAAAATTACCTTTTAGATTTGAGTATTTGAAATACACTTTAGCATTCAGAAAATGCCATATTTTGAGATCCAAACTCGGAAAAAAATGGAAAAAAATTTCCACCCACAACATTTTTGACCAAAATGTAGAGAAATTTAAATAAAATCAAAATTTAAAAAACACAGTCCTTTTATGTAATAAATTTGGAAGGAAACTATCACCTCACTTTTTTATCGTGTATACAATAAAAAAATTCAAAGTTTTTTTTATTGCCAAAAAAATAACTTAGAAATAATACCGAAATTTAAAACAGTTTTCTTGCATCTCTAAAGATGTTAATTTTTTTGATACGTTTACGAACACATGTATTAGATTTTAATATTATAAAAAATTATCACTTTTAAGAAATTCTCTTAAAATAAAGATCTTAAAATGAAAATTATATCTTTTAAGTAACCTATAAAAAACAATATTCTGACAGTTCAACTTTGAAAGTACGGCGTTTGTACGATAACTTGATTAAACTGATGTAAACAACACAAATAACATGGTAAATATATCAATTATGTGAATAGAAGAGTAAATTCGTCACTACAATAGAAATTATTAAATAAAATCACAAAATTTTCGATATCCCGCTATAAAACACACCGAGCTGTTTTGTCATCGCGGGCTGTCGCGGGCTGTCGCGGGCCGAAGAACTAATGCATAGGCGCGCCAATAATGCCCCTTGCGGAGAAAAATTAAAACAACATTGTTTCCTAGTAAATTAAAACCATATACAACGTTGTCACATCTTCAATGCGTTTTAACAGCGTGACCACGGAAGAAACGTTATTGGTAATAAAACGTGTTTTAGTGTATACGAGCTTTATTTATGTTATTGCAATAACACAGTTAATCGGTCGCGCTGTGGTTTTTTTTAGTAAGGCTGTATGTCATCGAGTACACGGATGAAACTTCTTTGTAGTGATAATGGACATTTAGAAAACCTCAAAAAAGCTGGTCTGCCGGTGCGCCTCTTGGCAGGAGCCGCGCAGTCATGGAAATAGTCAGCGATTTTTTTCGAAAAAATTACGTCATCGAGTACACGAACGGGAATGGTTTCAGATGATAAAGGTCGATTAGAAAATGAGAAAAAAATAGGTTTGCCAACCGGCAGCCTGGCACGTTCGCAGGCAGCCGGCGTCAAAGTGGGGTAAAAAATAGTAAATTTTACGTCATCGAGTACACGAATGAAACAAACGAATAACTATAGTCCAGATCATTCCATTTAAGAATTTCTTGGTCTGCCGACCAGCAGCCTGGCAGCTTTTTGTGTACGACGTTTTAAAGGTTTTTTTTCTTAATTTTTCATTTATCTTTATTATTATCTTTAATTCACTATATTTTAAAAAACTTTGAATGCCATATTTGAAAAAAATAAGCGAAAAATTAAAAAAAAAAAAAAATTGAGAGTTTCGAGTGTACCATGGCCTTCAGGCGAGCCTTTCGACGCCAAACCACTTAGGAAACCTGCCGCGGTGCCCCTCACCGCTGTCGCGTGTTAATATTTTTGTACAAATTTATAAAAATAATAGTCCCTTTAAAATTGCCAATAGTCCATAGTAGTTGGAAGTTCGAACAACCAACCCACCGTCTCTTTACCTATCTCGCCTCCCAGTCTATTATGGAATGTGTGGGATTGCACTCTCCTCCCCACGTACTGGAATAAACATTTATTATTATTATTATTTAAACAAACATTTGAGCCAAAGATGACTATAGTTTGAGATTGTTAATTTTGTTTCTCCCACATCCTCGAAATAAACTTGGTTAAATATTATCGAGATTCTCTATCAAATTGATAAACAATAACGAATTGTAAAAAAATATCCTAAATTACTTGGCAACACGAGAAGTAACAAATACAAGGCAAGACAAAACAAGTTGTAGATCAAAAAAGCACCGTAGAGAAAGATGTCTAGCTTCATGATTTGGAACCTTAATATTACAGATGCATTTTCAAGTGGCAGTCTGTAGGGTGAAGTTTGCCCTGATAATAGCCGATCTCTGGTGTGGTCCTCCAAAAGATAAAGAGAAAGCAAATAGCTCAATAGTTGTTGGATGGTGTCATGTGTCAGTCAGGACGGCCTTTAGAATCATTTACCAGTGGCTTCGTTTTAAAATAAGTAACAATTATCATAAATAATAATTATTAGCCTGAAACACACATCTTCATTGAAAAAATCTCCCGAGAAAAGATACATGCCGCCGACGGGACTCGAACCCGCGTCCTTCTGATTTCCGGTCAACTGCTCTGTCCACTGAGCTACGTCGGCTTATCTCCTACCCGCCAAATAATTCAATATATACTAGTGTTTCATTCAACAATTACTGCTTATTACATTTTTCTACCAGCACGCAAAGTGCTAAATCTCCCACTAGATGGCGTCGAGACAAATTATGTCTAAATTTTTTGGTGAAATACGTCTTTAAATTTTTATTATTATTTTTAATTGATAAACTAATGTTTAAGACAAGATTTTTATGCATAGCACAAAGGGTAAAAATTATTATAAGTAATAATTATTAGCCCGAAACATTTATGTATTTCATTCAACAATTACTGCTTATTACATTACACCAGTATATGTTGAACTGTTTGGCGGGTAGGAGATAGCCTACGTAGCTCAGTGGACAGAGCGTTGACCGGAAATCAGAAGGACGCGGGTTCGAGTCCCGTCGGCGGCATGTATCTTTTCTCGGGAGATTTTTTCAATGCAGATGAGTGTTTCAGGCTAATAATTATTACTTATAATAATTGTTATCCTTTGTGTTATGCATGAAAATCTTGTCTTAAACATTAGTTTATCAATTAAAACTAATAATTAAAATAAGTTGATGGAAACGTAGAGGCTGTCTAAACAATAGAGGGGGGCGTCAGAAGAAGAAGAACCACACAAAGAACCAAATGGCCATCGACAGGGTTCACGACGAGTTCATCGAAAACGAGTTCATCGAAAACGAATTCATCGAAAATCAATTCATTGAAAGCAAATTCATCGAAAACGAGTTCATCGAAAACCAATTCATCGAAAATCAATTCATCGAAAACCAATTCATCGAATGATCAATTTATCGATTCGCCAATTCATCGAAAAAATATATTTTCTTGATATTTGAGAGAAATGCCGAGCGGACCGAGAAGTTAAAAAAGCATTGGTCAACCTAAACTAACCTAACCTAACCTAACCTAACCTAACTTAACCTATTTAACCAATTTTTAAATATTTTTTTATCATCACTCTTAATGACCTTTCTGAGAGGTTTATGAGTTGGTTTCATTATAAGTTGTCTGGTTACCGTTCCTTAGATATCCCTTTTTTGCAGTATCAGACAATCGGAAAACGAAGATAACCTATAAATTTTACATTGTCACTACGAAACTGACAGTTGCCAAACACATTTAACTCAGTTAAACAGACCTTTTTGGGTATTTAATTTTAACAGCTCTAATATCTACAAAAAAAATGTTTTTCGATGAATTGGCGATTCAATGAATTGATCATTCGATGAATTGATTTACGATGAATTGATTTTCGATGAACTCGTTTTCGATGAATTTGCTTTCGATGAATTGATTTTCGATTAACTCGTTTTCGATGAATTTGCATTCGATGAATTGAATTTCGATTGATTTTCGATGAATTCGTTTTCGATGAACTCGTTTTCGATGAACTTGTCGTGAACCCTGTCGATGGCTATTTGGTTCTTTGTGTGGTTCTTCTTCTTCTGACGCCCCCTTCTATTGTTAAGACGGCCTCTACGTTTCCATCTACTTATTTTAATTATTATTTTTAATTGATATTTTAATCGATATTTTAATCGATGAACTCGTCGGTTACCCGTCGAAAGAAAATAAGTGACTGCATTGTAGGAAAGAGTTGTTGCTAGGTCACAAGCAATGTTTTCCCGTATCGAAGCGTGTTTGAAGTTCAAATCTTTTTTGAAAACGAAAGTTATCGCATGTGGAAGGTAGTTAGGGAGTATTAATACTTCACAAGTGAGTTATTGGCGCTAGTGAAAATTTCATTAAAAATAATAATATGGAACGGTGAAGAAATTACGATCGAACGATACCTGTTCCATTATTGACTCGGGGTATTTAAATGTAATGAATTATGAGTATAATTATTATCAACATTTCAGAAGGAAAAATGAGGTCAAGCGACACAGAGCGGATTTTTTTTACATTAGCTCCACACAGGAGGCCCAAAAAAAATAATTCCACTCAGGGCCTATTTCATCTTTGGGGATGCTGTGTGGAGGGGAAGGGAGGAGAGAAAGGGACAGAGGAAGGGAGGAGAGGAAGTTCTGGGAAGGAAAAAGGTATGAGGTGTGAGTAGGAATTTGGGGGTCAGTGTATCGTAGAATGACGGACAGGACGGACGGAGAGAGTGGAAAGGTCAAGAGATCTCCCTTAACCGTTCTCTTCCGACCCACGCTGTTGGTGGCAGACACATCTGCCGCCAAGATCCGGACAAACCTCCATGAACCCCCGCTAAGTCACCAAACGTAACGAACCATTTGGGGTAACCTTTGGCAGAAATGTTGGTTATCCAATAAATGGTTCCCGGGGCGACGGTACCCATATCCGGCTCCCAAATTGAAACGGATGTACAGAATATTTCGAAAGGATCTTAGGTCTGAAACATTTCGTTCACCCACTAAAGCTACAAATACTTTTAAAGCGCGTAATAAAACAAGCTTTTTTTACATTAACTCTACACAGGAGGGCCTAAGGAAATCAATTCCACTTAGGGCCTGTTTCATCTTTGGGAATGCTGTACGGGAGGTCTTTTTAGGGGAAGGTGGAAAGGATAGCAAGTTCCAGGAAGGAAAAGGGTATGAAGGGTGGGTAGGAATCTTTGGGTCAGTGTGATCAGGAGTGAAGGACGAATGAATCCATCCATTCAACTGCGGTGCAAGGCAATAATCCGTGAGAGTCCTGTTGAAAAGGTCAACAGATCTCCCTCAACCAGTCACTCCCGATCCGGCCTGCCACGCTGTTGGTGGCAATCTGCCATTTTAATTCTCCGGCCGGAGTCTCTCGACCCATCTTGCAGCCGTGCACCAAAGTGGGAGGGATGGATTCATACGTCCGTCACTCCTGGACATATTGACCCCCCGATTCCTACCTACCCCTCATACCTTTTCCTTCCCAGAACGTCTTCTCCTTCCTTTCCCTAAAAAGGCCCACCACAGCGTGGGAATAGCGCGTAGCAAAGGGAATTATTTTCCTCAGGGCCAGTCAGACCAGTCTCTCCCGATCTGGCCTGCCACGCTGTTGGTGGCAACCGCCTCCAAGATCCAGACAAACCTGACCCCATGAACCCGGGCACCCCTGCTAAGTCACCAAACGTAGCGAACCACTTGGGGTTTGTTCTTTTTTTCTTCTTTGTTCTTCTCGTTTTTTTAAATTTAATTTCTACATATCTTTTGTTCGATTTCATTCGTGCATATATGCAATGGTAACGGTAAGTGCAAGCCGGCAACTCGGCAACTCGGCAACTCGGCAACCGTTCAACATATTTTTATTTAATAAAATGAAAACTAACTTTTTTTTTTAAAACGGTGCATTTTTGACCCAACAACGGGCTATTTTGGGGCAATTTGTGTGAAAAACAAATTGGTTAGTACTGGCATAGTACGGTCCATGTTATTGTCAGCCTTTTCAAAGTAATTCCAGGTGCCACTTTTCCAAAAGTTTGAGAATACAGTTGGCGTTTTATAAAAAACGGTTCATTTTAATATTTTTAAAAGAAGGAAAACACCCCTAGTGAACACTTTATGGAATTTTTCAGACAAAATAATGGTATAAGGTTATTAAGAATTCAAGTGAATCCGTTCTATGGCGGTGGTTTTTACGATCAGGCAATAAAAACAATTCCTCAAGCTTATTTTCCAAATTCAATTGAAATTTTGAAGTGTCCGATAACATTTTTAACGATATTATTTAGAAAAATCCAGCTAGGTGGGCCATAAACACCATTCTGAACATTAATTTAATGAAAACATAAAATATTAAATTATTTTTGAAATGACCAATGTTAAAAGTGTAGATCATATACATGGTGTTAAGGGACGTACTAACTTACTTTAATCAGTGATTCATTACATTTTTAGGAGTAAAAATTATTAATTAAATTTTGATCTAATCAAAAATCATCTTTAATCAATCACGGAGAATCGCTAACGACTTTTAACGGCCAGAAGCGACCCGTTTTTGCACTGGTGCCAAAGGGATATCTTGTCTATAGTCATTATAAAACATATTGGATCTTGATTTCCCGCTACGCAATTGCATACTACTTAGTAACTACGTATGCAGGGACACTGCAGGTCTAGATTCGTTCAAATTTAAATGTACGATAGTTTCTCAGAGCATCTTCCATTGTAATAACAATAGAACAAGGACAGCATACCCACCTGACGCCTGAGCTCTATCAAGCGGACCGCCAGTTTCTGCACAGAGTCAAAGGTATTTTGGGGCTAAAGACCAGAGGTGACTGACAAATTCAACAGTGGAGCGCACTTGCGATTTATGCAGGATCAGCAGTTGTGTACTAGGATGTGGTGTTGCCATTAATTTACATTAATTAATTTTCATCGAAAGTAGGTTACGCTCGGAATATCGTTAAAAAATTCGGTAGATAAGTTTATCCTATCGATACTGCTTTGTTATTGATATTGGTATTTTAGCGGACTGAGTCTGAAACAAAAAAAAATCATGCGTGCGGTTCACACGCGGTACAAGTGAAACCATCTGAAAACTAAACTTCGAGAGATGTGACGAATGCAGAGTGAGGAGGACTGTGAAAAAAATAAAAAATAATGTACTTTATAACACCTTAATATAATATAATTTATAAATACATTATGTACAAATTTTGCTATAGATACTAATAATAAAAAAAAATAGTATTAGCCCAGGCAACGAAGACCAAAAAATACCAAATAGGGGAAATAATTCATGTAGAAGACAATTTTGGCACAGTTGTAGGGGAAGGTGTCCTTAACAAAATACTTAAAGTACTGGTGGGTGGTGGTGGAGCTAAGGGTGGGGGGGGGGGCGGGTCTAAAGGTCCATTTTTCAGTTTTACATTAATAACTCGAAAACTACTGCCTCTAGCGAAAAAGTGTTTAGGTACTAAATTATCTACATAAAATTCTCTACAAAAAAGGTTCTTTAAACTTTTTTGTTTGGATCAATGCTTAAGGAGATGGGGAGGGGGGAAATGTAAAATAAAAAATAAAAAAGAAATATTTGTCGGTGAAAATGAAATGCTTATTGTTAAAAATCAAATCTAAACTTTCATCGTCATCAATGCTGTCTTCGACGGGGGCTCCGTTCATACATGAGCCATGAGACATTCATATATCAGGAGTAGGATAATTGCAGGGTTTATTTATTATTTATTTATTTAATTATTTACCGACAAATAGTCCGTTAATGATATGACAATAACACGAATTAAAAAAAGATGACAATGAAAGGAGAATACATATAAATGAATAGCATTGACAATATGTAATATAAAAGTAGATTTAGAAGATATCTATAAGTCAAAGCTTGAAGATGGATTTAAAAGGCTTTAAAAATTACAAATTGCGTTT
The DNA here is from genome assembly GCA_929108145.2 of Limnephilus rhombicus. Classification (NCBI taxonomy): domain Eukaryota; kingdom Metazoa; phylum Arthropoda; class Insecta; order Trichoptera; family Limnephilidae; genus Limnephilus; species Limnephilus rhombicus. Next base: position 15,572,889 of record OV815292.1, on the reverse strand, counting down.
CGAATGCCGAAAGTCAATCGGGTTTAAACTTTGACGAAGTATATCATAGGTCAATAGGTTTAAACCAAAAAATTCAATGCTTTGACTTGCGTTGATAAGTCTCGACATTTTGGACAAAGGAAAATGATATCCATAATAAAATTATTAGTAGAATAAATCAAACAATTCAACTTTGTTTGAACCACTGATATAATGAGTAAATCCGACCGGTTTCGGAACAAAGGTTCCTTCTTCAGGGAAAGCGTATACTAATTTGACAGTTTTGAAATATGGATGGGAACAATGTTTTATTATGGTAGGGGTGGAGCTGTTGCTAGTTATTAATGTAGCTTGCCCTGAAGAAGGAACGTTTGTTCTGAAACCGGTCGGATTTTCTCATTATATAAGTGGTTCAAACAAAGTTGAATTGTTTCATTTATCTATAATGGATAACCACAAAGTGATAGCTTCATCCAAAAATATATATATTAGTAGAATGTTGATTCAGGAACAGCATTTCATTATTTCGGAGTCTACAGGAAGAGATGTTGAACTGGATGAGTTGTAACAAAGCAGGTGTGTCAGTAATACTGGTTATAATATATTATATTACCAGCAGACCCGGCAACACGTTGCTGTGGCCAAACACAATGCCACGCCATTACCCAACTTTTATAACCAACGCCATCTGTTAAATCAGATCGCTCCCTAATTTACACAAAACCTTGACAAATTATATACATAAAAACCTTCCTCATGAATCATTCTATCTATTGGTTAAAACCGCATGAAAATCCGTCGCGTATTTTAAAGATCGAAGCGCACAGACAGCGAGTGCGACATCATTTTATACTATGTAAAGATTTATTATAATATTGTCAACGAGTTAAAAAAACATTTAATACTTTATTCTACGATGTACCGCAGAGAGTGGAGGCTGATGGGCTACGAAGCACTGCACAAAGAGGACACCGATAAGTCTAGTAATTAAAGAAATTTCACTTCAAAAACAGAATGTTAACAAATAAACGCGGTAGACGCCAAACCTTCAGAAAACTAAAGTAGACAAGAGTGGGGAGGCTACAAAGCACCGTACAAAGACGAGATACAAAGGCTACGAAGCACTGCAAAAAAGAGGACACTGATCATGCACGGGGCATGGTGATGAGGGTAACCTTGCGGCTACTCTTGCTAAGACGCTTACGGATTTCGATAAGTTATGCCCAACCACCAAACAAGAAAGGTATATCACAATTAAGTGGTACTCACGTCTGTTGTCTTCTGGCTTGGTGACAGTCATAGATGTCCATAAGCGTTCGAGATTGTTCTATTTGATTTTTAGAACTTCGGTAAAGTTTGAGTCACGAGTTCACACAAAGTATACGAAAGAATACGGTAGGATTTACACTTTATGTGACGATATGATGAATAACACTTCGGCGTGGTGCGAAATGTCACGATACGGTTGGTGGTTAGCAACGGACTGACGATAAAGCGCTTGACACTTGTTTTCCGTGTAGGTAGGCACCCTTATTGTGCGGAAGTCCAAAATCAGGGTTCCTCCGATCCCGTATGATAATCGGAGCACAAAACGAATGAAATCCATCAGCGTTATGAAACATTCCGCCCACCAAAATACAGCTAATTGTATTTTAAAGAAAAGTTGAACGTTAAGCGAAACGCAGAATGCCATGAAACGTGACGTAGATGAAAAGAATACGAAGCAAAAGAAGTCATTTTAAACGATAACGAGATATAGACAAGCTAGACGATAAGAAACTAAACGATACGATTAACATAGACGTAAAAAAGAATAAAACGAACCGCGAAATGATGATGATTAGTCACATTGCCTAGGCAATGGATACGATTTGGTGAATGGTGAATCTTTTAAGAGAAGATCCATTCAAAGTACGAAACGTAGCGATAAGCACAAGATTTTTAATTATGATTCTAATCACCTCATCCGTAGAGAGTGATGTCCAATGTTTGGTTAAAGATAGAATACGAATTTCGAAATGATTAGTAGAAAATCCGAACGACGAGAGGCTTTGTTATGAAAGTTGTGTACGAATAGATAACAAGAACCCATAAGGCGTTGGAGTTTCCGAAAACGATATATTTTTTTTAATAAAAGTCCAGCAGAATATCATCAAGTTGGACTAATGACGATTGAACTCATTCCTCAGAGTGGAGTTCAGTTTTGTTAACATGGCCATCTAAAATGGGCCAAGAGTCGTTTGGCTGGACAAACCCGGAGGGCTCCGCCCACCATAACACGTTACGGTTTAGATCGGCCGGAGAATGACCACGTGAAGCGGTATCCGATGAATTATCAACCGATGATGCTTGACGCCGATGGTTAGATGCGATAACTGTCAAAAGCGATAATTGGTCGGTGTAACGATTCCCGTGACGAGTATCATCGGGTGAATCATCCGGTGGCCTCCACTTCCATCCCAATACTCTGAGAGTAAAAGAATGATCAACATTTTTTAAGATTACATCAGTGAGATAGTAGTCCGACGGTAGAAAGGCGCGAAGTTTCGGTTTGCTACAATCCCACTTCTGCAGTTCAAGTTGACCTCGTTTGGTATGTTCGATGACTTCGGATTGCGTTAGTTGAACTTGTTCCAGACTGGAACAGCCGATGACGATAGAATCGATATTTGAGTCCGAAGTGATCGCGTGGCGTGTGAGTGATAATCCGTAACCTTTCTTTTCTGTCAACGATCTGACAATACGATAGGACAGAATAAAGGCAGAGATATCAGAAGTCACAGGGTGTAATGGGTAATCCGGGGTAGATTCCGATAATTGATGACGCCAAAATATTCTTCGGAACGCGTGATTTGGCTCTTGAAGAAATATTTGGCGATACATTTGCCGCACCTCAGCAATGAACACCACAGATGGTGAACGAAAGTTTTGCAGAAGTTCAGCAATGTTCGTTTGGAGCTTGGGAACGATAAGGAAGGCATCATTTGACGATGATTCATTCACCTCCGTCACCGAGGCATCGAAGACCATTCGCAACATAGTGGTAACGGTGCCCGGACGAAGAATGCAATGACGAAGTATGTGATGCATTTCCTTGAGTAAATCTTTTCCAGGAACACGTGTCATGTGACCACTGTGCAAGTAGTCAGTCATGAAAGCGAAGTACGGTTCACGTAAACTGAGCTTTAATGTCTGTTTATGTTCGAGTGAAAGGATGATGCGCGAAAAGGCTTCACGCGAACCTGGGGAAGCGATATCCTTATCCTTTTCACTAAAAGGTAAGGCTACGATGAATTGTCCCGAAGGGTCACGTAAGTGATGAGTGTGATGGACCTGCTCATCACGTTGTTCTTCAGGGGTGAGATGTGAAGACTGAGGGAATGTGTCCAACTCCCTCAGTTTCTTGACCTTTTCAGGAAGACGGTACTGGTTGGTTTCGATAAATTGACTAGAAAAGTCACGTGAGCGATAAATGCGATACACTTGGTCACTACGTTGTTTAGTGGGCTGTGAAGACTGAGGAAATATGTCCAACTCCCTCAGTCTCTTGACTTCTTCTGGAAGACGAGACTGGTTGGTTTCGATGAAGGAGTTTGTTTGACGATCGGTAGCAAAACCAACCGAATCCAGAGGAAGCCAACCGAATGGTGAATTGATAGCTGAAGGCTGGTGAAGATCACCCGTTAATTGGGGTCTCGGTAAAGATGGCAAGATCTCAACATCTCGAAGTAGGTCAGTCGCTCCTGTGTCAGTTGTCAGTTTGTGACAGTCAGAGTCGGCATGAAGTATGTCTTGAAACAGATGATAAGATAACTGGTCGAATTGAATCGTTGGCGATGGAAGTAACTTCGTGTTGAAGGTAGTTTGTCCCTTAACATCGACATCGAAATTAGTGACGCCTGACGCGGTTATAGAAGATTGGCCTAAGCCACGGATTTTCTGAGAGCTAACTGGACGCTCGGCAGTGCGATTAGATACGAAGTGTGCTTGACTGTCTGAACAGGTCAACCCACGAAACGTTTGAAAACTGCCGGAGGGATCACGATTGATAATATGAGCAGTAGGCAAACGTACCATGGATCTGTCACAGAAGTTTGCGAGGAAAAGAACTGGAGGATCTGAAATAGAAGCTCCTTGAATGGCAAATGTGGTGGGTCGTTGGTACTCCTCTTCAGCAGAAATGTTGTCTTCCCTATGAAGAAGAGTGTGGTGCTTACGATGACATTTCTGACAATCAAACACAGATTTGCAATTCGTGAGAGAATGAGAAGGCGTGAGACAATTCAGACACCAACGGTGTGCCTTTGCGAATTGAGCACGTTCCTGAACCGATTTGAGTGCAAATGATTTGCACTTAGCGATATGGTGAATACCCTTGCAAAATGCGCACTTTGAAGTGAACGCAGTCAAGGACCCTTTGATTTCAGGTTTTGCCTTATTCATGTCACAAGTAAGCGATGACGTTTGTTTTATGACAGCTTGATTATGAAATGTTGAAAAGTTTTGTACGATAACAACAATACAACAATACTTCAAAGTGACAGCTGTTTGTTTTTGTTTTGCTCCCGCAAAATTATTTAAAAAACAAAGTTTATAAACTATTACCTCTCTCTACTAGTTACTATTGTACAGGGACAAAGATCCTACACCTTTTGCCATTTTCTCTTTGAGAAAAAACAGAGTGAAAGTGTTTTTCTTAGTGTTCTGTTTGCAAAGTTTACAAGAGTGTACAAATCTTATCTTTAGTTTAAAGTGATAAAACTAGCGACTTTCAAAACATTTGAGTGAACAAATCATTGTGTTTTTTTCTTTAAAATATTGTGATTATCTGATTAATAATTTAAAAACAAAGTATATTAAATTATACAAATAAAATAATTTACATACAAATTAATATACCCCATCTAGCGATAAACATCAACTTTTAATAGTCAACTTTTAACAGTCGCCTATCATACTGTTATCACAAAATAAGACTTGTCAACAGATGCCACTACAGTTCATAAACAATCTTTTTAATTAACATCTGTTTATAAAATAAACTCAATTTTGACTAACCGGTTAAAACAAGTGAACCAAGACAGTGAAAATTAAAATATATAAATTAAATTATTGTGTCCAGTGCATACCAGATCAGTTAAATAAGTTAAATAAGCAAATTTCACTATAACCTTTATTTATTTTTTTTTTTTTTTTCTTTTTTATTTAACGCCATCTGTGTCTGCGAACAATAACGAGAACATTATTAGAAACATTACAAATCTATTAGCTCGATCACCACACAGAGGCCGCACTATCCACCGAATCCTACTCTTCCGAATATTTATTTAAAAAAAAAAAGAAAAAAAAAAAAAACCGAACCAACAATGAATTGCGAAGCCTGCCTAAACCTTATCACCAAAAATGACCATGCGCTCACGTGTGCCACTTGCAACATCGGTTTCCATAACAATTGCTTAAATATCACAGATATCAATTTCAAAAAAATGTCATTAAAAAATAAACAAATTTGGAAATGCCCTAAATGCAAAAGCAGACCGAGCTCACCTGCTACGTCGGCCGCGACACTCGGATCAGAAGCCGACTCCTTATATAATCGTCTCACCAAACATTTTGATGACAAAATTTTTGAAATAAAACAAATGTTTGAGGAGGAAATTAATGACCTCAAAAGAAGCAGTGAATTCATCTGCAAACAATATGAAGACCTGCTATTAAAATTCAAACAAGTAGAGGACATTCATAAAGAAGCAAAATTCCTACGCGAGGAAAACGAAAAAAAAAACAACAGAATCTCTTCCCTGGAAAGTCGACTCGCGGATTTAGAACAAGTCAAACTCTCCGACAGCGTGGAAATGGCAGGTGTGGACTTACGGACGGGAGAACAACCCGCGGAGGCCGTTCTTCGGGTAGCTGGCTCGCTGGGACTGCCCCTCCAACAACATGACATCCGCCTGGTGACCAGGACACAAGATCGCAGGCGGAACACCCCGGTCAAACTACACATTGCCTTCTACAGCCAAAAAACAAGGGAATCGTTGCTCTCGCTAAAGAAAGAGGCCAAAACCTTAAACCCAAACTCTCCTATCTTCATCAATGAAGTACTCTCTCCTTACTTCAAGGAACTGATGTGGAAAACGAAGCAAAGGGCCAAAGAAACCCTTTATCAATTCGTATGGTTCAAATCTAATAAATTGCTTGTCCGCAAGGAAACTGGGGAAAAAATAATTGAAATAAAACATGAAAATGATTTGAAAAAAATGGGGATTCAACTGTAGATAACTAAGCATTCTACTACAAACTTCCTGTATTGCAATAAATCATAATGGCAGAATTATTTAACACATTGCAATCATTGCAACTATATTATTCCCCTACAAGTCCCATTTCATTAATTATTTCTACCGATTCTGTTTACATAAATCTTTCTAATTCTTTCTATTATCCAAATTATTTTAACACCAAATTTTACTCCTCTAAATGTTTTTATTACCAAAACCACTTTAATTATTTTAACATCAAATCTTATTATTCTAAATGTCTTTTTTACCCAAATTATTTAAGTTATCTTATCATAAAAATTGATTGTTTTGAATGTTTTTATTACCCAATTTTTTTAAATTATTTTTCCATCATTTTTTATTACAACCCAAATTATTTTAATTATTTTTCCATCATCTTCTATTATAACCATAATTATTTTAATTACTTTTCCATCATTTTCTATTATAACCTAAATTATTCTAATTATTTTACCATCATTTTCTATTATAACCCAAATTATAACCCAAATTATTTTAATTATTTTTCCATCATTTTCTATTATAACCCTAATTATTTAGATTACTTTTCCATCATTTTCTATTATAACCTAAATTATTCTGATTATTTTACCATCATTTTCTATTATAACCCAAATTATAACCTAAATTATCTCTACATTTTTACCTTCAAACTTTATTGTTTTAAAGGTCTTTCAAAGTATTTTAATTATTTTTACTTCAATTTCTATTTTTCCAAGGGTTTTTATTACTCAAAATTTTTTAACTATTTTACGATAAAATTTTATTTTTTTAAATGTCTTTACTACCCAAACTTTTCTAATTATTTTTTCATTAAATTCTATTATTCTAAATATTTTTATTACTCTAATTATCTTAATCACTTTACCAAAAAATATTATTGCTCTAAAGGTTTTTATTATCTAAAGTTTTTAAAGTATTTTACCATAAAATTTTATACATTTAAAGGTTTTTATTATCCAAAGTATCTTTATTTTTTTACCATCAAATTTTATGGTTTAAAAGGATTTTATTATCCAAATTATTCTAATTATTTTAGCATGAAATTCTATGTTTTTAAAGGTTTTCATTATCGAAGGTTTTTTAATTATTATACCATCAAATGCTATTGTTTTAAATGTTCTAATTATCCAAAGTACTTGAATTTTTTTAACATCAATTTTTATTGCTCTAAAAGTTTTTATTACCCAAATTATCCAACTAATTTTTCCATTAAATTACAGTGTACCGAAGGTTTTTATTATCCAAAGTATTTGAATAATTTTACTGTCAAACTTTATTGTTTTAAAGGTTTTTATTATTCAAAGTACTTAAATGATTTTCCTTTAAAATTTTATGCTTTTCGAGGTTTTTATTATCCAAAGTATTTTCATTATTTTACCATCAAATTTCATGTGTTTAAAGGTTTCTATTATCCAAAGTACTGTTATTATTTTACCATCAAATGTTACTGTTTTAAATATTTTTTATTATCCAAAGTTTTTGAATTATTCTACCATAAAATTTTAAGGTTTAAAAGGATTATATTTTATTATCCAAAGTATTCTACTTATTTTACCATGAAATTTTATATTTTTAAAGGTTTTTATTATCCAATGTTTTTTTATTATTATACCATCAAATGCTATTGCTTTAAATGTTTTAATTATCCTAAGTATTTGAATTATTTTACCATCATTATTACCATATTACTTTATTGTTCTAAAAGTTTTTATTACCCATATTACTCAACTTATTTTTCCATCAAATTATATTGTACCAAAGGTTTTTATTATCCAAAGTATTTGAATAATTTTACTGTCAAATTTTATTGTTTCAAAGGTTTTTATTATTCAAAGTACTTAAATAATTTCCCTTTAAAATTTTGTGCATCTCAAGGTTTTTATTATCCTAAGTATTTTCATTATTTTACCATCCAATTTTACGTTTTTAAAGGTTTCTATTATCCAAAATACTGCTATTATTTTACCATCAAATGTTACTGTTTTATATATTATTTATTATCCAAACTCTTTGAATTAGTCTACCATCAAATTTTATGGTTTAAAAGGATTCTATTTTATTATCCAAAGTATTCTAATTATTCTACCATGAAATGTTATGTTTTTAAAGGTTTTTATTATCCAAAGTGTTTGAATAATTTTACTCTCAATTTTTACTCCTATATTACTCCTAATTTACCACCACTAGCAAAATGTGTGAACTTTGTATGGATCAACTTATGTATCTTCGCAACCGCAACATGATCACTCAACTTAATATTGATACAGAAACATTTAACAACTCAGAACACACTTTTGACAAAGCGACAGATTGTAATTTTCTGTTCACAGAAAAACACAACTTAAACATAATATCCCAAAACATTAGAAGTATTCGAAAGAACTTCGATAATTTCTCGATCCTCCTAAACGAAATAAACATAAACTTCGACATTATTATCTTGACTGAATGCTGGTTAGATGACTCGTACACAAACCTAAACTTAAAGGACTATACAACTCTCCATTCCACAAAACATCTCAATCAAAACGACGGTATAGTAATCTTTGCCAAAGATTCACTAAACTCATCAATAACCGAAATCAACCTAATCGAAGCAAACTGTATCCAAATCTCCCTCGGACCAGACATCTCCATATTTGCCGTCTACAGACCCCCATGCTATAACAATCTCTCACCTTTCTTCAACTCCTTAAATAAACTTCTCGATAAAAATAAAAAAAACACAACAATTAATTATTGCAGGGGATATGAATATTAACTTACTTAACGGGCAACCAATAACCACAGAATACTTAAGTCTACTTACTCACTATGGATTAAATTCGACAATCAACTCACCAACAAGAATTACGTCAAACTCTGAATCCTGTATTGACCATATTTTTGTTAAAACTAGGAAAAAAACATCTTCATCCATTATTCGATCAACGGTCACAGATCATTTCACTACTACACTAAGCATACATCTTAACAACAAACAAAAAGATGAAAAAAACAACTCCGTACAAGACAAAATCAATTTTAAGTCCCTAATAGAGGACATACATAATGAATCTTGGTCAAATGTAATAAATGAACCCGATCCAAACAACGCGCTGAACACATTTATGACCACAGTTGGAACCTATATTGCTAAACATACAACAAAAAATACCCCGAAAAACTACTCACATAAAGAAAAAAAAATAACACCCTGGATCACGAAAGGATTAGTAAACAGCATTCATAAAAGAGACACAATGCACATGCAAGTACGCAAAAACCCATATGATGACAAACTAAAAAATAATTACCTGCTATATAGAAACCTTTGTAATAAATTAATCAAACAAGCCAAATACAAGTACTACAAAAAAGAAATAAAATCCGCCAAAAATGACCCCAAAAAAATCTGGAAAATCGTCAAAGATATTACTTTCTCCAATACGAAAAAAGACTCGAAGATCAAAGTACTGTTAATAAATGGAAACAAAACCCTTACAAAAAATGAACCTGGTAAAATAGTAAATTTTATTAACTCCCAATTTGCAAAAGTTGGATCTAACTTGGCTGAAAAAATTCTTTTAAAAAACGGCACAACAGAAGACTCTTTAACCAAACTATCCTCTACCATGCAACCAAATCATTCGTTTTATGCTCACAAAATAGGTACAAAGGAAATATCGGATTTAATTATTTCTCTCAAACCAAATTGCGCTGTGGGCCCAGATAACCTCTCCAATCATATACTGATTAGTCTCCGAGAACATATACTTATACCACTTCAACATATTTTCAACCAAAGTTTCAGCCTCGGCTTTGTCCCCGATCATCTAAAAATAGGTTGTATTACTCCAATACATAAATCGGGAGACAAAACGCTGATCTTAAATTACAGACCAATCACTCTCCTAAATTCGCTATCGAAACTACTAGAAAAAACTATGAAAAAAAGACTGCTCGCATACCTTGACAAACACAAACTGATCTCCACCCGTCAATTCGGGTTTCGGGCGAAAATGGGAACAGAAGACGCCTTATCGGAACTAACCTCCTACATAGTAAAAAACCTAGATGGCGGTTCAAAGGTGTTAGGAGTGTTCTTAGACCTAGCAAAAGCTTTCGACACCATCTCACACAAATTACTCCAACAAAAACTCAAAAACATTGGCATAATAGGTCCACCACTAAAATGGTTCATCAGCTACATTGAAAATAGACAACAAATTGTAAAAATCAATAATCAAGAAAGTGACAAAGTAGGCAACAGGTATGGAGTACCCCAAGGCAGCGTCTTAGGTCCCATACTGTTTCTCATCTACATTAACAGTCTAACTGAGATAAGCCTAGGGAACATAGAGTACAAAGTTATCAGTTATGCAGATGACACTGTAATTTTATTCAAAGCCCAATCATGGGAAAAAGTCTTCAAAAACACGGAAGCAGGGATGACTGAAGTAAATAAATGGCTAAGAAATAATCTACTGACACTAAATATTTCTAAAACAAAATACTTAACTTTCAGTAAAACATTAGCTGGTCAGCCAGATAGTCGCCCACAACTACATCTTCACCCCTGCACAGTTACCTCATTAACTAACTCACGCTGTGTTTGTGACAAGATTGATTATGCGCAAAATATTAAATATCTCGGTTTAACTGTTGACAATAACTTAAAATGGGATCTCCAAATTAACCTAATTACAAAAAAAATACGGAAACTCTCTTACATCTTCAAAACAATTCGAAACATTATGTCACTTCCTCAGCTAAAAAATATATATTACGCACTCTGTCAAAGTATTCTAATGTATGGTATTTCAGTATGGGGAGCAGCTGCAGAGACTCACCTCAAATCACTTAAAAGTAATCATAAAACAATAATCAGAATTATGTTTAGAAAGCCTTATCAACATCCGACAGAACAGATAATGATCAACAATAACCTATTAGACATAAATAAACTATTCATAAAGAAGATCATCTACAAAAACTGCATAAAAATATCACCACACTTCATAACTCACTCGCAATACACAAGAGCAAACACACACAATCAACTACAAGTACCATATATCAAATCAAATTTTGCAAAAAAACATGAATCTTACTTGGCACCATATATATTCAATAAGTTTGTAGCCCAAACAAAGACCTACGTCGCATCTAATAATTTGAACTGGGTTTTCAAAAGATTTTTAAACTGGTTGAATGTCAAGGAAAGAAGAGAGATAAGTAATATTCTTAATATCTAATATTTTATATTTTCTATTTTCTACTCTATTTTTAAATTCTCTGATTTTCCTCTTATTTTTTATTATTATTTTTACTATAATATATATGTTTCTTTTTTTCTTTGTTTTACCACTTATTTGTTTTTTATGTAATTAGAAATTGTTAGTTACCAGCCTCAGAACAGACTTTGTCTAGTGAGGAGGGTAAGGAAAAAAAAATCATGTTGTACATAACTAATAATAAATAAACGCCCGGGTTGCCGGCACTGAATTGAAAAATTGAATAATGTTCGCGGGCTCCGATTCGAAAGATTGATTCGTTAATTCCTTGTGAATTACGACGATTTTGAAATAAACATTATCAAAAGCTTCGCGAACTTGATTTTCAATGTCCTTGTTTGCCTCATCTAAAGCTAAGATGTCAGCGTGAACGGTTTCAAAATCATTAACAATGTTTTGCAACCTCGTATAATACGCTAAAAATAATGGGTAATTGGTTGCATCTTGCAAAACCCTTTGACCGACCTCATACACCTTGTTTATTCTGCTAATGGCTACGTTCCGTCTTCTACGCAAGCCTTGTAAAGTACTAGCCATTTTTTTTTTAATAAACAAATGTACTAACGAAATAATCAGGAAAACTTTAAGAATTAAAAAGTAGAATTCGATATAATTTAAATACCCGTTAGGTCGTTAATAATTAAGAACTGTGTAAACTAATTCTACGATTCACTGTTTGAATTCGTTCTTTGAAATGACATTTCAATTCACGTAATATTTCATAGCATTCTTTCGTTTTGCCAAAGAAAGAATTTATTATGAGAATTTATCTAAAGGTTCGCTGGTTTCCGGCACCAAAAATGATCATGCACGGGGCATGGTGATGAGGGTAACCTTGCGGCTACTTTTGCTAAGACGCTTACGGATTTCGATAAGTTATGCCCAACCACCAAACAAGAAAGGTATATCACAATTAAGTGGTACTCACGTCTGTTGTCTTCTGGCTTGGTGACAGTCATAGATGTCCATAAGCGTTCGAGATTGTTCTATTTGATTTTTAGAACTTCGGTAAAGTTTGAGTCACGAGTTCACACAAAGTATACGAAAGAATACGGTAGGATTTACACTTTATGTGACGATATGATGAATAACACTTCGGCGTGGTGCGAAATGTCACGATACGGTTGGTGGTTAGCAACGGACTGACGATAAAGCGCTTGACACTTGTTTTCCGTGTAGGTAGGCACCCTTATTGTGCGGAAGTCCAAAATCAGGGTTCCTCCGATCCCGTATGATAATCGGAGCACAAAACGAATGAAATCCATCAGCGTTATGAAACATTCCGCCCACCAAAATACAGCTAATTGTATTTTAAAGAAAAGTTGAACGTTAAGCGAAACGCAGAATGCCATGAAACGTGACGTAGATGAAAAGAATACGAAGCAAAAGAAGTCATTTTAAACGATAACGAGATATAGACAAGCTAGACGATAAGAAACTAAACGATACGATTAACATAGACGTAAAAAAGAATAAAACGAACCGCGAAATGATGATGATTAGTCACATTGCCTAGGCAATGGATACGATTTGGTGAATGGTGAATCTTTTAAGAGAAGATCCATTCAAAGTACGAAACGTAGCGATAAGCACAAGATTTTTAATTATGATTCTAATCACCTCATCCGTAGAGAGTGATGTCCAATGTTTGGTTAAAGATAGAATACGAATTTCGAAATGATTAGTAGAAAATCCGAACGACGAGAGGCTTTGTTATGAAAGTTGTGTACGAATAGATAACAAGAACCCATAAGGCGTTGGAGTTTCCGAAAACGATATATTTTTTTTAATAAAAGTCCAGCAGAATATCATCAAGTTGGACTAATGACGATTGAACTCATTCCTCAGAGTGGAGTTCAGTTTTGTTAACATGGCCATCTAAAATGGGCCAAGAGTCGTTTGGCTGGACAAATCCGGAGGGCTCCGCCCACCATAACACGTTACGGTTTAGATCGGCCGGAGAATGACCACGTGAAGCGGTATCCGATGAATTATCAACCGATGATGCTTGACGCCGATGGTTAGATGCGATAACTGTCAAAAGCGATAATTGGTCGGTGTAACGATTCCCGTGACGAGTATCATCGGGTGAATCATCCGGTGGCCTCCACTTCCATCCCAATACTCTGAGAGTAAAAGAATGATCAACATTTTTTAAGATTACATCAGTGAGATAGTAGTCCGACGGTAGAAAGGCGCGAAGTTTCGGTTTGCTACAATCCCACTTCTGCAGTTCAAGTTGACCTCGTTTGGTATGTTCGATGACTTCGGATTGCGTTAGTTGAACTTGTTCCAGACTGGAACAGCCGATGACGATAGAATCGATATTTGAGTCCGAAGTGATCGCGTGGCGTGTGAGTGATAATCCGTAACCTTTCTTTTCTGTCAACGATCTGACAATACGATAGGACAGAATAAAGGCAGAGATATCAGAAGTCACAGGGTGTAATGGGTAATCCGGGGTAGATTCCGATAATTGATGACGCCAAAATATTCTTCGGAACGCGTGATTTGGCTCTTGAAGAAATATTTGGCGATACATTTGCCGCACCTCAGCAATGAACACCACAGATGGTGAACGAAAGTTTTGCAGAAGTTCAGCAATGTTCGTTTGGAGCTTGGGAACGATAAGGAAGGCATCATTTGACGATGATTCATTCACCTCCGTCACCGAGGCATCGAAGACCATTCGCAACATAGTGGTAACGGTGCCCGGACGAAGAATGCAATGACGAAGTATGTGATGCATTTCCTTGAGTAAATCTTTTCCAGGAACACGTGTCATGTGACCACTGTGCAAGTAGTCAGTCATGAAAGCGAAGTACGGTTCACGTAAACTGAGCTTTAATGTCTGTTTATGTTCGAGTGAAAGGATGATGCGCGAAAAGGCTTCACGCGAACCTGGGGAAGCGATATCCTTATCCTTTTCACTAAAAGGTAAGGCTACGATGAATTGTCCCGAAGGGTCACGTAAGTGATGAGTGTGATGGACCTGCTCATCACGTTGTTCTTCAGGGGTGAGATGTGAAGACTGAGGGAATGTGTCCAACTCCCTCAGTTTCTTGACCTTTTCAGGAAGACGGTACTGGTTGGTTTCGATAAATTGACTAGAAAAGTCACGTGAGCGATAAATGCGATACACTTGGTCACTACGTTGTTTAGTGGGCTGTGAAGACTGAGGAAATATGTCCAACTCCCTCAGTCTCTTGACTTCTTCTGGAAGACGAGACTGGTTGGTTTCGATGAAGGAGTTTGTTTGACGATCGGTAGCAAAACCAACCGAATCCAGAGGAAGCCAACCGAATGGTGAATTGATAGCTGAAGGCTGGTGAAGATCACCCGTTAATTGGGGTCTCGGTAAAGATGGCAAGATCTCAACATCTCGAAGTAGGTCAGTCGCTCCTGTGTCAGTTGTCAGTTTGTGACAGTCAGAGTCGGCATGAAGTATGTCTTGAAACAGATGATAAGATAACTGGTCGAATTGAATCGTTGGCGATGGAAGTAACTTCGTGTTGAAGGTAGTTTGTCCCTTAACATCGACATCGAAATTAGTGACGCCTGACGCGGTTATAGAAGATTGGCCTAAGCCACGGATTTTCTGAGAGCTAACTGGACGCTCGGCAGTGCGATTAGATACGAAGTGTGCTTGACTGTCTGAACAGGTCAACCCACGAAACGTTTGAAAACTGCCGGAGGGATCACGATTGATAATATGAGCAGTAGGCAAACGTACCATGGATCTGTCACAGAAGTTTGCGAGGAAAAGAACTGGAGGATCTGAAATAGAAGCTCCTTGAATGGCAAATGTGGTGGGTCGTTGGTACTCCTCTTCAGCAGAAATGTTGTCTTCCCTATGAAGAAGAGTGTGGTGCTTACGATGACATTTCTGACAATCAAACACAGATTTGCAATTCGTGAGAGAATGAGAAGGCGTGAGACAATTCAGACACCAACGGTGTGCCTTTGCGAATTGAGCACGTTCCTGAACCGATTTGAGTGCAAATGATTTGCACTTAGCGATATGGTGAATACCCTTGCAAAATGCGCACTTTGAAGTGAACGCAGTCAAGGACCCTTTGATTTCAGGTTTTGCCTTATTCATGTCACAAGTAAGCGATGACGTTTGTTTTATGACAGCTTGATTATGAAATGTTGAAAAGTTTTGTACGATAATGTTCGCGGGCTCCGATTCGAAAGATTGATTCGTTAATTCCTTGTGAATTACGACGATTTTGAAATAAACATTATCAAAAGCTTCGCGAACTTGATTTTCAATGTCCTTGTTTGCCTCATCTAAAGCTAAGATGTCAGCGTGAACGGTTTCAAAATCATTAACAATGTTTTGCAACCTCGTATAATACGCTAAAAATAATGGGTAATTGGTTGCATCTTGCAAAACGCTTTGACCGACCTCATACACCTTGTTTATTCTGCTAATGGCTACGTTCCGTCTTCTACGCAAGCCTTGTAAAGTACTAGCCATTTTTTTTTTAATAAACAAATGTACTAACGAAATAATCAGGAAAACTTTAAGAATTAAAAAGTAGAATTCGATATAATTTAAATACCCGTTAGGTCGTTAATAATTAAGAACTGTGTAAACTAATTCTACGATTCACTGTTTGAATTCGTTCTTTGAAATGACATTTCAATTCACGTAATATTTCATAGCATTCTTTCGTTTTGCCAAAGAAAGAATTTATTATGAGAATTTATCTAAAGGTTCGCTGGTTTCCGGCACCAAAAATGATCATGCACGGGGCATGGTGATGAGGGTAACCTTGCGGCTACTTTTGCTAAGACGCTTACGGATTTCGATAAGTTATGCCCAACCACCAAACAAGAAAGGTATATCACAATTAAGTGGTACTCACGTCTGTTGTCTTCTGGCTTGGTGACAGTCATAGATGTCCATAAGCGTTCGAGATTGTTCTATTTGATTTTTAGAACTTCGGTAAAGTTTGAGTCACGAGTTCACACAAAGTATACGAAAGAATACGGTAGGATTTACACTTTATGTGACGATATGATGAATAACACTTCGGCGTGGTGCGAAATGTCACGATACGGTTGGTGGTTAGCAACGGACTGACGATAAAGCGCTTGACACTTGTTTTCCGTGTAGGTAGGCACCCTTATTGTGCGGAAGTCCAAAATCAGGGTTCCTCCGATCCCGTATGATAATCGGAGCACAAAACGAATGAAATCCATCAGCGTTATGAAACATTCCGCCCACCAAAATACAGCTAATTGTATTTTAAAGAAAAGTTGAACGTTAAGCGAAACGCAGAATGCCATGAAACGTGACGTAGATGAAAAGAATACGAAGCAAAAGAAGTCATTTTAAACGATAACGAGATATAGACAAGCTAGACGATAAGAAACTAAACGATACGATTAACATAGACGTAAAAAAGAATAAAACGAACCGCGAAATGATGATGATTAGTCACATTGCCTAGGCAATGGATACGATTTGGTGAATGGTGAATCTTTTAAGAGAAGATCCATTCAAAGTACGAAACGTAGCGATAAGCACAAGATTTTTAATTATGATTCTAATCACCTCATCCGTAGAGAGTGATGTCCAATGTTTGGTTAAAGATAGAATACGAATTTCGAAATGATTAGTAGAAAATCCGAACGACGAGAGGCTTTGTTATGAAAGTTGTGTACGAATAGATAACAAGAACCCATAAGGCGTTGGAGTTTCCGAAAACGATATATTTTTTTTAATAAAAGTCCAGCAGAATATCATCAAGTTGGACTAATGACGATTGAACTCATTCCTCAGAGTGGAGTTCAGTTTTGTTAACATGGCCATCTAAAATGGGCCAAGAGTCGTTTGGCTGGACAAACCCGGAGGGCTCCGCCCACCATAACACGTTACGGTTTAGATCGGCCGGAGAATGACCACGTGAAGCGGTATCCGATGAATTATCAACCGATGATGCTTGACGCCGATGGTTAGATGCGATAACTGTCAAAAGCGATAATTGGTCAGTGTAACGATTCCCGTGACGAGTATCATCGGGTGAATCATCCGGTGGCCTCCACTTCCATCCCAATACTCTGAGAGTAAAAGAATGATCAACATTTTTTAAGATTACATCAGTGAGATAGTAGTCCGACGGTAGAAAGGCGCGAAGTTTCGGTTTGCTACAATCCCACTTCTGCAGTTCAAGTTGACCTCGTTTGGTATGTTCGATGACTTCGGATTGCGTTAGTTGAACTTGTTCCAGACTGGAACAGCCGATGACGATAGAATCGATATTTGAGTCCGAAGTGATCGCGTGGCGTGTGAGTGATAATCCGTAACCTTTCTTTTCTGTCAACGATCTGACAATACGATAGGACAGAATAAAGGCAGAGATATCAGAAGTCACAGGGTGTAATGGGTAATCCGGGGTAGATTCCGATAATTGATGACGCCAAAATATTCTTCGGAACGCGTGATTTGGCTCTTGAAGAAATATTTGGCGATACATTTGCCGCACCTCAGCAATGAACACCACAGATGGTGAACGAAAGTTTTGCAGAAGTTCAGCAATGTTCGTTTGGAGCTTGGGAACGATAAGGAAGGCATCATTTGACGATGATTCATTCACCTCCGTCACCGAGGCATCGAAGACCATTCGCAACATAGTGGTAACGGTGCCCGGACGAAGAATGCAATGACGAAGTATGTGATGCATTTCCTTGAGTAAATCTTTTCCAGGAACACGTGTCATGTGACCACTGTGCAAGTAGTCAGTCATGAAAGCGAAGTACGGTTCACGTAAACTGAGCTTTAATGTCTGTTTATGTTCGAGTGAAAGGATGATGCGCGAAAAGGCTTCACGCGAACCTGGGGAAGCGATATCCTTATCCTTTTCACTAAAAGGTAAGGCTACGATGAATTGTCCCGAAGGGTCACGTAAGTGATGAGTGTGATGGACCTGCTCATCACGTTGTTCTTCAGGGGTGAGATGTGAAGACTGAGGGAATGTGTCCAACTCCCTCAGTTTCTTGACCTTTTCAGGAAGACGGTACTGGTTGGTTTCGATAAATTGACTAGAAAAGTCACGTGAGCGATAAATGCGATACACTTGGTCACTACGTTGTTTAGTGGGCTGTGAAGACTGAGGAAATATGTCCAACTCCCTCAGTCTCTTGACTTCTTCTGGAAGACGAGACTGGTTGGTTTCGATGAAGGAGTTTGTTTGACGATCGGTAGCAAAACCAACCGAATCCAGAGGAAGCCAACCGAATGGTGAATTGATAGCTGAAGGCTGGTGAAGATCACCCGTTAATTGGGGTCTCGGTAAAGATGGCAAGATCTCAACATCTCGAAGTAGGTCAGTCGCTCCTGTGTCAGTTGTCAGTTTGTGACAGTCAGAGTCGGCATGAAGTATGTCTTGAAACAGATGATAAGATAACTGGTCGAATTGAATCGTTGGCGATGGAAGTAACTTCGTGTTGAAGGTAGTTTGTCCCTTAACATCGATATCGAAATTAGTGACGCCTGACGCGGTTATAGAAGATTGGCCTAAGCCACGGATTTTCTGAGAGCCACCTGGACGCTCGGCAGTGCGATTAGATACGAAGTGTGCTTGACTGTCTGAACAGGTCAACCCACGAAACGTTTGAAAACTGCCGGAGGGATCACGATTGATAATATGAGCAGTAGGCAAACGTACCATGGATCTGTCACAGAAGTTTGCGAGGAAAAGAACTGGAGGATCTGAAATAGAAGCTCCTTGAATGGCAAATGTGGTGGGTCGTTGGTACTCCTCTTCAGCAGAAATGTTGTCTTCCCTATGAAGAAGAGTGTGGTGCTTACGATGACATTTCTGACAATCAAACACAGATTTGCAATTCGTGAGAGAATGAGAAGGCGTGAGACAATTCAGACACCAACGGTGTGCCTTTGCGAATTGAGCACGTTCCTGAACCGATTTGAGTGCAAATGATTTGCACTTAGCGATATGGTGAATACCCTTGCAAAATGCGCACTTTGAAGTGAACGCAGTCAAGGACCCTTTGATTTCAGGTTTTGCCTTATTCATGTCACAAGTAAGCGATGACGTTTGTTTTATGACAGCTTGATTATGAAATGTTGAAAAGTTTTGTACGATAATGTTCGCGGGCTCCGATTCGAAAGATTGATTCGTTAATTCCTTGTGAATTACGACGATTTTGAAATAAACATTATCAAAAGCTTCGCGAACTTGATTTTCAATGTCCTTGTTTGCCTCATCTAAAGCTAAGATGTCAGCGTGAACGGTTTCAAAATCATTAACAATGTTTTGCAACCTCGTATAATACGCTAAAAATAATGGGTAATTGGTTGCATCTTGCAAAACGCTTTGACCGACCTCATACACCTTGTTTATTCTGCTAATGGCTACGTTCCGTCTTCTACGCAAGCCTTGTAAAGTACTAGCCATTTTTTTTTTAATAAACAAATGTACTAACGAAATAATCAGGAAAACTTTAAGAATTAAAAAGTAGAATTCGATATAATTTAAATACCCGTTAGGTCGTTAATAATTAAGAACTGTGTAAACTAATTCTACGATTCACTGTTTGAATTCGTTCTTTGAAATGACATTTCAATTCACGTAATATTTCATAGCATTCTTTCGTTTTGCCAAAGAAAGAATTTATTATGAGAATTTATCTAAAGGTTCGCTGGTTTCCGGCACCAAAAATGATCATGCACGGGGCATGGTGATGAGGGTAACCTTGCGGCTACTTTTGCTAAGACGCTTACGGATTTCGATAAGTTATGCCCAACCACCAAACAAGAAAGGTATATCACAATTAAGTGGTACTCACGTCTGTTGTCTTCTGGCTTGGTGACAGTCATAGATGTCCATAAGCGTTCGAGATTGTTCTATTTGATTTTTAGAACTTCGGTAAAGTTTGAGTCACGAGTTCACACAAAGTATACGAAAGAATACGGTAGGATTTACACTTTATGTGACGATATGATGAATAACACTTCGGCGTGGTGCGAAATGTCACGATACGGTTGGTGGTTAGCAACGGACTGACGATAAAGCGCTTGACACTTGTTTTCCGTGTAGGTAGGCACCCTTATTGTGCGGAAGTCCAAAATCAGGGTTCCTCCGATCCCGTATGATAATCGGAGCACAAAACGAATGAAATCCATCAGCGTTATGAAACAGACACCGATTAGTCTATCTCTTTCTCACGCAGGCTAAATCCTATATATGTATGTGTTTGCTTCTTTTTAGTATCGCTCATTTCGTTTTATCGAGTTTCAAATCACAACGGTGCTAAAGAAGTTTTCACCCAATAAAAACGGTAGTTGCCAGTAATGTGGAAAAAAATAATTAGTTGAAGATAACATTTTTAATTCTAAAATATGAAATATGAAATTGACAAATATGACGGTTTGACAGAAGGTGGCAATAGCGAAATTGGTCAACGCGCACGTCCCGGTTAGACGAGAGGTGTGGGTTCGAGTCCCAGTTGCGACGATTGTCTTTTTCTTTTTTTCTGTGTCTTCATATTTTTGTTAAAATTATTATTGTTATCTTCTTCTTTAATGATATTTTACAATGATGGGAATAACCTTCAAAAGTTATACAGAGAGAGTTTTTCTTATAAAAAATTGGATGCAAAATTATTATATATTATAATAAAATACCTAAAATTACTATTATAATAATTATATTTGTTGCTAAGTCGTTATAGACTGTCGAATGTCCAAATATTTTGGTAATTAAGCTATTTACCTTGGGTCTGTAGCTCACTTCAATGATGATTAGGGAAAACCTTACAAGTAATATGAGTAACTAGTGACCTAATTTCATAAATATGAGGGTGCGGGCAGTATCGGCAGAGACGGGGCGAGAAATAAATGGCGTCAGTCGGTGTGGTGAGTCAGTCTTTATTTGGCTACGTAGCGAGGGTCGGAGCGGAGCGGAGTGATGGTGGTGCCGTTAGTGATGCTGCTGCGTGATGAAGGTCGGGAGACTACGGCGGTGAAGATCACTGGTCTTCAGGGAGCCAGCGTGTTGCTCTACACCATGGCGATGTAGAAGGGACCTAGGTCCAGGCGGTCGATCGTCGTCGTGCTGACGAGATATGGCAGCTGTGTGTACTTTGAGTCGGCTCACACATGTGACGCAAGAAGGAACCTTGAGAGGCGATGAGGATGATCTCTGGCACCGGAACGCGATGGGTTTTGATTTGCCAGAGAACGGGTTGCATCCCAAGCAGAAAGCACGGCGGGCTTTATGCGCTGCGGACGAAAACATCTCATGTAGAGGCGCGAAGGGCCGGACAGCAGATGGTGGTTGGAAAAGTTCCTCGAAGGTGTTGGTTATGTTCCTGGAGTCACACTGGACAAACGTTATTCACTTGTTGCGAGACGGGCAGTCCGCGTGGGCCGATATGGCGTAGCGGCACTGATCGAACTGTATCACTGCCCGGTGTGTAAATGACGAACCATGAATGAAAACTAGACTGAGACTGAGCGTGCGAGCGGATCTGCTGCTTATATAGCTGCGGCGAGTAATTACTCTCACGGTAGGTAATGCGTGCCACTCGGCAGTTGACGAGAATGTTCGGCGCCGTACAGATATTGTACGGTGCTATCTCGAGACCTTTCTAGGCGGTGGCGATATTATTAACGCTGTAGGTAGATGTATCGGCCGGCGCGCGGTATCTGGCTGTAGGTATTTCGTAGTGTGCTTCTAGCGCGTTCGGTGGAGTCCAGTAGCGGCGCAATGAATTCGGCGAAAGTGGTCGCCACAAATATAATAACAATTTGACAATAAAATTAGGTCATTAGTAAGTCATATTACTTGTAAGGTTTTTCCCTAATCATCATTGAAGTGAGCTACAGACCCAAGGTAATAAGCTTACTGGAATTACCAAAATATTTAGACATTCGACAGTCTATAACGACTTAGCAACAAATATAATTATTATAATTGATTAAAATCCTTGTAGACCACCCCTCTCCCCCTCCCCAACATGTTGTGTATATAAACCGTAGACTAAGAATTATTTGTACCAGTCTGAAGATGGCTCTAACGAGCTGAAACCGGTTACGGTCAAATAAAATGAAGTGGAATAAAATTTTATATTTGTTTTATTATAATATATTATAATGGAATTACACCATGAATTATCACTCTCAAAAATAGAAATATTGCAAAATTATTTTTAACAAACCATCCTGTACTTCAGGTAATTATAAAGAAATCTCCTCTAAGTAATGAAAAGCAGGAAATGAACATAAAACCAAGGAATAAACCAGAAATAAGAGCGTTTCGTGTAATTAATGCTTGTAATTAATAACGGTGTCACGTGCATATCAAATACCCCCTATATTATTGTGTGAAGAACAATTTAATTACACTGTAACGGAGTAATTACATTACAACGCAATAACGCATGTTAATGATACAATAGTATTCAATACTCACGTATAATTACGCGAGTGGGTATGTACTGTGAACAAATGAATAGTTATTTCTGTTTGTCTGTCCCTGACAAAGACAACATAAAAGACACTAGTTTGGTAAAAGCTTTTAGCATAGTAACAACGCCTTGGGTAGGCGTGTTCAACCCGTGGCACTTAATAACTAAAATGCGACAGTAAAAAATCTTTTAAGAAAGCCAATTATTCCCGGATTATGAATAATTTGACAATATTTGAACAACTCTTACTACCGCCGGTAGGGGGAGAAAAGTTGTTTGTTCAATGATAGAGGATTTAGCCGGCAGAAAATTGATCAAAGGACGCCTGAGTGGGGGAACCTGACGTATTTACGGCACATATTTTCTATTTATACTTATTCAACTAGGTATTTTTTTTAACATATGCGGGTACGGGTACCACCGCTCCGAGTACCATTTATTGGATAATCAATACCCCTGCTATAGATCACCCCAAGTGGTTCGCTACGTTTGGTGACGTAGCAGGGGTGCCCGGATTCATGGAGTGAGGTCTGTTTTAGTCTTGGTGGCGAACGCGTGTGCAGGCCTTTGAGAGAGAGTACGGTTGTGACTCCCCAGCTGTATGTACTCTCTTGACCAACCGCCTTGAACCGCAGTAGGAGGGATGGATTCATACGTCCGTCATTCCTGGATACGTTGAACTCCAGATTTCTACCCACCCCTCTTAACTTTTCCTTCCCAGAACTTTCTCTCCTTACTTTTCCCGAAAAGACCCTCCACACAGCATTTTCAAATGTGAAATACGCTCCGAGGGAGTTTTTTTGCCTTTTGTTGAAAAAAAATACTGCACGGAAAATAATTGAAACACTGTCGATAAACATTTTTTTCATATTTTTTCTCTATGTGGGTGTTTTTTTGCTTACTTTAAAAAATATATCGTTTTAGTCGCTCATTGATAATTGAAACAAAATGAGAAATGGCATTAAAACTATGGTTCCTGAATCAAAAAACTGTAGAGTCTGTCTAGTCGATTCTCTTTATAATTTAAAAATATGACTTGCGAAATGTTCTACAAAACTATAATTAAAGATTCGGAAGGGATGAACAATATTTCTGGGAGCATTAAATATCAGAAGTGATATTTTTACTTTGATTTGTAATAAATATAATTTGGTTTATTTCATTTTTTACATGAAACTCCAATTAATTGTAGAAATTCCGGACTGTTTAGGATTCCCCCGTATTCCGGACAAAGACCTTTATTTCCGGACTTGTCCGGAAAATTCCGGACGTATGGCAACCCTAATTGAAACGTACCAACTGTCAATGAGTTATGACTAAATTGCACGAACTATCAAAGCTGTTATGCGTTATGAAAAGAACATCATGCATTTAGGGGGTATTTGGTGGCGATTTGCAGTGGAATAGGCTCTTGTCCGCATGATTTTAAACTAAGGTTTCATCGACCATCCTGATTTCAAAAACCCATCCAGTTTGGCCAAAGACAATGCCTCTTCTCTCAGTGCGATCTTTAAGAAACAAAAGATTGGACATACCTGGCTTTACACTATCTGTTTTAAAAAAAAAAATACAAACCTTCGGACGACCGTGAAAGGGTTGTGTTAAAATTTTCTACAAAAAAATTAATATCAAAAATGATAATCAGTATTTGCCCAAATGTACAAAAAACGACACTAATCTGTAAAGCGAACGTCTTCCTGTAAAGGCGGCTTTTCCATATGGTCTCCACACGTTAAAATACACCACAATTACAAAATACTATTTCGTGAGAAAACAAATCCTGATTCCAAAGTTGACCCAAGGAGAGCGAAATTCACAACGTTTGAATCGCAGGTGAGTTCTTCTTATCACGATAATACATTTTGAATTTTTTTAAATTGAAAGTTTTTCATTTTTATTTAATTAAAATTAATTTTGTTTGCGTTATTGCCAAGTTCTGCAAGTATTGAAGTATGTATTTTTGTTACAGCTGTTTGAGTTTGAAAATGTTCTTGAAAACAGAATTACACAAAAGCCAAACAACCATTTTTGATGACATAAATAATAATTTTTTAGTTTTTTTAATTGTTAAACTAATGTTTAAGACAAGATTTTTATGCAAAGCACAAAGGGTAACAATAATTATTATAAGCAATAATTATCAGCCTGAAACACTCATCCACATTGAAAAAATCTTCCGAGAAAAGATACATGACGCCAACGGGAAAATATAATAAGCAGTAATTGTTGAATGAAACACTAGTATATATTGAATCATTTAGCGGGTATAAGATAAGCCGCCATAGCTCAATTGGGAGAGCAGCTGACCGGCAATCAGAAGGGCACGGGTTCAAGTCCCGTTGGCGTCATGTATCTTTTCTCGGAAGATTTTTTCAATGTGGATGAGTGTTTCAGGCTGATAATTATTGCTTATAATAATTTTATTTTTATTTTAAGTTACTTCGAGACCAAAAATAAAATAATGCTAAACCATGCCCCCTGCCTTGGAAGTTCGCAGAGCTTTCAAAGGAATAAAGTAAAAAATAAACACTTGAAAAATATGTAAAGACCAAGTCAGTTAGTTGGAACATGTCATGGCTAAGTCACAAATAATTTAATTATAACTAGATATTATAATATGGCATCGGCATGGGATATAATTTAACAACAGGACGTTTAAAAAATCCAAAACTAGTCTTTACCGTCGCAACACAATATGATTTTATCAGTTCCAGGACGTCCGTGATTGCGCCCGAAGGCCAATTTAACGGTGGTCCACTGACTGACCTGACTTGCAGGTATTTTAAACGCCACTTCTTCCTGAAAAATTGAACCATGCTGTCCAGCAATTGCTTGTACTGAGCAAAATTTATTTTAGCTTCTGTCAGAAAAACTAACAGCCAATGTGACTGGTGTAATTTTAAACACTCAGCCAATAACAGTACGGGTGGAGATTAGTTGACCAATAAGAGACCTCTGCGGTGACGACACAATTTCCCACTTCTCTATTATTACAAAACTAGAGAAAAGAATTTGATGAAAATTTATTTGCTTTTATTATTTTATCAACGTTCGTAGATCTGATATAATAATTTCACTTTGTGGATTGATAAAAACTGTATCAATTTAGTGTCGGAGTTTTGGATTCGGATATTTATTTTATAAATAATTTCAATAATCACATGGAGCAATCTTTATCAACTGTTAACGTTAGTGGGTTGAGAATATTTTAAATCAATCAAACGAATTTGTTAACAGTGTCAATTTTTTTAGTTTTTTTCTTTAACTTCACACAGGAGGCACTGAAGAAAATAATTTGTCGTCTTTCATGGAAGGCTTATGTTGGCTTAGGGTCTTTTTGAGGAGAGGAAGGAGTGAAGATGGGTCCTGAAGAGACCTATATTGTAGGAGGGAGGAAACACAGAGGCAGGCAAATCTTTCTACAGCCGAGCTGTTGAACTCAAGAACGAGTCGTAGAAACTTTCTCACGGAACAAATCTCAACCGTGTACATTTCCACGGTCCCGAAGAGAACTTAGGAATTGTACAGGGTTAGCAGTTATTTACTATCTGCAGTATTTGCGGGCTCCGTATAGTACCGTCAGCTTCTGCGAGGCTAACTCGAATCTGGCTTCGATAGAGCCTCCGTGCCTGAGCTGGTCACTTAGGGTTAAAATAAGAATGTTTAAATACAAAATCTTGAACTCTAAATTATTGATTAATCTGTCGGACACCAATTGAGCGTTTTTATTATTACCGTGACGATTGACGATTACGGTACCATGACGGCACAAAAATGGAAATGGACACACGTTCCTTATCACAATAATGCTGCAGCTCTTTCAAACGACGAGATACACAATACACGACGTAGGTCTGTTTCCCTCAAAGGAAAAAAGTAATCATTTTCTTGCATCTTATACACCTCACCGTGCCGTCTTGACGACGTTTATGAAATTATGGATATTCGAAATTTCAAAAACGTCAAACTTTAATGTGCTGATGGTTTTGCTTTTGTTCTTAAATATACATTGCTGCAGCTCTTTCTTATACACTAAATAACAACAGACGAAAATGATAACGTATGTCTACACCCCCCAACGGAAACATGAAATCATTATCACACATCTCCCTAACACGTAACTATAAAGAACATTAATCGCAATTGCCGTTGCCGTAGCCGGGCCGAAATATGATATGTGTGTTTTCTCCAATGGATATAAAAGTAGTACTTTGAAGGAAACAGACACACGTATAATGCGTGTCTCATCTTTTGTCTCACCATTATTTAATGTGTAAGAAAGAGGTAAAGCATTATTAGGATAAATAACGTACGTTTTATGATTTCTTATGCCACCGAAGAAGAAGAAGTTAAATAAAAAATACTTACAGCCTTACTAATAACAAAACGCCTTAACGATGGTTAACCTGCATATTTGTTGCTTGCGAGGTGCACTGCGTTTTTACATGGTTACTAATAAGATGATCACATTGTTAGGTTAGTTGAATTGTTTTTGCTTGATCTGCGCATGCGCGCCATCATTAGCGGTCATTTTTTTCTATAAATTCGCGGCTTTTTTACTTTCGTGACGTGTAAAATATCATGCGCAGTTATTTACCCTTTTAAACATGATTTCTGTTTATGATAACTAACTACCCTCTCAAGCCGTGTAAACCAAGTGTATTTTTTTCCATGAACAATTTTTTAATTAGTAATGTTTTCACATCCGCGGCCGTTTGTCAATTGAATAAAATTTTCACGGGGTTTTTTAGTAAGGCTGTTAATGTTTAACAACCTGAAGGGAATTTCTAGGCATTGTATTCATATACCTAACCTCGATTTAATCTTGGTTAGATTGTTCTATTAGATTTGGTGTTCTGTGTTCTGTGTTCAAGCCTTGTGGAGCGGGTGGGGGTGGCAATGCCTCGCCTGTATATAATGCCATTATGTAGGACAGAACGGAAGGGAAGAGTCATTCAGTGTGACCTCTGATTCACCAGGACCAGATTAGACCTCCAAAAATAAATTGATAGGCGACACTATTTGCATTAGGTACATCAGGCTTTTATTTATTTTCTGCCAGTTTGCAATATTTCCGATTTATTTCAAATGTGCAATATATTTCTTAATTTTTCATAAAAAAATGCACCTTTAGAAACTAGATAAAATTGAATTTCAATAAAATAAACATTGCTTCCTCAAAATATTCAAAAATCATTACTAATTGTAAATAATAAAATTTTTATTCGCACTTGAAAAATGTTGTCAAAAATACTTACCACATTTTAACCTCATTTCATACAAAAAATTGGATAAAACTTCTTTCATTTTATTTAGTTTTATTATCAACTGGCTGGTACCCCGGCGTGCGTTGCAATGCTGTTAATTCAAAGAAATAAATTGATTCTCCCTGCATGTCCTTTCCCGTGGGTCCCCGTTCCCTTCCACCTTCCCGGTTTCCCACTCCCTTGTCTCTTCCCTCTTCGGAAACCCACCTCCCTCGTTTCCTTTCCCTCTGCCTTGCCTCCCTGCTACTAAAATATATGAAATACACACATTTTCATTTATATAAAATTTTATAACGCCACAGCCTACCATAATAATATGTAGCCTATATGTTATTTTGATATATGAGCTATATTATTGTAAAGTTTCATTAAAATCCATTCTGTTGTTTTTGCGTGAAAGAGTAACAAACACACATATATCCACACAAACTTTCGCGTTTATAATATTGAGTAAGATTGTATTTTTCCTTTGGAGGGAGGCAGACATACGTTCACCGTTTGTTCCATTTTCGATTGTTGATATTTAGTGTGTAAGAAAGAGGGGCAGCATTATATGTTTAAGAACAAAAGCAAAGCAATCAGCGCCAATACATTTGACGTTTTTTAATTTCTGGAATTCACGCACTATTCAATATTATACTTATCACAATATTGCTGCAGCTCTTTCAAAATATGAGAATTCGTTCCATTAAAATATATGAGGAAAAGAATTTTCTTCTTAATTATTTTTTTTCGTAAATTTTTCCGATGTTTTAATAGCTATTCTGCTATTCGGGGCGGAGACAAATCCAATAAATCAAAGATCATAAAAATCGGTCACAAGTTTTAAATGGTGTAACTAACCCGACTTTGTTTTATATATTAAGATTATCAATTAATGAATAATTCAATTGTTAGTCAAACAATGTATAAAAAATGTGTATTTGCTTCGGCGACTGCAGCAAAATATTAGTTTGGCTTAGTTGAAGAGGTTCCAGTCCGCCCCTCAGAATCACCATGCAGCCTTAATACGAGGCGTGAGAGATCCATGGTACAAGATAACCTCGATAATTGTCACCATTATCAATCTTCCCTCCACCCTCTACCCCCGCCCTCCTCACAAACTTGACGCCTTCGCCAATTTGTATAGTTGGGAGGAACTAAGGGGGAAGGAGGGGAGAGAAGAGGTGTTGAATTGGTTGCTTTGAATAGGCTCCCTTGTATTTTTACTACCTCCGTGACGTGTCGTAAAAACTTACCACTATTTTCTGATATGTACGTATTAATATTCTTTAACTTCAGCACGTAGCATTTCAGTGATTGCTTTGCATAAATGGTAATTAAAACGATTGTCCCATATTTAACGGCCCCCAATAACAGAGAATTACTTCAATCGGTTCCAAGAGGCTCCTATTACGACGCTCCGAGGAAATAGTTTCATTGATTCACAGTTGAGAAACATTCCCAACGGCCACCTAACATTTATATACGGTTGAAATTTTTTGTCATGTGATAAAAGGTTGTTTCTGCTACACGTTTTCGAGTTCAATAGCTTGGTTGTGAAACGATTTGCCGGCCTTTGCGACTCCTCTTTCCTACAACATGGATCTCTTCAAGACCCAGGTTTACTCCTTTCTTTCCTTAAAAAGACCCTCCACACAGCATCCCCAAAGATAACATATGCCTTAAGGGAAATTATTTTTCTCATTGGAGTTAATGTAAAAAAAGTACATAAGATAAAAAGTGTGTAATTCACACGCGGTAGAAGTGAAACTCGAAAGTCGCTAGATGTCGCTTTCCTTTCTTTTGCCTAATTATTTAAAGTGGTATGAAGATTGGATAAAATATTGGAATCCACAAAATAAAAATGTTTTTTATTTGGGTTTCGTAGGATTCGAACCTCCGTTCGCTTGATGTCTGTCTCTCTGGCCGCTGAGATTTGTCAGGCGCCTCGCCCACTGCACTATTGAAGGCCCGCGCTAATGCGCAATTTTACCGCATTAGCCGAGAGGTGAGCTCTGGCGTTATGAAATTTATATAAAAATTACAATAGGTGTCGCGCGAGTTTTGTGTACTTCATGTAGTTTAGCAGCAGGGAGGAAATGCGGTAAGGGGAGGGGAACAAAGTAGAGGAGCACTTTAAAGAGGAGGAGAACAGAATTAAGACATAAACACTTTATTTCTTTGAGTGGCCTTACAACGCATGCCGGGTACTCGCTAGTATTTAATAAATACTTTTAGCTTCACGAATCCTACAATAGGCCACTTGCATTGAATTCATAATGATCTTTTTATTAAGATTGCGAAAATGTTAGTAAAATTTTTTAGAAATGTACAGTTTTTTTTAAAATAAATAAATAAATCCATTATTTGGGCTCGTGAAGTCACTACATGAAAATGTCCCGTCTCCGAAAATGTTCCTATTAATTTTGTAAAATTCCAAACTGATTTATTTTTTTAATATGGCATCACTTTGATTTTAGGCGAATTTATGAATTCGTTCATTAGATTTGTTGTTTGTTCTCTGCGAACTTATCATTTGGTTTGACTTTTTGACAGAAGAGAACCCCGTACATTTTATAATAATAATAATGTTTATTCCAGGATGTGGGGAGGATAGTGCAATCCCACACGTCCCATAGAGTATTTTAGAAGTTGGTACGTGTTTTAGAGGTATTATGGTTAAGGTGCTGATTTTAACAAAATCATTTTTTTTAAATATTCTTATTATTATTATAATTTACAAGTACAAGTATATTACATTTGGATTAAGTAATATATACGTTGTACATTATAATGATTTATGATCAATAAGATGGATCAAGGAAAAAAATATTTATGAGATGTAATCTTTTTGGTATGCGTTATTATTCTCCTGTGCCATTCGTGTGGAAAACGTTCTTTTTTAAAAAATATATTTTTCGGCTATGAAATTATCGTTTTTTCGCACCTATAAAATTATGTCCAGTCTTTCCGGTTTATAAAAAATGGTGTGATTTTTCGGATTGAAATTTTCAAAAAATCCCCAGGGTTTCAAAAACACGATAAAAAAAATACAGAATGTCTTAGAATATTTGTCTAAACCGGAAAAAAAATAAAAAAATGTGATCCAAGTGGCCTATTATAACAACCAGTGATTTTTCATGAATTTACACAAGTGATTTAATAAAATCATTACAATTTAAACCACATAAAACATATCAGAGATGGGACGGCCAGAAACCGAACTCGTAATATTTTCTCTTGGAATCAATTATTTGTCACCTAACCTAGCATTACAGCTGGCGACTTGCGAGGATGATTTTGAATTTTGATACGACATATAATTTACCATCTGGTTTGAGCTTTTCAGCGAGCTTTTTCCCCGTGAGCACATTAGCGTAGGCGTAGGTCAATGTCTGCCAAACTATCTGCCGAAAGAAAATTCAAAACATCGATCGTCCAGTTGATCAGTCAGACATTACGAAACACTGGAGATAAAGAGGAAAGAAAATTTCGAATGCTCACCGTAAATCCAATATTATTATTATTAACAAACATCTGGTAACACTGATTTATTGTACCTAGTAAGCTTAAAAGTTATGTTGGTAACACTAAATTGACAGAAAGTGTGTGTCAAAAAATGGTCTCTCCCTGTGTGTGCGCGCTCTGATGCAATATACGTTTTTTGGTTAAAAATATCAGCATTTATCATTATTTATCTATCACTTCAGATAATATTACCGACACCCAGAGGCGGCTCTAGGGGTCAAGAAGAGAAAGGTCATTTAAAAAAATGACATTATGATAAAACATCAAATTAAATATGGTTTTGTAGATACTTCACGAGTTTGGGAGTCAAATTAATACATACACGTCAAGTTACATTTAATATAGTAAATTATTTCATGCGACAAGCGTAAAATATGCAAAAACAACCAACGTTTATCAAACCATCTCTTTCAGACGCATAGTATTCAGCATGCTCTCTCTCCCTCACGGCAATGACCCAAATTGTCTTCGGAATCCGAAAACTTTTTGCTAAGCGACATAGTGCCATCTCGTTTATTGTGTGGTGCGTAAAGAGACAGAAGATATGATATCGGGGCATTGCATAATTTGACCCAGCCAATCATAATGCGTGGGAAAGAAAGCTTCCATTTAAGACGTTAGATGTCACTGCTTGCCGCTGCCTGCTATCTCGCGGTGCATTTCAAATACATTAGAATAATACCAGTTGTTTTGATTTGCTTAATATATCATGATACATAATATTATGTTTTACTGTCATATTATAATTTTGGGAGGTTTTTGACCAATTGACCTGAGGGAAGGACCACCACTGCCGACACCCATCACTGGTTAAAGTAAATCACTGCTTAATGTTAATCACTGGTTAAATTTAAATTTAATCACTGGTTATAGTTAAGTCATGTAGGTACTTTTATTTATTTATTTATTTATTAACGCCCTTTTTCGGGGCTTTTACATATGAATAGCAAGAAATATACAGTATTTATTGTACATAACTGAACTGCCTTCGTAACAATATTTTATATTTGTTTAAAGATAAATTGAAGATGTCCACTGACTTGGTATAATTGTTTCCCTCCATTAGTATTCTGGGTAAAGAGGAATACATATGGTAGTTAGTTCCAGAATTACTGCACTGAAATAAATCCTGACTTCTAGTGTTACGTAGTGGGATCCGGAAGCCTATCATTTCGAGCAATACCGGACTGGCAACTAAATCATTTAGAATTTTATACAGAAATACCAAGTCAGTGAAAGTTCTTCTGTCTGACAATTTGAGCATATTCATATCATTCAAAATAGTATTGTAGTTCAACATAATTGCTGGAATACCCATTTTAAAATTAAGAAAACGTAAGAATTTGTTTTGTATTCTTTCAACAGCTTGTACACGTATATTGTAATATGGGTTCCAGACGGGAGAATTGTATTCAAGTTGACTTCTAACATATGCAAAATATAACAGTTTTAAACACTTAATATTGTTAAAATTTCTAGTTAGCCTAGTTATAAATCCCAACATTTTTAAGGCCTTATTAGAGATTCCTGTTATGTGGTTAACAAATGAAAGATTAGATTGAAAAGTGATGCCCAAGTCTTTAATTTGTGTTAATGTCTTCAGAATATTGTTATCAATGTTGTAATTGAAGATCACTGGATTTTTTATTCGAGAAAATCTAACTATATGACATTTTGAGATATTTATGTAAAGTCTATTTTCATTACACCAAATTAACAATTTGTTGATATTATCTTGAAGAATGTTGCAATGGTAAATATTTTGAATTATTCTAAAATTTTTGAGGTCATCAGCAAAAAGTAAGATAAATACATCATGAAATATTTTTGAAAGATCATTTATAAACAAGATAAATAAAATTAGGCCAAGGTGTGAACCCTGTGGAACTCCACTTGTTGCATAAATTTTTTCCGACAAAGAGGATTTTATTCTAACAATTTGTTGTCTTCCAGTAAGATAGCTTTCAAACCAGGCTAATATACTGCCACGTATACCAAGCTTTTCTAATTTCCAAATGAGAATTTTATGGGAAACTGAATCAAAGGCTTTACTAAAATCAGTATAGACAGAGTCTTCTTGTTTTTTTTTCTTTAAAAGCATTGGTTATAAAAATTTTCATAAATAATCAAGTTAGAAAGTGTACTTCTACCTGGCATAAATCCAAACTGGTAAGGTGATATTACAGGTTTTCTTTGGGCAAAAAGTTTGTCAAGTATTAGGCTTTCAAATAGTTTTGGTATGGTGGATTGAATGCATATTGGTCTATAATTACAAACATCACTTTTATCGCCCTTTTTGAAAATTGGAGTCAAATAACTATTTTTCCATATATCGGGAAAAATACAGTTTATTATTAATTATTACACACTATTCACACTATACAGTTTATTATTACAAGTGAAGATACAATGTCTTGGCTTTAATTTAATTTTAATTGTCACCCTTGCACTAAAGAAAATTAACACTCTTATTGGCGAGTTCAACGGCTCTTAATAATTACAGATGTGTTTTTCGAATTCTAAGGAATAAACCAAAGATATTTAAATAAAGAGATGTGCTATCCGCAGTTTTTACTGGATGCGACTGTGCTCCCTAGTGTAGCCGATAT
Source organism: Limnephilus rhombicus (assembly GCA_929108145.2). Classification (NCBI taxonomy): domain Eukaryota; kingdom Metazoa; phylum Arthropoda; class Insecta; order Trichoptera; family Limnephilidae; genus Limnephilus; species Limnephilus rhombicus. Next base: position 15,538,501 of record OV815292.1, on the reverse strand, counting down.
TGTTAAACAATTAACGAATAAACTAAAAGAACGAATAGTTGACAAATAATTAACGAATAAATTAATCTAACGTTAAACTAAATGAACGAATTCTTTCCGTAGTCAAACTATATTGTTAACCAATACTAATGCACTTCTTCAAAAAATCAACGAAATGAACTAATTACTTAGGTTGTAGTCCAGCGACAGTCGTACGGACATCATAGCATGTTATGTCTTTTGTATATAGCATATATTTTTGGAATTAACCCTAAGATAACGGTTGAGTCAGCCGGGTGCTGCAGTGCGTTCCGTACAAAAAATAGTTAGCTTTAATGCGTAATGAACTAAATTTATTTTTTTCAATCGAAAAACTGGACAATTTGAGGTTTTACTCATAAAGTTAAGAAAAAGAAAATTAATTTTCCTACTAAGAAAAATAAATATTTAGAACAATTCAATTATAACACAGCAATCGATTGATTTTTGAGGAAGGTATGATTGAAATTAGAAACTTAATTTATTCAAATCAATATTACTTTGTTGAATTCAAACACATAATTAGTAATAGTTTTAAAAGAAAGTAACCGGAACGCAGTTCAATATTTTCGCCAGAAAGGCAATTGGGAGATGGGCGTTCACAATTTAGGAGGCGGGTATGGGCATCGCCGCTCCTGGAACCATTTTGGATAAGCAACACCTCTGCCAAAGGTCATAAAAAGTGATGGACTTTTTAAAAAAAGATAGTTTAAGTAGGTATTAGGTTAGATTATGAGCTATGTAATTTTTTTTTATAACTTTTAATGACTTTCAAGGAGGTGATGAAGTTGCATGATTCTGAGTTGTCATGGAATCCCTAAAGTGGTTTGCTACGTTTGTGAATTAACAGAGGTACCCAGGTTATTGGGTGTTTATTCGGGTCTTGGCGGCGGATAGGTACATCTATCATCCATTGCGTGGCGGGCTAGATCAAGAGGGCCTGGTTGAGGGAAGCCTTGTGTCCTCTCTAACTGGACTTCCTCATTGGAAGGATGAATTCAGACGTTTGTCACTCCTGGACACACTGACTCTCAGATTCCTACCCGCCCCTCGTACCTTTTCCTTCCCCTTGAAATTTCCCTCTGTCCTTTCCATAAAAAGATCATCCACACACCATACCCTAAAATAACACAGGCACTGAGGGAATTTATTTTCACCATCGTACATCACAAAAAATAAGAACGAGTTTTATGAGGATGCAGAACGTGTCACTTGATGACAGATATAGCACATCGTGACTCAACGGTTTTTGATGTTTCGTGACAAAAACAGCACTACGCACATGGCCTTATTTGTTATAAACTCATAATATTTTTAATTTATTTATTTTTATTTATAAACAAACAGTACATTATTTGCAGTGGTGAAAGCAATATGTACAATTATTAGTATATTTCATGGTGGTTACCTATGATGTGTTTCTTTGTAGTGTCTTATTTAGTGTATATTAAGTAATTACCGGGCGATGTGCGTAGTGTGAAGGTGTGTGTGTGTGTGTGTATGTATATATGTGCCTTGAACAAATTATATTATTGACATGATGCTCTTTTTAAATTTAGGCAGTGAATCGGAGAAGTTACTGTTGAATTTGAAGGTAAGATATTTTATAAATTTGTTTTGAATATTGTGTTCTATGTTATCTCTGCATACTTTGTACTGCGGGTTCCAAATTGACGAGGCATATTCCAGTGCACTTCTGAATGATGCAAAATATAACATTACTAATGTACGCGGGTTACTGAACACTTTGCTTAGGTATACGAAGAACAAAACCAAGCATTTTATATGACCTGTGAACGATTGAGTCGATGTGCTCATTAAATATAAGTTTTCAAGGTAAACACCAAGATCTTTACATTCCATTTAAGATATGACAGGTTCACTGTTGAGTGAATAAGAGTACTTAATTTATTTATTTATTATTAGTTTCAAAAGCAAGGTTTGTACATGTATGTATAATGTATAGTATAAGTATAGAATCTTTTTTTATTCACAGACCTCCTCACTAGGATTTCCTGTTCTGAGGAGGCCTGTAGTTTTTTAAAATATTTGTATTTGGTTATGGATTGTCTTTATATCGTCTTCATGATGTTTGTAATTTTATTATCACTTTGATCTCTCAGCCATGTTTTTACTTTTGTTTTAAATATATTCATTTCCTTTATATTTTTTATTTGATCTGGTAGAGCATTGTATAATTTCATAGCATGGAATTTATTATTTCTCTGTCCAAAAGATGTGTTCAAACTGGGAGTAACCAGGATGTTATTGCTTACTGCCCTGGTTGAGTATTTATGTTGGGCAGTGGAGTATACATATATGTCTTTTTTCAGTTTAAATAAAATATTTTTTGAATAAAGTTTCTGTACAGTGAAGACTTGAAAGTTATTAAATATTTCTTCCGTCGGAGTTCTAAGCGGAACTTTCAGTATTGTCTTTAGTACTCCTTTTTGGGCTATATTGAGTCGCTCTGTGTGAGTGCTCAAGGCAGACCCCCATCCAGTTATACCGTACTCTATTTGTGATTGACGCAAAGCATAGTACACTTTTTTAATATCGTTTATGTTGAGGATATTACGAATGTTTCTAAAGAAGTATATGTACCTGGTTAGTTTTTTTGTAATTACGTCAATTTGTGAGTTCCATCGGAGATTATCATCAATTTCAATTCCAAGATATTTGATGCTTTACATGTTTACATGTTTATTTCATGTTTATGTTTAATAACATGTTTAATTTCATGTTTAATTACATGTTTATTTATGGTGAATGTTATAGTGTGACATTTGGAAACATTGATATCTAAACAGTTAACTTTGTATAAGTCAGTAAGTAATATTTTACTATATATGCATATCATAAATATTATTCCGACATTCCGACAGACATTTGAATAATGTTGAAGCATTGCTTACTGATAAAGCCGATGATTAATGGATGATGAATTAAATCAAGTAATAAAAAATTCGGAAGATTGATGAATCGGCTATTTGTGAAAAAAATGTAACTTTATTGATAAACATAATTTATTTATTTATTTATTTTTGTAAATTTTTTTAGAAAAGAATTTGTCGCTACTGGGGTAACCCGTTCTAAGGTTCCATTGTACATGGTTAGGTTAGGTTAGAGTTAGGTTAAAACATACTTTTAGGTTAGAGCATACTTTTCTGTTTTTATAGTTTAGGTGTTTGAATTTATTATAAGTAAGTACCTATGTTAAAATATTACGATAGGAAAATTATAATGTTTAAAAGAAAACACAATACAAGCATCGATCTTTCTTAGGTTACACAACTGTGTCTATATTCTTCCTTACCATAATATATGAATGCTTCTTTTGAATTTGAATTCTTATTTTTTAATAAGACCATTCGTCGCCTTAGTTCTTAATTGTCCAAACGACCATTTGAAAATTTTACAGGAGGAGAAGGTTTTCTTTCATTATTTCAATGAAACATTATGGTAGGTGCTTAAGATAAAGCTGTTCCCGTAAAGGCAAAGATGTCATTAATTTAAATAATTCTTAGTTAAGTGATTAACTATCATTTTTTATGCTTTATTTTTAGTTTTAAAGTGGTGATTGAGCAAAACCTAAAATGGTCGTTTGGACAATTAAGAACTGAGGCGACGCATTGTCAGAACCGTATTGGCATATATATGGATGTGAGGCACTGACACTGACGGCAAAGATGGCTGAAATGCTGGATATTTTGAAAGTAAAGTATTGAGAAGAATATGTGGACCGTGAATGAGGGGGAACAGTGGCGCATCCGTCACAACAAAGAACTGTATGATATATATCAGGCCCCTAACATCTCAACCCACATGAGACTACTCAGGTTGAGATGGGCTGGGCATGAATAGAGCATGCCGGACACGCGTCCCAAAAAGAAATATGACTGGACACCCAGGAGGAAAGAGAAAAGTGAGAAGTACGAGATTGAACTCAGCCGAACTGGAACTCAGCCGCTGAGGACAGGAGGAGTTGGAGGTGAATGTTGCAGGAGGCCAAAGCTCCATATGGGCAGTAGCGCCATCGAAGAGGGATTTGTTTTTAATGGTTTTTATTGCAAGAGGGAGGATATTAAATAATTGTGTAGAGAAATATTGCATATTTTTTTGTCTAAAAGTCATTTAGTTGTAGGAATTATTCACAAAGTTTGTAAATTTGTTAATACTGAAGTTATGAATAGGTAAAACATAGATCAAGGAAACAAGGGAGATAACAAATTGTTAGTACGAAACCGTGAGTCGCCAGCATCTTTCACTTATACTACTGCAAATCGCTTTGTACCCCTACACCAAAAGCATAGCTACAACTTAAAATCAACTCGCTTACCCTTAATATAAGCAAAACAAAATATATAACATTTTCAATGAACTCAAGGGGCCAACCAATAAAATCACTAGAACTAAAATTACATGAATGCCATGGAAATAATATACAATGTTACTGCCCCGTCATCGAAAAAACACAAAACATAAAATAATTGACGAAAATCTTAGATGGGACCTACACATCAAAGGTATTACGGAAAAACTCACAAGCCTTATATATTTCTTCAAAAATCTAAGAAACGTGTCAAATAAAAAGGATATGAAAAAGGTCTACTATGAGTTATGTCATACTCGAATTGAATATGGAATCATAGGATGGGGATCTGCTGCAAATACGTACCTACACAGCCTGAATACGATTCAAAAAGGAATCATAAAGACCATATTGAAAGTACCAATTAGAACGCCTTCAATTGAAATTTTCAATAACTTTGACGTACCAAATGTACAACAAATATATGCCAAAAATATATTACTGAAGCTCTTCAAAAATAATGAATCCTCTACTAGACCGTGTATGTATAACACTAGATCGAATAAAAACGATATAAAAAATATTCCAAGTTATAAAACCACACTTGGACAAAGAAACTATACATACTTTGCAACAAAACTCCATAACATCCTTCCCCAAGACATAAAACTAATAAAATATCCAATAGAATACAAATCAAGAATGAAAATATGGCTTAAAGAGGTCAATGAGAAAACCCTAGCGAAGACGCTAAAAACGACATAGAAGACAAATGAACTATATTTAAATAACTTAAGTCCGCCTCGGCACAGGACCCCCTAGTGAGGAGGACTAAGAAATACAATATTTTATACTTAATTTCACATTGCATTTTGTATGTAAAATTTTTTTATGTAGTCGCTATAATAAAAAAATTTAAAAAAATTATGCAGTCAGCGTTCAAAAAGAAAAAGGAGAAATTTGTAAATACGAATGTTAGAGGGAGTGAGTCGATATTAAAAACGATAATAATTATGTGAAAATGATGAAAGTGTTTAATAAAACACACAATAATTATCCCACTTTAAGGCCCGGTAGTAAGCGTTCAAAAAGAACAAGAAGGAGAGTTATGTTAATACGAATGTTAGAGAGAGTGAGCTGGTATTAAAAACGGTAATAATTAAGAGAAACTCGACTCGTTTAAAATAGAACAAAAAGCTTGTGAGGAATGTCTTAAGTAGCATTTAAATAAACTCTGCGAATTACACATAAATTTGTAAAATAACAGAAAAACTTGTTTTTCTGTTATTAACAAAGAACAATTATTAAAATTATATTAAAAAAATCCTTAGACTACCCAACAGAACGCCTGTTTGAAGAATTTCAAGTACCCACATTTAAAGATTTATATATTAAAAATTCAGTAATTCAAATAATAAAAGAAAAAGATAAATATCCATTTTTAAATGAAAACAGAACTCGACTTAAACATGTTTTTCTATGCCCAAAACTAAATACGTCTTTTGCACAGCACCATTATACTTATCAGGGAAGAACTTTTTTCAATCGTCTACCAGAGGAAATCAGAAGCATCAATGATAAGGCCCGAATGCTACTCTCTGTCAAGAGACATTTTAAAGATGTTCTTAAGAAAAGAACTACTGTCAACTAATCTTACAAATATCTTAGTTCTCCATAACATTCTTTCTTTAAAAAAAAAAAAAAACACACCATTATCAAATAAATACTGCAGCTCACATATATTTATGTACAATTAATTATGTAAGTACTAACTTATACCTAACTAATAACTAATAGCATTTATGTACACTCCCCTTCCATACACAAGCAAATGCTTTTAATGGAAGGGTAGTAAAAAAAAAACCTGTAAAAAAAATATTTAGTTGTAAAATTTTAATTATAATAAATGTTTCAATAAATAATAATGATTTTTGGAGCATGATTTGCAATTTTTTTCCATTGAGGTAATTTCATAAAATCACCGTTTCGGCGTGGCAAGTGTATACATAGTATCTTCAAGAATAACAAATATTAGTTTAAGTGCTAAAAAAAACTTAAAAGTCTTAAAAAAGGAAAGTATGTTATAAATTGGTAGAAATTCTGGATGCCGAGTCTTAATATTCTGTGTAGTTTGGTCATAGCACGACACGCTTCCAAGCCATATCTTCCTTTGTTTCTATTATCCATGGCATAAAATGAACCCACAGAGAGTTCAATCCCCCCTGCTGACCCTTGCCGTGAAAAATGTAGTTCATTAACAACTGTTTGTATTTAACTAAATCGTTTCGATAGCAGATGACAATAAATCATGCTTTGTGTTAATTAAACAAATTTCGCAATTTTTACAATTTCTTTTTCCACACAACGTGAATTTTAAAACGTTATTTTCGAATTAACTTCAATTACGCGTTTAATGGGTGCTTTAGAACGTTCACAAAATTACGTTCCAGAGTCTAAACTACAAGTTATAATACCAATAGTAAAATATTTTACGGACTTCAGCAATTCTGTATTTTTAAAGGGAAAAAAAATCATAAAGGCTGTATTTTTGGTCGGCAACAAACCGTTGGCTGAATGATGAAAATAAATAAAAATTAAAAAAATATAAATTTATTGTTTGTTTCTTTTGTAATTAGTAAATTCGTCGGGGAAATTTAGAAAAAGATCAACACGTATCAACCTTGTTGCCCCATATCACACTTCTGCCATAGGTCACCCCAAGTGGTTCGCTACGTTTGGTGACTTAGCAGGGTTGCCCGAAGGTTTATCCAGGTCTTGGAGGAACCTTGCGGCACCAGTGCGTATTCGGGAAACATGCCAAACGCGCGCCTAACATATATACACACTTAGCAAAAAGGTCGCTATACGACTATGGAACGATTTAACGGCCTCTGTGTTTCCTCCCTCCTACAACACAGGTCTCTTCACGATCCATGTTCACTACTTCCTCTCCTCAAAACGATCCTCCACAAGTATCCCCAATCCCCATAGACGATAGATGTTCCGAGGAAAATATTTTTCCTCAGGGCGTCTTGTGTGGAGTTATAATTTTTTTCTGTAAAAGTGAAGTTTTTGTGACTATACTTGTGTTTGTATTCATTTATCTACGTAATTTTGCAAAAATCTTTTTTTTTTCTATTCGAGTAATCGCATTAGTGAAATTGTGTTCAGAAAGAAAATCAACTATCTGTCCGGTCAACAAAATAATTCAAGGTCACGGGTGAACTTTATCCGGTTATTTTCCTTCGGGGGCGGGAAGCAATCCCGCTAAAACCTTTCCAAATGTGACCCCTCCCCCGTAGGGGTACGGATTATAAAGGGGTGACACTGCGGAACACATAAACTAGGTATATTGCATAACGTAGCTATAATAGAAACAAGGGAGATGGGTCATTAGCCATTATTAATAATAAACCGCCGCACCCCTCAAAAGATTCTCAAACATCGTTCACACATACTGTCGAATGTTGTGTCGACCTATTTGAAATATTTAAGTTCTTTTTTTACCTGTCATTTTATATTTTAATTAATCTTGATTAATTTCCGTCTAAGGACTCTTTTAATTTTAACGTCTGTCTCGCATTTATTCTTAAATTTTACAATTTATCTAATTTTGTCTAAGCTTTTATTTTCAAATCATTTCAAAACTATTGTCGCAAATTCCTTTCAAATCATTCATTCCATTTTTCTAAAAGTCAGTATCAAAAATCATTTACCGCTATTGCAAGTTTCTCTAAACTTTTTATATGCAATCAACCAATACACCAGTAATTCTACACACATATTTTATTCAGAGTATAACCATAAATTTACAGTGCCATCATCCCAAGGTTCGAGGCAAAATGCGTTTAACAAGGTTAGCTCCTCGAGGGGATAGAGCGGTGATTGGCAAAAAAATCATGACGTAGCTTGAAGTCCATGTTCTACTGGGAGATTCGAATTAACCGAAATATAAGTGTCAGTGTTTTACTTCAAGCTACGTCACGTGTAATTTTGTCTTAGCTCGTCAACAGTCTGCAAGCCTCCGGGTTATGTCGCCCTTTTACTTTTATGTGCTACATTGTAGTTAGGTACAGTTATTAAAATATCGGCTATCGTGCCTAATGATTATCATCTCAAGTGAGCTTTAAAACTGCCAAAAAACTTATAATGCTCAATTTGGGAGGCAGGAATGGGTACCAAGTGGTTCGCTACGTTTGGTGATTTAGCAGGGGTGCCCGGATTCATGGGGTGAGGTTTGTCTAGGTCCTGGAGGCGGATGACCAGGACACACTGAACTCCAGATTCCCACCCACCCCTTAAACTCTTTTCCTTCCCAGAATTCTCCTCTCCTTCCTTTCCTTAAAAAAAATCCTCCACACGGCATTCCCAAAGATGACATAGGCCTTGTGGGAAATTATTTTCCTCAGGGCCTCCTGTGTGGAGCTCATGTAAAAAAAATATATATACTTTACCCAAAGCAACTGAATGCTAGAAGTCGGGAACGTCCGAGAGACAGGCACAGTCAAATCAATCAGTTAATTGATTCAGATTGAGTCGAAGGTCAAAATATCAGAAGTGTTTGTATGAGACAAATAACGAATGTAACTTAAACTAGGAGTGTGTGCCAATACAGAAGTATGGAAGTCAATCCTACCTCTAGCTACCCCTCAGGGTAATTTGCAAGATGGTTAGTACAATGAAGGTGCCACTGATTTATTTGATTTTGAGAGAGAAAGCTAAAATGAGACAATAATGTAGGGACATAAAAGCGTACAAGATTGTCAAGTGCCTCTTCGCTATCACTAGATCATAACCATGTGTTAATTGCAGAATACTGACTAATTTTACACCATCTCAAATATCGCAGAAAATAATGCTAATGCGATTTTTGTGTTATTTAAAATAAATCACTATATGTGGCGGTAGTTCAAAATAATAATAATAAAAGACCCTTCATATAAACTGGTTTATTATGAGTTTACGTATTTACAATAATTATACTACCGGTCACACGACTTGACTGGACTGGCTGCCAATTGAATCTAATCGGTAGGCTGGCAAAATCAAATATCGCAGAAAATAATACATGTAAAAGGCTACTGTGATATCTGGCTTGTGTTATTTACAATAAAACACTATTTGTGAGGGTAGTTCTTATTAATAACAGATCCTTGATACAAACAGGTTTATAATCAGTAAGTATGTATTTACAATAATTCTACCGGTCACACGACCTGACTGCACTGGCTGCCAATTGAATCTAATAGGTAGGCTGGCAAAATAAAATATCGTAGACAATAATAAATGTAAAAGGCTACTGTGATGCTTGTGTTATTTACAATAAAACACTATTTGTGAGGGTAGTTCTTAATAATAACAGATCCTTGATACAAACTGGTATATTATGAGTTTAAGTATTTACAATAATTATACTATCGGTCACACGACCTGACTGGACTGACTGCCAATTGAATCTAATCGGTAGGCTGGCAAAAAAGCCTGCTCTCGATAGCCACTGCTTTCCCGGGCATCCCAGCTGGTATCTGTCGGTATCTATAGAAGTTCTTTCCCTGCTGGAATCTGTCGGCATTCGATAGAAGCTCTTCCAATACATCAAAGCTACTTTAAAAAAAATATTATTTTACAATGGCCTCACACAGGAGGCTCTGGGGAAAATAATTCCCCTTAGCGCCTATGTTATCTTTAGGAATGTTGTGCAAAGGAAAATAAATATGAACATGTTCTCTTAGTAAGGCATTCATAAAACATTACTGCTAATAATATAATATGTTTTGTGTAATTTACCTGTAGGAGTGGAGAAATGAAATCCCGAAATGATAATGATCCCGCAAATATATGATTTTCGCATTGTTTCACTCCGTACTATGCACATTATAATAATATGGGCCCTCTCACAACTCACTACACGTTCAGACCCTTAAAATCGCTCGGCTCAATAAGGGTGAAATCACCCCAGAGAATCACGAAGCAACTCAAGAATAAATAATAGTAAAAAAAGTTCAAGGTTGAACGATATCGATTTTGTTGGTGACTTGATAGAATTTTGCATCTCCTTCTGTCAAACGAGGTCCCAACAAAGTTGGAGATGTAAAGGCACAATTCAATTAGGTTTTATTATGAGTTCATAGAATTTAAAGCCACCTTTTCCAGTTGTAGAAAAAACAAAACAGAGTGTGCAATTCACACGCGTTAGAAGTGAAACCTTCAGAAAACTAAAGCAGACAAGAGTGGAGAGGTTACAAGACACCGCACAAAGAGAAGACTGATAAGCTACGAAGCAACGCACAAAAAGGAGACCGATTATACTATCTCATTCTCTCGCAGGATAAATCCTGTACACGTAAGTATTTGTCTCTTTTTAGTTTCAAATCACAACGGTGCTAAAGAAGTTTTCACTTCTATTTTTAGTACATGCATTTTTTGTAAAATTTCGTTACAAAATTTAATATTCTGACGAGAATATTTTTAATGTCTTAATATTTTCATTGTCACCAAACACGGCTAACGCTATTTCAAGCAACGTTTCGATTTAGTTGCTACATTCAGCAAATGAAAAATATTGTTACCTCACCATTTTTATACCATGGCAACACTGAGAGTATTTTGTTCTCTGGAAAGTGTCGCAAATATACCTTATGTTTTTTTTTTTAATTAATATTTTTAGAACTTTGGGAGGAGGGTATGGTACCGCTGCCCCGGGAACCATTTATTGGATAACTAACACCTCTGCCATAGGTCATACCAAGTGATTCGCTACGTTTTGTGACTTAGCGGGGGTGCTCGGGTTCATGGGGTGAGGTTTGCCAAGGTCATGGCGGTCGATTTGTCTGCCTACCTATTGCGTGGTGGGCCGGATCGAGAGAGATTAATTGCCAGCCAGATTCCCTCGACCCATCGCCTTGCCTTGAAGGGTTGGATTCATACATCCGTCACTCCTGATTTCCTTCCCAGAACTTCCTCTTCTTCCTTTACTTAAAAAAACCCTCTACACAGCATCCCCTAAGATGTCATAGGCCCTTAGGGAAATTATTTTCCTCAGAGTCTCTCCTGTGTGGAGCTAAGTTCAAAAAATAAAAAAAGTTGTGAAAACACAAATCAATCAAAGAAATTTTTTTTGGACATGCCGGGATTTGAACCCGCGACCTCCGGATCGCTAATCGAGAGTCTTTACCCTTCGACCACTGAAGCCGTTATATGGTTGTATATATTATAAAATTATAGTATTAAAATACGGTTTTATAACTATTGCAAAAAATGTAAATAAATCAAAACTTAAAACTAAAAGAGGAGTTATTTTTTAAAGTAAAATAAACATGTCAATTAGTGATAATTTATAATTCTAAACGAGACTTTCTCACGAAAACAAAATGAAACGTTAAATCGTGTCGTCAACGTGCTTCAGTTCACACACTGAACATAAAAAAGCCTAGAAGTAATATAAGAAAATGAAAGAAACCTATAACGAAATGAAATAAAACTGACACCTAGCCTCCGAAGCTCCGGACATCTGCACAAGATAGAATTTCTTCTTATGCCCTGTCCGTTCAACGGACGTTGGCTATCATGTTGGCTATGCGGACTTTGTTTACTGTGGCCCGGAACAGCTCTACAGTAGACTGGCCAAACCACTGTCTCAGGTTTTTCGGCAATCTTTCCCTCCAATATGAGATGCAAGATCTCGTACTTTTCTGGATGTCTCATCAAGAAAGTATTGTGACAATACTTTGACGAACGCAGAACAAAACTCAACCATAAATCGCTTGCATATTTTAGGCAATGAATATGCTAATATCGATCACGCCGCCAGTAATCTGGCTTCATACAAAAGATGCGTTAAACTTAATTTGTTTGCTAGTACCACGTAAATATAATTCATCATGTAAACATAACATGCCTACCGGTACTTCACTCTCAAACTATTAATGCACTAGAAATCGTAGGTACTTGTTTAATTTATCATATCGGTTAACATAATCCAGGATTTATTACTTTTTGTATTTTATATTTAAATCTTTGTAGGTACCTTGAGATAGGCATCTTTTATTTGTACATTTTACATTTTATTGTTTTATTTCTCTCTTTAAATTTTAATTTTTACTTTTATACATTATAGTTTTTATACACTACTTATTACCTTACTTTTTACCTTTTTTCTTAAATTTTACTAACATTTATACTGTTATTCTTCATGTTGTTGTACTATTATAAGTATGTCTATTATGTTAATGGCACATGTTGTGCCGTATATATGTGTAAATAAATAAATAAATCATATGTCCAAGATATTGAAGTTTTCGCATTTTTATAGTTTTAATAACTTCTTTTCCTTTATTCATCCGAACGTGAGAGCAATTCTGTAGTACAAAATTATATTTCAGCGCATAAATAACCCTTTATATATGTATATAAACAGGCTGGAACACAACCATAATACTTGTTTTAACTTTAATGAAGGACTTATTGTACCTAAGCATACAAATTAAAATGGACAAAAAACGTTAAATTACGTAATTCTCAGTTTTTTAAATATGTTAAATGTTGAAATTAAAAACTGTACCAAAAAAAACGATAGGCCACTTGCATGGATTTCATAACGACTAGGAAAAAAACGTGTGGATAGATTTTTTTTACTAAGATTACGAAAATGTTAGTAATTTTTTTTAAATAAAAAAATAAATCCATTATTGGGGCTCGTGACATCACTACATGATAATGTCCCGTCTCCGAAAATGTTCCTATTAATTTTGTAAAATTCCACACTTTTTTAATATGGTAACACCCTTATTTATTTATTTATTTATTAGAGATAATATATTACAAAATTATTACATAAAATTTATAATACATTACTCCTAATGAGTTTAATAAAACTCATTTCGGGAAGGACAACATTATACATCTAAAGGAAAATTATTTTCACATAAGAACACGGAAATCAATGAACAATACATAGATTTTTAAATGGACTAGACACACTTGATACAGGTAATTGAAGAATATACAAGAGTTACAAAGGAAGACAGCTAAATTCGTCACTTTGATTTCAGGCGAATTTTTTAATTTGACATTTAACGTTCACTAGATTTATTGTTTGTTCTCTGTGAACTTATCATTTGGTTTGACTTTTTGACAGATTTGATGAAGAGAACCCCGTACATTTTATGACGTCTGTACGTGTTTTAGAGGTATAATATAACCTTTATTGGATAACCAACACCTCTGCCATAGGTCACCCCTAGTGGTTCGATACGTTTGGTGATTTAGCAGGGGTGCTCGGGTTCATGGGGTGAGGTTTGTCTAGGTCTTGGAGGCGGATGACCAGGACATACTGAACCCCAGATTCTTACCCACCCCTTAAACCCTTTTCCTTCCCAGAACTCTCCTCTCCTTAAAAAACCCTAAGATGACATAGGCCCTGAGGGAAATTATTTTCCTCAGGGCCTCCTGTGTGGAACTCATGTAAAAAAAAAGTAATATAGACGTTGAACATTATAATGATTTATGATCAATAAGATGGATCAAGGAAAAAAATATTTAAAAGATGTAATATTTTTGGTATGCTTCGTTATTCTCCTGTGCCATTCGTGTGGAAAACGTTTTTTTTTTTTTTAAATTATTTTCGGCTATGTAATTATCGTTTTTTCGCACCCGTAAAATAATGTCCCGTCCTTCCTTTTAACTTCGAGAAAACGGACACTCCCACACTACATTTCTAAACCGTGTGTATTCAGTGGTTTCACTAATTATTTCCTAAGACGTTCTTCCAAAGTTCTTCCACCAATATACGACGCAGAACATTGATTTTCCGACTGACTTTTGTGTTCTAAATATCTATGCCTCTTTTCAGGACTGAAGGCAACCTTTTAGAGAGTTTTGTTCATTTCACGATCCATTGGCGAACTCCGTAGTTTGCTGGTTGCTATTTTATGCTTATTTGAGATGTTACGGGTTCGATTCCTGTAGATAAAAAAATAATTGAGGTTTCTCACATGCAATCCGAATTTTCGCGAATATTCGCTTATGATGTCTCAAACGAAATGACATTTTATGAAAACTTTGTGTTATTATATATATAATTAAAGCTCTATAAATGAAACATTTCTGAACGTAGCCGAATAGTAAAAACTGTTAGAAAGGCTACAAAATAAGCTTTCGAATTATTTTATTATAAATAAATGTTAACATTTGTAAATATTAAAATTTAGAATGAAAACATTAAAAAAATGTGAAAATGACTCACGTGATGTTTTTTATGTGAAAACGGTACTAAAATCACAGATTATGTAAACAACAATACTTATTCTATTGTATAAATGTACAATATACACTTTTGTCACCTCACTTTTTTATCATTTCATATAAAAATATTTAATAAAAATTAACAATGTCGAGCGCGATCGAGCCGCTCGTAGGAAATTTGGCGGGTAAAATTATGTGTCAGATTGCGCGAATGACAGAATATTCTTGTTATATATTTCTATGGACAACTTAAATAGGGATGTACAGCTTGTTCCACTATCGACCTTTTACTTTACTAAAAGAATAACGGAGTTAAAACGATTTCTATGCGGACACACGCGTTGACGTATAAACACGCGTATTGTACTTGACTGCTGTGGTATTTCTAACGCATATATGTGCTTACGTTGCTGACCGGCAGTGAATGACAGTTATACAGTTATACCATAATGCTTTAACTCCTTCGATGCAACTGGATGGAGTAACATTAGCCAACTGTGATTCATTTAAGTATCTGGGCTTACTAATCCACAGAGACGGAGGATGTGCAACGGGTGTCATCCATGGAAAAGGTGTGGGATGGATTAAATTTAGATCCGTAACAGGAATATTGTGTGACTCCAAAATGCCTATAAAACTTAAAGGAAAGATATATCAGACTATTGTAAGACCCGCGATAATGTATGGCTCTGAATGCTGGACTATGTGCAACTCCTACTCTAGGCAACTCGAAACAGCAGAAATGCGAATGCTTAGATGGTAGGCAGGAGTATCACTAAAAGATAAGATTAAAAGTTCACGCATTTGTGGTAGCCTGGGTATCACAGGCATAAACAGTAAGCTGGAGGAACGACAGTTGAAATGGTATGGGCACATAAGACGGAGACCATCAGACCACACAGTGAAGCAGGCAATGTCTATGGAGCTTCATCGACAGTCATCCAGAGGAAGACCAAAGAACTCCTGGATGACTCAATGCTCCAAAATACTTCAGAGAAACGGCCTGGATGAAGGCGATACTCAGAACAGAAGAAATTACAACCGGAGAACGAGGAGAGCCGACCCCAACAGCCTGCCTAGGCAATGAGACAGCGCAAGGAAGAAGAAAGTAAAATGACAGTTACACCGTCTTCGTAATGTTAGAGGTAGGTATGGGTACCGCCGCTATTTGATAACTAATGCCACTGTCGTAGGTCGCCCCAAGTGGTTCGCAACGTTTGGTGACTCTTTGACCTCTCCAGCCGCATTCTTCCAGAACCATGGCCTTGCACCGCAGTAGGAGGGATGGATTCATACGTTCGTCACTTCTGGACACATTGAACCTTGTTTCCTATCTATCAGTCATACCATTTTCCTTTCCAGAACTTCCACTCCTTCCTTCCCATTAAGATATATAATACAACACAGCATCCCCAAAGATAACATAGGCCATGAGGGAAATTACTTTTAAAATGCAGGGAAACACAGTTTGATATGCTTTGGAGGTAGTTTGAAGGGGAACAACCGAAAGATCGTAATATTTTTTTAATTATTTTTTGTATCGGTTAAATTTACATTTAAAATCAATTTTATTTATCACTGAGAAAACCAATCCGTCCCCATTTCAAGATGGTGGCCATTTTATTGGTTCACTAAAGATTATTTTATCAAATTTGAAATCGTTGGTTTTTTTACCTTCTAATTCGCATTTTTAATATTATGATACCTTCAGAAAAGCAGCCTGAAAAATGCTGAAAAAAAAATAATTACTGAGATGGTGATGTTTTTTCGACAAAAATAATGTAGATACGATTTTCACGGCCAAAACTATTTTTGTTATTAGTTTTTGGGGTATTATGCCGTGTTGCGCTACCTCCTTCTTTAGCCAACGTTTCGGACAGCGTTGCAGGGTCCATCATCAGGGCAGATGTGTAATAGTTAGGGGTGATGTTTGTACTTATCTACTTAGGAGCGATACCGTGTCGCCAGCTCCACTCCTCTACGAGCTGGCGCTACAATATACTTCAACATGTTTTTTTTGCGTTAGCCTTGATGTAACCGTCAATTACCGGATACCAAGAACTATTGAGCTTAGCTCCGTCGTCTCTATTAATATTTATAGGATTTTTGTGAATTTCAATTGCCTCCGTAATCAGGCGTGCTCTATGAGTTTTGGGTCTTCCCTGGACCACGGGGACAAATCCAAAGTAATGGCCGGTTTCGATTAAGTGCTCGGCGATTGCCGATTTCTCAGGCACGGAAGTGTTCTGATATCCTTTTGAAAGTCGTCTGCTCATACTTTTTGAAAACGAGGTCTAGTTTTCACAGAAACGCTAGTCTCTAAGTAATATCCGTTCAAAGTTTAAAAGTAATCCAGATTTTTTAAGTTTTCAATAAAATATTTCCATTCCACGCTAAAATACTTTGTAGTTTCTATTAAAAAGAACCACACATTAAGTTCAAATTTGAAAAGTTTTTTAGCGGACAAACGCTTTCAACGAATATGTATAGACAAATAATCGTTTTAAAGAGCGGCTTTGTGAATGTATACTCCGAAAATGGTTCAAATTGACACGAAATAGTTAATAGGAATATCCGCCCGTAGTCCCCTCTTACCCCGCAGTAATACAACGATACAGTACACCAAATATATATATATATATATATATATATATATATATATATATACATATAAAAATATCATCTTAGGGAATGCTGTGTGGAGGGTTTTTTTAAGGAAGGAAAGGATAGGAAGTTCTGGGAAGGAAAAAGGCATGAGGGGTGGGTAGGAGAGGGGGGTCAGTGTGTCCAGGAGTGAAGGACGTATGAATCCATCCCTTCAAATGCGGTGCAAGGCGGTGGGTTGAAAGATTCTGTCTGGAGAGAATAAAATACCTCCCTCAACCAGTCTCTCTTGATCCTGCCCACCACGCAGCAGGTTGGCAGCTGCATGGTGGACCTCACCCCATGAACCCGGACACCCCTGCTAAGTCACCAAATGTAACGAATCTCTTGGGGTGACCTATGGCAGAGGTGTTGGTTATCCAATAAATGGTTCCCGGGGCGGCGGTACCCATAACCGCCTCCCAAGTAATACTGTTTGTTATCTGTTCTCAAAAGTTGATACAAAAAACATAACAAATGAAAAGTCCAGAGCTGTCGGCTGGCGTAAGGCCAATATCGATTAAATAATGTGGCTTTTTAATGAAACAATAATTATCGTCTTTAGTTGGTACTAGCACCAATATTATTATGCGAGACATGTAGGCCCTGAAGATGAAAAAAAGAAAAGATAAAAAACAATAAAAACACTGTTAATGGCATTATGTCACTTTATAGTTTATTCTGTTTGTAGCGTTCGATACAATTATATCATTTTAAAGCAGGGTTTCCCAACCAGTGGTCCGCGAGAGGCTAGAAGATGGTCCGCGAGTCAATAAGGCTGAAGTCACACTGTTCACTCGGATGAAGGTTTACTAGATGAAATGTTCCATTCTCGTTTCACCGCGTGTTCAGACGGTTCCTTCGAAAGAAGAGTTCACTCGACGTTCTCGCTACGAAGTCGTCGAGCGTAGTCGCGGCGCGCATTGGAATTCGTTTGGAAGTCGTCGAAATAAATGGAATACTTATTAACGTATCCAAAAACTAAAAACTGTTTTGGAAAGGTGATGAAATATGCTTCCAAAATTTATTATTAGAAATAACCACGTAATTTTTTAAATAGAATAATTTTAATGTAAACTTTTAAAAGTTAAAAAAATGGCTCTCCTTGCGTTTATTCTAACTAAAATTACTGGTAACAAAAAAAATAAAAACATACACTTATTTTGTTAGAAAAATAAATTATAAACGTTTCTGTCACCTCAATTTTTTGTCGTTTCATATAAAAATAATTCATAAAAAATTCACAATGTTTCATAATTTTTTTTTCAAATTCGATCAGAAACTTTGGTTCCATAAAAGTGTACATTCGTATTATTTTGTGGTTAATTGTTATATTGAATATATAGAGCATTATTTTCTCGAGAAACAACGATTTCTATGAGACGTGTAGGAGTTATTTCGAAAAGCGAACTAAACGGAGCATTTTGACGTCTAAGTCGCTCCGGCTATTCGTCCTCACGCCAGAAAATTCTCAGCCGACTAATTCGCGAGTGAAAGACTGTTCACTGAGTGTTCACACACATCATTCGCGTCACGTGATGTTAAATTCCGGTTGCAAGTGAACTAAAAAAAAAAATCCCTTAAAAAAATCGGAACAATATTCAGTTTATCATTATTGTACCTTGTGGTCAGTGACCATTATGGTATTACGTTTCGCCCCACCCCATCCTACCCCGTTCTACCCCCTCCGTTGTGGTAAATATTCTGTTAGAACCCGTCCCACCCTATCCCATTATGCCCCTCCCTGTGGTATACGTCCCGGGTGCCACCCATGCTAGCCCTAACCCAGGGGGGGGAGGGGGTGTCTAGAGAATCGTGCTCTTGGAAGGTGAAACTCTGTCGGGTGCACCCGGGGCCGCCCCCTCGCTATGCCACTGCTTTTGGTCCGTGTCGAAAAAATAAATGTACAAGTGGTCCCGGGTCAGAAAAAGGTGGGAACCACTGTTTTAAAGGGTATACTTGACTTAAGATGAAGACATGCGAAATAATGCAAAATCATGAATTTTTTGATATTTTGATTGCGTGGAAATATTGAGAGTTTCACCGGAGTCCAAAATTTCTTTTACATTTTTTATTCCAAATAACGTCAGCACCCAACAACATCATGTTGAAGATTTTCCGTGTTTCGTCGTAGTCAAAAGACAATATATATATATATATATATATATATATATATTTTGCTATTTTTTATAAAAGAAAGTGCCATTAATGGGGTACCCTGTTCTTAGTTTACGTTACATGGTTACGTGTTTGAATTATTGGTACGTTAAAATATTACGAGATGAAAATTATGTAGTTATTCTAGAATAAAACACAAAATAAGCATTAATCTTTGTAAGGTTGCAAAATTGTATATATATTCTTCGTTCCTGTACCATAATCCATATCTTAAGATAAGATACAAAGAACATAACGATTTTCTTTTAGAGTATTTCTGTAACAGTGAAAAGCTAAATATAAACATCAAATTCAAAAGAATGAACGGCTTAATTTTCAATGCAAGAAATTATTTAATATTTGATATCGCTTACCCGTATTTCCAGCAGGCCGCCCACGGATCGTCTCGTCTGGAACTGATGTATTAATAACTCTACAGCAGAATGATATCAGACAGTTTTTAGTACCGCTAACACATTCTTAGGGCCGATAATGTTAGGGGTTCGAAGTTCGATGTGAGAAGTTAGACAATCCACGAAAGACCTGAAAAGAAAAATAATTATTCATAAAGGTATTAAACGCACTAATTTCAACTGTCTGTGATGTAATGATAGCTTAATCTATCTATATCTTATACACGAGTATAAAAATCTCGTGTCACTGTGTTTGTGGTTGCACTCCTCCGAAACGGCTTGACCGATTTTTATGATTTTTTTTTATGTATATTTGGTAGGTATGATAATAGGTTTTAAAGTATATTTCACACCGCTAGGTGATTAGGGTGTCCCTGTCCAGAAAAAAATTCAATTTTTTTGACAACTTCTTTTTTAGTATTTTTTTTTTTTGGTATCAAAAAATACTTATAATCCCAAATTTTAACTCTCCTACCCCCTTTTTAATCCCGATTTTATTATTTTTGTATGAACGAATTTAACCGTCTTTCGTATTTCAAACAGAACGAAATTATTAATGTTGTTGAATGACAGATGGCGCTACGTCCTCAAAATATTCACTTGAAATAATTTATATGGCAGATCAACGTTCTCCGGGTCAGCTAGTATTATTATAAAATAAAAAAATGTTCTTAATTAATAATTCTTCATTCGAAATGTGTACCTAATTATTTGTTCAAACGCTTGACAGATGCTTAGAGTGAAGATACGTTACTATGATAACGCGCGTGGTTTCACTAACCTAGGTCCAGTTGACAATTTGGGAGACGGGTACTGCCGCCCCAATGACCATATATATTGGATAACCAATAACCCTGCCGTGGGTTACTTAATAGAAGTACCCGGGTTCATGTGGAGAGGTTCGTCAAGGTCTTGGCGGCTAATGCATTTGTCTTGACAATACTTTCAGCTTCACAAACCCAAAAAATATTACAGTAACTTCGCCTTGCCTCCGGCTACTGGACGCTGAATTCCTTAGGGTCGTCGGGTATTTCCCCCCAATCTCCCATTTACTTTTCTTTGAGGCATCACCGAGGAACCGGCTAAGGGGCGCGGAAGCTGAGTGTGGTTCACGACTAGACCGAACGTCATGCGTATTCTTGCTGGGACTGCCGATCGATTGGAGAGGACTCCCAACCGTTTGCCATGCCCTTATTACTTATCTACTGTGTCTTCCTCCCAAACAGGTGCTTGTAGGATACGCTGGATACAATCACCCAGCGCTTGCCACCTCGTGGACTTTCACCAACCTGTCCCATTGTCTTGTCTATTTTTGTTATACTAACACATATTGTATCTGTATTTCCCGCTAAGCACTTGCATACTGCTTGCTAACAACGTATGCAAGGACATTGGAGGTCTAGTTTCGTTATCAAATGTAGAGTCGTTTTTACCAAAAAATTAGAGTCCTTGCAAGAGCCATGAAGGGGTAACCATCTGTTACCTATACCAGGGCGGGTATGTGGTGGGTCCTCCAATGTACCTATTATACTAAAATAGTTGTCAAACTTATAAAACTGAGAATAAGCGTATTACCGGGCACAGCCCTTTCACAAACTCGCCTCAACCAATATGAGACCGACGAAAATGAAGTAAAATAATTATTTTAAATTTTTAAATTTTAATTTTTAATTGTTTGAAATATTTTTAGAGTTACAATTTTACAACATAATATAATATAATGTTTCAATCACTCTCCTAATAAGGCGTGTGTCCCAATGGCCCATTTATAATAATAATAATAATAACAAATCAATTCTGATCCAAATCTGAAGAAGATTTATGTAGAAAATGTTTGGCTTTTCTGGAAACTATAGAATATATTATATCGGGATGTTCTGTATTAGCGCCGTCCAAGTATACATTTAGGCACAATCAGGTTTTAAAAATAATTCAACAAAGTTTGGTAATTAAACATAACTTGATTGACTGTTGGAATTTAGTACCATATTATGAACATGAATTTTATAAATAATGAATTTTATAAAATATATTATGACACGAGAGATGGGAAGGCTGATAGAGATATTGAAAGGAGGGTAAATGCCGGTAACTCCATTAATGGAGGACTGAATGCCGTTGGAGCTAATAAAAAACTTTCAATAAAAGCGAAACTAGCAGTCCACAATGGAGTCCTGGTACCTACCCTGATGTATGGCAGTGAGGCATGGAACTGGCAGAGGAAGGATTAAAGTAAACTGAATGCTGTTGAAATGAGATCCCTGAGACGTATGTGTGGTAAAACCATGTATGATCGTGTTAGAAATGTGGATATCCGCAAAGAATGTAAGGCTGATGTAAGTATAATGAGCAAAATTAAGAAAGGGACCCTCAGATGGTTTGGGCACGTAGAGCGAATGAACGAAGAAAGTAGTGTTAAAAGAATATATGATGCAAATGTGAATGGTAGAACAAGTCGGGGACGCCCGAGGAAGACATGGCACGATCAAGTAAATCAGATACTTGAGACGGGCCATGTCAAAAGTCAGAATAATAGAAGAGTATGTATGAGACGATGTATGAATGTGAGTGAGGCAAATAGTGTGTGCCAAGACCGAGTTGTTTGGCGGTCCGTCCTCTCTGCCTACCCCTGCGAGGAAACGGCGTGATGGTTAGCTAGTTAGTTATATTATGATAAAACTATAATAACAGACAGAACAATTAGTCATTATAGACCTGATACAGTTTAACATGACAAAATAAAAAAAAACTTATATCATTGATGTCGCTATTCCAAATTCCTGTAATATTTAAAAATCTGTTTCTGAAAAAATAAGAAAATATACAGATTTAGGAAATGAGATTAAAAGAATTTGGCATTCTCAAACTATAAAAATATTACCATTTGTTATTTCGGCTACTGGCATTATACCTAGCTCTCTCATTCAAAATTTAGGCATATTAGATTTGTCAAAGAGTTTATATATAAAAATGCAAAAATCAGTCATTTTAAATACATGTACGATTAAGATTTTCAAAATATTTATATTGAGGGATCAGTAGGATTTATAGATCCAATTAGGAGTTCCACCGAGCCGAACCCTCTGATATGGAAATATTAAGAGACGGTGAATTATTTTCCCATTTGGTCTCTGGTGGATTGACACGTTGTTCTTGTTTTATTTTGTATTTATTATACGTATATAATGCAATTGCATAGCGTGAATTGACTAGATGATCATTTGTGGAAAAGTGTGTGAAAGGGTTTAGTTTTTTAAGGGGAAGTTTTAACCCGGACATAAAATAGTTAAGGCGCTATGCTTTAGTAAGACAAGAGGTCCTGGGTTCGATTCCCAGTTGCGACCGTTACCTTTTTATTTTTCTGTGTTGTTCTGTTTCATGTTTAGTTAGGATTTATTGGAATTATTTTCTTCTACAATAAAATGCACTTCGTTTACACCAATATTTTATAAAAAATATCAATGGGTTTCAAAACAATGGTTTCTTCAGTCAGGATACAAAGTTTACTAATGAAGAAACCAGGTTTTGAAATATTAAATTATTTTTAATTTTTTTTTTATTACGCACCAGATTTAAATGTCCGGGTTTAATTTTCCCCACAGGAAGAACTAAACCCTTTCACACACTTCCCAAATGATCATCTGGTCAATCCACGTTATGCAATTGCACTATATAAGTATTATAATTACAAAACAATACAAGAACAACATGTCAACCTACCAGAGTCCAGATGGGAAAATAATTCACCAACTCCAGATATTTTCATATCAGAGGGTTCGGCTCGGTGGAATTCCTAATTGAACCTATAAATCCTACTGATCCCTCAATATAAATATTTAAAAAATCTTTTGTAATCCTACATGTATTTAAAATTACCGATTTTTTCATTTTTATATATAAATTCTTTGACAAATCTAATACGCCTAAATTTGAATCAGGACCTAGGTATAATGCCAATAGCCGAAATAACAAATGGTAATATTTTTATAGTCCGAGAATGCCAAATTCTTTTAATCTCATTTCCTAAATCTGTGTATTTTCTAATTTTTTCAGAAACAGTTTTTGGAATATTACAGGAATTTGGAATAGCTACATCAATGATATAAGTTATTTTTTTTAAATTTTGTCATGTAAAACTATATCAGGTCTATTATGACTAATTGTTCTGTCTGTTAGTATAGTTTTATCATAATATATTTTATAAAATTCATTTTCTAAAAATGAATTTGGTTCATATTCATAATACGGTACTATATTACGGCAGTCAATCAAGTTATGTTTAATTACCAAACTTTGGTGGATTATTTTTAAAACCTGATTGTGCCTAAATGTATACTCGGACGGCGCTAATATAGAACATCTCGATATAATATGTTCTATAGTTTCCGGAAAAGCCAAACATTTTCTACATAAATCATCAATTTGATTTATATCTTTGATTATATGCTTCCTATAATTTTTAGTATTAATGACTCTATCTTGAATGGCAAGCATAAATCCTTCTATTTCTGCGCTCAACTCTCCAATACTCAACCATTTGTTTGACGAAAGTTTGTCAACATACATTTGGTTGAGATAATTGAAGTGTTTTGCATGAATAATTTTATTTGACCAGGAATCTAATAATTCCTGGTTAGTATTTATAAGAATGTTGGCATTCTCGTCATATAAATTTAAAGGTGTAATGCTTCTATCTGCATTTCAAATTATTTTGTGCATTTCTGAGCTATTAGCTTTCCTATGGAAAAAATTTCTAAGCATTTCTACCTGATTGTGTTTCAAAGATGTTATTTTGACTACACCTCTACCTCCTAAATTTCTAGGTAAATTAATTCGTTCTATAGCTGAATTTGGATGATGGCAATTAAACTTTGTTAACGTAGTTCTAAATAATCGTTCTTAACTATCTAAATCTGTATTGGACCATTTAATTATGCCAAATGAGTACGTTAATAAAGGTATTGCCCAAGTATTTATTGCTTTAACTAAATTTTTAGCAGATAGATTGCATTTTAAAATTTTTCTGATCCTAGTTTGAAATTTAATCCTAATATCATTTTTAATACTAGTGTGATCTAATCTATTCGATTGCGGGTATCCCAAATATTTATAAACCTCATCCCCTTTCATACTTTTAATTTTGAAATTTCTAAATATACCCTCGTCTTCATCTACAATTTTGCCTTTCTCTATATGGATCGTTTTTCATTTATCTAAACCAAAAGTCATTTTAATATCATCTGAAAAAAATTTAGCTACCTTAATCATTTTCTCTAAATTTGATTCAGAATTTGAAAATAATTTTATATCATCCATATACAATAGATGTGAAACTATACAACTCTCTCTTGTATTATTTAATAGTGGCCGATTCAAGTAATACGAGTAATCGTGATTGATAATCGCACCCGAAGTTATTAAAAAACGCGTGTCGATGTGCACCCGGAAGTGGACTTCCGTATCGAGAGTAATCGATGCTAACGGCCGGCAATCCTCGCTCGCTTTGAACCTGTTTAATGTCGGGGACAAGCTGTGACATATATTTAATCGGATGAATTCCGTATTTGAGGGAAGAACCCTCCTTTACTTACTTTGCCGCGCGCGCCGTGGAAGGAACCTTCCTTTACTTACTTTGCCGCGCACGCCTTGGAACTCGCGTTAGCGCACGGATGGATGGACACCGGTGGTGATCGGTGAGGATCTGGACGATCCTCGGCCGTGGTTTGACCGAGAGACGGGGCTGGCAGGGTGGCCGCCCGCGCTGCAGCAGACACGGACCCGTGGAGGAAGGCGTTCCCATTCCTCCGCAGAAAACTAGCTAGGTAGTTTAGGTATTTCGAAAAGGTCAATGATGGGGTTAGTGAGTTGTATATGTAATCCTATTAATGAAATAGATGTCCTTGTCATTTCGAAAGAACTTGCCTTTCATTTATGTAGAACTACTTGTGAATAAGCACCATATGCCCACCTCTGAGGACGAGTACTCAGGGCACCGTGGAGCTCAGCATACCCTGTCGTCCGACAGGGTTTGGCGCCCTTAAGTTTCCCCAGGAAACTAAGCTGACCACTGCGATGGTTTACACTGTACGAATCTCAATCTTACCAGGCACCCACTTAACAAGCGGTGTATAAGGCATTTACCACTTGCCTCGCATAGTAGGTTCATTACACACAATAGTTATGCATTTTAGATGCCATTAATCGCATTCTCAAGCACCCTTACAGAAGTAGCAGATTGCTACATATCAGATAATAATTTTAATTATTTTTATTAAATGATATAATATAATTTTTAATGAATTATGCACACCAACATGTATTAACAACCATATCCTGTCAAACTTTCCCTTATTCTTTAAGAGAAAAACCAGTCGCCGAGAAAATTGAACAATGTATATGTTGCTGTCACTGTCGCTCTTACTCCACCAAATACTGAGCAAAAGGGATAACTGCACCACAGGCTGAAAATACCTAAATAAAATCATCATAATAGAGGTTTCATATTCTCCGTTTTTCTCCTCCAAAACTGGATTAATTTAAAAAAAAATTTTATTAACTGCTTTAGAAAAAAATACTCTATTTCTCAACGTTTTGATATTTTTGAAAAACACATTGTGTAGTTTGTAGATATACTGAACGTCCATTGATGGCTTTCAAACCAGGCAATTTTAACAATTTTTGGAGGGAGGTAACTCCTATAAGAAGTAATTTATAAAAAAAAGCAAAAGTTACCGACACGCTAGTGGTTGACATCTATATTACATTACAAATATTGCAGAAGTGTCAAAATCCAGAGAGGAAATTGAGGAATACGTTTGTATAGAAAAAATGCCACCCGGTTTCCTCTCATCCTTACTATTAATTAATAAACTAACAATAATAACATTTATGAAACTATCGAGATCGATAATGACAAGTTAATCACATGGCTACATTAAAGTGTAGTTAGCATTAACAAAGTAGCCCGTTTCACATAAACCCTATCCTACAAGCCGGTGATTGATTGACAAGGGTTCGGGGTAGCAACATACTAACACTAATGAATTAATTCTATCGGGTAACTGGGGCCTGCTTCATAATCTCTAAAAACCACTATCCCTGAGAATATGTATCCACACCGAATTAAGGTTTATTGAATAGACTTATCTTAAATAACTAAGCACAACCAGTATACTAATTTAGCGACTGTATCTAATATAAAGGGAGATATTGCTTGAAAACCCGCCGATTGTCGCTGGGCTACGACCAAACTGCAAGGACTTTGAAAACGATGTATGATTTGTGCGTGTAGGTAGAAAAAAGCCAAGACACTGCTGAGTGTAGATACGATTGCAGTCATATTATGGATTAACGATTGTCTTGTATATATTTTGTCATACTTACACATATTGCATCTTGAATTTCCCGCTGCATACTGCTTACTAACAACGTATGCAGGGACATTGGAGGTCTAAATTCATTCTAAACTAAATGTAGTTTCATGCTTTCAAAAAAATTAGACTCCTTGCGAGAGCCTTGAAGGAGTAATCATCTGTTACGTATGCCAGGGCGGATAAGTGGTGGATAACCTCCAATATCCATGGACTTGACATTGAGAAGCAAATGGTCAAATGGGGTTAGAAAATTTTTATAATTTTAACGAACCACCATTATAAATTTATAACCTGTACCAATCACCATTTAAAAAAATGTTTGTAATCTATACCTATCATTATTTCGTATAAAGTTTAAAACCTGTACATTTTAAATAAAGTTTGAAACTTATTTCTACCACTGTTTTGAATAAAGTTTAAAACCTGTACTTTTTAAATAAAGTTTTTAACTTATACGTAATACTAGGTATTTCAAATGAAGTTTTCAACATGCGCCTAACACCATTTTAATTATAGTTTATAACCTACATCTACCACCATTTTAAATAAAGACTTTAACATCTACCTATTACCGTTTCAGTTATCGTTTATAACCTATACCACCATTCAAATAAAGTTTTTAACCTATATCTACCACTATTTTGTTTAAAGTTTAAAACCTGTACATTTTATATAAAGTTTATACACCTACCACTATTACGTATAATGTTTAAAACCTTAATAAATTAAATTAAATTAAAACCTTTTAATAATGGTTTATAACCTACACCTGCCACTAATTTGTATAAAGTTTAAAATCAGTACATTTTAAATAAAGTTTATAACCTACGAGCATATCTACCACTATTTTGTGTAAAGTTTAAAAGATGTATATTTTAAATAAAGTTTATAACCTATACCTACCACCTTTATTTTTTTAAACTATATCCACTACCATTTTAAATAAAGTTTTAAACTGTTCACTAATACATTATTCGAGGTCAAGTCCCAACACACGTGTTTCTGGTTCCATAAAATCACGCAAAACTTTGGTTTAAAAATATTTAAAAGGCCTCAAACGGTATGTGCTTTAACCAAATCTCTACCCAACGGAATATTTGTGATCCACATATATTAAAATAAAAATATCAACAATTCAATATCTAAACAAGAGATACAACAAAACAGATAAATTTGAGGTGCCTAACACGTTTGGCCGATTCTATATATACTTAACTAGCTGACCCGGCCACGCGTTGCTGTGGCTAATAAAACACATCGTCATCTACTGGATGGTTATCCAACCTTTGTAACCACTGCCGTCTTTGAGTTTATCGAGAAGAGACGGACAGATGCCGCGGAGGACATTTATTTATAATACGTAGAGATGGTGTGAAGGATTATAATAATGTGCATGAAATGCTTGGGTAACTAACGTATTTAAGTTAATAAGGATTAATACTGTATCCGTCTAAATAACTTTTCAATTACATTGCCCCCCTACATTGCCCCAAAACTATTCAATTCCATACCCCACTCCATCAGCAAGGATCAAAATCTGAACGTACTTAAAAAAAATGTTAAAATCTGGGTAAAAAATAATTTGGAACTCAATAAGTTTTTTCTGTAATTCAATCAGCTTCTAAAATGTGGAGTCTTTCTGAATATTTAGAATAAAAACAGGAAATATATATATGTATATATATATATATATATATATATATATATATATATGTATACTCGTATGTACATGTGTATTTAAGTATGGGTGTAAATGTGTGTTTATCTTAGATATATTTTTTAAATTTTTATACTCCTATGAAGTCAATCATGTTGATCACTGCAGACATTATGCATATATATATATATTTTAATTTGTGTGTTTATCTTACATATATTTTTAAATGTTTAAACTCCTACGAAGTCATTCATGTTGATCACTGTAGACTCTATGCTTATATATATTTTTTTTTATAATTTTATTTTAACTACCACTGTTATCCACATAATATAATACCCACACACAGGCTTCGCCTTTGTGGGATTTTTTTTGTTACTTACTTTTTTTGTTATTATGTATTTACCCATATGTAAATGTACCAAAAAAACTTTACTAATAAAAAAAAAATAATAAAAATTACCGCAATGTACGTGACCATTTTTTTAGGAGATAGAATGAGTATAGTAAGCTATCTGTAAAAGATAGATATATGCCTTCGCGGACTTTTTTGTAGATCTATAAAAGAGGAATATCCCACCATGCATTGTTTTGTCATATCCCAAAAGGATTAGGCAGCGTTTTCGATGAAAGCTACCAGGTGTCTTGACTTTTTCCGACACTTCTAACAATTATCGTTATGTTTCAACCAATTTACACAAATCCTTCAACAAGTTATATACCTAAACCTTCCTCACGAAACACTCTATCTATTGGTGAAAACTGCATGAAAATCTGTTCAGTAGTTTTCGAGTTTATCGCGAACAGACGACGCGGGGGATTTTTATTTATAAAAATATGTGGAGAAGATATTACAAATGCGAAAGTGTGAGTGTTTGTTACGCTTTCACGCCTAAACCACTAAACCGATTTTAAAAATTCTGTAATTTAAATTCGATTTTAATAATTCTTTTAATAGAAATCTACAGTATCAGCGAGTATCACAGGCTGTTTATAATGGTAAGCTCTGGCGTTATGAAATTGGTATAAATGGAAATGTGTGTATTTCATATATTTTAACGGCAGGGAGGAATGGCAGGGGGAAGGTGTGGTTCGCGGGGAGCGAAGAGACGAGGGATGGGGAAGGCGGGGAAGGTGGAAGGGAACGGGGACGCACGGGAAAGGACATGCAGATTTCATGGAATGGCATTGCATCGTATGCCGGGTACCAGCTAGTATTTAATACATTTACAATATGCTTATGAAAATCGGTTAAAATACAAATATTTTAAATTAATTGAAGAAACACCAAAAAATGGTTTAAACATTATCAAAAGTAACTAGGTATATACTTAATCGATAAAATAAATAAAAGTGGTGATCGAACAATCATATAACCACAAATCATAAAATTTTACAGATTTTAAACTGAGAAATTGACAGGTGAATAATACTGAAAAACTGGAAGCTAATTCTTAAAAACTGACAGCCAATCCAATACCCGACCAGGCAGACGGAAGGTAGCTTTTGACTTTTACATCTAGCAGAATTTCAAATCAATATTTTTTGTCTCTTCCACCATGCCTTCGTATCTCCAGAGAACGAATAAGTAAAAAAATAACCGAATGTCAAGACCGAATGGCTAGTACGACAGCCGCATTGGCTCGACCTCCCCCTAACCTTCCCCCAAATTTTCGGAGGATATTTGGGGGTGGGTGGCGGTTGGGTGGTCCACCCTCGGTGGGGGAGCTCATGAATTGTATATGAGGGGAGGCCCTCTCTTCGCCCCCTATCAATAATGCAAACTTGGACATAAACCGCCGATCTACTAAGAGAAAATTAGTATCGAAACTCGTATTGGTAATGCTGGGAATGTACAGAAAGGCTTTTGCGGGTTTTGTTGGGATTGTAAATTAATTATTTGTGTTAATTTCAAGATTATTTTGTTAAAATTGACGAAATTAAAGCACAGAGACCGTACTGCCTATTTTGCAAAGGCTCTCCAGCTTTTACAAGTTAAGCTTTTATCAGAATATTTACTTATGAAAATTTGATGACACACAAGTAATAGATTATCGGCGGGCTTGCTGCTTGGCGGCATTTTCTAATAATTTATTCTCTGATTTAACTAACTAAAAATCACGCCGTTTCCCCGCAGGGGTACACAGAGAGGACGGACCGCAAAAAAGTTCGGTCTTGGCGCACATTCTTTGCCTCATTCACATTTATAAACCGTTTCAAACATACCCACACTTCACAAATGAAACCGACATTTGTTTTAATTTATTTTTAACTTTATAAACCGTTTTCGCTTGGCTTAAACACAGTAACTAACTAACTAACCATCACACCGTTTCTCCGCAGGGGTAGGCAGAGAGGACGGTCTTGGCACACACTCTTTGCCTCACTCACATTCATACATCGTCTCATACATACTCTTCTATTATTCTGACTTTTGACATGGCCCGTCTCAAGTATCTGATTTACTTGATCGTGCCATGTCTTCCTCGGGCGTCCCCGACTTGTTCTACCATTCACATTTGCATCATATATTCTTTTAACACTACTTTCTTCGTTCATTCGCTCTACGTGCCCAAACCATCTGAGGGTCCCTTTCTTAATTTTGCTCATTATACTTACATCAGCCTTACATTCTTTGCGGATATCCACATTTCTAACACGATCATACATGGTTTTACCATACATACGTCTCAGGGATCTCATTTCAACAGCATTCAGTTTACTTTAATCCTTCCTTTGCCAGTTCCATGCCTCACTGCCATACATCAGGGTAGGTACCAGGACTCCATTGTGGACTGCTAGTTTCGCTTTGATTGAAAGTTTTTTTATTAGCTCCAACGGCATTCAGTCCTCCATTAATGGAGTTACCGGTCATGGTAAAAATTTAATTTGTTATCCTGCTGAAACTTTAGTCAAGCGAAACCGGGTGGTAAATTAAAATATATTTACATGTAAATGTGTGGTTTTAAACAAAGTGTCAATTCATTTGATAATATTATGGCTAACCACAAAGTGCTTGCTTTCTACGAAAACATTCCCTATATAGATTTGACAGGATTTAGTACTTTATTCATCTCTTCCTTCACCTATATAATGCTCTCTTTATGGTATTTACCCTCAATTTAAATCATCTTTCTGTTTAAATTGTATAAATCAGTATGTATCTTACCTTAAATATTCTTATGTTATAATTAAATAATCTTATGTATGATACTCATTTATGTACCTCTACGCCTGTCTCAACACAGGTATACCCTAGTGAGACAGGCGTCGAATAATGTAATGTAAACATACCTTATGTAGATAAAAAAATTAATAAATAAACCCTTCTGTTGACATGGGCCAATTCAATTATTTGGTTAACTTGATCGTGCCATGTCTTCCTCAGTCATTCCCGACTAATAAAGATAAATATCTATATTTTTAAACTTTCACTTTTTGTACCACTAACTTATTAGTATAATTTAGCACTTTAGTTTATATTACCCACGCACAGGCAGCGCCTTAGTGGGTTCCCATTATCTACGTTTGTCTCATGTATATTTTTTACTTTTTTAGATTATTTGTATCTTGTGTTAGGTTTGTTATATACTTGTGACTTGTGATATACTGGCATACAGAGCTCCGGGCCAAAAAGGCCCCTTTCTCTTTCATCATGAAGTTATAATTAAAAATTATGTTTGTAGAAAAATAGGTTTGTTATATATATAATTACAAAATATGTAAAAAAATTACTTTTGAAACGAATCAAGATATAATGGGAAAAGATAAAATACGTAACGTAATATTTAGTAGATACCATGAGAGTAAACCGAGATATTTTTTTCACCCGATAAGGTATTTTTCCACTTTCTAACATTTTATTAAAAAAAAACTCTCTAGTCGATTTTCTAAGTAATAAGTGCTAAGTATAAGCAACATAAAATTGATCACAGAAGTTTACAACCTAATAAAGTTTAAAGTATTTTTTATTTATTTATTTATCTATAATAAAATATGTTTACAATGGTTTTATTTGTATGCCTGTCTCACTAGGGTATACCTGTGTCGAGACAGGCGTACAGGTATATAAATGAATAAAGTAATTACAAGGATATTTCAGGTAAAATACATATTATGAATAGAATTAAAACAGAAGGGTGATTGGAAGGGTAATAAATCTTTTAAAGAGAGTTATTTTATAAATGTTGGAGATGGAGTAATGAAATCAATTCTGCCTAGTCTATTTATAGGTTAAATTTGACAGGATTCCATTATTTTCATTTGTTTTATATGGGTTAGGTTGTATGTATGTATACTACATCGATATAAGTAGTATGTAAAATCACAATCATTTTCGAATATGTTTAGTTGCCACTGACAGAATAATGTGGTTTTATATTAACAATGCTAATAATGACATGATATTATTCAGAACAAAGTTATGTTCTTCCAATAGGATGCATTTAAATTGAAAATGATGATATTCAAAACTCAGATTATATAAAGGTGGACTCCCAAAAATAAAATTATTTAACTAATAATATATTGAAATTTCAGTGATGTGCTGTCCGCAGTTTTTACTGGGTGGGACAGTGTTTCCTGGCATCACCGATATTGTTAACCAATACTACTGCACACCTTAAAAAAATCAACTAAATGAACAAATTCTTTCCGTATTCAAACTATTCCCACTAGGTAGTAGTAGTCCGTGGACGGTCGGGCGGCCATCATAGCATATCTCTTTTATTTCAAAATTAACATATTATCATGAAACACGAAATCATAAATAATGTCGATTTTATTACACATTCTTTTTTTTTAAAATAAAGTCTTCCCAGGTTACGAATAACCTGATAATATTTCAAAATCTCCTACTACCACCACAGTAAGCGAAAATATTGCTTTTGTCGTCATTGAGGACTTAGCCAGTCGAGGAATAGAAGACACGACCCCTGAAAGGTAAAACCCAAACGCGACGCCATGCGCCAATGACCGGTCAAATATAAATAATTAGATATTGTCCCCGGCGGCGGCGTTCCCCGGGCTTTGTGCATAGTTTTTCGATATCAGATATTGAAAAATGTTGTAGACATAGATTGTCCTCTTATTTTATGGTCACGTGTGCAAGTGTAAAATTTGAAAATTCTGCTTTAAGGGATTAGAAAACGGGATAGGGTGGTTTTTCGAAACAGTGACAGTGACCCTCGTCTTCTTTTGAAGGTCAATTGTTCAAATTTTCATTAGTCTCGTAATGAAACTGTAGATGTGTACACAAATCAAATCCACGCCACCAGATACGGCTGGCGGGCCGTACTATAGTCAATTTTGAAATTCGTTCTACGGAAGAAATTGGAAAATAGATGTCCTAGGGTAAGAAGGTATTTGATTTTACCTTTTCAAATATCCAGTATTGCATTGCAAGCATTGTATAATTAGTGGCGATCGCTCGAATTGCATTACATAATATAAAATGAAGCCTTAATTAAAACTTATCTAAAATGAAGCCGCTCAAAATGTATGTGCGCATAGATCTTTTAAACTACGAAACAGATTTTCATGCGGTTTTCACCAATAGATAGAGTGATTCAATTTTAGTAGAGAAATTCAAATATTCAATTCAGGCAGCGGGCAGCGGGCAGCTGTCAAGCGGGTGGTGTGGATTTTATAAAGGTTGGGTAATGGCGTTGTGTTCCGTTAGCCACAGCAACGTGTGGCCGGGTCTGCTAGTATGAGATAAACGGTAAAAATGGGTAATTCATTGGCTATATAGCACTATAATAAGTTTCTATATTTCCATGTGAAAATTCGAAAATTGACGAAAAATTTTGAAAATTATCTTCTGGGAAATCGCGAACAATCGAGGCAAATTTATCATTTCGCGTGATCGCTTCAGTGGTTAAGAACACATTTACTTTTAATGTGAGGAAAATAGATTTTTCAGGACCCCTTCGCAATTACCTTCTCAATAACTCAGTTTAACCGATAAATTAATCAATTTAGACACCTTAAAAATTGAAGTTTAAAATCCTATAAATAAGCCGTCTTAAAGTGGTCTAACCACCGTTTTAAAATGGCCTTGTTAACCGAAAAAGCTGTGACAATAATTTTTTTATTTGTTTTAACACACAACATTGTCGTAAAATTTCTTCATCCATCAGCCTGAATAAAGCACAGCGGGGTTAATTTGCGGCAGGCATTCACTGCATACATTCTATTTGAGTACCTTAGTAATTATTTTATTCTGACGAACGGCAACAGCAGTAGTTATCAGCTGGTTGCGCAATGCTATACAGGGTATATGAGGGTAAAGTGCATTAATTTCGGGAGGTAATTCTACAAGATGGTAGGAGTAAAAAAGATTAACAACTTTTTCCAAAATTCCAACTTTTTTTCCCATACAAAAAG
Organism: Limnephilus rhombicus; assembly: GCA_929108145.2. Taxonomy (NCBI): domain Eukaryota; kingdom Metazoa; phylum Arthropoda; class Insecta; order Trichoptera; family Limnephilidae; genus Limnephilus; species Limnephilus rhombicus. The sequence continues at coordinate 15,503,299 of OV815292.1, read as the reverse complement.
ACGTACCTACTAAAAATCCTTAGGCCTTGTGCGCACTAGCGGCTAGCCGCGTAGGTGGTCAACCGCGCGGCTAGCCGCATTTTTATTTTAGTATGAAATTTTTCGGCGGTTGGGTGCGTACGGATATGAGCGGTTGCATACTAAAATAAAAATGGCCGCACGGTTAACCGCCTACGCGGCTAGCCGTTGGTGCGCACAATGCCTTAGTGTGAGGTACGATCTTAGGGAACATACCCATACTACGTGACCAACTTTTTGTGATTTTTAACCCCCCCCCCCCCCCCCCCCCGGTGACCAAAAACCTAAGCAACCCGCCGCTCATTTGTACCAAGCGTGGTATGTTGAAGACCCCCCCCCTCCCCCCTAAACGTGTCGCGTAGTAGTACGTTCCCTTACTTGCTGAGAGCCCGCCGGGCACGATTGTGGCAACATTGCATGGTTGTGATTGGCCCGTATCGTAACAGCGGAAAGTAATAACCCTGGCCGCACACGCCGGTCTAATTTTATCTTTTTACCACAAAACTACCCCTAATAGTTAGAATTTAGAAAAAAGTTATTTATATTTTTTACTTTTACAATCATGTAGAATCATCTCCCGAAGTTAATTCACTGTATATTTATAGCATGTAACAGTATATTACAACACATAACAGTGGTGGTTTTTATCAAGGGAGCATATAATAGCTTAAAACAGTGGTGATTTTTTATGAAGGGAGCATAACACCGTGGGGTAATTATTACAACTAGGTAACTCTGAAATCAGCTTTGGGAAATAGGATGCTTTTAGTATTTCCGTGAAGACTCACGGTAACGGTACCGTGACGGCAATAAACATATGTCCCTTGTCGCTATAATGCTACAGCTCTTTCTTACACATTAAATAATAATATCAATGAGACACACAAATTACATGTGATGTGTTTCTTCCAAAGTAATACTTTTTTGCGACAGGAATTTTGTTTCATTTTCTTTATACGTGTGAGGGAGATGTATGAAAATGATTGTATGTTTCATTTGGGAGGGGTGCAAACATACGTTCATCGTTTGTATTATTTAGTCAAAATTTAAAAAAAAATAATCATTGGAGCGATTATGGTAAAAAATGGACCACTTTTATTTTTCTGCGATTGACAGCAGTCCAAAATTGGACCAAATCAAAAATATTCTATGTTGACTCGAATAAGTACCCCTCACGGCAGTTTCAAAGTAAAAAACACGCTTGATTCAAGCGGTTAAAAACCTTACGATTTTTTTATAAATCCTACAAATATGAAAAAACGGTAAAATACAGGTTAATTCATTGGCTATGTAGAACTATGATAAGTTTTTACGTCTCAATGTTAAATTTCGAAGGTGTGATTTGTTTTAATGTTGGCAAAAAATGATCTGGAAAATCTCAAGCAATCGAGGCTAATTTACTTATTTCGAGTGGTCGCTCCAGTGGGTAGAAATGAGAGAAATAAAAAAGAAAAAAATTCAATTAAAATGAAAGAAACAATTTTTTTTTAAAAACATAAGAAGGCAAGAGAAAATATTGTTTGAAGCGAAGAAATCCGCAGGAAATAAAGCTTTCGTCGATTAATCCATGCGTGGATTTTGATTTTGGTTTGGTATATTATTTAGTTGAATGTCGTTTTCAATTATTATTTTTAAAAATTAAATCAGATTACGATATTGTCTTTGTCCAAGGGTGGCATTTGTTAAGTATTGGTGTCTATGAATTGTTTCGCAATTAAGTACGTTATGAAGTATGATAGTTTACTTGTTTTTTGGTAATGTTTAGAAGTAATTTTGATATATTATTGTTGTATGATCAGTACAGCAAAGTCCATAACTGTAATATAGATAATCTAAAAGTTGTTTTTTTTTCTGTGAGCATTTTATTAAATTCAGAATTATAATATTATTTTTATTTTATATTTTATTAACGCCCTAGTGGGCTTTTACAAGAAAAGAAGCAAATATATAATAAACAATATTAATTACATGTATTACATAAACAATAAAACAGAATAAATATGAATGCAATCGACTCGTTAGGTAAAGAATATTACAACATAAAAAAGAAATTAAATGAGATAGTACAAGTTGTACTTACAAAAAACTAAAACAATTCAGCTTTAAATATTTATACATATTATTAACAATAATAATAAGACCTGACATAGAACAAAGTGTAAATAGAACTGCAAAAATATTATAAATTAAGTATACATTTTACTGGTGAGGTTTAGATGAGAAAATATTTTATGAGAAAAACAAAAAAAAAATAATAAAAGCTAATTATTAGCAGATAGAATCGAGATTAGTTGATTTTTGAAACATTCAAAACTGTCAATATATCTATATATTTGCAGTATTTATTCGCAAGGTTATGGATTCTCGGTATTGGTGAGTATATAGAGTAATTAGTGTTGAGTTTATTGTTGCATTTAAAAGTATCTTTACTACGAGTTTGTCTAGCGGGTATGCTAATGCAAATTAGTTCCAACAAATTAGGGCTGTCAATTAAAGATTTTATAATTTTGTATAAAAATAATAAATCAATTAACACTCTTCTATCTGATAATTTAAGAAGTCTGGTTTCAGCGCGTAAGTAATTATAATTTATAAATTCGATTGGTATTTTCATTTTAAAATTGATGTACCGGAGAAATTTGTTTTGTACCTTTTCCAATGATTGAGAATGAACATTGAAGTATGGTGACCATACAGAGGAATTGTATTCTAATCTGCTTCGTACTAGTGAGCAATACAGATGTTTTAATGTTAACATACTTTTAAAATTTGCCCCCATTCTCAAGATAAAACCTAGTATTCTCATTGCATCGCTTGTTATTTCATCGATGTGTTCATTGAACTGTAGACTCTCGTGGAATATAACACCAAGATCACGAATCTGCAATACACGAAGAAGATTAATACCATTCATATCATAAGAAAATTTAAAAGGATTTTTACCTCTGTAAAAACTAATGATCTGGCATTTACCAATATTTAGTTGTAAATCATTGACAGAACACCACGCGCATAGTTTGTTCAGGTTTAACTGCAGAATGGCGCGATCGTCATCGTTTCTAATTGTTCTGTAAATCTTCAGATCATCAGCAAATAATAGGACTTTGACATTACTAAAAATATGAACTATATCATTTATGAATAAGCAAAATAATATCGGGCCCAAATGAGATCCCTGTGGTACCCCACTCGATGCAGCAAATGTATAAGAAGTAAACGAATCAACTTTGACCGCTAAGTACCTTCCCAATAGATAACTCTTAAACCATTCCAAAATACTCCCTCTCATTCCCAACAACTTCAGTTTTCGTAATAAGAGTCTGTGGTTAACCTTATCAAATGCCTTACTGAAATCAGTATATATGGAATCAGTTTGATGTGATGAAGTCAAGGCATTAACAATGTCATTCGTGTATAATATTAAATTGGACAGGGTTGATCTTCCTTTAATAAATCCATGTTGAAGCGGTGAGATGGTTTGATTGATTTGGGATATCAATTTGTCTAGTACCAGGCTTTCAAAGAGTTTGGGTAATGTAGACATGGTGCATATTGGCCTATAGTTTGTTACGTCGCTCTTATTTCCTTTTTTAAAAATGGGTGTCAAAAGACTAAACTTCCAAAGGTCAGGGAACACACCTGATGAGAGTGACTTTGTAAATAACTTATGTATGGGATACGATAATGTATGCATACAATTAACTAAGAATCTGGGTGGAACTTTGTCAGGTCCTGCGGATTTGCGGGAATCGAGACTCTTCAGCTTGGATATAATATCATATATGGTTAGAGTACAATCAGATATATCAAGAGTCTCAACTAAATTAGAGCAAGAGATATTGCAATCTACATTTGCATTAACATATACACCGCTAAAGAAATCGGCGAACAGATTAACAGTTTCCTGAAGATTTTGGGATAGTTTAGAATTGAATGACATAATACTAGGTATACAAGTACCGTTTTCTTTTTGGGATTTAACATATTTCCAAAAGAAATTTGAGTCGTTCATGTTAGAGCCTTCAACATCACGTATGAAAGTTTTGTAACATTCTGCAGAGAGCTTATTGCAGTCTCCCCTCAATTTTTGAAACACGGAATAATCGATAGCCAGGCGACTTTGTTTGAATTTCTTATGAGATATTTTTTTGAGGTATATTAAGTCAATCAGTTCTTTTGAGAACCACTTTGGGTATTGAGTTTCCCTGTAAGCCGTAAAAGGTACAAATTTTTCAATTGCAGAATTAATAATGGAGTAAAAAAAGTTAAGGTGTGCATTGATATCAGCCTCGCTATCCAAGAATGACCAGTCAATCTGGTTGAGATAGTTGGAAATTTGTACATAGTCTGCTTTTTTGAAATTTCTAGTTTTTACTACCCTTTTTTCAATAGGAATTGGTTTGAGGTTAGACATGCATATTTCTAGTGGTGGATGGTAAACATCAACAGGTAATAGTATTTCGGTACTTCTCGCATCACAGATGTCAGACACATTTGACATTGCCAAATCCAATGTACGACCACCAATATTATGAATACTATTACACTGAGTTAGTCCTAAGAAGAGAGCCATATCTCTAATTACACAAATATTAACATTAGAACAATAATTGTCAGAATTCATATTACACCAATCGTATTGAGGCAGGTTGTAGTCACCAACTAGAAGTAATTTAGTGTTAGGGTTTTTAGCACAGATTGATTCAACCTCGTCACAGTGATTGCTGTAGCTTTGGACGTCAGAATTTGGAGGTAAATATGCACATCCCACTATTAATTTATCACTAGAAGTGTTCACTTTGACAAAAAGTTGCTCTATGGATGGGTACTTCGTGGATATTTTTAAGGAGCTGAAATTTTTTGAGATAGCTATGACCACTCCGCCACCTCTTGATTTGGCACTTGTTTTCGAGTTTCTATCCATACGATAAATATTAAAATTAGGGAAGCCTAATTCAGCCGAATTAATTCCTGAATCGAGCCATGTCTCCGTTAATATGAAAATATCACTGGTGATAGTTGCCGCCGAAGTCAATAGTTTGGGAAGTTTTGTACGGACCCCTCTCACATTTTGATAATAGCATTTTATTTTATTTTGCTTTAGTTTTTTGGCGTACAATCAATAATTTTGGGTATGGAGTTTATATATTTGATGGTGATATTGGTTTCACCATTGTTCTTTCTGGTCTCAAGTTGTTGGCGTAAGTCTAGAAGTTGGGTCCTCTGCAACAGCGTTTGATCACTTCTGGCCTTGACACCATTTTTCAGTTTAGCATTATTGGTCAAGATCTCACGTGCCGAGATAAAATCCTTAAATTCGACCTTAATTGGTCTAATTTTGTTTGATTTTTGTAGACCCAGTCTGTAAATCTTTAACATATTAGGTATAATTTCACTGTTTACATCGCCTATTGCTGAGGTATGTATTACATACATCATTTTGAATAGCTAAAACTCCACAAAAATCCCCCCGGATGAAGCCTATGGGAATATTAACGGGAGATATAGTTTCGATCAGGGGCAGATTTTTTTCTCTGTTTCACTAAAGGTCAAATTTACAACGTGTTCATATTAGTTTTGAATAACCTTTATTGAAGGTTTTTTATAGTTTATTATTAATCCTATAATACATTTTTCGATATAATAATACTAACAATTCTTTTTTATACAACTACAAATTTTTTTTTTTTTTTTTACATTAACTCCACACAGGAGGCCCTGAGGAAAATAATTTCCCTCAGGGCCTATGTCATCTGGGATGCTGTGTGGAGGGTCTTTTTGAGAAGAGGAAGGAATAAACATTGGTCTTGAAGAGTCCCATGTTGTAGGAAGGAGGAAACACAGAGGCCGGCAAATCATTCAACAGCCGAGCTGTTGAACACAAGAACGAATCGAAGAAACGACCCGTTCTCATGTGACAAATGTCAACCGTGTACAAATGTTGGGCACGGGTTTGGCGTGTTTCCCGACTATCCACCGGTGCCGAAGGGATCAATGATGCTAGTTCCTCGGAGCATCTTCCATTGTAATACCGGTAGAACAAGGATAGCATTCCCACCCGACGCCTGTGCTCTAAAGATTGCAATCCGTCTGTTAAGATGGGAGAATCTATCAAACGGACCGCCCGTTTCTGCACAGAGTCGAGGGTATTTTTCAGGTATTTTGGAGCTCCAGACCAGAGATGGCTGCCAAATTCAACCGTGGGGCGTACTTGTGATTTGTACAAGGTTAGCAGTTGTGTACTATTAGTATCTGCGGGCCGTGTACAGTACGCCTAGTTTAATACGTATAAGAAATTACATCACGTAATATTTTCCAAAATAGATTATTAATGAATATTTAAAAAAATGTAATTTAAAATATAATAATTTCAAGAAAACATCCAGATAGGAGGATTTGCTCGTTAATTTTAACAATCGAGATTATTCTTAAAATTGACAAAGAATTGATACCTATTATTTAATCTTCAACCATTGATTTTATCTGAGATACGGGATTTTCATCCGTAAACATTATCACGGACAAAATCTCTCTTTCCCAAGTCCAAAATATAAGATACTAGTTGGTTCTCGGCATGCGTTGCAATGCCATATTCAAAGACATACATTGTTTGTCGTTTGTCCCTTAATCACCTTTCCTGTGCGTCCCCGTTCCCCTCCCACGTCCCCTTCCTAGCTAGCTTTATAAATTAAAGCCTATACATAGGCTAACACATGTGTTATTCTTATTAAAGTTTCATTAAAATCCATTCCGTAGTTTTGCGTGAGAGTGAAAAACACACATACATCCATACAAACTTTCGCATTTATAATAAATACTAGTGAGATTATGAAAAAAAATCTATTTTTAAATCCGTAAAAAGTCCGAATTCATTCGGATAAGCAATCCGATATAATCGTTTCCCAACTTTGAAAGATTGTAATTCGAGATGTTTATGTCAAAAAATATATCGAATGGTTTGACAATTGAGATATTTCGTAATAAGTTGATATTATTAGATACTATATACATACTACTTACAAATTTATAATTTGATATGCAATGTTAAATTATTTTTGGTAATAATTTTTGAAATGAGATTGATATTAAATTACGATGTTATCTACCATCCGAAGAACTTAAATGAACAATGAATTAATATTTTAGGTTTCAATTAACAATACAAGAATATAAAAGAATACAATAGAAAGTATACAGAATAAATTCTCTAAATATTTATTCAAGTAATACAACAAAACTACAAATAACATGTTAAGTTTACAAAAAAGACGCACATTATCAGATCTGCTGTTTCTGTATAACCTGCTAAATAATAAAATAGCTTACAATAAAAAACACATAAATTTGTTTAAGACCACTTTTATTTTAAAACACTCTACCGGTTTCAGAAGCACCCTTCCTTCGTCAGGAGAATAAGTTATAATATTCTCCTGACGAAGGAAGGGTGCTTCTGAAACCGGTAGAGTGTTTTAAAATAAAAGTGGTCTTAAACAAATTTATGTGTTTTTTATTGTAAATTATAGCGAGCCACAAAGTTAGTGCTTTTTACCAATATGTAATAAAATAGCTAGTCCCGAATTGCTATCCACTATTGGTTTAAATGTCCCAATGAGGCGTACCAGGCACACTTCTCTTTTTCATATAGAATCCAATAACACTAATGCAGCGAGTAACTCACCAATTACTCGCGCAATCATAACTTATACCCACTATGAAAAAGTACTACACTTAATTCCTTGCAAACATACAAAACTAATTTATTAAATTTCTTGGCGTGATATAATTTTTTTTTAAATTACTAACACTTAACTTTTCATTAAACTTTTATCAGTCAATTACAATTAGTGAGCATATAATTCTTGATTTTAAAATTTCTCCTTATCTCCCCCCCCCCCCCTTTTTTCTTCCTTTTTATTATTATTACTCATTCATTCAATAATTAAGTTTTAAGACCGGTTCATATCTCAGGCGTAATTACCAAATGACATTCTATGGACTTACGTAATAGGTACATAACCATGTAATAATTTAATTTAACATACCTTATAATCTGTATTATAATGTACTGTGTATGTCTTAATAAACAAATAAATAACAATGTAAAATATGGCATTCTGACTGTTTTAAAAAGTTGAAAGTAAGCAATTATTTTTTGTAGGTATGTTGTGAAAGACACATGATTTTGGGATTCTATACATTATTCGGTTTTGATTTAGGGTTCAGCTTTTAATACCCTTGAGTATGAAATATTGTCAGAGTTCCTTAAAGATTGGCAATTTTCTTGCATTATAATAATAATAACGATTTATTGTCTTCATTTCTTAGAAACAAGTAGAGATAATGATATCCTCACTAGGATCTCCCGTGCTGAGGATTTCATTTACATATTATTATTTAATTATAAGAAATTAATATGAATTAGACATAACATATAGTAAATAATTATAAAATAAATAAGATATTGTTTTTTTTAATAATTCAGTTCATTAGATTTGGTTTTAGTCTGTATTTGATATCAGTATATTTTCTATTTCTGATCTCCCTATATTTAGTATCCAGCTTTTTATTTGAAATTTAAATGTTATAATGTTGAAGTTTTTGAGTGATAGTGGTATTTTATTGTAGAGTGCCATAATATAAGAAGCTTTTTTGACCAAATGTTGTGTTAGTAGTTATGAGATCTAGTGTTTCTAATGTACGTGTTAGTTATTATTTCTTGGGTTTTGTACTTATGAATGTAAATGAGTATAGTTTTAGAATATAGTTGTTTAATTTACATGATGTTAAGATTGTTGAATATTTCGTCAGTGTTAGTTCTTACAGGAACTTTCAGTATAATTTTCATTATGGCTTTTTGTGTTTTAATTAGTGAATTTAGTATGTTTTTATTTGCACTGCCCCATCCGACAATACCGTATTCTAACAGTGATTGGCAGAGAGCCATGTAAATCTTGATTAAGTCTTTTTTAATGAGGACATTCCTGATAGTTTTGAAAAAATAACTTAGTTTTTTAATTTCATTATTTAAATAGGAAATGTGTTCGGTCCATTTTAAGTTTTGGTAAATTTTTAGACCCAGATACGTTATATGGTTAACGTTTTCTAATGAGGGACAATTACAATTCTCATTTAAGTATTACTTTTGACAACTCGGCAACAACTCTGTCAATGTTCTCAACAATGTTTCAGATGACTTGAGCAGCTTCAACATAGATTATTCTATCTTCCTGTTGTAGGATACTGCCAATGGTTCTTCCGGTGGTGAGAAGTATATAACTGCTTCTCTATAAGACTCTTTTCTGAGATCGGTGTATTTAGCATCAAGTGAGGTCAAAAAGGGAAATTCTTGGAAGAATCTCTTTGACAAGATTGCCTTCCTGCCATTTTTTTGAAATTTTATATTTGAAATAATATTTGAAAGGGAGATTTGTAAATACGAATTATGGAGGGAGCGCACTAATATTAAAAAAAAACGATAATAATTAAGCGAAAATTGTGAAAATAATTAATAAAACACGTCTCTTTCAAAAAACAAAAAATTCTCGTTAAATGCCTAGTTGCATTTAAAGATACACTAGTAATTTTTCCATACCAATAACATGTTAAATACCAAAAGAAAAAGTGTCAATAATTTTCTGAGCATATTTTGCAATTTTATTCTTTCGAAGGAATTTCTTATAATGTCTAGATACATCTCTACAAATGTATAGACAATAATAATGTATATCTTCAAAACACACATATACTTTTTGAAGAAATTAAAAAATGTTCAAGAGAAATTGTCATAAATCGGTAGAAATTCTGAAGAATAAGAGGAGAAAACCAGAAATATGTAATTTTTAAATCAGATTATAGACCTATTGACTCTTTTCCACAAAAAATTATAAATGGATTTCGAAAGATTGTTCTTTTATCTAGCATTTGCATGTTTTAAATTTTGAAAAAAATTAAAATATTTTCAGTATAATAAGGTTATACCATAGGTCGTTGGCAGATTTGTTAAATTTTTAAAAAATATTTTGTATTATACCACACCCATTTCAAATCATATAATCATGCAGTAAAATAAATCAATACATTATCTGGGTATCGCATGTTTTAGAATTTTAATTTTAGTTTAAATAAAATCATTAAAAAATATATACGTACATGTGTTTCTTGACGAAAATTTATCGCTTTGAATATTAGTGCGCTCATCGAACATTCGTAATTACATATCTCTCCATCTTCTTCTTTTTGAGCGCGGATACGGCGCCTTAACAAAAAAAAACTCATCGAAACACGTTGATTCAAAATGTCTTAGAATTTGATATGTTAGAAAATACATTCTTTTGTACAGGGAATAAGCAAGAAAAATCATTTAAAATAAATTTTCATTTAACGCAATTGAAATTTTAAATGCATTATTTTCCGTTGCCCTGAATACAATAAATTGTCTTTTATAATGATTAAGGTGAATCTAAAGGTTTTTTTCTAAAAAATATTCGTGGCCAGTTCGATCGAAAGTTTATCGAAATAAAACACATACATTTAATTGCCTTTATAATTTTTTTTCAAATTGCGGTCGTAAAATTTGGTTTCATAAAGGAGTGCATTTTTATTGTTTTGTGGTTAACTCTTAGATTTGTATATGAAGCGTGGTGTTTTCTCTTTGTAACAAAGTTAGATTTTATTTCTAATCATGATAGTAACGGTGATACAACGATTTCTATGAGACCTATTCGAGTTGTTCTCAAGGTTAATATTAAAATGTTATCATTCAGAAATCGTCACCCCATTTGGATAGGATTCTAACTTACATTTTTTTTCAAAAATGACCTTTGAGAGCTAAAGCATTTGTTTTCCTCACTTGTATTTCCAAAAGATTTTCAGAACCATATGTGTTATATTTTCAAAGTTTTCGTATGTTTGCCAAAGTTTTAACAGCAAGCATTTTAAATAATAATTTATTTTACAAGGTTCTAATACCACTTACACTCTCTATTTTGTTTGTATCTGACAGTTTATCTTTATTACGAGGCGCATTATAGTTCGTCACTTTGGTTGGATAGGGTTCTTTCAAAGTTTGCAAAGACTATGGACATATGAATATGTCTGGACCTGCCATAAGTGATAAAAGCGTATTATTTCCCCCTCCCCGTACCTTTTCCATGGAGCCGGCTGGGCTTACGAGAGTCTCGCTTGAATCTAAAAAATGTGACATTTATCATTCTTGTCCTGACCCGCGCCGAGCACCCATCGTACATTTTACGAACAAAAATGAGAGCTTGTGCTATACATTATACCCTAATATATGTGAACATAGTGAATGTGGGCGTTTCTCCAGTGAGCTCGTCGCTAGTTACAGGGGTAAGTAAATTATGAAACATTTGTAAAAGTGTCTTAACTAAATACGGCAACAAAATATTCCTCTGTGAAAAAGGGCGAACTTTACTTTGCCGCATATGGACTTTGCAAATATGTTAATAACCTGGCGAGCAATTCGCGCTCCCATGTAAAAAGGTCTATTCATTCAAAAGCAGATTTTGCTTTTAAGAACTAAATGGTGATATTATATGTGAGATGCTTATAAACTGTCAGATTGATTTTTTAATGAATCACAGTCATCTTTCCCCTCTTCGCCCCCTATAGTTTGGTTTTACCCCCTCATTTGTATCTTCTCGTCTATTAAATTTGGATGTCTATGGCAAAGACGAATTTTCGTAATCTCGTATTTAAATTTTTTTGATTTTGAGGTTTAATCTTGTGTAAAGTATTGTTGGTGGTAAGTAGTGTAATATTTATGTAGTACAAATTAGCTCGGAGTTGCATTAGGGAAAACGTCGCCTCAGTTCTTAATTGTCCAAACAACCATTTTAGTTTTTGTTCAATCTCCACTTTAAAACTAAAAATAAAGTATGAAAAAAGATAGTTAATCACTTAATTAGGAATTATTTAAACTAATCAAACTTTTGCCTTTACGGAAATAGCTTTATCTTAAACACCTATCATAATGTTTCATTGAAATAATGAACGAAAACCTTCACCTCCTGTCAAATTTTCAAATGGTCGTTTGGACAATTAAGAACTAAGGCGACGAAATGTCATTAGAACCTAATGCAATTAATTATTATGCCCTAGCTGGTTGCACGTGGTTGTCTTTACATGTTTAGGTATATTCTAAAATGGTAAGTTATCATACCATTTAAATAATTTCTTTTAAAATGGGTTCAATTAAAATACTTTATTCAAGATTCAACATCAAATCAGAAATTGGTAAATAGATATGATTTTAGATTTTCACAGCCAAAAGTATTTTCGCTATTTATTTTTGGGGTTGCGTTACCTCTTTCTTTAGCCAACCTTTCGGACAGCACAGCGTTACAGTGTCCATCACGCACCTGCCCTAATATTGTCCGAAACTTTGGCTAAAGAAAGAGGTAGCACAATACGGCATAACACCCCAAAAATAAATAACGGAAATTGGTAAATAGGTTTACGGGAAATCGTCTTTGCATCTTTTGACACCTCATACCTCAGAACAAGGTAAAGTGAAGTTATAATCCTATCCAAATGAGTTGACAAAATGTTTATTGCAAATACAGACATCTCAAAGATGATTTTATTGTAGTTTCTAAAATAATATTTTATACGACAACTTCAAATATAATATGACACATTTAAAAATAATACCCGGTAAGCATTCCGAAATTCCATTAAATTTCATCGGGTCGTTGGGACTTTTTTTTTATTTTTTTTTTTTATTAGGTTTGTCAACAGTGATTTACATCAAAGCTTTCACAGATAAAATTACACTGAACATGGTTGATGCTATCACTAATTAAAGACAAACACAGCATTGATAATATAATACTTACATATACATTACATTCATTCACACAAACACATACTAAATGTACATTACAAAATAATAATTAACAAGTTTTACAAGGAACAAGTTTTTAGAACAATGAGTTCATAAGTTTATAGAACAACGTAATAGGGAGCTTTAAGGCTTGTTAAGATTTGATTTGAAGTTGGCCAATGTTGGCATTGTCAAATTAATCGAATGTTTTTTATAAGCCTCATTGAAATTACGGCACATTCTCGATAAGGCTGAGTCATACCCCAGCTTAGTTCGATATTTTTTAATATTTAACGGAACGGACTTGTAGTAAACGGTACGCGTTCAAGCCTGTAATTTAATTGGCGAACTGTTTGCTAACAAAAATTTCGTTTTGTACGCCATAACACGAAACGAAGCGAAAAAAAATACATAAAACCTTTGCCAATAAAAAACGAAATGGCTTTAAATATTGCAAGAAAATTCTGCAAATTTTTTTTTCGATGTGAATTAACTCAATTCGGAACCAGTTTGACCATCTGGTGTGGGTAATGGAAGGGTGTGATAAAGAAGGAAATACATTTAAAAAAAATCAGAGTGTGCAATTCACACAATGTAGAAGTGAAACGTTCAGAAAACAAAAGTTGACAAGAGTGGGGAGACTACGACGAACTTTTTTATCAATGTAAAGGATGATTTTTGCCATATTTTTGTCTTCAAATTCCAGTGCACCTTTTTATATACATTTGGTCATCTTATTAGTATTTGTGTTTTCTTTTTCAGAGTCGCTAGATGTCGCATTTTTGTGAGTTTTCTTTTGCCTGTTTATTTTGGAGTGGTTTGAAGATAGGATATTGATTTTACAAAAATTAAAAAAAATTACAACTGTGCAGTTCACAGGCGGTAGAAGTGAAACCTTCAGAAAACTAAAATAGACAAGAGTACGAAGCACCGCACAAAGAGGAGACAGATTAGACTTTCTCATTCTCTCGCAGGCTTTATCCTTTGAATGCATGTGTTTGTTTCTTTTTAACTTTATAGTACTACACCAAAGGAGACTTGCGTGGGACTGTGGATTTATCGTGTTATACTATATTATTATATTATGGAACCGAGTACCTACCAGTGAAATAAATAAATATTTCATTACAAATAAATGAAACAATATATCTATGTTACAACCACCTACATTTTATTAGCGCCGACCGGTTTCGGAACGACCGTTCCTTCCTCAGGGCAAACATATACGACGAGGTTCAAAAGTATTACTATTTTATTGCTATCTCATTCTCTGCTAGGCTAAATCCTATAGATATATATATTATATATGTTTGTCTCTTTTTAGTGTTACTTTTTCGTTTCATCCAGTTTCAAATCACAACGGTGCTGAAGAAGTTTTCACTTCAAAAACTTCACTCTGACAGATTAAAGAAAATTGGGCAGGAATATTTTCTTAGGCAAAGCCGCCTGCTCCATTAGTAAAACTATTTTGACACCTGGTCCAAATCTCTTACAGTGTTCCACCTCTCGTGTTATTTTTCAGCAGTGGGTACGACCTTAAATCTCGCGAACAGATTGTCTGAATCCCTCGGAGGTGTTGACACAAGTTAGTGTACTGCTTGGCTTAAGGCTACCATTTGTAGGGGTTGCGTAACATTGCTACGTACTTTATTTTACAGAAGAAGGTATGTTACCATAGCACAGTGGTTCCTACGCAGGTAATATTCCTAAAATGTTTATATTCTGATTACTAAAAAAATAAAAGAAAAATAAATTACTGAGATAATTTGTTCATGGAAAGATATACTCGTATGTATGCATTGCTTATCTAGCCCAAGAGGATGGTTTATCTCTTGTTTATACATACTTGTTTTATTAATTACTTATTTATTAACTTCAGAACGACTTTACCTATTTTATTCATCTTTTTTTTAAAGTTTTCTAATACTTTGTATAAGGTTCTTACGGAAAGAAAAATTAAGAAAATCGCGCAGAGAATTGGATAAATTCAGAAAACTTGACGACTATTTTAACTTCGTACGTTTGACAGTTGGCGCGTTTGATGAATTATAGATAGTTTAAATTATGGATATTTTAAATAGGTACCTATGTTAAGTACCAAATTTGATTGATTGTTCTAATAATATACAAAAATGTAGTACATGAAAAATGAAAATTTAAATAAAAACATTGTGATAGGTGGCACGTGAGCTGTTTGAAAACTGAATGTATTGGGACTGAATATATGGTATGCTGGAGGGGGATTGGTAGGACGGGGGAGCGGAAAGAGGTGAGGGTAGGCGGGAAAGGTGGAAGGGGAACGCGGGAGAAAAAAAATATTTTAACGGTTTGGTTATCGGTTTATGTCTGTATCATCTACGCCTAAGGGCCGGTTTTATAAACGAAGTACCAAATTTCAGTTACGTAACGAACCGTTTTCACGCACATCTGCCCTGATGTTGGACACTGTAACGCTGACCGAAACGTTGGCTAAAGAAGGAGGTAGCGCAACACGGCATAATATCCCAAAAACAAATAATAAAAATACTTTTGGCCGTGAAAATCTAAAATCGTATCTGACATTACAATCGTTTGTTACATTTGTTAAGCTACCGATAGCAAAACGTAGGTTAATTCTTGTCAATAAATTGCGCTACGCAAATGATACTGGTAATTACTGGCACTAAAAAAATAAGCTAAACAACATTATTAGCAGGGGTGTCCGGGTTCGTGGGGTGAGGTTTGTCCGGGTCTTGACGGCGGATGCGTTTGCCCAATCTGGGAGGCCTTTTAACCTTTCCAGCCGGACTCTGTCGACCCATCGCCTTGCACCGCAGTTGGATGGATGGATTCATACGTCCGTGACTCCTGGACACACTGACCCCCAGATTCCTACCCACCCCTCATACCTTTTTCCTTCCCAGAACTTCCTATACTTCCCTTACTCTAAGATGACATAGGCCGTGAGGGAAATTATTTTCCTCAGGGCCTCCTGTGTTAAGCTAAAGTAAAAAAAAAATAGTACAAAAAAAAATTGTATGCAGTTCACATGCGGTAGAAGTGAAACCTTCAGAAAACTAAAGTAGACAAGAATGGGGAGTCTACAAAGCACCGCAAAAAAGAGGAGACCGATAATTCTATCTCATTTTCTAGGCTAAACATGGTCCTTGAAAGTAAATACCATGAACAGATTAGAGGCTTTTGAAATGTGGCTTCACCAGAGAATGCTCAAGGTCCCATGGACCGACATGATCACCAACACAGAAATTCTCAGGCGGGCTAGAGCAGATAGAGAACTGCTTACATTCATAAAAATCAGGAAAATTTCATATCTGGGTCATATACTTCGAGGGGAGAAGTATCACTTGCTCCATTTGATATTGAAAGGCAAGATAGAGGGTCGCCGAGGGCCTGGTAGGAGACAAATGTCTTGGCTGCGTAATATACGAGAGTGGACCGGCATTAGAAGTGTGGAGGAGCTATTCCGGGCAGCGCAAGACAGAGAGACATTCTCAAGAGTGATCGCCAACGTCGGGGGGACCTGATACGGCACACAAAGAAGAAGAAG
The DNA here is from genome assembly GCA_929108145.2 of Limnephilus rhombicus. Lineage (NCBI taxonomy): Eukaryota > Metazoa > Arthropoda > Insecta > Trichoptera > Limnephilidae > Limnephilus > Limnephilus rhombicus. Next base: position 15,486,890 of record OV815292.1, on the reverse strand, counting down.
ATTTAGGCTAAATCCAATAGATGTGGGCGTTTGTTTCTTTTATAGCGTCGCTAACGTTGTTTATCGCTTCACCGAGTTTTAATCACAACGGTGCTAAAGAAGTTTTAACCTTTACTGCAATGCAGATTTTGAATATATATTTTTTCTTCCATTAAAACGATAGCAAAGGTGTCCTATTCTCAACTCTGAAATACAGCGGGGATAATAATTGGCGGTATTATATTTTACAAGCTCTCGAGCACGCTCGTCTTATCGTCGGTTCGCCATCCACATTTGAGTTTATTGGAGAGATATTCGAGGGGGTACCAACACCCGCAGTTCAGAATTGGGTCACATAAAAAGTGGACTAGAATTGGGTTGCCCGTACTTAGAAATGTCAATCGGTAGATAAAGTGAAATGTGAATTAAGTTTTAAAGTAACATCGTCAATATCGACTAACCTAACCTTACCTAAGCTTGCCTAAACTTTCCTAGCCTAATAATAATGTCACTTCATTGTGGGGGTTTGAACACCCTTGCTTCATTCACATTCGTGCATTATCCCATAAATACTGCCTTACTAAATGCATCCATTGTATACCTAAACCTACGGCCATCCCATCCAAGCCTAGGTACAATACGCGCCAAACTTAAATGCTGACCTGAACTTGATACGATCCATTCTCGCGTAGGAACAGTCACTTTACTGAATTTACAATGATCGTATGCGAAAAAGAAAGATGCGTAAAATATACGTGCGACAGTGAAAGGTGTGGGCGGGGAAGCATGACAATTTTCAGAACCTTAACACGCCAATTGCAACGATTTCTGCCACGACGTCTGGTCGGTATTAAAGTTTGGTGTGCACTATGCTTCGCTTACGTCAGCCTTGTTTTCTTTCCGAATCTCCAAATTTATAATATAATTTATTTTTTCAATTCATTTATTTATTGTTTCTTTACACTGCAGGTAAAAATGTTTACAATACAATTTGTCACCTCACTAGGACAAGCCTGTGTTGAGGTCAACAATTATACAAATTAACAAAATAACACAAAATTATACAAATATTGAAAGAACAATATTGTTGTATTTCTTACAGGTTGAGATTATGGGTACCTACTAAACTGATGGCGGTGTCTTTAATTTATTATTTTAATTGTGACTTACAGAATAGCCTGGAAAGGTGGAGAACGATCCAAGAGGATAATGGCCTAAAAATTTGCAGGAAAAAGACAGAATATTTATACTTACCATTTGAAGACACAAATGCTGTAACTCCTTTGATGCAACCGGATGGAGTAACAATAGCCAACTCATTCACAGAGACGGAGGTTGTGAATAGAATAGGAGTGGGACGGATTCAATTTAGATCGGTAACAGGAATCTTGTGTGACTCGAAAATGCCCGTAAAACTTAAAGGAAAGATCTACCAGACTATTGTTAGAGCCACGATAATATATAGCTCCGTGTGCTGGACTATGTACAACTACTGCGAATGCTTAGATGGTCGGCAGGAGTATCACTAAAATATAGGATTAAAAATTCACGCATTCGAATTCTGGGTGTCACGGACGTAAACAGTAAGTTGGAGGAACGACAGTTGATATGGTGTGGGCACATAAGACCACCAGCCTACACGTTGATGCCGGCAATGTCTGTGGAGCTTATCGACAGCCATCCAGAGAAAGACCAAATAACTCCTGGATGACTCAATGCTCCAAAATTTTACAGAGAAGCGGCCTGGATGAAAGCGATATCCAGAACCGAGGAAGTTATAGCCTGAAAGCGAGAAGAGCTGACCCCAACAGCCTACCTAGGCAATGAGTTGGGACAATTCAAGGAAGAGGAGAAGAATTTATGATTTAATATATTTTTAAATGAATTTATAAAGGTGAATTACATATATTATAAATGAAGTAGATATTAATGTACTACTAAGAGTCTACCATTAAAGGGCAGCTTCATTGACTCTAAATATGTCGATAACCGAATTGATTCTGTCCATCTCCCTACCGGCATGACCATTAGCAAGTTAGTCCTGCAGGCTGGGAAACAGTTCTTACTGTCGGTGACGGAGATAACCATCTGGAATATACAAATGAATGCTTTCCATGATAGTCGAGTTTTCAAATCATCCACGAATCAGTCTGAAGAAATGTGTAGCAATGTGTGCATCCCTTCTGATCCGTAGATGATTCATTCTGAGCATTCCTAAAAGAAAGTTGGTAGGATAGAGCCACGGGTAACAGCCATGTAGCCGTGTGGAGAAATCTCAGTAATTTCTTCTTAACTTTCTCCAATATGATGGAATACTTAATCTGGTGTGGACTCCAAATTACAACTCCACAATTATGGAGTAATAAAGAGTCCTCGTGTAGGGCACACGTTGGGGGCTTGTGAAACAAAAAGCTATCTAGGACTATACTTTCATCCGCCTAACGATAAATTGGCGCACACGACATTGCTGTGTTAGTTGAATTTCACTGACTAATTTTGGTAATTTAGAATTATTATGTTGGTGGAGTTGACAGCTAATAAAAATCAGATGTCGATTTCTTTTCTTTTACTTTTTTTAAAAGTGGTTTGAAGATTGGATATTGATTTCACAATCTAAACATTTTTTTTGCATTTTGTAGGATTCGAACCCCCGTTCGCTTCTGTCTGTATATCTGACTTGTCAGGCACCTTGCCAACTACGCTGTGGGAGACACGCGCCGAGGTGCGAATTTACAGCATTATATTAGAACCGAGTATTTGTGTAGAACTGAGTTGTGATGCATTTCCGTTCACCCGAATTTCAAGTCACTAACAGAGCTAAAGAGTTTCACTTCAAAAAAACCGCATCCACTGACACACTTAACTCTATTGTGCCAATTTTTGACTTACTACGCTAGTGAACTCACGTTGCGAACTATGTTGTATTATCCACCGTAAAACAGGCAGCTACCTAGTGTGGTGATAACATACTCGTAATAGCAATCCTAAGTAAATGGTTTGTAATAAAAATCACGTATTTTATATTAATATATAATGTAATAATAAATGTAATGTAACTCGTAAGATGCAATCCTGTATTAAATTAATGGAACTTAATTGATTTGAGTATTTGAATAACTCTAGTTATAATAACTTTTGAAGGTTATACCCAGCAATATCGACACTAAACTACCATTTATCAACCACATTGATATCATTACTAATAAAGCTATGAAAATGCTGGGCTTCATTCTAAGACGATGTAAAGATTTCAAAAACATTCATACATTTAAATTACTATATACAACTCTGGTTAGGAGTCATTTGGAATATAATTCGCCCATATGGAACCCTCTCTACAAAAGCCACGCAAACTCCATTGAAAAAATCCAACGCAAATTTCTCAGATCAATTAATTTCAAATTCGGAATTCCCGCGGATAACATAAACTATGATTCTCTATTACAAAAAATGCGACTCTTATCGTTAAAAGATAGAAGAATACTCAATGATCTTATTTTTTTATTTAAAATAAATAATAACTGGTTTGACTCCCCTGAATTGGTATCGTTAATAAATTATCATGTACCTAGTAGAACAACTCGACTCAAAACACCTTATTATTGCAACAACACTCTCAGTAATGCAGAACAAAATTCAATAATACATCGTTTACACACTTTAGGTAATGAATTTGCTCATATCGATCATGCCGAAAGTCCGTCATCATACAAAAGATGCATTAGACAAAATTTATCTGCTAGTACTACCACGTAATCATAATAAATAAATAATCATCTAACCATAATATTATGTCCTACCAGTATGCACTCTAATACCTATGGCTTAGAAACATATCATAGTTACCTACTTTTCATATCGCTTTGTATACTCCGTAATACCTTCCTTTTATTTATTATATATATTTTTTTAATTTTTGGTTATCTTCAATATTTGGCTCCTAAGAGCATTTCTTACTGTTTACTTGTCATACTTTTTTATATTTATAACTTTTGTAATTTATATTATTTACAAAGGTAACTTATAGTTTATATTATTTCCTGCCTTTCAACTTTTTATCTTAACTTCTTACTTTTACATTATACTTTATATTTTATAGTTTACACTTTTACTTTATATTTTCATTTTATACATCATAATTCTATTAACTACTCATTACCTTAACTCCTTTCTTTTACCTTTTGTTTTTATATTTAACTTTACATTTATATGTCACTTTCTTATGTTATTGTATTATAATATATATAAATATAATTATGTCAATGGCACATGTTGTGCCGTATGTTTTTGAAATAAATAAATGTAATAAATCATTGAAGAAGAAGATAATACTAATAAATAAAAAAAACTTGTCTCGGTAAGGCGAGAGATCCTGGGTTCGAGTCCCAGTTGCGATTATATTTATATTTTATATTTTTATTTTTCAATGTCTCGTTTTTTTTTCATATTTTCATTAAGATTCATAAGTATTAACTGCTTCTACATTGATATATCACAAAGATGGGTATAACTTTCAAAAGTTTTTATGACAAGAGATATATTCATTTAAACTTCCAGAAAAGGTTAATAGGTGTTTATCGGAGACACTATCTAGGTTACAAACCAATTCTTTAGAACTAAATGATAATTTTAAAAAGGGAGCATCAATAATATGGGAAAAGATATATAATATTGATAATTTTGAATTTGAAATATGAGATGGACCAAAATTACTTAATTAAAGGGTCCCAAATGATCGAGTTGGTTAAGGCGTTTGTCCCGTAACTTAATATGTTTAAAATATGTTATTTCTAATACTAATACTTTTCATTAAACAAATTGTACAATCCCCCTAATTAAAGTGGCTAGTAAGGGAACGTACCCATACTACGTGACCAACTTTTTGCAATTTTTAACCCGCCCCCCCCCCCCCCCCGGTGACCAAAAACCTAAGCAACCCGCCGCTCATTTGCTCATTTGTACCGAGCGTGACATTTTGAAGACCCCCACCCCCCCTAAACATGTCACGTAGTATGGGTACGTTCCCTAAAACTATTTGATTTGTATAAAACCAATTGTACTGTCTTTTTTGTAATTTATTGAGCAAATCCACGTAAAGGCTCGACGACGGTGGGTGTATTTCCAGAGAAACTTTGTAGAGATAGGAAAAGAATCGGGGAAGATTGAATACGAGGGATGAATTTTAAAGAAGTATTGAAAGATGCGCAGATGAACCGGAAGAAACGTGGAAAGAATCCATAACACAGATTATAATAAACTAAGTTCGATATTTTTAACAAAATATTCTACGAGGGTTATCCAAGAATTTAAGACCTTTACTCATTTTCTTCGACGCGGACATTTTATCTCAAAATACGGCGGCATTAGCGTACAGCACAGATTTTTTACAAAAAAAATGCGATAATACGAATTGGTGGCTGCTTCAGTGCGATCTTTGCGTCCGTCCCAAACGGACGCAAAGATCGCCGCTGCTTTATTCATTTTCTCAACTAGCTGCCCTGTTGAAGTTCGTCATCTACCAATTTTGATTCCAGACATCAGTGAGTCTACCACACTAACGATTTTCAGAGAAAAAATGGCTTAAACAAAGTGCGTGCTCGTCGGGTTCCCAAAATGCTGAAGCGCAAAATCGTGTGAAAAGCGTTAAGGTCTCTTTGAAGCATTTTTTCAACCAAGGCGAGGGTTGAAACATGGCTTCACTACATAATGCCGAAATCAAAAGGCAATCAATGACATGATTTGCATCTTTTTTTTTATTTACTACAGCAAAATTTGGTCGGAGAACCTTTGGAGACCGACTAGGGCGCGGAGGAAGAAGTGAGAACATTTTTGGCGGCAGAGTTCTACGACAAGGAATCAAGGCTCTTGTGCCACGGCTCAAAAAAATAGTGGGGATATGAACCTAAAATATTGTATGATTTTTTTGTAAATATAAATTTTTCTTGATTTTACAAATTTGAAATATCCTTAATTTTTGGATAACCCTTGTATATAACAACAATACTCTTTAGCAGTGCATACGTCAAATATTCGTCTCCAGTCTAAATAATAAACAAAAACTTAATTACAGCAAATCTGAACCTAAAACTTATACGCAATATTGTGTAGTGCAAACATTTGTGAAATAAAGTGTTAAAACCTCTATGTTTAGTGTCCCTTTACCAGCAAATTAAAACACAATAACTAAACACAAGACTCTGACAGTTAAAGTACCTATACGAACTACATACTTGAAACTTGGGACAGTGAAGGTCAACCAGTGGTTCTAAAATATAGCTTAATAATTTATTCAACAAAAAATTATATAAACTGAAAAACATATTTTTAATACCACAATGGATATCCAGTCATTTATATCAAACGCAGAAAAGGCAGTCAATGCTATCAACAAAGTGCTTCTTGACCCTGGTAACAAATTTAATAAGGACCAAATAGCAAAAATTACTCCGATAGCATGTGAAATATTAGCATCAATTGGCAGCATGTCGGCAGCGGTAGCTACCAAAACTGGCACCTTGGAAGGTGAACTGAGGGCCTATAAAGAAATTCAAAAAAACATCCCACCCCAAAACAATTTCAATATTTGTGAAGCTATCAATGAAATTAACGAAATTAATGAGAGGTCAAAAAACATAATTTTGTGCAACGTGCCCGAAAGCACGAAGGTAGCAGTTACAGACAAAATTATGGAAGATCAAACTGTAGTAACAGAAATAATTTTCAAAATTGACACACCTGCAATAAACAACATTGTAAAAATGTATCGATTTGGTAAATATAACAGCAATAAACCAAGACCTATAAAAATCCATTTTGATAATTCCCAGACAGCAAGAACACTACAAGAAAAAAAAACATCTCTTAAAGGACAACCTACGCATTTACTCTGACTCGACCCCAGCTCAGCAAAAGCATCTAACGGACCTACGAGTAGAACTAGAAAAACGAAAAGCTAACGGTGAGACAGATATAACAATTAAATACGTAAATTCGTCTCCCAAAATCGTCAACATTCATCCAAAAAACTGAGTACTATGAAAATTTACTATCAAAACGTCCGTGGACTACAAACTAAATTAAACGAACTACGTTCTACCATATCTACACACCACTATGACGTATATGTGCTGACAGAAACTTGGCTCGATTCGGAAATAAAATCAACAGAACTAGGACTTAACAACTACAAAATCTTTCGCTGCGATAGAAACTCTAAATCCAGTTCCAAAACAAGGGGCGGCGGAGTGCTAATTGCAATTAAAAATAAATTGTTATCAAGAAAACTCAAAACAAAAAATAATACACTCGAACAACTATTTATACAAATTGATACCACCGTAGAAAAGATAATAATTGCAACTGTGTACACACCGCCACTGTCTGATGCTCTAATCTACCGAACTCACAGCGAAGACGTTGAAGATCTACTATACAAATACCCTAACTCTAAAATTATTATTCTTGGGGATTACAACCTCCCTAATCTGAAGTGGAAATCAAGTGATAGTGGTTTAATTGTAAATGAGGGCGAGAATGATCGTGCACGTGAGATTTTGGATATGACAAATTTTTTAAATCTTTTCCAACATAACTTTATATACAATGCAAATAATCGCTTACTAGATCTAGTAATATCAAATTATCCTTAATTGGTCATTGACAAATGTAATGATCCTCTCTTACCTGTTGATAACTACCACCCCCCTCTTTATATTAAGCTAAATGTGTGTAGCGTCAAACCGAAACACGTTTAAGAGACTCTCAACTACAAACGTGCAGATTTTGAATCTATAAATTATCATCTTTCCCGTGTCGACTGGTCTTTTTTATCGGACGTGAATACTGACAAATCCTTAGATAATTTATATTCACTATTGTCTTGCACCATAAAATCATATGTACCACTATATACTCCTAAAAAACATACATATCCGACTTATTTCTCACCAGAACTAAAAGCCTCACTTCAACAAAAAAAGAAACTTCATAAAAAATTCAAAGAAACTCGATCGATGATCGATTATGCAATTTTCAGTGAAACTAGAAAACAATGCAAAGCTCTTTCTAAAATCTGTTATAAAGCATATATAAACTCTATCGAAAACACAGCTTTGCACTCAAATAATCTCTGGAAATTTATCAAAACACTAAACAATGACAGCACAGACTATCCACCACAAATGCATATGGATGACAAATGTGCTAACAGCACACAAGATATCGTAAATCTTTTCTCAGATTTCTTTAAAAATGTTTACGATGAGGAAACACCAGAAGAAAAAATTCCTTCATACTCATTTAAAAAAACCATACATTTAACAGACTGCTACATAACAGAAGAATCTTGCAAAAAGAAACTACGTTCCTTAGACATTAACAAATCTGCAGGCCCAGACTCCATCCCGCCAATTTTCCTAAAACATTGCTCCTCTGTATTATCTAAACCACTAACCATTCTCTTTAACCAGCTACTATCTTCTGGACATTTTCCTGTCTACTGGAAATCCAGCTATATTATCCCAATACTTAAAAAAGGCGATGAGACTGACATTTCAAACTATCGACCTATATGCATACAATCTGTATTACCCAAAATCTTTGAATCTCTAGTTCTTGATGAAATATATCCCACGTTAACAGAGATAATAAATGACAAACAACATGGCTTCATTAGAGGTAGATCAACTTCAACAAACTTATTACTCTTTCAAAACTATATATTGGAGTCATTTTCTAAAAACAAACAAGTTGACTGTATATATACTGATTTCTCGAAGGCTTTTGATAAAGTGTCCCACAAAATACTGATCCGAAAACTTCATGCTCTGGGAATCAGAGCAAATATGTAGAACTGGCTAAATAGTTACGTATCAGGTAGAACTTTATTTGTAAAAATAAAATCTTTTATATCCAAACCATTTTCTGCCACTAGTGGAGTACCGCAAGGTAGTCATCTTGGCCCAATTTTATTTCTTATTTTTATAAACGACATAGTCAACTGCTTTAAAGACGTCAACGTGTTGCTTTTCGCTGATAACATTAAATTATATAAAGAGATAACTATCCTTAATCACTGTGAAATTCTTCAATCAAATATAGACATGCTAAAAATTTGGTGCTCACAAAACAATCTATATTTAAATGTAGAAAAATGCAAAACTTTGACCTTTTCCAGAATAAAAACATCACTGTTATTCGACTATTCAATAAATAAAATAAATTTAGAAAGAGTATCGGAAATGCGGGATCTTGGCATAATAATGGATGAGAAACTAGACTTCACGGTTCACATTCAACAAACTGCAAATAAGGGCATGAAAACTTTAGGATTTGTGTTAAGAACAATTAAAAACTTTGAATCGTTACAAATCATTACACTACTGTATACATCCCTTGTTAGAAGCCTAATAGAATATAACTCCATAGTCTGGTCGCCCTTCTATAAAATTCATATTCATACTATTGAAAGAATTCAAAGAAAATTTCTACGTTTTGTAAATTTTAAACTTAACATCCCTTTAGAGCACATAAATTATCCGTCGTTAATGAATACTTTAAATATTTCAACATTAGAAAACCGACGAAAAATAAACAACCTAACTTTTTTATTAAAATTATTAAACTCTAAATTCGACAGTTGTGAACTCCTGCAATTAATAAATCTACATGTACCTACACGAACAACTAGACAAACATTGACATTTTATATACGTACATCTCATTCGAACTATGATTTACATTCTCCAATACAACGTTTGCATAGTCTTGGTAACAAATACTTAAACAATCTGGATGTATTTGACAATAATTTGAACTTAGCAAACTTCAAACGCCATATGTGCCAACTATTTATTTCTACCTATCCCGTAAACTAATGAGAACAACAATTTTAAAAATTACCTACTTTATGTCAACTACTATATTTTATGGGTTATATTTTGTTTCTTATATTTTATGTTACCTGTATTTTGTTAACGCTTATATTTTATGTAACCTAATTTTTTTTTTTTTTTTAACCCTTATATTTTATGTAACCTATATTTTGTTTCAAATATTATGTTACTTGTATTGTGTATTGTATTTTGTAAACCCATTCTTTTCACTGTAATTAAAAAAATGTACTGCATTCTATGTAAAAGCCCTATGGGCGTTTAAATAAATAAATAAAATAAATAAATAAATAAAAAATATACGAGTAGCTGTACAATTTAGTACAATATACACAATAATAATTCTTTATAACGAACATCTTGATGATAAAATTTGCCTAAAATAGCTGGCTTTAAGCATTGAATAGATTTAATAATATTTTAATTTGAATGGAAACTAATGTCGCCATTGATTTTTTTAATTCTAACATATTTAGCATGCGCTCTGTCTCTCTTATACTTACCTGATATTTGAATTTCATAATGCTGACACAGTTTGTATTGAAAAATCAAGGCCCGATTGGCCAAACTTTTGATTTACGAAACACGCTATGTGTTCTTCTTCATTCAATGGCCGTGAGGTAACTTATTTTGAAATATTAATAAAACACGTTAAATTGGTTATCTTTTTAACCCGTCTGCTTGGTTCAATATATTCGCACATCACAATCGTCAAGCCCCAGTTTCCCGCGTAAATTTTGAAACCGTCAATTTGGATCGATATTGTAAAATATCTATGCAAGATAGCTTTCATATTTCAAAGACAATAAGCAGCATTATTTAGTTCTCTTTTTGGTTAAAAGAAAAATACATATGTTTCCATGAGAGGAAGAGAGATATATAGCTTTTAAAATGTAAGGTCGCTCAGGACGTTTCTGGTCTTATGAAAGTATAACACCTCTGCCACTGGTCACCCTATGTGGTTTGCTACGTTTGGTGATTTAGCAGGGGTGCCCGGGTTCATGGGGTAAAGTTTGTCTAGGTCTTGAAGGCGGATGACCAGGACACACTGAACCCCAGATTCCTACCCACCACTTAAACCCTTTTCCTTCCCAGAACTTTCCTCTCCTTCCTTTCCTTAAAAAACCCTTCACACAGCATCCCCAATGGTGACATAGGTCCTGAGGAAAATTATTTTCCTCAGGGCCTCCTGTGTGGAACCCATGTAAAAAAAAAACGCAATTACGTGTTTTGGGATGTATTTATTCCTAAACAAGCAGACGGGTTTTAAGTAACTTATCTTGCCCCTAAGATTTTTCTGTCACGTAATAGAAAAATGGGTCCATGAATAAAAGTATAAAATTTCGATGCTTAGATAAATTAAAAAAGCGAATGCAACAGATTTATTTTAATACTATCGGGTACCCGGCATGCGTTGCAATGCCATTCAAAGACGTCTCCATGTCCTTTCCCGTGCGTCCCCGTTCCCTTCCACCTTCCCCGCCTCCCCCCTCCCTCGTCTCTTCCCTCTCCGCGAAACCCACCTTCCCCTTGCCTCTCCTTCCTGCATCTAAAGTATATGAAATACACACATTTTCATTTGTACAAATTTCATGACGCCAGAGATTACCATTACATACAGCCAATGTTACTCGCTGATAATGTAGCTTTCTACTGATAAAATAATTTTTAAAATCGGTTTAGTGGTTTAGGCATTAAAGCGTAACAAATTAACACAAACACTTTCGCTTATATAATATTAGTTATAGATATTTGAATTTTAACTATCAAAGGGATCTCCATCATTACCAAAATTTTCTAACAAATAACAAAATGACAGCGCAAGTCAAATAATACAATAATTTTACACATTTTCATTTATATAAATTTCATAACGCCAGAGCTTACCATTATATGCAGCGTGAAAGTGTAACAAACCAACAAACACACTTCGCATTTATAATATTAGAATAGATCAGTGGTTCCCAAAGTGGTCCAGGTGGACCCCCAGGGGTCCACGGGAGACTCGACGGGGGCTACGTTGGCGTGATAAAAAAATGGGGGTCCACTAAAATTTATCTGCTTTCGATAGTAAGGAATAAAATATTGACTTGACTTCAAGGGCGGATCCATGATTTTTTCTGGGGGGGGGGGGCACAAGGGGCGGACGGGCGAAAAAATCAACTATTACTGTTAGAATTTGTATTTGGGGGGGGGGGGGGGGGGGGGCAAAAGGGGCGGACGGGCAAAAAAATCAACAATTGCAGTTAGGATTTTTTCCTGAGGGGGGCACAAGGGGTGGACGGGCAAAATATCAACAATTGCTGTTACGATTTTTTCTGGGGGGGCACAAGGTGCGGACGGGCAAAAAATCAAGAATTACTGTTAGAAACAAACTTGAGGTATCATACTTCAAGTTTATTTCTACAACTTCAAGTATGTATCTATAGGAAGGTTTATGAAAGTGTCAAAATAATCGAAAAATTAAATGTTTAATAAAGACAGTTTTAGCTTCTAACTATGTACTGTGATGGAATCTCCACAGTACACAAAAATACCATCTGGGGGGGCACATGCCCCCGTGCCATGATTTTTGACAGGCTGTATTTCGGTGAAAAGTGGTCGTATTGAGACTTTAAAAAAAGCATTTTGAAACTTTAAGATTCTAATTTTCATATTTTTGGCCAAAAAATTTAGGAGATTGTCATGCAATCCTAATAGATAGTGCGAAAAAATTTTTTTTTAGAAAACGGGCTTGAAATTTTTTTTTCTAGGATTATGGCAAGCCCATTTATTAAGCCGGCTTATGGATCAGATATTTAGCAATAATTTCCTTTTTTAAAACCTCTCTTAATTTTTTTGAGTGGTGTATTTTAAGAAGGTCAGCGACTGTTACTTGTAAAAACTAGCATATTCGATATTTAATTCTGTAGCGGCCACTTAACCCGCTCTGCGAAATCTACCGCTGCGCCACTGACCTCCACGGAACCGCTGGAAACACATACTACGGGCAAACTATATACCTGAGTACATACCTACCTACTGCTGCTGCCACCGATAAATAATAATTCCGCCACTTACGCGAAAGGCCTAGAACACCTGGCTGTACCTTACAAGTGCCCACGGAAGGTTCAAGCGATTTCTCACCTTTGCTTGAATTCACGGCATTACCTACCGTGAGACTGATTACTCGCCGCGGGTATATAAGCAGCGCTCGCTCGCTCAGTCTCAGTCAGTACTTTCCATTCATCAATCAAGGAACACAGTCCGAGCAGTGCCGCGCAGACAGCAGTGAACAACACATATCCAGTGTGACTTCAGGAACATCTTCATAACACCTTCGAGGACTCCATCTCCAACTACCATCTCGACATGAGATGTCAAGCAACCACAACCGGCAACGAGCCAGCGTCCTGCAACAAGCAGCAACCAGCATCCTGCAACGAGCAGAAACTACAACCGGCAACGAGCCAGCATCCTGCAACGAGCAGCAACAAGCAACCAGCATCCTCACCACCTCTCAAGGTTCCTTCCTGCGTCACGTGTGTGCTCCGACCCACTGAACACACAGCCGCCATACCTCGTCAACGCGACGATGGTCGACCGCCTGGATCAAGGTCACTTCTACACCGCCATGGTGTAGGGTGACGCGTAGTCTCCTGACCTTCACCTTCACATCATCACGTAGCAGCAACACTCACGGCACCACCGTCACTCCGCTCCACTTTGACCTCCGCTACGTAGCGCAACAATAAAGACTGACTCATACATCGACTGACGCCTTTCATTTCTCTCTCGCCCCGTCTCTACCGATACGGACCGCTCCCTCAATTTTATAAAGGTGGAAAATACAGGACTAGGTTTTTTAACGATTTTCATGAATTTTTGGGCATGGAAGAAATATGTATAATTTACTGAAACTTTGAGATAATTTTATACATCTATTTAAGAAAATATTGTGAATTTTTCGAAGCATTTCATCGGAAAATATAAAATTATCAGCTGCTATACATCGGGCGTCACCATCGGACTTAGCTTTTGTCTGCATTTTGAAAGCCATAGTTTTCATTTCAAATCAATAGGGATTTGAATTAAATTTAAGAACATGTGTCTCTTCTATGCAAACTTGACTTTTCCCAAAAAAGTGAAATTAAACTTTTTAAAGGTGTGTAAAACAGGAAACTTTTTGACATTTTTTGCAATTAAAAAATACTTTTGACAATGATATTACTACGAATTTCGGATCTCTCAGATAGATCGAAATTATATAAATAAGGTATTTGCAAATTTTTAAAATGTGTGATTAAAAACTTTCTGGGCTAGAGTGCACACAAATTTAAAAAAAAAGTTATTTCGAGAAAAATGCGTTTCAAGTTTACCACGCCGTTCTGCACAAACACCCTCATAACACCGGAACGAATTGAAATTTTTAATTAAAACTTTGGTAACATATTCAATACTTATACTTTATGAAATAAAAAATAAATAAAAACATTTTTTTGAGTCATCTACATGTATTTCCCCACAAGAAAACACACTATTTTTCTTTTTATTTATACCACTCCGAATTTAGGGTTGGAACTCAGCTGCGACGCAAATTTCAATCGTTAGATCCTTCACATTTATTTTTTTGACGAGTTTTGGGAATGTGGTAGAAATGTCGCAGCAGGGGGTCCACCGAAATCAGTAAAATTTTGAAAGGGGTCTACGAGAAAAAAAAGTTTGGGAACCTCTGGTATAGATAGTAAGGATAATATTTTATCAGAAAATTATTTTAATATTTCATTTTCAAAATTGGAACTGATAATTTACGTCGAGAATTCAGACAAGCGATAAAGTATTTACCTATAAAGTAGTAGGTACATTTTTGTGGATATTTTTACTTGATTATTCTGCGGCTTAATACTAAAGGGGTATTTCACATCTTTCTAATAGCTTATTCATATGATAAGGAATGCTATTAAATTAACAAATTAACACTCGCAACATGTAAAAAACTTGGCCTACTTATCATATATATAGCCACAGTTTGTAGGTTCAATCACCGAATATCAAAGTCAGACTTTGTAAATAAATAAATCGGATTTTAAGCCGCCGTTACCCGAATTTCTACCGATTTCTTACATATCTCCCTTGAACATTTGAAGTTTTTAATCTCTTAAAAAAATATATGTTATTTTTTAAGAGGAAATCTATACATTCCCTACACCGAAACGCAAATTATATGAAATTCTCTCGATAGAAAAAAATCGCAAAGTATGTTTCGAAAATTATTATAAACACGTTTGTTTCAGCTATTTTACAAGTTATATGGATGTTAAAATTCGTAGTTTTTTTTTAAACACTGTTTTAGACAGTCCCCAAGAAATTTTTGCTCTATTTTAAACGAGTGTTTTATTAAACATTTTCAGCTTCGCTTCAATTTTATCGTTTTAAATATTAGCGCACTCTCTCCTACTTAATAATTACATATCTCTCCAACTTCTTCTTTTTGAGCTGGGATACGGCGCCTTAAGGCTCTGCAACCGGGCCCGAAAAGAAGAAGATGGAGAGATACGAAATTACGAATTTTAGAGGAGAGCGCTAATATTTACAGCGACAAAATCCATGCAAAAATTGCGAAAATGTTTAATAAAACACGTCTCGTTTAAAATAGAGCAAAAATCTCGCTGGAATTATCTTAAGCAGCATTTAAAGAAACACTGTGAATTTTTTCAAAGGTATAACTTGTAAAATAACTTAAACAAAAGTGTTAATAATAATTTTTGGAGCATACTTTGCGATTTTTTTCATCGAGGGAATTTATTGTGATTTGCGTTTCGGCGCGGGCAAAGTCTAGATATTATCTTCAAGAATAACATATATTTTTTTAAAAGCTTTAAAACTTACAGTGTTTAAGGGAAATATGTAATAAATCGGTACAAATCCGGGTTGCGGGCCCTTAATAAATCGAAAATTTACTTTATCGCTTGGATAATCTATGAGGAGGATGGCGAAATACCCCCCACTATTATAACGTATCGAGATTTTTCACGTGTATACGAATAATAAATCAATAAATAGCCTTACTTTTTTAGGCCGTTACGGTAACCTGGCGTAGAAGAAACATTATATGTGATCTCTCACACAACGCTAAGTACCTTCACTAGACACTCGATTTATAAACAACGCTTTTTACATCTAAAAAATCTTACACACTGACCGATTGAATGTTTGTCACCTTGACTAAAGCAAACCACTAAGCATGATAAAAGGCTAGAAATGATATTTCTGCTACGTATAGATTTATTTACTATGCTTGTAAATTTAATTTCATGTAATTTCATTACTTGTTCGCTACCGTACCTACAATAAAACAGCACTGAGAATTAAATTACTAATAATTATCTCGAGTGGTGAACCAGTGTACATTATGCTTTATTTTATAGCCATGATTTAAAAATAATTGCCATATTAAAAATTAATTTAATTTAAAATAATTGCCAATTTAAAAACCTTAAAAATGTTATACGGGTGCAAATGAACGCACTTAATTCACTTTAACCAGTGATTGCTGTAGGTATTTTACACATATCATAACAACACTAGCTAGTACCCGGCATGTGTTGCAATGCCATTTCAAGAAATAAATTGTTTCTCCCTGCTTATCCAGTCCCCGTTCCCCTCCCGCTTCCTCTACCCTTCCACCTTCCCCGCCTTCCCCTCCCTCATCACCATTCCCGCGAACCCGCCTCCTTCGTCACCCTTCCCCTCCTGCCTGACCTCCCTGCCGCTTAAATAGAAATACACAAATTTTCAAACCACTCGCGCGCCACCTGAAGAAAATTTTTGGAAACAAATTTCATAATGCCAAAGCTTTCCATTATATACAGAAACACTCTTCTGCTCAAATGCAATGTTCTGTAAAAAAATTGAGTCAATCCATCTCATTACTTACTTTTATTACTGTTTACACCTTTATTGTTACATGTGGTTCTTTCTAAAATACCCATTGTATGCCCTCTGCCATAATTAGTTCAGTTGAATTCACCTCGCCGCGAAGGACACATGTCCTAAAAACCGCACCGCATTTCCAGTTGTAATAATCAAACCGCAAACAGAACTTTAAATCTTGCAGCTATTCGCAAGTACCATCGCCACGCGTCATCCATTCTCGCTTATTATTTCGCGATCAAACGGTCATTCCCAATCGCTATTCCCTTCCAAAATCTCTCCCAAACTAACATACCTACCTTTCCAGTGAAAACTGAACGAAGAGGGAAGCAATCTGGGTAAGTGCGATTAAAATATAATAAAATATGTAAATAAGAACCGCATACAGTATACAGTCCACAACATCCACGCAGCATTTGACCCCTCGATCTTGAGAGGGATCATTTGCTACCCGCCGCAACAATTACTTTCCAAGATTTGCGGACACAAACGTGCGGAACCTAAGTTTTTATATGTGTAAGGGACACCCTAATCACCTAGCGGTATGAAATACGACCTATTTTTATACCTACCAAATATACAAAAAAAAAATCATAAAAATCGGTCAAGCCGTTTCGGAGGAGTCACAAATTTATATATTATTATATTATATTAGTTATAGTAAATTCAAGTAGGTCTCTTAATACCCTGTATGTGCCTAATGGTTTTGACGACAGACAAGACAATCCATTATATTGTATGATATAACTAACTAACCATCACGCCGTTTCTCCGTAAGGGTAAGCAGAGAGAATGGATTGCCAAACAACTCAGTATTGGAACCCACTCCTCGCTACATTCATATTCATACATCGTTACACACACACACATCCTTCTTTAATTATATTTTTACATAAACTCCACAAAGGAGGCCCTGGGGAAAAATCCTTTTGGGCCTGCGTCATCTTTGAAGATGCTGTCTGGATGGTTTTTTTAGTGAAAGGAAGGAGAGGAAGTTATGGGAAGGAAATAGGTATCGCGTTGGTAGTAATCTAGGGGTCATTGTGTCCAGGAGCACTGGGGGAGAAGTCAAAAGGTCTACCCAGTCTCCCCCGATCCGGCCCGCCCGGCAAACTCATTGCTTGGAATAGATTTAGTCATATTGCCAGGTCTCACGTCCCCACCTTATTCTTCCCCATCTTCTTCCCTTCTCATCTTAAAATTGTCTCACAGATTCTGGACAATCTGGAGCACTTGGGACTCTTCGACGGTATTAAAATAAAATTATATTGGTAGCTTTCTAGTTCGGCTCTGCTTATTACCAATGAAACATGCTATTACCGACCAGTAATACTTCTGTATAGAAATAATTAGATTTAACATTTTATGTTCACATTACCTGTCACCGCCATAATTGTCAATCAAATTGAAACTATAACATTAGCATTTAATGACGCTGCTATAATTATTGTTAAATTGGTAACAAACTATTATAATCCCCGTTCAAATACAGAAAACTAATTTTGTGGCACCATTTTAATTGAAAATTAATCGCAAATTAGTTTCAACCACTTTTATTGTTTAACATGCCTATGAACCATGTTAAACAATAAAAGAGTCGATTAATTTTTAATTATATTTCTGTACCTTAAGAGGAACGGATGCGCGACGTAAATTTTTTTTTTTTTTATCATGTTAGTTTATTTATTTATTTATTAAATGTTCTTTTATTTACGCTGTTTGAATGGAAAGGGTTTCTCTGAGCTTGCAAATCACTTAATCTCAGCAGACCACAGTTTTAATAAAATTTCAGAAACGCGCATGTTACATAAAAACAGTATTGGTATTAAATTAGATAACTTAGAAGCCTTTGAAATAAGAAAATCATTAAATACTAATATGTCAGAATTCCTACTTAATAATCAAATAAATTTATCAAATCAAAAAAATAC
The DNA here is from genome assembly GCA_929108145.2 of Limnephilus rhombicus. NCBI lineage: Eukaryota > Metazoa > Arthropoda > Insecta > Trichoptera > Limnephilidae > Limnephilus > Limnephilus rhombicus. Next base: position 15,468,178 of record OV815292.1, on the reverse strand, counting down.
ACCCTATAGCCCTATATTTAACTTGTTCCCTAAAATCCATCCCAGCCCATGATGTGTATATATGTATTATATTGTTATTCTGAGGTGCTTAATTATTAATAAATTAGCATTACTCTAAATATTGTCCTAATACATCAAACTTTTATTATTTAGTTGAATCCCGTTAACTGTTGGTACTTGTGTTCAGATGAATATGGTTGTCTCCTTCCCTCTAATTGATTATCTATTGTACCGCCTTCAAATATTTTGTCTCTATCTAACTATGTTCTTTGTCATATTCTTTCTCCCTCTGTCGCTCAACTTATATATAACTGATAACTCTGTCTTAATATTTAGTTATTATTTTATCGTGAGGAAGCTTGGTCTAAGTGAAACCGGTAGATATATAAATAATAAATTCGTGGTTAAATACAAAGTGTTGTTTTATTTTTTATAACGAAAAATTATTTTTGTTTTCAAAAGGTATATCAAATATCTAGTACGGATTTGAGCTGCTTTATTTATTTTTGCTTTAAATTATAAGATGTAGGCCAGGGGTCACCAAATGGCCGACCGCGGTCCGGATCCGGACCGCGGTCCGGATCTTATCGGAATTTTAAAACAAATTCACAGATTTTAGGAAAATTGAGAATATCGTCGACATCCTCAGTAACATTTACTCTCTGCATCCTGGTGATGAATGGAGCAATGAAGCTGCACATATTTTCGGGAGTAATATAGAAATGATCGATTTCCAAGAAAACACATTTTTAAACACCAAAAACAGAAAGTTTCTTGTTAAGCGTTTTGAATAAAATTTGTTTGTGCTTATAAATAGGTACTCAGAATTAAAAAAAAGCCTTTAAATTTTTTACTTTGTTTGGGTCAACATAAATTTGTGAAGCAGCATTTTTCAAGATGAACTTCATTAAAAATAAATTCCGGAGCAGACTTACCGATGAACATCTCCATGATATAATGACAATAGCCTGCACAAACTTTAGTTCAAACTTCGGACGGATAGTACAAGGCAAAAAATGTTATTCTCGTTAATATTGTAAAAAACCCTTTGTACTTCTTTTTTTCATAACATTTATTAATTATTTAATAAAATAATATTTCGGAACCCATTCGTTTTATTTGTTCATTGATATTGTAACTACACATATTTAAATAGAACAGTTTATTATTTCAATTGTTAAGCCGTGGAGGGGGGGGGAAGCTTTTTCCTTTCCGGACCGCGGCGGTAATGTTATTTAAAAAAACGGACCCCTAATGAAAGTAATTGGTGACCCCTGATATTTTAATGTTTGATGATTTCAGAGTATTATTTGTGAGTAAGTGAAAAACAATAAAAAAACTAAATTTACTATATTTGTCAAAAAAAAAAAAACATTTTGATGGGTGTAAATTTGAAACACAAAATACCTATTTACAGCGGAACAAAAATTTGTCGTTTATATAAAAATTACTACCCAAAAAGGCATTTTTAACGATGTTTAATCTTTTTTTTTATTTAGCATTGTATTTTTAAAATAAATATCATAAAATGTATTTTTTTATGTTTTTCATTTAATCGCTAGTAATTGCCCAAGTTGCCTGTAAAATCAATATAAACTAAAACCTCTAATTGCCTATATCTCATAATTTAAAGCAAAAATAAATAAAGTAGCTCACATCAGTAGGGTTGGGCGGGGCTAGTTGAACCAAGGGGCTTGTTGGGCCACGCCAATATCTTCGGAGCCGAAAGACTTACAAAGTATGCCAAACATGTTCTGGCGAGCTAGAAGTGTGAAGCTAGAAGCATTTGGCGTCCGTAGCGTGTGCGCGGGGATTTTGTGTGATTTTTGCTCCAAAAGTAAAAAAAGATGCTCGACTGCTTTTTTGAAAATAGATACCAAGGAAAAAGGTACCAAGTCAAGGTAAGTCAATTTGATATTGGTGTTTACTTAACTTTATCTTGTCAATTGTAAAATTGAAATACGTTTAGTGGTGTATGAGTTATCCGATGAAATTTGTAATAAAACATGGGTGAGGCTATTTGAACCATTTGGTTCAACTTGCCCCATTCAGATTCCTTACTGTAATTTTATACGTAATTTCCAGGAGAAGAGTGCGTTCGTTGTCACGCCAGTCTAAAGTGGGCACACCAAAAGTACACATCTGGCACTATTCCAATGTATATCTGCGTCAATTGTGACAGCGGTATCGATGAAATAATTCTAAGAAAATTTACCTGTTTGATTGGACTCGCTTTTTTAGATAGAATAATCATTCTATTACCTAATTCTGTATTCTTTCATTATTTCAATAAATTTAGTTTAAAAATTCACATAATTTGTTTTATTAAACCATGAGTGTGAATATATGACACTATATTGTTCATCAAGCCCCGTGGGTGGTTCAACTAGCCCCACCTATGAGGCAAGTTGAACCATTTCTCCTTCTGCGTGAAAATTTAAATATCTTGTCTAAGATCAATGTATGACATCATTTCGTGAATATCATTATAAAGCCAGATAATGAAACTATCTTACTAAATTGAAAAAACAAAAATATCTATAAGAGTTTCAAAAAAATAAAGTATTTAAAGACAATTTTTATTATTGCTGAAAATACTCTTACATTAATTTAAAATAGCCAAAACTAGTTCAAAACATCGGTAGTCCAGTAAAATAATTAAGAAACAATTGAGTCGTTCAATTTCTATATCCGCTATCTCAACTTTCACTGATTCGGAGAAAACCGCAAAAAACTGTCACATCTCTAGCGTAAATAAAAAATAGCATTTTTTTTTAATGTAATGAATTGGAGTAATATACATTCGAAAAGTGTTCAGTTTTCAATGTGTGTCTAGAAATATTTAAGTAATTTGGATAAATAAAATGGATACAGTGGATTTTGACACTAACTTCGTAGTTTATATGGAATATAGAGGCTTTTGAAACTGAACTGACCTGAGGGGCGTGTTTCTACACCCGCCATCTTGGCAAAATAACTGCTCGTGATTGGTTGAATTCTGATATAGCGGGTTTTGATAATAATTTATTGAATGATATAGCGGGTTTTGTTTCTCACTCGCATTTTTAACATGATTTTTAATAAAGGAGGTTTTGAAACGCAATTTTAGATTAGTCTTGTTCCTCGCAAAAATGTGAACAAGATGACATACTCAGATCATTTTGTCAAAAAATTAGATATAGCGGGTATTGAAATTATAGTACTCAATTATTCGGAAGACAAGAATTTATACACATTTAGTTCTTAACTTAGTATTTAGCCTTGGTTGTGGAAAAAATGCTCAGGATTCCATGGGCAGCCAAACACACAAAAGTGTGCATTTTGGAAGAGCTATACATCCACAATAGGCTCTCAACTATCTGCATACAACGTATTTTAAGATACTTTGGACACGTTGTTCACCAAGCTGAGGACTTGGAGAAACTCGTAGTCACTGGCGAAGTTGAAAACAGAAGAAGCAGAAGGAGTTCATCAATGCGCTGGAGTGACCAATTATCACTGGCTTTTGGTATGTCGCATATTTTTTTATTAATTCAAAAAATAAAAAAAATATTTGGCAAAGAAAAAAATTGTCGGTGTCCTTGGTTCTCCACGCAGCACAGAACCGCTTGAAATGAAGGAGCCTTACCCATCATGGAAATTGAAGTAGAGATCACGATCCTCTGCAATAAGGAACAGACTTAAGAAGAAGTTCTTGTTAACTCTTGTTCGAGTTTTAAAATATAAAAGTTGAAAAGAGATATTTGTAGTGTGACCTCAACGTCAGTAATACTGCGAATACATTTGCAGACTTAAGGCACCGCGCCGCGACCGGGCTCAAAAAGAAGAAGATGGAGAGATATGAAATTACGAATGTTAGAGGAACGCGCTAGTTTTTAAAGCGGCAAAATCGATGCGAAAATTGTGAAAATGTTTAATAAAACACGACTCGTTTAAAATAGAGCAAAAATCTCACGGGCATTATCTTAAACAGCATTTAAAGTAACATTGTGATTTTTTTATACATATAACTAGTAAAATAACTGAAACAAACGTGTTAATAATAATTTTTGGAGCATACTTTGCGATTTTTTTCTATCGAGGGAATTTTATATAATTTGCGTTTCGGCACGGGCAAAGTCTAGATCTTATCTTCAAGAATAAAATATATATTTTTTAAGAGCTTTAAAACATACCGTGTTTAAGGGAAATATGTAATAAATCGGTACAAATCCGGGTTGCGGGGCCTAATTTGTACAATTTTTTCCATGGAATAGAGAACAACACTAGAAATGCGGCTTGGGGATGATTGGTGATCCAAGAGTCTGGTAAATCGGACCTTGAATTTCTAATACGAAACGATGTTTCAATGTCATTATGAAATTAAAATGGGATGGCAGTATACGATGTCAGGCAAGGTAAGAGAGACAAGAGCGTGGGCAAAATGGGCTAGAACCAAAATGTTATTAGTCAGTTGCGACATTTTGATTTTCATTTTAATCTACATGGATGGCATTTTTAGTGTGTTTTAAACTATTTAACACTCCCGTTCCGAAGGGGGGTAATACACTTAACCCCAAAGATATTTTTTTGCCAATTTCAAATTGTTTTTCATGACATACTTTATAATTTAGGCAATCTATTAAATTTCAGCGAAACAACTTCCCCTTCATATTAATTAAAAAAATAGTGCGGCCGTAAAAAGGTTTTTTTTTATATCGGAAGGGCCAACAATGATATTACGTATTTGGGTTACGTTCGATTTCATACTATGTTTTTCATTACTAAATGATTGACTGCCGGGCGAAGATGGACGAGGTCCGTTTAAAACAGTATGTGTAACTAATATCTGAGTTTTACCGGAAAGGGCAAAATGAATATTAAAATCGCTCCAAAATATATGGTGGACCCCAGTATCCCCACTTCGGATGGTACGTGATTTGTGCCTTCACGGAATATAAAGGCTAAGGGCATTTCAAGAGGGAATAACCAGACAAAACCGGAAATATGTCATTTTTAAATATAATTTTAGCCGTGTTGACTCTTTTTCACAAAAAAATATAAAATGATTTTGAAATATTGTTCTTTTATCCGGTAAAGTTATGTTTTAAATTATGAGAAAATTTGTTTATTTTAGCATAATAAGGTTTATACCGTAGGTTGTCGGCAGATTGTTAAATTTTCAAACAAAATTTTGCATTATGTATCACACATTTCAAATCATATAATCATGCAGTAAAATACATCAATAAATTATCTGGGAAAGCTATGTTTCAGAATTTTAATTTTAGTTTTAATAAAATCATCAAAAAAAACATCCGCATTTACATTTTTTGAAAACAGTTTGTCTATTTATTTACGGTCTTACATACTATTAATATATTTAAGATTGTTTTACATTCTTATTTTGCTTAGATATTTTTGTAAAATTATAAATACTTATGATCAAAAATTAATTACAAAAAGTACATAATTTTAATTTAATAATTTTATCATCACGCCTTTCAGCATTTTTGAATGTAGGTTTAAATTAAAGCAAATTTTGAATGAAATAAAATCGATATTGAGAATAATTAATCTTTCTCATTGGAACCGCCTTGTACGATCGTAAGAACATCTTTCGACGAAATTTTAATTCTCTGCTCCATTCCGCATCCATGATGTTAGAAAAAGTTTGGTTAATTAATGGCGCTTAAGGTTTTATTGTGATTTGAGATAACGGAATAATGGTCAAAGTATAACATTCTGATACTAGGTGACAGGGGATAATGAAGAGAGACAGGACAACAATGCATAATATATACTATTCTTTACATGCCTTCAGATGTTTTGTTTAATGCCGTCTCTCTCATGCAAGACTTCAGCTGCACATAGACATTACCTATGTTTGGTTAGGTTAGGCTAGGCTTACAAACTTACCAAAATGATGCCAATTATGGGGAAATTTCATTTCAGTATCGTGCTTTCACCATTACATGAATTGACTGATTCAAATGCACTATTTTCAATATGGGTGGCGGGTATGGGTACCGCCACCCCGGTAACCATTGTTGGATAACCAACACCCCTGCCATAGGTCGCCTCAAGTGGTTCGCTACGTTTGGTGACTTAGCAGGGGTGCCCGGGTTCACGGGGTGAGAGGTTTGTCTAGGTCTTGGCGGCAAATGCGTTGGGCCATATCAGGAGGAATTGTTTGAGAGACACTTAACCTAGACCTCTCTCCAGCCGGATTCTCTTACCTTGCATCGCAGTGGGAGGGATGTCATTATGACGGTGACCAGACAACTCAGAATGAAACCAACTCAGAAGGACCTCAGAAAGGTCATTAAGAGTGATGATAAAAAAATATAAAAAAAATGGTTAAACAGGTTAAGTTAGGTTAGGGTTACCGGCTATTTTAAAAATATTTTTTCGTAGCTTTTAATGACCTTTCTGTGGAGTTTCTGAGTTGGTTTCATTCTGAGTTGCCGTGGAACCCATTATGACATGTACGCTCCTAGACACATTGACGTAATGATTCCTACCCACCCCTCATACCTTTTTCTTTCTCCGAACTTCATCTCCTTCCTTTCCTTAAAGGAACCTCTACCTAGAATCACAAATGTTTATACATTTCTTATAGGCTTTATTTCTTGATCTCAAAAACAGTAAACATGCAGAAAGGTTACTTTAATTTTTTGTTTTGTTTATATGAATACCTCACAAGAGTCTCAGATGCTCCCGTCTGGAGCCAGTGAGTCTATTGCATCCCCAATTGGGGTACGTTGTGAGGCTGAAGGTAGTTGGAAAGGAAAGGAGACGGGGAAGAGGAAGGTCGGGAAGTACCTGGCAATTCAGATCTGGTCACCAAATACGGCTAAAGCCATTTCAAGCAACGTTTCAATTCTGAATGGTGGTCCTACACCAGGACGATACTAAGAGTATCTTTCACTCTGGAACGTGCCGCAAATATACAGTATATTATTTTTAAATGAATTAATCGTGAAATAACACAAATTAATCAAATAAAATTTCGGGATTCGATCCCGCGACCTTCGGATTGTGAGTCAAGAGCCTTACCGCTAGACCGCGCCGGCCGTCAAAAGCTCTATCGCAAAACTACAAAATCGCAAGTCCGACGTTGTTCTTTGGGACCGCGGGTACAAATAGTAATATCTGTTCAAAAGTGTGTAAGACTAACTTATCGATATGAGGGAATTATCAAATATCGTGTTAAAAGACAATAAAATTATTACAATACAATTGGAAGTTATCATTAAAAACAGTTGGAAAGGAAATTAGATATGTGTATTATCATATAATCGTTTGGTTGATGTTTTGTTATCTCAAAATTATAATATTATTTTCGTGAAGGTAAATTCGAGATTATATCGATTATTACGATTTTTTTAGAATGAAAAAGTTTTTCTTGTATTTGGTAATATGGATGATATCAATTTTATTTTAGGGTTTTAGGAAAATAAATCTGAAAAACTGAACACATTTTTTGAGAGGTGGCAAAAATGCTTTAAATATAAAAAAATTGTATGCAAACATATATCGTTTTTAAAAATAGCTCATCTTACATATTTTCTAACTAAAATTACTGATAACGAAAAAAATAAATAAAAATACAATTCTTTTTTTAAACAAATGTACGATAAATGTTATCGTCACCATACTTTTTGGTCGTTCCATGTAAAAATAAGTTATAAAAAACTCCTAAATTTTCTTCATAATTCTTAAATTTGAGATCCGAAACTTTGGATTTAATAAAGGCGTGCATTTTAAATAAGTTTTAAGATTTTCACGGCCAAAAGCATTTTCGTTATTTGTTTTTGGGGTGTTATGCCGTGTTGCGCTACCTCCTTCTTTAGCCAACGTTTCGGACATCGTTGCATCTGCCGTATCTGCCCTGATGATGGACACTGCAACGATGTCCGAAACGTTGGCTAAAGAAGGAGGTAGAGCAACACGGCATAACACCCCAAAAATAAATAACGAAAAAGCGTGCATTTTACTTCATTTATAGTTATTTTTTAGATTTAAATATATAGTATGGTTTTTTCTCTTTCTAAAACCGTTTAGATCATATTTCTCACTATGATAGTAAGGGAGACACAACCATTTCTATGAAATCCATATGAGTTTTTCCGAAAAGCGAACAAGTCAGCCTGAGGCGTTAGGATTGGCATAGTGGTTCTCCCTTGTACGAGGTTAGCTATCATGAGGGAAATAATAATAATAATAAATTAATAATTTGTATAGCGCCGTTTTTGTGAAAAATCATCTATATCTTTATTCTGCAGATTGTAGCGCACTCGCACCATTACATGAAATATATTTATATGAAAACAACATATGCGTAATTTTGTTGGATTGTTGCAAAAGTTACCTTGTGTACAGGATTTTCGGCTTTATTTTCTTAATACAGAATTTCAATGCATAAGTTTTTTTTCAATTAAAGAGGTAGATATTTCAAAACTTCCTACAAACATGTCTTTGTATCATTGAATTCTTATATTTGTAATTTAAACATATCTATAATAAAAATAAATACATGAGAGAACATTGGGTGTTAAAACAAACAAAGAAATCTCCAAAATGTTGCATTCGCAACTTTAAAGCGGTTTTCGCAGGAACAACTGCATAATAATTAGATTTACCTATTGTACAAGTAGTTACTACTTATATCATAATACTTTTTTGTTCAACAAACATTGTTTGATTTCCCTAAAATACCAAAAACATTATTATTTAATATCTGATAAGTTGTTAATTCTGATAATATGCATAAAATAACAAATTAATGTAAACAAACAGAGCATCATTATTGTACTGACCTGATTTTATAAAGATGGGCGCATTGTCTGACGGAAAGTCTGCATACACTAATATAATATATTATTAGACCGACAAGGGTTAGATGATTATTAGAAGGCTATCAGATGTCTATTAGACGGGGTTCGGACCGGCACACGCGAGTAAAAAGTCTGCCACCGCACTACTGGGGAAAACTTAGGCCTCCACCAATTCGGCAAAGTGATTCTAGATTTATTATTTATCTAACAAAACACCGCATAGGCGGATGCGATAGCCCGATCTGCAGTGCGAACGAAATTCGCGTTGTTCTTGGGGGATATTTCTTCCATGATTTAATACGTATTAAGTAATCTTTTCTAGTGTTTTTTGATGGGGTTTTTTTCTGGTTGGTGTAGGTAAGGTTCGGGTAGTATTTTAGACCGCTTTTTAGATATTTTGAAGGTTAAGAACGAAAGCGGCACGTCCGCTCCGCCCGGGTTACGCCGCGCACTGAGCTTTGAGGGCGGGAGGCGAGAGGGGGTGGTAGCAGACCAGGGGGATGAGAGGAAAATCCTCCCTTCTCTCTCTCTGCTCTCTCCAAACTCCCTCCCCCAACCCTCCTCCCAGAGAGAGCGAGCGGCAAAGTGTTGCCAATTGGATAAAAGAAAAACAAAACAATTTATTCTACTTTCAAATTATTATAATGTCATATGCGACACTGACAAGTAACAAGGTCGATTTAAACCGCTGTTTAAAAATTGCTTATTCATTTTTAGGGATTTTTTTAAGGATGTTGGTGTATTTCTTTATCTTAATATATAAAACAAAGTCAGGTTAGTTACACCACTTATAACTCAACAGGACTGATTTGTAAGATCTTTGATTGTTGGATTTGTCTCCGCCCCGAATAGCAGAATAGCTATTAAAACATCGGAAAATTTCACGAAAAAAATTATGAAGAGAATTCTTTTCCTGATACATTTTGTAAAGAACGAATTCTCATCTTTTGAAAGAGCTGTAGCAATATTGTTACAAATATAATATCGAATAGTGAGTGAATTCCGAAAATTCAAAAACGTTAAATGTCAATGCGCTGATTGTTTCGCTTTTGTTTTTAAACATATAATGCTGTCCCTCTTTCTTACACACTAAATGTCAATAGTTGAAAATGAGACAAACGGCGAACGTATGTCCGCACCCCTCCAAAGGAAAAATACAAAAATTATATTAAATCTCCCTCTCACGTACAAAGAAAATGAAACGCAATTCCCGAAAGTAAGTGGAAAAGTAAAAAATCAGAAAAGATATTAATCCAAACACAACGCCATCTCTGATACTGACAAAAACAAAACACGGGCATTTGGGCATCGATAATTGCTTCATTGTGTAATTTTTAACTTAATAAATAAACTAAATGTCTTTCAGCTAATAAGTTAACACAACAGTTATTGATTCTGAGGCCGTACGAAGATCGTCGGGTCAGCTGGTTATTTACATAAAAAAAGACTCTCCGAGGCTTTAAACGATTGACAGTAGGCAGATTACTTAATTAAGTTAATCGAAATGTACCTACTAGTAGAAAACGTTAATTTGTACATCGAAGAAAAAGAAAATTAAAAATAATTGATGAAATAAAACAATAATTTTTTTTGTAAACACGAAATTTATTTAGTTTATTACGACCGACCGGTTTCGCTTAACACAAGCAAAACCAGGTTATGGGTGACCAACACTTCTGTCATAGTGTTTGCTCTTGGCAGCCGATGTGTCTGCCCACCTGCTGCATGGCGGGCCGGATCGAGAAAGACTGGTTGAGGAGGTCTTTTGACCTCTCCAGCCGGAAGCCCTCGACTCATCGCCTTGCACCGCAATAATAAATAAACAAATTAATAAACAAATAAATAAAAAAATAAAAAAAAAAATAAATAAATAAATAAATAAATAAATAAATAAATAAATAAATAAATAAATAAATAAATAAGCAAATAAATAAATAAATAAATAAATAAATAAATAAATAAATAAATAAATAAATAAATAAATAAATAAATAAATAAATAAATAAATAAATAAATAAATAAATAAATAAATAAATAAATAAATAAATAAATAAATAAATAAATAAATAAATAAATAAATAAATAAATAAATAAATAAATAAATAAATAAATAAATAAATAAATAAATCAATCAATAAATAAATAAATAAATAAATAAATAAATAAATAAATAAATAAATAAATAAATAAATCAATAAATAAATAAATAAATAATGAACGAAAGAACGAAATGAACGAACGAACGAAATGAACAATCGAACGAAATGAATGAACGAACGAAATGAACGAACCAACGAAATGAATGAACAAACGAAATGAACGAACGAACGAAATGAACGAATGAACGAAATGAATAAACGAACGAAATGAATAAATGAACAAAATGAATAAATGAATAAATGCATAAATAAATAAATAATAAAAAATAAATAAAAAAATAAACAAGGCACTGAACGTCTAATCATGTGAGACATTGTTTTATATTAATTAAAATAAGTAATAAATAACATTTATAAGCGCACATCCGGATTCGTATATGCGTCTCTCTCTGGATTGGTAGTCCGCTTATCCATGGAAGAATTTAATAAAACCCAACTTCGAACACATATTGTCTAGCTAGGGAGCTAGGGAAAATTAAATTTCATACACTCGATTTTTTTTTAAATTTTTTAAATTTTATTTTAAATTTTAATATTTTTTTTTTCATTAACTCCACACAGGAGGCCATGAGGAAAATAATTTCCCTCAAGGCCTATGTCATCTGGGATGCTGTGTGGAGGGTCTTTTGCCAGCAATGAAAGGAAATATATATTTAATTGACTTGTTTTTTTTTACATTAACTCCACAAGAAAGCCCCGAGGACTTTACATCAAGGCCTATGTCGTCTTTGGGGATGCTGTTTGGAGGGTCTTTTGGAGGAGAGGAAGGGGTAAACGTGGGTCTTGAAGAGACCCATGTTGTGCGAGGGAGGAAATACAGAAGCCGGCAAATTGTTTCACAGCCGAGTTGTTGAACTTAAAAACGAGTCATAGTTACCTGACTAACGAGTCGTGGTCACCTGTTCTCATGTGACAAATGTCGACCGTGTACATATGTTGGGTGCGTGTTTGTGCGTGTTTCCCGAATATGTACAGGTGTCGAGGGGATCATTGATGCTAGTTACTCGGAGCAACTTTCATTAAAATACCGATATATCAAGGGCAGCATTCCCTCCTGACGTCTGTAGACAGAAGATAGGAGAATCTATCAAACGGACCGCATGCTTCTGCACAGAATCGAGTTTTTTTCAGGTATTTTGGAGCTCCGGATCAGAAGTGGCTGCCTTATACAACCGTGAGGTGCACGTGCGATTTCTGCAGGGCTTTTGTTATTTGTACTTTGTATTTGTTATTTTTTTTTATTGAATAAGAATAGGCATTTGCATGGATTTCACAACGACTTGGAAAAAATCGTGTGGATCGATTTTTCTGCTAAGATTACAAAATGTTTCTAAATTCTTTTAGAATTTTTTTTTTTCAAATAAATTAATCTGTTTTTTGGGCTCGTGACGTCACTACATGAAAATGTTCCGTCTCCGAGAATATTCAATAAATTTTGTAAAATTCCACACAGATTTTTTTTTTTATATGGCAGCACTTTGATTTACGGCGAATTTTGAATTTGACACATAAACTTCACTAGCTTTATTGTTTTTACTCTGTGAACTTATCGTTTGGTTTGACGATTAGATAGATACTACGAAGTGAACATCATTCATATTATGCATTCTGTAGCTGTCTTCGTAATGGTAATGGTGTTGATTTTAACAAATTAAAATTTTAAAATATACTATTATAATTATAATTTAAGAGTACAAGTTATTATTATTACATTGGATTTAGTCATATATAATTTAGTTGAACAGTTTAATGATTAATGACCAATAAAACGGTTTAAGGAAAAATATTTATGAGATGTAAAATTTTTGTTATTCACCTGTGCCATTTGTGTGGAATTCGTTGGTTTTTTTAAATGATTTTAAAAATACGGAACGTCTTAGAATATTTGCCTAAACCGGAAAAAATATATAAAATGACCTATTATTATTAATTTAATAGAATTTAAACAAAGTGTTAAATGGTAATTAATAACTCCCAGATTTGCATTTTAGATGATCAAATTAAGTCAATAATTTTATTGATCTCTGCCATTTCTCATTGAGAGAGCTGCCAACAAAAGAAGATTCAACGCTCTTACTGAGTCTTTCCCTGAGACCAGCACAGCGACCCGGTGCCCCACGAGGGAGTAGATGCGGCCACTAACATACATACATCGCCGAAGCGCTGCAGTAGCGCTGCAGTAGCACGGAGAGCATTGTGCATTCATTATTATAATGCGCTCGCAAATAGTTGCATAGATGTACCTCAATAAGCCAATAACAACATTATACAAATGTAATGCAACATACACTTAAAATCTGGGTACAGATCGACGCAATATACTCGTATATACAGACTTACGAAAAGTCTTTGTTCACTTTGACGCCGTTGATCACCGTGTCCTTCTTACCAAAGTTAAATTAGTAGGAATGGAGATCACCTCAGGCGGCCGGAACCCTACATCTCTTACCGTAGTCAATAATTGGTAGTATGGCTTTACAACTTCCACTTTTAGTGACTTTCGGCGTTCCCCAAGGATCTAAATATTGTCCCAATTTTATTCCTACTTTTTAATAACGATCTTTCCAACTGCCCTATGCCCCTGTGTTTCTTCTTCAATAATTGTAAATTCACTTTATTTAAATCAATATTTTAATTAGAATTATCCACAGTTTCAGATCCAATGGTTCCTTCACAAGAAATCACCAGGATATATTTCACGAAGCACTCCTTTTAGAATAAATTGTCTGATTTAAAAAATATATATTAAAATACCTATGCTGAAAATTATCTACCACACTGATAGTCCACACTGCTTACCGAATTAGAAACGCTTAGAATATTTCAAAGAAACATTAAATGAAAATCGTCACAAAAATAAGATTTTCTTTTCAAAATTATGAATAACCATGAAGAATCTTCCCTCTTATCCACAAATAAAATAAAATCAATACTTAGAAAATGGAAAACTTTCCATTTTCCTTTCCAAATACCAAGATTAACATAATTCCAACCTTTTCTGTGAATCTGTAGGTTATAATATAAACTTAAAAAATCTTTTTTTCAAATTGCTGTCGGAAACTTTGGTTCCATATAGTAGTACATTTTAATTTTTAAAGTAGGTAACTTTTAGATTTGATAGTAATGAAGACACAACGATTTTGAGACCTATACGAGTTGTTCCCAAAAGCGAAAAAAATAGTCTGATGGGTTGATGTTTTATTTCAACTCATTTTCGCACACCGTTATTGGAGGTTTGGTATTGGTTTTATGTTAACCCTACCAATGTTAAACTTTGTTTCTTGTGTACATTAAAAAAAGAAAAAAGTTTCAATTTGAACCATGTTCCCTAGATGTAAACGTACAAAGTTATTCAGAAGAATCGATATAAGGAACTTGCCACTCACGGGAAATTAAATGTGGAAAATTCAAAACAAATCTCACGTTCAGGAACGTCGTTAAAACATTCTGTATTTTTGGGTGATCTCGACAATTTCGGATTAGTGTTATAGATCGTAATTTAGGAGGCGGGTATTTATTGGGAACCATTTATTCGATAATCAACACCTCCGCCATTGGACACCTCAAATGGTTCGCTACATTTGGTATAATAACCATACTGTTTTAATAAGCCTGTCTCGACACAGTTATATCCTAGTGAGATAGGCATCGTAAAATCTAATGTAAACATACTTTATATAGAATAAAAATAATAAAATAAAAATATTTCTATGTTCGATGCTGACAAGCCTTTCATTCAATCTGGCACAACCCCTTTAAAAAAAAATAGAAAACATTAGAATCAAAAGCAGGGAATTCCAACTACTGAAAAGATATATGAGGAATAGAATACAAGTCAATCACCAAACAAGCAACCCACTAGCGACTAGATATGGAGTTCCGCAAGGAAGCCAACTGGGACCCGTTCTATTCACAATTAAGATAGGTATATGAACTTTGCGGTACGGAAATAGATGGAGAAATAATTAGTTACGCGGGTGAAAGGGTTTAACTCTTTAAATCTTAAGACTGATATATTTTTGTATAAAATGTCGGAATTACGAATCACACAAAAATACGTAGACTAAACATATCAAAAACCAAATTCACAACTTACAGTGTAAAGAGCACGGGAGAGCAAAAAAAACCATAAAAGACACACAAGTATAAACACCAACATCTGCAATCGCCCTGCTCTATGTAGAAAAAAACAGATCAAATTTAACATCTGGGAATCAAAACAATTGACCATAACTTCAGATTAAATAACATAAAAATTTAACCACAACATTAAATCCAACAAATCCAAAATAAACTCATCAAAAGAATACACATTTTCTACACATAAGAAGCATATATATATAGACAAAAACAATATATTTTGCACTTTGTCAGTCCATAACAAGAATATGGAATCATTGTTTGGCGAAGAGCAACAAATTCAGCAATTGGTCAGAAAAAACAAAATAAAGGTAAAACACTCCAAGAGTGGAAGACCACCATTCTGAATTGAAACGGTTCTTGAAATGGCTTCAGCCGTGTAAAGTGACCACATCTGGATAGCCAGGAACATCGCCACCTTTTTTCCCCACCTTTCCCATTTCCCGTGAGGTGGAGGGGGCGGAGGAGGTGGAGTGGGAATCCCTCTAATACCATGCGAGCGAAGCCGCGGGAAAAAGCTAGTTATACATAAAACCAATACTAAATTATGTTTTTGCCAACAAAAAAACAATTTCAACGAAAACAAAATATCGTTAATAGACCAGTTAGACAAGCGTACGAAAAAATAACACAAAATTTTAGATGGTAAACACAAGCTTTGGACAAAGATACCACAAATACAAGACAATGAATGTGGGTGATTTGTATATTTATGCAATGAATGCATTCAGCGATCTTTCACGCGATACAAAAAATGAGGAACACGAAAAAACATTTCAGATATAATAATAATAATAATAATTTTAAGTTTACAAATTTCTAATTGATTATAATATTTCATATTCACTATATTTTTTCAAGTTTTTTGTAGCTCCTACAATACATCTTGAACTTTCCAATTGGTGTGGACTTTAAAGTTTCTGGTGTGTTATACAACTTCATTCCCTTGTACAGTAGACTGTTCTGCGTATTCGCTTTGTCCTTTTTTTGTAGCCTAATTTCCTTGCATATCTGTGAATGTCTTTATTGTATACAATTTTATTTGAGAAGTATTTTGGTAACGTGTTGTTCAATATTTTGTGGATAAATACCATCGTGTTCAAGGTCAGCATCTGTTTCACGGTCAACCAATTTAATTCCTTTAACATTTTAATTATTTTTGAAAATCTGTTTCGTCGAAGAATTATTCTCATTGCCCTGTTTTGGAGAATTTGTAACTTATTTTGTTCTCTTTCGTTACATAGGAAATGTATACTTGAGCAGTAGTTGAAGTGTGGAGCAATAATTGAATTGTATATGGTGATTGCAGTTTTTCTAGAAATTTTTGGCCGAATTCTTCCAAAAAAGATATCTTTTTGCCAATTTTCTTTTGGGTGTATTCAGCATGTCTATTGAAGTTTAGTTTGGAATCTAATATAACTCCTAAGTATTCCATTTCAGTAACCTTTTCAGTAATTTCACCATCAATTTTAATTTTGCTTTCACTGGATGTCATCTTGTATCCATACACCATAAATTTTGTTTTTTTTTTGTATTTAGTTTAAGCTTATTTATTTTTAGCCATCTTGATACATCATTTAGTTCACTATTTAAAATGTGTATTAGTTCTTCATAGTTATCTCCAATTAAGTATATTAGTGTATCGTACTTTGCATTTTGAAAATATTTTCACCATGTCATTAATATAGAGTATGAACAATAGAGGTCCAAGGACCGATCCCTGTGGTACTCCTAACTTATTTTCCATTGGTTTTGAAAATTAATTATTTATTTTTGTTACCTGCTTTCTGTCTCTCAATTACTCTTGTATTAATTTAATGGCTACAGATGAGAAACCAATTTCTGCTTTCTTATTAGTATGTCTCGATCTATAGTTTCGAATGCCCTTTGAAAATCCAAAAATATTGCTAAGATGAATTTATTATTATTCATTCCTTCCTTCCATTCTTCGACAATTACGTTTAATGCTGTTTCACATGAGTTATTAGATCTGAACCCCGATTGCTCTTGGTATAAAATATAAAATGAAAAAATTTATCAAAGAACAAAAAGGCAACATTACAAACTAATAAACAATCATTAAAATAATAAAACGCTTTATTCACCATTGCAATACATATATCTAATGATATTAATTCAAATAATGTTGACAAAAAAAAATTATCTACCCGTCTAGAATTTGTGAATAACATTATTCAGTTTCAAATAGTTATGGATGAGTAAGTGGACATAAAAAGTGATTCTCAAGGCAATCGAATTGATGTGAAATCTGCTGGTTATTTCTGCATAAATAAAAAATGATGACACTTAAGGGCCCGCGACCCGGATTTGTACCGATTTATTACATATTTCCCTTAAACACGGTATGCTTTAAAGCTCTTAAAAATATATATATATATATATATATGTAGAACAATTTTCTCGGTTTACCCGCGTAACGTAGTCCTTAAAAGGACTTTTTAACTCCTGACGTTTCGGACAGATCACACTGTCCATCTTCAGAGGCCTTATGTCTTGAGTTTTTGTCTCAAACTGATAGCTTTCGCATGTCTGTTCGGTCCAAAAGCTAAAACTTAAGTGAGTGCAAGTCACTTCTTATGTCTAGAACGAAGTACCCGGGTTGCAGGTGATTGATGGTCGAGGGGGTGGGGGGCGGGGCTGACAGTAGATACCTGATTGGTAAAGCTAATTGGAGACACTACTGGTAATTTTGGAAATGCCGTTTTTGGGGTATTTTCATCGACCATCAATCACCTGCAACCCGGGTACTTCGTTCTAGACATAAGAAGTGACTTGCACTCACTTAAGTTTTAGCTTTTGGACCGAACAGACATGCGAAAGCTATCAGTTTGAGACAAAAACTCAAGACATAAGGCCTCTGAAGATGGACAGTGTGATCTGTCCGAAACGTCAGGAGTTAAAAAGTCCTTTTAAGGACTACGTTACGCGGGTAAACCGAGAAAATTGTTCTACATCTTACACCCGTGAAAACCTTAATCATAACATATATATATATATATATATATATATACAGGGTGTTAAGGGACGTACTTGACTTACTTTAACCAGTGATTCCTGACATTATTTGGAGTAAAAAATGTAAATGAAATTTTGGTCTCCGGTGACTTTTTTTGACGACTTTTTTTTTTTTTTTCAAAAATTTTTTCTTCAAAATCAAACAAAAAAAAATTTCTTCAGCATGTCGTCACTGGTCACTCAGCTGGGTGTCCGACGAACCTCTTAGCCCGCCTCCAACTGTTCAACAACTACCATTTTTTTATGTTTTTGTAGAAAAAATAAAAATAAAAAACATCAAAAATGTCACCGGAGACCAAAATTTCATTTACATTTTTTACTCCAAATAATGTCAGGAATCACTGGTTAAAGTAAGTCAAGTACGTCCCTTAACACCCTGTATATATGTGTTATTCTTGAAGATAATATCTAAACTTTGCCCGCGCCGAAACGCAAATCATATAAAATTCCTTCGATAGAAAAAAATCGCAAAGTATGCTCCAAAAATTATTATCAACACGTTTGTTTCAGTTATTTTAGAAGTTACATGTATGAAAAAATTCACAGTGTTTTTTTAAATGCTGTTTAAGATAATGCCCGTAAGATTTTTGCTCTAATATAAACGAGTCGTGTTTTATTAAACATTTTCGCATCGATTTTGTCGCTGTAAATGTTAGCGCTCTCCTCTAACATTCGTAATTTCGTATCTCTCCATCTTCTTCTTTTCGGGCCCGGGTGCAGAGGTCAAACGCCATCTATAGACCAGCGGATGCTCCTCCTCACCAGCTGCGTGGCGGGCCGTTTGGGGGACCCTTTGACCACTCTCTTTCTCTCGACCCATTGCCTTGCACCGCACTTGCTTTCTTCACTGCTGAACACACTAACCCCAGATTCCTACCGTTCCCTCATACTTTTCATACCTCATGCTTTTAACTCGAACCTACTAGAATCTACTCTCCTTTCATTCCAAACACAAACATAGACACAGGCCCTGAGGGAAATTATTTTATAATAATTTTACTTAATAAAATTTAGTAATATAAAAAAATATTTAAAACAATTAAAATTAATTTTAAACAATCTTTGTAAATGCCCCCAAAAATGAAAATACAATGGATCAAAAAAATTTATGTTTCAAAAAACAAATATTACAAACAATGAGCGATAGAATTGACCTTTGTCTAAAAAAAATAAAAATAAAAATTTAATTAATAATTTTTGTTCTTTTAAAATCTATCAAGAGCATAAAATTCTGCCCTGGTAGAGTAGATGATTTCGAAAATGAATAAAGAAAATGAATGGATACCAAAAAAGAAGAATAAATTGAAGAACAAAAAAAGAAATAAATCTCAAATTATCTAAACGACTTCCAAAAGAGCTCGTCAGAAACAACACCTCATGAAATACAAGGAATCGCGGTGAAGAAAAATAATGACGTACATAAACCTATTAAATTGCTGATGTCAACCGTAGACTGCAGTGACTCAGTTAAATAAAAAAAACAATTCTATGGAGAATTACTGTAACAATCCGGCTAAGCAAATTACAGGTATCCAATTTTACTTAAAAGAATCAGAGGACAAGTTCATCTAACAAAAAAAAATTACCCCTCAAGACCTTTAATCAAACCTTTCGCCTTTAAGATATTCGAGGACGGCCTACAGATCAGCAAAAACCTTGCTGCCTGACCGTACGGCAGCAAAGCATTCTGGTCGCTTGCGGGCCCAATGTGTTGAAATTTTAGATGACTTAAAAAAAACGAGTGTGATTTAGACCACGGCTCCATCTATATGAAAGGAAGGGAGAAAGAATATGTGCGTGCGCACTGTTCTCTCTCGTTCCTACATGATACAGACAATAGGCCTGAACTGTGTCTTAGATATACGAAACGTAACTGGCTGTGAGAGAAAGAGAGAATGAAAATGTGTGTTCGCACCTCTCTCTCTTCCCCCTACAGTAATATACGAAACGTAGCTCTCTCTCTTTCTATCTTCATTAACTTATATTCTAACTCCCCAAGTCAAGCGTGCTTAAAGTTTTACTTTAAAAAAACTGAACTTGTTGATCCTATAACGATGTGTTGATTTGGCCTGTTCACTAATACTTACCTGCGGCCGATCCATCCATGTTATTTTGACTCTTTTATAGGGTAATAAATGAGAAGAGGTTATGTGTTATGTTGAACTGAATTTAGATATATTTACAACTTCACATTTTATGATTTAATATACACGACAATTATTTATACTAAGTTTAACAAGAGTAAAAACTAAGAGATGCACAATTGCAACCCACCAAGACCAAAGCACCCTCAGGAATGATTTCCAAGAAAACGATTTTTGCTAAATCACCGGAACTGTCATTTCGATGCTTGGGTTTTGGTGTTGCCAAGTTGTAAAATAATATTTGTGGCTGTTTTGTTCCGAAAAATATGTAGTAGGTACCTACAATCCTTAAATATTTTTTTATATAATGTTACGTTACGAAGTGACAATGTTTCCCCTAGCCCACTGTTCCCCCATTTTACGCGAGAATAGCTCGTAGTACCCAAAATCCCCCCGCACCGCGCTGAGCTCGACACGTGTAATCCTGCGTGCCGACCAACGCCCGCGGCTCATTCCTCCGCTTGCCTCAGGCGCAACAACAGTGTCCCGAGTAATTGCGCTAAGGCGCTCTCGAGAACCTAAACTCGCGATGTATTTATAATGTGAATTGTGCACGAGAAGGCTCCCGCCCACCAGTAACCTGTCTGCTGACTACCGCATTTCCTGCTGCTGTGAGTAAACTGTACCCTAGCCCTCTTTTGTGTGCTTCGTCCCGCTCTTAAATTCACTAACGCGTGTGGAGAGTTGAGAGAACAGTTCCCCGTTATGTTAGAATTCTAGTGCTAGCAAATGCCCATGTGTAGTGAGCCGATGCTGGCAATTGTAAAACCCTGTCTCCTTCTAAATGAATAAACCCTTTACGTACAATACTGTGTTCTGATTGAGGAAGGAGACCCTGGAGATTGTGAGGAAAGGAGGAGGAGGTATTCACAAGCGAACCACAAGCACTCGCCCTGGTTTTGAGAGAACCTTGCTTGCGCCGGCTTTCCTGAGCTAGTTTTGTTGGCCTATTAATTGCATGTCCTTTCCAGGTTTGGTTTAGCAAATGGCCGTAGTAAAAGGCAATGCTAACAATAATTAGTTCATATTATTGATATTTTTTACTTTTTTCAAAAATAAGCCGTTTATATGAGACGCATTAGTGATTCATAATAAATGTGAAAGTTTTTCTTTTATATGTTACTTGGATGTTGCATGCATTTTCATCTCATCTTGACGTGTTTGTCGATCCCAGCTTCGTTTTTTCATCGGGCTAAAAATTTGTCAAAGTACATAATTTATTTAATGGGTTCAGTTTTCAATCTTGAAATTAATGTTTTTTGTGTAATTTACCTATGACAGCAATGTCATGTAATAATTTTTTAATCGAATATCAGAGTTAACGAGCGAGTTTTTAGTGAGACCAAAGGTACAGTGTATTTTAATGGCGAGGGGTGAAGCCAATGTAATTGTAATTAATGGTTGCGTCGAAGGATAAAGCCAATTTAAAGCAGATAAGTTCCTTATTTCAGTATTTATTACTTGTCAACAAAAAAATGTTTATTCCTTTCACATTTTTTACAAAACGAACTAATTATATTAATATTGAGAGCGGTTTTCAGTGATCTGTATCTTGGTTTGATTTCTTCTTTCTTATATTCTTTAACGCAGGGCCATCTGGATGTTCATACGTTAACCCACGAGCCGTACTCCGATTCCGTCTTTTTGGGGGGGGGGGGGGGAGAGGGGGAGGCACATCGAATAAAAGAACTGGTTTTACTAAAACTAATAAAAAAACAGATACATAACTGGCTACACTCTTTAATTACAGTGACACTCAGAACATGCAAATGGTTTTCCTAAAATTGTCTGCAAGTCTGACCCAGAATTTTTAAAAAGTCTGCAACCAGAATTTTAGAAATCCACTTCTAACACAATCGTCCAAAAATAAAACCCCACCTGGATTTTTTTCATTGCATTCTAGACACAGAACTGGTTTTAGTTATAAGGTGAATCTGAACGCGGGGAATTAAAACTACACTCAGTACATGAAAATGTCTTTTGTCCAATATTGGCAGCACAAAAGCAACTAGAATTTTATAAATGTACTTCAAAAACGAAAACGGGTTTCTACGAAATGCGTAAGCAGACGAAACCACACTTCGAACTTTTTCATTGCATTTTGAACACAAAACTGGTTTTACCGTTAGAGCGAATTGGATTGTGAGCCCCCAGCTTTTATTAATACTGCACCTAGAACATCAAAATGATTTTTTTCCAATTTTTTGCAGTCGGAACGCAAGAAAATTTTCCTTCGAAATGCGTTAGCAGATGAATCCGCAACAGGAATTTGCATTGTGAACAGAAGATTATCTTCACCTTGAGAATAAATCTGCACAGGAGTTCACTAGACCACCGGCTTAAATTAAATTGTACTCAGATTACTTGAATGGTTTTTCTGCATTTTGTAGCAAATTTGTATGCAATTAAATTAGATTAGAACACGAATATGATTTTATGTTTATTTAAGTATTTAAAATAATTAACATGGAGTGATTTTATATTAATTAATACTTTTGAAAGTAGCTATAACTTTACGGATATCCATTATAGATAAATGAAACAATGTTACTTTGTTTGAACCACTTGTATATTTGTTTAAAGCCGACCGGTTTCAGTTTTTTTCCGAAGGCCTCAGCACAGGTGAGCTACCCAGTGAGGCCGACATTGCTGAATTGTATTTAAAAATGTTAGATTTTATATCAAATAAATAAATAAATAATCTTTTTTTATAGTTGTAATTCTGTAATTACGAATTTTATTTTTCTACAAATATAATGCCATATAAGTATAATACCAGTATACCCACGAACTGGCTATGTCCATGTGAGTTTTTTGATATCATACAAATGCATATTATTATTTTTTTTTTACATTTGCTCCACACAGGAAGCCCTGGGGAAAATAATTCCCCCCAGGGCCTATGTCATCTTTAGGGATGCTGTGTGGAAGGGGAAGGAGAGGAAGTTCTAGGAAGGAAAAGGGTATAAAGGGTGGGTAGGAATCTGGGGGTCAGTGTGTCCAGAAGTGACGGACGAATGAAATCATCCCTTCCACTGCGGTCCGAATCTTGCAGACAGTCCTGCTGAAGGGGTCAAAAGATCTCCCTCGACCAGTCTCTCTCGATCCGGCTTGCCACGCAGTTGGTGAGCAGACGCATCCGCTGCCAAGATCCGGACAAACCTGACCCCCATGATCCCGGGCACCCCTGTTAAGTCACCAAACGTAGCGAACCAATTGGGGTGACCTATGGCAGAGGTGTTGGTTATCCAATGAATGGTTCCCGGGGCGGCGGTGCCCATAGCCACCTCCCAAATTGAATTACATTCATACATTTTTTTGTTTGATAACATTCCATTTTTTATCGTTTATTTATACAATTTAACCTACTGTTTTTTCTTTTCTACTGTTCACACAGAAACATGTTTTGCAATATATATATCTAAAATATATTTTTTTTACTTTAGCTCTATAAATTAGGCCCCGAGGAAAATAATCTCTTTCAGGGACTGTGTCGTTTTTGGAGATACTGTGTGGAGGGTCTTTTTAAGTTTTTTTCGAAAACTTACTTGCTGTGTGGGGAGTCTTTTTCGGAAAGGAAGGAGAGGAAGTTCTTGAAAGGAAAAGGGTATTAGGGGTGGGTAGGAATATGGGTTCAGTGTCCAGGAGTGACAGATGTATGAATCCATCTCTCCCACTGCGGCGGTTCGAGGCGAAGGATCGAGAGAGCCCGGTCGGAGAGTTAAAAAGCCCCGCCTCCCTCAACCAGTCTCTCCCGATCAGGCCCGCCACGCAGTAGGTGGGTAAACGCATCCGCTGCGAAGACCTTATTAGCCCTCACTCCAAGGACCCGGGCACCACTGCTAAGTCACCAACGTAGCGAACCACTTGGGTTGACCTATGACAGGGGTGTTGTTTATCCAATAAATGGTTCCCGTGGCGACGGTACCCATACCCGCCTCCAAAATTGAGAAAATTGTTTTCGGAAAATATCTTCGCTCAAGTGTTCGTAATGAGATAAAAGGTAGAAGGAAATAACATTTTTACAAAATTCGCTGTTACCGAAATCCTGAACATGTTATTTTAGTGCCTCCTGCGCTAGCATTATCCAAAAATTAATGAAAAAAATATTTTTTAAATAAAGGAGGATATAGTTAGCAATTAAAGCTAGTAGAGGAACGAACCCGCGACGCCACAAGAGGAGCATTGGAGGTTATCCACCACTTACCCGCCCTGGTATAGTTAACAGATGGTTACTCCTTCAAGGCTCTCGCATGATTCTAATTTTTTTTGTTAAACGAAGCTACATTTATTTATGTTGGACGAATCTAGACCTCCAGTGTCCTTGCATACGTTGTTAGTAAGCAGTATGCAAGTGCTTAACAGGAAAAACAAAATGCAAAAGAATAGGTTAGTAAGACAAAGATAAATTAAACAGGCCAAAAGAAAAGCTCATTCATGAGGCTCCAAGAGGCGGCATTGCATCTGTAAAATCTGCAAGCACCTGCATAAACTAGAGAACATAAGTAATACAATAAATCTCAAATCTATTGGCAAGTACCAACAAAAAATGTGAATTGCATTCGGTCTGACCATAAACTACACTTAGCTTCCGTGTCCTATAGCCAGTGAAGCCTCAAAGGATGTTAACTGAATATTTGGGGTAAAATACCCGAAGACTAAAAGAAAATTCAGCGTTGGGTAGTCAGAGGCAGGACAAAGGACAGTCAAGGTCTTCTGATCAAGCCTCAAGCCTGAACAAGTCATTGGGGGAGGCGCAGATAGATTTGAGAAGGATCTGCAAAATTATTAATGTAACTATAGATAAAGCAGAGACGAGGTCCAGCACACCCCCATATGGGGATAGGGGGAAAAAAGCACAGGTTTTTAACATTTCGACCAACGCGTCATCTCATTGTAAAGAATACTCGACTTTCGGAATTTCTGCCAACACAATACATTAAGCCACCGCATAGTGCAACGTTCCGATCTGTGATTCGTTCATTTCTTTCGACATTTACGAGTATTAACGAATCCACTTACCTACATAAAATTCACTTACCTACACGAAATTCACTTACCTACACGAAATTCACTTACCTACATAAAATTCACTTATTTAAGCGAAATTCACTTACCTACACGAAATTCACTGGCTTACGCGAAATTCACTTACCTAATCGAAATTCACTCACCTACATGAAATTCACTTACCTCCACGAAATTCACTTACCTACACAAATTCACTGGCTTACGCGAAATTCACTTACCTAATCGAAATTCACCTACCTACATGAAATTCACTTACCTACACGAGATTCACTTACCTACACGAAATTCACTTACCTAATCGAAATTCACTACCTACACGAAATTCACTTACCAACACGAAATTCACTTACTTTTACAGGAATCATTTTGAGGATTACATGATTTTTATTGAGGATATTACTTTTCCCTTTTCACGAAATTCCCTTACCAACGCGAAATTCACTTACCTACATGAAATTAACTTACCTACATGAAATTCACTTACCTACATGAAATTCACTTACCTAATCGAAATTCAGTACCTACATGAAATTCACTTATTTTTACAGGAATCATTTTTAGGATTACATGATTATTATTGAGGATATTCCAATTATTTATCCCTTTTATTATTATCCCTTTTCACGAAATTCCTTTACCTATGCGAAATTCACTTACCTACATGAAATTCACTTACCTTATCGAAATTCGCTACCTACACGAAATTAACTTACCTACATGAAATTCACTTACTTTTACAGAGAGTATTTTTAGAATTACATGATTTTTATTGAGGATATTGAAATTCACCATTACGCGTAACAATTAAGAAAATGCTCTTTCATAACATAAATTATCAAGCTTAAAGTTTTTCAGTTTTACGAAATCCGCTTTTATAAAAAAATACTCTTGTTTATTACAATTTCTGTAGAAATTCAGATACTGGCAGACAGATGTGTGCGGCCAGGATTGTGGACCAAGA
The DNA here is from genome assembly GCA_929108145.2 of Limnephilus rhombicus. Classification (NCBI taxonomy): domain Eukaryota; kingdom Metazoa; phylum Arthropoda; class Insecta; order Trichoptera; family Limnephilidae; genus Limnephilus; species Limnephilus rhombicus. Next base: position 15,441,888 of record OV815292.1, on the reverse strand, counting down.
AAATAATTGTGTCACGTGACTTTTGACCATAAATATCTACCACGATTTTGAAATACCGCGATTGTTTACAACTATTTCCAAATGCTTTTTTAAGTCGACGATAGATGTCAGGAAATTATTTTCCACCAATATTATTTTGTCGTTCTAATATTAATAAATCGCAGAGAAGTCAGTGACATCTCTCGGCAACTACACGAGTCTGCGATAGACATAGATTCAAACCAAACAAGGATTTTCTTTCCTCAGCCTGCTAGCACATTTTCTTCGGTCGTTGAAAACTTTTGAGCTAACTTTAGTATATTGTCGTCAAAAAAATAATCATATACTTTCTTCAAGAACAATTTTCAAATTACTTTGTGGCGTCATTTTAGATTAAATTGAAATTTTAAAATTTGTTTACACCCGTATTTTATTTATTACTTTCATTCATAAAAAAGCTCGTAAAATAGTGCTATTGTAATAATATAACCACACTTTATACGACAAAAATTTACTCTTTTTAATACAATGACAAACATTCCGAGAATAAATAAAATTTAAAAGTTAAATAGATTATCCAAAATCAAAGAAGATGTAGGTAAAAAGAGCTCGCAGCAATAACGGGTATTATGCGCCTAGCGATGATAGTAAAAATAGTGTAAGAATGCAATTTTTTCAACACAGTATTAAAAAAGCAATACCTTTGTATATACGAGTATTATAGTCTTTTATCTAGGTACAGAATTCTCATTTCGATATATTTTCAATTTGAAGTATTTACAAGGGAAATTGTTCATGGGGTGAGGTTTTCCCGGATCTTGGTGGCGGGTGCATCTGCCCACAAGCCGGCAAGCTGGCAAGCCGGATCGGTTGAGGGAGATCTTTTGACCTCTCCAGCAGGACTCTCTCGGAACATTGCCTTGCACCGCAGTGGTAAGGATAGATTCATACGTCCATCATTTTTGGATACACCGACCCTAGATTCCTACCATATACCTTTTTTCCTTCCCATAACTTCCTCTCCTTCCTTTTCCTAAATAGACCCTCCACACAGCATCCTCAAAGTGACATAAGCCCTGAGGAGAATTATTTTCCTCAGGGCCTCCTGGGTGGAGCTATTGTAAAAAAAAATACTTGCCTGTGTAGGTATCCCAAGTTCACCTAAAGTTAATTACATACGAGCATGAAATAAATAAAACAGTATTAGCCTTTATTACCGTTAAACTTATTAAACATTTTTCTAATCTAATTAATTAATTTTTTTTAAATATATTTTTCTTTTCAATTTTTTTTTATTTTCATTTTTTTTTTAATATTATTATTTGTAATTAAATAGAATAAATATTAGGTGTGTATATTTCTCAGGCGTTACAATATTATGTTACTTAAACAGGATCTCATTTTGCTTTGTTATTTACATATGCTCTTAACCAACTTGGGAGGCGGGTATGGATACCGCTGCTCCGGGAACCGTTTATCGGATAACCAACACCTCTGCCATAGGTCACCCCAAGTGGTTTAGTAAGGTTTGTCCAGGCGGCAGATGCGTCTGCCCACCAGCTGCATTGCAGGCCGGATCGGGAGAGAATGGAGTCCCTTTGACTTCTCCAGCCGTGCTCTCTCGGAACATCGCCTTGCACCGCATTGGGACGGATGGATTCATACGTGTATCTCTCCCGGACACACTGACCCCCAGATTCCTACCCACCCCTAATACCCTTTTCCTTTCAAGAACTTCCTCTCCTTCCTTTCCAAAAAAGACTCCCCACACAGCATCAGCGCGATTTTGAATTTTTCCTCCGATTGCTCGTGATTTTTTAGTGACCATTTTGAATATTTTCCGCTAACATTAAAAAAATAATGCCTCCGAATTTTAATATGGAAAAAATAAGAAAAAAAAAAATAATGCATCTAGAGAAAATTGGCCTAAAACTGGCAGCAAAGCAACCCCAGGTATTTTAAATGGTGCCATATTGTGGCAAAAAGCGCTCCAGTGGATTTATGTAACTAACTTATCGTGGGTGAGTTGAAAATCTTTGATGGTAGTTATATAATAAATAAGATATATTTAAGTTGAGAAGATGTGTTTACAAATTACTGGAAATAAACATTATTTCCAATGAAACAATAAAATTCAGAATATCTGTAAATAACATAGCAAGATTTTGTAGGATGGTAAAATACATTAAAAATGAATTCAATGAGATTGAGAATAATGTATCACATGTATAAATATGACCCAAATCCACTTTGAACTGCTTCACGACATCTCAAGGGGTCAATGTGACCCTATCCCATTTGGGACACTTATCATTGATCTTTTAAATGAAGCACAAAAGCCCGTTGGCAAGCACGAGTAAGCCAGATATGTTTTCCGAGTCCAATTTGCTATCCTGTCTCTAATTCAGTCATTCGCCATGCTTTGAATGGTCAAGTGCTTCACCTGTCTTTATGGCAGTGTTAAAAGTATACATTCAAATTGATCAAAACATATAATTACTAATTACACCTTTGTGTATAAATAATATGCATCAGGTCGAGGTACGTGTCTGCATCTAGGTTAAAACCTAAGCAAGTGTAACTAGATATATTACTAAATATAACAACACTGCTAAACGTTGTAAGATTATTTTAGAATTCAATTAATTATTGAACTATCCCTCCAGTGCCATACCAACACAAATACATCAATAGGTGAGTGTGATTGAAAAAAATCTATTTTCAACTTCTGCCTTACATTCATTAAATATTGGCGTTCCACAGGGATTAGTTCTCATCCCAGCATCGTTTTTGATGCAAATTAACGTTAATTTGTCGAACGTAACACACATTTGACAGTGCAGTCAATGATAGCTTTTAATTGCCAACCCCATATGGGGAATTTAATAAGGTTTGATGAAGTGGAGAGGAAGGTTTATAACTAGCTAGTCACTAAAATAAGCGAAAACTAAAAGGAAATATTGTTTATACTCGTAATATGTCATTTTAAAATATGGCCAGATTTTTCAACACACGCCGTGTCAATTTGAGTTACTTATATACCCCTATAGGTTACCAATAGGTATAAGACTTTTTTCTGTTTTATACAAATAATTTTGCATGGCATGGCATGAATTTCTAAAATTACCTACATACTAATTGTCAACCACATCCCAAAATTGATTTCAGAATCAAAACTAAAAGCAGCTGCTGTAAAAAACTTTTTCTTACACAGAATAAAATGAAGTTTATTATTGTATTGGCCAGCTTTTTGGCCGTTGTCGCAGGGTCTACGGTCAACTTTAACCAAAAACATGTAGCAGGTAAATAAATGAATGTATTTATGAGTGTGTTTAATAAATGAAAGACTAATAATTGCGAATTATTAATTGTAAAGTCTGTACTACTGTTCACTGAGCATTGATGTTGAAACATTTCAACTCAACAGACAATAAATTCCAGGGTTGGAGCTGAGCCAAATGGTGCCTGGCACTAGTAAACTCAAGAGCGCTGTGTTAGGTGTTGGGTTATTAATGATTGTCAGCACTTTGGCTTCTTACTTCTTCCCAAGCGAATTTCTCCAATTACACCTGCACAGGGCCGGCCCTGATAATTCCGTAAAAGGTTCAAAATAATACTATTATTATTGCTAGACACCTAAAGAAGTTAGAAGTTATTGACAATGATCACCGCTTTCCCAATGAATCTAATTTCATATCGCATCTGATAATGTCCACTTCACTTTCAATAACTGGCTTCCCACAAAGGGTCAGTTCAGAAAACTCCATTGTTTTTGTTGCACAATAACAATATTTTGTTGTATGCACTAATACACTGACGACGACTACTGACGGTTTTACCTCTGCCTCACATCATTCAATAAATGCCGGCATCCCACAGGGATTGGTTTATTGTCCGACTTTATTTTTGTTTTATATCCATCACCTTTTGTCGTTTCCTGTTATGCGGAAAAGGCACAGACACTCCAACGGCTTGGAAGAATTTGGAGCAGAAAATCAATGGCCGCCTTGAGAGAGTTTTTGGATAAAGATATCTTCTATATTTTTAAAGATTTTTTGCTAGATACTCTGATAGCATGTCTCCAAACTTGATAAAAATTCTTATTTTCGGATTTCCAAAGGCCCTTTTCATAAAACCCAGTCTTTGGTATAGGTATCTTACACCTTTACATGATTTAGAGCTTGATAAGACAAATCTCTAAGATTAATTAGTGCGATCTGATTATCAATGTCTTGTCTAGCCTTTCCAAACACAAGTAAATAAGCTATTATATTCCGTTTTCATAAAACCCAGTCTTTGGTATAGGTATCTTACACCTTTACATGATTTAGAGCTTGATAAGACACATCTCTAAGATTAATTAGTGCGATCTGATTATCAATGTCTTGTCTAGCCTTTCCAAACACAAGTAAATAAGCTATTATATTCCGTTTTCCATGTCCCGTTCAAAAAAGGACACGCAGGGAAGTCTTATGAGGTGGAGCTCCGTGTTCTGGTGGAGAAATTTCGGGGCATTATGGAGGTGGGTAGTGAGGAATTAGGCACACCAATCTTGGACCCCCTGCAGGTGGAGAAATTCTTGTTGGACTTGGAGATTCCTGACTTGGCCAAGTAAGTAGTGTTCTTCTTTAATCGTTGCCTTATTAGTAAGGATGGTGATGCCCACTCCAAATTCGCTGGTGAACAAGTCTGCTCTACTTTTTGCTGTCCTGCACAACATGGAGAACCGTGGACAACAGCGGTGTTCCGGACATAGGCGATATTTGATCACTACAATTTCTATAGCGAAGTTTTTGTGAGAACTTCATCTCAAGGAAGCTGAGTGATGATATTCCTCTCATGTTGATTCTCCTGCTCATTTTGAGAGTGATCTTTATTTTTTTAAATTTGTTCCACACAGGAGGCCCTGAGGAAAATAAACCCCCTCAGGGCCTATATCATCTTAAACGATGATGTGTGGAGGGTCTTTTTAAGAAAAGGAAGAAGAGGAAGTTCTGGGTGGGAAAAAGGTATGAGGGGTAGGTGGGAATCAGTGTGTTCAGGAGTGATAGACGTAAGAATCAATCTCTCCCACTGCGGTGCAAGGCAATGTTCCGAGAGAGTCCTCCATCTCCATCAATCATGCCTGCCACGCATCCGCCAGACGAATTCGGGTAGACGCATCCGCCGCAAAGATCTGGACAAAATTAACCCCTTGAATCCGGGCACCCGTGCTAAACTACCAAAGCGAACCACTTAGGGTGACTTATGGCAGGGGTTCACGTCTTCGTGGCGAATGCATTAGCCCACCTATTGCGTAGCGGGCTGGAACGGAAGAGACTCTCAGCCGGACTCTCTCGGCCCATCGCCTTGCACCGCAGTGGGAGGGATGGATTCACACGTCCGTCACTCCTGAACACATTGACCCCCAAATTCCTACGTACCCTTCAAACCTGTTTCCTTCCCCGAACGTATTTTCCTTCCTTTCCTTAAAAAAGACCCACCACACATCGTCCCCAAATAGGACACGGAGGTCCTGATGGGAATTATTTTTCACAGGGCCTCCTGTGTGGAGCTAATTAAAACATAATAAAAAAAACAATATAAACATCGGTGGGTAGAGTTGAATATCTTCAGTATGAATTCAGGTGATTCGGCATATTTACTCACTATTCAGGGGGTATTTCACCATCCACTTGATGGCTATAAATTCGATCAGTGATCACTGATCACTATTAGTGAAAAGAAATTGACAAAAATGACTGCCCAAGTCTTAATAAATATTTATATAGAAAATTAACGATGGCAATCATAGATGAAAAAAATAATCTCTACCGTAGGTATACATTTGTTTGCAGGATACAGATCGACCTTACTGATACTGTGCTCGACGGTCTGAGAGACTTCGTGATTCGGGATATATCCTTCACCCTTCTCCAGCTCAGGATAGACTTTAACGTGACCTTTCCACTGATGAAGTGCACAGCCAGTATGTATTATACATTTTTTATTTGCGACTTTATGTCCGGGTTATATCTTTCCCACAGGAAAAACTAAACCCTTCCACACACTTTTTCAGAAATGATCATCTAGTCAATCCACGCTATGCAAGTGCACTATATAAGTATAATAAAAACAAAATAATACAAGAACAACATGTCAACCTACCAGAGACCAAATGGGAAAAGATTTCAACGACTCCAGATATTTTCATATCAGAGGGTTCGACTCGGTAGAACTCCTAACTGGACCGATAAATCCTACTGATCCCTCAATATAAATATTTAAAACACCTTTCGTAATCCTACATGTATTTAAAATGATGATTTTTGCATTTTTATATATAAATTCTTTGTCAAATCTCTATCTCTGGTTTCAATCCTGGGATTGGTTTGCAGCAATTTCATCTATTCGTTTCTTCCACTCTTCCCTGTCTTGTGCGGCTCTTTTGAAGTCTGCATATGATAAGCAGCGCACGTCCACCAGCAGGTCCTCCAGGTACTCTCGGCGTGGGCGTCCCCTAGCGTTTGTCCCTCGGTCATAACCTCCATTATGGCATGCAAGAGGCCTTTTTGTCTTATTGCATGGCCGATCCATATGCGCGCCTTTCGGACAAGGTCCTGAGCAGGTGCCTTCCTCCTTCGATTCTTGGAGAAGCTCCTCATTTGTGATGTGGTCTCTCCAGGAAATTCCTAGTAGTCTTCTATAGGACCACATCTCAAAAGCCTCAAGTCTCCGTTTATCTCTTTCGAATAGACACCATGTTTCGAAGCCGTACATAAAGATACTCCATTCATAAGTCTTGATGAGGAGTATTCTCAGTTTCAGGTCTATATTATTCGATTCTATTATTTTCGACCTTTTATTGAATGCAAGCCTAGCCTGGTGTATACGGCTGTCGACCTCGCTCTTAGACCGACCGTCCCATGTTATTTTGCTCCCAAGGTAGACAAACTCCTTGGTGTTCTTTAGTGGAACACCTAACATCTCTACTCTCATCTGATGTTGCGTTCGGCCTACAGTCAGCAGCTTATCAGCCTAAATTTTGTCAAATCTAATAAGCCTAAATTTTGACTGAGATTATACATTTATTCTGTTTATGGTATTCGGTTATTAACCAAGGATATTCAAGCATGCTCCCTACCCAAAAGACCACATGGACCGTTCATATTATTACTATGCAAGCTCAGAAAATCGCGGCTGCTTGAGGACACATATATTTTTATTTTTATTTATTGTCAAGGTTTTTTGATACACCATTACGGACGCGGGGCAGAAGTCTCAAAATGGGAAGCTAACAACAAGACAATTGCACTGTACTCAATTTCTAGTACTTTAGTACTAAACTGCCACGCGTCGTGTAAGGTCGTGTCCTACCAGTAAGTAAATTGCATTAAAAAGCGCCAAAATTCCCTCCTGTGTGATGAGAAAATGTTTCCATTACACGGTAAACAGTCGTAAAAGCGAAGGAATAACATTTCATTTGTAAATACATGCAAATTACTTATTATTATCGATTATAAAAATAATACAATTGCTTTCATTCTTTACTTCATGCGTCATTAGAGAACTCAAGGCCTACTAAAGTACAGGTCTGGATGCGCAACAGCCAAATTACAAAGTCGATGCCATGCCGTCGCTAAGTAAAATTAACTGTTTATAATAATAATCTAACGATTCTTTATTTACTTGCCTGCGGTAAAACAACATACAAATCAGCAGAAACAATAAATACAATAACAATCAACGCCATTTGCAAACTATCGTTGTTCATTATAGCTATTTGACACCTCAAAATTCGACTGCTGCCCAGGCCTCCTACTTTAGTCGGCCTTGAGACAGTATTCGAAGGAACTTTTGAATTTTATCACACACGAATAACTTGTGAATTAAGAAATTATTGAAAATCGCTGAAAACAAAAGATTTTTGATTAATTGCCACATTATGTCTTGAGTTTGTGAGACTATGGCAAGTCTATTTATATAACGTCATTGCCATTACGTAGTTTAAAATGAAGTCGCTCAAAATGTATGTGCGCATAGATCTTTTAAACTACGCAACGGACTTTCATGCGGTTTTCACCAATAGATTGAGTGATTCAAGAGGAAGGTTTTTATGTATAAAACATGCTTTTTATAGTAGAGAAAAGCCGACAAATTCAAATATTCAATTCAGGCAGCGGGCAGCGGGCAGCTGGCAAGCGGGTGGTGTGGATTTTATAAAGGTTGGGTAATGGCGTTGTATTTCGTTAGCCACAGCAACGTGTGGTCGGGTCTGCTAGTATATAATAACATAAAACATAAGACAGTAACAAAAGGATCTGTGCGTGGGTAATATGTTAAATGCCGCCGCTCGGGAATCATTTATTGGATAACCAACACCCCTGCCATATGTCATCCCAAATGGTTCGCCACGTTTGGTGACTTAGCAGGAAAAATCTCACCCCATTCCCGGGTTCATGGGGTGAGATTTTTCCAGGTCTTGGCGGACCGGATCGGGAGAGACTAGTTGAGGGAGACCTGACCTAGACCTCCGTATCCGGATTCTCTTCTCGATCCATCGCATTGTCACTCCTGGACACATTGACTCCCAGATTCCTATCCACCCTTCGTACTTATTTCCTTCCCAGAACTTCCTTTCCCAACTTTCCGTAAAAAGCCCCTGCACATACCATCTCCAAAGATGACATAGGTCATTTGATAGGCCGTGCAGTTTGGTCTTAGCTCTAAGTCAGTCAGCACACTGCCATTGCCAAATGCCATTTCCATCCCTCTTATTATTGTCTATTAAATTTAGATGGAATCGAAGCCCACCTCGGTTCCATACGCCTTTAATTTAATGTTGTTGATGAAATGGGATAAAACTAACTATAATATTTAAAAAAAGGAAATAAGAGCGACGTAACAAACTATAGGCCAATATGCACCATGTCTACATTACCCAAACTCTTTGAAAGCCTGGTACTAGACAAATTGATATCCCAAATCAATCAAACCATCTCACCGCTTCAACATGGATTTATCAAAGGAAGATCAACCCTGTCCAATTTAATATTATACACGAATGACATTGTTAATGCCTTGACTTCATCACATCAAACTGATTCCATATATACTGATTTCAGTAAGGCATTTGATAAGGTTAACCACAGACTCTTATTACGAAAACTGAAGTCGTTGGGAATGAGAGGGAGTATTTTGGAATGGTTTAAGAGTTATCTATTGGGAAGGTACTTAGCGGTCAAAGTTGATTCGTTTACTTCTTATACATTTGCTGCCTCGAGTCGGGTATCACAGGGATCTCATTTGGGCCCGATATTATTTTGCTTATTCATAAATGATATTGTTAATATTTTTAGTAATTTCAAAGTCCTATTATTTGCTGATGATCTGAAGATTTACAGAACAATTAGAAACGATGACGATCGCGCCATTCTGCAGTTAAACCTGAACAAACTATGCGCGTGGTGTTCTGTCAATGATTTACAACTAAATATTGGTAAATGCCAGATTATTAGTTTTTACAGAGATAAAAATCCTTTTAACTTTTCTTATGATATGAATAGTGTTAATCTTCTTCGTGTATCGCAGATTCGTGATCTTGGTGTTATATTCCACGAGAGTCTACAGTTCAATGTACACATCGATGAAATAACAAGCGATGCAATGAGAATACTAGGTTTTATCTTGAGAATGGGGGCAAATTTTAAAAGTATGTTAACATTTAAACATCTGTTTTGCTCAGTAGTACGAAGCAGATTAGAATACAATTCCTCTGTATGGTTACCATACTACAATGTTCATTCTCAATCATTGGAAAAGGTACAAAACAAATTTCTTCGGTACATCAATTTTAAAATGAAAATTCCAATCGCATTTATAAATTATAATTACTTACGCGCTGAAACCAGACTTCTTAAATTATCAGATAGAAGAGTGTTAATTGATTTATTATTTTTATACAAAATTAAAAAATCTTTAATTGACAGCCCTAATTTGTTGGAACTAATTTGCATTAGCATACCCGCTAGACAAACTCGTAGTAAAGATATTTTTAAATGCAACAATAAACTCAACACTAATTACTCTATATACTCACCAACTCCAAGAATCCATAACCTTGCGAATAAATACTGCGAATCTATAGATATATTTAGTGTTGACAGATTTGAATGTTTCAAAAATCAACTAATCTCGATTCTATCTGCTAATAATTAACTTTTATTATTTTTTTTGTTTTTCTCATAAAATATTTTCTCATCTAAACCTCACCAGTAAAATGTATACTTACTTTATAATATTTTTGCAGTTCTATTTACACTTTGTTCTATGTCAGGTCTTTTTATTATTGTTAATAATATTTATAAATATTTAAAGCTGAATTGTTTTAGTTCTTTATAAGTACAACTTGTACTATTTCATTTCAGTTCTTTTTTATGTTGTAATATTCTTTACCTAACGAGTCGATTGCATTCATATTTATTCTGTTTTATTGTTTATGTAATGCATGTATTTAATATTGTTAATTATATATTTGCTTCTTTTCTTGTAAAAGCCCACTAGGGCGTTAATAAAATATAAATAAATAAATAAATACCATTTTATTTTTTTAGAAAACTATGTTTTAGCTGGAAAGATTTACGATGATGTTGAAATCTATGGAGAAGGAAAGGCTGAGTGAGTAGAATTTTTCTGAATATAAATAATATTAAGATTAAGGTAATGTTGAAACTTTTGAAATTGATGAAAACAGAACAAAAATGAACACATTCGAACAACATTTGAAGAAAAACATAAAAATCAGAATACACAAGGGCGTTTTTAAGAGCAATGCTATGAAGTAACCAGTACCACATCCAAAGAGTTTGGAAGAGTTTGATGAATTGGAAGACACGGACATTGATTGAAAAACAAATCAACATTTTGAGAGAACATTTTGTGTGTGAGTAATGTCAATTCATCAAAAAAAGTCATGCGTTAGTTATAGGTACGTTAAAACTGTAGTGAGTAGCTATTAAATATATATCTTATATTGCCTAATTATGTATTACGTATGAACGAAATACAATCATAACATCATGTTCCTCGATTTCACACACTTGCAAACAAATTCACCTCAAGTATCGATGTATTTAATATAAATTTACCATCATTTAATTGAATAAATTATTATTTTTAATTGTTAAACTAACGTTTAAGACAAGAGTTTTATGCATAGCACAAAGGGTAACAATTATTATAAGCAATAATTATCAGCCTGAAACACTCATTTACATTGAAAAATCTTCCGAGAAAAGATACATGACGCCAACGGGACTTGAACCCGTGCGCTTCTGAATGCCGGTCAGCTGCTCTCCCAATTGAGCTATGGCGGCTTATCTTATACCCGCCAAATGATTCAATATATACTAGTGTTTCATTCAACAATTACTGCTTATTATATTTTTTCCACCTGAAAACAACCAACTTTATTTTTGCGAGAGAGACACTGTTAGTGTTAAATCCGTCGCTAGGTGGCGTCGAGACAAATTAAGTCTTCATTTATTGGGGAAATACTTAAACTTGTTAAATATTAATTATTATTTTTAAATGTAAAACTAATGTTTAAGACATAAAAATTTGAATGATATTTTAAGTATACCTATTTTGACATATTAGGGAGAATCACATGGCACATTGCATGTATTTGTGTTTTTTGTTTTGTAATTATCTACAATATAAAAACCTGCTGGCGTTTTCTATTTATGTACTGTGACATTTGATTTGATTCGTCAAGAATTGTTGTTATGTAAATTTTGTAAATACACTATGTATACTATTTTATGCCTTCTGCAACTTTAAAAACTTTCTCATGTATTGTAATGCATTATTTTTACAAAATTTTACCTTGATACCCTCCATTCATGTGATGTTTACTTTTTCAAGTTCATCTTTTTTATTTAAAACTATGTCTCTTATGCATTTTAAACTTATCATGTAAAAGCCCATCAGGGCGTTGAAGTATTAATAAATAAATAAATAAAATAAATATCTTTTTCGTTATTTGTTTTTGGGGTGTTATGCCGTGTTGCGCTACCTCCTTCTTTAGCCAACGTTTCGGACATCGTTGCAGTGTCCATCATCAGGGCAGATCCGGCAGATCCGGTAGATGTGTGATACCGGATCTGCCCTGATGATGGACACTGCAACGATGTCCGAAACGTTGGCTAAAGAAGGAGGTAACGCAACACGGCATAACACCCCAAAAACAAATAACGAAAATGCTTTTGGCCGTGAAAATCTTAAAACTTATCAAAATAAATGTCAATTAAACAATTCTATTCTAAAGGGTGACGCAAAACTAACGATATGGTTTGAATCTTTTACACATAACAAAAATATTCAAAATAAAATGGTAGTTTTGCGCCCCCTATATAACAATACTCCTTACATCTTACATACATAAACACAAAACACAGCACAGATACAAGAAATAACAAACGCATATTGGAAACAACATATTATCCAACAAGGAACTACGAATACATACAACTTTTGGACAAAAGAGCTTCTTATACTTTGGCATCTCTACAACAAAATCCCTCTCTCATTCGAAAATCATAATAATATCATAACATTAAATCTCTCACAACATAAAAAAAAACTGGATATTAATAATAAGGGAAACTACAAATAGAAAATATACTGACACCAAATACAGACGGAAACAGAAAATACACCGCACTAAAATATAAAAAAAAATGATACTAAATTCTTTCAGTAACTTCATATTATTCATACAATTTAATTTTAATGTGAAAATGATGTCCTCCCCACAGGAGATCCCAATGAGGATATCATTATCTCTACTCGCAACCGAAAAAGAAAGATATTAAAACATTTTTTAATATTATATTAATATCATGTAATTACGGAGAAATAAGATTTTATGAAAGCGGAAGATGCCGTGTGATCGGAGACCGGTCGGTGGAGAAATATTGTGGACTGATTTTGTGATTAGTGTTGTGATTGTCCTTGTTGCAATATCTCTACATATTATAAATTAAAGTCCCCCGAGTCGTCTGTCTGTCTTTTGTTTGTTTGTTTTTGTAACTTTATTTAGATGTAAGCAAATTTTTTCATACATCTAGTATTAAAAAAAAACATATAAAATACATAATAAAATAAATATAGTCATAAAATTATAACGGAAAGAATACAGTTTTAAAAAAAAATACAGTTACTCCAGTTAGAAATACAAACAATAGGGTTTAAGACATACAGTTAATACAAATAAATACAATTCATACATTTTTCTTAATGTATGTAGCACATGTTTTACGAAAAATGCCAAGACTTGAGGCTTCCTTTATGGAATTTGGTAGGTTATTATAAAGTTTTTGACCTTTATAAAACACGCTGTTCTGTGTACACGTAAGTTTAGTTTTGGGAAGCCTGAAGTCTCGGCAACTCCTCGTAGGATAATTGTGAAAATTTTCATGGTACATAATATTAGTTTGCAGATATTTAGGGAGCATGTTATTTTTAAGCTTGTACATCATTGTTAACGTATTATATATTATATGTTGTTTAGTTGCCATCATATTTAAGTTTTGTAACATAGTTTTAACTCTAGTAAAGATATTACATTTCAGAATCATCCTCATTCCCCTATTTTGTATAACCTGTAGTTTATTATTTTGGGTCTTGTTACATAAGAATAGAACACTAGAACAGTAATTTAAATGAGGAGTTACAATAGAATTATATACAAGGTGCGTTGTCTTGAGATCCAAGTTATTCCTAATCCTTTTTAAGAAGCCAACTTTTTTAGCAATTTTTTTAGATATGTAATCGAAGTGTTTGTCGAATTTTAATTTATCGTCTAATATTACACCCAGATATTTAATATTGTTAACCCTTTCTATATTTATGTTATCAATGGTTAGTATTGCATGTTCAGTTCCACCTTGACTATCAATAATCAAAAATTTACTTTTCATAACATTCAGTTTTAGTTTGTTGATGTCTGTCTGTCTGTTCGCGATAAACTCGAAAACTACTGAACAAATTTTGATGCGGTTTTCACCAATAGATAGAGTGTTCTTCTAAAAAAATGGCCACGTTCATTGCGGTAGTTGAAAAGTTATTTAGACGGACACAGTATTAATCCTTATTAATTTAAATACGTTGGTTACCTCAAGCATTTCATGCACATTATTATAATCTTTCACACCATCTCTACGTATTATAAATAAAGTCCTGTCTGTCTCAAAGACGGCGGTCGTTATAAAGGTTGGATAACCATCCAGTAGATGACCTTGTGTTTTATTAGCCACAGCAACGCGTGGCCGGGTCAGCTAGTTAATAATAAATTGATAAATTAATCCTTAAGTTTGGGACTTTTCATGCTTTAAATACGCAATCTACACAACGTTAGGTTGGTTGGCGTAATATTTTAGGTTCCTATTCTAAGAAAATTGATTATTTTCAGAGTCGGCATGATTAACCTGGAAGCGGATACCTTCGGATCCGTAGTCATCCAAGATGGTCATCTGTTCATGAACAAGTTTGAGACCGTCTTGAGGATGGACAAATTCTCGGTAAATTTTCCTTTTTAAATAATTTTTAAAGTCATTAAATGTTGACGCAACTATGTATATACCTCTTCATTCACCCAACTTACTACCCACGTACCTATCCTCTGACAAGGTGTGTGTATTACCGACATGTGACATTTGGTACAACAACTCAAGAAACTATCAGTCTATTGAAGTAACCCGTACAAAGGTCAACTCCTGTTTTGATTTCTCAGTGCTTTAGTATCAGCTTTATTAAAGAAGCCTCTTTGCAATGATCACCTCCGTAGTGATCTTTCAGTATTTTTAATTGAAGTCAAAATAAGAAACCAGTAGTTAACATTCAGTTGATGCCTTAGCGATCCATTCGAATCTGTTAGGGAAACTTGTGTATTGATCAACCCAGTGATCCCTTGGTGCTATGATATAGATTCCCGATAACACCGTATCGTAATAAAGGATAAGGGTTTGCAACCGGGCTCGAAAAGAAAAAGATGGAGAGATACGAAATTACGAATGTTAGAGGACAGCGCTAACATTTACAGCGACAAAATCGATGCGAAAATTGCGAAAATGTTTGATAAAACACGACTCGTTTAAAATGGAGCAAAAATCTTGCGGGCATTATCTTAAACAGCATTTATCGAAACACTGTGAATTTTTTCATACATATAACTTTTAAAATAACTGAAACAAATGTGTTTATAATAATTTTTGGAGCATACTTTGCGAGTTTTTTCTATCGAGGGAATTTTATATAATTTGCGTTTCGGCACGGGCAATATCTAGATATTATCTAAAAAATAACCTATACATTTTTTAAGAGCTTTAAAAATTACCATGTTTAACCCATATATGCCCAGTGGGTCGTTTTTGTCCTGAAAAACAGGCTCTAGAAAAGTAGCGAATTGTTGAACGCAACCGCTTATTTTCGACGTCTAGTATCATTTATCGATGGGTGAAAGTACTATCTACTAAAACAAATAGACAGTTTTGCTTCACGGTCAAAGTTGTAAATTCTGTTTACAGTTCAATTCATGACTCAGTTGAAGTTGGCGAAAAAATCCGATTTTGCTGTGAAAAATGTAAGTTATATATTTTTCTTTACAGATTTACCAATTATTTTGATTTTATTGTAAAATTAGATAGTTTACTTATCTTATGCAAACAAATTAATCCAAAATAAATATGTCATTTCACAGATATAGTTGTCTAATCTTTTATGGGTCGCTAAATACCCCTTGGGCAAAAGTATACTCAATTGCTATTTTTTATTTCTAGGAATAGAAGATCCTTTTGTACGAACGACACTATAGAGGTGTTGAAAAGTTTGGACGTTGACGATGTGATACAAGGTGGGGATATTTTAATTGACCCACCTGATGATGACAGGGCCTAGGATGGTGATTCCGGCAATGAAGAAGGTACATTTTTCATAATTTTTCCCGTCAACAGTTACTCGCACCTGCCAGTCTTACTTTGAGGCGTTCATTTGCTGAGGAAATTACTTTCAGCGAAGATGAAGAATATGACAATACATCACCACTGTCACCGAAACAGGACAGGCGTGGTAGGGCACGCGGAAAAGCACGAAGAAAAGCACGAAAGGCTTACGGAAGGAGGCGTGGAAGGAGATGTCAAGCGGATGGGGAGCGCACTTGGGTGAAGAGAGGCCTTCCTAGGCACAACTATGAGTGGATCAAGCCCCTACCTAGGTCTATTACTACTCTATCTGAAAATAGTATAAAAAAATGTTTTTCACAGGGAACGGTGCGTAATAATCGTTTTGAAAACGGCCCACTGAAGGATGTAAAAGAATGCCAAAAGAAGCGAGAGGATACTATATATAAGCATTGCATTCTATATATAAGCATTGCATTCTATATATAAGCATTGCAGTTCGTTGCAAAATAATGGAACTGAAAGACCTAAATCTGGACCAAGTCGAAAGATCCAAACAAGTGTACCTTATATGGTGTGAAAGCACTATGCGGAGCACATGATCGAAAAAGCTTTGTCAAGATTTCACTGCACTTTTTGTAAAAATAAAACTGTGACGGCGTGCAATAAATGCGGTGTAAACTTACATGCAAATTTTTACATGTAATTTTTATTCCAAAATATTTTGTTACTAACGATGTCGATAAATAAAGAATCAATAAAATAATGGTATTTTTATTCAACATGAATTCAAGGTAACGCATTTGACCCTGGGGTCGTTTTCGACCCATTAAAAAAACAACACTTTCTCCTTCCCCACCTCGAAAATTCAGTGAGAGTCTTTAAAACAATCCTTCAGGGACCCACATATCCTAAAATGAAAAAGATCGGAATCCAAAAATAGTTCTGGGCATATATGGGTTAAGGGAGATATGTAAGAAATCGGTACAAATTCGGATTGCGGGCCCTTAAGTCAGTTCTTTATAAATATCTAGTGTTTTCCAACCCCCATAGTTATGTCAACTTTTCAAAAAGGTTTATTTAAAAATCACTGATAACAGTCCATTGATTCTCAGCCATTATCTGCGACTACATTAATAATAATTAATTAGGCTTTTGATACGATCTCAGGCATTCTTATTACGGGTCCATAATAATATTATTATGTATGGTTTCAAAAGTTCGAACCCTGATTAATGGTAAAGAGACGTGGAATTAGAAATGAGATTCCTGAGGCGTACGTATGGTAAAACCATGTATATCTGTATTAAACATGTAGATATATGAACACCCCACCCCCTCTGGCTGTGTAAGCTTATCTTTCCATGAACAATTTTTTGTCATTTTCTAATTTGTAACCTTTTCACATCCACGGTAGTTTATCAATTGAATAAAACGGCTGTTTAAGTTTTTAAATTGATAAAAAAATGTGTTTTAATTTTGATGTCAATATTTATCTATACAATATTTGTTGAGCCGAAAAGGTAGTACGAAATGCTTTCGATAGAAAAAGGTCACACAGTAGTACGCTCCGAAAATCATCAAAACACATGTTGTTCTGTTTGGTTTGTTTTTGTTTTTGTTTTTTTTTTTGTTTTGTTTTGTTTTGTTTTTTTTTTTTATTTAATTTAAATCAGTTTTAATATTTTAATTATGAGGATGTGGAAGTAAGGTACTTCAGTTTTTTTTAAATTTTTCCCGTTTTTTTATTTTTATTATTGTTACAGGGTCGGTTTACAGGGCAATTTTCAAACTGTGGTTTTACCACTTTGAGACGACTTATTTATAGGATTCTATTTACTTTCCCAATTTTAATTTTTAAGGTGCCTAAAATGATTTATTACGAAAATAGGGTAAATAGAATCATAAATTCGTCTAAAAGTGGTCCAAGCACAGTTTTAAAATGACCTTGCAAGGCGAAACATCTGGTTCCATGTCAACTCAGAATAAAGTCAACTTAACACCTCTTCGAAAAGTCATTAAAAGCTATGAAAAAAATAATTTTAACCCTAACTTAACCTATTATTTAACCAATTTTTTTCACTTTTAATGAGTTTTAAAATGAGATTTTGAATGAAAACATTAGTAAATTTCATTTAAATTGTTTAAATAAAAATGGAGTCAACGCAAAAACCATTAAGCGTGTTGTTCTGCTATTTAACCCTATAGGTATGAAAAAATCATAGAGTATCTTTAAATGCAATGTAGGTACCGTCGAGACATTTTTTCTCTAATTTAAACGAGTCTTGTTTTATTATACACTAGCTGGTACCCGGCATGCGTTGCTATGCCCTTTAATAAAGAAATTGTTTCTCCCTGCGCGTCCTTTCCCATTCGTCCCGTTCACCTTCCTCCTCACACTCCTCCTCCTCCACCTTCCCTCTTCTTACTCTACTCCTCCCCCTTTCCCCTTCCCGCGAACCACGAATTCCCATCCCCCCTCCCGTATTCGCCTCTCCCCTCCCGACTTCCCCCTCTCCTCCCGAGTTCCCCACCCTCCCGGGTTCCCCTCCCCCCACTTGCATTCCGTACATTCATTCCCGATACTTTCAGTGTCAAATGATAGAAGGAGAAGGTAGGTAGAACAGTTTGTATGGGAAAATGAAATTGTAGTTTTTACTATCTTCCCCGCATTTTTTTTCCATATTTTCTCACCGTTTAAACCTTCCCTGGACTACGACAAACATTTCAAAACGAAAATCAGCTAAATCGGCCCAGCTGTTCTCGAATTTTAGCGAGACAAACGAACAGCAATAGATTTTTTTATATACAACGTGTCCGGAAACTCGTAGTACAAGCGGGAAACTGGAGATTCTACATCACGTAGAGAATCTAAAAAACATTTTTTTTTCGATCTGAGCATTTCGATTTTAATATTTTTTTTTTCTATTTTTCCATTTTTCCGGCAACTAAAGGGTTAAAAAAAAATTTGAGCCCGGTTCACCCTTCGATGCATTTTATAAGACATCACAGCTGAAAATTTTAGTGAAAATTTTTTTCAAATTTAACCAAAAAAATTCCAACTTCGACCTGATTTACTCGAAAACGAAAGCTCAAATCAAAAAAGTTATATCACAAATCGACTCCAAATGTGATGTAGATTTACCAGTTTCCCGCTTGTACTGCGAGTTTCCGGACACCATGTATAGATTTTCATAATGTTGCCCAATTATAATATTTTTTTAAAGTGACGCTCTCCCTCTTATATTCGTATTTACATATCTCCCTTTCCAACCATCTTCTTCTTCTTAAGGAACCTTAAAGAGAATTAAGTGAAAATGAAAGGTAGAAGGCATGGCATTATCAAGTTATTCAAATACTCGTGATTATAATGTTAGTAAATTATATATATTTTTTTATCCATGATGCTGGGAGATTTTCAATTAGGAAGCTATTATGTAACATCAAGAAAAATATGTATTGAAACTTATCCTGTTATACTTACTTTTATACCCATAAATAAAGAAACCCACCACCTTTACAGTATTCGACATAGTAAAAAACAAAATGTGTAAAAAAGTAGAAAAGTATAGATATATTATATACAAGTCTATGTTATTTTTTTTTCTGAGTTAGCTAACCATATCATTGAAAATAACCATAGTTTTGAAAAAAGTAAGGGGATAAATATTCTTCATATTAATCATAAAGGAAAACGTTTAGATAACTAAAGAAGCATTGGAAATAAAAATCTCTTAAAAATAATGAATCTATCATCAACAAACAAAAAATGTTGTCTTATAGCCATGGATATGTTCTGTTTTTTGAAGAGTTATTTATTTTATTAAATGTACATTTGTTACTTAAATTTAAGTAACAAATGTACATTTGAGTAACAGTAACATAATTTAAGTTGAATCGTGCACAGGGCACGGGGGTTTAGAATAACCCGTGGTTATGCCTTGCTAAATACAACGCTTATGGATTTCGATAAGAATTATGCCCAATCACCAAACAAGATCCGGTATACACAATTAAGCAATACTCACTGTTGTGTCTCGTAGCTTGATCTTCATTCGACGACGGTCATAGGTATATCCAAGGCGTACGACAAGATTGTTCGGTTATTAGAACCACCTTATAGTTTGAGTCACGATACGATGAAGCGGTTCACACAAAGCATTCGATAAAGACGACGATATTATAATGCTTCACATTACACGCTTCCGATTGATAGAAAATAACATTTCAACGTCGAGCGAAATGTCACGTTACTATTTGTTACGATAGTTGTTGATAGACTGACGATATTGTGGTACTTGACTTAGTCCACCGTATAGGTAAGTACACTTAACGTGCGGAAGTCCAAAATCTGGGTTCCTCCGATCTGCATGGTAAATTGGAACACAAATACGTATGAAATTCATCAGCGTTATGAAACATAAGTAACAAATGTACATTTAATAAAACTCTTCAAAAAACAAAATGTCTAGAAATTGTTACATAGTTAATGCCCAAGAAATACAAAAAAAAATGGATATGTTCCCCTACCCACCCACTCTTCATTAATACCTAGCAACGGCTCCACCCCTACCATAATAATACATTGTTCCCATCCATATTTCGTAACTGTCAAATCAGTATACGTATGCCCTGAAGAAGGAACGTTCGTTCCGAAACCGGTCGGCTTTACTCAAATATATAAGTGGTTCAAACAAAGTTAAATTGTTTCATTTATCTATGTAAATGTATTTCAACCTATAGGTATTATTAATTAGGTAGAGCTTTGGAAGGCATTTTTGTCCAGCCCCTTTGAGGTGATTTTGTTTAAAAGTTTATATTTTCTAGTCTAATCTCGAAGGTCTGATGGGCGGGGGAACAGCTGCTGACATTTTCAACGAGGTGGTCGAAGAACTGATTCCCGCCATCGTGGTCTCCGAGAAGGATAAGTTGTCCACCTTCATTGGAAACATGGTCATGGGATTCGCCAATCGCCATCTTACGCAGATGACACTGCAGGACTTTCTCGACCTCATACACGGACTCAAGTAGTATGATGAAACAAAACAATTGATGAAAAACAACAAGTGATGAAATTGTACAACTAACTAATTGGAATATATGACGAACTGGAACAACTGTTAAACTGGAATAACTGATGAAATGGAACAACTGATGAAATGAAACAACTGATGCAATGTAACAACTGATGAAATGGACCAACTGCATATCTAACTAACTATAAAATATGTTTAATATAATGTTTGTCACCATTTATGTACGAGTATCCTTAAAGCTCGGTAAAATAATAATAAACAATTTAAAACATAAAAGTACGTTAAATTTTTGTTAATTTTTTTTAATTTTTCAGCCTTGCAAATTTGTATCAAAACAGAATATCTACATATTAAAAATTAAAGTCCTCCGCCACGTCTGTCTATCTGTTCGCGATAAACTCAAAAACTAATGAACGGATTTCCATGCGGTTTTCTCCAATATATAGAGTGATTCATGAGGAAGGTTTAGGTATATAATTTGTCAAGGTTTTGTGTAAATTCTTTGAAATATATAATACATAAAGGAGAATTTCTGTATGTGGTCGACGAGCGGGCTGGCAAGCGGGCGGTGTGGATTTGATTTGTATGCAAATTAACAGATGGCGGTGGTTATAAAGGTTGGGTTACCATCCTGTATATGGCGTTGTGTTTCATTAGCCACAGCAACACTTAGCTGGGTCAGCTAGTAATATATATGTAGGATTTATTCTCTTAGTGATGGTTCACCAACTGCGTCGCTCAGTAGGTTAACAATTAATAAATAGCATCATTAGTTACAGTATTTAGAAATTTTTAAAAAATCGGAAAATTTTTCTCCGGTCCAGAACTATTCACTTTCACCGTTGCAGCCGTACATCAGGGTTGAAATCATAATTGGATTGTGCACTGCTAGTCTTACTATTTACTTTCAAAATAAATTTTTGTGTTAACTGCATTCCTAAAATGATTTTTCAGAACTACCCTTTCTTTCAGTATTTCCGTCTCTCGTAAATATTCCCCCAAACACACAAACTCGTCCACTTGCTACAGGTAATAATAGATAAGGGAGTTTATCAATCTTATAAAAATTCATATGCCGTCAAGATCAATCTGACAGACGATTCGCTTTCATTTGCCCACGTGCAGAACCAACGTTAGAAAAAACACCCCAATTTTCCGTACATGTACGGAAAATGTCATAAAATATAGTCTGTCAAAAAAAAGTAGAAAATATAAAAACTGTAACTACTAAATTTGTAGACTGGCAACACCAATTTAACTGTAAAATATTTTTTTGAAGTGCAATGACACTGAATGTATAGAACCCAGTAAACCACATTTTAAAAAAACATTTTTTCTTCATGACATAAATTTGATTAAAATATGATTTTTATAAAGCGATTTGCTTTAATTTAATTTAACATAAATTTGAATTAAACATTAGATAGAAAGGAAGAATCACTAATGGTGAGTTTAGTTATACTACTTTTAGATCTGAATGAGTTAAATATATTCAGATCTAAAATTAGAGACATGATCTAAAGCCCAGGCAATGCTAGGTACTTTATCTAGTATTAAATAAATATGAGCAATTTCTAAACTGTGCTTTATATTTTATTACATTATAGTTATTCTTCATTATGTTAACACAAAATTTCAAAGGTATAATAATAATATACCTATATGCAATTCTAATTTTGAGATCAGCGAGTATACATATATACTGCAATGAAAAAATATTTTTCCACTATTATGCCTTTGTAATTTTTCATAAAAATGAAGGTTACACAGCTTTACTTTAACACCATGAGTTAATTTGTTTAGTATTGCCATTTGATCAACAGTGGCGCCCTCATATATTTTCTACTCTTATTTGACAAACTGTACACAGATATTCTTCGTAATAACCTTCAAAAATATCGAACAGAAGTAACGCGTACTACCATAAATTATTACATGATTATAGAATACATCGGGAGCATCTCCTATCCTTATCCCATATTCATCTCCCTCTCCTATTTACCTACTTTTTTGTTTTAAACTCGTGTATTATCTGTCATTACAAAGCATTTATTTATTTAATTATACTTACGCGAGAACAATCCAGTTGTAAAACTCAGTTACTACACAATATTACAAATATCTACAATCAAATGCAGATACATACAATTAGAAAAACAAAACTATAAAAATACAGAATTATGAACAAGCTCACTCAAGTAACACATTACAATGAGTGGAAAGAGACATAAGAAATGCGCGAGGCATGCTTAGAGAGACAATTGACACAATATAATTAGTTAGTATAATGTTTTAACAGCGCCAGAGCTTTTTTTTTTTAATTCGCAGGTACAAATTAACGACAAAAATATCTACTTCAGTACACTCTATCTTGTTATATAGTCGATACATCTGGCTCAGAGGGCTAAAGTAGGCCTTATTATTTTAAAATGTTTTCATGTGAAAAATGCTATGGTGTCTTAAATAATGGTAAATGGGGACATTTAATTCAATACTGCTAAGACATAATATAGTAGACAGAGTTTGAATAAACAGTATAATATACTGTGAATGCGATGGTGCGTAAAAAGGTACATATTATGTACATTTTTATGTAGCGTCGCGTTCATTGGTCAAATGATTGTACATATTATGAATACGTTACAACATTTTTGGCACTATTTCACAAATCATTATGCGTAAATTTTTTTTTTTGCAATATTTTCCGTGACTTACAACTGATAGCACGGGCAGCAATCATAACAATATGTGTTTATAAATGTAAATAAGTATGTTAGTTATAAATAACTAATTTTAAGACAGTTGCAAATCATAATAGAGATACAATAGTAATAATACTGCTCTGTTCGTATTATTTATTTATTTATTTATTTATTTATTTAATACAAACGGCATAAGTATGCCATAAACATTAATTACATGTCACAAATTCATATTCAAAATATTAGTAATGGTAAAACAGTGTATGTATAACAGTTAATTGTGACGATACATTGTGAAGTGACACCAGAGATACATTTACATGCCAAAATCTATAATACAAATAAAATTAATAGTCATTAAAAAAATATGATAGCATAGCCGTCTTGTACCTATGTTCCGTGCAGTTAAATAGATCTATCACATCAGCATATCTATTAGTAACTTCATGCAACCTAGGTAAAAGTGAGTGTTTCGTATACTCAGTCCGATTATTGTTACATTTAAAAAGGATTTTAGAACGAGTAGTTCTCGTGGGAATATGAAATTCAATGAGCTTAGTTAGATCAGGACTGTCTATTCTACCATTTACAATTTTGAACATTAATATTAAGTCGGATATAATTCTTCGATCTGACAGTCTTAGTAAATTTGATTCTTTCATCAAGTAATTATAATTTATGTTTTCAATGGGAATACCGAGGTTAAAATTAATGTGTCTTAAGAATTTGTGTTGAATTTTTTCGATTGAATCTGAATGTATTTTAAAATGGGGGGACCAGATCGAGGAGTTATATTCGACTTGACTACGTACTAAGGATGTATACAAAATTTTTAAAGTTGAAATATTCTTGAAACCTCTGGAATTTCTAAGAACGAAGCCAAGCATTTTGATACCTTTATTATAGATTGAGTTTATATGGGATATGAAGTTTAATTTAGAGTCGAAAATTATGCCCAAGTCACTAATTTCTGCGACAGAGGTAAGGGTAGAGTTGTTAAGTTCATAAGGATGAATAATTGGTTGACTTATTCTGTAAAAACTTATTGAATAACACGTATTATGACTTGCAAGTACAAACTCGGTTATAAATATAAGTATAGTTCTAAGTCATATAAGTCTTAGTTGTAAGTCATTAGTTATCAATATTCGTAATAATATAAGCCACTTCTAGTATATAGGTTTAGATTAAATGTATAGATGAAATTGTAAAGCGCCCTTGAGGTTTGTCATGAAAGTGGCGCTATAAAAATCATCCAATAATAATTATTATTATGAAGCCATAAATTTTGTTTTTAAGTGTTTGTCTGGTTGGTAGTTGGAAGTAGAATTTTTAAAATGTATTATAAGTTTGTACGGCCTGAGGTGATTTTTCACAAAAATGGCGCATTACAAATCATCCAAACATTATTATTTTTCTAAAAATAATATTTTAAACTCGTAAATCTTAAGCATTGGCGTTTTTTTGCTTTTTGTGTAAAAACTTACAAGGGTCCCAACTGTGCTCATCCATCAAGCCTGTGAGACTATGGCATACCAATATGAAGTATGTTGTTAGGCTGAATGTAGTAGGGAGAGAAAGGAGAAGGGGCGGACTAACTGGCTATTCAGATCTGGTTACTGAACATGGTTAAAGGTAAAATAAGTATCCTTGTATATGAATTGATTGGTTTTATGAAGGCAATGATTGATTGACAATGATGACATTTAATGGAGGCAATCAAAGATATTCAAATACAGAAAAGATATGCTATGGTGTCAACTGTCGCCGGACTACGCGCTAATTAGCGTAGTTTTCATACAAAAAGAATTTGTTCATTTCGTTGATTTTTTGAAAATGTGCATTAATATTGGTTAACAATATATTTTGAATAAGGAAATAATTCGTTCATTTAGTTTAACGTTCGTTTGGTTTATTCGTTAATTGTTTGTTCTTTTAGTTTATTTGTTAATTGGTAAACAACATCTGCGACACCCGGAAGCGCAGACCCACATAGTAAAAACAGCAGATAGCACATCTACTTATATTTCAATATCTTTGGAGACAATGAATGAGACAATGATGGCTTTTCGATGGAGACAATAAATGAGACAATGATCACTTTTGATGGAGAGAATGAACGAGAAAATGATAGACAGTTGATGAAGACAATCAGCGAGGCAATTATGACATTTGATAGAGACAATAAATGAGACGATGATGACATCCAATGGAGACAAAGAAAAATGAATAAATAAATAAAATAGTTAGTACAATTATTCTGCTTGAATACTTTGTACACAGAGCATTCCATGATTTTTCTTAATCTATCTCCTACATCTTCCAAATACAGATGTAATATTAAAAATGAACGTAGTTATGCAGAAAGCAACCAGGCCACAATTTTGGCAAAAATGAGATATTGTTGTAATCCGTCGGAGAAACGTCAATTTTATGTTCTATTAAAACTAGCCAGGCCGCTTTCATACAAAAAATCATAGTAATCGCCTTCTTAAATATTTGCTGATCACGAAAACACCATTGAACAATCTGCAGAAACTGCCCACGGCACTCATATTCAGCAGAAAATAGCCAGAGACAACTGGTCGATTTTGTCTGTACAACTAACATTTTAACAATGACGTTTACCTGATCTGCAGAAAACGGCCACGGCGCATGTCTGTTTTCTACACTATAGCGTTTGTACCGAAACTTTCAAGTGGCGATCTACAGAAAGCGCTCTCGCGTTATAATAATAACTTGGTTATTGGGAAAAATCAATAATTTTAAGTATGTATTAATTATCATTTATTAATAATATTACATAAATTCAACGAAGTCCGGTAAAATTAATATAACATAAATTCAACGAAAACAGCATTTGTTAAATTAACATATTATGTAACATTATTCTAATGCATAAAATAAAAAAAATTATAATAAATTAAATAAAAAAACAACGAAGAATGAATACAAAAGACTTCATAGAAAAATATGGAGCGACAAAAATCAGACAAAAAAATTTCCTTTTGAAAATTACGCAACAATTTTTTATTATAGCATGTTAATAAACGAAATGATAAATATCAAGACTTTTTTAATGATATTTGATAATAAAAAAAAACCTCCTAATATAAGATAATTTTTGTAAATACTTATTTTAATTACGTAAATATAATGTACACATGTTATAAGCATGACTACAAGCTTTGATTTCTAGTAGATGGTTATAAAAACCCACAGTGAATATACAATTAAAATAATAATATCTATGTATATTATGATTCACAAAGTATTACGTATTAATGTTTAAAAATGTATATTTCCTTGGAGATATTAAAAACTCCTCGCAATATAAAATAAATAATTGGATATAATAGTAATATCTATATAACTATCGATTTTAAGTTAAATAATAAAGCTTAATTTCATATATTTTGTGTATTTGGTAGCTCCGGGTGTTTTCTACAGAATGCGTATTTGGCAAAGTAAGGCCGGACGGTTGATTGCTGAGCTTACATTCTCAATAATGTATTCTACAGAAAGCAGCCAGACCTTATAAAACACCAATATCTCTAAAAACCTACCCTTAAATTCACTTTAAAGTTATAATAATTTGGTATCTAAATATTATTTATAATTCTTAGAAGTAAAAACATCCTAGGTGTTATGTAGATTTGATTATTAAATCTTTAGAGAAAAGTGCTCATATCTCCGTTTGAGTTTTTTATGGCTGGCTGCTTTTTGCATAACAGCGTTCAAATAATCTCATCTCCTTAAGTCGGTTCCTCATTGTTAAGGATCGTAACCCCTACTCCAATTTCCATGGTGGACAATGCTCCTCCTTTCCTCGCGGTTCTGTACTGCGTGGAGAGCTTGGAGAGGACATCGACATTCTGGAAGCCAGTGATTCTTGGTCATTCCAGCGTATTGGTGACCATCCTTTGCTTCTTCTGCCAAACACTTTGCCAGTGACTATGATTTTCTCAGTAACTGAAAAGTGTCCAAAGTATCTTAAAGTACATTGTAGGCAGATAGTTGAAAGCCTATCGTGGATGCCTAGTTCTTCCAGAATTGACACATTAGTGCGTTTGGCTGTCCAAGGAATCCTAAGAGTTTTTCTCCACATTTTGAGGGATTCTATCCGCTTTTTTTCGCTAACTCTAAATGTCCATGTTTCCATACGTTGAAAATCCACACCCGTTGTCTATCTCTAATCTCTCTAAAAGTTGTAATTAAATATTTCAGTAATGACTTCGATAGTAAAATAATAATACCATTGATTAGATTTTGGTAGATATGTAAACAAATTTGATTATATTTTATTCGTGCGATGTCACACCTCGCGTCATTAAAACACGCTATAAATGACATAATATTTTAATTAATATTCCGCTTATCAATCAATCTGTTATTTCCAAACAAATTAAAGAGGTCCAAAAGACCAATTAATTGTTTTAATGAAGAGAAATCAGATAACACAGTTTATACAGTAACGAATAGATTATTAGAAATACATTAAAATTTTAATCAAGAAAAACGTTAATTCCAAAAACGAAACTACAGCTCTGCTATCCTAAAGCTGGCTTCCAGGCTTAAAGTTTTATCGATAATGTCGGTAACTTGTCATCGTCCCCGAGCATGATAATAGATCACCAACAACAAAAAAACCATCAAAATGACTCATTACTAAACCATCAAAGTCTTATTAATTTATTCGAAGTGAACTGTTGTACGTTATCTGCAGTCATGCTCGGGAATGATGACAAATTATCGACAATATCGATGAATCCTTTATCGATCGACCGTGGTAGATATACTAACATGAACCATCAAAATCACTCTAATCGCAATATTTACGTGGGTTTAGTTTTCTAGCTTTTATTAATGGTATAAGGTGGACAGAAAACAATTATGACCCAACTGTGGAAAAGCTGGTGAACATTGGATATTGGGAAATAAATCTGACTTACCGCATTCCTTTGGTGCACGTCTTGTTGCGAATGTTATTACGGCACTCTTGGACACACGGGTGATCACTGCACAGGCTCAGTAATTCACTCGATAGAATTGCATTGATAGACCACCATATTGATGGTTGATCATTGCACACGCTTCTTTAACAGATTGACTTGTACAATAGATGCAATGCTACTGACCAAGGTATTTACTCAGCACTGTCAGATGGTGACCGGCAACTCAGAATGAAACCGACTCAGAAGCACCTCAGAAAAGTCATTAAAAGTGATAATAAAAAAAATATTTTAAAAAATTGGTTAAATAGGTTAAGTTAGGTTAGGGTTACCGGCAATTTTAAAATTATATTTTCATAGCTTTTAATGACCTTTCCGAGGTGTTTCTGAGTTGGTTTCATTCTGAGTTGGCATGGAATCCTGTGAGACAGGTAGAAGTAATTAGGTAATAGGTTGGATGGGGGAATACAGGAAGATAAGTTAAAGGAAGATGTGTATAGGTGCCTCAACTTGCACATTGCTAAACAACAGATTCAAACTGATTTTTCAAATCTCAGCTATTATGGAGAGCATTCTCTTTTTTTTACATTAGCTCCACACAAGAGGCCCCCAGGAAAATAATTCCCCTCAGGCCCTATGTCATCTTTGGGGATGCAGTGGAGGGTTTTTTTAAGGAAAGGAAGGATAGGAAGTTCTGGGAAGGAAAATGTATGAGGGGTGCATAGGAATCTGGGGTCGGTGTCTCCAGGAGTGATGGACGTATGAATCCACCCCTCCAACCACGGTGCAAGGCGATGATGATGGATTCCCACTGGAGAGGATAAAAGACCTCCCACAATCAGTTTCTCTCGATCTTGCCCACCACGAGGCAGGTGGGCAGAAGGACAGAACAAACCTCACCCCATAAACCCGGGCACTCCTGCTAAGTCACCAAACGTAGCGAACCACTTGGGGTGACCTATGGCAGAGGTGTTTGTTATCCTACAAATGGTTTCCGGGGCGGCGGTACCGATAACCAAATTGCATTTTTGTGTTCCCGATGGTTACCTCCATCGCCTGCAGAAGATATTTTTATGCAACAATGGAGGTCCCGCAGAGGAATTGAACCACAATGCATTGGTGGGGACCCGTCAAATTAGTAGTAAGGTATCATAATTAGTTTATGATTAGATCTCACGTAACTTTAGTTGTCTATGGGCTCTTCCGAGATGTGCCGAAGGTAACCGAAGGTACTCGTAGAAGTGCAGAGTATAATGGGGTATTTTCACGTTGATAACAGCATTTTTATTTTATTTTTATGTTGACGAATAAATTTTCTACAGCGAGTCAAAGTTTCCCATTTTTGAATTACCGCTAAAACGATATTTTGGGACGGGGCTATCGTGTGACGTCATGAGCGTGGACGCTCACTGACAGTGTTTATTTATGCTGGCCCAGCTGAGTGACGCATGTGACGTCACAATCAGATTTGCCAACCACGGGCCGTTCTGATTTTGTCAGTTTTAGATCGTTTTTAAAATCAAAAATATTGAAGGAAAACATAAAAAAACAAACATTTTTAGGAGGACGATTAAAATCAGAAAAATGATTTTTAAATATTCCGTATATTATATATTTTATATAAACGTAAAAAAAACTAAATTCTAGCGGCGAGTTATGTCTGCCACAACTCGCCCCCGCCTTGATGTAACAACTCGCCCCACCCGACGATTTTACATAAAAATGGCCATGTAAGTAAACATACTTGACGTACGCATTTCATTTATAACTAATAACACAGTCAAAAGATACAGTTTGTGGAGAAAAAAACATATAACGACTTACCGAGTGTTAGCAGGTTGGCAGACGACTTCGAAAATTTCCTGGAAAAGTTCGTTTAGCACTTAAAAATCACACTTTGTTGTATAACTTTAATTATATTGACCGCACGGCACCACCGTTTTGACAGAAACTGGCGGTACGGGGTTCACACAAAACGGCGCAATGCGCGTGCAGCTAAGTCAACTAGCGGGAATTTTAAACGCGATGTCTCAACACGCCCCCGTCACAACACGCCCCACCCTCCCCTATATATATTTCTTTTTAAATCTTTTTATATTTTTTTATTTTTTCTTTTTCATATAGTATGTAAATCCATTTTATGTAATGTATACTTTTTTATGGCAGACAGAGTATTGCACCCACCGCTCTGTTCGGCTGAAATAAATAACTTATTATTATTATTATTATTAATAATAAACAGTCACTGTGATTCAAAGACCCTAAGTATTTCAATAAGCATCCTGTAGTACTAGAGAATAGGGTTAATTTTAACAAATAACGAATGTCTCTGAAGAGAATGTTGGAGACATTACATCAATATTTACAGACATTATATTAATAATAAAAAAAATAATAAAATAAAACACTGTGCTTTATAATCGGTACCTTAGTGTCACAATCTTTTTTTTATCAAACTTTAATCAAACGATTTCAATGAAATGAAAACAGAATAATTTTGCATTCGTTGTCAATTCACAGTACAGAAATACACGAATAGGTAAGTGGGTTCTAAAATTGTTGTTACTTTTAATATATTAATTTAGTCATCTTTAATATGTATTTTTATTGGTTTTCCATTATAAATCTTTTATTTTTTCCGAACGCAAAAAATTATTTAGAAATTTCTGTGTGAGGGCAAAACAAAGTAAAAATTAAGTATGTTCAACATTAGAATTTTTTATGTAATTTTGTTAACTTAACCTTTACTTTAATAATAATCTTTAATGGATTGCTTTGTTAAGAAGGAATAACTAGACAAAACCGGAAATATGTCATTTTTAAATAAAATTTTAGCCGTTTTGACTCTTTTCCACAAAAAAGCAAAAATTGATTTCGAAAGATTGTTCTTTTATCTGGTAAAGCGATGTTTTGAATTATGAGAAAATATGTTTATTTTTAGCATAATAAGGTTATACCGTGGGCGTTGTCAGATATGTTAAATTTTCAAACAAAATTTTCTATTTTTTTTTTCATAAGAAGCAATTACTTTGTGGTTAGACATTATACTATAAAAAAATAAAACAACACTTTGTATTTAACCACGAATTTATTGTTAAAATTCGTGGTTAAATATAAAGTGTTGTTTTATTTTTTATAAAATTTTGTATCATACTTTATTCAACACACATTTCAAATCATATAATCATGCAATAAAATAAATCAATAGATTATCTAGGAGAGCTAGGGTTCAGAATTTTTATTTTAGTTTATAAAATCATTAAAAAAAAGATCCGCGCACGTGTTTTGTGGCAAAAATACTTCAGTTTGTCTATTATTATTTACAAACAAATACATAAAAAATACATTCTTGTTTTACTTAGACATTATTGAAAAATGATAAATACTTATGATCAAAATTTTTTTAAAAATGTACATTATTGAAATAGTTTCATCATCATGATTTTGAGCATTTTTGAATGTGGGTATTTATAAAAGCAAATTTAGGATGATATAATATCAATAATGAGTTATTATTTTAAAAAGCTGGTACGGAGAATAATTAATCTTCCTCATTGGAACCGCCCTGTAAGATCGTAAGAACATCTTCCGACGAAATTTGAATTCTCGGCCGCTCGCGCTGGCTGCTTTATGGCCCTTAATTGTATGGAGTATCTTCCATCGAATTATAGTGTTGTTAAACGTGATGAGTTTATTTGTAAATATTTGTAAATTTACTTAACATTATTAACAAAAGCATACCAATGTTTTCTGAAGTAGCGAAAGCTCTCTATCTGTGAGCTCTGGCGTCTTGAAAATGGCACAGCTGTTTCTGTCAGTAGTGTACTTTAATGCTTTTTTTAAAATAATTGTTGAAATAAATTAAAAAATTAATGGCCAAAACCATATTATAATATGTTTGTTCAGAAGGCGTTTGTGACATCACACCGGCCAACATTTTTTGAAGGGACAGTCAAGTCCTAGGAGTCGGTGAGATCTCTTATAGCATCCATTAGCGTAAAAGACTTCTTCTTGTGCCCTGTCCGTTCAACAGACGTTAGCTATCATATTGGCTATGCGGCCTTTGTTTACTGCGGCCCGGACCAGCTCTGCAGCAGACTGGCCAAATCACTGTCTCCGGTTTTTCAGCCACGAGGTTCTCCTTCTTCCAGGACCCTGTCTTTCGGAAATCTTTCCCTGCATTATGAGATGCAAGATCTGATACTTCTCTGGATGTCTCATCACATGTCCAAGATTTTAAAGTTTTCGGATTTTTATACTTTTAATAACTTATTTTTCTGTATTCATCCCGAACCATAACACCTTCATTCGTAACCCTGTCCACCCAGCTTATTTTAAGTATTCTTATGTAGATCTACATCTCATATGCCTCAAGTCGCCTAATTAGTTCTTCAGTAAGCGTCCATGCTTCCATTCCATAAAATAATATCGAAAACACGTAGCATCTGATCATTAGCATTCGTAATCCAAGGTTGAGATCATGACTGCAGAACATCTTTTTCATGCGACATCACAGAAAATTCTGTCCGTTTGGATATTTACGAAAAATTTTGTTATTGATGAAAAAAAAAATTATTTTATGTGCTATGACCTGAAGCAGAAAAATAAATTTTATATTCCACACGTTTTTAATGAACAGTTTTTTCGAAGAACTTCATCAAATTTAGGAGTTAGTAATCAAGGTCTGTTATTATTCCGTTATGAGCCGTTTGTTTCACAGAACTTGAATACTAACAGGACATTCACAGAACTTAAATTTGACGAAATTTTATAGTCTTCTAATTGAATTTCATAAAACCCGTGTGATGGAAGACGTGTGAAACATCTCATAGGGAGGCAGCGAACAGCTATAAAATATCATTTTTGCACTGTGGTATCACCGGTCACCACCCTACAGCTAGGTGCGTTACAACGCAATTTTCATTTGCAAATTCATTCCGGTTTTAGTGTTCGCCCTCTCTACCTGCTTTACCTCAAAGCAAGAATAACATTAAACTTGTACAAATTATTGTAACATAAAGTTTCCGTTGTAAATATACTGTGTCTCGCGTTAATATTAGGTCCTTACATATGAAATTGGCGTTTTGCATGGGAGGAACATTAAGTCGATTTTTTTTAATATGATATATTTATTTAATCAAAGTATGTACCATTGCTATCTATGCACTTTTGCCATCTCATAGGTAGTTCATCGATCCCTTTACTAAAAAAAACCATTCGGACGGGAAACAATAAAATCTTTGAAGGCGGTTTGGACTGCCATCGGAGATGAATTTTTTCCCCTGCAAGAAGTTATCCAAATTCTTTTGCGGCACCGTCGCCATACACATCATTAATCCTTCGAGCCGTTTCTGCAGCACTGGTGCTACGGTGGAATTCGTACTCGTATTTCAAGTTTTCCATTTTGTAAACTAAGTGACGCAAAGAAAAAAAAAACAATTAAGGGAAAAAACAAATGAATTATAATTTTCGAAAAACAAATACAAAAATAGCTGTATAAATTTGAATTTGGAATTCCTAACCAAAGAGAAGATATTTGAGATCAAAGCTGCCAGTACGGAAAAACGCCAATTTCATATGTAAGGACCTAATATTAAGAGTTATTATTTAAACATCTCCGCACATATTTAAACACGCATCCACTTTACAGACGTGGGCAAGGTCTGTAGGCTGTCAGACCTGGATAAAACATTTAAACAATACACTATATTGCACAAAATCGATTCTGTAGTGTGTAAAAATAATTATTTATTTATTTGATATAATATTTTACATTTCAATAGTAATCCAGTAATGTTATTATGGCTATTGTTTTAAAAAAATTAAAATAGGTCAACATTGAAAATATATATTTTAGTATTTATTATGTAGGTATTATTTGGATTTATGTAGATTTTCATGTGCCAATTTTTTCAGAAAACAAAATGAAGTTGATCATCGTATTGGTGGCATTTTTGGCTGTGGTCAGCGCAAGGAGAGTGAGCGTCGCTGACAGGCAGATCGCAGGTTTGTTCCAATTTTAAATGTATTGCCAACATTACAAAAGCGGCTATTCAAAACGTCGCTTTGGAGGTTATGTTACATCCGACGAGTTCTGAAATCTTTACCTTCAAACCAAATCGAATTCCCGTCTGCTTCAGGGCGCAGACTACTAAGCAAAAATAAGGGGTGTAGCAGCACGTATTCGAATATTAAACAGCGAATCCTGAACATATTTGGAGTTAAAAACGTATATGTAAATTTGCCACACGAAGTAAAAAAACAAAATAAAATTCTATATCATATCTCGCCACTGCAGTAATCCATCTCAATTAACAGGCGAGATAGAGCGCGTGCAACGAGATCCACCGGGGACGGTGACCCGGCAATTGGTCCGGCGACAATTGATCCTGCCACAGTTGGTCCGGCTGACAATTGATCCTTTCAACAGTTGATCCTTTAGAGCAGTGGCTTTCAACCTGTGATACGCGTACCCCTGGGGGTACGCAATAACGTGGCACGCATTTAGAATCACAGGTTAAAATGCCTGAAGTCGTGTTACACTCTCTATAATTCTTGGCTTCCTTTGTAGAACCCTAACTGATTTTAAGTCCTTGGATTGCATGAAAATACTCTACATTTCATTAGTTAGAAGTCAAGTGGAATATAATTCACCTATTTGGTCCCCTTTCTATAAAGTACACTCTAACAAAATAGAATGTGTTCAACACAAATTTCTTAGGTACTTAAATTTCAAACTCAAAATTCCAATAGAAAACATTAATGATTTTAGTTTGATGAATCGACTTAATTTAATTACGCTGTCTGACAGAATAATCATTTCAGACCTAATTTTATTATACAGAGTTATGAACAACCTAATTGACTACCCTGCCATCATTGCTACTATTAAACTCCATGTACCTACAAGGAATACAAGACAAAATACAACATTCTTTTGCAACTCATACACAACCAACTATCAATCACACTCACTTACCAATAGGATGCATGATTTAGGCAACAAATTTGGTGGTATTGAAGATATATTCGCTGATTCCCTTTATATTCTAAAATGCAATTTAAACCAACACTTTGTGGAATCCTACAAATTATTGTAACGTGGGTATAATATATTTTACAATTTGATGTGTTATTGTAATGTTTAATATTATATTTTGTTCTATGTTATTGTCAAATATTACATTGTTTAAAATATTTCACGGTTTTACGCAAGAATTTACAAGTGGTTTTTTCTTCAATAACTACTTGTATATTTTTAAAATTTTTTCACTTTTATAACTTTTGGTATAAATTCTATGTATGTGTAATCCTCGATAACTTAAATATTATTTTATAATCTATGTAAAAGCCCCTACGGACGTATAACAACAATAAATTAATAAATAAAAATGCATTACTTAATTGTATTTGTGTGACTTGATTGCTAAATTCATGTAGTAATGAAAGTATTAAAAATTATAAATGAAACACGTATTTCATTATACGTGAAAATAAGATAGATAGAGGGTACGGGGAACAACAAATTTGTAGGAAGAGACAATGGATACGCCGGCTCAAAAAGGTTGAAGACACTGCTTTAGAAGATTTTTTCTTCAAGTAAGCATGCAAAGAGGATGTACGGCCGTACAACCAAAGTCGATATACTTATATCTGAAGGCTTCTTGAGTGAAAATCCGCTGAAAAAATATTTTTAGTAAAAAACCGCTATAGATTCCTACTTACTATAATTAAATTTTTTTCTGAATATAACACAAGAGTCCCAACTGCTCCCAACCGCCTCGAGCCAGTGAGACTATGGCATCCCTAATTTTGGTATGGTGTGATGCTGAAGGTAGTGGGGAGCTACGTACGTAAATAAGTCTTTGTTTGGTCGAAGTAAATTATACATAATTAGCCCAGCAATAATTGTTGAATATTTTTTGGTGTGTTTGGTCTAAGAAGATAAAATTAATTTATTGTTTTGCACATTGAAGGCTTGTCTCTCTTATCTTTTTTAATTGTACATCTACGTCATATGAACTTATCTTGTATCAATGATTACTGATTACATTTCAGTCTAAGAACGTGTAGGTAAGCCATAACCTAAAAATAAATAAATGTTATCATTATTATCAATGATTATAATATTATACCGCTGATTTGCACTGTGATTTTGACAAGAAAACAATACTCAATCAAAATATATAATTCATACTCGTCAACCAATTTACAATAATAAATTTTTACAACGCATGTTAATCACGGGATATGAA
Organism: Limnephilus rhombicus; assembly: GCA_929108145.2. Taxonomy (NCBI): domain Eukaryota; kingdom Metazoa; phylum Arthropoda; class Insecta; order Trichoptera; family Limnephilidae; genus Limnephilus; species Limnephilus rhombicus. The sequence continues at coordinate 15,405,026 of OV815292.1, read as the reverse complement.
ATTTAAAAAATAAAAATATGCTTAGAAATAAAAGGTTAAAAAAGATATAAATATTACCACGGCCAAGAATCGAACCCCAAGCAATCGATTCGTAGGCAGCTATGCTGACCATTAGACCACCAACTATTGAAATACCGACTGCATAAATTATTTTTGTGTAGGTACCGAATAAGAATTATTGTATATTTTAAATTTTAGAATGTCATGTAGGTATTCACCAAGGTTCGTAGAAAATGCTTTCTTAAATGCATTTTCTATGAACCCACAATGTTACTAACATCATAACTGGAATTATATCCTTACATAATATAAAATGAAGTCACTTCCGCTGTTTGTGCGCTTAGATCTTTTAAACTACGCAACGGATTTTCATACGGGTTTCACAATGAAGGTTTTTAGGTATATAATTTGTCAAGGTTTTGTGAAAATTGGTAGAATATAAAATAAATCAGGCCGTGGATTTGATTTAACAGATGGCGTTGGTTATAATATTGGTTGGTTGTGTTTTGTTAGCCACAGCAACGTGTGGCCAGGTCTGCTAGTCTTTATATCTCGACCGATTTTTATGAATTTTTTTATGTATATTTGGTAGGTACAAAAATAGGTCGTAAAGTATATTTCATACCGCTAGGTGATTAGGGTGTCCCTATCCAGTAAAAAATTAGGTTCCGTATGTTTGAGTCTGCAAATATCGTAAAGTATTCGACTCAAATTTATTATAGAACATTGCATTTTAGCAGAAGAGTGTTTCTATATACACTGGTGAGCTCTGTCGTTATGAAATTTGTATAAAAATGTTGCAATAAGTGGCGCGCGACTTGTTTGAAATGAGTGTATTTAGTGTATTTTAGCGGCAGGGCGAGAGGAATCCGGGAGGGGCGGATTGGAATGAAGGGGGAAAGTTTCGCTGGGGGGGTTTTACGAACCCAAATTTGTCGTAGAAGTATAAATTAAAATTGCTACCCAAAAAAAAGCTTTTTGGCAATGTTTTCTTGTTGGTTTTATTTTTAATTATAAAAAATACAGTCAGGGCAAGCATATAACTATAATTATTACAATTAACTGATTTTTTTTTCCAAAATTGCCTCTAAAATATTTAAAAATTGAATTATTAAAATTAGTATGGATTATTATATTTCGCTTATCATAATTTAAAACAAAACAATAGTACATAACAGTACTAGATATTATCTATACCTTTCGATTGAAGAAAATAATTATTTAGTTTATTTGGGTATTTTGGTCTCAAATCCAAATCAAATATTTGTGTGAAAATGGACGCGCTGCCGTTCCTCTTAAATTTCATCATTTTTTGTCGTTTGTACGTTGTACCATGTTTTTGTCGACAATAAAAAAAATAATTATAACATCAAATATCAAATAATAAATAAACGTGGTTAGGTGACATTAGGTAACGTAAGGTTAGGAGAGAGTTTGTTATTATTTGCTGATCATAGTGAACTGAACATATTTGCCGGCAGAAAACATTTTGTAGCTGACCCATATTACACAAACCATTTAAATTATTGATGATGGGTAGCCTTCTCTACAGTGATTCCAATATTTACCCTGCCTACAAGCTGCCTACCAACTGGATTTTTTAATTAGGCTATATTAAATTAAAAAGAGCCATAACCGGATACCCTCATTGGTAGAGTGTAAATATTGCCAATGTATTTTTGATATGCAGCTTGCATTTATTCAAATTTTAAATTGGCAAACGGCCGCGGATCTGAAAACATTACTAATTAAAAAATTGTTAATGGAAAAAAATTCACTTGGTTTACACGGCCTGAGAGGGTAGTTTATCTCTGTTTTATTAATGATGACAGAACGAAATTTGTAATTTTTCCAAAGTATTTTGAATGTTCTATATATTTCTTATTTTTGAAGGTGTCGTAAAAACAAATACCATTTATGAAAACTAGATAAAATTACCTTTTACATTTGTGTATTTCAAAAACACTTTAGTTTTCAAAAACTGCCATATTTTAAGATTCAAACTCGAAAAAAAATGGAAAAAAATTTCCTCCCAAAACATTTTTGACCAAAATGTAGAGAAATTAAAAAAAAAAAACAAAATTTCAAAAACACAGTCCTTTTATGAAATAAATTTGGAAGGAAATTATCACCTCACTTTTTCGTCGTGCATACAATAAAAAAATAATAAAAAATTTCAAATTTTTTTTATTGCCAAAAAAATTACTTAGAAAAATACCGACATTTAAAACAGATTTTTTGCATCTCTAAAGACGTTAATTTCTTTGATATGTTTACGAACTCATGTATTAGATATTAATATTATAAAAAATAATCACTTTTAAGAAATTCTCTTAAAATAAAGATCTTAAAGTGTAAATTTTATCTTTTAAGTAACCTATAAAACAATATTCTGACAGTTTAACTTTGAAAGTACGGCGTTTGTACAATAACTAGATTAAACTGATTTAAACCACACAACTAATATGGTAAATATATCAATTATGTGAACAGAAGAGTAAATTCGTCACTACAATAGAAATTATTAAGTAAAATCACAACATTTAGGTACTAACAAAATTTTCAATATCCCGCCATAAACACACCGAACTGTTTTGTCATCGCGGGCCGATTTGCACAGGCGCGCCAATAATGCCCCTAGCGGTGCAGAATTAAAACAACATTGTTTCCTAGTAAATTAAAACCATATACAACGTTGTCAGATCTTTAATGCATTTTAACAGCGTGACCACGTAAGAAAGGTTATTGGTAATAAAACGTGTTTTAGTGTATACGCGGTTTATTTATGTTATTGCAATAACACAGGTTATCGGCCGTGAAAAGTTTTTTTTTTAGTGAGGCTATTAATGTCTGTTCAATGAACTCCGGTTCAATGAACTATAAAACTTCCACTTACTATTATAATAACAATGTACACATGTAAAAGCATTCAAGGCTTGAATAAATGTTAAAAAATATTTCGTGTTTACCGGGTTTCGCAGAGACCAGTTATTGTAGCAACTGAAACAATTATTATATTGCAGAGGCCCTCCCTAATGATGTGGACTTCTCTCGAGCCAACTTTGAGACTGAACTCCGAGCACTCCTGGAGAAGTTGAGGGCGATAATGGAGACTGGCAGCGAAGAGGATGGAATCCCAATCCTGGACCCTTTTTTCATCCCAAGCTTCAATTTGACCGTTGATATCCCTTCAGCTGCCCTGTAAGAAATATATCAAAATCATAGTTATTTAACTTCAGTGGATTTAAATTCAAGAATGCTGTATTGGAGAACTCCAGTCCAATTATTTAAATTTTTTTAATGAAAAATTATCTTCTAACTAAAGTAGTTGAGTTATTTTAAAATAATTGTCAGAGTTTTAATTTTTCAAGACCCCTCGAAAACCACCGTATGTATGGTGAATCGTGTGACGTCATCACTCCTGAAAAATTACTATAGGAAAGGGAAATCAGCTGATCAACTGCCGCCATTTTGAATTCCGTTGTTCGAAGTATTCTCCCTAGAAGTAGCATTACTATTTTTTTTTGTGCAGTAGTTTTTGAATATCTTCAATAATAGAGATAAACTAATAAGAGATACCTTTATTTTTGAAACATTATTTAGGCCAAAATAATGTTTCAAAAAACTAAATCTCTATAAACAGTATGTAAATAAACGAATAAATTAATACAATGGCTTGTGTCATATCATACATTCCCATACAATGACTTTACGGTGACGTCACGACACGTCGAACAGTGACGTCACCAATAAAATTTCTATAATGCCAACTTGACGGCAGGTTTTTACGACCCGATTAAAAATGGACTTTTAAATAATTTTTAAAAACTCTGCGTTTAATATTATTAAATAAAACTTATATATTCAGAATCAGCGTTTATTGGTCTATATGAACATATTTTTTTGAAGCCATAATATTTTTCACTGGAGTTCCTCATTATCATTATAATGTTTCGCTTCAATATATTAGATCGTCCAGTTGATTAAGCAGACATCTCCAAGTTCTAATTGTTGAGATGAAGAGGAAAGAAATATTCGAATGCTCACCATAAATCAAATTTTATTTACACGAGTCAGTTTACATATTAAATATGCTATAAAGTAATACTCGGAGACATAAAGATCTCAAAGATTAGTATGAAATTATTTCGAAATATCCAGCAAACATCAACATTTTGTTTAATTCACCATAAGAAGCACTTGTCCGCAGCATCCTGGAATACAGCTCCATTATTTGGGCACTCTCTGAAAAAAACCATATCCTAGAAATAGAAAAAGTACAAAAAGGGTTTATGCGTTACCTATATATGAGGGAATATACATACTACCCATTCCTGTATCCATCGTTGTTCTGAACAGGAATGCTTGATCTTAATATCTAAGAAGCCCGCCAAAAAATATTTTTGGGGAAACATTTTTTTAAGCTGATCTCCGGTACTGTACTGAATCCACCTATGTTGAAGGAGATTAACCTATATGTCCCTAACGCGTATACTCGTGGGAGATCCCACATACTTTTTTATGCTTCGAAAGCGAGAACTTGTTCCTTTCAGAATGCCCCATTAAATAGAGCAATTCAACTGCTTAACGATTCTGCATTGAGCATTGACATCTTCAATGTTACCTATAGAGAGTTCAGTAACTATCTTTTGACATACGTTTCAACACAGTGAAACTGGCCCCTTGGCCTTTTTTTCTCTTATATTTTGTAATCTTCTCCATAATAATTTGGTGTATAACTGTTTTATGGAGAACCTTAAAAAATAAATAAATAAGTTTTTGTTCATTTTAATTGATTTGGTGGTGTTTATGAGTAATCTGAGTATTGTTTTTTTTATATATTTTTTTAAATTTTATTTATAAACAGAAATAAACAATACATTAGATAATTTGGTTAAAAAATTACAATTAATAAGTATATTTCATGGTGGGTACCTATTATGTGTTTCATTGTAGTGTCCTATTTATGGTATGCATATTAAGTAATTACCGGGTGAAGTATGTAGTGGGAAGGTGTGTGTGTGTGTTTTTGTTTGTTTGTTTGTTTGTTTTTGTAACTTTATTTAGATGTAAGCAAATTTTTTCATACATCTAGTACTAAAAAAACATATAAAATACATAATAAAATAAATATAGTCATAAAATTATAACGGAAAGAATATAGTTTTAAAAAGAAATACAGTTACTCCAGTTAGAAATACAAACAATAGGGTTTAAGACATACAGTTAATACAAATAAATACAATTCATAATTTTTTCTTAATGTATGTAGCACATGTTTTACGAAAAGTGCCAAGACTTGAGGCTTCCTTTATGGAATTTGGTAGGTTATTATAAAGTTTTTGACCTTTATAAAACACGCTGTTCTGTGTACACGTCAGTTTAGTTTTGGGAAGCCTGAAGTCTCGGCAACTCCTCGTAGGATAATTGTGAATATTTTCATGGTACATAATATTAGTTTGCAGATATTTAGGGAGCATGTTATTTTTAAGCTTGTACATCATTGTTAACGTATTATATATTATATGTTGTTTAGTTGTCATCATATTTAAGTTTTGTAACATAGTTTTAACTCTAGTAAAGATATTACATTTCAGAATCATCCTCATTCCCCTATTTTGTATAACCTGTAGTTTATTATTTTGGGTCTCGTTACATAAGAATAGAACACTAGAACAATAATTTAAATGAGGAGTTACAATAGAATTATATACAAGTTGCGTTGTCTTGAGATCCAAGTTATTCCTAATCCTTTTTAAGAAGCCAACTTTTTTAGCAATTTTCTTAGATATGTAATCGAAGTGTTTGTCGAATTTTAATTTATCGTCTAATATTACACCCAGATATTTAATATTGTTAACCCTTTCTATATTTATGTTATCAATGGTTAGTATTGCATGTTCAGTTCCACCTTGACTATCAATAAGGTGTGTGTGTGAGGGTGTGTGTGAGGGTGTGAGGGTGAGAGTATTCATATATATGTATGTATGAATGCGCATTGAACAATTTAAACTTGGGCAGTGAATCGGAGAAAATGTCGATGTTAGAATTTAAAGCACGATTAATTGACGAATTAGATGCTGCATTTGTCTTCTAATTAAGCGTGTGGAATAGTTCTGTATGGCGTGTACGTCTTAATGGTATGTTAAAATTAACTAGGGAAAGAAGTACCAGATAGATGGTACACTCTTACATATAACTGCATACTCAACACCAGTTTCGATTTTTCGGAGTTGTCTAACTAATCAAATGAACTATATAAAAAATATTAAAATAAAACATACAAAATATAAGATAAATTTTGACTTATTTTGACTGTTTTTATATGAACATTTTTTTTTATTTTTTATTTTTTTTTATTTTTTATTTTTTTTTTATTGGCAATGTTTATTAAAAATACATATGAAGTTATAACAGTTACATAGTTACATAAGGTTAACAAAAAAAAAAAAAATTGCCTTTCCTCACCATAAAGAGACAATGCTCTTGTGTTTGGTGAGGGAGTTCTAGCTCAATTAGTAAATTAATGATCGTGTAAGTTAGTAATAACGGCTATTGTAAATAATAAGTAGGTTAAAAAATCTTGTATAAATTTAAAAATAAATATCCTGAAGAGTTTACAAAAATCATAATATAAATTAAAAAATCATTATAAATGGAAGAATCATGTAAGTTAGTAACTATTGTAATAAGTAAGTAAAGGATACGTAAGAAAGAACGCAAGATTTATACAATAGTAGACTCAGAGATTTAGAAACTAAGAAATGAAAGAAAAAAGAAGGAATAAATGATTTATAAAATAGCAGACTTTAAGATACAAAGTAAAACTATTTGTGACTTTTATAGCAGTTTAAGGTAATTTTTTAATTTGGACTTAAATTCCTGCATATTTTCGATGGTTTTTAATTTTAATGGGAGGTTGTTATAATAGATTATGCCCAGGTAAAGATAGGAATTTTGAATGTGCTTAGTATTAAATTTAGGAATTTTAATAGTTTTCTGGTATCTTGCTGATGTATTGAATTAGAAGTTACGAGTATTTAACTGTATTTCTTTGTAAATTTGAAGTATTGAATATTTTTTATAGATTTTGTCTATTACAGGCACATTGAATATTAAAAAAAGAATTTCAGTAGGAAATTTAGACGGTTTTTTCAAGATTACCTTAATTATCAACCTTTGAACAATTTTGAGGGGATTTAAAATATTGTCATATGTTCCTCCCCAGCCAATAATACCATATTGCAATATAGATTGAACAGTTGCATAGTACACTCTTTTTAGGTTTTCTAAGCTAAGAATATTTCTAAGTCTAATAAATATATAAATACATTTCCTAATCCTTTTAACGAGTTCACAAATATGTGTTTTCCATTTAAAATGTTGATCTATATATACACCAAGATATTTGATTTTGGGAGTTGGACTAAGTACAGCACAATCTTGATTGCAGTTAGTTTTATTACATTTACTTTGGTGTATTATGATGTTTAAATTTGGTTCTAATTTGAATTTATTGATAGAGAATGGGATAAATTTTGTTTTTTCAGTGTTTAGAGAGAGGAGATTTTTATCGAACCAATTTTTCAATATGTTAATATCAATGTTAGCTAGGTTATTAACAGTATTCCAATCCGTACCTTCAATTATTATGACAGTATCGTCAGCATACGATATTATTTTTCCGTTTAGTTTTTGTATGAATATGTCATTAACATAGATAATAAACAGTAACGGTCCCAGGACTGTACCTTGAGGTATGCCGAAATGACTCATTTTTGGTGAACTAAGCACATGTTTGTCATGTGATATACTATCAAATGCTTTTGTGAGATCTATAAAAATTCCCAGGCATTTAAATGATTTATCTAATGAACTATGTACAAGGCTACTTAATTTTGCAATTGCATCTTGTGTGCTTCTACCTTCCATAAAACCAAACTGGTTTTCATTAATTATATCATTGCATTTTATAAATTGGCTCATTCTTTTTGTAACTAGTTTTTCAAAAATTTTTGCTTTATTTGAGATTATTGATATGGGACGGTAATTGTTTACTTCTTCTGGATTACCTGACTTAAATATTGGGGTAATAGTAGTTTGTTTGTAAATTGATGGAAATACTCCGCTTTGGAAACTTGTATTTATTATATGCATTAATGGCTTAGAAATTTCATTTTTTATGTTTTTTTAAATATTATTGAGACTTCCGAATTGCCATTATATTATTATGAACCTACCCATTGATATTGTGTATCGTAAAATGTATTGAATAAGTAGGACAACTGATCTAATATGAACATTGTGTTCCCCAGCCTAAAGATTTTCGGCAGAGTTGTAAACATCAGTGGACTAAAGGAATTCATTGTGAACCAGATCAGCTTCACCGTTCTTCGTCTCAGGCTGGACTTTGATGTGTCCATTCCTCTAATTAAGGTATTAGCTGGTAAGTCGTTCATTTTATACTTTTCTATTTTCTAGTTTGAAATTTTTAATCGATAATAACTCTGAAAGTTTTTGCTTGACAGTATCAAATTGATTGTATTGTGCATGTCTTTCTTAACTTAACCTAACCTTACCCAACAGTGGTATTACCATATATGTAGTATTACTTATAGTATCACCTAGGAATCGGTCGAATGCATGGATTGAAGAATTAACCGTTATGTTTTTTTCGTTAATTGTTTTTGGGGTGTTATGTTGCGCTACCTCGTTCTTTAGCCAACGTTTCGGACAGCGTTAAATTGTTCGTCATCAGGACAGTTATGTTGTTCATTTATTGGCTCGCCAACAGAATACATCACATATTAAATATTAAGATGGAGTCTGTAATTAGAGGTAGCTTAAGGAAAATTTTCATTTTATTATTATTTCTTCTATAGGCCCATGGTTATTTTACATTGGTAAAAGTAATGTTAACAGGTTTTACAAAATGTATGGTAATTAAACAAGAGCCTAAACATAATTGAAGTAAAGCAAACATAATTTCTTATTAAAGATGGAATTAAAAAAATATATATATATGTATAATAATCTGAATTTCTCACATAATTCATGACGTAAAAAAATTGTCTGAATAAGCTTAGAATAGAGTCAAATAACGCTTCCTTGTGAAATGTTACGCGATGTTACTGATTGTTACACAGTATTATTTAAAAAAAATTAAGGCATAGGAAATCATAATTGCCAATTATTACGCCAAATGTTCCGACGTGCGCGTGCCGGGAGCAAAGGTAGACAAACATGCTCATTAGTAGCAACAGAGCTTCCACTAATGAGCAAATGCTACCTACTGGCATGCGTCAGTGACGTGCTAATATTAAGCACGCTCAAATCAACAGTGAGCATGCTAATATTAAGCACGCTCAAATCAACAGTGAGCATGCTAATATTAAGCACGCTCAAATCAACAGTGAGCATGCTATTGGATTCGCTGTAAGCATACGTGAACAGACTTACTTACGAGCATGCTCATTTCGATCCGGTCTCAGTCAGAACTCAAATCGTTATTTTAATTTTATTTTTATCTTTCACCAAAAGTTGCAAGCAATAACATTATTTTGTTTAGTTCTGGGCGAATGGAACTGACTATATTTGTTAACTTTTATTTGACAAGAGCATTCTCATAAAGTAGAGTTCAATTGTTAGCTTTGAGCATACTCATTCATGAGTGCTCTAACCAAGCATGCTCATTAATGAGCATGTATTTCAGTACCATAAAGTACTAATTGTCGGTGCCAAAATAGAAGGTCACGTAATTGCCTTCAGGCCGAATAAATGGCATGCATATTAGGGTGTGTCAATTATTTCAACTTTTGAATTCAGAAATTCACGAGGTCTCAAAAGTTGCATCTTACAAAGAAAATGAGAACTGCATTTTTTTAATGTTTATTACGCCGCTAAAATGCATTGAAAATTAGAAAACAAACATAAAACATTTTTTTATCATTTATTTTTTCAAGAATTTATCCTTTAAAACGTTTGTTTGTTATTAAAAATACTCAAAGCTGACAAAAATGGAGAAAAAAATCAAGTTTTAGGAATACAAGTAAGTCAACAAGAATACTGATTTTATCCAGAGAAAGTGTTATTTTTCCCTTTTATATTTTTAACAAACATATCACATATGTTTAAAAATATATATTTTGCGTTCTTTGTACTTAAGTTATGGATTAAAAATTAACTTTGGTACAAAATATAAAATATGGACCCTTTGTTTTATTTTTTTTCCAAATCACGATATTATTTTTTTTTCTAAACTTCCGGCAATTTTAGTGGGCTAATAGTGAACAACATTTACATTTATAGCTACACACGGACCTTTTGAAATTCCGGGCGCTTAAAAATAAGGCCATTTTTTTCTCTCTTTGGAGAGCGACACAAGCTAATGCATATCTGGATTTGGGGCACGTCTATTTATTCCGACGTCAGTGTTCGAAAATAACTAAAAAGAATAAGATTAACACGTTGGGTAAGGTTAGGTTAAGGTGGGCACGCACAATGTGATTGTGACCACGTAAATATAGTCAGTCAAAATCAACAGTTTTATTTTAGATAATAATTTGCATTTTTATATTTTTTATGTTAGTACCTCACAAGAGTCCCAGCTGTTCCCGTCTGGTGCCAGAGATACCATGGCATCCCCAATTGGGGTATGTTGTGAGGTAGTGGGGAGGAGAAGGAGATGGGGAAGAGGAGGGTAGAGAAGTACCTGGTTTCTCATATTTGGTCACCAAAAGCAGCTAAAGCCATTTCAAGCAACATTTCAATTCTGAATGGCGGTCTTACACCAGGGTGGTACTAAGAGTATCTTCCACTTTGAAAAGTGCCGCAAATATAATATATATTATATGAAATGAATTAATTATGAAATAACACAAATAAACAAATACAATTTATTTGTCCACGCCAGGATCAAATTCGTGGATTGCCTTCGGATTGCGATTCGATTGGATTACTTTCGGATTGCGAGTCAAGAGCCTTACCCTTCGACCACGGAGGTCATTAAATATTATAGTCCAAGTGACGCTTAGTTAACATAATTTAGATAATATTAATAATTTAGTTAAAATAATAAAGTGTTTTCTATTTTGACAGAATATTACGAATTAGATGGCAATGTTATGGAGCAATTTAAGGTCTTTGGAACTGGTTCCGTTGAGTGAGTAATTTTTAAAATAAAAATGTGATACGAAATTATGTCATAAATTGCCTCACTCTTGATTAAATCAATACTATTACATTTTTTACAGCGTTGAAGCTTTGGACATTGAAATCTTTGGATACGCGACTGTCAAATTGGCCGGCGGAACCTTGGCCGTCAACAAAATCGACATTCAAGTCAAATTGGGAGGTTTCACCGTTAGTATAATTAATTAAAGTGTTTTTTTTTTTAAATCTTAGAATATCAAAAAATACACAATAACAACAACAAACATCACAATAATATAAAACAACATCACAATAACATGACCAACGACAACAACTACATCGATAACGATGAGACAACAATAACGACGATGACAACAACAACGATATTGATAGGTACAATAATAAGCTTCCGGATTCCGCTACGTAATACTAGAAGTCGGGATTTATTTCAGTGTAGGTATTCTGGGAATAACAACCATGTGTATTCCTCTTCGCCCAAAATAATAATGGAGGGAAATAATTGTACCCATTCAGTGGACATCTTCAATTTGTCACCAAACAAGTATGTTGTTATTGAAGCAGATCAGTTAATTAAAACCAATACTGTAATTTTTACAATCATTTTTACTGTAAAAGCCACTAAAAAGGGCGTTAATAAATAAATAAATAAAAACAGCAAAAAACGACAATGAAGACAACAATAATGACAGCAACAATAAAAAATAACGATGATGACAACAACAACGATAACAGCGACAAAAATAACAACATGATCAACTACAACAACAACAACAACTACCGCAACAACTACAGCACTGACAACGTTAGTGATGTTTACGACAACATCGAATAACAAAAAAAAATAGCGACGACGACGATAACAATGTATAAATAACTACATAAATAACAACAACATCAATCATGACAACACAAACAATAACAACAAAAACAATAACAACAACAATACTTACAGTAAACAAAACTTCAACCTCAATCCTCAATCCAAACCCCAAGCCCAGCCTTTCCTCGCACAGCCTCTGGTCAGCGTATCCCTACTTTGCCTGGGGCGGCTCGCTAGACGTCTTCCCTCTGGTATATTTGGCATATTGGTACATGGCTATGAAGACTAACTAATCTCGAATCACCGATTTGTATACGTACACTTCTAATAGATATGTTTCTAATAATTACAGAGCCACATATCCGGGCTGCTCGGCGGCGGTGAAGTGAGCGACGTTCTCAACAAGATCCTCGAAGAGCTGATTCCTGGTCTGGTGGAGACTCAGGCCGAGGGTATCTCCGCATACCTGGAGGTGCTCATCACCAAGTACGCTGACGGCTTCCTCAACGAGCTCACTCTAGCGGACCTGATCGACCTCATTACTGGAGGAGGCAGCAACCCTGAACCAAATAACTTGGTAGTGGACCAACTACGCCAATAAATAATAAAAAATGCAAGACAAGTGGTTCTACGATAAAACCGAATTTTGAAATAAAAAAAAAATAACCGCAAACCTAACCTAACCTAACCGATTCGTTCATCATTAGATTATTGTATGTAGGTAAATGATAAAAAAAGCAGAACTCAACACAAAAAAAATTTATGATAAATACTACTAAATCAATATTTATTTGTTCCTTAATTTACCCTTTCGCTACCAATTTCAAAATGTCACTTCCTATAGAGAACGTTTGGTCGTCGGATGTATGAGAGAGTCGATAACGTAAGTATCCTTGTTCTACCAGTTGTACAATGGAAGATGCTTCGAGTAACTATCGTTTGATCACTTCGACACTTATGCGTAGTGGGAAGACACGCCAAACGCGCTCTCTATGTTTCTACACAGTTGACATTTGTCATGATAAAGAGTCGTTCCTACGAATCTTTCTTGAGTTCAACAGCTCATCTCTTCAAGACCCATGTTCACTCCTTCCTCTCCTCAAAAAACTCTCCACACCATCCCCAAAACCGTCATAGGCCTTTATGGAAATTATTTTGTGCGGATAATGTAAAAAAAAAGTATATTACAACAGCGTGCAAGATTGTCCACTCTCTCTCCATGATAGCAAGTCATCATTCGAGATAATGCATTGTCCTAGTTACAGTTATTTATTATGACTATTATACGACCATCCTATCCCGCTCCCAGAAGATCCTCATCCTCAGCGATGTGATTACGGCAAATAACTCTAAACAAACATTTCAGCGAGGAAAAATAACGGACTATTATTAGACTTAGCCCAACCTAATCTAACCTAACCAAACCAATTTTTTTTTATCAAGTTCTGTTTGTCGCTGTTCTGGAACAATAATGTCAGATCCGAGTAACATCGATACTCGCTTGTACCGAGCAGTCGGTAATACAATAGCATCGAATTTAGTTACAAATAAGACGGCTATAAAATCATAATGTATATAAAAATTTACTGCATTGTAAGTAACAACTATAAATTACTTATTGGCTTACTTACTGTGGTGTATCGTAAAAGCTTCCGCCTTGTAGAGACAGATGGCGGTGATATCAGCTATCGGTAGATTCCGCAAGATGGCGGGCCGCGTAGTTCTTAAGTTCTACGGCAGGGGTTCGGAGGGCTCTGAGGCTGTGTTTCAGTTATCACTCACCAGAGCCATTATAGCTAGCTTCTAGTTAGGTAGACTACCGCAGTCCCAATTGTATACGCGAAGTATAAATAAATACAGATAACAACAAGAATCTATTCATTCCTTTAAAGTAATCTCCATCCAAGTATTTGGAGAGTCTGTTAGTGTGTCCACTAAAATAACAGAACACTACACTTACTTAGTATTTGTTTTTATATATTCATTTGATGTATCAGCAGCAACTCTTATATTTCGTATTAGGACTATTTATTTAATACCACACAAACGCGTCTTCAAACAGAAATGGTTTACATCGACTTTAGGCTTTCCATAAAGACGTACAAAAAATTCTCATCCATACATTAAAAATCCTTGGAATAACCGGAAATATTTTTAGATGATTTAAACCACAAAAGAAAAGAAAAAGCTAAACTCATTCCACATCTTCACACCAGTTTGAAATATTCGCCGGCGCTCCGCAGGGTTCACATTTGGGACCAGTATTATTTTCCTTGTTCATCAATAACATTGCTAACGTTTTGATGGGGTTATGGTACTCTTATATATATATTTTTTTTTTCATGAACTCCACACAGGAGGCCCTGAGGAAAAAAATTTCCCTCAGGGCCTATGTCATCTTTGAGGATGCTGTGTGGAGGGTTTAGGAGTATATTTATGATATTAAAATTTCACACAACTATTCATAATCTCAACAACTGTTACGTATTAAGAGCATAAGTTTCAATGCTCCCAATGGTTATCTCCGTCACAGACAGCATACACTTTTTTATTTCCCGCCTTGCAGAACTAACTTACCAAAGATCATGCGAGTGGGGAGTGCAAACTTGTTTAATTGAATCACTTCGGCAAGCTTTGTTGCTGTGAGTATAAATCTACTTACATATATACTTTATACCCTGCTGATCGGCGTGTTTTGTATTTTGCACGATTGATAGACGCTTAATGGATGCTAATCAGATGTGTAGGGTTTGAATTATCTTTTAAAAAGGATTTTAAATATAAAAAAAATTATAAAGTTTTTAAAATCAGTAAAATGAATTGAATTGAAAAAAATAATCTTGTGACACAACAGGCGTGATGCACCCGTAATTAAATGATTCTCAAAATTGAAAAATGTCAAAAACGAGAGGGTGTGATTGCCTGGGCGGCTGGCGCGGGTGGTTGGGTGGATATTGGAGCATTGGTGGGAGGCCCAAATATACTATTATAGTCACAATTGATTTCAGACACTTTATTTTGCCCTTTTAATTGCTTATATATTTGCTAGTTATGAGCTGCTTACGTGTACTGCAACTTCTTTGCACGGAGAACAAAAAAATTACAATATTTTTTTAATCGTAAAGTAAGTGTTAAGTTTAATAATAAATAATAAAATGTGATAGACAAATGAAAGAGGTTTTTCAGGGTGCCGTGAATTTCTAGTACTGGATATATTAATATATCGTAAACGTATGAATATCCCTTCGCAATAAAGATGCCCCTTTTGGCGGGTGGCTGTATCCACCCCCTGTCCCCATTCCCTCTACTCCGGACCTCCCCAACTTTCCCGGGATAGTCGGAGAGGAGTAGCTTCATCCCTTATAGCTAGTGGGGTGACCCTGCGGTTGCTGTACCTATGCACAGCCTGGCACATTACAAAAATATTGTTTTTCAAGATTGAAAGTCACGAGTTGACGTTTGTTGAGTTGTTTCTGATTATTATTCACTCGTGTTTGACGTTTACTACTTTCCACATGACCATTGACCAATACAAAATATTTAGAATATTATTTTATTATTGAATTTGTTTATTATTATTCCCACTATAGTCATTGTTATTTTTCAGATTAATAACTTTTCCCACTTTATGATTAGTGGCCAAAGCTACTTGTTCGCGTATTTTTATATGGGATTGATTGGGTATTGCATTCGCAGACTTGGTGGGTAGGTATGTCAAAATCCTGAATTTATGCCACCTACCTAATCTTTCCCTCCTAAATGTCACCATAAAAATTGTTGCAAGAAAGTACTCAACTCTGGAGAGGTGACAGTGTGCTTTTCTGCTCAGTACAAAATAATATTTTAGACAGGGCGCATGTATCGTAACCTCTTGTTATAAGAATATTGCGAATTTTAAAATTAAACAGTGAGAAGTGTACACCAAAACTGGAGATCAGCAAGGCCCCATCTGCAACGGTGAGCCCTATTTTCCTTATTCCAATCTGGACTTATCTAATTTTCCAAAAGCCCAGATCTGAACTATCGACTGACTATCCATCAGGTTTTGCGAGTGTATGCTATTTAATCGTCCCGTATAACTTAGCGATTTCACGTAGTTTCGGTACTGGTCCTTCGAGGGCTGCATAGGCGTTGCTCTGCAGCATTTACCGCCAATTAACAGTGGAGTCGCAGTTTCGCGACACCACCACTTTAACCCGTCTGCTTGTTTAGGAATAAATAATAATCACGTTATACTTTCATAAGACCAAAAACGTCCTGAGCGACCTTACGTTTTAAAAGCTATATATCTCTCTTTCTCTCATGCAAACATGTGTATTTTTTCTTTTAACCAGAAAGAGAACGAAATAATGCTTCTTATTGTCTTTGAAATATGAAAGCTATCTTGCATAGATATTTTACAATCCAAAGTAACGGTTTCAAAATTTGCGCGCGAAATTAAGGCTTCCGGATTGTGAGGTGCGAATATATTGTACCAAGCAGACGGGTTAAAGTTAACAACCTTTGTTAGCTGATGAACAGTCCTTCACAGACCAATTTGGGCTGCGGGTAGGGGTATCGCCGCCCCGGGAACCTCTACCATTGGCCACCGCAAGTGGATCGCAAAGTTTTGTAACTTAACTGTGCCCGCGTCCATAAGGTGAAATTTGTCCGGCTCTTAAGGTGCTGCTATTCTGCAGCTATTCAACAAATGCTATTCTGTTGCCAATATTTTGTTGATGTTCTATTTCTAAAATTATATGTATTTTTCTTATTGTATAATTTTTTTTAATATCTTACAGTATTTTTGAAAGTATTTTATTTTCACTTTTGTAACTATACATATTCAGCCTTACTTAAAAACCCAGTGAAAATTTTATTTAATTGACACACGGCCGCGGATGTGAAAACATTACTAATTAAAAAATTGTTCATGGAAAAAAATACACGTGGTTTACACAGCCTGAGAGGATAGTTTATCTCTGTTTTATTAATGATGTCTGAACGAAATTTGGAACTTTTCCAAAGTATTTTGAATGTTCTATATATTTATTATTTTTGAAGGTGTTGTAAAAACAAATACCATTTATGAAAACACGATAAAATTACCTTTTAGATTTGTGTATTTGAAATACACTTTAGTTTTCAAAAACTGCCATATTTTAAGATTCAAACTCGGAAAAAAATGGAAAAAAATTTCCTCCCACAACATTTTTGACCAAAATGTAGAGAAATTTAAATAAAATCAAAATTTAAAAAACACAGTCCTTTTATGTAATAAATTTGGAAGGAAACTATCACCTCACCCTTTCGTCGTGCATACAATAAAAAAATAATAAAAAATTTCATATTTTTTTATTGCCAAAAAAATAACTTATAAATAATACCGAAATTTAAAACAGATTTTTTGCATCTCTAAAGACGTTAATTTCTTTGATACGTTTACGAACAAATGTATTAGATATTAATATTATAAAAATTATCTTTTTTTAAGAAATTCTCTTAAAACATAGATCTTAAAATGTAAATTTTATCTTTTAAGTAACCTATAAAACAATATTCTGACAGTTCAACTTTGAAAGTACGGCGTTTGTACAATAACTTGATTAAACTGACGTAAACAACACAAATAACATGGTAAATATATCAATTATGTGAACAGAAGATTAAATTCGTCTCTACAATAGAAATTATTAAGTAAAATCACAACCTTTAGGTACAAAAAAAATCTTCAATATCCCGCCATAAACACACCGAGCTGTTTTGTCATCGCGGGCTGTCGCGGGCCGTTGAGAACTAATGCACATGCGCGCCAATAATGCCCCTTGCGGAGAAGAATTAAAAAAACATTGATTCCTAGTAACTTTAAACCATATACAACGTTGTCAGATCTTCAATGCATTTTAACAGGGTGATCACGTATGAAAGGTTATTGGTAATAAAACGTGTTTTAGTGTACACGGGGTTTATTTATGTTATTGCAATAACACAGGTTATCGGCCGTGAAAAGTTTTTTTTTTTAGTAAGGCTGTTAATCTATAAGCAGTTCTAAATATATTACAAAGCAGTACAAAAGTACATGGACTAGCTCCCCAATTAGACCCGAGAATATTTCTTTAATAATTGGGTAACCACGAAAACTGATGAATGATAAGTAAAATTGTTATTATTGTAAACATTTACATTTCGTCTAAAAAAAAACATGATTTGAAATGTAGATATTTTAATTTACGAGCTGAAGAAATATAAAAACGTCCATAAAACAATGTTTTTATGACATGTCATGGCAAAAATGGTGCGGGTTATATAATTCTGATTGGACTTTTTAAAAGAAACGTTGGTGTTTATTTTTGTTTTGTGTAATTTTGTTCTGTTAATTATGTTCATTTCTCAACACTAGGAGGAAATCTATAATTTCATATATTTTTGGTACATCGTAAAAAAGGGGAAAAAATTCAACTGTTGATTTTTTTAATGGCAGTACGATGAATTCATTATGTCCAGAATGTACGAGTATGTTCCCAAAAGGCAGTACGATGAATTCGTTATGTCAAGAATGTTTGTTCTTTGTTCCCAAAAGGAATACGATGAATTCATTATGTCCAGAATGTTTGTTCCCAAAAGGCAGTACGATGAATTCGTTATGTCAAGAATGTTTGTTCTTTGTTCCCAAAAGGAATACGATTAACTCATTATGTCCAGAATGTTTGTTCCCAAAAGGCAGTACGATGAATTCGTTATGTCAAGAATGTTTGTTCTTTGTTCCCAAAAGGAATACGATGAATTCATTATGTCCAGAATGTATGTTCCCAAAAGGCAGTACTATGAATTCGTTATATCAAGAATGTTTGTTCTTTGTTCCCAAAAGGAATACGATGAATTCATTATGTCCAGAATGTTTGTTCCCAAAAGGCAGTATGATAAAATCGTAGTATCCAGAATGTTTGTTCCCACTCATTACTCATTGTGTGGTGTTACCCGGGTGGTTTGACAAGCGCGGGTAGCGGGTAGGCCGGCCGCGGCAGCTGACTGTGTGACTGCTCTGTGAGGCGCTCGGTGCTCGCTCTCCGCGTGGGCGCCGCGACGCCGAGTTGCCCGAGCGCCGCTCCAGTTCGATCGGCGCCGCGTCCCCGCTCGGTCCTGCCCGGTCTAGGCCTCGCCCGCCCGGCCAAAGGCCCCCGGCCCCGCAGCCCGCAGCCCGCAGCCTGCCCGACAGAAATCGGAACCACCCGATTCCAACAAAACACGTTCAAAACAATCCCGACTTTGATTGAATGCCGTCATTTAAGTTGCATACTTAGAGTAATAATTACGATATTATGTCATTGATTTTCTTTAAACAAATAAACAAAACTCTTGTTATTAATAATAACTTTTGTGATGTAAATCTTCAATCGTTTTAGATTTTACCCTAAGTTTTAAATGCATTGTGTAACTTTCTTATTGGGTTCATGGAATTTTTTTTTACTAAAAACTCTAGTGTTTGTTTTTTATCACCTTATTTATTAAACACAACATAAATAAATAAACTTAAATTTTAAATAATAGGCACTTTCTATTTTATCTCTAAGCGGGTATTAATATAAATGTTATTAAGTTCAAGTAAATATCACGACATAAATAAGGTGTTGTGTACATACAAAAGTTTGTGGATTTTTTTTCCATTTTAACAAAGCACTTTTAATTTGAAAAACGTAATCATTTTACAGATAAAGAAATATCCATTAATAATTGGTTTTCAATAAAACGTTAAAATGTATAGATACCAATTTATTTTTGAAAGTTTCACGTACATAAACAGTTATTGACTATTTTCAATACATCGCAGGAATAAAAATAACAATATTTAAGTAAGTATACATTATAATTAATTATTACAATTATGAACACAATTTCACATCAATTTTATTATGAATTATCAACTTGATTACTAAATTAGCTCATAATTATAATTTCAATATTCATTTCTCACTAGCGAGTACCCGGCATGCGTTGCAATGCCACATAAGAAAAAAATAAAGTGTTGGAGTTTTAATTACGTTTATAGAAGCGATTTTGGAACCAAAATATTTTTTTGTTTTTTCGTTCTCTCGAACCCTCTGCCTCCCCCGTCTACCTTTCCCGCCTTCCTCACTCCCTCGTCCCACCTCCCGTGAATCCCTCCATTTTTCTACATTCCCCTCCCCCTCCCGTCTTCCTTCCCTGCCGCTAAACTACATAAATTACAAACTTACACATATTTTACAAAGCACTCGAATGCCACCTATAGTAATTTTTAATACATATTTCATAATGCCAGAGCTCACCATTATATATAGAACCTTCGCGAGCGTGCGCACAACAAATCACTAAAGTTTCATCGGAATCGGATGAATGGTTTAGTAATCTATACGGGACAAACAAAGAAACATTCCTTTTAATATACTAGTATGGAGAAGATTTGCAGATATTAGCATTTTTGTATACTGGTATGCAGAAGATTTGCAAATATTTACATTTTTATATACTCGTATGGAGAAGATTTGCAAATATTAACATTTTTATACACTCGTATGGAGAAGATTTGCAAATATTAACATTTTTATATACTGGTATGGAGAAGATTTGCAAATATTAACATTTTTATATACTGGTATAGAGAAGATTTGCAAATATTAACATTTTTATATACTCGTTTGGAGAAGTTTTGCAAATATTAACATTTTTGTATACTGGTATGCAGAAGATTTGCAAATATTTACATTTTTATATACTCGTATGGAGAAGATTTGCAAATATTAACATTTTTATACACTCGTATGGAGAAGATTTGCAAATATTAACATTTTTATATACTGGTATGGAGAAGATTTGCAAATATTAACATTTTTATATACTCGTATGGAGAAGTTTTGCAAATATTAACATTTTTATAAACTCGTATGGAGAAGATTTGCAAATATTAACATTTTTATATACTGGTATAGAGAAGATTTGCAAATATTAACATTTTTATATACTCGTATGGAGAATATTTGCAAATATTAACATTTAAAACATATATTTACCATTACAGAATATACGCAAGTCGAGGTGGCAGGAGACAACTGTGATTTGTATTAAATACACTTCCATCACGAGGAGTTAAAACTCTTTTTACTACAAAAATATAAACGCATATTTTTTTTAAAACGCACACTGCCGTTACGTCTTTAGTATAGTAGATTTTAAAGTAATTATAAAATAATAATATTAGCTATTCTGTTGAATTTTTCTCCACTAACTGGTGAAGACAACTTTATGTAGGTTAAAAAGAAGAACTACCCTCATTTCTAATAAAGAGCACATTTCCTTCACAGGGACTATAATAGTTGACATCCTTAAATGTCCGGATATTGCGAACGCCAGCCTATTGCTTCGTTAGGGGTGGCCTATTCATTGGTCAGCTGAAACGGATATTCGAGGATATAAAGGACCTCTATTCTTTTCAGAGACTCAATTTTTTTTGACACTTGAGGCCCTTAGAAGAATAATTACTCTCAGGGCTAATGTCGTGTTTGCGGATGCTGTGTGGAGGTTTTTTTTTAAGAAAGGACGGAAAGGGAGTTCTGGTAAGGAAAAAGGTACGAGGGGTAAGAGAAATTTGGTTGTTAGTATTTCCAGGATTGACGGACGTATGAATCTATTCTTAACACTGTGGTGCTAGGCGATGTTCCGAGAGAGTCCTGCCGGAGAAGTCAAAAGGTCTTCCTCAATCAGTCTCTCCCGATGCGGCCTGCCTTCGCATCTGCCGCCAAGATCCGGAAAAACCTCACGCCATGAACCCGGGCATCCCTGATAAGTCATCAAATGTAGCGAACCACTTGGGGTGACCTATGGCAGAGGTGTTGGTAATTCGGTAAACGGTTACGGGGCGGCGATGCCCATATACGCCCTCAATTTTTTGTATAACTTTTGTGAACGAAAACAATTTATAACCTGGAAGAGGAAAGGACACGCAGGGAGAAACAATTTTTTTATTAAATGGCATAGCTTCGCTTGCCGGGACCAGCTAGTATTAAATAAATAAATAAACTTATAAAAAAATCGTACCGTCATGCTAGTGATTTTATTTTTTATTTATTTATCTATATAAGGTATGTATACATTATATTATTCTATGCCTGTCTCGCTAGGGTATACCTTTCTTGAGACATATATTATATTAAAAAATGTTTGCAGTGGTGTCAAAATAAAGATAGAAAATTGGGTAATGTGAAAAACTTAAATAAGGCGCCATGTAATTTTAGATAATCGAATGCCGCTCTCTTCATTGAATTGAATATACTTATTGTTCGACAGTATTATATTAAAACGATGATAATTTAAGTTCATAAAAATAAAAATAATAAAAAAACAGTCGAACATAAATATCAGACTAGAATTAAAGGCAGAAATTAACTTTCCGTTTCAACGAGCACCACAGCAATATATCAAAAAGTGTTCTCGTACCTTGGACCGAAAAAATATAAATAAAACACTTTACATCTGAAACTGTCTGAATTGTCATCCTTCAGTCCAAAAATAGCTAAATGGTTGATAAATGTAGGCAGGACAGATTCTGAAATATTTTTAAATAATATCACGTGATAAATTTATAACGAGTCCCTTATTTTAATTTATTTTTCTCTCAAGGTTTTAAAATTTTTATTTTATCTGTTCACCTTCTAGTTTATTAACTAATAACTGGTTCCCAGCATGCGTTGCAATGCCATATTCAAATAAATAAATTATTTCTCCCTGCATATCCTTTCCCGCGCATCCCTGTTCCCCTTCCGCAACCCTTACCCTCCCATGTCCCCCTTCCAACTTTTCAGCCCACCCTCTCCCCTCTCCCAGTCCCAGTAAATTCAATTTTTAACAGCTCACGTGCCACCTATTACAATTTTTTTATTCAATTTTTTTTTTCGAATATTATAAGAACAATCTATCAAATTTTGTACCTAATATAGGTACCTATTTAAAATATCTATAATTTTAAAAATCCATGGACAATTCTTTTAACACAAAAAAAATTGCCTGCTAAATTCAATTTCATCAAACGCTCGAACTGTCAAACGTGCGAAGTTAAAATAGTCGTTTATATAATTAATAAATAGTCTGAAATAATTCAATTTTCTTCATTTTTCTTTCCGTAAGAACCTTTTACAAAGTATTAGAAAACTTTGAAAAAAAGATTAATAAATTATTTGAAGTACTTCTGAATTCTTGGCGTGACCAAGGGAAACAGGGATTCATTTATATATATAGATGTAAATAAATAAAAAAACAGTAAAATCAAAAATCTTCAAAATGTGACTTGAACTTACGTGAACATCAAAAATGATAATCATATGCAAATAAACTGTAACCTTGCACGTCATGATTAGTTACTTAGAGCAGACACTGCCTGGTTAGAAACTATTGTTGACTGGGACATAATGCATGTTTACACCTGTATTGCAGCATACCATCGTCAATTATCGTGTTATTGTATATCCATTGCGCATATATCTAATATCCATGGACCATGAATACAATGTTAGGCTTCGACTGTAACTTATTATCTAAAGTCTAATAATAAATAAATAATAAAATGAATAAATAGAACTCTTTTCGATAGGTTTCTTAACTAGTGGTAAAAGAAATTGATTGGTGGCCCCCCGAAATTATAATTATTATAAAATTACAATTTTTGTGCAGTTTTTACCAACGCTAAACCTAAAATCGCCTTAAAAAAAATAAGTTGGTAGGGATATCAAACGAATTTAGAAGGAATAACCAAACATAATCGCAAATATGTCATTTTTAAATCAAATTTTAGACGTATTAACTCTTTTCCACAAAAAATTATTAATTGATTTAGAAAGACTGTTCTTTTATCGTGTAAAGCTTTGTTTTAAATTTTGAGAAAATATGTTTATTTTTAGTACGACAAGGTTTTACCATAGGTCGTTGGATTTGTTGTTAAATTTGTTAACAAAATTTTGTATTATAGGTACAAGTAAAAATTAGTGATGCAACGAATACGAATACGAATATTCGTATTCGCCGAATAGTAGACATTTACCGAATATTCGTATTCGGTGAATATATCTTTACGAATACGAATACTATAAAAAAAACTTTTGAATTAATAAATTGTCACAGAAATGTCAAAATGTCTATGGATTTTGTGGCACTGTACTATGAACCTCGAATTTTTCATTTAATACGCGTTCTTTCTCTTAGTAGTTTCAGTATTTGACAGTCGATAGCACAGGTCAAAAAAAGAAAGAAAAAAGAAATCGCCTATCACCAGCGATGTTATGTTTTCTGAATAAAAATTTGACAGTTGTAAATTTTAATTATTAGCACCTATAATAAAACAAACAGAACAAAGTTAAATAAATGAGTGTTTTATCACTCTGCCAAGTTATTCGTATTCGCTGGATAGTAGGTTTGATATTCGTATTCGTATTCGTAAAAGTAGTATTCGTTGCATCACTAGTAAAAATAAATCAATAAATTATCTGGAATAGCTAAATTTCAGAATTTTTATTTTAGTTCAAATGAAATCATGAAAAATGATCCGCGTCCTTGTTTTTTGACGAAAATACTCCAGTTTGTCTATTTATTTACGGTCTTACAAACTAATATATATTAAAAAAAGTGTTTATTTTACTTAGTCATCACGGAAAAATTATAAATACTTACGAGTATGATCAAAAAAAAAATTACAAAAAGTATATTATTTTAATAGTTTTATCATCACGAGTTTGAGCATTCTTGAATGTAGGTATTTATCAAAACAAAATATCAATGAAGTAAAATCGACATTGAGTTATTATGTTAAAATGCTGATATGGAGTATAATTAATCTTTCTCATCGGAGCCGGCTTGTACAGTTACAAGGGTACGACCGCAAGACAATATTAGACGATATTTGAATACTTTGCCGCTGGTTAGTGGCTCTTAATTTACAGTGCCGATTATTTATTTGTACTTATATACCTACAGACAAGTAGTTTTTCCTTGATGCATTTGAATGAAACCATGGACATATGAATATATCTGGACCTGCCCTAAGTGATAAAAACGTATTATTTCCCCCTCCCCATGGAGCCGGCTATAGCTCCGCCTTGGAGCCAGCCGGGATTACGAGAGCGTCGCTTGAATCTAAAAAATGTGACTTCATCATTCTTGTCCTGAGCAGCGCGCTGGTCACATCGCACATTTTACGAACAAAAGTGAGAGCTTGTGCTATACATTATGCCCTAATATATGTGAACGTAGCGAATGTGGGCGTTTCTCCAGTGAGTTACAGGGGTAAGTAAATTATGAAACATTTGTAAAAGTGTCTCAACTAAACACAGCAACAAAATATTCCCGTGTGAAAAGGGGCGAACTTTCTTTTGCCGATTTCGAGTACGCAAATATGATAATAACGTGGCGGGCAATTCGCGCTCCCATGTAAAAAGGTCTATTCATTAAAAAGCAGTTTTGCTTTTAAGAACTAAATGGTGATATTATAATGCGAGATGCCTATATACTGTCAGATTGATTTTTTAACAAATCACAGTCATCTTCGCCTCTTCACCCTCCATAGTTTGGTTTTACCCCTCATCTGTAACTTCTGGTCTATTAAATTTGGATGTGTATGAATGAAAAATATGTTTTATACTTTTGTTATTCGGCGGTACATCCTCTCTGCACACCTCTTCGGGGACACGTAGTTACATTTTTTGTAAAGAGGTGTACTCAAAAGCGACTGTATATTTTATATATGTAAGTACGCAATAGGGGTCAACTGTTGGAATCAACTGTCATGGAACCATTTTGATAAAGTCGCGCGCCAAATCTCGGTGACACGACAATGTATACAGGATGTTTAGGGACATACTTGAAGTACTTTAACCAGTGATTTCTGGCATTATTTGGAGAAAAAATATAATGATATTTTTGATCTCCGCTTAGAATTTTGATGTTTTTGTAGTGTCCGACCGAAACAGGACTTTCTACCGAAACCGAAACCGAATCTTCGGTATCTATCTCAGTTTCGACCGAAACCGAAACTTTTTTAGACATGTTAAAAATCTATTGTTTACTGAAATTTGGCTTATTTTTTTGCACTTATACAAACAGGTAACATGTGATGAAATAAAAAAAAAACAATAACTGAAATATGTGAATTTATTTTTGATATTATTAAAAATTAACAAACATGTTAAATACTTCTTGGAAAAAAAATTTCTATAATCAACACTTATGTACGTCATAAAGGAAGGACCTCATTAATTGAGTATTTTAATTTAAATTGCGATTACAATCACAACATTCTTAAGACTAAATTAACCATTTATTGAGATCTTTTGCAGAGTTTCGGTGCGGCCGAAGGTTCGGCAGAAAATCTGCCGAAACCGAAACTGATGCCCAAACTAGATTTTTTTGCCGAAACTTGCCGAAACCGAAACCGAACCTTCGGTCGGTCACTAGTTTTTTGTTTTTAACTAAAAACATAAATAATCACTAGTTATTTGAACACTTAAGGGCGGGGTTAGGGGTTGGACGGTTACTCGGCTGATTGACCAGTGACGAGATGTGGAAGTTTTTTTTTTTGTTTTTGATGAAAAAATTTTTGAAAAAAAAAGACACGAAAAAAGTCACCCGTGACCAAAAAAATTTCTTTGACATTTTACCAAGTAAGTCCCTTAATACCCAGCGTAAACGGGTTGAAGATTATGCAAAATACAATCACCTAACCACAAAAGTTAAAATGCTTACAACAAGTTCTGTTTGAAATATTTCAAAAATTCTGTTTGACAGATATGATTTGAGATTATAAATTAAGTACCAAAAACATAAAATTCATTAATTTTTGGGGTGTTATGCCGTATTGCACTTTGCACTACCTCTTTCTTTGGCTAAGCTGTCAAAACATTGGCTAAAGAAGGAGGTAGCGCAACACGGCATAATACTCCAAATACCTACATCAATTTAAGTTTTGTTTGTATTTTATTTATTTTATTTATTTGAGACACAAACAGGATATTTATAAAACATTTTTGTGGGTAAAATATAATAAATTAAAATACAAATATAAATATCCCTAGACTAATGTGTCTGCAGTAATTACATTTGAATTTTTACAGAAGCAAACACATGAAAAACAATGCAAGTATTATTTATACATAACTTAAAAAAAACTTAAATACAAAATTGAAATACATTATAAGTATACAATATGTATGAAGTATTTCCTGAGATATAATAAAACAACAGATTTTTATTTTTTAAAATTTTTTTTTTAGGTGCACTATTCGTGGAGATATTTTTTGAAACATGTTACATTATTTAGAAAAATATCTATGAAAGTGTGTATTTTAACAAGATCGTTGTATGATCGACACATTCTGGACATAGGATTAAAATATCCAGTATTATTCGTAAAAATTTCAGTCCAGAATATGTTAAGGTTTCTGGTAGATTTGGGCCTGGCGTATAACTTGATTTGGTTGACTAAGTTACTGTCTAGACGATTATTCACAATTTTATAAAGCATTAAGAGGTCATTTATGTTTCGTCTTTTAACCAGACTTTCTAATTTGAAATGTCTATGTCTTTGTTCGTACCCGTCTAGAAGATGATAGATACCTGATCGGTAAGACAAAATCCGTGTAAATTTTCTTTGGACTGATTCGAATCTAGATATCTGTGTAATATAATGTGGATTCCAGACTGTTGACCCGTACTCAAGAACACTTCGGATTAAGGAATTGAATAGAATTATTAGACTGTTAGAATTCTTAAACAGTTTGCTTGATCTTACAATAAAACCAAGTAATTTATTTGATTTACACACAATGTATTCAATGTGTTGATTGAATGTTAGTTTGTTGTCAAATATAATTCCTAAATCTTTTATTGTTTCTAGATTGTGACCACATATGCTATATGAATACAGAGTTTTGTTGGTGTTATTGGTGAAATTTATAACTTTGCACTTAGCTATATTCAGTTCCATTTTATTGTCAACACACCAGGTAGATATTGTGTTAAGGTCTTGTTGTAAGAGTTTAAACATTGAATTGAATTTTAAAAGTAACAATGTTTAGAAGCATTTATTAAGAGTAACTTATTTAAATTAGACACTTTCTGAGCCTTTATAAAATGAAAAACATATATTCTTAAAGCTTGTTTGTGATTTTTGTGCAATACTTACTGTTTTTTTTAAATACTTAGGCATTAAACATTTTGATAAACGGAAAATAACAAATAAACTTTTATTATCGGAAAAATTCAGTCAAATTTGGTACTTAACTCATAAAAGGTTCGATTTTCTTTTAATGTGGAAGCTTTTTGGGTGATTAGTCATTTATATTCATCCCCACGCTCTTTGATATCAGATACTTTGATATCCAAATTAATTGATAATAAAAAGTCGCAAAATTACCGATATCATGATTTGAAAGTTTTCGTTTTTCCACGGACAAACTGTTAAATTCATAATTATGTTAATCTTGTGCAAAAATGTAATTTTGGGCGCGTGTTACTTTATCTCCACACAGGAGGCCCCGAGGAAAATAAATCCCACAGGGCTTGTGTCATCTTTGGGGATGCTGTTTAGGGGGTCTTTTTAGGGAAAGGGAAGAGAGGAAATTCTAGGAAGGAAAAATGTATGACGGACGATGAGTTTAGAAGCGACGAACGTATAAATCCATCCCTCTCACTGCGGGGCAAGACGGTGGGTCAAGAGAGTTCGGCTGGAGGGGTCAAAAGGTGTCCCTCAACCAATGTCTCCCGATCCGGACTCCCACGCAATAGGTGGGCAAAAGCATAAATCACTTGCTCATGCTTACTCACGCATGAGCAAGTGATTTATGCTTCGTCACGGCTCCTACCGAGAAACCTCGCCCAGGAGGTAAGGATGACACCAGTAACTAAAGCAGAAATCGAGCTGATAATCAAGGGTTTGGGTCTTAAGAAGGCACCAGGGTATGATAGGCTCAATGGAATAATAGCGAAGCAAGTATGGATCCACGCCAAGGAGGAGCTCTTCCAAGTGATGGATACATGCATGAGAAGAGGTACTTTCCCTTCTGAATGGAAGAGGGGCGTGCTTAGGATTATACCAAAGGGGAACGATAAACCAAGGTCGGACGTGAAGGCGTACCGTCCAATCACCCTGCTACCTGTCCTGGGGAAGATTCTGGAGAAACTGATTAGGCAGCGTTTACGTCAAACGTTATCCCCACCCTGCGAGCGGCAGTTTGGTTTTGTCCCCGGTATGTCCACTGAGCACGCCATCACGTATGCGCTTGACTGGGTGAAGGCTTGCCAAAAGAGGTACGTAATTGGAATTTTCCTCGATATCACTGGTGCCTTCGATCATGCGTGGTGGCCGATGATACTAGTCAAGCTCAAAAATAGGAAATGTCCACAAAATCTGTTCAAGATCTGCGCTGATTACCTCTGCGACAGAACGGTCATCCTTTCTTTTGGAGACTACCTGATTGAACGAATAGTTAACATGGGTTGTCCTCAGGGTTCAATCCTTGGACCTGAGTTTTGGAACATTTTGTTTGACGATTCCTCCAGGCTGCCCTTGCCTGAAGGATGTATCTCGGTGGATTACGCTGATGACAAATTGTATCTGGTCTCGGGGAACAGCAGAAAGGAAGTTGAGAGTAAAGCTGAAGAGGTTTTAAGTGTGACTTTAGAATGGGGAAAGAGAAATCGGCTGACCTTCGCTCCCCACAAGACCATGGGACTCCTGATGAAGGGTAACCTCAATAGAAGTAGAAATCCCACCATCAAAATGGGAGATACCAACATCCGATTCGTTGAGAACACTAAATACTTAGGCGTCACTTTGGATCGAACGTCCTCATTCTTGACCCATGTTAAAAGCGTATCAAGTAAGGCCCAGGCCCTCTTTTTGAAATTGAGAAGAATCTCTACTGCTGAGTGGGGACTGCGCTCTCCAGCGCTCCGTCTCCTATACAGGGGGGCTTACGTGGCGCAAGTCTCGTATGCGGCCTCTGTGTGGGAGCACCGCCTGGAGAATGCACTCATACTCTCGGCGCTCAAGAGAGGCCAGCGAGTCCCCTTGCTGGCGCTTTCGGGTGCGTACAGAACAGTTGCTTCGGACGCTTTGCCAGTTTTGGCCGGCGTTTTGCCTATCGATCTTGAAATTAGGGAGGTGTTAACAAAGAAGCTTCTAACGAGAGGAAGAACTGCCACCCATCATGGTATTGAGCTAATACCAGGTGGAGCGGTTTCCCTCCCAGGACTTCTTAGAGAGATGCGAGAAAGAACTTTGAGAGAATGGCAGGAACGTTGGGATAGGTCAAATACGGGAAGGTGGACTTTCTCCTTCTTCCCGTCAGTTAAACTCAGAATGGAAGGGGCGTACATCACTAAGGATCATCATATGACCCAACTTCTGTCCGGTCATGGGGAGTTCAGGGGGAGACTTCATAGTCTCTCTCTATCACCCCATCCTAACTGCGCTTGCGGTAATACTGATCAAACAGCTGAGCACATTCTGTGGCACTGCGAGATTTTGACGGATGCCCGAGAGGAAATGATCGATGGCTTGCAAGTTACTACGAGACCAGCTTGGAACGCGGATCTCGTTTCGAATAAGGTGAACTTTGAGTGTTTGAGGAAATTTACGAAAGTCTGGGTAGAGAGATGGCCTGATCTTCAATCTTGATCTTGGTCCTCTTTCAAATCTTTATCTATTTTTCTATTCATTTATCCAGACACTATCTAGAATGCAATTAGTTCGGGTTTGAATCTTGCAATCATACATAAAGATAGTTGCCAATAATATATGCGTTAAAGAAAATGAAGATAATGTAGGCGGTTCTTAGTCGAAGTATGGTACAGTTAAACATGACCGAATTTCATATCGACACCGTGGCGCAGTGGTTAGCGCGTTTGCCCGGAAAGCAAGAGGTCCTGGGTTCGAGTCCCAGAGGTGTCAATATGTTTTTCTGATTTTTCTGTTTCCAGATTTTCGATTGAGTTTCGCTTACATTGTCTTCATTTATTTAAATATTACAATTTGAGGTTTTACTCATAAAGTTAAAAATAAAAATAAAATTTGTAATTTGTTATTAAAGATGTTTTTCGCGATTATTATAAAAATTTTCAAGAAAAATCAATTATTTATAAATCGATTTGAGAAAAAGAAAAGCTAAGTCGATTATTCAAGTAAAAGTCACATCCCTAACCCATACCTGCCTTCCTAATTGGAACTAAATGTCTATATCTGTAATTATCCACGTACTAGACATATGTAACATAACGCGTATTTAATTTCAGCCCATTAAAAAAGATTCATCTCGTTTAGACGCTTTCAAAAATAATTGTTGGTATTCTTGTACTCTGAATAAATTTTAACGTGATAAGAAATGAACCAATTTTTTGGATGGAAAATGGCCCCCATTATATTTCAAATTTTGTTGGCTTTGCCGTTAATCGCCCTTTACATGGAAGTAATCTCTTTTTACTTTTTACGCACATTTTATAAATTGTTAAAACAGAAGTAACTTGCCTTTACTATTGCATGACTTTGCTAACACTCTTTAATAATACAGTTTGAAAGGAGAACATTAAAATTCGTTTCCACGTATGTCCGTCAATTAAGAGTAAAAAATATTGAAAATATACTAAATTTGCAGGCTGGCAAAACCAATTAAACTCTCAAATATTCTTTTAATGCGCATAGGCATTGAAAATATAGAACACTGTAAATCACATTTTAAAAAACATTTTTTTGTTCTTAAAGAAAAATAAATCGAAGAAGGACTGTTTTTAAGGTAGCTACTTAATGACATAAGTTTTATTGAATGGAGTTTTACAAAGTGATTTGCTTTCATTTAATTCAACATACATTTGAATTTAACAGTAGGTGGATAGGAAATTCACTAATGGTGAGTTTAGTTACACTACTTTTAGATCTGAATGAGTTGAATATATTCAGATCTAAAATTAGAGACGTGATCTAAAGCCCGGGCAACGCTAGGCACTTAGGCTAGTATTAAATAAATGTAAGCAATTTCTAAGCTATACTCTTCATTATGCTAACACAAAATTGCAAAGATTTAATATACCTATAGGCAATTCTAATTTTGAGATCAGTGGGTATCTATATTGCAATGATTTTTTTTTTTCACTTTTATGACTTTTTAATTTTTTACAATAATGTAGGTTACATAGCTTTACATATTTACCATGAATGTTTAGTATTGCCATGTGAACAACACTAGCACTCTTCAATGTTTTCTACTCTTATTTGACAAACTGTCTCTTTATTTCCAATGATAAGACGACTTAAGATATTTTGGCCATCTTCCAAATAAGTTATAGGTTCATATGATTACTAGTTGATTACAATGAAAATTAAACTATAGACTAGTGGTTCTGCTGCTACGGCGAGCGGACAAAAGGATGTCGCTCAATCTCGCCAATGCCTTCGGGAATCATCGTAATCCTTCGTACCTAAGACACCAACGACGATAGATGGTACTCTTCTGATATCATACTCAACTGCCCATCTTTTGGGATGTAGCAGAACTTCGTATTATTAATTATGCTATCGACATATATATTGAAGGAAACTGAAACTGAAACTACCATGAACATTTTTTAATTTATAGGGAAATAATTTTTGTGGTATATTCAATTGAATTAACCCGAAATGGGAAATTTGCAGGAATTTTTATCTAAATGGAGGTTGAATCCTGCATTGAAATTTCATGTTTTATACAAATCCAATTAAATATTATAAAGGCGAAAGTTTGTATGGATGTATGTTTGTTACTCTTTCACGCAAAAAATACTGAATAGACTTTAAAAATTCTTTCACTAGTAGAAAGCTACATTATTTGGGAGTAATAAAGGCAGTATATATTGGTAAGCTCTGCCGTTATAAATAAGCTCTGGCGTAATGAAATTATTTGTTGTACGTTTATTGTCCAGACGAAAAGCAAAGCGTTGCTTGGTAACTATATGTAATTATTTGACGTGCGCTGTCATTTTGTTATTTGTTTAGGTTACTATGGAGATCCCTTTGTTCGTTAAAATTATACTTATCCATACTAATATTACAAATACGAAATTGCTTGTGTTTGATTGTTACTCTTTAATAGATGGCACGCGAGCTGTTTGAAAAATGAAAGTAACGGGTATGAAGGAGGGAGGGGGGGGGGAGAGTAGGGGAGGTGGGGAGGGGAGTGGGCGTAGGGAAGGTGGAGGCGGCGGAGTGGGAACCCCCCCCCTAATACTATGCGAGCGAAGCCGGGGGCAAAAGCTAGTAGGTATATCATAATAATTAGAGCATGCTGAAGACAGAGTTTTATCCATTTTTAGAAAACACCATATGTATACAAACAGTCACAGAGAGAGGTCGTGCGTGATGATAATGACTTCATCGTTCTAGTAGCTTCTGTCTTTTTTGTTTTCATATTTCATGTGTGATGACGTAGGTGCGACCTCTCTCTGGGACCACTTTAGTACCGATTATATAAGCCGTCCAAACAAGCCAATAAAATTTAAGAAATGAGTATAGGCATGCGTATTACATTTCCGTATGAAAAAATGTAACAACCTAATTTACATAAAATTTCGTATTAAAAAAAAATTCCGACTTTCAGAAGTTTATACTAGGTCGGGGAATATTTTCGGGAACACGTCACTAGATATCTGTGAGGGACGACGGTCATAAATTAATTACCAGATAAAACGGGCACATTGATTTTGAGATCAATTTTAATACGCGAGTTAATTGTATTTATAAAATCGGTTTTAGCATCGATAAATTGACGGCCTCCGTGGTTGAACGGAAAGGCTCATTACTAGCGATCCGGAGGTCACGAGTTCAAATCCCGGCGTGCGCAGATAAATTTTATTTAATCGATTTGTGTTTTCACAATTCAGTCAAAGTTCCAGAGTGAAAGATGCTTTCAGTACTCTGGTGTGAGACTACCATTCAGAATTGAAACGTTGCTTGAAATGACTTTAGACATGTTTGGTGACCAGACACAATCCTCTACCTAATCTACTTCCCCTTCCCCTTCTGCCTCAAAACATACTACAGTTGGGAATGCCATATTCTCGCTTGCTCCAGACGGGAGCAATTAGGACTCTTGTGAGGCATTCACATTTTTTAAAATTTTATTATTGTATAAAAATTACATACAAAGGGGAATTTATACCCGCTAAGCTACTGCAAGTAGCTTGTCAGCAGGAGATTAGTTCCACGGATTAACTAAAACAATAAATTAATTATTATTATAAGCAATAATTATCAGCCTGAAACACTCATCCACATTGAAAAATCTTCCGAGAAAAGATACATGACGCCAACGGGACTTGAACCCGTGCCCTTCTGATTGCCGGTCAGAATTGATTGAGAGAGCAATTGGGAGAGCAGCTGACCGGCAATCAGAAGGGCACGGGTTCAAGTCCCGTTGGCGTCATGTATCTTTTCTCGGAAGATTTTTCAATGTGGATGAGTGTTTCGGGCTGATAATTATTGCTTATAATAATTGTTACCCTTTGTGCTATGCATAAAAATCTTGTCTTAAACGTTAGTTTAACAATTAAAAATAATAATTAATAAATTAATTTCCTAAACGCATCAGCGTGACAGCAACATACACATATAACAACATATTATAAACATAACTACCAACATCGTGAAATGCAATGTTGAAAATAATACAGAAACTGTGTTTTATGGTGAAATAGGGTTTTTTTTAAATATCATTAGTCAGTTGAGTATGTAATACATTAGCAACATAATTACAACCATACTTTAGTAATTAATAACATATTTGTAATTTAGTACATGGTGAGAGTGAGCAAAATATAATCTTAATATATAAGGTAACTCTAATCTAGCCATGATTTTAACATTAGTGAGAATTTTATTATAGAGGAATTTTCTTTAAATTCGTATGGCAATTTGTTAAATAATAATGGTATATAATATATTCAAGGGATCTTTAACCATATTTGTTTTAAAACACAGATACTTTCATCCCTTTATTTAAAACTAGCTGACCCGGCCACACGTTGCTGTGGCTAACGAAACACAACGGCATTACCCAACCTTTATAAAATCCACACCACCCGCTTGCCAGCTGCCCGCTGCCCGCTGCCTGAATTGAATATTTGAATTTCTCGGCTTTTCTCTACTATAAAGAGCATGTATTATACATCCATATAAACCTTCCCCCTGAATAACTCTATCTATTGGTGAAAATTTAAAAGATCTATGCGCACATACATTTTGAGCGACTTCATTTTGTACTATGTAATAATAATGCAATTCGAGCGATCGCCACTAATTATACAATGCTTGCAATGCAACACTGGATATTTGAAAAGGGAAAATCTAATACCTACTTACTCTAGGACATCTATTTTCCAATTTCTTCCGTAGAACGAATTTCAAAAGTGACTACAGTACGGCCCGCCAGCCGTTTTAAATCGCACAAAAATATGTTTTCTTTGAATTTCTCGGCTTTTCTCTAATATAATTTACATGTATTATACATATAAACATTCCTCTTCAATCACTCTATCTATTGGTAAAAACCGCATGAAAATCCGTTGCGTAGTTTAAAAGATTAACGCGCACATACATTTTGAGCGACTTCATGTATTTAAAATAATAATAATAATAAATCATCGATAACCGTCAGTAAAGAAAATGGTGTATTACGTTGTAGACAATCGTAAAACAAGCAACGGGAGTGAAAGTTTGAAGGTGTTGCCTGAAAGCACTATAAACAAGAAAGTGGCTGCTCCAAACTTATCTAATTTATTTGCAACACTTCATTGGTGCTTCTAAAAAAATCTCAATTTTCTTTCCCCGTCATTCTCTCTGCCGTCCAACCCTCCCGGGAGAGGTGGTATGGTCGTGAGGAATTTCATACAATCACTTTTCAGCATTTTTTCTCAGTAAAATATGTTAAAGAACGAACACTGCGTGTCTTATTTAAGAAAAAAAACACTGACAACCAAGACCGAGTGACTAAACAAATATTTGGGTTTTATTTTTGACAGAAAGTGTTTTTCATTTTTTTTTATTTTTAAGAAGAAATAAAGTATTATTTTCACCACAGCAAACAAACTTAACCCCTCAGGTCTAGGGCATTTTCTGTCAGAAAATTTCCACTTTGCAATAAAATCCAAATAAATAGAATATTTCTGATTGATTTATAGATTTCTAAGCCAAAGCGTGTTAAATCAGTTAAATAGAAAGTTCATGATGTAATAATAAAAGCGTTTATTCATCGATAGATTTTTTACAATATTACACACTTTGTTCTTTTATCGTCGATGCTATTGACGAAAAGGTCACTGCTCAGCTACAATTCGGGATTACTCCTGGATTGCAGCTGGTTTTCAGCAGTGCCTGGATGCCAAATATCGTTTGATTTCATTTATTGTTTGACATGCCAAATACTCTTCCATTTCACTGTTGATAAAATACTGAAATTTATTAAAATAGTTCACCCGAGTAAAATTTGTTGTAACGATCACGGAAATTTGAAATGCTGTATTTATTTCTATCTTTTTTGTTATTACATGTAAAAAATTTGTACTGTTTATATATTTTTTTTGTATTATTTCATCAGCCGTGCTATAGTTTTATGGCGAGTGAAGTTTAAAGATTGAATTTATTAATTTTTCCATCACATAATAATTTGTAGCAACCAGCCTCTGCTACCACATGCTCTGGATTGTTTCCTAAATATATGGATCTTTCCAGAAGCGACGCCCATGTTAAAGTGTTCGAATACCGAACTAACAAGAACGTTCCGGCCACCTCTCGTTAAATACACTTGCGCTGGCATTACAATGGCTGGAGGTGTAGGTACCTATCGCATCGATAATGAGCTACCTCTACCTACCTCTCACATGTTCCAGAAAAGGTACGAAGCATTACGCGCCTGAAATGCACAGTTCGGGCGCTTTCGGGAAAGTCACCGAGTGAAGAATTACTACCAGACAAAGCAATACTCCGACTCGCCGGATTATATAAAGGCGCTCAGCAACGCACACAGTACAGTGTTTCCAGTGTTTACATAGCGTTCAGTATTCTCGCCTCACGCAACCGCAGTTAACCTTGACCCAGTGAAATCCACTTTCGTTTGTTTACCTAGTACCGGTAGTGTATTTAATCTGTTCCGCTGTCCAGTTCAGAATTAATTTGTAAAATTCTAATCTAGTTAGAAATCAATAAAGACTTCCATTACGCAACCTCAATCACGAGTTCTACAAATTAATGTAGTTACATTTGTGTAAATAAATTAAGAACATTAAATAGGAAGGTTGTGTGAAAGGTGATTAAGTTCTTACAGTGCATCATGTAAGGATATTATGATTGAGATGTATTGCAAACGTAAGGATCCATAGCTTTATTTGTTTTTTTAAAGGAATAGAGTTGGGTTTCAGTTTTTGAGTTGTCAGGGAGAAGATTGAAGATTTTTGGAGTTATTTATTTTTTAGTTATTTCATTATTTTTTCTACTTGATCCATATCTTCTTCTTTGTGTGCCCTATCAGATCCCCCCGACGTTGGTGATCACTCTTGAAAATATCTCTCTGTCTTGCGCTGCCCGGAATAGCTCCTCCACACTTGTAATTCTGGTCCACTCTCGTATATTTCGCAGCCAAGACATTTGTCTCCTACCAGGCCCTCGGCGATCCTTTATCTTGTCTTTCAATATTAAATGGAGCAAGTGATACTGTTTCCTGATTTTCATTAATGTAAGTAGTTCTCTATCTGCTCTAGCCCGCCTGAGAATTTCTGTGTAGGTGATCTTGTCGGTCCATGGGACCTTGAGCATTCTCCGGTGAAGCCACCTTTCAAAAACCCCTAACCCGTTCATGGTATTTACTTTCAAGGTCCATGTTTCACATCCATACAGCAAGACCGACCACACACAACATCCATATACCATCCTTTAATTATAATTTTTATTCTGCTTCTATTTTGTTTTATCCAATGTAAATTGCCCGTTAATAAATAAACAACACAACGTAAAAACATTGACTGAAACACTCATCTCCATCCTAACTTTTGTTTCTCTCAGATTAATAAATACTAGCTGTTGAAAACCCGCTCCGCGGGTTTTTACTGTTGGGCCCTGCGGGCGGCTTTTTGTTCATTTTTGTTGGTGATCATTTTATAGATCCAATACGAACTGTCACCGGGACAAAGTAACCGAGACAGAGCAATGACATCATATGATACAACATGTATTACCGTCAATCTTTTGATATCCGGTGAGATATCTCATTTTCACAAATTCGTAGCAGTTATAGGGGGGAGACGTCCCCATCCGACCTGCTGACAAAAGTAGCGACAACTTGTGTCAAATTCTTGAATTCAAAACCGAATTATAATAAGGAATAGCACGGATAAATGTGAATCATGTAGCGTCAGAATAATAAACCTTTACAAATCTGTAAATTTCTCCCGCCAGATACCAACAACGTGTTTGCGAAATTTGGCGTAGGTACTTCCCATGAAACGAATACGAGGGCTGTCCGTAAAATAAGGTCTCCAAGATGCTGCTGTCACTAGGAACGATTTTACGTACGATCCGGCAACACTGTCGTGTAGCCTGGTTCCTCCACGCCAAATGCCCACCACGCTGCACTCTCTGTGACGTTTAGTCTCGGCGTGGTAGCCGGTCGCGGTGAAGCTTCCGCTTGCCGCCGTAGAACTATGAAAATGTAAATAACAGATATAGTGCATGTGGTGACAATATCCATCGTAATTTTTTTCCACGGTCGGGTGTCACCCCCCGTCGGGTGGCACCTGGGGTGGGCCGCCCCCCCCTCCCTACGCCACTGTACTCATATAACATATTAATACCCGCAATGAATACTACTTTTAGACAAAGGATTCAGTACTACCTCGGAACAAAACTGTATATCATTATTCTGAACGTAATTAAAATACAAAATAAATAATCTAGCTTTCAAAAACAAATTAAAAAACGAATCAAGTCAACAGGAAGAGATTTCATAAAAAAAGCACTTTGGAAAATACAGAACAACATAAATAACGAGTGTCATTCAGCTTTTGTATCTACTAAACTATAAAGTTGTTCAAGCATTCACAACAGGAAAGGCTGAGAAAGTGTTTGATACATAAAATGATATTGTATTATGAGCCACGGTGCAAGATTTTTACGCAATCTGATGTCTGAATCTTTTTTAATGTCAATATCGCACAAGAGTCTCAACTGCTCCCAACCGCCTGGAGCCAGTGAGACTATGGCATTCCCAGTTGGGGTATGTTGTGTGGCTGAAGGTAAGTGGTGAACGGAAGGTAAAGAAGAAGAGGAAGGTAGGGAAGTGCCTGACTATTTCGATTTAGTCACCAAATATAGCTAATGCCATTTCAAGCAACTTTTCATGGCCTTACACCAAAGTGATACTGAAAGTATAACCATATTTTATTTTAAATGATTAAATTGTTAAAACACAAATCAAACAAATAAAATACACTTGCGCACGCCGGGATTTGTACCGGATCGCTAGTTGAGAGACTTATCCCTCGACCACGGAGGCCGTCAAATAAATATATGTCGAGTTGTCAGCATATTCCTGCATATACATTATTTAGTTAATTTTTGGAATAGCGCCACCACCGATTAAAATATAAAATATTTGCATAGTTATAGGTGTATATTTGTACATATTTAACGAATATAATTCGAAAATATTTAAGTTTTTCAAAGGAAAGTGTATTTATGTGAGAGTAGGTCGGAACTTTCTGTATTTTCTCGCAGATAGAGCTTTAGAAGTATGAATTAACTCAATTGAGTAGAGCTGAGCCACTTCCATGGCGCCAAAAGCTTTGCGCCGCCATCTTGCATTTGATTTACCGCCCAAACTTGTCTCTCTGGCAACACCGATCAACATTACTTTCCCGCCTTTCCCGTCTTTTTTGCCTCCAGAAATTTCAAAGTTCAAAAGTTGTTATTGCCGACGTTACTTGGGAATATATGAAAACACTCCTCCGTTGATATTGGTGGTTATTTCATATTTCTAGTTTTGTTTACTCTTAAGTTTTCATCGGTTATATTGAATCTAATTGAAAATGCTGCTTTACAACTAAATACATTAAAAATAATTGGCGATACACAATGTACTATGAATTTTTTATAACACCTTTGTAACTTACTTCCACTTTTATATGTTGTTACGTAAGAATAAAAACATAATAAGCAAATGAATTCTGCGAGAAAATTTACCATTAGATATCTATTAATTAAATACGAAAACAAAAATTTGTGAAAAATAACCCAAATGGGCGCATTGAAGTTTGATTATCTTACTGATTATATATGTATTATGTTATGTTATGTGATAAAAAAAGTATTAACCCTAGGACAGCACTTTATATTTATTTATTCATTGTTGTTGTACGCCCGTAGGGGCTTTTAAATAGATTATAAAATAATATTTAAGCTATCGAGGATTACACATACATAGAATTTATACCAAAAGTTATAAAAGTGAAAAATTTTTAAGAATATACAAGTCGTTATTGAAGAAAAAACCACTTGTATATTCTAGCGTAAAACCGTGAAATATTTTAAACAATGTAATATTTGACAATAACATATAACAAAATATAATATTAAACATTACAATATTACATAAAATCATAAAATATATTCTACCCACGTTACAATAATTTGTAGGATTCCACAAAGTGTTGGTTTAAATTGCATTTTAAATTATAAAAGGAATCAGCGAATATATCTACAATACCACCAAATTTGTTGGCTAAATCATGCATCCTATTGGTAAGTGAGTGTGATTGATAGTTGGTTGTGTATGTGTTGCAAAAGAATGTTGTATTTTGTCTAGTATTCCTTGTCGGTACATGGAGTTTAATAGTAGCAACGATGGCAGGGCTGTCAATTAGGTTGTTCATAACTCTGTCTAATAAAATTAGGTCTGAAATGATTCTTCTGCCAGACAGCGTAATTAAATTAAGTCGATTCATCAAACTTAAATAATTAATGTTTTCTATTGGAATTTTGAGTTTGAAATATAAGTACCCAAGAAATTTGTGTTTATTTATTTATTTATTTATTTATTTAATACAAACGGCATAAGTATGCCATAAACATTAATTACATGTCACAAATTCATATTCAAAATATTAGTAATGGTAAAACAGTGTATGTATAACAGTTAATTGTGACGATACATTGGGAAGTGACACCAGAGATACATTTACATGCAAAAATCTATAATAGAAATAAAATTAATAGTGGCTAAAAAAATATGATAGCATAGCCGTCTTGTACCTCTGTTCCGTTCAGTTAAATAGATCTATCACATCTGCATATCTATTAGTAACTTCATGCAACCTAGGTAAAAGTGAGTGTTTCGTATACTCAGTCCGATTATTGTTACATTTAAAAAGGGTTTTAGAACGAGTGGTTCTCGTGGGAATATGAAATTCAATGAGCTTAGTTAGATCAGGACTGTCTATTCTACCATTTACAATTTTGAACATTAATATTAAGTCTGATATAATTCTTCGATCTGACAGTCTTAGTAAATTTAATTCTTTCATCAAGTAATTATAATTTATGTTTTCAATGGGAATACCGAGGTTAAAATTAATATGTCTTAAGAATTTGTGTTGAATTTTTTCGATTGAATCTGAATGTATTTTAAAATGGGGGGACCAGATCGAGGAGTTATATTCGACTTGACTACGTACTAAGGATGTATACAAAATTTTTAAAGTTGAAATATTCTTGAAACCTCTGGAATTTCTAAGAACGAAGCCAAGCATTTTGATACCTTTATTATAGATTGAGTTTATATGGGATATGAAGTTTAATTTAGAGTCGAAAGTTATGCCCAAGTCACTAATTTCTTCGACAGAGGTAAGGGTAGAGTTGTTAAGTTCATAAGGATGAATAATTGGTTGACTTATTCTGTAAAAACTTATTGAATAACACTTATTTATGTTCAGATAAAGTTTGTTAATAGAGCACCAACTAATTAATTTGTTTAAATTATTTTGTAGACAGGCACAATCTTCAGCGGTTTTGATGATTTTAAATATTTTTAAATCATCTGCAAAAAGCAATACATCTACATCTTTATCAAATATGTCAACAATATCATTAATGAACAATAAAAACAAAATTGGGCCTAAATGGGATCCTTGAGGTACACCACTGGTAGCTATAAATTGATTGGAATAGAACAAATTAATTTTTACAAGTAGAACTCTATCAGATAGATAGCTTGCAAACCAGTCTAAAAGTTTTCCGTCAATACTGAGCTTACGTAGTTTAACCAGTAGAATTTTATGGCACACTTTGTCAAAGGCCTTGATAAAATCTGTGTATATGGAATCGACTTGAGTTTTGTTAGCTAATGCATTTGATATAAAGTTTTCATATAATGAGAGATTTGTCAGAGTTGACCTGCCAGACAAAAATCCATGTTGATTTGGAACAATGAGTTGGTTAATATATGGGGAAATTTTATCAAGAAGTAATTTTTCAAAAAGTTTCGGAATTATAGATAGCTTACATATAGGTCTATAGTTAGTGACATCACTTTTATTACCCTTTTTTAGTATAGGTGTTAGATAACAACGTTTCCAAATGTCCGGGAAGCAACCTGTATCAAGCGATTGATTAAACAATAGACAAATCGGCTCAGCCAGTGAAGCAATGCAATTTATGAGAATAATGGGGTGCACGTTATCAGGTCCGGCCTTTTTGTTTTTGTCTAGAGATTTAATTTTAGATTTAACGTCGTTTATATTGATGTGTACAGCAGGAATATGCATGCTCTCAATAAGGGAAGGTGGTGGTATGTAATTTTCTGGGATATCTTCGTCATATACACTTTTGAAGTAATCAGCAAAATAGTTAACCTTAACTTTCATATCAGTGCTACTCTTATCTTTGAAGTGCATTGAAATGGGTAAACCTTGTTTGTTTTTTCTAAGAGAGTTTACATGTGTGAAAAAGTTTTGTATATTAGAGGGTATAGATTTTTCGATTCCATTTATATAATTATAATATGATTTTTTTGACAGTTTTTTACATTGAGTTCTGTAATTGTGAAATAACTTATAGTCGTTAAGGGATTTAGATTCTTTAAAGTTTTTGTGTGCAGTTTTTTTGCAAATAATCAGGTTGATTAACTCGCTGTTGAACCATTTCGGGAACTTCGCTTCTTTGAAATGTGAAAGTGGTACATAGTTTTCAATGGCCCTGTTGATAATTGTGTAAAAAATTTCAAGATTGTAGTTAATATTATTGTTGGGGTGAAGAAATGACCAGTCTTCATTTTTAAGATATTGGTTCATATTAGGATAGTCAGCTTTGGAAAAATTATAAGTAAAGTTAGGAAGAATAGTTGTGTCGTCTGGTGAGTTATTCAACAAGATAGTTATGCATAAAGCGGGGTGGTGGCAGTCTAGGGGGAGGAGCTCGTCAACTGATTTAACAATGTGAATTGAGAGATCACTACAGAACACTAAATCCAGCAGCCGGTTATTGGTATTGTAGACTTGATTTACTTGATGTAGAGCGAGTAAGTTCGTCATATCTATTATTTCACGAGCATTTTCTGGTAGGCTTAAGTTGTTATAAGAGGTTTTATTCATCCAATCAATGTTAGGGGTATTATAGTCACCAAATAAAATTGTTCTGGCATCAGGGTATTTATTTTTAAAGGTTTCGAGGTCATCAATATGGTTTCGGTAGACTGTGATGTTGGATCCAGGAGGAATGTAGACACATCCCAGTAAAATTTTACTTGATTTAGTTTTTAGTAATACAAATACCTGTTCTACGTCTAGATGTTTGCAAATTAATCGAGTGGATGGCAGTGATTTATTGACGGATATGAGAACTCCTCCTCCTCTGGTTTTATTGCTGGTGGCTGGATTCCTGTCAAGGCGGTAGGTGTTATAAGATGAGAATCCAAGTTCCTCGGTGTGAATATCAGGATCTAGCCAGGTTTCAGTAAGGAGAAATACATCGACGTTTTGAAGTAAAGGAATAGAAGTTTGCAACTCTAAGAGTTTGGTTCGGCAGCCGCGGATGTTTTGGCCGTATCCATTGATGTGTTTGAGTTTTTTGGATTTTTCTTAACTATTGTCGGCTTGCTGTTGATATATTTGATTGTTAGTCCAACTTCACCTCCCTGTATCCTACTTTCCATTGATTGACGTAGGTCTGATAAATATTTTCTTTGGTTCGGAGTTTGGTCGGAAAAAATTTTGACAGGGGAGTTGTAAAGATAAAAGTTTTTTTTTCTGAGAATATTCATTACTTCAGTTGAGTTTCTTAAGATCACTTTAATGGGCCTCGATTTATCAGGCCTCACTGCTCCAAGACGGAATGTGTTGATGGAATTTGGTTCTATATTGTTGTCTATTTTCTTCAGAATGGTTGTAATTTGTAAATTATCATCCTTGATTTTTTCAATTTGGTTCAGTTGTGTGCTTTCGGGAACGTTTATAATTATGAGATTATTTGCTCTGTTTTTCCTCTCTTCAAGCTCAACGGCCGCTTCACATGTAGATTCTAATGGGTTAGGTTTGTTGGTTAATGCTTTGAAAGCTATTAGCTCGCCCTCGAGTGCTGCCATTTTTGTAGCCATTTGCGCTATGGTTCCAAGAATAGCATTAGTTTTTGGAATCATTTTCGCAATTTGATCTTTGTTCAGTTTGCTACTGG
The DNA here is from genome assembly GCA_929108145.2 of Limnephilus rhombicus. Classification (NCBI taxonomy): domain Eukaryota; kingdom Metazoa; phylum Arthropoda; class Insecta; order Trichoptera; family Limnephilidae; genus Limnephilus; species Limnephilus rhombicus. The sequence goes on along the minus strand of OV815292.1, from coordinate 15,360,303 downwards.
GGTCTATTATTAGATCGGTTAGAGCCTCAACCGCGTTTCTCGCCTGACTGATAAATTCCTGGGAGTCCATTTTGTTAAAATTATTATTTTTTTTTTTTTGAAAAATGGACGATGGTTAAGCCTGGATTTAAGGTGGAGTTACTTGAACTACTTGAAAGTATGGGCCGGGTCGGGCGGTAGTAGCTTGGGTGACAATAATACTTATTGTTTTGATTTTTATTAATATTGAAATGCTCACTCAGTTATGATTTTAGAATCCAGCAGGTTACCACTACAACTTCTTTAAACTTGCAATAAGTCACTGGCTCGTTATATTATCTGTTTCACTGTTTAAAACAACTGTAGACTGTTAATTAGTATTGAGCGCAAAATTGAATGTGCTCTCTGTGTCACTGTACGAAAGATTGTGTTGAACACGTTATATTTTGTTAGAGTGTATTTTATAGAAAGGGGACCAAGTAGGTGAATTATATTCCACTTGACTTCTAACTAATGAAATATAGAAGTAAAAAATATAAAAAAATAAAATAAAATAATAAATATTCTAAATGTATATTGTTTTAAAGGGGAGAAAGAATGCTTTGAAAAGAAAAAATACGTTTCTCAGATCCATGAAATCTTTTGACTTTCCACATAAATCCCAGTACCTGTTTCTTAAATGCTACCTAATACAGACGTCGAGAGACTTTAGCTCTATTATACATAAGTCGTATTTTATTAAATATTTTCTAGAAGTAGCTGTTTATTTTAATTATTTCATTTTATATTAGCGCATTTCCTTTATCATTAGTATTTTAGTATTTACATATCTTCCTTTGAAACCATTTTAAGTATTCTTTTTAATTTTTTTTAACGCCATTGAAGCCTCAACTCTTGGGAATAGAATGAGTGTGTTGGTATTGTACCTTTACAGTGACAGTGGCAGCCTCTTTCCGGGGCTCATTAGTTCCCGTAGCTCTACCCCCCCTCTCAATCCCAATCCATCCTCTTCACCCTCCTCCAACCACCCACTCTGGGATGAGCGGATGCAGACCTCGGCCAGGTCTTCCGGTATCCTCGACATCCTCGGTGGCTAAATGCCGATTATAGATATCCGTCGAGCGATTGAGATTCCTGGGCGTTCGATTTGGAAATTTCCTACATTAAAAAAATCAAACAGCCGAATTTGAATACATAGACATATTAACCGATTATAGTGCTACATAGCCAATAAATCTACCTGTAGTTTATCGATAATCCCATATTTAAGGTTTTATAAAAATAAATTAAATATGTTTCACTTTATAAACGCGTGAATTCTGCGTATTAGCTCATTGAAATTGCCATGGGAGCTTCTTTATCCGGTGTACATTGCATATTTTATTTTTCTGAATATTCTATGTGGCATATGGATTTGATAGTAACAGATAAAAATGAAAACTCGATTTTTGTATGAAAAAAATATTTTACAGAATTTGAGTTCGCGAACTGCCAAAATTGAATGCACTAAATTAGGATAAAATACACTTACCACGGCGTAGTCCAGCGGTAAGGCTCTCGACTAGCAAACCGAAGGTCGCGGGATCGAATCCCGGCGTGGCAAATAAATTTTATTTGATTAATTTGTGTTATTTCACAATTTATTCATTTAAAATAATATACAGTATATTTGCGGCACGTTCCAGAGTGGAAGATTCACCCGGTATCGCCCTGGTGAATTCAGAATTGAAACGTTGGTGACCAGATCTGAATAGCCAGGTACTTCCCCACCTTCCTCTTCCCTATCTCCTTCCCCTCCCAGCTACTTTCAGCCTCACAACATACCCCATTTGGGGATGTCATAGTCTCACTGGCTCCAGGCGGGAGCAGCTGGAACTCTTGTACGGTAATCATTTAAAAAAAAAATAATTGCTATTATATTATATAACTAGCGGGCCCGGTCACACTTGCTGTGGCTAACGAAACACAACGCCATTACCCAACTTTTATAAAATCCACACACAAGCTTGCCAGCTGCCCGCTGCCTGAATTGAATATTTGAATTTCTCGGCTTTTGTCTACTATAATGAACATTTATTGTACATATAAACCTTCCTCTTGAATCGCTCTATCTATCGGTGAAAACAGTATGAAAATCCGTTGCGTAGTTTAAAAGATCTATGCGCACATACATTTTGAGCGACTTCATTTTATACTATGTAATGAAGACATATTTTCTGTCTACAATAATTATCAACGAGAATAATCTCGATTTTTTGTTATTGGGTTCAATAAAAAGACGAGAGGCAGAGAATTGACACTTTGTTTATAAAAAAACGCCATCTTTGAGTTCACTTGAGTTTAACACGTTAAATAAACAAATGGTTCAATTAAAAACTCACTGATACATTAAAATGTAATAAAAATCGAACAAAACAAACACTCACGTCAATTTAACAACCTCGCGTGCGAGAAGAGGCATTTGTGTACTATAAATAAACAATATTGAATTTTAGACTCTTCAAGAAGCCCCCCTAGCCAGTCAAAATGAGACATCTATTGATAAAATGGGAAAGTATAACAATAGCTTTGTGATAAGGCAGACGGAAGATCGCGGGGAAGTTTGGAAAAAATTAAAAATGTTTTATGAAAGGTAGCTAAATTTGGCATATTATGGCAACGAATCGCTCAAGACGTTTTGCAAATGTGCCATAATGTGCCAAAGAGCGCTTGAGTAGTTATTTGAAATGCATATTTCTCTTGTTTAAATGTTTGACAGGTTAATTTGCATATATTTTAAATTAAAATAACTCTCTTTTTATTTCTTTAAAGATATATTACATTGATTTTTTAAGGAAAGAAGAAAAAACCCAGTTATTAAAAATAAAAAAATTGAATATTCTTTTACAATTTTAGAAAACGGTAAATAGGCGTCCCATATAAATAACATCGAATGTTTTTCGGAGACACTATCAAAGTTACAAACCAGTTCTTCGAACATTTGTTTCCATTCAAAAAGGTAGCTGCCAAAAATAAAGAAAAAAATTAGTTGGAGATAATATCGTTTATTTTGAATTTGATACAAGATATTGGTGGTAAACAGTTGTTGCCGTATTGATACGTTAAGAAAATCGTTAAGATGTTTGTCCCTGTAAGACGAGAGATCCTGGGTTCGAGTCTAAGTTGCGACCGTTTATTTTTCTGTATTTGTAAATTCTAAGTGTTGTTTCATAATTCGTTTAGATTTGTAAGTATCATCTTCTTCATAAATTAAATGAATACTCGTAAAATGTTATTTTTATTGGAAAAATCAAGAGTAGGGCCTGAACATGCACTCCTAAAAGTAAAACTAATGAAAACGGTATTACGAACAAGTCCCTATTTTCAGATTTTGGTAGAGAATAGATTAAAATACCGCAACGTAATAAAACTACTCGTAGCCTTATAGGGGTGGAAAAAAGGTCGGGATGATATTGGTCGAGGTTCATTACATTTACTTTATAACAGAAATGGCAGTAGTTGGCCCATTTACACCGATTTATGGCCATTTATGGCTAAAAACACACGCTTATGGAACTCATCTCGATGACCGAGCATCCCGTCACACTTTAGAAATGTCTAGGCATTAAGGCTCCGCAACCAGGCTCAAAAAGAAGAAGATGAAGAGAAACGAAATTACGAATGTTAGAGGAGAGCGCTAACATTTACAGCGACAAAATCGATGCGAAAATTGCGAAAATATTTAATGAAACACGACTCGTTTAAAATAGATAAAAAATCTCGCGGGCATTGTCTTAAACAGCATTTAATGAAACACTGTGCATTTTTTCATAAATATAACTTGTAAAATTACTAAAACAAACGTGTTTATAATAATTTTTGGAGCATACTTTGCGATTTTTTTTCTATCGAAGGAATTTTATATAATTTGCGTTTCCGCGCGGGCAATGTCTAGATATTATCTTCAAGAATAACATATATATTTTTAAGAGCTTTAAAACTTAAACTTTTTAAGGGAAATACGTAAGAAATCGGTAGAAATTCGGGTTGCGGGCCTTAAGTTGCGGCGTACTGAATGACTACTTTATTTTAATTTTATTTTGTTTGGGAGACCAACAGTTTACGTATAACAGAGCATAATAATATTTGAGTCACAATAATTGTGCCATTTACAAGTTTCCACACGGGTGCTATATTTATATAAGTGAAGTGGTTTTGAGAGATGATAATGAAAAATTACATTACAAGATAAATTTCTAAAGGAAGACTTTATGTTTTTAAGTTTCCAAAAAAATGTACGCTATTTTTGGAGATAATATCTATACATTTGCCATGCCGAAACGGTATTTACGTGAAATTCCCTCCCTAGAAAAAAAATCGCAAAGTGTGCTCCAAAAATTATTATAACCACTGAAGCACTTTTTGCCACAATACGGCACTATTTAAAATACCTCGGATTGCTTTTTGCCACAATATGGCACTATTTAAAATACCTCGGATTGCTTTGCTGCCAATTTTGGCAAAGTTTCACTTAGTTGTTCGTAATTAAGTAGAAGTTTACGATTTCATAATATTTTTTTTATAAATCTTACAAATATGTGATATTCGACAAATGATAATGATGAATTCATTGGCTATATAGAACTTTACTTAGATTGTCTGTCTCCATATTAAAATTCGGAGGTATAATTTTTTTAATGTGGGCGGAAAATATTCAAAATGATTACTATAAAATCTCGAGAAATCGGAGAAAAAATTTTTAAATTGCGCTGTCGCTCCAGTGAATAAACAGTTTTTTTTATAAGTATATGAAAAAATTCATAGAATTTCTTTAAATGCTATTTAAGGTATTTCCCACAAGATTATTGCTCTATTTTAAACGAGTCGTGTTTTAAACATTTTCACATTTTTTGATATTAGCGCGCTTCCTCTAACATTCGTATATACATAACTCTCCTTCTTCTTCTTTTTGAGCGCTTACTAGCGGGCATTAAGAAATTACTTGCGACTTTCATCATACCTTCGTTTATATGCATGTCCCTCCCAATTTCTACTGATTCATAAAATACTTACTAGAACACCAACAGCCTTCCTAAAAAAACGTTGCGAATATTTTATGCAATTGATATCGAGATGTACTGAATCAAAAGATCGTTGTCTACACTGTGCTGGCGAACACAAATCATCTGACTGCACAAAGAAGGAACAAAAAGAAGAATTCCGTTGCTGGAACTGCTTTAAAATGGCCAAAGGCAAAATTGAGGCACCAAAACATAGATCAAACGATAGGGACTGCCCCTACCGTACCATAATGATGTTACGCACAATGGAGAGAGTTGACTATGGCTAACTCAACTGTAACTACAGCATCCGGGTCCCAGGCCAGCATAAATGAATACAAATATGAGAAAATTGAAGATTATAAGCCAAAAAAAAATAGCCTTCGAATAATGTATCTTAACGCGAGAAGTATCAGAAATAAAATTGACGAGATTGAAGAAACTTTAAAGAGCATCACACCGACTGTACACGTACTTGCAATATCCGAAACCTGGTTGGAAGATGGTGAGGAGTGCTTCTTCAACATCGACGGCTACCAAAGTGCATTTGCGTCTCGCACCAATGAAAGAGGAGGAGGGGTGATTCTCTACACACACCATTCATTAAATGCTACAACTATTGAAAAACATTGTAGTGAAAATTCCTTCCTAGGAATTAATATCCGCAATAGAAATTTTAAACCGTTAAATATCTATGTTATCTACAGAAAGCCTACCTCAAACATTAACGAATTCTTAATGTATCTTGAATCTATTTTAAATAACTGTAGAAATGATACCCTTATTTTTGGTGATTTCAACATTGACATTCTTCAAAAAAATAACACATCTCTTAAATACATCAACACGCTAGACTCTTACAACTGTTTTATATGTAACACATCCTATCCTACACGAGTAACAGATACCTCTACTTCTCTAATAGACCATATCATCTCAAACAGACAAAATATCTCCTCAACTACTGCAAATATAGATACCTGCCTAAGTGACCATAACATTTTGATATTAGATTACCAAAACAGCTTGAAACATCACACTAATAATAGAATACATTCTTCTTCAAACAACACCAAAACCGATAAAAACATGTTAAAAGCATATTTAGAATCCCACAACTTTCCACACGAAACCACCAGTAATGCCAATGAAAACTTTAATAATTTTAATGAATACATCAAAACAGCAATAAAATCATCCCAACATAAATCTGAGTTACGTATAGGAGACCAACGGAGGGGTAATACTCCATGGTTTGATGCAACATTAAATGCACTTATCAAACAGCGCAACAATGCGTTTAAACTCTGGAACAAAAATCAGCAAAGTGATATATTCACAGCACTGAGAAATAAAACAAGAAATCAAGTTACCAATTATAGAAGATATGCTAAAACTAAATACTACACGAATATACTTAAAGAAAACCTGCGTAATCCGCGACAGACATGGAAAACAATAAATGCAATTCTTACAAATAGTTCGACACCCCAGAAAGATGAAATTAATTGTCTTTTGATTAAGAATGAAGAAATAACATGCCCAACACAGATAGCTTCAACTTTTAACAACTTCTTTATATCAGTTGGGGAAAACTTAGCAGCTACAATTGCATCATATCCAGATGATTCTATCACTATAAACACGGATCAAAAAGCAATCCAGTCCCTATATATGGCCAAAACAAATAAAACAGAAGTTCTCAGTATCATCTCTCAACTAAAGTCTAATGCATCTCCAGGTTTAGATGGAATTACACCCGTGCACCTGAACTTTTGCAAAGATGTATTAGCTGACCACCTTGTTTTTCTTATTAATCAATCCCTGGATAGTGGAATCTTCCCAGATCAACTAAAGATAGCAAAAATAATTCCGATTTACAAAGATGATTGCAAAAAAAATCCTTCTAATTATCGTCCTATATCCATCCTCTCTGTTTTCTCTAGAGTTTTTGAAAAGGTTATTAAGCTTAGGCTCACTAAATATCTCTTATCAAACAATTTACTCGCATCCCAACAGTATGGATTCAGAAACCAATCTAACACAAAATGTGCTGCTTTCGATTTTGTATATGCCCTCCAAAAACATATAGACCAGGGTAAGCATGCTGCAGGCTTATTTATAGATTTAAAAAAGGCTTTCGATACGGTTGACCACGGGATACTACTAAAGAAGTTAGAACACCTAGGCATAGTAGGCACTCCCCTGAAGTTACTGTGTAGTTACCTCTCTAACCGACACTGTCAGACCTTTGTTGGAAAAGGGACAAGCAGCATGGGAACGATAAAATGTGGTGTGCCTCAGGGCTCCGTACTTGGACCATTACTATTTTTAATATATATAAATGATATTACTAAATGGGGACTTAAGGGTACAATACAACTTTATGCAGATGATACAGTGATTCTTTATCACAATAATGATTTAAACGAACTAGAAAAGGAAATGGAAAGGGATATAGCTTGCCTGGCAAACTGGTTGCGATTAAACAAACTTAGCCTAAACATAAGAAAAACACATTACATATTGTTTGCAAATAAAAAAAATGTAAGTCTTAATATAAGTCTTGATAATAACCGCCTTGAAAGGGCTGATGTTACAAAATATCTTGGCCTTTTCATTGATTCACAACTCACATGGAATCACCAATTTAAACATGTTCTATCCAAAATTACTCCTATAACTGGTGTTTTATATAGATTTCGCGGGTTACTTCCTCCTTCTCTATTAAGATCGATTTACCATGCTATGATTCACTCACATCTAATATATCTTGCCGGAATCTGGGGATTTGCTACAAAAAAAATGATTTCAGAAGTCCAAGTCGTCCAAAATAGAGCCCTGCGAAATATATTCAGTCTACCTTGGGATACACACGTCAAAGACATTTACAGAAACACCCAAATACTTCCTTTTAACACCATTCCCACTTTTGAAATAACAAAAACTATATTACAAGTAATTCAACACTCGGCACATTCCAACACTAAACTCAATTACAATTGCGACGTACACCAACACAACACAAGAAATCACAACAAACTTCATATACCAAAAATCAAATCAACAAAATATGGACTAAGATCCCTAGAATACATAGCTTACACAAAATATAATCAACTACCCAACGAGATCAAATGTGCAAGTCAATGTAAAAAGACCCAAACTAACATGCTCAAACTTCATTTTATGAATGTCTATCTGAAATAATAATGTTGTGTATGTCCTATGATATGTCCACTTAATACATACAGCTATATGTTTCATGTAATGCGTATCATTCCCGCAATGAGTTTATTAACTCTTGGGAGTACAATGCTTTATATAATATACTATATTCTGTATTGTATTTTAATAAAAATAAAATAAAATAAGATAAACAACAACAATAGTGAACACCAACTTAATTTATTTTTAAATTTTCGAATAGCTACAGATCAAACGCAACTTTTGAGACCCCAGGCGTTTAAAAATAAGGTTTTTTTCTCTCTATGGAGAGCGACACAAGCTATGTACGCAATATGTGTGAAAACCTTACTAATTTAGAAACTGACAAAAAATAGTTCATGGAAAGATATATATGTCGCAGGCAGATCGTAAAATCGGGCAAATCATGATGCGCCTCAGGCACTTCACGAAGTGGCTAGATTTTTTTTATCTGCCTTAATTTTTTTATTGACTTAATCTGCCTGATTTTACGATCGGCCGCCGACATACACATTGCTTTTCCAAACCAAAGTGGGTTGTTGATCTATTGTGAACATTTTTATTAGAAATAATTAATTAAATAGTCATTTAAATGTCCAATATATATTTCTTTTAATTTTCAATATGTCGGAAAAATAAATACACTTTTGAAACAACATAAAATTACCTCTTGATGTTTGTATTTGAAATAAACTTTAATATTTAGTATTTAAAAATTACAATATTTTAATTTCAATGTAATGAGCGATAATTTTTTTGTGCATTGTTTATCAATTTCAAACCTAAAATACTTCAAAAAACCTTTAATGATAAGTTCGCATGGATATAAAACGAACTTATATCCAGTGACGTTTTTTGGCTATTATATACAGCACATAATAATAATATTAAACAAAATTTGCAAGATTCACAATTAAAAAACGTACATATTCAGTATTGATGTTAACAATGTTTTATATAGGTAAGTATAAAAGGTTAACCAAAGAAAATAATATAAATATGAACAGTAGGTACTTGAAGAATAGAAAATAGTTATAAATTTAGATTTCTCGCAATCCGCCTCACTAGGCTAGCCTGTGTTGAGGCACTAATTTTTAAGTCAATTTATATTACTTATCAACATATCTACACTTATATTAAAATATAATCACACAATAGATTGGTTGCGTTAACAATAATTTTGAATAATAACAATCAGTACATTGGTTTAATTTCGAATTTGGGTGAGTGCGCCGGTTATTTATTATTTTTCTATCATTATTTTTTATCTAAATTTTTAGGTTATTTTTGAAATTTTTTTGTGAGTTCCATTTTTTTACTCTATCTGGAAGAATGATGTAAAGTCTTGTTGCAAGGTATCTGAAGTTTCGTTGACCAAAAGTAGTATTCGTTATGTGTTATTGTTTCGTTTACAGCGAGTATTAAATATTTTTTCATAGTATTTATGTATAGATTGAGGATTGTTTTTTGCGTATATCTGTCGAACGTCAAACATATTCATAATATTAAAGATTAAATTCGAGTCTGTAATTAGAGTAATAATAATAGTTTTCTGTGCCTTTATGATTGGATCTAGTGCTGATGCAGTGCCACACCCCCCCCCCCCCCCATGCTATGATGCCATACTCAATAATAGATTGACAGACTTCAACATAAATCATTTTCAAGTGTGTAAGTCGAGAAGTTTCGTATCGTTCTGAAAAAGTGCATTGTTTTTCTTATTTTGTTTGCAATTATTTGAGGGTGAAGATTCCATTTGAGATATGGATCTGGTGACGCAGCGTCAGTGAAGCGTCATTTCATTCCCTTCCCCGCGCTTGCTTTTTTTGCGATTTTAGTTGCGTCCACGCCGCGCCGTAGAGAAGGATAGTCGCATCGCGCAGTCCTAAATCAGTAAGTTACATCGATGTAAAGTTCGGCAGCGGTCTCTCAGACCTTACGTCACCAGTTACGTAACTTTTTATGCGTGCGTATTTTGGGTTCTGATTTGCCACCTAATCCACAAAACTCCAATGACGGGTCAAAAATACGAAAAACCTGTGCTAGTTGTCCTCCGAAGTTAAATCGCAAATCGAATTACAAATGAAATTTATGTAAAAACATGTGTGCTTGTGCAATGTGCCAAACAATTATGCCCTGACTGCCAATAAAAATAACCAAAGTTTGACCATTGCCAGTTTTGTAAAATGATACTCGTACATGATTAGAACATTATTTTTTTTTGTTAATTGATTAGTATCTTAAAGAAAATAAGTATTTTTGTACAATATGTTGATATATTTTTTTTTGTTTGTGATTACTAATCTCATCTCTAGTTTTTTGATTTTAGTTACTACATACTTTGGAATGACAATTTCTTCATTAAAAATTAGATTTAGAGTTTATTGATTAGTTTTATTTTATCGTTTTATATGTTATTAAGACTGCTGTAAGCTACATTACCTAATTTCTATGCTGTAGACCGGTTAAGGCAGCGGCGTCTCAGGCCGTTCGTCACCAGTTACGTTACACAAAAACCATGTCACCAGTCAAAGGTTAAACATGTGTGTATTCTAATAGAGGCATCATCGTGAGGTTGTCCTGTTAAGGATCATGAATGTTTTTCTAAATTATACGGACTTTGTACAATGTGTAACTAAAACATTGTTTAACGTTTGGGAAGTGATTTTTATTGAGACTGTTAGTGTTTAAGCTCGTAAGAGGAACGGCTGTTCACTTCTTCACATAAAACCTTACACACCAATAACCATTCCATTACGGCGCGGCCGCCACTCGCAAACACCATTCCGTTTTGTGAACGGCTCCTTCGGGTATTTCAAAGCTGTTTTCGATTTAAATAATACATTTTCCTAAACGAGATGGAAAAGGCAAAACTATTACGTGTTTTGGAATATTTGTGTTACCGCCTCGCAATGCTCAAAACCATCGTTGATCTCTTATATTTTCTTCACACAAACAAATATCTGAAAATATAATTTTCTATTTTCAACTTTTCGAATTAAGCAAGTGGTTAGTAAATCATTAAGTTTTTATTTTTTTTTTATTGTAATAATTTTTTATTATTTTTTTATCTCTACATCTTATCTTTCTAATGTTATAAACGCGAAAGTTTGTACGGATGTATGTGTGTTTGTTACTCTTTAACGCAAAAACTACTAAATAGAATTTTGATTTTGTGCCCAAAGCCCAAAACAATTGGTGAATTTACTGAAGACTTGGCTTACGGAAAAAAAATAATTTGTATTAGCTCTGGTGTTGTAAAATTTGTATAAATGAAAATGTGTGTATTTCATATATTTTAGCGGCAGGGAGGAAAGTCAGGGGAGGAAGGGTTCGCGGAAAGGGAAGAGACGCGGGGGGGGGGGAAGACGGAGAAGATGGAAGGGAATGGGGACGCACTGGAAAGGATATTCAGGGAGAATAAATTAATTTCTTTGAATAGAATTGCAACGCGTGCCGGAGACCAGTTAGTATGTTATAAATTAAAGTCCTCCGTCGCGTCTGACTGTCTGTTCGCGATAATCTCAAAAATTACTGAACGGATTTTCATGCGGTTTTCATCAATAGATAGAGTGATTCATGAGGAAGGTTTACGTATATAATTTGTTAAAGATTTTGTGTAAATTGGTTGAAATATATATGATTAAATGAGAATATCTGTATGTGATGGACACGTGGGCTGGCGAGCGGGTGGTGTGGATTTGATTTGTATGCTAATTAACAGATGATGGCAGTGTGAGTTAAAAGGTTGGGTAACCATTGAGGAGGTGTCTTTATGTTTCGTTAGCCATAGCAACTTGTTACCGGGTCAGCTAGTATATTATAAATTTAAGAAGTACATAAGAAATAGAAATTTAAAAGAGATATAGAATATTTTCTTAATCCTAATAACAAGGAGATGTTCCGAGGGGAAACAGGTCTTTGTATTTTAGTGACTTCTATTGTACAACTTCACGATTTGGGTAGGGTTTTTTCGGCTCTAGCAAAGCTGATCCTCTGACATTTGGCCTTCTGGGATACTTTTATGCAATATGAAGTCGGTTTAGGGAAAATACGGTAAACCTACCTATATAAAATATAACTAACTGTCTCCAAAGAGGTGTGCAGAGGAGGAATTACCGCCGGACAACAAAAGTATTAAACATAATACATTCATTCAAATGCATCCATGAACAAAATTGCTTGTCTATGTACTTTACATACCAGTGAATAAGTACAAAAAAACGGTTTTGTAAATAAATTCGTTAAATATCCATACCAACTAATTAACATAGGTATTTTTGTAGTCGATTTTAGGTTTGAAATTGATATATGATAAACAAAAAATTAACGTTTTATAATAATTATATTTTCGGGGGTTAAGTCGGAAAACCAATAGGCCACTTGCATGGATTTCATAGCGACTTGGAAAAAATCGAGTGGATAGATTTTTTTACTAAGATTACGAAAATGTTACTAATTTTTTTTAGAATTGTACAGTTTTTTTTAATTTTTAAATAAATAAATCCATTATTTGGGCTCGTGATGTCACTACATGAAAATGTCCCGTCTCCGAAAATGTTCCTATTAATTTTGTAAAATTCCAAACTGATTTATTTTTTTTTATGTGGCGTCACTTTGATTTCAGGCGAATTTTTGAATTTGACATTTAACGTTCACTAGATTTATTGTTTGTTCTCTGCGAACTTATCATTTGGTTTGACTTTTTGACAGATGTAATGAAGAGAACCCCGTACATTTAATGTTGTCCGTACGTATTTTAGAGGTATAATGGTTGTGGTACTGATTTAAAAAAAAATCAAATTTTGTAATATTCTTATTATTATTATAATTTACAAGTACAAGTATATTACATTGGATTTAGTAATATAGACGTTGTACATTATAATGATTTATGAACAATAAGATGGATCGAGGAAAAAAATATTTATGAGATGTAATATTTTTGGTGTGCCTCGTTATTCTCCTGTGCCCTTTCTTCTGGAAAACGTTCTTTTAAAAAAAAAATGATTTTCGGCTATGTAATTATCGTTTTGTCGCACCAATAAAATTATGTCCCGTCTTTCCGGTTTTAAAAAAAATGGTCTGATTTTTCGGATTGAAATTTTCAAAAACTCGCCAGGGTTACAAAAATACGATTAAAAAAATACAGAATGTCTTAGAATATTTTCCTGAACCGGAATTTTTTTATTTAAATGTGATGCAAGTGGCCTATTGTCGGGTCATCGGTTGTATCAGAAACTTCTGTGACTATCTTTCTATAATAGTCTAGTCAGTTCTTTTTCCAATAATTTCTTAATCCAAGATTTTGTGTACCTATTGTTGTCATTTTTTTTATTTTAAGTGTTTGATTGGGAGGGAATTTGTAATACACGGTGTTAAGAGATGCCTTAACTAGTGATTCCTGACATTATTTGGGGTAAAAATGTAGATGAAATTTTGGTCTCCGGTGACATTTTATGTTTTTTTTTTTCAACAAAAACATTAAAAAAAACTGGTAGGGGTTGGACCGTTGGTGCCGGGCGGGGTGACAAGTCACGACATGTAGAAGTTTTTATAAGAAAAAAAGTAACTAGAAACCAAAATTTTGTTCATATTTTTTATTTAAAAAAATATCAGGAATAACACGTTATTTATTTCAAATAATATTAGGAATAAAGTAAGTCAACACGTCCCTTAATACCCTGTAAAAAACGGTCAATTTTATTGCCGGCGTTTAAGCCCCTAGTAAACTTCTCCAAGGGATTACTCTAAAATTAGAAAATTCTGTTTTACGAATTGGGAAGGTTGGAACTTTCTCAATATATTCTCACTTTCTCAATATAATCTCAGATTGATTGAAATTACAACTTTTCTGTGGCTTGCACCTAAAAAGGACAGTGTCTGTTTTTTCTAATTACATAATGCCAATGTAAAATTTGTTATTTTATTAGTGTTACGAAAATCCAAAAATATTTTCTCAAAATTGAAAGGCCTCTCCTAATCCGGCACTCCAAACAGACAAACATCACCCCATGAAGCAAACGTAAGAAACCACTTGGGGTGACCTATGGCAGGGTGTTGGTTATCAAATAAATAGTTCCTGAGGCAGCGGTATCAAAGCCCGCCTTTTACATTCTCAAATAAATTTTAAACCTCTCCGAACAAAACCTTTGAAAGCAAACAATGGAAAAAAATATATATATATATTCGAGGTCTGTTTTCGTTATTATCTTAGAGCTTGTTCCTACTCTCCTCAAACTAAAACTGTGATACAATAAACTATACGATGATGTTAACTGGACTCATAAACTTTTTTACGAACTCGACAAAGTTGCGTTGAAAGTAAAGGACAATGGGGAGGGTATTCAGTTAGGGAAAATAACGTTGGCGTGTGAACGTAGCTGAATGTATTTAGCCGACCCTGTCTGGGTCCAGGGGAGCATTCCCGGGCTAGACCTGGGACCGCGTCGGGACAGGGGTGTATTGTTGGAAAGTAGAGCGGCATTACTATTTGGAGCGTGTGGAATTGTAGAGTAATGTTGACAGCTGTGCGCTTTCCTGGGATACATGCTAATATATCTGTTGTACATGTTTCATACAACTAGAATAACATTGTTACATTTTCCTGTCATAAAATATAATAATGTTTTTGTCTAAACATATATTTATGTGAAACTTCAAACGGAAATTACAATTACTAAGCAGTTGATGCGACGCAACAACTGCGCTCATTGCCGCTTTGATTTTAATATCACTTGTAAAGGCTCCTATTGGTTGAGATATGAAACGGAAATTAAACCTAGGTCTGCGCTCATTGGTCACTTTAATTATGGCCTCACTTTTCAAGTTTTGGCTTAGATTGTTTTGGTAAAGTTTCGCTTCTATCGCATGTAAACTGCACTCGATTTTTAAAAGTGATCTGCCTACCAGATTATTGCAAATATTACGAAATTCTTCAAATCGTTTCCACAAATAGTTTCCTTTAGTAATTTATGACAAACGGTACTAATTAAATTATTTAGCCTCTTGGTTAATACCTACCGAAAGTTTTTAACGATTTGACAATAATTTGTACGATCCATATTTAGTTATTTATAGAACCTACCTGCCTCAACCCGGTTTTTTGTACGTGACTGTAGAATTGAAAACTTTTGTATAATTTGTATAAAATGAGTCTAAAATAAAATCCACGAGGACCTTAAAGGGTTCTACGGACAGTTTCCATGAGAAATAATTCAATTATTTGTGCGTGACGGTAGTGGGAAAATACCTATTTTTGTAGACTTAATTCAGTCATTTAAACGGCACGTTGTTACTTCTATTATAGCCGTCCACAACTAACATCTTCACCCCTGCACCAATACTTCTTCAAATATCACAAGCTGTTTTTGTGGCACAATTGATTATGCGTATAATACTAATTATAAGGCATCAATACAAAACATCATGTCGTTAAATCAACTAAAATATATGTTTCGCATTTTGACAAAGAATTCAAACGTATGGCATATCAGTAAGGGGGGTGAGCAGCAGGATTTCAACTCAGAATCAAGTCAACTCAACACCTCTACGAAAAGTCATTTATTTATTTATTTATTAAACGCCCTGATGGGCTTTTACATTACAATTTATAAGTTGAGTAACAAACAATGAAGAAAATATAATACAATGAGAAAAGAAAATACACAAAACAGTGTAACAACAAAACAAATAATAACATAAAAATAATTATTATAAGCAATAATTATCAGCCTGAAACACTCATCAACATTGAAAAATCTTCCGAGAAAAGATACTTGCCGCCAACGGGACTTGAACCCGTGTCCTTCTGATTGCCGGTCAGCTGCTCTTGACCACTGAGCTATGGGGGCTTATCAAATACCCGCCAAATAATTCAATATATACTAGTGTTTCATTCAACAATTACTGCTTATTATATTTTTTCCACCTGAAAACAACCAACTTTATTTGAAGTCTCGGAAACGGAGAATTTTGATAAGCTAGTGTCCTGGTGTTATTGAAGTAGAAGGGTAATAAATGTCGTCATGATTTTTGGGGAACATGGATTTTGATAAATTGAAGTAATTCAGAACAGTCAATATTGTAATGCAGTATTTTATGTAATAGTATTAAATCTGTGCTTATTCTTCTTTCTGAAAGTTTCAATAGAGACGTTTTATCCAGGAGATAATTGTAATCAATGTTTAGTATAGGAATATGCAATTTATAGTTTATAAACCTTAGAAACTTCCGTTGAATCTTTTCAATGTTGTCTCAGTGAATGTTGTAAAAGGGAGACCATAACGTAGAGTTATATTCAAGTTGGCATCTGACAAGGGTTTTATATAACATAATAAATGTGTATAAATCATTGAAATCTTTTGCAGCTCTCAAAACAAAACCAAGAGTCTTTAGGGCTTTGTTGATAATATTATTAATATGACATACAAAGGTGAGTTTACTGTCGAACATAATGCCTAGATCCATAATTTCACTAACACAATTTAAATTTTCATCATTTAAAGAATATTGAAAAATAATAGGATTATTTATTTTTGAAAAATGAATGAACTGACATTTATTTATATTTAATGCTAGTTTGTTGATAGAGCACCATTCAAAAAGATATATCAAATAGTTTGAAGTATAATACAATCATTAATGTGGTTAATCTCTTTATATAATTTCATGTCATCGGCAAACATATCAACAAATCATTTATAAATATAATAAACAAAATGGGCCCTTAATGGGAGCCTTGCGGTACTCCACTTGTTGCTATAAATTTGTAAGACTGTGTGCCATTTATTTTCACACTAAGAATTCTTTTGAACAAATAACTAACAAACCAATTTAATAAGCTATCATAAACTCTAAATCTTTGAAAAAAAAAATAATTAAAAATAGCTTATGATCTAACCTAACGTTACGTAATTAACCATTTAAAATATATATTTCATCGCTTTTAATGACTTTTCAAAGGAGGTCTTGAGTTGATTTCATTCTTAGGTGTCCGGTCACCGAGCAGCAAATACTTACTTCAAACAGCTTAAAGTAAATCACAAAACAATAATTAGAATTATGTTCGAAAAGCCTAACCAACATCCGGCAGACCGATATGAATGATAAAAAACATATTACAAGACGTAAAAAACTATTGATAAGTAAGATCATCCAACTAATGGAATTTATTGAAAATAACGACAATCAATACGGATTCCGAAAAGCGCACAGCACACAAGACGGGATTGCGTAAGTAAAAAATGTATAGGTATTTTCATAGAACTGAGAAAAGCGTTTGACAGCATATCTCATTTAAAACGTGAATGAGAACCTAGCAAATTGGATAAATAGCTACTTAAAAAATCGCTCTCAATATATCAAAGTAAATAGCATTTATAACGACATCTGAATATGGAATTCCACAATGTACTGTCCTATATTATTCATCTTAATATATAAACGGGATATTCTCTCAGTCACTTTTATTATGGTAGTATAACCTCTTATGCTGACGATACAGTACTTTTTGAAAGTGGAAATATATAGAAAGTAGTAAAACAAAAAGCAACAGAAGACATAATTATATTTAAACACGGGTTTTATATATATATATATATATATATATATATACTGTCTCTAAATAGTGAAAAGACGCACGTTATATCATTTGCAATAAAATGAAAGGACGTTCGGCAAAAATTTGGTGTAATTATTCATGACAACTCAAAAGATTTAAAAAAATAGCTGTAAAATAAACTGTCTCACATTAAAAATTTCGAATAAAATTAAATAATTAGGTAACAATTATTATAAGCAATAATTATCAGCCTGAAACACTCATCCACATTGAAAAAATCGAGAAAAAATACATGACGCCAACGGGACTTGAACCCGTGCCCTTCTGATTGCCGGTCAGCTGCTCTCCCAATTGAGCTATGGCGGCTTATCTTATACCCGCCAAATGATTCAATATATACTAGTTTTTCATTCAACAATTATTTAAATATTTAGGAATAACAATAGAAAAACCTAAACTGGAAAGATCAAATCAATAATGCCGTTAACAAAATTAGAAAATTAATTTACATATTCTTAGAAATCCGAAACTTTCTTTCACTAGAAAATTTAACATCAGTCTACCATGCTACAGTACAATCAAATCTCCAATACGCTGTAGTAAGCTGGGGATATAAAACCTAAACATATCTACTCCCAATGATCTAGTTACGTTGTTAGATTTTCGCGGCCAAAAGTATTTTCGTTATTTGTTTTTGAGGTGTTATGCCTATCTTCCCTGATGTTGGTTACAGAAGGAGGTAAAGCAACACGGCATAACACCCCCAAAAATAAAGTAAATTTAATGATCTAGTCCGAAAAAATATAAAAATTCACAAAATATAAAAAAAAAACAAAATCACAGCTTTTTAACTGATAGTAGTACTCGTCAAAAACATGTATTTAATCATTTGCACAACATCATTACACATATTTAGGGAAAAAGTACTTTAATAGCCTACTCCAAAAGACAAGAACAATCGATGACGATAAATGCCTACTGAAAGCAATCAAAGAGCAATTCAATATATTAAAAAAAAAAAACAAAAGATGAAAAAATTATTTTCATAACTAATAATACATAACTTTGTTTTTTTTTTAAAGTTCCTTAAATCATGATAAATTATAAGTTGCAAAATATATTTATCATCTACTCGTCCCTCTTCTAACCACAAGCGTCCGCTTCTATAGAAGAGAAACATAAAAAATCCAAATTTTGTGAAAATTGATTTCGTAATTTATTTTTGTAATCAAATTTATTATACTTTGTAAACTGATTTAAAATATATACATATGTATATATTTTATATATATATATATATATATATATATATATATATCTTCCTAACATAAACCAAAAACTTACGTCACCCAAAAAAATTGAAATTGGCTGTTCAAAGGATTTGTAATGTGGTTTACTGAAAAAGAAAGAACGAACATTCTAAATATACAAAATAACATATTTTTCAATAACCGTAATATACAAATAACAGTATATTCGTACAACTGACAAAATTTCTCGATTCTCTTCTTTGCACATGACCCAAATGTTTATTGTCTCTTGTTTTTTGTTGTTGTTATTGTTATTATTTCACTTTTTGTTACATGTTTTTAGACACCGTTATTGAACAGTAGTTATTTATTCTTTAAATCGTTTAGAGCTAATTCTCTGTAAATAAAATAAAGGATAATTTCCAATATTTTCTTAAAAATTCTAATATTATTACATCTTTTATATCGGGTCTTCGAACTTTAACGTTTAAAGGCTAGTATTTTATGCTATTTTTAATAATGCTATTTTTTATAATAAATAATGTTTTCGATAAACGAATTAAAGGCATAATCCAATGTTTGGTAGGCGGGAACGCGGGTGCCACCGCTCCGGGAACCATTTATTGGATAACCGCCATCTCTTCCGTAGGTCACCCCAAGTGGTACACTATGTTTGGTTACTTAGCAGGGGTGATGGGGTAAGGTTTGTCTAGGTCTAAGTAGCGGATGACCTGGAAAAACTGAACCTCAGATGCCTACCCCTCCCTCATAACTTCCTCTCCTTCCCTTACTTAAAAATACCCTCCAGCGTCCCAAGATGAAATTATCTTCCTCAGGACCTCCTGACTGGAGCTAATGTAAAAAAACACAACGAGGATATCATTACATTATTTTTTTTTGTATCCATTTAATTTAGTTTGATTTCCCGAAATGAAAATAACTAATAATATTATTTATTTTCAGATACCCAATAAGTTTCGGCTGTGGAGTAAAAAGTGAAGTGATTTCATAATGATGACCTGACCTGAAAGAGTGTGTTTCCTTATGGCCGGCCCCCGCGCCGCCCGGACTGCAACGGCGCCACTGGTCGCCCTGCTGCTGCTGGCCAATGGCGGGGCCGCGCCGGGTGACGTCAGTAGCCTCGTGTCCCCCGATTGGCCCGCCGCGCGCAGTGGCGGTTCGCGGGTCGTGGTATTCCTCAAGGAGCAGTGCACCGGGGAGATATACAGTGACAGTGGTGGTGTGAAGGGTCAGCCTGAAGACTATAGGGAGGGGCTCTATCGGTACATGAATAAGAAAGGTGTTAACTTGACGGATGTGGACGTGACGTTTTTGCCGAAAAGTGGTAAGTTTTAAAATAATATATTTTACTTTTACGTTCAGATAATGTATGATTATAATCTGATCTTAAATTATCGGCACGGGTATAAAAAATGTCTTTATTTTATGGATTATCTTATTTTATAGTTGTCTTTTATCAAACATACTAATTTCAGATGTCAGATGATAATTTCAGATGGGTTAGTCTTGTGTGAAATATCTTTGATATTCTATATGATTTCAAATTTGCTTTGACTTTTCAAAATTGGAACTGTTTTTTTGTAGAATTCAGAGAAGCTAAAAAGTTAAAGCACATACCTATGATACATACAAAGAATTAAACAAGTCCGCAAAAATTGGTTCAAGTCTGCGCAATCTTTGCAAAGCTCACTCGTAAAAGTTTGGACGATTGTTACTTTTGAGCTTATGGGTTGCTACTGGTATCAAATGTCTAAGTTTTTACAAGTTACCTACACGTACTGCGCACAAAGTGAATAGCCCGCTTACACAAATTTATGAAATATACATAATAATATTTAGGATATGTTATGTATATCTATTATAAAAAAGTAAGCACCTACAAAGGTGCAATCTGTGTTACGTTGATTAATATATTTACCGGAAACTTTGGTTTGGAAAATTTTGGTGGCGGCCTTTCTAAATGGGATCCATTCTCGTGAACTCCCATTTACATCACATTCACCTCCAATTTTTTTGTTCATTTAAATGGACACTCTGCAGGTCGAAATAGATGCCTGGGGGTCGATATAGACCTCTTTGACTGGTCTAGACTGAGTTTAGACGGTACGTGGATTTGTATAAAATCGGTAACTCAGGCGAGTTAAGACCTTTATTCAGAATTTTTGATAATACGATTGGATCACAATATAACCTCGTGTTTAAAAGGAGTTGAAGTTGTAGAATTTAATGGATTTGGTGAAATTTTTAAAGAATACATTTAAATTATAATTTATACTTTCTTCAATAATAGCAAATTCACTTTGTGACGCCATTTTAATTAAGTGAACAAAAAATTATATACCACTTATTTAATCAAAATTATCAATAATTCAATGGTTTCTTCATTGGAAAAAAAATTAATAAAAATAATGAAAGGAAAACCAGTATACCCAAAAACTTTTGTCTTTAGGTACTTATTTTTCTATATTTTTTTACTATTGTTATTTTTGTGAATTTTTATCTCATCCTGAAGAAGAAACCATCGGCTTAAAAATACGCTGATAATTTTGATAAAATAAAAGTCATTTGTTTTCAATAAATTTTAATTTACCTACGTGTTTAAAATTTCAATATGGGCTTGTTAGAAGAAAGTTCAGAACGGTGTGCAATGTTCTAAATTTTGCTATGCTAATTGTAAATCCCAGCATTTTATTGTCTTTGTTGATAACTTCATTAGTTGGTTTAATAAAGTTTAGTAGTACGCTCCAGCTACTCGTTAGATGAGATTTGGCTCTGATTGTGCCTCTTTAACGACATCCAGTCATCCACTCCCTCAAAGCCTTAATTAATGCGAGAGCCATTACCCGCATGAGTAGGCAATAGTAGTGGCAGAGGGAGGCTTGGCCACGGCAGGTAATCACGCGATGTTACTTCACCCATCCCTTAACTAATTTCTGGCTATTGCACAGGCGCTGGCATGGCTTGTTTATTTAATATTATGTTTCATTCTAAACTAGGATTATTTATTTTCTAGGTGGTACCCGGCGTGCGTTGCTGTGCCATTTAATAAAGATTTTTTTTGCCCTGCGTGTCCTTTCCCATCCGTCCCGTTACCCTTCCGTCTCCCCTGCCTCTCCCGCGTCCCCTTCTCCTCTCGCGTTCCCACTGCGCCTCCTCCAACTTCCCTCCCTCTCCCTACTCCACTCCCCTCTTTCCCCCTTCCCCCGTCCCGTGAACCCAGTCCAGAGCTCCCCCCCCCCTCCCCACTCTCCACTCCCGCATTCCATACATTCAGTCCCAGTACATTCAGTTTTCAAACAGCTCGCGTGGCACCTATTGCATTTTTTATACAAATTTCATAATGCCAGAGCTCACCAATAGTTTTATACAAACCTTGTCTTGACAATGAAGAATGCAAAAAAAGAATTATCCAATTTGGTGCAGTTGTTCGGAAGTTTTGCGCGTACATACATTTCGGCGATTCATTTTTATTTATTTATTTATTTATTAACGCCCTTTTTCGGGGCTTTTACATATGAATAGTAAGAAATATACACTATTTATTGTACATAACTGAACTGCCTTCGTAACAATATTTTATATTTGTTTAAAGATAAATTGAAGATGTCCACTGACTTGGTATAATTTTTTCCCTCCATTAGTATTCTGGGTAAAGAGGAATACATATGGTAGTTAGTTCCAGAATTACTTGAAATAAATCCTGACTTCTAGTATTACGTAGTGGAATCCGGAAGCTTATCAATTCGAGCAATATCGGACTGTCAACTAAATCATTTAGAATTTTATACAGAAATACCAAGTCAGTGAAAGTTCTTCTGTCTGACAATTTGAGCATATTCATATCATTCAAAATAGTATTGTAGTTCAACATAATTGCTGGAATACCCATTTATACCCATTTATATAGATAGATAGATTTACGCCTATTTAGGCTTTTACATACGTATAACAATATTAACGAAATTATACTAGTAAATAGTGCATAAAACAACTGTTTAAAACACTTGCACAAAAATAAATAAAAAGTAAAAATATTATTGAATTTGATCCACACAGTATGTAGGTACAAAATATAAAAAAATTAAAAATAGTTTTTTTTTCTTTCAGCCGATAAAATACTGTTAATGTGTTAGTCAATTTAAATGGCTTTATCAAAATATTTCCCTGCTTGATGAAAAAAACTTCAATAAGGTATGCTTATATATTAAAATTGATGTACTAAATATATCAACAACATCGGAGTATTTGTTGGAATGTTGAATCCGAATCCGTCGCAAAGGAGTATAATATTGGGATGTTGATGTAGAATTGCTACAATAATATGGTAGGTACTGTCTTGTGACTGACCTGCCTGGAGTATGAAAAGAGATTACATAAATAAATCAGGGCTGTCAAACATTGAATTAATGATTTTATACAAACAGGTTAAATTGGAAATTATTCTACGATCAGATAATTTTATCAAATTTAATGAACATGGAAAGACTGTGTATAGAAAGACTGCTGAACTATATCGCAACCTGGATGGGTCGTGTTGTGAGGTGGGTTAAGATAGGGAGTGTAGGAAGGGATTTTTTTAATTTGATCTTGAAGAAGCCCGGATTACACGAAGGAGGATAAGCGGATTTTCAATTTGGGAGGCGGGTATGGGTACCGCCACCCCAGAAAAAATTAATTGGATAACCAACACCTCTGCCATAGGTCACCCCAAGTGGTTCGCTACGTTTGGTGACTTAGCAGGGATGCCCGGGTTCATCGGGTGAGGTTTGTCCGGGTCTTGGCGGTGGCACCAACTGAATGGCAGGCCGTATCAGGAGAGAATGGTGGAGGGAGTCGACGGACCGCACTGCTCCGCTTTTCCTCAGCCAGCGGTGTTTGTTCTTCAGCTTCGTTACAGTAACGAACCCATCGTCTAGCAGTGCTGATGTCAAGAATCAATCATAGAACACTATCTATTACGAACATTGATGTCGGTCATTTTGTGCTGTGCCACCTGTTGAAGCAAAAAGTTACTACTGCAGCAGATTGCAGAAGAAGGTTTGAGGAATAGTACCAAATTCGAAATTTTCACTTAACTATCTTTAGTTGACGCTACCGCGATTGAACCAGTATACATTTTGGAAATACGTGTCCGGATCTTGGCGGCGGAAGTAACTGCCCACCAGCTGCAAAGCGGGCCGGATCGAGAGAGAATGAGGGAGTCTCTTTGACTTCTCTAGCCTTACTCTCTCGGAATATCGCCTTGCACCCATTGACCAAGCTTGCACCCCAATGTGAGGGATGGATTCATACGTTCATCACTCCTGAACAAACTGAACCCAGATTCCTACCCACCCCTCATACCCTTTTCCTTGAAAAATGACATAGGCCCTCAGGGGAATTATTTTTTAGAATTATTTCCTCCGATCAGGATTTTATATAAATTGATTATTAGAGTTGAAATATCTGGAAACTTCCATTTCTTCTCCTATCCAAGCCACCATCACCGTTTTACCAACTAAGGAATAATAAATGAGTTTTCTTGCACAAGTATTTAACTCTGAATTAATTAGTCAGCGCAAATGCGACTCGCTAACTGAACTGTCTTTGAACTTTGAACGGGTGCACTCTAATGCACGCTAATTCTCCCTCCCGGTAACAGTTAACAGGACCTGGAGGTGGATTTTAGGAAATAGTTCTCAAGTCGGAGCTCAAGTCAAAGGCGGCTCGATGTTTCTGTTCATTCATTCGATGCTGAATTCGTAATTAAATGTTATATAATTATAAGGACCTGATTGGGACGGTTCTTAGTGAGACGAGACGAAAAACGTAGGATTTGTCATAATAGGTAGTAATGGACTGAACAGGATTCAATAAAAAAATCATAGATTTATAACAGGAGTGACTTATTATAATTTCTACCTACACAAATTGTCGAAATATTATTATTATTAATTATTATAAGCAATAATTATCAGCCTGAAACACTCATCCACATTGAAAAATCTTCCGAGAAAAGATAAATGACGCCAACGGGACATGTATCTTTTCTCGGAAGATTTTTCATTGTGGGTGAGTGTTTCAGGCTGATAATTATTGCTTATAATAATTGTTACCATTTGTGCTATGCATAAAAATCTTGTCTTAAAACGTTAGTTTAACAATTAAAAATAATAATTATTATTATTATATATTTTTATGTAGATGAGGGTCCCTGTGTGGGTTTGTCTTTTTAAACAAAACGTACTGAATTATTACGAGACTGAAAGATCACTATAAGATTTTGAAGAGCCACTTCCACCTCCTTTCCCACCTATTCAGGCATAATTTTGAATCTTATTGAAATTTACTGTACACATCAGATTTTATCAATTTGGGAGGCGGGAATGGGTACCGCCGCCCCGGGAACCTTAATTGGGTAACCAACACCTCTGCCATAAGTCCATCCTTCTGATGAAGTTTAATGTAAGGAATTTTGTTTTGTGCCTTCCATGTCCTTCTAATCCTAAACTAACTCTAACACTACACATGGTTGATTATCTCACGGCGGACGTCACTTGTCGAACTGAGCAACCTGGCAAGGTTGTTATAGAGCAAAAGTATTTTTACAACTGACTGTGGCCTTCACGAGCGGTTTAAACATATGTTAAATTCTTGATCTGTAATTGGTGAAAACATTTCTTTTCCATCAGGAAGATACATAAGGAAAACAATAAGTGCCTTACTGCCAAATGCGCTCCCAAACTAAAGACAAGCAACCGGCCTATCAGCCGTGTAAAATCCAATACACGCAGATCAGCAAGGGGTTAAATATGAACAAACAGATTTTATACTAGTGACAACAAAATTTGCTGTCTAAATTCTGCTTTGTTGATGTAAAATATATCAATATCCGAACAGCTCTTCGCATCGACATGATTATTAGCAAGTTAGTTCTGCAGGCCGGGAGATAAAACAGTATATGCTGTCTAGGGAATGCAATCTCGATCTCGCGAGATCTCGTTCTCGCGAGATCTCGGCCTTTTTTAGCGAGATTGATCTCGGACGAAAAAAGGGCGAGATCTAGCGAGTTTAACGAGATTACACTCGAGCATAAAAACGTCTTATTCGAAGCGCGGACTGACACGGATGGAGTTGCGATCTGTCGGTTTCGTTCGGTGCGCGTGAGGCGGCGGCCTGAGGTAGCCTGAGATCTGTGGTTCCAACTTGCGTTGAATCCGAAAGGACTGGTTATCTGGCCGACAAAATAAGAAGCCGTTTGGCAGACGATTCTTTGGACACTTTGTGCTTCTTAAGGAGCTATTTTCAAAATAATTCGTAATAAAGGCTTGAGATTTGAACTGAACAAATCTTTAATTTTTTTTTAAATTTTTTATTGTAATATAAAAAATATGAGTTACAATATACACACATATATTTTACAAAATATTAAATAAAAGGTCGTTTTTTGATTGGTACATTTTGTTAATTATTCTGTAATTTCTAATAGTCTGACTAATTTGTATATTTTGTTAATTAATCTGTAATATCTAATGGATCTACTGAGTAGATATAGTTTTATTTAATTGATAACAATATCTCAGTTTAATAGTCAACTCAACTTAGATAATAAGTTTAATTTTTTTGACTTCTCGTTGTTTTGTTTGTTATAAAAGAACTGTTTTATTACTAAAAGATTTTTATTTGATATTAGAAGAGGAGACTGGTTGTTTCTTTCATTAGTTATTTGATAGATATGTACGTCAAAGTTTACTAATTAGAAGTTTATTAAAAAATTATAGACAAATACGTCAAACAATGTTTGATGCATAAAAGTCTATTGAAAAATTCGTGAAAATAAATGTTTATCTTATAATAGTTAAAATGTTTATTATTATTTTCCTAATTTATTCAAATATTGTGATTATTTGCAAAAAAAACACAAAACTGCCAATCTCGCGAGATCTCGAAATTGGCGAGATCTCGAAATTGGCGAGATCTCGCAGTATTGTTATTCATAATCTCACGGGATCTCGCTTGAGCCCCAATCTCGCGAGATTTGCATTCCCTAATGCTGTCGGTGACGGAGATAACCATCGGGAACATAGAAACTAATGCTCTCCATGATAGTCGAGTTTTTAAACCATCCACGATCAGTCTGAAGAAATGTGATAGAATATGCACATCTCAGTAGGGTTAGAGCCACTGGTATAGGCTAAGCGATTTCTTTCTTCAACTTGGTAGTGACTTCACTGGTGGCTGGCCCGTGATGAGGACCCCATTTTAAAATAAATAAATAAATAATAAGGTAAAGTAAAAAAACATACTTTGGAAAATATATAAGTTGGTAATGAAAAAAAACTTAAGATAAATTACAATATAATATATTTTTAATTGAATTAAATTTAAATCTAAATAGGGTGTGTGTTTGTGAGTTATGTGTGTTTTATAATGGTTTTGTGTGTTAAGGGAACATGTTTTATTCTTTCATGTTATAAAATTTTGGTAATATTGTCTTTTTTGTTCTTTAATCCAATTTTTAATTTTGTAATATTTAATTAAATTAAGACAATATTAGCGATTTTAGCGAACCTCAATTGAAAATCTGGATACAAAAAATCAGAAAAAAATATTAAGGAGTTTCGCTAATATTGTCTTAATTTAATTAAATATTACTAATTGTGACTACTCAAAAAATTAAAAATAAAAATTAATTTTAATTTTTTATGTTAATTTAATTTAATTATATTTTAACTTTATTTAATAATTTTATTTGAATTATTAATTTAATCTGAATGTATTTTCGTTTTCCTCAATTTTGGTTTCAAATGAAAGACCGTTGAATGCATTCATAGAATGGTATTTATGGTGTCTTTGTCCAAAACTTGTGTTTCCCGTCGGAGTTTTTATGTTTTCTTTGTACTCTTTTCCAACTAATCTGTGATATCTTGTGTTTGATGAAATTAATTTTTTTGTTCAAAAATGTAGTTAAGTAGTGTTTTAATGTATAATTGGCGTGTATCTAGTACGTCAAAACTGTTGAATATTTGGTCTGTATCAGTCATTCTATGTTTTTATTATTACCTTTACATTACATTTATTATTACCCTTAAGTTGGTTTTCTGCGCGATTTCTGTATGATCGGTAGCTAAGTTTGTTGCTTCTCCCCAAACCATTATTCCATATTCTATTATTGATTGAAAGAGTATCTGAAACACGTCTGCTTATTGCTTATACATTTATATGAGGAAATATTACAAACATCATTGTTTGACCTAAAATGCATGAGTATCAGCGTAGATTGAACGTGACACGCAAGATTTATGGTCTAATATTGATAAGCTCGGGTGTACGTCATACACTATGCGATAATTCAGTAATAGGATGCAGTTAACCACGAATTATTGGATGCATTCGGTAGCCGGGAAGAGGGCTGGCTGGAAGGGCGCGGCGAGGGCGAGGGCGGAGGTCGCACCCGGGGATCGTGCCGATGTTCTGGTGATCGAGATCAAAGTTTTAAAGAGATTAAGTTTAGTCTGCCATATAAGGATAGTTAGAATACCACTCCGCTGTCCAATTCTTCCTTATGCAATTTTGCAAGATCGTTTAATACTCGGCATTCCGAGTTTCTACCGACATAAATTATAACGTACCTACTTCCCTTGAACACTTTAGGTTTTAAGCTCTTAAAAAATATATTATACTATTTTTGAAGACAATTTTAAAAAGTTAGTACCTGTATGAATTTCCAGCGACAGAAAAAAATCACAAAGTGTGCTCCGAAAACTATAAAAAACACATCTGGTTCAGTTATTTAATATTGTGGGAACGAAAAAATGTAGTGTTTCTTTAATTTAAATCATTTGTTTAGAGAATTTTTTGCTGTATCTTAAATAAATCGCGTTATATTGTATATATATAACGCCTATCCATTGTAAACTTTTTTTTAATACTAGCCCTTAACCACCTACCACTGGTCTCAGGGACCGCAACGTATTATATAATTTAATTTTTTCGATGTTTGTGTATCGTCCGGCAGAGCGCGTTTATGTAACTTTTCTACACATCGAACAATATCGCGCTTGTGCTCGGTTAGGGCAAAGTTTTACGCCAGCGGTCTGTGGGACCGCATGTAGGTGGTTGTGTAAATTTTTGCATTTACTTAGTTTTGTTGTTTTATGAAATCTAGGATGAACGAAGTATGTATGAAGAATGAGCTAATGATGAATGTAAGTAAGTCTAAAGTCATGGTGTTTGAAAGGGAGAGTACGAAAACAGTATGCAACATAGTTGTGAATGATGAATACTTGGAGCAGGTGGATGAGTTTGTGTATCTGGGTAGTATGTTTACGAGAGATGGGAAGGCTGAAAGAGATATTGAAAGAAGGGTGAATGCCGGTAACTCCATTAATGGTGGACTGAATGCCGTTGGCGCTAATAAAAAACTGTCAAAAAAAGCGAAGCTAGCAGTCCACAATGGAGTCCTGGTACCTACCCTGATGTATGGCAGTGAGGCATGGAACTGGCAGAGGAAGGATGAAAGTAAACTGAATGCTGTTGAAATGAGATCCCTGAGACGTATGTGTGGTAAAACAATGTATGATCGTGTTAGAAATGTGGATATCCGCAAAGAATGTAAGGCTGATGTAAGCATAATGAGTAAGATTAAGAAAGGGACCCTCAGATGGTTTGGGCATGTAGAGCGAATGAACGAAGGAAGTAGTGTAAGAAGAATATACGACGCGAATGTGAATGGTAGAAGAAGTCGGGGACGCCCGAGGAAGACATGGCACGATCAAGTTAATCAGATACTTGAGTCGGGTCATGTCAAAAGTCAGAATAATAGAAGAGAATGTATGAGACGATGTATGAATGTGAGTGAGGCAAAGAGTGTGTGCCAAGACCGAGTTGTTTGGCGGTCCGTCCTCTCTGCCTACCCCTGCGGGGAAACGGCGTGATGGTTAGTTAGTTAGTTAGTTATGAAAATTAACAAAAACGATGAAAATATTCATCGTTTTTATTCACATTACTCTTATATTAATTCCTGAAGAAATTGGCAGAACAGCTTACTAGATCGCACATGGAGTATTGAGAAAAAAAAATCACGTTCAGAGGGACATCACTAATTCTATTCACCGTATTCTGTAGATCGGGGAAGTATAACCGACCACCTCTGATGAAGAAAAACTAAAAATTCGAAAAACATGTTTCACATGTGATCAAATAAAAACCGTAAGACGGCTTCTTGTGTTTTTTGTGCAAAGTACCTATTTGTTTGAAGTGTTCGAAAAAAATGTGCTGTTACTGCCACAAAAAATTGAAAATGTTAAGGCGTTGCAATTTTGTTATTTTTTAAATTTTATTTTATGTTTAATTTTTGTTTGATTTTATAATAAGCTTTTCCAATTTATAAAAAACAATACAAAGAAGTCAAAATTTTAAGTGCTACAGATCTCGTTTTCTTAGAATAGCGTTTGTTGTGACAAAAATGTTGTTTCATACAGATTTTAAGAATAGTTCGAATGTTTAAGGTTAATTTTGTTATTTTTCTTTCTTAAATAAAGTTCTACAGCCTTACTAAAAACCCAGTGAAAATTTTATTCAATTGACAAACGGCCGCGGATGTGAAAACATTACTAATTAAAAAATTGTTCATGGAAAAAAATACACTTGGTTTACACGGCCTGAGAGGGTAGTTTATCTCTGTTTTAGTTGAAATTTTTTTACGAAATTTGAAATTTTTTCAAAGTGTTTTGAATGTTATATATATTTCTTATTTTTGAAGGTTTCATAAAAACAAATACCATTTATGAAAACTAGATAAAATTACCTTTTAGATTTGTATAATTGAAATACACTTTAGTTTTTAAAAACTGCCATATATTAAGATTCAAACGCGAAAAAAAATGTTTTTTTTTTAACAAAACATATTTGATGAAAGTGTACAGAAATTTATAAAAAAACAAAATTTAAAAAATACGCACCTTTTTTATAATGAATTTAGAACGAAACTGTCACTTAACTTTTTCCTCGTGCATAGAATAAAAAAATAATAAAAAATTTCAAAGTATTTTTATTGCCAAAAAACTAACCTAAAAAAATAATACCGACTTTTATAACAGATTTCTTGCAACTATAAATACGTTAATTTCATTGATACGTTTAGGAACACATGTATTAGATATTAATATTTAAAAAAAAACCCCACTTTTATGAAATTCTCATAAAATAAAATCCTTTAAATGTAAATTTGAATTTTCATGTTTTACATAAAATACTTATTGACATTTCAATTTTCAAAGTATGATTATGGTTAGTATAACTTGACTAATGCTTATTAAAAACCACAAAAACACGGTAAATATATCAATTATGCGAATGTAATAGTGAATTAGTCATATTAATAGATATTACGATCATATTTGTGTAATATTATACACACTACACACACCCGCGGAGTGAGTTTTTTTGGCGGTTTCAACGCGAATGACGAATGCGCAGGCACCGCCTCCTAGCGGTTCTGTAAGAAAACAAACAATTGAATTACGTACACTATGATAAATTGCATTGTTGCCAGATGTAAAATACATTTTAAGATCAAATCTTATTAGTAATGTTATCGTGTTTTAGTGTATTTTGGTTTTATTCATGTTGCTGCAGCAACACAGGTTATCGGCCGTGCTGTGGTTTTTTTAGTAAGGCTGCTAGAGTATAAACAAGTATTTAATTCAATCGGCTGTTTCGTTGTTGCAATAGATTCCAAATTAAAAGTAATAATATACTAGCGATCTCACGAACCGCACGTAGGTGGTTAAGGGACGAAATAGAGAATGACTGTGCGACCCTTTTCTTACAAAACTCAATTTTGGATATAGTGCCCGTACCAAATTAAATAATATAATTTTTGAAGTAAAACTTCTTTACAATGAAAACTCTACGAAAAGCGAGGCGAACGGTAGTTGAGAGGGAGATATAAGTTAGTGAAGATAGAAAGAGAGAGTTACGTTTCGTATATTACTGTAGGGGCAAGAGAGAGAGGTGCGAGCACAAATTTTCTTTCTCTCTTTCTCTCATAGCTAGTTACGTTTCCTATATCTAAGACACAGTGCAGGCCTATTGCCTGTATCACACTGTAGGAGCAAGAGAGATCAGTGTGAGCGCACTTTCTTTCTCTCTTCCTATCCTATCCTCCTTTCTCTCTTCCTATTTCACATATAGATGAAGCAAAAGAAGTTTTACTTCAGTCGTGTGGTCTAAAGTACATTCGTTTTTTTTAAAGAAAAGATATAGCAAATATCTGGTACTTGCTACTTTATTTATTTATGTTTTAGATTATGAAACATAGACCATTAAATCATTCAAATTTGCATGATTTTAGTGGCAAATTTGGAATTTAAAAAGCTTTAACATCCTATAGTACTCGAAAAAAGTGAAAACAATGAAAACCGAAATATTTTTTATGTTCTCTATTCTACTACTATTTATTTATTTACGGACTTACGTCCAATTTAAAACAAAGTATCACGAAGTATAGAAATAAACAATGTAAGGATTCGGATGGTACATGAAAGCCAAGACAAACAGTGGAAATAGAAGAAGAAATAAGTGTCAAGTCACGTCAAGACCTTGCAAAAATTAGGGTGAATAGGAAATATCTTCATTTGTTTAAAGAGCGACAGAAATCATTAATTTAAGCTAACACCAAAAAAATCAAGGTCTTGACGTGAGTTGACCAGTCTATACATTCTGGACAGTGGTGAGTTATAACCATAGTTAGTCGAGTCAGTCGAGTGCTGATTGAGGAAAAGTTGGTCTTTATTTCTGAGTCTACGAGAAGGTATATTAAATGTGATGAGTTGTAGTAATGTAGGCGAGTCGATTAAACAGTTAATAATTTTGAAGAAACAAATGAGATCAGATTTTATCCGACGGTTTTCTAAAGGAGAAAGGTTTAGAGTTTGTTTAATTTCAGCATGAGAGTAATTGCCTCGCTCTAATCCTAGCCTCCAAGCAATTCCCTTTAGGAACCGATGTTGAACGGATTCGATATGACGAATATGGACAGCATAAAAAGGAGACCATATAACACAAGCATATTCAAGATGGGGGCGAACCAAGGAGCAGTAAAGAGTTCTTAGGGTATTTATATTTTTGAAGTCAGAAGTGGTTCTAGTGATGAAACCAAGTAGCTTGAGAGATTTATTAACAATTTATTTATTTATTTATTTATTAATTTACGGACAACAGTCCATTAAAAACATAATAATAACACGAATAAAAAAATAAAATAAAACAGAGATGACAGTAAAGGGAGAGCACATAAAAATTAATAGCAATGACAATATAAAATATAAAAAGTACATATAGAGACACTACAAGTCAAAGCATGAAGAAGCATTTAAATATTGCTTAACGACTGCCGAAAGTCATTTAGTTTTACACCAAAAAAATCAATGCTTTGACTTGCGTTGACAAGTCTCGACATTCTGGATAAGGGAGAATGGTATCCGTAATTAGTAGTATGTTGATTGAGGAACAGCAATTCATTATTTCGAAGCCTACGGGAAGGGATGTTAAACTGGATGAGTTGTAACAATGCAGGTGTATCTGTAATACTGTTGATAATTTTAAATATGTAAATTAGATCAGAGTCCTTTCTACGTTTTTCTAAAGAAGGCATGTTTAAAATGTGTCCAATTTCATCATATGAGTACTTGCCTCTTTCAAGACCCAACCTCCAAGCAATTCCTCTTAGGAAACGATGTTGTACGGATTCGATGTGACAAATGTGGACAGCGTAGAAAGGAGACCAAATGACACTAGCATATTCAAGGTGAGGGCGAACCAGCGAACAGTAAAGAGTTTTAAGTGTACTTATATGTTTGAAGTCACAGGTAATTCTATGAATGAAGCCGAGTAGTTTAAGTGATTTATTTACGATATTATTTATGTGATCACGGAAATAAACTTTGCAGTCTAGAGTGACCCCAAGGTCCTTGATAGATGTGACAGTAGATAGACAAACACTATTTAGTTTATAATCAAACTGAATAGGTTTTTTGGTTCTATAAAAGGACAAAATTTTGCATTTATCAACATTAAGTTCCATGCAGTTAATTTTGCACCAATCGTTAAATGAATCAATATCAAGTTGAAATAGTAAACAGTCAAGGTGGGATTTAATAATCTTAAGAATCTTATTATCATCAGCAAATAGCCAGAAACGTGTGTGAGAAAAAACTTTTGTGATATTATTAATAAAAAGGTTAAAAAGAAGCGGGGCCAAATGGGCTCCTTGGGGAACGCCGGAAGTTACATCAATGTTAAAGGATTCAAAGTTATTTATTTTAACCCTTTGTTTTCTATCTGTCAAGTAAGAGTGAAAGAATGATAACAAAGGGTTTCTAATGCCTATAGCATAAAGTTTGGCCATGAGAATACGGTGATTAACTTTGTCGAAGGCTTTGGAGAAGTCAGTGTATAGAACATCAACCTGAGTGTTATCTTCTAAGGCTTTCACAATGGTACTTGTAAAGGAAAGTAAATTTGTTGTTGTAGAATTCGCCGATCTAAATCCATGCTGTTCCTCAATTAGAACACTTTTGAAAACAGGAGTAATTTTTTTTGTAATTATCGACTCAAATATTTTTGGAATATTAGATATTATTGATATCGGTCTGTAATTTCCAATATTCGACTTGTTTCCGGACTTAAAAATGGGTCGAATATATGAAATTTTCCATGAGTCAGCAAATGTTCCAGATGAAAGTGACAAGTTCTACAACATACAAATTGGGTTAGATAGTGTATATTTACATTCTTTTAGCAAGATTTCTGGAATGCCATCAGGTCCGGTACTTTTTTTGTTAGAGAGATTATTTAAGGATTGGTAAACCTCCTTAAGTGTAATTTGGCAATCATTTAAGTCAATATTATGGTCATAGTTAAGTGGAGGGATGTTGCATGATGCATCAGAATATACAGAGGAGAAGTGTTTGGCAAAAAGGTTGGCGATATCATGGCCTTTAGTAGCATGAGTTTCATAATAATACATACTTGAAGGAAGATCATTATCAGTACGCTTTTGTGCAACAAATTGCCAAAATTGTTTAGGATTTTGCAGTAACTTTGTCTCTGTAACTTCTACAAAATATTTATAACATTTGGCTGATTCGATTTTGGACAGTTCCCTTAATTGAGAAAATTTATGATAAAAGCTTAAGTTCCCAGTGTCTTTAAATAATTTATGAGTCTTCTTTTTTTCAATTATTAACTGTTTAAGTTTCGTGCTAAACCAATTTGGAAACTTAGGTTGAGAGTAACACCCCTTAGGAACAAACAATTCTACAGCATTTGATACACATTCATTAAATTTTAGTACAGCGTGATTAATATCAGAATTTAAAAATAGTGTCGACCAATCAATCTGGGATAGATATTTGTTCATATTAAAATAGTCGCCGTTAAGATATTTGTAGTGATAAGAGACATTTGGTTTCAAGGAATCAAATTTAAAAAAATGTGTCATTTTAATAGAGAGAGGTGGATGATATTTATCCAAAGGTAACAAAGAGACATCAGCTTCACTTACTATGACATTTGGTATGCTAGTGAAAATCAAATCCAGGCAAGAGCCTAGATAGTTAGTGACTGGATTTACTTGAAACATATTCAAATAGGCAAAAAAAATTACAATTTCAACAGCTTGTGGAGAAAGATTACTAGAAGGAGTTTTGACACCTTGATCGTCATTCAGCCACAATATTTTAGGTAAATTATAATCGCCACAAATAAATAGGGAATCAGCGTTTCTAGACACATGTTCAATTGAAGCAGTATGCAACTTATAGACTTCTACCGAAGAGGAGGGAGGAATGTAAACACAACCAAGTACAAGCTTTTTGGTACCAAGTAGAACACACAGGAACAATTGATCAGAAACATTGGTAAATGTTTCTATAATATGGCAGGGGTATTTTTTGTTTACGCATATCATCACTCCACCACCTTTACACTTAACAGAAGAAGTAGAACGGTCACTGCGGAAAACGTTGTAGTCAAAAAATCCAAGTTCAGCAGATGAGATATTTTCAGATAGCCATGTTTCGGTTAAAAATATAAAGTCGTAATTACATACACTGACGTTACAGCAAATAGTGTTCAGTTTCGTATTTAGGCCACGAACGTTTTGATAATACATTGAGAAGGAATTTTTGTCAGAACGATTATTCAAGTTCAACCTAAAAAATTTATCCGAGAAAGTTCACGTCTTTCAGCAGCTTGGCGGGCGGGGAAGTCTTGAGCTCCAGTTTTGTGAGAAGCCGGTTTTCTGAAGAAGGTGCAGGTGGCACATACTGGAGATTTTTCCTTTTTGGGGCAGGCATCACGGTTGTGGCCAACTTTGGCGCAGTGGGGACAGGTGGGTGAGTCTGCTTGGCACTTGGAAGCTGTGTGGCCATATAGTTGACAATGGCCACATTTCAAGCTATCTACCCAGTCTCTCACGCGGTGAAGCTGCCAGTCTATAGCAAGTTTGGTGCGAGATATTAGAGAGTGACGCACAGATGACGGG
Organism: Limnephilus rhombicus; assembly: GCA_929108145.2. Taxonomy (NCBI): domain Eukaryota; kingdom Metazoa; phylum Arthropoda; class Insecta; order Trichoptera; family Limnephilidae; genus Limnephilus; species Limnephilus rhombicus. The sequence continues at coordinate 15,323,715 of OV815292.1, read as the reverse complement.
ACTCTAAAAATATGGATGCAGCTTCCAGTGCGAGGGCCAGATTTATGAGAAAAGGACATGTTCTCTTTTAAATTTTGTAAAGACAGACCGGTATCATTGGAAGATTGATGATGAACGGCACTTATGATTTCATCTGCCGAAATATCTTGAGGGAGGTTGTGAATGGCGATCCGTGGGAGGCGATTTGGAGCAATAGTTGCTTTAAGTCCCGCTTTGTTTAGCGCTGGAGCATTCGCAAGTTTATCTGCCTCAGCAGAAGTACTAGGGTGTACTAAGACATCGCCACTTTTTAATTCCCTCATTCCAGTGACACGGATGCCCAGTTCACTGGGATTGACTGCATTTTTTAGTGATTTTAGGGTCGACTCGGAGGTGGACGGGGTATCAGTTGACTGGTGGATTATAACTGAAGGTCTGGCAGGTCCAGGAGGAGCATTATTCCTAGTAATAGGAGGTAATCGGGGAAAATTTTCAGATTCAATTTTCGAGTGATGCTCATCGCGATAGTTGTTTTCCCTTAAAATTCTATTTTCACCAGTTATTTCAGCCATTTTTGCCGCCATTTCGCTAATTACACCTAATATAGTTATGGTCTTTGGATTCAATTTATTCATTTGCTCCTTGCTAAGTTTCGTTGAAGTATCATTAATACAGTTTTGCATCTGTTTTACCGCTTCCGTAGCTTTGGTAATGTAGCTCTGGGGATCCATCTTGAGTTTTGAGTTTTTGAAATGTAAAAATGAAATAAATGTCTATGGTAAACTCAGCTTGCGAAATTTTTCTGTTATTCTTAGCTTGACTCTACCGTCTATTTCCACAAGTATCTATGGTTAACTTAACTGTCAAAATCACTTTAGAACCTAGAATTCTCGAAGTTTATTTACGGTAATGAAAAACTTATTTTTGCAGGAGAATAATCAAATGTTTCTGCACAAAATGATATATAACACATAAACGATTAACTCTCTTTTAATGCACTTTTTCGCGAATCACGTTTATCAAGAAGTAACGGCGTAGACAACGACTGATGCGTAGACAACGACCGACCAATCACATTTATACGTTCCCGGAAAGAAAGCTTGCTATCAAGAGAGACACCAAGGTCTTTAATAGATTGAACAGTTAGGCAATTATTATTTAATTTGTATTCGAAAACAATCGGATTTTTAGATCCGTAGAAGGACAATTTTGGACTTATCGACATTTAGTTCCAAGCAATTAATTTTACACCAGTCATTGAAAGAGTCAATATCTGATTGGAAAAGAAGGAGTCGTGGTAGTTTTTGATTATTTTTAGGATCTTATTGTCATCAGCAAAAAGCCAAAAGCGTGTGTAAGAGAAAATACGAATAATGTCATTTATAAACAAGTTGAAGAGAAGCGGGGCTAAATGTGCTCCTTGCGGTACGCCGGAGGTTACTTCAATAATAATAGACTCAATGTTATTTATTTTAACTCTTTGTTTTCTATTGCTTAAATAAGAACTAAAGAAAGATAGCAATGGGTTTCGAATACCTATAGCATATAGCTTGGCCATGAGGATAGCGTGTTTTACTTTGTCAAAAGCTTTAGAAAAGTCGGTATATAGAACATCTACTTGTGATTTATCTTCTAGGCCATTGACTACGGTGTTGGTGAAGGAGAGTAAGTTTGTAGTGGTAGATTTAGCAGATCTAAAGCCATGCTGTTCCTCAATCAGCACATTTTTGAAAATAGGTGTTATTTTTTTGTGATTATAGATTCAAAGATTTTAGGAATATGAGATAACATCGATATAGGTCTATAGTTTTCTACGTTCGACTTATTACCAGATTTAAAAATAGGTCATATATAGGAAACCTTCCAGGAATCCGGAAAAGTGGCAGATGATAGTGATAAGTTTATCGTTTATACCACTAGTCTCCACACACTATGTATAAAGCTTTCTGTGGGATTGTCTTTAGCATTCTGAAGAAAAGGGCTCTTCAAAGTAAGCTGCTGAAAGCGGAAGTGACGAGGAAGGGCGGAAGGCGAAGGCGGAAGGAGGAACTGCGCGCTGTTTGTTGACAACTCTGATGAGAGAGCCCTTTAAACTGGGACTATTGAGGGTGACTGCTTGTACTAAGCCGTTGGCATACTGGCTTTTATGTCGTAGCAAGCATCCAACATGACTTTATCAAAAAAACCTGAACAACGTGAATCTATTTTAGTAAGTTGTGAATGATGAATATTTGGATCAGGTGGATGAGTTTTTCTTTCTGGGTAGTATGTTAGGGTGAAAGGGTGTTTAAAAAAAATTCACAAGGCTTAAAATCCACATTATGTCGAAAGATGTTTTTACGATCGTACAGGGCAGTTCCAATAAGAAATATTAATTATTCTCCGTACCAGCTTTTTAAAATTAAAACTCAATATCGATTTTATTTCATTCCAAATTTGCTTTAATTTGTACCTACATCCAAAAATGCTGAGAGGCGTGATGATAAAAGTATTAAAATTATGTACTTTTTGTAATTATTTTTTGATCATAAGTACTTATCATTTTTAATAATGTCTAAGCAAAATAAGAATGTAAATAAATCTGAAATATATTAGTTTCTAAGTACGCAAATAAATACACAAACGGACCAATTTTCGTCAAGAAACACATGAACGTATATATTTTTTAATGATTTTATTTAATCTAAAATTAAAATTCTGAACCATGCGTTTACCAGATAATGTATTGATTTATTTTACTGTATGATTTGAAATGGGTGTTGTATAATACAAAATCTTTTTTGAAAATTTTATAAGTCTGCCAACGACCTGTGGTATAAACTTGTTATACTTTCTAATAATAAACATTTTTTCTCAAAATTTAAAACATGCGTTTACTTGATAAAAAAACAATCTTTCGAAATCAATTTATATTTTTTGTGGAAAACGGTCAATATGTCTAAAATCTGATTTAAAAATGACATGTTTCTGGTTTTCTCTGCTTCTTAAGGGCCCGCAACCCGGATTTTTACCGATTTATTACATATTTCTCTTAAACACGGTAAGTTTTAAAGCTCTTAAAAAAATATATGTTATTCTTGAAGATAATATCTAGACTTTGCCCGCGCCGAAACGCAAATTATATAAAATTCCCTCGATAGAAAAAAATCGCAAAGTATGCTCCAAAAATTATTATTAACACGTTTGTTTCAGTTATTTTACAAGTTATATGTATGAAAAAAAATCACAGTGTTTCTTTAAATGCTGTTTAAGATAATGCTCGCGAGATTTTTACTCTATTTTAAACGAGTCGTGTTTTATTAAACATTTTCGCAATTTTCGCATAGATTTTGTCGCTGTAAATGTTAGCGCTCTCCTCTAACGTTCGTAATTTTGAATCTCTCTATCTTCTTCTTTTCGGGCCCGGTTGCAGAGCCTTAACGAGAGATGGGAAGGCTGATAGAGATATTGGAGGATATATGAGGGTAAATGCACATGACGCTAATAAAACACTGTCAAAAGAAGCGAAGCTCGCAGTCCACAATGGAGTCCTGGTACCTACCCTGATGTATGGCAGTGAGGCATGGAACTGGCTGAGGAAGGATGAAAGTAAACTGATATCCCTTAGGCGGATGTGTGGTAAAACCATGTATGATCATGTGAGAAATGTGGATATCCGCAAAGAATGTAAGGCATAATGAGTAAGATTAAGAAAGGGTCCCTCAGGTGGTTTGGTCATGTAGAGCGAATAAAAGAAGAAAGTAGTGTGAGAAGAATATATGATGCAAATGTGAATGGAAGAAGAAGTCGGGGATGCCCGAGGAAGAATCAGAATCAGAAGTGAATCAGATACTTGAGTCGTGCCATATCAAATGTCAGCTTAATAGAAGAATATGTATGAGACGATGTATGAATGTGAGTGAGGCAAAGAGTGTGTGCCAAGACCGAGTTGTTTGGCGGCCCGTCCTCTCTACCTACCCCTGCGTGATGGTTAGTTAGTTAGTTAGTATTTTAGTAAATTCTCGTCGACCGTAAAAATTGTTATAAATTGGTCAAATTTGGAAGACAAACATATTCACTTAGACGGCTCTTTGTTTATTAGATCATTTATCAGACATTATGTGACTAGCTGGCATCAAGAAAACAACCTAACAAACTTGACCACAACACGCACACTGGCGCCATCTCTGCGAGCCGGATATATTTATATCAATTTGAAATGGCAGGCTGGTTACTGAAAGTGTTGACCGCCAATTTAGATAGTTTTATTAAATGCAAGAAAGAAAGGGAGTTGAATATCTGTTGCTAAAAGAGTTTTGAATGTGTCTTTGAAGCCCAAGTAATAAAAAGGAATTTCATCCAATGATGCAATTGTTCTACCGGTGTTTAAATGAACATTCCTGCAAAGAACTGACGTCACTCATCCCTAACCAAGGCCGACTATCGCTGAATAAAATTCACCGTTTAAAATAGTCCAATCACTCTGTTTATGTAACGTGCTAAAACAATACACAAATCAGCAGTTACAACGAGTATCAATAACAACCGCTACCATCTGCAAATTGTCATTGCTCGATGGCACTGACTTGGCCACCACTGTATTCGGCATTGTCCCAATCTAACATTCTGAATCTAAAGAAAGTGGGGAACGGATAGAAGATGTTTAACGGAGGAACGTCAGAAACGGTCAAAAAGGTAGTTCTATATTTTCAACGACTGTATTCTCCAGTACTTATTTATGGATTCTTATTGAAAGACTGATTTTCAATTTGGGAGGCGGGAATGGGTACTGCCGCCCCAGGAACCTTAATTGGATAACCAACACCTCTGCCATAGGTCACCCCAAGTGGTTCGCTACGTTTGGAGATTTAGCAGGGGTGCCCGGGTTCATGGGGTGAGGTTTTTCTAGGTCTTGGAGGCGGATGACCAGGACTTACTAAACCCCAGATTCCTACCCACCCCACAGAACTCTCCTCTCCTCCCTTTCCTTAAAAAACCCTCCACACAGCATCCCGAAAGATGACATAGGCCCTGAGGGAAATTATTTTCCTCAGGGCCTCCTGTGTAGAGCTCATGTAAAAAAAAGAAGACTTCATTGACTGATTATTGACGTATTGTACATATGAATAGCAGTTAAAAACCCGCTCCGCAGGTTTTTACCGCTAACCCTGCGGGCGGCTTTTGGTGCGCCTTCGCCCAGTTTGAATGATGGTGACCATTTTATTAATCCGATGGGAACTGATTCCAAAATAACCGGTTCCTCGGTTGCACTATGATCGAATGATAGCTAGTCACGGGGACAATGAGGTCATAATATATGTAATATATAGCCGCGTGATAGGTACTATTATTCACAACTGAGCATTACCGCCATTCTTTCCCTATCGGAGAGATATTCAAATTTACAAAATCGTAATACTTATACCCAGTTCTCATGCGATCTGCGACGGAAGTGGCGCCATCCTTTGACGAATTCTTGAATTCAAAACCGAATTATAACGATAGCTTTGTTTGAAATTCGACGTACGCAGATGTTTATATGGCGCGGCGCGTACGGCGCGGCGTCAGAAACGCACTCGAAGCTGCGTTTTTAAATTTCAACCACGCAGATACAAGGCTATTATTACTGTTTGATAATACTTCTGAGGACAAACGTCCTTCCAGGCTGTTGGCTAGTTCTTATCTGGAGAGCTCTTCAAACCTAATGAGTTCGTAAATTTTCACTTTCGGCAAAACTCAGGATCATGTGACCCGAAGAGCCTATCAACTACTATGGTGTAGTATGTACTAGATTAGTATTATAGACTATTATGATACATTACACTGAGTAATAGTTAGTAATCTCGTCAAATATAATTTATGGGATTTGTCTCGCGACCTTCGTGTTCAGAGCAAAAGAGCTTACTGCTCCGCACGGAGATTGTCGGCTTTTATGTCACATCAATTACACAATACCTATTCCGCACATCATACATCCCCAAACCTGACAGAGCCTCTTAGCCTCCTAGGTGGAGTTACTTTAAAGTGAAAGCTTTTCACTAAATTATTTTCTAGTCCTGATCTATAGATATATTCCTATAAATTAAAATAAATTTAATACAAGCGCTAATTTATGGGCCTTTGACACTTTGCTTTTTTTCGTTCAATTTCCATATAGATACGATTTTAGATTTTCACGGCCAAAAGTATTTTTGTTATAAGTTTTTGGGGTATTATTCCATGTTGCGCTACCTTCTTCTTTAGCCAACGTTTCGGACAGCGTTGCAGTGTCCATCATCAGGGCAGATGTGTAATAGTTAGGGGTGATGTTTGTACTTATCTACTTAGGAGTGATACCGTGTCGCCAGCTCCACTCCTCTACGAGCTGGCTCTACAATATACTTCAACATGTTTTTTTGCGTTTAGCCTTGATGTAGCCGTCAATTACCGGATACCAAGAACTCTTGAGCTTAGCTCCGTCGTCTCTATTAATATTTATAGGATTTTTGTGAATTTCAATTGCCTCCGTAATCAGGCGTGCTCTATGAGTTTTGTTTTTTCCCAGGACCTCAGGTACAAATCCGAAGTAATGGCCGGTTTCAATTAAGTGCCGAGCACCGAAACCGGCCATTTCTCATTGTTTTACATAACTGTATTATGTGGGAATGTTGCATGCTTATTTCGTTTAATATTAAAAAAAGATAAAAAGACGACATGTAATATACTCGCACTTTGTTTATTACTGATTGTACTTAATATATATATTACTACTTGTGTACATGTATTACTTCTTCGATAATGTGAACTTCGTGTGGATTTTTTACGATTTGTTGGCGGCAATGGCAAAGACAGATGCTTTTGACAGATGTTGAATTTCAGAACCAGGTTTCGAATGCATGTCCGACGCCACGTCTTACACGCCGCGCCACAAATAACACTTGTGTACGTGGATTTCCAGATAAATTTATCGTTGTAATTCGGTTTCTAATTCAAGATAACGTCACTTTTTTTGGCAAGACGCCTAGGGATGTATCCTTCCTAGCTATAAGTTCTAGGAATTTTTGAACCTGTATTATCTCCGGATTTTGAAAGATTGACGGTAATACTCATGTAACCGAGCAACGATCAACCTTAAAAATATAATTCAAATTCGATTTTAAAGACTGGTATCACCGAGCATCGCTATCCGGTCTAGTGCATGATGATGCATAACCATTCCGGTTTCAACGTTCGTTCCGTCCCCCTGCTTTTCTCCTAAACGAGATAATTATTAAATGTGTGCTACCTTAATGTAACACAAAGTTTCGACGTAAATATATTTGACTCGCCACCTCCACAACTTGCCAAACTCAGTTATATCAAGCAACTGTATATTACATATGACGTAATCGCCCGACCCGGTTACTTAGTCGCGGTGACTAGTGACTAGCCATCACTGGTTGATACGTTGACAGTGGATACGAGGAACGGGCTAATTTTAGAACCATTTGATCATCAACACTAACTGGTCGAAGCCGAACCAAAAGCCGCTCGCAGGGCCAAGCAGTAAAAGCCTGCGGCGTATAATCATGAATATGTTGTCTTTTTTGACGATTTAGAACCATTCCAATATATATTTTCTTCTTCAATGGCAACCATCTTCGTATATGAAATCGTAAGAACGAAAATAATGATAAAACACTTTAAAACTTAACTTTTGATACCCACTACACTTTTAATTCCTCAGAACAGGCAATAAATTTCAACGAAAACACTTTGTTTTTACTTGCCTCGGCAGTATGTCTAGCTAGGAATTAAAAAATATCGACTAGGCAAAACTCATTTAAACTTCAATTTTCTTGTGCTTCAATTTGTAATAAATTGGCGAATACCCGGCATGCGTTGCAAAAGTCACTCAAAGAAAGAAAATGTTCGAGTTTAAATTCTGTATATTAAAGCTCTTAAGGAAATACTATATTTTTTGTTTTTCTGGCGCGTGAGCAGTCCGCATACAGCTGCCCATGTGAGAAACGTGGATTTTCCAAAGTTACCCCCTGCTATTCCCTACCGCTACCTCAAAACCCCGTCCTTCGTTCTTCTCATCCCCTCCGCGGATTCCCCTCCCCCTCCCGCCTTCCCTCTCTGCGCTAAACTATATGAAATAAACACATTTTTCGAACAACAGCGCGCCATATACAGTAAAATTGTATTACATACACATTTCAAAACGCCAGAGCTCACCACAAGATATAGAATCCATCGCGGGCGTGCGTACAATAAATCACAAAAGTTTCATCGCAATCGGATAAATGTTAGAAATAGGAAATAATTTCATTACTCCAGAGGTCACCATTATATACTAGGGCCAGTCAATAAGTAATGCCTCATATTTTTTTCCTCCTTTAATTATCAAGTAATAAAAAATGCAATTACGGTGAGGTCGAAACCAAACCATTGAAGATTAATTTGTTATTTTTCAATATTATCTCCGTCCATTTCCACGGCTTTGGCTCATCTTTTACTAAGGTACCAATCACAATGTTGTAAAAAGCATGATCATATCCTGAACACCATCGCCATAACTTTCCCCACCGACCACACAGTTTTGATTATTTTTTTGTCCTTGGTGAGTTTGTGTGATGCCATTCTATTGACTGCCTCTTTGATTCAGGTTAAAAAAATGAACCCATTTTAAGTGTCCGGTCACATCTTTTCCAGAAACTAAGTGTTGTTAGGCCATTGTTTTTCTTGTTTCTTTATTCTGGCCGGTTAAGTTTCTTGGTACCCGCTTTGCAAAACTTTTGTTAAAAAGTCAGTTGTTGAATAATCTTAATCACATTGCTTTTACTGAGGGAGAGAATGCGACATCTGTAGTTATCTGGGGTCGTCACGAATGAGTACAGTCGCTGCAATCAATGGCCAGCGCCACTCCGCTTTTCCTCAGCCAGCGGTGTTTGTCCTGTAACTTGGTTACAGTAACGAACCCTTTGTCTAGCAGTGCTGACGTCAACTGTTGCATCATGGTACACATTTTACAGTCTTTCATGAATGTAATTTTTACGTTTCACCTTCTACAGTCAAGCATCAATCACAGAACGCTATATATTACGAACATCGAGGTCGGCCATTTTGCAAACGACTACAGTGCTGCCACGTGTTGAAGCAAAAAGTTACTACTGCAGCAGATTGTAGAAGAATGTTTGAGGAATAGCATTAAATTCAAAATTTTCACTCGACTATCTTTATTTAAGCGGAAAAAATAAGAGGCATTACATATTGACTGTCCCTCGTATATAGAAACCACAGCGGGCGTGCTTAAAATAAATCACCAAAGTTTGACAGCAATCGGATTTATGATTTAGGAATGCGTAAATGACAAACAGAAAAACATTCATTTTTATATATTAAGATTACTTTTATCACGTTTTTCAAATCAAATGTAATGTAAATGTTAAAATAAATAAAACGAATAATCGCGCGAAGATAGGGATTTTCATATGGGCCACAACTCACAACATAGTTTCCATATGTGAATCGGTATGCAAAAAAGAAAAATGCAAAATGACCATTATGGACGGTAGTGTGAAAATCGCTTTTTAATTTCCGGATTAACGTATTTCTATTCGAACGGAAGCTTTTCTCCTTTCTCCCCTGGGCCCTTTTTCTCCTTTCTTCCCGCAGAACAAGGCAGTGTAAAGCGCCTGAGATAATAAGTGCTCTCGGCTTAGGAACTCTTTCATAATACCAAAACTTCTCTATGGAGATATCAAGGTAGTTTTCAAGGAAACATGAGCGCCCAGAAACGCCCCTCCCACTCCCGAATACTGAACTAAATGGACAACTGCATACCATGTTGATTGTACCTTAATAGAATCGTCAAGATCTTCCTACATTTACACAATTTCTCCTTCAAAGCTGGATCGATTTTAAAGATGTTTTCACCAACTGTGTTAGAACAATATATTCTACGTCTGTACCTACTTACTTTTCTTTTTAAGTGAAAACTTCTTTAATACCGTTGTGATTTGAAACTCGCTGAAACGACGAGCTTTGAGGACCTCCGTAGTCCAGTGGGTAAGACTCTTGACTCACAATCCGGAGGTCGCGGGTTCGAACCCGGCATGCGCAAATAAATTTTATTTGATTAATTTGTGTTATTTCACAATTAATTCATTTAAAATAACGTATAGTATATTTGCGGCATGTTCCAGAGTGGAAGATACTATCAGTATCGCCCTGGTGTAAGACCACCATTCAGAATTGAAACGTTGCTTGAAAATGGCTTTAGCCGTGTTTAGTGACCAGATCTGAATAGCCAGGTACTTCCCAACCTTCCTCTTCTCCACCTCCTTCCCCTCCCCACTACCTTAAGCCTCACAACATACCCCGATTGGGGATGCCATAGTCTCACTGGCTCCAGACGGGAGCAGTTGAGATTCTTGTGCGGTATTCACTGTAAAAAAAAAAAAAAACGGAGGCGAGCGTCACTAAAAACAGACCAACAAATACACATATAGGATTTAGTCTGCGAGAGATTGAGATAGCAATAAAATATTTATTTATTTGACGGATACTCGGTTCCAACTTAATAGATAAATCCACGGTCTCAAGTAAGTCTCCTTTAGTCTTGTGGTGTAAATTAGCCTGGTAAATCTCTGCAGACATTCAGCAGTCCAAGGGTCGAATCCTACGAAATCGAAGAATTTTTTTTTTTTTCTAAAATCGGTATCCAATCTTCAAACCACTCTAAAATGAACGGGCAAATAAAACACAAAAGACCTCTAGCAACTCCGGTGAATAAAACACAAATCGGTACTAATAAGATGACCAAACGTATAGGAAAAGGTGCACCGGAATTCGACGGCAAAAATATGGATAAAATCATCCTTCACATTGATAAAAAAGTGCTTCGTAGTCTTCGTAGACTCTTGTCTACTTTAGTTTTCTGAAGGTTTCACTTCTACCACGTGTGAATTGCACACACCGTTTTTTTTTAATATTTAATTAAAATGAATTTAATAATCTTATTTGTAAGTCCTGCAAGTGCTTTAGGTTTTTATTGCCGAGACAGCTGTTTCGGCTTAAAAACAAACCGTGCGTCCCCGTTCCCTTCCACCTTCCCCGCACTTCCCCCTCCATTGTCTCTTCCCTCTCCGCAAACCCTACCTCCCCCGTTCCCCTTCCCCATGCCTTTCCTCCCTGCCGCTTAAATACATGAAATACACACATTTTAATTTATACAAATTTCATAACGCCAGAGCTTACCATTATATATAGCCTATAGGTTATTCTAATGTATGAGCTATATTTTTGTAAAGTTTCATTAAAATCCACCGGTAGTTCTGCGTGAAAGACTAACAAATACACATACATCCATACAAACGTTATAATATTAATAAAATTGTATTTTTCCTTTGGAGGGGTGCAGACATACGTTCATCGTTTGTCCCATTTTCGACTGATGACATTTAGTGTGTAAGAAAAAGGGGCAGCGTTATATGTTTAAGAACAAAAGCAAAAAGCTTATATTTTACATGTACCTACCTGGATTTTATTGTTTATTACTGATGTACACCTAGAATAACACAACTTTTATCTGATATTGTACCTAATATCTAAGTAACTCCCCCAATATGTACCATTATTGTTTATTATTATTGAATCCATTAATGTGAAATTATGTACATGCAACCTGCCAATTTGACTGTCCTAAAACGGGAAACCTTCCTAGTTGGACAGTCAAAGCTTCCTTTTATATTGTTATTATCTTGTATGTAATAAATGTAATAATAAATAAATAAATAAATAAATAAATAAAACAATCAGCGAATTGACATTTGACATTTTTGAATTTTTGAAACTTACTCACTGCTCAATATTATACCTACTTATCACAATGTTGCTGCAACTCTTTCAAAATATGAGAATTGGTTCCATACAAAATTTATGAGGAAAATAATTTTCTTCATAATAATTTTTTTCGTAAATTTTTCAGCAATTCTGCTATTCGGAGCGGAGACAAATCCAACAAATCAAAGATCATAAAAATCGGTCCAGCCTTTCTCGAGTTATAAATGGTGTAACTAACCCGACTTTGTTTTATGTATTAAGATTTGCCTAATGAAATACGTTTTTCAGTATTTTAGTTTAAAAAAACTTATTGTAGTGTTTATTTCTGATAATAAAATTATTAATTATTATAAGTGTTTCATCACCTTTCTAAAACCGTTTTTAGTTTCGGAATGCGTTTAGAAATATTCCATTTATTTGGATTTTATTGCAAAGCCGAAATATTTTGACCTTCTAACAAAATAGGCTCGAGGTCTGAGTGAAATGTAAAGTTATTGTAGCAAATACAAAAAAAATTACCCTTGCCAAATCCCACTTTACATCAAAACCCACATACATAGGTAGATTTGTATTTTATTTGCAAATGAAATATATTAAAAAGTCATATTCGATCTTATACTTGGTCGTTGGCTGTCGTACATTGTTTTAAATAAACAAAATTAATAAAATTTCTTTTTAGCAAAGTTCAAACACTCTGTCAAATAGTGTCACTATCAACGTCAGTGTCAAATGTCGCATATAGTATCGGTTTCATAATATCACCAACTAAATAATGATGTATGGAACGTGTCGTAGGAATCCGTGTGCATCTAACGAGTGCGCGAAAGCTTTTGACAACCATGGAAATTCAAGAATGGAATTTACGCTCCCACAGAGTACCATGCCGCCAGCACGACAATCTGAGAGCTGCTATTGGCTAGCGGAATTATGTGCATGTGGTGCCCCTTCCAAATGACTTGTCTACAACGCTATTATGTCCTTTAACTAACTAATCAATTGAAAACATAAATGAAATTGATAATGAATACATGCAGCAGCCTCATTGGACTGGAAAACACATCTGAATAACCACCTAATGCTTCCACAAGGGACTCCAGACAGCAATGATCAACGCCAAGGAAATGGCTGACTATTTACGTCACCCCCACCATGCGACCAGCCGAGCCACTATTGGTCAATTCTGAACAAAGGAAAAATCTGAATCGTAAATATTTACGACAGCGAATTCATCTTCCGAAAAATTTGGAGCTCAATTTCGAGAAATTGGGAATAATTTGGATCAAGAAATAAACATCATCACCTAAAAATGAGTATGTACTACAAAAACAACCCAAAAACTGACGTCTATCAGTGATTGTTGCACTTTAAGAAAAATATTTACTGTTTAAAATTGTACCTTATATCACATATGTATACTTGTACCTTTTCTTGTAAACACAATAAAAATGATGTGAAGCTTTGGGATCCTGAGTTGGTAAAATCTTGGCAAAAACTATCACACATAATTTTAACACAGCTGACTTCCAATCGTAGCGACCAGGGAAATTACCTAAAACAAGTACCTTAGAAAAATTAAGGAGGTTCTGTCCCCCAAAAGTCCGACCTGAGTTTGTCCTATAAAAATAGAAGTCAAACCGGTAGGAAGTCAGTTCAAAACTATCAGCCAAGAAGAAACAATACCTACTCAAGATACCAACAGTCTCCAAGTTCAAACCTCTTTTCAAGTGTTTTAATCAGTCTTAGATTCAGTTTACCTCTCCCAGTATCCCAGTAACCTAAAATCCTAAAAACCCCAGTCTCCCACAGTCTCCAAAGTGAAAAATATTTATTTTAATCCAGTACTCAAATCAGTTTTGCCATTATACCTAGAAGCATTTTTTGTCAAAGTAGTAAATTCATTTAAAAGACCAGTGGCATTCCAAAATCCACTGGCGTACCAAACTCCATTGGCGTGTCATTGTGGCCAGCTCCCTATTATATTTAGTTTATGTACAAACGTCTAGTACATTTGGTCCTTCGAGCCGGATCCACACATAACACGCCTTCAGTCTTACCCAGTGGAAATGCCGTCTCTTCGCAGTGGCCGTAAGACCCCGACATCTTCCGAAACATCGCTGTCTAAACCTAACGCCCCGGGAACAAGCCGAAACATGCCAGTGGCACCCCGTCGGACCCCGGGCCCACGCACCGTAGACATCGATGAGACGCCATCCAGCGGAACCCGCCACGATCTATCTGGTGCGAACCCTGCCAGGAACCCTGACCTCATCACTCTTGACCGACCTGCTCCAGAATGTGTCGCCAAGAGCCTCCACGGATCCAACAGTAAAAGCAGCGAAACAACTTCTGAATCAACTGAAGACTCCCTGCGATTGCTGCGCCGAGAGATGCGCATCCGGGACAGACGTCACGCCAAGCAGACAACCAATCTGCTCGCAGCCCTGAACGCTGCAACACGCCAAGCAGTCAGCCAACCTACCCAGGAGCCCGCACCAACCAGCCCGACCCTGCGAGCCAACCTCGGTCAGGCAGTAATTCAAACCCAGGCACCAACCGGCCCGTCTACGAACGAGTTCGCAACGAGATATGCCACTCGAGTACACACGTCAGACGGCCCGTCTACCGGAGAGTTTGCAACGAGATATGCAACAACTCAAGTGCACGCACCAACCGGCTCTTCTACTAATGAGTTCGCAACGAGATATGCCACTCAAGTACACAAGCCAGCCGAAGAGTTTGCAACGAGATATGCAACTACTCAAGTGCATGCACCAACCGGCCCTTCTACTAATGAGTTTGCAACGAGATATGCCACTCAAGTTCACAAGCCGGCCGAAGAGTTTGCAACGAGATATGCAACTACTCAAATGGACACACCAGCCGGTCAGCCTACCAATGAATTTGCTGTAACCGATCCAACCGGATACGCCGCCGCCGCCACCCAAGAGTACACACTACTGACGGGCCCTGCGAAGAACATCCCTACGGCCGAATACAGCCATATCGGACCCGAGCGCCCACTTTACAACACAGCAGGGTACCAGCATCAGCCAGCCTCCTCCGGCCAGGATTCCCCATTATTTACACCACCGCACACAGCCAATCAGACAGCACGGCACACCCGAGAATGGTTGCAGCATGGCAACGACCCACTGGCCCAGATCGCCTCTGTGATGGCAGAGGCCCTTCGCTCTTCCAGAACGCAAGATAGCCCCCGCACATTAGAAGATGATTCAAGAATGGCTGCCCTCATTGCCAGGCAATCCACAGCAAAAGATTTGCCTACCTTCTCCGGAGACCCCCTGGAGTGGCCCACCTGGAAGGCGCAGTACGCTCAATCCACCGCCACCTGCCAAATGACTCCAAGCGAAAATCTCATTCGGCTGCAGCGCGCCCTCAAAGGCAAGGCACGAGATACCGTGGGTCCCCTACTAATGGATCCTGCGCAAGTCCCAGAGATCATCAGCGTCCTCGAGCAGCGATACGGCAGCGCTAACTCCATAGCAAAATTTATGCTAGACAAGGTTAAAAAACTACCTTACCTCACGACCGAGGTATCACTCGAGGACCTGGCAGATTTCTCCGGAACGGTACAAAACCTGGTGGCATCTCTCCGGATCCTGAAAACCGAAGGTTATCTCACCAATCCTGCATTAATGAATGACGTCACTGACAAAATGCCAAGTTCCCTGCGTCTGGCATGGCTAATCGAGATCCGCAAACAACACGCTCCGGCCACCATAACCCAGCTCGCTGCCTTTCTGAAAGAGGTGTCAAACGCAATTCCAAACAGTGGGATGGTGGACCACATACGATCTCGACCACGCCGTGAACAAATACATGCCGGGTACCAGGAGGAAGAAGAGAGTGATCGCATGCGACTTCTAACGAGCCATGAGCAAATACATGCCGGACATCAAGAAGAAATCAGGGATGGCCCAAAAGAAAAGATTGCCCCCATAAAACGCAAAGTAAACGAGGAACATACTTACCCTGGACCAAGCCGAAAAAGAAAAACTGCTGATGAAAGCTGCGCCCAATGTGGTGGCGATCATAAAACCCGCGAATGCAAAGAATTCGCAGCCAAAGATGTTGAACTCCGATGGGAAACTGTACGCACGGGAAGATTATGCCGCAAGTGCTTAGAAAAACACCACTCACGAAGCTGCAAAATAAACCAATGGTGCAAAGTAGGAGATTGCAGATCCCCACACCACCCCCTGCTACATAATCCCGAGTTCGTACGAAAAAGCGCCGTGGAAAATGTCAATTTGTGACGCCAGGACTCCGGACAGAGAGTACTATTAAAAATTGCGCCAGTCATATTAAGCGCTCCAAACAAAGAAGAAGTGTCAGTGTTCGCTCTCCTGGATGAAGGATCCACAGTAACACTTGTCGACGCTGACACCGCAATACAAGTCGGAGCAAACGGCCCAGTTCACGGACTGCGAATCCACGGCGCGAAAGGAATGTGCACCTCCGACAATCTCTCCCAACGAGTGAGACTAAGAATACGAGGTGCAGGCAACAGTAATACATTCCACATATCTGCCAGCACAATAAGCAACCTCAACCTGCCGGAGCAACAGACCCAAGGAAGGTCGGTCGTCCCGAAGCTGCTAATAGGCCAAGATAACGCTCACCTGATCGTGTCAAGGGAAGTTCGTGAATGCAATGATACTACGCGAATAGCATCACGCACCGCACTAGGATGGATCGCTCATGGGGGAGTCAACCCCAGAGATAATAACACGACCACCACTTTGGCACTACAACCAGAAACGGCCGCAGACATACAGTTGAGGGAGCTAGTAAAAACCAACTTCGCCATCGACTCCCTCGGAGTAACATCAGCCACCAGAGTCAATGCAAGCGAACAACAGGCAATTGCACTTATGAATGCAACTACCCGTCCTCTTCCTGTAGGAAGGTGGGAAACCGGTCTACTATGGCGCAAACCAGAAGCCACGTTACCTGACAATCGGCAGTGTGCGCTGAAACGACTTCTGTCCCTGGAGAAAAAGCTAGAAAAAGACAAAAATCTAGCAGTGGCCTACAACGACAAAATAAATCAACTTATCAACAAAGGCTATGCCAAGAAGTTATCAAGCCATGAAGCTTCCACCACCACACCTCGCAAATGGTACCTGCCCCACTTTGCAGTAATCAACCCAAATAAGCCAGGAAAAATCAGAGTGGTGTTCGATGCCGCAAGCCGATGCCGAGGAACCTCCCTCAACGACCAGCTGCTTACTGGTCCTGACCTGCTGTCCTCCCTCCTGGGGAATATAATACGCTTCCGGGAAGGAAACATCGCTATTGCTGCAGACATCAAAGAAATGTTCCTGCAAATAAAAATAAGGCGAGAAGATCAGTCGTCCCAGCTATTCCTGTGGAGGACATCACCCCATCACGAACCAGACACCTATCAAATGTCATCGATGATGTTCGGAGCCACCTGTTCCCCAAGCAGTGCCCAATTCGTCCGAAATAAAGTGGCTGAAACATACGAGCACGAGTACCCGGCCGCCGCAAAAGCCGTACGCACCAAGTTCTACATGGACGATTACCTAGATGCAGCAGACACACCCAATGAAGCTGCTGCACTCGCCCAAAGTGTAAGTGCCCTGCTCGCGAAAGGAGGGTTCCACTTGACAAATTGGGCGTCCAACAGCCCGGCGGCCCTAGCTAGCGTACCTATAGAAGACCGTGCCAGCTCCACGATACAAATCAGCAGCGGAGGTCCGGAAACAGAGCGAGTGCTTGGTTTAATCTGGGACCCCACCACAGACCGCTTCCTGTACTCATTTCGTGAGGCAATCTCCCACGACACGGCCACACAACCTACCAAGCGGCAACTATTATCTATAGTAATGAAGATCTTCGACCCAGTCGGCTTCGTTGCCTGCCTTACCATCAGATCTAAGATGCTACTGCAAGCAGTGTGGCGCTCAAGCGTCGGCTGGGATGAACCCATTGCCCCTGAACACGCCCAGAGATGGACAGACTGGCTAAATCTGTTGCACACGAACAGCATCTCAATCCCGAGACGTTGCCTCTACAACAAACTAAACAACGTAACACTACACCTTTTCTGCGATGCATCCGAGCAAGCTTGCTGTGCCGTGGCCTACTTCACCGAAAAAATAGATGGATCCTTACGAGTAACATTCCTTGCAAGTAAATGCAAGGTAGCGCCACTGAAGCCTCTCTCCATTCCACGCCTCGAGCTTCAAGCCGCCCTCATAGCAGCGAGACTAGCCCAGACGATCCAAAAAGAAAGCAAAGCCCTGATATCCCGCACCTGCTTCTGGACAGACTCCACAACTGTACTATGCTGGTTACGCACCGACCCACGCGCCTACTCAACCTTTGTGGCAAACCGATTGGGGGAAATAGACGAACTAACCAACATACCCGACTGGAAATGGGTACCCACAAAACTCAATCCCGCTGACATAGGAACACGAGACTTAGAGGTACCAGACTTAACACCAGAAGGAAGATGGTTTACTGGCCCAGCCTTTCTCACTTCCCCGGAGGGTGCGTGGCCAAAAGAACGGGCACCCGCCCACAGGCCTGACGACCTGACACTAGAAGTCAAACCTCACTACGTTGGCCTTGTGTCCACCAGGGGCGAAGCACTCCCATCAGTAGAGCGGTTCTCCTCATGGCACCGGCTGATTCGCTCCACAGCTTGGATCCTCCGATTTATCAGACGATGCAAGATGGGGCCCAATAAACCAGTAGAAGGCCCACTACTAGCCGATGAGATAAAAGCAGCAGAACACAGATGGATCAAAAGGTCCCAGGAAGACGCTTTCACAACTGATCTACACATCATCCGACAAGGTCAAAAACTGCCTGCTGGCAGCCGCCTCAACTCCCTGAACCCATTCTTTGGACCAGATGACCTACTACGAATGGGGACCCGACTACAAGCCTTGGAAAGAACAAAGAGTGTGGCCCGAACTCCCATAATACTGGACGGCGACGAACCCTACACTCGACTTCTTATCAGTCACTACCACAAAAAGGCGGATCATCCTAGTACTGAGAAAACAGTAGCAGAAATACGCAATCATTTCTTCATAATACGACTACGCACAACAAGCAGGAAGATAACGCACGCCTGCCCCACTTGCTTCATACGACGCAGCAAACCGACTCCACCTCTGATGGGCGCATTACCACCACCCCGCCTGATGCATCACGTCCGCCCATTCACACACTGTGGGCTTGACTATTTCGGCCCTATGGCTATCACGGTCGGTAGGCATCGAGAAAAACGATATGGAGCCATCTTCACCTGCCTCTCGACACGCGCCATTCACCTAGAACTAGCCGCTTCACTGACTGCTGACTCGGCCATCATGGCCCTACAAAGAATGACCGCCCGCAGAGGACAACCAGCAGCCATGTACTCGGACAACGGGACAAACTTTCACGGAGCTGACACCGAGATGAGGGACGCCCTGCTGTCAATAAGTCAAGACGCCAGAATGATTGACGCAATAGCTACCCAGGGCATCGAGTGGCACTTCATACCACCACTAAGTCCGCACATGGGGGGAGCTTGGGAAAGATTAGTACGATCAGTAAAGAAAGCCCTAAGCGCTACACTAAAGGAAAGAGCACCAAAAGAAGAAACGCTACGCACCGCACTTGCAGAAGCTGAGTTTGTGGTAAATAATCGTCCACTCACCCACATTTCAGTTGACCCACGTGATGAAGAACCTCTAACACCCAACCACTTTTTGCTAGGGTCAGCCGGGAAGCGCCCTCAATTATCCTTCTACGACAAAAAAGAAGAGGAAACATGCCTACGCCGCCAGTGGCGCATCGGACAACAACTTGCAGACACCTTCTGGAGGCGATGGCTGCGGGAATACCTACCTACCATGGCTGTCCGGCAAAAATGGCACCATCCAACTACACCAATTAAGAAGGATGACCTAGTGATCATCATGGACCCAGCACTGCCTCGAAACAGTTGGCCACGTGGCCGTATCATCGAAGCAATACCTGCAGCTGATGGACAAGTCAGAACTGCCCGGATCCAAACCAGCACTGGGATATACGTAAGGCCGGCAGTCAAAATCGCCGTCATTCTGCCTGCCACGCCAGCAACTGATGAAACTGTACACTCTGCGAAGACACCCGACTCAAAACTCAGACATCGGAAAAGGACACGCCCGACGAAGTAGCTGAGCACAGTCGAGACTGCACTGAGGGGAGTGTATGGAACGTGTCGTAGGAATCCGTGTGCATCTAACGAGTGCGCGAAAGCTTTTGACAACCATGGAAATTCAAGAATGGAATTTACGCTCCCACAGAGTACCATGCCGCCAGCACGACAATCTGAGAGCTGCTATTGGCTAGCGGAATTATGTGCATGTGGTGCCCCTTCCAAATGACTTGTCTACAACGCTATTATGTCCTTTAACTAACTAATCAATTGAAAACATAAATGAAATTGATAATGAATACATGCAGCAGCCTCATTGGACTGGAAAACACATCTGAATAACCACCTAATGCTTCCACAAGGGACTCCAGACAGCAATGATCAACGCCAAGGAAATGGCTGACTATTTACGTCACCCCCACCATGCGACCAGCCGAGCCACTATTGGTCAATTCTGAACAAAGGAAAAATCTGAATCGTAAATATTTACGACAGCGAATTCATCTTCCGAAAAATTTGGAGCTCAATTTCGAGAAATTGGGAATAATTTGGATCAAGAAATAAACATCATCACCTAAAAATGAGTATGTACTACAAAAACAACCCAAAAACTGACGTCTATCAGTGATTGTTGCACTTTAAGAAAAATATTTACTGTTTAAAATTGTACCTTATATCACATATGTATACTTGTACCTTTTCTTGTAAACACAATAAAAATGATGTGAAGCTTTGGGATCCTGAGTTGGTAAAATCTTGGCAAAAACTATCACACATAATTTTAACACAGCTGACTTCCAATCGTAGCGACCAGGGAAATTACCTAAAACAAGTACCTTAGAAAAATTAAGGAGGTTCTGTCCCCCAAAAGTCCGACCTGAGTTTGTCCTATAAAAATAGAAGTCAAACCGGTAGGAAGTCAGTTCAAAACTATCAGCCAAGAAGAAACAATACCTACTCAAGATACCAACAGTCTCCAAGTTCAAACCTCTTTTCAAGTGTTTTAATCAGTCTTAGATTCAGTTTACCTCTCCCAGTATCCCAGTAACCTAAAATCCTAAAAACCCCAGTCTCCCACAGTCTCCAAAGTGAAAAATATTTATTTTAATCCAGTACTCAAATCAGTTTTGCCATTATACCTAGAAGCATTTTTTGTCAAAGTAGTAAATTCATTTAAAAGACCAGTGGCATTCCAAAATCCACTGGCGTACCAAACTCCATTGGCGTGTCATTGTGGCCAGCTCCCTATTATATTTAGTTTATGTACAAACGTCTAGTACAAATGACATGAAACGTAATATGTTGGGAGGTTTGTTAATTAAAAACGGCGACATATTTGGTATCTAGTCGATTTATTTCTACATAATTAGTCGTTACGTCAACATTACGTAGGTAGGCCTGGTGTCTAAAAAAATGTGTTTCCATTTTTCATTTATTTAATAAATCAAAACCAAAATTTTATCTAAAAACGGAAAATTTGTAAGCAGATACTTATATGTCTACCTAATTAATTATAAACCCTTTTTTTTATGGAATTTTTTGTTTCATATAAGGAATTACACAATTTGTTCAAAGAAACGCTACCATTTCAAAGACACGTTTTTTTCAAGGTTTTTTTTTATTAGCTCCGTATAAGAGGCCCTGAGGAAAACAATTTCCCTGAGGGCCTACGTCCTCTTTGGGGAAGCTGTGTGGTGGGTCGTTTTAGGGGAAGGAAGTTCTGGAAAGGAAAAATGTATGAGAGGGGGATAGGAGTCTAGGGGTCAATGTGTCCAGGAGTGACGGACGTAGTATGAATCTATCCCTACCACCGTGTTGCAAGGCGATGCGCCGAAAGATTCCGGTTTTAATGGTAAAATGTCACCATTAACCAGCCTCTCTCGATCCGGCCCGCCACGCAGGAGGTGGGCAAATGCATCCACCTCCATGTCCTAGAGTCTAGGACCTAGACAAACTTCACCCCATGAACCCGGTAACCCCTGCAAACTCCCCAAACATAGCTAACCTATTGGTGACCTATGGCAGGAGTGTTGGTTATCCAATAAACGGGGCGGCGGCGGCGGTCGTAAACTGGGGCGGATACGGGGAACCCTTAAATATTTTACTACTTAATTATAAACAAGTGTTTTATGGAACTTTTTTCACGTAAGGAATTACGCTAGATTTCCAAAGACACGTCACTATATCAATGACACTTCTTTTCTCACGGTACGTGTTGGTATAGGTAGGAACCAAAATATCGATTAAATCGCTAAGTACGAATAGTCAACAATATAAATTTAATTGAAATTTACCAACCACTTCAATTACATTATTTTCTGTTATTAGGCTTTTTTTACTTTATGAGTTAAACCCCAAATTGTAATATTTAATTAAATGAAGAAAATGTTAGCGAGACTCAATCGAAAATCTGGAGACAGAAAAATCAGAAAAATAATGGCACCTCTGAGACTCGAACCCAGGACCTTTCGCTTTTCATCATACTTCAACTAAGAACAACCAACTTTATCTCCATTTAAAAGTGTTTTTTTTTTAGTTTGAAAAAGTTATTTATTTTATTATTAGCTGATCCGGCGCATTTCGTACCGCCTCAGAATCAACCGTTGTGTTAACTTATTAGCTGAATTAATTTAAATTTTTTTATAAAGTTAAAAATTATACAATGAAGCAATTATCGATGCGCAACTCTCCGTGTTTTGTTTTTGTCAGTATCAGAGATGGCGTTGTGTACGGATTTATATATTTGTTTTACTTTTCTTTATACGTGTGAGGGAGATTTATTATAAACTAGCTGGTCCCGGCAAGCGTTGCTATGCCATTTAATAAAGAAATTGTTTCTTCCTGAGTGTCTCTTCCCATTCGTCCCGTTCCCCTTCCACCTCCCCTTCTTCTCCTGTGTCCTCTTCCCCTCTCGCGTTCCCACTCCGTCAACCTCACCTTCCCTCTCCCCACTTCCCCCCCCCCCTTCCCCCGTCCCGCGAACCCCCCTCCCGATTTCCCCTCCCCCCTCCCAGGTCCCCCTCCTCCTCCTGCGTTCCCCTTCCACCTTTCCCGCCTTCCCTCTTCCCTTTCCCGCTCCCTCGTCCCACCAACCCTCCTCCCGCGTTCCATATATTCAATCCCAGTACATTCAATTTTTAAACGGCCCGCGTTCCACCTTTTACAATTTTTTTTCAAATTTCCATTTTTCATGTATATTAAATTTAGTACCTAACATAGGTACCTATTTAAAATATCTAAAATTCTTGATTCGATTCAAGCTATTAGGGGAGTACCTACTTTAAATAAATTTATCACCTTAAAGTTTTTCAAAAATAGAATCCTGATTTAACATTTTGCAAAATGTCATTCTCAAACACGCGAACTGTCAAACGTGCGGGTTTTCTGAAATTATCCAATTTTCTGCCAAATTTTCTTAATTTTACTCTCCGTAAGAACCATCCTCGTACTTCAAGGAATATTCTAAAAAAGAATTAGCGAAATCAGTTCAGCTGATCTCGAGATTTGCGCTTACCAACACATTTAGCGATTCATTTTTATATTATAGAATATTGTATTTTTCCTTTGGAGGGGTGCAGGGTTCAGAGATACGATGCCCGTTTGTCTCATTTTCAACTATTGACATTTAGTGTGTAAGAAAGAGGGGCAGCATTATATGTTTAAGAACAAAAGCAAAACAATCAGCGCATTGACATTTGACGTTTTTGAATTTTTGGAATTCACTCACTACTCAATATTATACTTACTCGTATCACAATATTGCTGCAGCTCTTCCAAAAGATGAGAATTAGTTCCATACAAAATGTATGAGGAAAAGAATTTTCATCTAACTTTTTTTTCGTGAATTTTTCCGATGTTTTAATAGCTATTCTGCTGTTCTGGGCGGAGATAAATCCAATAAAAAGATCATAAAAATCGGTCCAGCCTGGCTTGAGTTATAAATGGTGTAACTAACCTGACTTTGTTTTATATATTAAGAAATTATGTTTTTGTCCGCCTTGAAAACAGGGACCTGTCTACATTCTTTGGACATGGGCGCATGAAAAAGGATTTGTTATTTTAATAAAATAGTATGATATTTTAATACGATGCATAAATTAGTATAACAAGTTGGAATCCGCTCTTCTTGTAAAAAGTTTGCATTTGTTCTGAGGGAAACGGGAACTGGCTGACCTAATTCCAACGCCCATACCTTGTAAACACTATACAATGTAACGTGTATACGTATGCGAGTATAATATATAACTGCATTATACAATGTCAACCGAGCTGTTGCACAGCACGTGGACTAAATTAACATTCCGCGTGGGTACATGGCTGGAAATGACTTTTTTCAATTTGAGGATATGGGTACCGATAACCAACAGCTCTGCCATAGATCACCCTAAGTAGCTACGTTTGGTGACTCAGCAACGGTTCAAGGGATTATGGGGGTGAGATTTGTTCAAGTATTGGAGGCGGAGAGAGAGAGGAGAGCTTATCGGGTTTAGAGAGACCTTACCAGGCCGGAGAGACCTAAACCTCTCCAGCCGAACTTTCTAGACCCATCGTCTTGCACCATAGTGGAAGTGTTGGATACGTACTACATACGTCCGTCCACTATGGTGCAAAACGATGGGCCGAGAAAGTTCGGACACATTGACCCCCAGATTCCTACCCACTCCTCATACTTTTATTCCTTCCCAGAATTTACTCTCCTCTATATTCCTAGACACGTTGGTACCCAAATTCTTACCATCCTTATACCATTTTCCTTCCCAGAAATTCCCTTACTTCCATTCACTAAAAGACCCTCCACACAGCATCCCAAAAGATGACATAGGCCCTGGTATCGCAAATGCTTCACGTGGAGTGGACTGTATCAATATATATTAAAAAAAATGTTATGCTTGTGAATATTTTGACACAACTATGGGGAATGGTAAACAGATGAATGGGGAAGAAAACTGACTTGCCCCTTATGGTTGATGTTCGGCTCAATATTATGGGTCTGAGGGAGCACTAAGTCACTCACTGCACAAGCTTCCATAAACTGGTCGATGTTTTATAAAACTGAGAGAATAATGGTGTTCGTTGCACAGTTTCTTTTAACAGACTGACTGACATATTGATTTTATTGTTGTACGGTAGGTAATATTGTCAGTAGGGACAGGTAATTGTGGTAAAAAAAGGATGGGTAGAGAAATGGAACAAGGTATATAGATAGGTATACATAGTTGCGTCAACATTTTCCGCCCACCTAATTAAAAAAAATAAAAATAAAATAATAATAATAACAATAATAACAGGCCCTCAAGGATTTTTCCGTGCAGAGCTATTATAAAAAAGGGGCGATGGTAATTCATCCACTAACCGTTACTTCCTACATTAGATTATTCATGTTTTTACCGGGCAGGAGCTGCTTTTCCGGGCAGTAGGGATTTTCATTTAACCCGTCTAATCACAGGAGACCCAATTTGTCGCAAAACATCATATGCCGTTATAATAACAGGAGACCCAGATTGTCCCAGAGCGACAGTGCATTATTAAAAGTTAGATATCTCTCTTCCTGTCATGCGAATATTTGTGATTTCTTTTATGTTAGAAACGGAATAAAATAATGCTTCTCATTGTCTTAGAATTATATGAGCTAGGTTTTTCAGATATTTTACAAACCCGATCAAAAGTGACGGTTTAATTTTTCGCCAATTTGTGACGTATCACACATTTAATTTTAAAATAAAATTGTATGAAAGTGATAAAAAGTGAGGTGACAGTTTTATTACAAATTTTATTTAAAAAAGGAGTCTGTATTTTAAATTATAAGTTTTTTCTATTTTTATTACTTTAATTCGAATATTCGCAGGTATGCATTTTTTAAAATGCAGGTATGCAATATTAAAATTTTAATATTTAGAAACAAAAATGTTGATTTCTAATAAACACACCAGAAAGATTATTTTATCTAAATTTTAGAACAATTTTTGGTTTTGTAAAAGCGTTAAAAAAAACAATAAATAGGAACATTTAAAATGCATGGGAAGAACCAGCAATTTTGCGCGCAAACCTTGATAGGCAAAATTTGACAGAAAATTATTTTCTTATTATTCGAAGGGTTAACTTAGGAAATAAGTAAATAAACTAACCGCGAATATTATAAAAACAATGTGTTGAAATCGTATGTTATCACAGGCTTCTGAAACTTCCTTGTTCGTGGCTCTTCAAGCGGTGCATGGCAGCTTAGGAAGAGGCGGCTGGCAATTAGGGCAAATGGAGTGGGGTGGCAAAGAAGAAGAAAGCTTTGATTTGCATACAGGTCCTCCAACTAGTTTAACATCTGGAAGTTGTCAGATATCGGTAACTTAGTGAAAGTTGGTCAAAGGATGCTAATCCGTAAAGTTAATGAGCTTTATGCAAAGCAAAACTCTGTGATCACCTTCATGAACTGGTCGAGATCATCTGGAAGATTGTTTAAGACGAGAGACTTATCCAAGAAGTAACTCGCAAAACTAGTCAGTAGATAGATCATGTTATATATAATATAGATTATGATCTCACTAACTTTAACGGAGGAACAAGTTTGGCTGAGCTCCGAAAGTTGTACGGGTTAAACATGAAACATTACAGCCATGGGATATTGCGAAAGTTACCCAGTCAATGATAAGGATTACTATGAATTTAGTTTAAATTATTAAAACCGTCAAATTTTACAGCTTTGCTAAAGCTAACGTAATATATTTTAGATGCCGGTTTTGTTTCATAATTTTACGATTAATGCATGATAAGCTAGTGGCCCTTGCACTTTTTTTTAACATTACGAAAAAGTTGGTTAATATAGTTAACTTAAGGGTTCGCTACCCGAATTTCTACCGATTTCTTGCATACCTCCCTTAAATATTTGAAGTTTTTAAGCTCTTAAAAAAATATATGTTATTTTCGAAGATAATATCTACACATATATGAAATTCCCTCGATAGGAATAAAGTACGCTTTGAAAATTATTTTTTTCAAGTCTGCTTCGGTTATTTTAAAAGTTATATGTATGAAAAATTCACAATGTTTCTTTAAATTGTACTTGACACAGCCCCACGAGATTTTTGCTCTATTTTAAAAGAGTCGTGTTTTATTAAACATTTTCGCAATTTTCGCATCGATTTTGTCGCTGTAAATATTAGCGCTCTCCTCTAACATTCGTAATTTGGTATCTCTCCATCTTCTTCTTTTCGGGCCCGGTTGCGGAGCCTTATAAGTGAAAACTTCTTTAGCATCGTTGTAATTTGAAACTCGATGAAACGAAAATGCGACACCAAAAATACACAATCACATACATCATACACTGGATTTAGCCTGGGAGACAGAGAGAGATAGAATAATCGGTATCCTCTTTCTTCTGTGCTTCGTAGCCCCCTCTCTCTCTTCTCCCACTAGTTTTCTGAAGGTTTCACTTCTACCGCTTATGAATTACACACTTGTATTTTTGTTCGTTTTGAGCCATAAACTTTAGAGTAAATCTACAATAAAATAAAGACTTTCACATCCCAAACACATGACACAAGACAGAAAAAAGAGACAAGGCCAGTGATCACTCCTTCCTTTCCTCAAAAAAACCTTCCACACACCATCTTCAAAGACGACATAGAAAACTGGCTCCACACAGGATGCCCTGAAGAAAATTATTTCCCTCAGGCCTATGTCATCTTTGGGGATGCTGTGTGGAGGTTTTTTTAAGGAAAGGAAGGGGAGGAGAATCCTGGGAAGGAAAAGGGTTTAAGGGGTGGGTATCTGGGGTTTAGTGTGTCCTGGTCATCCGCCTCCAAGACCTAGACAAACCTCACTCCAAGAACCCGGGCACCCCTGCTAAATCACTAAACGTAGGGAACCACATGGGGTGACCTATGGCAGAGTTGTTGGTTATCTCCCATATCGGAGTTAACGTAAAAAAACAAAAAACAACCCTTGGGCCACGAGATACTTGTATATTTAAATATTAAATTTGGCGATAAAAAGCGTCAAATCTCTAACTTTGGAAGAACCTTAGCACGGGAGTCTGTTTAATAACGTTTTTAAGTAAAAAAATAATAATTCAAAATTCTCAAAAGCTACAATAGTCATATCTAACGGTTTAAGCAAAGCAGTATTAAAAATAATGACATTTGGTAAAATTAAGAGCAAGTTCTTATCCTAAACTACTGAAGCTTAACAAACTTAAAAATTTGCTCAAGTTAAATAGATATAAGTTTTGCTGACAAAGAAGTAAAACGGGGAGGGGAATTTAGAAATAAATTAGGCCTAAAACAAGTCAAGTCGTAAGCCTGTAAAAGGCAACTAGAGACGACTTTAATTATTGTTAAGTGAGGAGCTCTGATGAATGAGCAATGGAATTGAGAGGAGGGTTGTGCGATGGTTGTCATTAATTCTGGAGTAATTTTACTTTGGGTTCGGGCTTATTAATTGCTCATAAGAAGCCTCTTTTTCGTAATCCTCTCTGGGACGCCCTATTTTTAACCCCTAACGCAAGGAGTGGTATGTCTGTCTGTATGTGTCTGTGGCATCGTAGCTCCTAAACAAATGGACCGATTATGATGCGTTTTTTTTTACATTAACTCCACACAGAAGGCCATGAGGAAAGAATTTCCCTCAGGGCCTATGTCATCTGAGATGCAGTGTGAAGCGTCTTTTTGAGGAGAGGAAGGAATGAACATTGGTCTTGAAGATACCCATGTTGTAAGAAAGAGGAAATACAAAGGCCGGCAAATCGTTCCACAGCCGAGCTGTTGAACACAAGAACCAGTCGAAGAAGCGACCCGTTCTCATGTGACAATTTCAACCGTTGGGCACGCGTTTGGCGTGTTTCCCGACTATGCACCGGTGCCGAAGGGATCAATGACGCTAGTTCCTCGGAGCATCTTCTATTGAAATGCCGGTAGAACAAGGATAGCTTTCCCACCCGAAGCCTAAGCTCTAAAGATTGCAATCCGTCTGTTAAATTAGGAAAATCTATCAGACGGGCCGCCCGTTTCTGCACGGAGTCGAAGGTTTTTTTCAGGCGAGGGTGTTTTTGTTTGAAAGCTGACGTGATCGAGATTGTTCTTAACTACAATTCATGAAAATCTGTTCAGTCGTTTCAAGGTCATCAGATCTTTTTTGTGTTGGGGGTTGCTTAAAATTTTGAAAATTTTACCTATATCACAAGCTCCAAGGCTAGTTACGTAACATGAATAATCACTTTTCTGACAATACGAAATTACATATATTAAGGCTAGTCCGTTAGTTTTATCGATAATGTCGGTAACTTGTAATTGTTGATGAGTGCATATAACTACAACGATCTTGATTTGATGGATCTAGGAATGGTGTTGTTGATTTTCTATTGTTATCGACATTTATAAATTATAAATCCTTTACCGATCAATCATGCCGATATCCCGACAAGAATTGTGCCGTCCCAGAAGGTACGGGGTTCACGCGCCCGTTTTGCTAGACGCGCGCAAGTCGATATTAAGTTTTTGCATCGCGGTGAAGTTATTCGTGCACAAATTCAAATTGTGGTAGCTTAATTTTGTCACGTAGCACTATAAGGTGCAACTGTTATTTTAAAATAATTACCAATTAATAATTAAAGTACATAACTGACGCTTTTTATCCGCTTTGAAGACTTTCTGATTTTAAAATAGGACGAGCGTATTAACTCCGTCAACGATTCAGGCCAAACAAACCAATATCGGCAGTACGAAAGATAACTCAACTTCGGGCACATGTGTAGAAAATTGGGTATTGTTTACAAAGTAAATTCTTGTGTTTAATTTTGAACTGGTTTATAGATAACATATTAAAGGTATTTTTGATTAGTTTTAAAACAATATTTTAACCTAATTTACTTTGGCCGTCCTTATGTGCGGCGTGACGGTATCAGTGTGCTTTTTCGTCGTACTCATTTCGGACAGAGTTAGGCCCTCCGTTCATGTAGATACTTACAATCTACGTAATTGTCACGAAACCACAAGTACCCTGCTGACATACTAATTTTTAATGCTAGTCTCCGTACACGGCGCTAACCGAAATATACTGAACTTGATCATTTTTCACGTGCAGCCGTGGAGTTAACACGCTGTCAAGCGATGTCATATGACTTTTTTTCCAACATCAATCCATGCCTTCTCCACTAAATCCTTTCTTACGTATTCTGGTAAAGTATAGTTATATAAACATGCATTTTTTCCACTTCCAGAACAAATCTAACATTACTTTCATGTTCCGACACCATTTCTGTCAAACTTCAAACGAATAAGTATCAGATATAAATGATGCGACGCGTCCCGTGCGATCAACACTGTCGGTATCCTGATACTGATTGGAAACTGACAGCCACCGCGTAGCGCCGTGAACGGGCACCAGCAAAATCGTACGAGGGGTACTCACGATCGGCGCGTATGATACGCGCACGAGGATCGAGTATCTTGTAAGTATCTCCGTATGAGGCACTTAAAGTGTCCATCATCAGATGAATAGATTGTGGTGAAGTGTGTATGTGAGAATTATGTATGTAGAAAGGATTCCGTGTTACGCGCTGCTATCCTCTTAGATACACGTTACAAGTTTTAGCATTAGGTGACTAGCTTGTAGGTTGGGTTTTAAATTAAATTAAACAACGGTACTTAATATCACTGCGATAAAGGTGCGGTTGAAGTTTAGTTTTATCGCGTGTCTGTTTAACAAAATATTATGAAATTTACTATAAAATAGTGAAATTCTTGAGCATGGAGACAGCAGACTTGTATGAATCGAAAGGCCGATCTTATTTGAAAGAATAATAAATAACCCAAAAATGAGAACTTGTCATGGCGTTGTGTTATTGGTTAGTTTGAGGCTAGGCTTATTTCATTGGACCGTCGTCTCAATGGAACTCTACCCTCATTTGATCTTTCTTATGTGCCTCAAAAGTCTTCCGAAATCAGTCCTTCTGGCTACCATCAGACGGCGGGATCGAGAGAGATTGGTTGAAGGAGACCTAACCTAAACCTCTCCAGGCGGTCTCCCTCGACCCATCGCCTTGCACCTCAGTTAGAGGAATGGATTCATACTTCCGTCACTCCTAGACACATTGACCCCAGATTTCCACCTATCCTTAGTACCCTTTTCCTTCCCAGAATTTTCTCTTTCCTTTCCATAAAAGACCCTCCGCACATCATCTCTAAAGGCTACTCTGGCTATTATCAGAGGATAACTGGCTCCTATTAGAATACTAGCTATCAGGCTGCATTCAGACACCCGTCTCCTTGCAGCATCGACCTGAAGGACGTTGTTTTCTTTTTAAAACCTCAGTCGCTGTTGAAAAAGTCAAACCACTTTTCTGGCTGAACAGGAAAACCCGCAGTCATTTATCTGCTTTATAGAAAAATACATAAATCACGCACAATTGCTAGTTTAAAAAAAATATATTTTAGTAATTTGTACACTTAAGTTTACAAAATTTCTAATTAATTATAATATTTCATTTTGCAAATTATATTTTTTATAGTATTATGTTGCTCCTACAATACATCTTGAACATTCCAATTGGTGTGGACTTTAAAGTTTCTGGTGGTGTGTTGTATGACTTCATTGCTTCGTACAGTAAACTGTTCTTCGTATTCGCTTTGTCCCTCTTTTGTAACCTGATTTTCTTACACGTCCTAGTGTTATGTCTGGGAATGTCCTCGTTGTGTACAATTTTATTTGGGAAGTATTTTGGTAACAGTTGTTAACCATTTTTTTAATAAATATCATCGTGTTCCAGGTTAGCATCTGCTTCATGGTTAGCCAATTTAGGTCCCTTAACATTTTAATTACTTTTGAAAATCTATTTCGTCGAAGTATTACATATTCTCACTGCCCTGTTTACGAGAATTTGTAATTCATTTTGTTCTCGTTCGTTACATAGAAAAAGGATAGTTGAGCAGTAGTTAAAGTGCGGAGTAATAATTGAATTGTAAATGATAAATTGCAGTTTTTCTGGAAATTTTTAGCCGAATTCTTCCCAAAAAGGATATCCTTTTGCCAATTTTCTTTTGATTATATTCAGCACGTCTATTAAAGTTTAGTTTGAAATCTAATATAACTCCTAAGTATTTCATTTCAGTAACATTTTCAAAAATTTAGTTTAGTTAGTTTAGTTTAGTTAACAACCATCATCACTGTCAAGATGGGTTACATAAGAATCTAGCCAAATTTGCAAAGGTAGCCCGCTTTTATTTTGTCGAGTGGTTCGAAGGACTAAAATAGAAATTCTCATTCCCATCTTCCTGTTATGATTTATTACAAAAATACAAAAGGCGGCGCCGTCAAAAGATAGAAAAATTTCAGCAAAACGTATATTTTTCATGGGAGGATTATAATAGTGATGTACGATTATGTGACCAACTATTTCCACGTAAGCTCAAAGAATGATCAAAACTGTTTATGACAAAAACAAAAATACTGTGTGGGTAGAGAGCATTTATGACAAAAATAATATGTGTTCGTGTCGTGCCTAGTTTACAGCATCGAGTTTTAAATGAATTTATGAAAAACCTGTCTGTACATTACTAAGCACTGAAAAATGAAACGCTATAATGCTTACCACTTTAAAAATAGCCAGACAAAATTTTCACAATAATTCCATAAGTAAAGTATTTATTTTTATTGAAGTGAAACTTCTATAGCCCCGCTATGATTTGGATTTCGGATGAAATGGATATAACGCTGGTCTGCGCTCATTGGTCGCTTTGATTATGACCTCACTCTTCAAGTATTGGTTGAGATTGTTTTGGTAAAGTTTTGCTTCTACCGCGTGTGAACTGCAGTCGATTTTTTTTTACTAGTAAGTTCCCGGTATGGGTTGCATTGCCTCTTAATAAAGAAATAGTTTCTCATTGCGTGTCCTTTCCTATTATTCCCGTTCCCCTTCCGCCTTCCCTTCCTCTATAGCGTACCCTTCCCTCACGCGTTCCCACTCCGCCTTCTCCGCTTTCCCTCTCCCCACTCCCCTCTCCCGCTTCTCCCGTACCGCGAATTCCCCTCCCCCCTCCCGCATCCCATACATTCAGTCCCAGTACATCCAGTTTTCAAACAGCTCGCGTGCCGCCTATTGCAATTTTTATACACATTTCATAATGCCAGAGCTCACCAATGTAAATAGAAACCTTCGCGGGGGTGATCATAACAACTCACCAAAGTTTCATCGCAATCGGATGAACGGTTTAGCAACGCATAATTTCATGTCGCTAGAGCTCACTATTATATATAGAAACCATCGCGGGCATGCACACATAAAATCGCCAAAGTTTTATTGCAATCAAATGAAAGGCTAGCAAAGCATGATTTCATGCAGAGCTCACTGGTATGTATAGAAATAGAAACCATCGCAGGCATCCGCACATCAAATCCCCAAAGTTCCATCGCAATTGGATGAATGGTTTAGCAATGCGTAGACAACCCAGTTATATACATCTAACCATGCATATTTTGATTTTTATATATACCTATAGAAAATTATAATTGATTTTTCAAGATTTTTTTTAATGCTCCACACATGAGACCCTGGGGAAAATAATTTCATGCCGACGTCGTCATAATGTACAATAATATCACAGACTCATGAAAAATCACGGGATATTATAATTATAGTGTTTGTGAAGCTCAAAGTATTTATAAAAAAATGTTTGCCACGGGATGTTTGCCAGATCAAATTAATCTTACAATTTACATTTCAAAAATGGAATTATTATTAAATATAATTTTGGTACGAACTTTATCGCTGGTCTTTATGCATGGTTTTCAAAAATTTTTAATCTCAAAATGTTTTAAAAATAAATGTAACCAAACCTCGGTTTTAGAGGTCATTGATCGGAATTACCCAGAGACACAGCCACCAAAAGTATTATTTTTTAATTAAAGTGATAATATAATGTACAATTTGTTAAGGGCCTTTAACCAGCCAGTGGCCGAGAATTCAAATTTTGTCGAAAGATGTTCTTACGATCGATCACGGCGGTGCCAATGAGAAAGATTAATTATTCTCCATAGTAGCTTTTTAAAATTATAATTCAATATCGATTTTATTTCATTTAAAATTTGCTTTAATTTATGCCTTTATTCTAAAATGCCGAAAGGCGTGATGATAAAACTATTAAAATAATGTACTTTTTGTAATTATTTTTTTATCAAAAGTATTTAAATTTTTTTAATAATGTCTAAGCAAAATAAGAATGTAAAAAAAATATTAAATATATTAGTTTATAAGACCGTAAATAAATAGACAAACTGAAGCGCGGATCTTTTTTTCAATGATTTTATTTAAACTAAAATTAAAATTCTGAAACAAAGCTTTCCCAGACAATTTATTGATTTATATTACTGTATGATTATATGATTTGAAATTTGAAATGTGTGTTTTTTTGTGGTAAAGAGTCAATACGGCGAAAATTTGATTCAAAAATGACATATTTCCGGTTTTGTCTGATTATTCCCTCTTAAAAGAGAACTCTCAGCAGAATCACGAATTGGATTCAATTTCCAGCTTTTTAACTTTGATCCGTTGTTTGTAACGCGTTCGGCCTCTGGTTGGATTCTCTTTTGAAAATATCACAATATTACTCATTCCAGATGCAGCGCTGTTTTCCGAACAAATATTACTTTTGAAAGTCAAAAGTATGTCGCGGCTCCTCTTTGCGGACCCGTTGCCTGTCCCCCTTGGCGTTGAATGTAGCGGTATTTTTAATCAGAGGTGTTTTAGTATTCTGGTGTTGCAAGAGAGAAAAATAATGGTCCACGTTGCTACAGGTGCCTGTGCCCTACTGCTTACATAACTGTGATAGCACTGTTCACTGTATGTACTGGAGTAGGTAGGGGGTACTGGATACGTGTGCATCAGTGTGAGGGGTGCAGGTGCGGCTAATCACGATACTCGCCTCGGAGAATATTTAAGCCGTTTCGAGAAAAACGCGTTTCAAGTTTCCCGGCGGTTCGGCACGTAAGGGGGGACGCTCACTTAAACACCCTCATAACACCAGAACGAATTGAAATTTTTATGCATAACTTTGGAAAAAATTTCTTAAATGACAATTAAAAAAAATAATCTACAAAACATTTTTCCAGTCATCTGAACTATTTTCCCTCTTTTCACATTTGAGGTGCCTCTTGCATGAGGTAATCATCACTAATTGTATATTGAAATTAATGAGGGACAAACAAAAACATTTATTTTTAAATATACAAATTTTAGCACAAAAATATTCAATGAAATTTTGCGTTCAGTCAACCCTGTAGATTTTACAAACACGAAACACGGAATTAGTATTTATTTAAAGTTTCGTTTTCAAATATCATTTCAAAATGTTATGATTCAGAGCGTCGCGAACACATCCTCTCCCGGCCGCATTTGGGTCCGTCCGTAATGAGCTGTGAAATTTGTGTTACATGCCTTGATAAAAATGGTGAAATGCGAAGCTGTAAATTAATGAAAACAAAATACTTTCTAAAATTATTTTTCCAGCAAATTATTTATGATTTGTCAATAATGTCTAAGTTTGTAAAAAAATCTGAAATATATTAGTTTGTAATACACAAACGGACCAATTTTTCGTAAAGAAGCAAATGTACGTACCTATATATTTTTAAATGATTTTATTTAAACTAAAATTAAAATTCTGAAACATGCGTTTTCCAGATAATGTATTGATTCATTTTACTGAATTTTGTTTAAAAATTTAACAAATCTGCCAACGACATATGGTATAACCTTATAAGACTAAAAATAAACATTTTTTCTTAAAATTTAAAGCATGCGTTTACTAGATAAAAATTTATAATTTTCGTCGAAATCAATTTACAATTTTGTTGTGAAAAATAGTCAATACGTCTAAAATTTGATTTAAAAATGACTCATTTCTGATTTTCTATGGTTATACCCTCTTAAACAAAAGGCACGTGTTTTCAAAATATCGAATTCTCAAAATTATAGACGTGAGTCAAATTGTTTCGGTAATTTTTTTCTTATTTGATATTAAAAATTTATTATTTAGAAATATCAATGTTGTATTTCTTAATTATATTTTTCATTGCTATTCACCCCAAATGAATGTTCAAGGCAGTGTTAAGTGATTGAGTTTGGAAGGAATGTATGTAAGTGTAATCTTGGGGAAATGTACAAATTTAGTAATAATAACAAGAACCTTTCTTCATTACATGGTATTAATATAATAATAAAAAAAACATGACTTTAATTTTTTAGTTGAGTTTTGAATATGAACATCTGAGAGATTATTTGTTTTTGGGGTGTTATGCCGTGTTGCGCTACCTCCTTATTAAGCCGGTTCCTACGCCATTGCCTGTCTCGGATTCTTTGTACCGGTGACTAGCAATCACTGGATGACAGTGGATTCGAGGACAGTTTTTTGGACTAGTTCCTATTGGAGCATGCCTGATTACGGAGACAATTGAAATCTACAACCATTTTGAAGTATACTGTAATACCAGCTCGAAGTGGAGTGAAGCTGGAAACACGGTATCGCTTCCAAGTACAATTTGGGAGGCAGGAATGGGTACCGCCCCCCCGGGAACCTTCATTGGATAACCAACACCTCTGCCATAGGTCATCTCAAGTGGTTCGATACGTTTAGCCGGGGTGCCCGGGTTCATGGGGTGAGGTTTGTCTAGGTCTTAGAGGCGGATGACCGGGACACACTGAACCCCAGATTCCTACCCACCCCTTAAACTCTTTTCCTTTCCAGAACTCTACTTTCCTTCCTTTCCTTAGAAAACCCTCCACACAGCATCCCCAAAGATGACATAGGCCCCGTGAGAAATTATTTTCCTCAGGGTCTCCTGTGTGGAGCTCATGTAAAAAAGGCACACATTTCACCACTAACAATTACACTTTTGCCCTGATGATGGACACTGTAACGCTGTTCGAAACGTTTGCTAAAAAAGGAGGTAGCGCAACACGGCATAACACCCCAAAAATAATAACGAAAATACTTTTGTCCGTGAAAATCTGAAAACGTATCCATCTAAAAGATACTTTTATTTGATACCCAAAATGATATTTGTTTTTGCGCCAACGTCAAGATAAGAAATATATAGTAGGTATTTTTAAAATACCTCAGAAGCATTCCAAAATCCACCATCGTCGTTTGGGAAGTAAGGAGGTTGACATAAAAGTTAACAAATTTAAATGGCTTATGGGTTAAATTTCTTACATTTACTTCTTAAATCCTATAATTCGTTCAATTTTGTGGTCTTTTTTGAACCAGTATCCGTTTTTCTTCCAAAATACATAATAAAATTATATAACATGTCTAATCAGTTTTTTTTTTTTTTAGTGTAACTTCTATAGCCACGTTGTGATTTCGAATTCGGATGAAACGGAAATGACGCATTACAGCACCTGCGAAGCATCAAACTTGTATCAAGGCTCCTCTTGGTTGAGATATAAAACGGAAATGACGTTAGGTCTGCGCTCATTGGCCGCTTTGATTATGACCCCACTTTTCAAGGCTCGTTGGTTCTTCAATGGTTGAGATGGTTTTGGTATAGTTTCGCTTCCCCCGCTTGTTAACTGCACTCGAATTTTTGAGTCGAGAGAGTCCGACTGGAAAAGTCTAGGTAAGGTCTCCTCAACCAATATCTCCCAATCCAGCCCGCCACGCTAAGACCTAGACAAACCTCACCCCATGAACTCGGGCACCCCTACTAAGTCAGCAAACATTGCTAACCACTTGGAGTTACTATAAATATTTTCCGGGCGGCGGTACCCATTCTCGCCTTCCAATGATAAATATCATCGATTAACACAATCTCCTCAAAAGATGCTCTTTGCCTACATGTTACTACATTACTTAAACACATTTTTAAAAAATATGACCAAAATAGCGAATTCGACTTGATGGGGTCAATTTGCTTGTTCTAAGAAAGTGTTTTAAACCTAAGTAGCAGGCGCGGTCCCTCCTTACATACCTTGGATGCGGCGCTTCCCTTCCCTTTGAGACGTATAATAAATATAATAAAAATTGTAATTTATTTATTCAGCATTAAAAAAAGCTTGGAGCTTATTTTTTTCTGGCCGTATACAGCAATAAATACTGCAATTTAACGATACCGTTTTAGAATAAATATTAATAATTTTTTTTTAAATTTACCCAGCTTCTTTTCGTTTTTAATGTCGTTTGGGAGGCAATTATATAAGTTGCCTCCCTCGTAACCAATGGATTGTTTACCATAGTTAGTGTGGATGGTGTTTAAATGTATGTTATCGTGTTGTCTCGTAAAGTGTTTGTGTACTTGGGACGTTTTAATGAATTCTGTGTTTGTGTGTACGAGTTTATTGTTTATTTTGTATATAAGGAGACATGTATTGTATTCATATAGTTTTCTTAATATTAGTAGTTTTGTTTCCATATATATATTTTTTTGTGGGTGTTCTTGGCTTGTAGTTAAATAGTTTTTTGATTACCTTGTTTTGTATTACCTGTAATTCATTTATGTATGTTTCACATGTGTTTCCCCAGATTTCAATCAAGTAATTTAAATGTGAGTGTACGAGACTATAATATTAACCTTTTTTTAATTTATTTGGCAACAGATATGATATCCGGCTAAATACGCTAATTAAGGGGATGATTTTATCTTTAATATCTTGTATATGTTGTTTAAATGTCAAATGCTGATCAATGCACAGCCCAAGATATTTTTCCTGGATCAGGATTTGAAGTTCATTGTTTTCAATTTTTAAGGGTACATGAGGAGGAACTATTTTACGGGGTGAGTTTAAGATCATGTATCCTGTTTTTTTAACATTCATTGTTAACATATTTGATTGGATCCAACTGTTGATTTTTTCTAGATCTGTTTGTGCATTTTCTAGTAAAATATCTAAATCTTTACCCAAGTAAAAAATTGCTGTATCATCTGCATATAAAAAGATTTCACCATTTAAAATTAATTGCGAAATATCATTTATGTAAATTTGGAACAGTAGTGGACCTAGTATGGACCCCTGCGGAACTCCATAGTTTATTGGAACGTATTTGCTATTTTGATTGTTAATGCTAACAAATTGCTTTCTATTGCTAAGATATGATTTGAGTAGATTAAGAGCAGGACCAACTACACCAATTTTCTTGAGTTTTTTGAGAAGTATGTCGTGACTAACTGTATCAAAGGCTTTTTGAAGGTCAACTAATATAGATAAAATATAATTTCCACCATCAATGCCGCTTCTAAGTTTACTGATTAAGTCATTTATTGCTCCTAGTGTGTTCGATTTTTTCCTAAAGCCGTATTGTTTTTTATATAAGAATGATTTTTTTAGCAGAAATTTTTTTAATCTTTCGTAAATTGCACGTTCAAAATTTTTTGATAAAATTGGTAAGATTGAGATGGGTCTGTAGTTTGAGGTATTTGTTTTGGACCCACCTTTGTGAATTGGTATCACCTTAGCAATTTTACAGCTATCGGGAAAAGTTCCTTCTTTGAAACATTGATTGATTAATTTTGTTAGAGTAGGAATCAATTCTGTGGAGATACTGAGCACTGTTTTATATGTGAGTCAATCGTAACCTGCACTTGGATTTGGTTTTAGAGATTTTAATATTTGACTTATTTCTAACTCCGTAGTGGGCTGAAGATATAAAGATTCAATGCTGTCATGCACTAACGTTATTTCATTGGCTGGATTGTGTTTGACTTTACCACGTATATTATCGGCTAGGGAGGAGCCAATGTTGCAAAAGAAATTATTAAATTGGTCGCATATCTCTTCATTGTTAGTGATTATTTCATCATTAATGATTAATTTATTACAAAAATTTCTTGAGGTGTAAGATTGGTTCTTAAGAATATTATTAATTAAGTTCCAAAATTTTTTAATGTTATTTTCGCATTTTTTAAAGAGATTACTGTAGTGTGTTTGTTTTAAGTTTCGTTTTTTTTGTAGTGATATTATTTATTATTTTTAAAAATTCTGCTTTTAGTAATGTGTTATTTGGTTGTTTTTTTAGTTTCAGATGTAATTTATTTCTTTTATTGATTAATTTTATAAGGTCTTTGGTTAATTCTGTCTGCCAAGTTTTGCCTGAAACAGTATACGAATTCGATGGGAGCATCCAACCCGCAAAGAATGACTTTTGCGCGTAGGCATAGTGCACAGATTAGCATAATACGCGTGGATTAATTCGGTACCATTTTGACAATTTCTCTTGAATAACGGATGCCGATTGATACGTTAAATATCTTTAGAATAGCTTTTTAATTAATTTAATTTTAGAACTGTAATAATTGATGTCAAGCATAAAGGATTTATAGAGCTGATTTAACATACTATTTTTGTCAGTAATCGCATCTTGTTCGTGGGTTAGTTTGTAGGCAGGTATTTATATGTGTTATTAGGTAGGTAGGTATATACTTCGGCATCCCTTATACAAAAAGTCGCCGACCGCCAGTGGCAAGTAGATATTTCAGAGGTCAATTAACTCACTCGTATCAAACTCTACATATCTCTTCATTTCCCCATGACTGTTGATGATGGCACTGATTAAGATTCACACTCGACACCCGCACTTTAATGCTAATTGCCCGTTGGTGGTTGCATCCGGAAAAGCAGGCATTATAATGCAACCAATCAATGGCAAAATATTCTAGGGCTTAATGATAGAAATGTCAGTTTTGATTATATGCGATTGGATGGCACACTCCGAAGTGGATCAAATTCGACATCACCTCCTGCCCACTGTGTACTAACTGAAACCCATGTGTGTTTTCGTTAAATTTCGTTAAATGTTTTATAGCTAAACTAGCAGACCCGGCCACACTTTGTTGTGGCTAATGAAACCTTTATAACCAACGCTATATGTTAAATCAAATCCATATCACGGTGCCCGCTGCTTGCTGCCGCTTAAAAGATCTAAGCGCACATACATCTTGAGCGACTTCATTTTGTACTTAGTAAAGATAAAGATAAAGATTAAGTACCGTCATTATTCTGTCCCAAAATAAACTTCTGAAAAAAAATGGATTGCAGTTTACACGTGGTAGAAGTGAAACATTACTAAAACAATCTCAACCAATACTTGAAAAGTGATGTCATAATCAAAGCCTAATCTGCCCAATCCTACAGTCAAACATCGTCAAATTACAAAATTGGTGTGTCGCAAACAACTTATTCCTCAATATCGATAAATGTAAGACACTAACATTTTGTCGAACAAAGACCCCACTATCTTTCAAGGACACAATAGATAATAAAATATTAGAAAAAGCCAAAGAAATTAGCGATCTTGGAGTTGTGTTTGATACGCAATTAAATTTTATAAATCACATACAACAAATAACTAACAAAGGCATGGAAACACTAGGATTTATAATCAGAACAATCAAAGACTTCGATTCATTGGAAGTTATAAAAATCGTATATTTGTCACTCGTACGCAGCTTGCTGGAATATAATTCCATAGTTTGGTCCCCATATTATCAAATTCATATAAGAAATATCGAAAGAGTGCAGCACAAATTTTTAAGATTTATTAACTTCAAGTTACACATACCTATTCAACACATTAACTACAAATCTTTACTAAATACACTTAAATTGCATTCCCTAGAAAACAGAAGAAAAATAAACGACCTAACTTTTTTGTTTAAAATTATTCACTCCGAATTAGATTGTTGCGAACTCCTGCATCTCATTGATTTCAATGTACCTACCCGAGAAACAAGGCAAAACATATTATTCTGCAACAGTAACTCTGTAACCTACTACCACATACATGCACCAATTTCTCGACTACACACACTAGGGAACAAATTCACCTCAAATATCGATGTATTTAATATAAGTTTACCATTATTCAAGAAATATCTGAATAATATTTTTATGAATAATATTTTGATATCTAAGAAGCATCACATAGGGTCTATTGCATATATTTATATATTTATATATTAATCTACAATGTAAAAACTTGTTACCGTTTTCTTTTTATGTATCTTGCATTTTGTCATGTATTATTCATCAAATTTAATCAATAAAATAAATAGTATAGTAAATTTTGTAATTACTAACATGCCTACTAGTTTATTTCTATACCATTTACATAGAAACTTTCTGTTTTATTGTAATGCACTATCTTTCCTTAAATTTATCTGTATACCTACCTTTCATATGATGTTTACTAGTTATATTTTTATAGTTTTTCTTTTTTATTTAAAAACTGTCTCTGTATTATAAACTTGTCATGTAAAAGCCTATCAGGGCGTTGAAAATTAATAAATAAATAAAGCGACCAATGAGCGCATACCTTGCGTAATATCTGTTTCA
The DNA here is from genome assembly GCA_929108145.2 of Limnephilus rhombicus. Lineage (NCBI taxonomy): Eukaryota > Metazoa > Arthropoda > Insecta > Trichoptera > Limnephilidae > Limnephilus > Limnephilus rhombicus. The sequence goes on along the minus strand of OV815292.1, from coordinate 15,281,452 downwards.
CATCTCAACCAATAGGAGCCCTTAAAAGTGACATCATTACCAAAGTGGCCGATGAGCGCAGTTGATGCGTCGCAGGTGCAGTAATCGTCATTTCCGTTTCATCCGAAATCAGAATCACAGCGGTGCTATAGAAGTTTCACTTCAAAAATTACGAGTGTGCAGGTCACACGCGGGGGAAGTGAAACCTTCAGAAAACTAAAGTAGATAAGAGTAGTGATGATACGAAGCACGACACAAAAAGGTGACCGATAGGCTATGAAGCACCGCACAAAGAGGAAACCGATTATACTATCTCATTCTCTCGCAGGCAAAATCCTGTAGATGTACATATGTGTTTGTCCATTTGTTGTGTCGCTATTTTTCATTTCATCGAGTTTTAAATCACAACAGTGTTGAAGAAGTTTTCACTTCAAAAATTTGTAATAAATTCTTCAGTTCTTCTTTTTAACCCCCGACGCAATAAGCGGAGGAGCGGTGTTATATGTTCGACATTCTGTGTGTCTGTCTGTCTGTGGCATCGTAGCTCCTAAACGAATGGACCGATTATGATGTTGTTTTTTTTGTTTGAAAGCTGACGTGATCGAGGTAGTTCTTAGCTACAATTCATGAAAATCTGTTGAGGCGTTTGAAGGTCATCAGCTCTTTTTTGTGTCGGGGGTTGCTTAGATTTTGAAAATTTTACTTATTAATTTTTATTCATATTCTTTAGGACGTAGTCTATAATAATGTTCCCTGTCAAAATGTTCGTAGTAAAAATGTCTTAAGATAAAATGTTCCCATCCAAAATCCCCAGGTCAAAACTCAAAACATTCTCTGCCAAATTGTTCGTAGTTACCTAGTAGTCCAGTGGCGGTCCATGACATTTCAGCGAGCTAGAGTGCTAAGAATGAAAAAAACGACACTATTGATGTTATTTTATTACAGCTTAATTTTTTTTTCAAGATGTCTATTCTTCGTATAAAGTTTTTTTTTTAATTTTATTTTGAGGCACACCTTCCCAAACTGAAAAATCTTCACACAAAATCAACAAGAACTAATAAAATTTTCAAAACATTTAGCAACCCCCGACAAAAAAAAAAGAGCTGATGACCTTGAAATGCTTAAGCAGATTTTCATGCTAAGAACCATCTCGATCGCGTCAGCTTTCAAACAAAAAAAATCGCAACATAACCGGTCCATTCGTTTAGTCACGATGCCACACACAGACATACATACACCCAGATACCCAGACACACAGACATACAAACACACAGACACAGACGGCGGTCAAACTTATAACACCGCTCCTTGCGTCGGGAGTTAAATAAAAAGAAAGGTGTCCTAAATGCAGATGACACAACAGACAACATTTTTTTTATATTTTTGTATTAGTCAATTGAAGCATCAAAGCCTTCTGCTATCATATTCTTATGTGTAAGGGAGAAGAAAAAATATTTCGTTGATTCTACTAGAAAAGGGTAAATTTAGCGTTGAGTAGTAAGTGATCCTGTTATCGTCAACTTCACACAGAGGAAACTTGAGATGTGATTGATGAGCTGTGTAATCCTCGAAGACAAACGCCTCTTCGTTTAATTATCTAATTACTGAAATAGTACCCCTTCTTCGGGTCCTCATCCCGTCCCCACCCCGCGGTGGTTGGCCGTGTAAGGAATGGAGGCTGTCGTATCTGTAACGTTATTTTGTAATATCCAGAAATAAGATGGCTTGCTAAATAGTACAGCTTCTAATTAAAATGCCTTCGTTAGCGTTTCCCGTGACGGAATGAAATCCTTAACAAGCGGTAAGTCTTTTCCTATTCACACTCATTACGCATATATTTTTCTGGCATATTTGAGGCAGCTAAACCTTAGGCTAAATTGGATAAAATAACGAAATAAATTACAAATTTCTGCCTAAGATCGAGTTCCCAATTTCTTATGTGAAAACAAAACAGTTGATGATACTGAATATTCTTCCTAATCTCGATTCGGTGACATCGGAGTAGTTTTACTAAATAATAAGGTAGATAGGTACTTTAGCTTAAGCAATAAATCTATTGATATTCATGCCTTAGGTAAAGATTTACACCAAGATAAAAACGTCTACAAGTCTTAGTCAAAAAACTTAAAGATTTATTATTTTAATTGAATAAAAAGATTTCATTGAAGATGAAGATAGCAATAATAATCTAAACGAAAATATGAAAGAGGCCAAGACACAGAAAAAAAACAACGGTCGCAATGGCACGCCCCGGTTAGACGAGAGGTCTGGGTTAGAAGTTCCAGTTGCGACCATTGTTTGTTTTTTTCTGTTTTTCAGTGTCTTGTTCTCTTTCATATTTTGGTTTATATTATTATTGTTTCTTCTTCTTCGATGATACTCTTACATAACATTGATGGGGATAACCTTCAAAAGTTATAAAAAGGGAGTTTTTCTTAAAAAAAGATAATTGAAAATAAACCGCTTTGTGATTTTCACAAAGCCACTATTTAATAAAAATTATTAGCATGCTTCGAAACCGAAGGTAAGATTTTCAAAATTTTAAGCAACCCCCGACACAAAAAAGAGCTGATGTCCTTGAAACGCTTGAACAAATTTTCTTGAATTGTAGCTAAGAACCATCTCATCATACGATGCCACATACAGACAGACAGACATATAGACAGACACGTATAAAGTCAAACTTATAACACCGCTTTTTGCGTTGAGGGTTAAAAATAATAAAAGACAAACAAGTATAGACATTTAAGAACTACAGATAAAAATATTGTAGGGAGAGGTGATTAATTACTTAAAAGTACCATAAAAAATCGATTATGTATATAAGTAACGCATAAAAAGTATTCTAGAATATGTAAGAATTTCATTCATATAATAACAAAAATATAAAACAAACAATGATAATCAAGAAATCTACAAAACAAAAATGAATGATTTTTTTTTTTATCTTTAAAATATTTTGTGTATATATTATAACCTTATGGAATATGTGGGATTGCACTATTCTCCCCACATACTGGAAAAAACGTTTATTATTTTTAAATGTAAGAATTAGTATGAAAATAAATTTAAGAGATTTTTTTTACATGATCTCCACACTCCACATAGGAGGCCCTGAGGAAAATAATTTCCCTCAGGGCCTATGTCATCTTTGGGGATGCTGTGTGGAGGGTTTTTTTATAGGAAAGGAAGGAGAGGAGAGTTCTAGGAAGGAAAAGGTTTCAAGGGGTGGTTAGGAATCTGGGGTTCAGTGCATCCTGGTCATCCGCCTCTAAGACTTAGACAAACATCACCCCATGAACCCGGGCACCCCTGCTAAATCACCAAATGCAGCAAACCACTTGGGGTGACCTATGACAAGGGTGTTGGTTATCCAATAAAGGTTCCCGGGGTGGCAGTACCCATTCCCGCCTACCAGATGGCTATTTTAGAAAAATATTTGGTTGTTAAGAATATTGACTTTAACACTTTTTCTAATTCTTGAGTTATCGTATTGTAAACCCGTTTCGTTTCGTGTAAAATTTAAAAAAAAAGACTTTGAAAAGTCATTAAAAGGGATGTGAATAAACTTACATAAATAGATTTCGTTAGGTTAGGTTATAAAAGGTTAAAAAAAATCATCAGTTTTAATGACTTTTCTTATTGTCATGGAACCATTTTAAGGCTATGGATAGTTACAGGTTAGCGAGTAAACGACCACATTTATAATTAAAAGTTAACCGCGACGCAGTGGGTCGGATCCCTGAAGCCTGCCATAGGGGTGGTGGCGAGGGTGGGGGAGGTTTCGTCACCCGAATGGAGGCTCGGAAGGATAAAAAGACACCTGAAACAGATACGCTGCCGCGCCGGAAGGAAATAAGGGTCGAATGCGAGGGAAGTTCTAGGGTGCTGCGCTGGGAATTTAAAATGTTTGTTCATCTAATAAAAAATACATATACTAGTAAATATAAAAATACGCTGCTTCAAATACACAAAGATCATTTTAAGAAATCACACCATGCTATGGTACGTGTCGAGAGCAATAGACAAAACACAGTGGGTCGCTTATGCACGCCATTAATGCATATCAGTTTTGAACAACACTACTACACATACAATGAAGTAGTATGGTTTAGCGATAGAGTTGAGATTAGAATTTAAAAATAAATTAAACAATAATGTCAACAATAAATAATTTAGCACGAAACATCACATTAGTTTCTTATGACTCTTGAAAATGTTGGTACAAGAAAATGACTTATTGAATCGATGCTAACTACATACTACCTACGACAGCATAAAGACAATTCATCTACCTAGTCCCTAAAATTTTCAACCTTCTCCCTGACAATCTAAATACCGAATTCTGACTCCTTACTTTTAAAGACATGAAATAGCGCTATGGAACCTTACATCTGCAATACATTTCAATCATAACACCCATACATTTTTACACTCCAACTATCTAATCTACCTTCATATATCTTCCCACAATCCATATCTAATAATAATATGTTTACATAATTTAATCTGAATTATATAATCGAATTAGGTACTAATAGTATCTAATTGTACTATTATTGTCAAGCATAATATTATGTATAATTCTAATCTGTTAACTTCACCCAGTAGCGTAGCGAGGGGGGGGCGGGAGGGGGCGGACCGCCCTGGGTGCCACCCCAGGGGGGGGTGACACTCGGACGTGGAGAAAAAACTTACGAAAGTGCAAAATTGCCGAAAAAATATTTTACGCTTGAACACTGACTGTTATTTAGCTCTATGGCTCGTTTGGTCGGGGATTCCCGAAAAAAAAATTATTATTTTTATTTTCGTTCCTAGCTCGAAGTGTTGCTCAGTCGGGGATTTCCCTGAAATATTCCCTGTATCATTCTATTTTCGTAATGTTATATTTATCGTAAACGTAAACTCATGAAGTGAATTGTTATCTACTGACTGACTTGAATTAGTGAAAAAGTTGTTATTAGCGTTTTTATTAGTGCTGAAAGATGATCTTTCAAAGATCATTTAAAAAAAACAAGTAAGTGGATTTTTGATATTTCACTTTTCTAATAGACGCAAAACTTGAATGCAATTATACCAGAATTGATCGATACCTGATTGAAGAAAAATGGTCAATCATCTCTATGTTTTTTTCTTTATTATATTGTTTTGTGTACATGAATAAATAAATAAGGAATAATAAGTAATTTGGAGGTTTTCAGAAAACGTTTTTTATGAATTCGAAACATGCGTTTTGAATTTGTTGACAAAGCGCTATTTACACCGATTACCAATTCAACTTCCGACAGTATTTACACCAAACGATTAGCTGCTGGGATAGTTTCCTAAGCTAAGATAATTCGTCTACCAAATGTAAGAGCACCCTCAGATTTCGATCAGTTGTCGATTCTTTGGATAAGAGGTCACCTTCGCATTACTAGTGATGTAAATCTTAATGCCTAAATTATTTTATCCAATATTAGGTTCGGTATTATCCAAAATCTAGTTTGAGTTACTAAAAATAAAGATACTGCATATTTTAATGTATAAGTATAATCGATAAACTAGTAATCCTTAAATCAGATTTTTTCCTTAGTCCTAATTTTGAAAAATAAAAAGTTTTTTGATTGGCGACGTTACGTGAGTATGACGTCTTGACGGTGTATTTTTTCGCTGACCCGGCTTAGACTAATCTCACATTTTTCCAAATTTCCAGTCAGTCTGTGTGAGAATCCACAAGCTACACACGGAACAAGCAAATGGTTTTCTTTCGAATTTTGGAGAGTACGGTGTGCAACTCAAATTTTAAGCACATCTCAAGACTGGTTTCAATTTTACATTGAATCTGTATTCGGTAACTCGTTTTAATTAAAACTACACCCATAACATGAAAATGCTTTTCCTCCGATATTTGCAGCACATAGTCTAAAACTTTCATATCTTGCAACTCGGGGTATATCTTGCAATAATAGAACTCGGGAATGGTTTCCTTCGAAATGGGTCTGCAGATGAACAGAGTTACAAATAAAATTTCAAAGGAAACCATTTTCGAGTTCCACGTGCAAGATTTGAAAGTTGAAGAATTTGTGCTACAAAGACCGGAGTTAAACCATTTTCGTGTACTGCGTGCATTAATAATTAAAGCTGAGGACTCACATCTTTACTATATCACAATTGAAATTTTATCGTTACACTCTGAACACAAAACTGGTTTTAACTTAAGAATGGGTAGTTAAAATTATATTTACACGCCAGCAAATGATTTTCCTAGGAGTTTTGCAGCATTTAGAATTGAAGATTCCACTCGGAACTTTAGAATGGTTTCGAAATTTATCCTGCATTTTAAAATTTCAGCATTTTAACGTTTTAACTTTCTGTATGCGTTTCCCCAGGTTCAAAACTGCATTCAGAACTAAAAAATGGTTTTTGCACCACATAGTATGCAACTTGATTGTTTTTAACTGCATTTGGAAAATGAAAATGGTTTCCTTCGAAATGCGTCAGTACATGCATCCTCATCTGGATATTTTTTTGAAATTCTGAATACGAGACTTGTTTTAACTTAAGAATTAATCTGGAAAGGATTATAATTGAACCTTATTAATTATTAATTTAAAACTGATTGCAATTGAGGATTGAATCTGTATTCGGTAACTCGTTTTTAGTTAAAACTACACCCATAACAAAAAAATGGTTTTCCTCCGGTATATGCAGCACGTTGTCTGAAACTTTCATATCTTGCAACTCGGGGAATATCTTGTAATAGTGGAACTTGGAAATGGTTTCCTTCGAAAAGGGTCCACAGATGAACAGAGTTTCAAATGAAATTTCAAAGGAAATCATTTTCGAGTTCCACGTGCAAATTTGAAAGTTGCAACTATATGCTGCAAAGATCGGAGGAAAACCATTTTCATGTACTGCGTGCATAAATAATTAAAGCTAAGGACCTACACCTTTACTATTTCACAATTGAAATTTTATCGTTATACTCAGAACACAAAACTGGTTTTAACTTAAATATGGGTTGTTAAAATGATGTTTTCATGCCAGCAAATGATTTTCTTCAGAATTTTGCAGCATATTAGAATTGAAGACTCCACTCGAAAATCTGTTATTTGTAGCTCTATGCCTCGGTCGGTCGGGATTCCCAAAAAAAATTGTTGTTTTGTTTACACATTTGACTAGCTAGTAATGTTTTTATATTTAAGGAGATCGAAATTTGCGTTTTAAATTTCTCAAAGTAAACTATAATTGGGGGGGGGGAGGGTGACACCACATTTTCCACCCCGGGTGCCACCCATGCTAGCTACGCTACTGACTTCACCTGCCATAACACAAGGACATCTCTAGCATGGCGGGTGAAATAATAATTAAAAAATAACCTTTATTTTTCGTTACATAAATAAAAAAAAATAAAAAAATACGTAGTAATATGTTTAGGGGTTGAACAATATACCTATGTATTTATTTATTTGACGGTCTCAGTGAGGGGTAAGGTTCTCGACTAGCGATACCCAGGTCGCGGGTGCGCCCAGTAAATTTTATTAATTTGTGTTATTTAAAAAATTCTTAACTTAAAACAATGTATGGTGTATTTTTGGCACGTTCCAGAGTGGAAGTTACTCTCTGTGTACCTTTGTGTAATACCACCATTTGAAAGTGAAATGTAGAAATGGCTTTGGTTGTAATTGGAAACCACATCTGAATTGCCAGTTACTTTCCCACCTTCCTTTTACCCATATTACCCTTTTTTTACATTAGATCCACACAGGAGAAGATGAGTAAGTATTCCTCGGGGCCTGTGTTATCTTTGGGGATGCTGTGCGAACGGTATTTTTATAAAAATAAAGGAGAGGAAGTTCGGACTGGAAGACCTAGATAAACCCACTCGTTGAACCCGGGTACCCCTGCTAAGTCACCAAACTTAAGCGAAAATCTTGGGGCGACCTGTGCTAATATTGTTGGTTATCCAATAAATGGTTCCCTGGGCGGCGATACCCATGCCCGCCTCCCACATTGACACCAATACCTCCCCACTAACTTCAGCATCACAAGAAAGTTCGAAGAAAATGCTTTTTAACAAGGTTAGCTCATCGAGGTGATAGAGTTAACCTTGTTAAAACCGTTTTCTTCGGGCCTTGATCACAATGTATCCCAATTGGCGTTGCTATAGTCTCACTGATTCCAGACAATTGGGAGCAGTTGGGACTTTGGTACGGTATTCACATAAAGAATAATAAAAAAAATGTAAGAAACGAACAGCTTTTACGTTACCAGGATAAACGAGATTGAGCCAAAAATTGTCTTGTGCTAATATTGTTTGGAGATAAGGCTTCTATTTCGCCAAAACTAATAAGAAAGTAAAGGAAAGAGAAATAGGAATAAGTGATAATGATGGGAGATGCTTTCGATATATTTTATACTGATGCATTAATTTGTGAATGCCGATATTATGAAATTAAAATATCACCACTCCAAGTTCGTTTAAAATTCAGTATTAAACCTCTACTTTTTCTCTGTTTTTCTCTCTACTCTACTTCGAAAATCATCGTATCTATGTTTAAAATCCGATATTACCCCAAGGTCTCCTCATTTAAAATCAAGTATTGCCGCAATGTATCTATGTTTAAAATCTAGTTCTACCTCAAGGTCTCTCCGTTTTAAATCCAGTATTGCCCTAACATATCTATGTTAAAAGTCTGGTACTACCCCAAGGTCTCTACGTTTTAAATCCAGTTTGGCTGAACAACCTTAAAACATTACCAAGGTTAAATTTTACCGACTGGTATCCCTGGTATCCCTGAGAGTTGTTCTCCGGTCCAGTGCATATTGCAAATTCATTCCGGTTCCCGCGTTAGCTCAGTTCGGCTGTTATCCGTTCTTCGGTTGGAAGGTATCCTTCTAGTTGTTACGATTTAAACTCAGTTTCAAGTTTATTGTAAAATAAAGTTAAATATATTTGACCCGCATAACCAAGAGTTTTTATTGGTAAATTTCCACTACACACGGAGCTCAGTTTACAGATCTTGAAAGGGCTGTTGGCTGCAAATCGGCTGCAGTACCCCAAGGTCTCTACGTATTAAATCCAGTATTACCCCAAGATCTCTATGTTTAAAATCCAATATTACCCCAAGGTTCAGTATTACCCCAAGGTCTCTACGTTTAAAATCAAATATTGCCCCAATGTCTCCATATTTAAAATAAATTTTATTTATTTAATCCTAACGAGGATTAAATATATATAATCACCTTTTCTATACCGGTAGTACCCCAAGGTCTCTATGTTTAAAATCCAATATTACTCCAAGGTCTCTACGTTTAAAATCCAGTATTACACCAAGGTCTCTACGTTTTAAATCCAGTATTACCCCAAAGTCTCTACGTTTTAAATCCAGTATTACCCAAACGTCTCTACGTTTTAAATCCAGTATTATCCCAAAGTCTCTACGTTTTAAATCTAGTATTACCCCAAGGTCTCTTCGTTTGAAATCAAGTATTGCCCCAATATATCTATGTTTAAAATCCGATATTACCCCAATGTCTCCACATTAAAAATCAAGTATTGCCTCAATATATCTATGTTTAAAATCCGATATTACCCCAATGCCTCCACATTAAAAATCAAGTATTGCCTCAAGGTGTCAATGTTTAAAATCTAGTACTACCCCAAGGTCTCTTAAATTAAATTCTAGTATTGCCCAAACGTATCTTTGTTTAAAAACGAGTATCAAACCAAGGTCTGCTACATTGCTACAGAGAAATTATGTCTATCAATGTTCCCTGAGACAGTTGATTGGAAATAATTTATTTAAAGTATGGACTAATGGAGCAGCGGAGTTTGTTACAAAAAGACATCTTTCCGTCTCATCGAGTAAGAGAAACACCTAGTTAGATCCAAAGTTCTGGCACGGTTGTACGTCACCTGTCACCGTCTCCCTTACTCATCACACGTCACCTTAACTTCTGGATATTTCAAGTACTCGTAAATAATACTCAACTTAGTTCCAACAAAATAGACTACGTGCTACATAGTGAATTTCGTTTCATTAATATCTTTCCATGAAAATGTCCCCTTGTTTACCTTAAAAGCGGATGCAAAACGTAAGAGACGATGTAATTTATTTTTATTTTTATTATTAACTAACCCGGCATGGGTTGCAATGCTACTCAAATAAAGAAAGCGTTTGTGTTTAATTTCTCTTTATTGATGTATTTTGGAAGTATTTTGTAATATTTTTTGTTTTTTAAGTGGATTTTCCAGCGATGATCGGCAAGACGAAGAAACTGATCAAAGAATAAGTGCGGCAAGCAGTGCGTTTTGTCCTCTCTACAGCCCAGTAATAATGAAAGCCGAGCTCAGCACCAAGACAAAGATGGCAGTGTTTAAAACGGTATACCGCCAGACGTTCTCTTACGGCCACCAGATATGGATGCTAAACGAACGAACGCGCTCTAGAGTCCAAGCTGCCAAAATGAGGTACTTGAGAAGAGTAGCAGGGGTTACGAAATGTGAGCATACAAGAAACTCGACGATCCGAGATGATCAAAACATTGAACCACTGCTACTCTTCGTAGAAAAATCGCAACTGCGGTGGTTTGGGCATGTACTGAGAATGTCTGATGACCGAATTCCGAGGAAGATACTAAGTACGATTCTAGAGCGTCGAAGGCCGGTAGGCCGCTCCAGACACAGTTGGGCGAGGCAACTCCAGAAACTATGTAAGGAGAGGATGGGACTGCCATGGACGGAGGCCGAACAATCAGCACAAGACAGGGACGTATGGAGGAGCCTTGTCGATGCAGTGGGTCCCCGATCCGAATAGGACAAAGGGAAGAAGAAGATGATAATCAAGTGAAACTTCTTTAGCCCTCTTGTGATTTTAAATTAGAATGAAACGGAAATGACGCATTAGAGCACCTTCGAAGCATCGAACTGCGCTCATTTGTTGCTTTGATTAAGTTGTCACTTTTCAAGTCTCCTATTGGTTGAGATATGAAACGGAAATGACGCTAGGTCTGCGCTCATTGGCCGCTTTATTTATGACTTCACTTTTAAAGGCTCCTATTGTTTGAGATTGTTTTGGTAAAGTTTCGCTTCTATCTCTTGTGACCTGCACTCGTTTTTTTTTTGGTGCGAACATGAATAAAATCGTTTTCCGACGTGTGAGCAGGCCACGTGAGCTGTCCGTGTGAGAAAGTGTGAGCGAGCAAGTTTCGAGCTTGCGCGGTTTTCGCTACAACGGTAAATTTATAAACAAATCGGATTGTAGGTTGGTAGTTGATATAACATACCTTCAAAATAGTGTCGTTAGAAAGTGACACTTATGCACATCATAAAACACCAGAAAATAGCGTCGAAAACACGAAACATAGGCTTATAAGAAAGATTGCTTCCGAAGACCTGCGAGAAAGCATTATTGAAACTAATTTCAATATTCGCATATCCATGCAAGATCCTCATCACCCCAAGACTTTATCTCTCTCATAAATGTTCCCTACAGGCTCCTATTTATAGCCATTATTTTCCAGTCCTCTGACCTTCCCATCCTGCTCCAGTATTCCACTTTTATCTTGTCAACCCATCTCTTTCAGGGTATATAATTTCCGTAATATCATGGGACGTAAGCATTAAAAAAAAGAAAAGATTTATAGTAAGTATTCAATAGCTATTAATATTAATAAAATATTAGTAGCAATAGTAAGTGATCACGTATTTTATGCACATTTACATGGACATTGTAACGCTGCAGCTATCTGAAATGTTGGCTAAAAATGTAGGAAGCGCAACACGGCGTAATCACCCAAAAATAAATTATGATTACACTTTTGGCAGTTACAATCTAAAATCATCTTCTTCTTCTTCCTTGCACAGTCCTAACTCGTTGCCTAGGTAGACTGTTGGGGTCGGCTCTTATCTTTTTCAGGTCGTATCTTCTTCGGTTCTGGGTATCGCTTTCATCCAGGCCGTTTCTCTGAAATATTTTTGAGCATTGAGTCATCCAGGAGTTCTTTGGTCTTCGTCTGGATAACACTCGATGTAGCTCTGTAGACATTTCCTGCTTCTCTGTGTGGTCTTATGGTCTCCGTCTTATGTTTAATTTCCTTAACCAAAAACTTTTAAAAATACATCGAATACGGAATTTTAGGTTGGGATAATGCATATTGCGGTGCCCTCGACCCCATCATTAAAGCACAAAAACTAATATCATAAAAATAATTCTCAAATTGCCGCTCACTACCAGCACTGATACGATCTTCAATATCTTCAACGTTATGGACATAAAACAGCTCTACTCAAGATCCATCTTAGTTAATTTACACAAAAACAAGAAAACACTGCACAAAGCTACACAAACAATACACAGTACCCGAGCCAAAAACAAAGAACTTCTCCAAACTCCTTTTTCCAAAACCACCTTTGGACAAAGACACTTTAAATACATAGCTTGCAAACCATACAATACACTACCAGCTACGATCAGACAAACTGACTCCTTGACAAAATTCAAACAAGATATAAAGAAATGGATCCTAAATATTGGACGGCACACTATTACAAACATCTGTAAAATATATCACACATAGACAGAAATAACTATTCACATACGACCTAACCCATATAAAATAAATGAAACCAATAGAATCCTGTCAAATTTAACCCCATAAATAGATTCGTTAGAATTTACTCCTTTACGTCATCTGCTCCAATATTCATAAGACAAATCTCTTTAAAAGATTTATCCACCCTTTCAATCACCTTTCTTATTTAATTCTAATCAAATTAATATGTAGATACGATTTTAGATTTTCACGGCCAAAAATATTTTTGTTATTAGCTTTTGGGGTATTATGCCATATTACGCTACCTCCTTCTTTAGCCAACGTTTCGGACAGCGTTGCAGTGTCCAGCATCAAAAAAAATGTATTTTACCTTAAATAATATTCTTGTAACTACGATATTCATTTATATACCTCTACGCTTGTCTCGACACAGGTATATCCTAGTGAGACAGGCATAAAAAACCCAATGTATAAATACTTTTTAAAGATAAATAAATAAATAAAAAATAATAATAAAACTGTCGTTCCTCCAGCTTACTGTTTATGCCCGTGACAACCAGGCTACCATGAATGCGTGAACTTTTAATTCTATATTTTAGTTTGCCAACCATCTAAGCATTCGCATTTCTTTTGTTTCGAGTTAGAGTAGGAGTTGTACATAGTCCAGCATTCGAAACCTTACATTATCGCGGTTCTAACAATAGTCTGGTATATCTTTGCTTTTAGTTTATAAATATAATAAACTAAAATTATATCAAAAGTATATCTCATTAATAACAAACGAGGTTTGTTGATAATGTTCATCTGATATGTACTAATTTTTTATTCGAACACTCAATCGCATGGGTAATTTAAGTACCTCGAGTCTAACATCCGCCCCTAACCAATAACTGACTGAAATCAATTAATCAACCAAAGGCATCTAATCATAACGTAAGTCGTTTTAACATCGCACACCTACCTACACCCAGATGCTGTTTCTCAAAATCAACCTAATGTAGCAAACTATGGATTTGCCTTTGTCACAAAATGACAAGGTAGAAAATATAATATTTTTGAATGTAGCTATTACTTTGTGGTTATCCATTATAAAAAAATGAAACAATACAACTTTGTATAAACCACTTAAAAAATGTGCAAATCCGACCGGTTTCGGAACAAACGTTCCTTCGTCAGGGAAAGCTTATACTAATTTGACAGTTTAGAACAATGTTTTATTATGGTAGGGGTGGAGCCGTTGTTAGGTAATAATGTATATTGGGTGGGTAGGTATTAGTGTAGAGTGGGTGGGTAGGGGAAAAAATCCATGATTAGGCTATATGACAATATTTTTTGTTTGTTGATAATAGATTCATTATTTTTAAGGGATTTTTTAATTTCCAAAGCTTCTAAGTTATCTAAACGTTTTCCTTTATGATTAATATGAAGAATATTTATCCCTGTGTTTTTTTCAAAACTATGGTTATTTTCAATGATATGGTTAGCGAACTCAGAAAAATTATTATTATTAAGACACCTTAAATGTTCTTTGATGCTGATTTCAAAATTACGAGTTGGAAAAATATATTTATATTTATATTGGAAAAACCACTCGAAAATTACTTTCCTTGGGGCCTTCTGTGTGGAGCTAATGTAAAAAAAGTACGGCGCGCTTTCTATTACACCTTTAAAATTGGAAAATTCTATGCTGCATATGAACAAGTCTTAAAAAAAATGGGTTGAAAGGGAGATATATAAGAACGTTAGAGACGGCGCGCTAATATTAAAAAACAATTTTGAAAATATTTAATAAAGCACGACCCGTTTAAAATAGAGTTTAAATCTAGTCTTAAGTAGCATTTAAAAACATTGAGAAGTTTTTCATACACATGACATGTTAAATAACAGAACAAAATGTGTTTTTGATAATTTTCGGAGCTTATTTTGCGATTTTTGTCTTTTGAGGGAATTTCATATAATTACCGCTTCGGCTCAGCAAATGCATAGATATTATTTTCAATAATAACAAATATATTTTTAAAAACTTGAAAACTTAATATGTACAAAGAAAATTAGTCATAACTCAGAAGAAATTCGGAATACAGGGTCATAAAATTGATCATTTTCGTTGAAAATAAAGCTCGAAAAAATCTTAATATTGAAAGCAAAGTCTGAGACTCCCTGTCTAGAGCAATTCCTCAAAAACCGCGTCACAAAACATCTCACATAAATTCTAATAATCTCCGAAGAACACTAACAGTAAATATCGATTAAAGGAGTGGCCATACGTCGCGTAGTTTACGAGGCGTAAAATTGAATTCGATGATAGTTTATTTAACCGAATAATTGAAATAAATAAATTCTCCTCTATTTACAGGTCCTATAATCTATAATTGAATCAGCGCGGGACAAAGGTTGGCTGGGCCCGTTCCTCCCCGTTTCCTAGCCCTAGAGTTAGCGCTCCAGCCTTCCATCATGTAGCTACCTATATATATATAGCGCTAGCCCAGCGCAACGGCAGGTTTAAACTGTTGAAGGGCGTTTGTTCACCGTCACCGAGAAACGAGATTATTTATAAACAATTTGGGAGGCGGGTATGGGTACCGCTGCCCCGGGAACCGTTTATTGGATAACCAACACCTCTGCTATAGGTTACCCCGAGTGGTTCGCTACGTTTGGTGACTTAGCAGGGGTGCCCGGGTTCATGGGATAAGGTTTATCCGGGTCTTGGCGGCGGATGGGTCTGCCAACCAGCTGCATGTCGAGGGAGTCCCTTTGACTTCTCCAGCTGTGCTCTCTCGGAACACCGCCTTGCACCGCAGTGGAAGGGATGGATTTATATGTCCATCACTCCTGGACAAACTGACCCAAATTGGTACCCACCCCTAATAATCTTTTCCTTCCCAGAACTTCTTCTCCTTCCTTTATTAAAAAAAACTCTCCACACAGCATCCCCAAAGATGACATAGGCCCTGTGGGGAATTATTTGCCTCAGGGCCTCCTGTGTGAAGCTAATGTTAAAAAAAAATTTAAAAAATCGGACGAGTTCGGAACGACGCGACGCGACGTGACGGCGTTCATATGTCCACCGCAACCGATCTCAGAGGTTTCGACGTATACAAGTGATTTCGACGTATAACCAATTCAAGACAAAAAACCGTGTGCCGGCAGCATATTTCCAAAACCTATACCGATTCTGTCGCGGTAGCGACAATTTACATTTTAAATATACCTCTATATTGGTTATTTTTTATCACTTTGCAAAAACCAAAATTGTTCTAAAATCTAGATAAAATAATCTTTTCAATGGGTATATTAGAAATTAATAATTTTATTTATAAGTATTAAAATTTTGATTTTGAAAATGTAAGGCGACTGAACCGGCATAGGTTTTGGAAATACGCGTGCCGGCGATCTCGAGTGTAGTGGAAAATTTCGAACGTGTTTTGTATTTCCGACATTTCGGCCAGTCACGAGGTCGAATTCTAGTGATAGAGCAGAAACTACTCAGAATCTCGGTGGTCGAAATGATGGCACTCGGACGTTGGACGTGCGGTGGATACTAATGTGTCATCTCATTCTCGGTGACGGCAGCTGTGGACAAACGCCCTAATATTTGACGTCGTCATCGCGTCGTAAAGACGTCGTAAAGACATCGCGTCGGAGTTTATACTGAAGACAGATGGCTCGGCTTGTGGAGATGATGAATCGATTTTTGACCCACGGGGTAGGCAGTGTACAATAATGAATATTCTGTAAAATACACCCACTTCCATAGAGATGGAATATTTATTATTTAAAACGCTTCTCTTTATTTGAAGCTTTCAACTATACGCCTCTGACATATTTTAAGATACTTTGAACTCTCTCCAAATTGAAGACTCCAATCTGGAGAAACTCATTGTCCCTGGTAAAGAGAGAAGAAGTGAAAGGAGGTCATGAATGAGCAGGAGTGACAAAATATCACCGGCGTCCGATGAGTTTTATCCACCATGGAAATTTGAGTGCGGGTCACATTCCTCCGCGATGAGGAACTGACTAAGGATTCACTGGGAACCATCACAGATGTGCCTCTAGGAAACTGGACAAGAGGACTGTACTGAGAAGGATATAATCTTTTGCTTTGTGTTATGTTGATGTTGACAGTGAGATTCACGTATTTCAAGGGAAATAGAACCAGTTAGCTAGCAATTTAATAGTTGGATCTACAACAAGGTATTTGTTTTTCACCTCCCGCCACTGAGTTCGCCACGATTTGTCAGAGGAGTATCATGATTATGGGAGTAAGAAGGTATGGATTGGCAGTCTGTTTAAATAATGTGGGAAGCAGCTTTTAGAAATGAGGTCAAAGTACGAACGATTGAAATTTGGAACAGAAAACTAGTAAAGTCATCATTCGCTCGCAGTTCGTCTTCGCGAGAGGTCGCTCTTGTTGTCTTCCGTATTTTATTCTTTCGAAATAAAAATGCTTTTGTGTTCAGTGATTCCGTGTTCCAACGAAAGCAATGAAAAATATAAATTTAATAGTGATATTGAATTACACGTGCGATCATTTTTTTAATGTTCCATAATTGGGTTACTCTGGGATTTATAATCAGAACCATCAAAGACTTCGTTGGAAGTAGTATATATAAATGTTGGAAGTAGTATATATGTCGCTTGTGTGCAGCTTGTTAGATTACAATTCAGTATTGTGGTCCCCATACTTTAAACACATGAAATAAAATTGAATTTGTGCAGCACAAAATATTTACGATTTATTAATTGTAAACTACACATATTTATTCATGATAGAAAGTATACACTCTTACAAAATACACTTAAAATACTTAAACAGAAGAAACATATATGACAACTTAACTGTTTGCATCTCGTCGACATAAAAATACCAAATCGAGCAATTAGGCAAAACATATCATTCTCCCACAATAATAACGGGACTAACTACCACATCTATTTCTCGCTTTCACACACTAGGAAACAAATTCACTCCTAAATATTGACGTATTTTCTGTTCTCCTTTAAAAGAGATACCTGAATAATATTTTTAGGTACCATATTTTAGGAGCATCGCATAGGAATTATTGATGTTGAAAGTGGTGAAATGCATTTACACCCTCCGTGCTTCTGGCATTAGACACAACAAACTGGATCATTTATCGATTGCGAAAGAACACATAAACTACTCTATGTGAAATACAATGAGCTGTTAAAGCTGATGCTTTTGTTCCGGTAAAACATTATTATTTGTTTATTTATTTATTCACGCCTTGAAGGCTTTTACATGTTTACAATATTATCGATGAATAAGTTGTTCAGGAGTATAATAATAAGCTTATATTATATAATATAATAAACTGAACATTAAAGATATAAGCAGGTACAATACAGGTAGGTGGTATGTAGTTTCATAATCATGTAAATTTGTAAAAAGGAGTTCAATAAGTTTAAGTATAATAGAGTAAAACAGAATTGCTTAAGGTACTACGGAAGTAGTTATAGAGTGTATAGAGGAATGTGTTGTGTCGATATTATTAAAAACTTAGACATGAATAGTTTGTTCTAAAGCAAGTTTTAAAGAACATAGTTAAATTAACAGAGCGATAAATAGTACACATGAAAGAAAAAAAACTTGAGATGAGTTGCATTATACACTTCTCAAATTACACCGAATCCATTAAATTTCAACTCCATCTAAGCACGACGTCTAATTTTTGATCAAAACCTATTGTTTAAAATTTTAAACAATGGCCTGGACTCACCAGAACTTACCAAATTAATAAATTTTCATATTCCGTCAAGATCAACCCGACAATCCGATTTATTTTATTTACCCTCATGTAGAACAAATATTAGAAAAAATACCTATATGAAGTAAAAGAAATATCGATATGAAGTAACGCGTAAGATCGATTATTATATATGAGAGTATGGAATGTATCGGGAGCATCTTCTATTCTTTCCTGTATTCCTCTTCATCTCCCCCACCTTCCTATAACCCAAAATTAATTTTAAGATATTAAAACTTCATTTCCAATGAACTTTCGCAAAAGAAACTTCTGTGGCTTGACTTCAGTTCACTTGTATATTTATAGTATCAACCTAATATCACCCTGTTATCAACCTAAAGTTAACCTTGTATCAACAAAATATCAATCTGATGTCAATCTAGTATCAACCTAGTATTAACTTAATATCGTGTAAAAGCTGTTTGTTTCTTACAAATAAATAAATTTTCATAAAAAGTTATACAAATAAGTTCGATAAATTTATAATATGATAGTTTAATAATGAGAGTACAAAAAACTAAGTACTTATTACCTAAGTAATCTATACACAAGTATTTAACGTTTCCACGTTTAAAAAATTATTGTTATTATTGTATCAATCTTGGAGAGACCTTCGAATATAATAAAATCAATAATATATTTTAATAATAATGTATATATTTATATATTATAACAACAATATATTAATACAATGTAATCAATCATATCTTATAAAGACATGTTTCCAGGACATGCATATAATATATAGAGCTTGATTTAATGCTCCTCCTGGCACGGTTCGTGAATTATGGACGTATTTTTCACATTTTCTCTTTTATAAAATAATAAATTATTTAAGGGAGCTAATTATACCTCAAAAACGTAGCTTATTGCATTCAGTTGTCGATTTTGTTTAAAAAATATAAAAAATAAAAATTTCGGCATTCTGTCACATTTTTGCTGAAAATTCGAAATAGATAACGCAAATCTTCAGAACTCTACTCACAAATCATTTTCACAAAGTTATTCATTAATATTTGCAGGTGTTTTATTGCTGAACAATAACGCTTTGGAGTAACCCTGTGATACGAGATTAAATTTTGTTATTCTTATTTTAATTTTAATTCTCTGAGTGAAGCCAGTATTTTTCACTGAAACATTTGAAAATGTGGTCAAAACATAGCTTTCTTAAAAATATACTTTACAGCATATCGTTTTAGTTATTGTAGTCAGTAGTGTATTGATTATCCTTGTAGTTTCAGCTTCTTTCAATAGATATCGATAGGTTAGTATGCCTTATCCCAACAGATGGCAGCTGAATTAATGATCAGAAGAGTATCATCTATCGCCGTTCGTGTCTCAGGACTATTTAGAATCTAGCCTGGTAAGGAGTTCTGTCTAGTATAATATAACATTGTAAATATTCACGGTAACCAAATAAAATAAAATAAAACTAGTAGGTAACTAATTAAACCTCAAACTTTTTGGAAAATATCCAACACTTCTCAGAAAGTTAAGAGAAAAAACAGTTATAGTAGACATATAAATACTTAAAAAAGGATTTTTTGTTTGGAATGGTAACAGTCAGGTAGTTTCCAGTATAATCTCATGTTGTGGTAGCTAACGCGACGGTTTACGTGCATCGGCTGAAAAACAAACACACTACATATTATTATCATCCATAATACGTTGTTCACTCCTTATAGTCAATTCAGTAGTTAGATACGGATCATGTTTTCACGAAAAGGTTAGAGAATTTAAAGAATGTGTTTTCGTTTTGGGGGAAAGATCTGCCGTCAATGAAAGCCTCAGCCTAGGGCAGCATGGCGAAAGAATTCCGGCGAATAAATGCATGAATAAATATATATTTTTGGTTTATATTATACATAACGGCAGAGGATTAACAAAAAAAAATTTAAAAAAAAAAGAATTAAATAAGAAAATTTACCATCCGTCAATTGAAGTCAAGTGAAAACAAGAGATTCGAGCGATTTCTGATAGCACTGGTACCAAAATGCACAAAATAAATGACAAAATTTGCTCATTCGCAAATCTTTCGTCATCCAACCTCGGCCTCTGTGCTAGCGGACTAGCAGTCCAAAGATCGCAGGTTCAAATCGCAGGTTCAAATAAATATTATTTGATTGATTTGTGTTTTTTCGATATTATATAGTTAACACAGTCGCACAATAGGTTGGAAAAAAGTTAAGTTGGTTCTATGTAAAGGAATATGGAGAGCTTTGAGGTTTCCGGTATGCCTCCCCGGGAACCATTTATTGGATAACTTCTGCGATAGGTCACCAAGTGTTTCGCTACATTTGGTGACTTAGCATAGGTGCCTGGGTTAATGGATTAGATGTGTCTAGGCCTTGGCGGTATATGCGTTTGCCCACTTACTGCGTGGCGGGCCAGATCGCGAGAGACTGGTTGAAGGAAACCTTTTTCCTCTTCATCCGCATTCTTTCAACTCATCGCGTTGTACGACAGTGGGAGGGATGGATTCAAATGTCCGTCACTCCTCGACTCAGGTTGCTACCCACCCCTCTCACATTGTACCTTCCCAGAACTTCCTCTTCCTCCTTTCCCTAAAAATACCCTCCACACAGGTTCCTCCAAAGATGACATAGGCCCCGAGGCAAAATGTTTTCCTGAGGGTCTCCTGTGTGGAGCTAATGTTTGAATATAGACGGCGATTGATGATGAACATCCAAAACCAATATAAAACACGCAACACTCACAAAAACACAAATCATATCATATGCCGATTTTCATTTAGTTTTATTTTTGTTAATTTTACTTTAATTTTCAAACCTTATTTTTTGTATAAAATTATGTTAATTTTGAGTATTTTTTCGTCACCAACATTATATATATATTTTTTTTTTCAAAATGTGTTATGTATAAATTCTTATATTATAAAATCTACAACAACCATCTCCAACATTTATAAAATAACTCTCTTTAAAAGATTTACCACCCTTCCAATCACCCCTCTGTTTAAATTCTATTCATAATATGTATTTTACCTGAAATGTCCTTGTAACTACTATATTCATTTATATACCGGTATTCCTGTCTCGACACAGGTATACCCTAGTGAGACAGGCATACAAATAAAACCATTGTAAATATATTTTATTATAGATAAATAAATAAAAAAAAAAATAAAAAAATGGGGGCCTCAGCACGGGTAAGCCACTCAGTGAGGCCAACATTACTGGATTGTACTATGAAATGTAAAATATTGTATCAATAAATAAATAAATAGATGTAGATTTCAATTATGGCCAGGGGGAAGATTCAACAGTGAAACGTTGGACGCCACTGAAACGTATCATGTTCGTATAAAATGTAACCTTGCGGCAGAGCAGAGACAGTGGGCCAAGTAGTTATCTGTCATGTAGGTAGGGTTTTCAGTCAAATAAAAGAAGATGAACTTTATAAAAATGTATTGAATCCAAACCAAAAAGCAACATGGAAGTGTACAAACTTCATACCAAGGTAACAAAAGGAATATAAAAAAAATACACAATATGGAAATAACCCCGGAAGACGAACGCGATCTTGCTTCGCAGAGAGAGAACACGAGACGGGACGGGAACTCCAGCCTTCCCATATGGGAACGGCGCGGAATCCAGAGCACCAAGGTCGTCCTTCAAATTGGGCAGGAGGCCGCTATACCTCCAAGGAGCGCATTCAGCCACGGGCCATCTCGACGAACTCCAATCAAAAGGCACGTGGCCCCCAACAGTATCCAAGTCTGGCGTATTACGGTAGTACGGTTAGCAGACCGTGACTTTGCGACGCGGGGTCGTGAAGGCATATTATAGTAGCCAACACCAGGACCAATTCACTTCACGATTCCTTTTCCAGAAATACTTCCACAAAACGGCCAACCAGCCACATCGGAAAAAAGTGGGACTTTCACGTCATCCACTATAAATAACTCGTACACGAACCTCGCGTGTTACGTAAAAACACCCCGCGTTCTTTTAGGTTTTAAATCAACTTAGATTCTCATGATTAAACGTAAATTTAAACTCCTTGATGGAGAGTGACTAATTTCCGAACCAGCTGCCCATGCTGATCCGGGAGGAAGTGACCATAAACAAAAAGGAAGCTCTCTCTTTTTCAAAAATTACCAGTGTCCAAAAAACACCATAGACAAAATAACCACCTAAGCAAGAACTGCATTAGTCACATAATTGTTTATGTGACAACAGGGTTATTTAAAATATTGAAAAGAAATTTTAATGTCGTTTTTTCTTGATGTTTATTTAATGTTTCTAATTTAAAATATATTCTAAGCATTTTTTATATTTGGTAATAATTTAATTAATAATTTAGTTATATTTAGTTCATAATTTAGTGCAAGAAATGGATTTACCTAAAATAAATATATTATGTAAAACCATTGTGATTGAAGAGATTATATTATAATACCAGCTTTCGCCCCCGGCTTCGCTCGCATAGTGTTAGGAGGGTTCCCACTCCGCCTCCTCTACCTTCCCTATCCCCACTCCACTCCCCCCCTCCATCCCCCCCCTCTCCCCTCCCCCTATCCACCCCCCTAACCACCCCTCCATACCCGTTACATTCATTTTTCAAACAGCTCGCGTGCCACCTATTAAAGCATAACAATCAAAAACACGCAGTTTCGCATTTATAATATTAGTGTAGATTAGTATTTTATACAACACATATTTGAATTTTAACTATCAAAGGGATCTCAATAGTAACCTAAACAAATATCAAAATGACAGCGCACCCCAAATAAATACTTACCAAGCAACGCTTTGCTTTTCGTCTGGACAATAAACGTACAATAAACCATTTCATAACGCCAGGGCTTATTCATAACGCTAGAACTTACCAATATATACAGCCCATAGTACCTACTCGCAAATAATGTAGCTTTTTATTAGTGAAAGAATTTTTAAAGTCCATTCTATATATTTTGCGTGAAAGAGTAACAAATATCCATACATCCATGCATATTTATTTATTTATTTATTCTTAGTACATTTACATTACAAAGGTATAATATATTGTCCTCCCACTAGGAGTTCGCCTGTGTTGTAGAGGACATTTTTCAGTTGTAAATTATAAATTATAAATTGTGAATAGTAGAACAAAAGAGTGTTAATAGCTAATATAAAAAGAGAAACAATAAATAAATCTAAATATAAAATCGACTCCAATTCGACAAAAATTATAAATTAAAAGTTAAAAAGATTGTAGCCAGTTTCTTATGTTTTTTTTTTGTATTCAATAATATTAGTATATAATATTAATGAATTAATTAATAATAGGAATAGGATGACAACATATTAAAAAACGTATACAACTCTGCAGTCTGGACACATCTTCCAGTTGTATTTCGTCGTTACCAAAACTCAGTGGAGCCTGAAATTAAATAGCCCATGTCAGATTTTTTTGCCTTTTAGATGTAATGTAATAATTCATACTTTTTCCTTGGAAATCTCATACATAACTGCGGACTTTTCCAGGAAAATTGAGATTTATACAAATAAATAGATCTGGGTTTGTGTCGGTTTAATGTTCTCAAATAACTTATTTGGTTTGGGATATAATATTTATATTGACAATAATATGATTGAATGGAGTTTTATTTTTGGCAGACACTTTTTTGGTTACACCAAATTAAAGGGAATTAAACAGGGGTTTATTTTTAGCAGACACTTTTTTTGGTAACACCAAATTAAAGGGAATTAAAGAGAGTTTTATTTTTAGCAGATTCTTTTTTTGGTAACACCAAATTAGTCGGAAAATAATGTTTTTTGCCAAAAATCTTGTTCTTCGTTGCAATCGTTCCAAAAACCCAAATAATTTCGATTATAAGCTAAATGATGAAATATCGTCTTCGGTGAAATTCATCAGGGTATTTCGGGGTCATATTTGATCCCAAACTTACCTTTTCCAGATCATTTGTAATTTGGGAGCGGGTATGGGTACCGCCGCTTCGGGAACCGTTTGTTAAATAACCAACACCTCCGTCATAGGTCACCCCAAGTGGTTCGATATGTTTGGTGACTCAACAGGGGTTGTTCCCTGCCGAGCGATTCCATATCTTTTGTGGGATCGTTATTAGATAACGAAGGTGATCTCCTGTCAGATTTGTGTGATTTTTGTGGCTATTATTTGCTTTTTCTGTGTACAACGTACATTAAATGAATAAATAATCATGCACACTTATAGGAATTCGTGTTTAAAATTATTTAAATAAATGAAGACAATGTAAGCGAAACTCAATCGAAAATCTGGAAACAGAAAAATCAGAAAAACATATTGACACCTCTGGTCCCAGAAGTGTCAATATGTTTTTCTGATTTTTCTGTTTCCAGATTTTCGATTGAGTTTCGCTTATATTGTCTTCATTTATTTAAATATTACAATATTGCAATTACTCATAAAGTTAAAAATTAAAAATAAAATAAAATTATTTAAATTAAAATATGCGACATTAAATATGTAAAAATCACACAAATCTGACAGGAGATAATGTCCGTTGTCTAATCGACAACGGACATTAACGATCAAACAAAATATATAGAATCGCTCAGCAGGTTCAAGTGGTGAGGTTTGTCCGGGTATTGGCGGTGGATACGTCTGCGTGACGGGCCGGATCGAGAGAAACTGGTTGAGGAAGACCTTTTGACCTCTCCAGCAGAGTCTCTACAGCCTCTACCCATACCCTTTCACCACAGTTGGAGGGATTGATTCATACGTCTGTCACTCCTGGACACGCAGAACCCCAGATTCCTACCCACCCCTCACATTCTTTTACCTTCCCAGCACTTCCTCTCCTTCCTTTCCTTAAAAATACCCTCTACATTGCCTCCCTCCACTAATGTGGAAATTATTTTCCCTTGAAAAATCGTAAAATTCATCATCGTGTTACAAACTTCTTGGATTTGTAATAAAATCAAGTAAACAATTTTCCAAGCCCGAAGCAATGATATCAATGTTCAACTGCAATATAAATCAAAATCAAAATCAAAATCAAAATCATTTACTGTACAAAATTTACATTTAGTACAAAAGGTATAACTTATAGGTACATATATCCTATTTCTTCCAGTTAACCTAACATGTTATGCAGATATGAACACAAATGAAATATAAATATAAAAGTGGTGTAATACAAAGTGAATTTGTTTTAAGTTATTATATAAATATAAAAACAGTTGTACCTATGTGAGGTATTCACTTAATGTGTAATGAGACCTGTTCAGAAGGAATGTTTTTAGTGATGACTTAAATCTGAGTGTATCTTGTATTTGTTTAATATCATGTGGAAGGTTGTTGTATACTTTAATGGCCATGTAAAAGGGTCCTTTTTGGAAAATTCTTTTGTTTGCTTTTGGTATTAACAAATTTTCTGTAAACCTTGTAGCGTGTTTATGTGTAGAGTTTTTTTGTGGAAACTTTTCTGGAGATGATCGCACTAACATGCTTAACTCCATTATATATATGTCGGTGACTGTAAGAATTTTCAAATTTTTAAATATAGGTCTACATGAATCCCGATTTGCAGAGTTTGTCATTTTTCTTATACATCTTTTTTGGATGATAAAGACATCTTTGGCGTTTACTGAGTTTCCACAAAAGATAATTCCGTTTTTAATTATTGAATATATATAACCATAGTATGCGGCCATTACCGATTCGATGTTTAATATATTTCTCAGTGTACCTAGAACAAAAGAAAAGCTACTGATTTTGGCTACTATTTTGGATACATGTTCTTTCCAGTTTATATTTGCATCTAGTTGTATTCCCAGCGATATACGATCAAAATTAGAATACGCTTCTGCTGTTTGGGCTCCATACTAGCAAAAATACGCAGAATTACTAGAATAAATGAAAAAACCCTTAAATTTTAAAGCGAAAATTTTTCAAATTAAAATTTTAAAACTTGCGATTTATGCTACACATGGATTTGCTCGCAGAAACGCGCTACGAAAGTCTCCCATCTAGAATAAAATATTTCACAATCCATATCTCGTGGATTCTAACAAATTGTTCATATCGAACAACCACCGCCAGGGTCGACACCACGACTTTCTCTGTATTCCATGTGGCCTGAAGTGTTTCTGAGTTGGTTTCATTCTAAGTTTCTGCTAGAGAGGTCAAAATATCTCCCTCAACTATTCTTTCCCGTTCCGGCCTGCCACGCAGTTGGTGGGCAGAAGCATCCTCCGCCAAGTTTCAGACAAACCTCACCCCATGAACCCGGGCACCCTTGCTAAGTCACCAAACGCAGCAAACAATTGGGGGGTGGCCTATGTCAGCGTTGGTTATCCATTAAATGATTCCCAGGGCTGCGATACTATTAACTACCTCCCAAATTGAAGAAAGACATTTGTGTGTAAATTTTATAACCCTTTATTTAATTCAAAAGAACGATTTTTTTCAAAATGCGGTTGGCAAACTCTGCCAACACTCGGTCAAAAATCTGTCCTGATCATGGACATGGTAACATTGGTTTTTTTTTACATGAGCTCCACACAGGAGGCCTTGAGGAAAATAATTTCCCTCCGGGCCTATGTCATCTTTGGGGATGGTGTGTGGAGGATTTTTTTAAGGAAAGGAAGGAGAGGAGAGTTCTGGGAAGGAAAAGGGTTTGAGGGGTGGGTAGGAATCTGGGGTTCAGTATGTCCTGGTCATCCGCCTCCAAGACCTAGACAAACCTCACCCCATAAACCCGGGCACCCCTTCTAAATCACCAAACGTAGCGAACCACTTGGGGTGACCTATGGCAGAGGTGTTGGGTATCCAATAAAGGTTCCCGGGGCGGCGGTATCCATTCCCGCCTCCCAAATTGTAAAAGACGGGGAAAGCGCAACACGGCATAATTACTCGAAAATTAATCATGATAAGACGCGAAATTGTTTGATCCCACCAGAAATATGAAAATTGGTGCTTACTTTGGACACACGGCCACGATGCAATTCTATTTGTAAATCTGTTCAGTGCAGCTCTCAGACACTGGCAGCCGAGTTCAAGCAGGCTGGAACCGCGCTACTCAATGTTATCTCTAGGTCTCTTGACATTTTCTTCGTTGGTTTTTTTTTCGCTAATTCGAAATGCAACCCTTCAGAAATCGGCAGTATTTTTTAGATGGTCAAAATATTTCCGCTTTTCAATAAAATCCAAATATGTAAATGGAATATTTCTGAACATATCCGAAAACCTAAAACAATTTTTGAAAGGTGAGCGTATTTACGCTTTCAAATTTTATAATTTTAAATAATCATATATTTTTTTCGTTATTTGTTTTTGGGTATTATGTCGTGTTGCGCTACCTCCTTCTTTAGCCAACGTTTCCAACACATCTACCGGACCTGTCGGATCTGCCCTGATGATGCACACTGAAACGCTGTCCGAAACCTTGGCTAAAGAAGGAGGTAGCGCAACACGGCATAACACCCTAATAACAAATAACGAAAATACTTTTGGCCGTGAAAATCTGAAAACATATCTAACACCATTTACATTATGTTTCTCACTATGATAGTAAGGGAGATACAGCGATTTATATGAGACGTATGTGAGTTGAAACAAATTTTTTGTGATTAAACGGAAATTGAAATACATTGAAAACACAGGTCTGCAAATAGACAATTTTTTTTAAAATGGTAATGGGTGAATTATATGTATTTCAGTATGCTGAATTCGAGTATGCCATCTATTTCGACCCATCTCGTAAGGATTTTCCGCAAAATGGAAATGAAAATATAGGCATAACCCGCCTCACACTACTTCTGTAGGGAATGTTCAAAAGAAAAAATCATGAAATTATACAAATTTAATTTTAAGTCATAAAATATTTTATTTGAATTGTATATGTACAATATTATAAATTTATTATTAAAATTGTTGAGGTCCACTGGAGTCGCCTACCTGAAATTCGTCACTAGAACTTTCTTCTGATTCACTTTCTGATGATGACAAATCGTCTAGGCTTTGGGGTGCTTGTGGTCATGCCAGGTCCGTGAGGGACTGGGCGGAGTGCCAAATCCATGTTTGGGTAGCAAATTTGTTTTTTTTTATTTTTGGTACTAAACCCTCGCAAATTGCATGAACAAAAGTAGCAGTCATAGCAGTGGTTTCGAGGCTCTCTCCAGATCATGGGAACACCAAAACGAAAAGATTTAACTTTACCTTTTGACCACATTCTAAGTCCTTCAACACACCCTGAACAAACTCCATGCGGGGCCCAAGATTCGTCCTGGTCCCCTATCTTCACACCAAATACGCAAAATTCACTTTTTTAAACAAAATCAGTACTATTTCTTTGTTGTTTTTTCACTACAAATTCACCACAAATATGGAAAACACTCTCAGAAGAATTTACACAACCTCTTGAAGTCATTTTTGAAATGCACGTTACGAAAGTTGGAACAGAAATAAATAAATGAAAGGACATGGAAGGGGCAACTTGGGAAGGGGCAACTTGGGAATTTCGGCATTCTCTCATCATACTTACTACGGAAATTTCTGATATATATGATTCAACGCTGACTAATTTTATCGTCATGTGTTACTAAATGTTTTGTTTCAGTCTATAAAACATAACATTATCTTATAATAAGTTGGAACTAATAAAAAATAAATATTTCGGCAATAAACCGAACAGCTTACAACAAAATGGCAAAGGAAACCAAGAGAATCATAAATAGGTCAAAATTCGAGCACGACCAGCAGATCAGCAGAAAGCTGACTGCATGCACGCATGGCAGCAAGCAATTCTGGTCGCTTGCGGGCTCAATAGGTCGCAATTTCTGCAAATCCAGTCTGCCACCTCTTACCAGACCTGACGGCTCACTAGCAAACACCGCCACCGAAAAGGCTAACTTACTAGGTAAAATGTTTGCGGATAACTCAACCCTCGATGACCAAGGTGCTGTCCCGACGTCAGTTCCTCACTGCGGTTTTCGTCTGAAAAAGCTGAGGATCCAGCATCGGGAAGTACTCCATGTTTTACGAGGGCTTGATGTTAATAAAGCTAGTGGGCCTGACGGAATACCTGCCCTGGTACTGCAGAGGTGCGCTGCAGAAATAGCTCCAATTTTGACAAAGCTTTTTAAAATGTCCCTGAAGACTGGCTCTGTGCCCTCTTGTTGGAAAAAAGCGGTTATCCATCATATTCCAAAGAAGGGTGACCGCTCCAACCCGGCCAACTACCGCCCCATAGCGATGACATCAGTTCTGTCTAAGGTGATGGAACGTGTGATCAACGACAAACTGCTCACATACCTCGAGAAGAACAAAATTATTAATGACCGTCAATACGGATTCCAGCAGAACCGCTCGTGCGGTGATCTTCTCGCGTATATGACGCATGTTTGGGGGCGATGCCTGGAACGTTTCGGTGAGACCCAAATGGTTGCACTGGACATCTCCAAGGCCTTGGACCGGGTTTGACACCGAGGACTTGTCAACAAACTGCATTCTTACGGACTTCCCGCATCCTTGTGTACGTGAATTGCCGACTTCTTGAGGGAGAGGTCGATTCAGACGGTAGTCGATGGTTTCATCTCTTCCTCGCACTCTATAAATGCTGGCATCCCACAGGGATCGGTTCTGTCTCCGACTTTGTTTTTGTTGCACATCAACGACCTTTTGTCATGTGCACCAATTCACTGTTATGCGGATGACAGTACAGTTCATGATAGCTTTTTGTTTGACAAGCCCCCAAAGGGCTCACAAAGTCCAACAGCTCGTAGGGCTTTGAAACAAAGAATGGACGGTTACCTCGAGAGTGTTTTCTCTTGGGGTAAAAATAATCTCGTTGAATTTAATGTTTCAAAGACCCAATCTTCTCTGATTACGTCTAAAAGGGATCGAAATGAAAATCTAGTCTCTTTCAACGGAAGCAATCTTCCGAACAGGCCCTCCATTGATATGCTTGGTGTAACCCTAAGTGACCAGCTCAGGTATGGGGGCTCCATCGAAGCCAGAGTAAAGTTAGCCTCCCAAAAGCTGGGCGTACTGTACAGGGCCCGCAGATATTTTAATAGTACACAACTGCTAACCTTGTACAAATCACAAGTATGCCCCACGGTTGAATTTGGCAGCCATCTCTGGTCTGGAGCTCCAAAATACCTGAAAAATACCCTCGACTCTGTGCAGAGACGGGCGGTCCGTTTGATAGATTCTCCCATCTTAACAGACGGATTGCAATCTTTAGAGCACAGGCGTCGGGTGGGAATGCTATCCTTGTTCTACCGGTATTACAATGGAAGATGCTCCGAGGAACTAGCATCATTGATCCCTTCGGCACCGGTGCATAGTCGGGAAACACGCCAAACGCGTGCCCAACATTTGTACACTGTTGACATTTGTCACATGAGAACGGGTCGTTTCTTCGACTCGTTTTTGTGTTCAACAGCCCGGCTGTGGAATGATTTGCCGGCCTCTGTGGTTCCTCCTTCCTACAACATGGGTCTCTTCAAGACCAATGTTCATTCCTTCCTCTCCTCAAAAAGACCCTCCACACAGCATCCCAGATGACATAGGCCCTGAGGGAAATTATTTTCCTCAGGGCCTCCTGTGTGGAGTTAATGTAAAAATAAAAAAACCCGTTTCGCGCCTTAAGATAGGCAATCCCACAGTATTTTGAGTTTTCCGGAAAAACCTTACGTGATGAAATTTTTTTGATAACTTTCCCCAATTCAGCAACCAAAAATACATGGGAATTACCTCTTATTTCAAAGAAAAAAAAACAGTCGCAGACCTGTGAAATTAAAACTCTTCAAAACAAAAGTGATTAAACGGGTTTAAGTGTAATGAATATTCTCCGTCCCTTACAGAAATAACGATGCGAATAATAATGAATGACGTTTTCTACCAAAATACCTAATTTTTACCTAGTTTTATATTATACCTAGTTATTATATTTATATTATATTTATACCTAGTTTTCCATCTTAATATTGCCAAGATGAACTAACTAATATCCCACATATGTTTTACGTACTAGGCAAGCGATGCTAAAAGTATAATATTGTAACGGAAGAACATTGCAATAAAATTCGTGACATATACGAAGCTTTTTCCCTATTAAACTTCAAATTTTCTGAAAATAACATCCCATGACATGTTAATAATAATTAAGTGATGTTGTACCTAATTCAGGATGTGCGCAGTGTAGACTTGTATATTCGTACTAAGCGTAAACATGCCACATTTGGTAACCGACGAGTTCATCGAAAATCAATTCATCGAAAGCAAATTCATCGAAAACGAGTTCATCGAAAATCAATTCATCGAAAATCAATTCATCGAATGATCAATTCATCGAAAAACATTTTTTTTTGTAGATATTAGAGCTGTTAAAATTAAATACCCAAAAAGGTCTGTTTAACTGGGTTAAATGTGTTTAGCAACTGTCAGTTTCTGTTATCTCTTCGATTTCCGATTGTCTGATACTGCAAAAAAGGGATATCTAAGAAACGGTGACCAGACAACCCATAATGAAACCAACTCATAAACAACTCAGAAAGGTCATTAAAAGCGATGATAAAACAATATTTAAAAATTGGTTAAATAGGTTAAATTGGGTTAGGTTAGGTTAGGTTAGGTTAGTTTAGGTTGACCAATGCTTTTTTAACTTCTCGGTCCGCTCGGCATTTCTCTCAAATATCAACAAAATATATTTTTTCGATGAATTGGCGATTCGATGAATTGATCATTCGATGAATTGTTTTTTGATGAGTTGATTTTCGATGAATTGGTTTTCGATGAACTCGTTTTCGATGAATTTGCTTTCGATGAATTGATTTTTGATGAATTAATTATGAACTCGTCGTGAACCGCCACATTTCTATGATAATCTGAGAGCTAGAAACACGCCTACTGGAGGTAGGTAGAAGAATTTAGGAATGAAATGGAGGAGGATGAAAACGGTCATAAATTATTATTTATTGCTGAAGCTGAACATTCGTGGATTTTGGAATAACTGTATTGTGAAACTTTGAGTTGCCGTATTAAATTCATTACATAATTGGTAAGTATGGTCCTGTTTTCATTAAATTTTAGGCAGCATCGCGTTCATTGGTCAAAATATTGTACACATATTTTCGTATCGGTGATCAATGAACCGATTTATGCAATTTTTAGCCATAAGTTGTGTTTAGATTTAAACCCAGGACTCAAACCAATTATGAGGTTGAGTTACCATCGAAGGTTGGATTGCGATCCAAGAGTTGTCTGATTTGTTCGTTAGATGTCGATAGGATCATTTTTTGTCTTTGTCCCTTTCTCACACAACAGACAAGGTAAATATAGATGTACGAAACCGTTATAAAAAGGCTTGCATCAGTAAAATTAACTTACTTCTTTACGAAAAACTTGCACTAAGAATTTAAAATACTACTGAACCCTTGTCCGTTGGGTGGGGAAAGTTATTGTCGTCAGTTTGTAAATATTCAAATCATAACAATAAAAAATCAAGAACTTAAAGTGAAAACCAAAAAGTGCTTCATTTATAAAAAACCAGTCTACCCAAAGAAATTCTCCTGAGTGAAGACCTTCAATTTTTTACAAGTTGTTTATAATTGTTTGCCTAGCTTGTAGTTTTTTAGATTTTAGAAATGTATTATAAGTTTTTACAACGCCCTTGATGTGATGTTTCACAAAAACGGCGCTATATAAATCATCCAAATATTATTATTATTATTATTTTTTTTTTTTACATGAGCTCCACACAGGAGGCCCTGAGGAAAATAATTTTCCTCGGGGCCTATGTCATCTTTGGGGATGCTGTGTGGAGGGTTTTTTTTTAGGAAAAGGAAGGAGAGGAGAGTTCTGGGAAGGAAAAGGGTTTAAGGGGTGGGTAGGAATCTGGGGTTCAGTGTGTCTTGGTCATCCGCCTCCAAGACCTAGACAAACCTCACCCCATGAACCCGGGCACCCCTGCTAAATCACCAAACGTAGCGAACCACTTGGGGTGACCTATGGCAGAGGTGTTGGTTATCCAATAAAGGTTCCCGGGGCGGCGGTACCCATTCCCGCCTCCCAAATTATAATCTATATATGTACGTAAAAATCTCGTGTCACGGTGTTTGTGGTCGCACTCCTCCGAAACGGCTAGACCGATTTTTCTGAATTTTTTAACGTGTGATTTGGTAGGTTCGAGAATAGATCATAAAGTATATTTCATACCGCTAGGTGATTAGGGTGTCCCTATCCACATTTTTTTTTCTATTTTTTTGACAATTTTTTTTTTGTATTTTCTTTTATTTGGTATAAAAAATACCTTTAATCCCAAATTTTCACTCTCCTACCACCACCCACCCATTTTAAACAACGAAAATGTCCCTTATTTTAATGAAATACATTGAATTGGAAAAATTAATGATTGGTGTTTTTTTTTTTTTTTTTTATCGGCGCGCGCGGCGGTCATCGTCTACAGCGCTCCATTTATAAAATTAAAAAACAAAGTTATTTTTTCAAAACTATCAGGAATGTCCTCATTAACCCGGCGTCAATGACGTGAAAATAATTACGCGGTCAATGACGCCGGGTAACCGTGACCCGAATTTTATCGATGGGTTGTACCAAAACTGAAAGGGTTATCTTGATTTTGAAAATTATTTATTTTTTATTGGTTTTTTGCTCATAAAAAAAAATAATACCATTACATTTTATAAATCAACTTTTTATTACCTTAGTAAGAAAAACATGCAAAATCAACCATGAAAAAATAGCTATAGAATTTCATTTCAACTATAGGAAATATGTACCCGTTTTAACCTCCTTCCGCAAGCGGCGTCGCACTGAGTACCCCGGCGTGCGGGTAGAAGGGGGTTGTATCTCCAGCTACTGAAGCGCTCGAGTCAAACGGTTGACGGGAAAAAATAATATGGCCGTTTTAAATCGCCTCGGGTCATTATGACCCAGCGTCATCGACGCCGGGTTAAAAAAGACTTAATCAAGATTTACATGGCTCTCTGCCAATCACTGATAGAATACGGTATTATTGGATGGGGCAGTGCAAATAAAAACATACTAAATTCACTAATTAAAACACAAAAAGCCATAATGAAAATTATACTGAAAGTTCCTGTAAGAACTAGCACTGACGAAATCTTCAACAATCTTAACATTTTTAAATTTTTATTTTATTTTATTTTTTTTATTTATTATTACATTTATAACATACAAGATAAAACAATATAAAAGGAAGCTTTGACTGTCCAACTAGGAAGGTTTCCCGTTTTAGGACAGTCAAATTGGCAGGTTGCGTGTACATAATTTCACATTAATGGATTCAATAATAATTAACAATAATGGTACATATTGGGGGAGTTACTTGGATATTAGGTACAATATCAGATATAAATTGTGTTATTCTAGGTATACATCAGTAATAAACAATAAAATCCAGGTAGGTACATGTATGTGTGTAAATCCAGATATTAGGTACAATATCAGATATAAGTTGTGTTATTCTAGGTATACATCAGTAATAAACAATAAAATCCAGGTAGGTACATGTAAAATATAAAATAAAATAAAAATATAACATATAAATGTAAGAAAGAGAAATAAAAATAAAAATAAAAGTATTTTTTTAGGAAAATACAAATTAGCAGTAATAAACAATAAAATCCAGATAGATACATGTAAAATATAAAATAAAAATATAATATATAAATGTTAGAAAGAAAAATTAAAAAAATATATTTTTTAGGAAAATACAAAATACAAAATCGAAGAAATCAACTCAGACTACGTTTTTTAATAATTTTTCAGAATCTGTCCTACCTAAGTCTAATAACCATTTTGTAATTTTAGTACCGAAGGATGATAATTCACACAGTTTAAATTGAGAGGGGATTTTGTTGTATATTTTTGGTCCCAGGTATGAGAAAACTTTTTGATAAGCCGCAGTATTGCTTGTAGGAATGGAAAGGTCGTTTCTGCTCTTACTTCTGGTTTGATGATTATGATCGACTGTTATCGTTTTGCTTATATTTTTGTGGACGCAGATTGTTATTTTTTTTATGTAACATTGTCGAACATCAAGCACATTAAACTCCTTGAAGAGAGCGTCGCTCGAGTATCTGAAGGGTTTCTTCATAATGACGCGTAGAATGGATTTCTGTGCCTTCAGTAGCGGGTATAATATTGTTAATCCTGTTCCACCCCATCCAATGCAACCGTAGGTTATGACGGAGTTACAGAGCCCGTAGTATATGTTTTTAATGTCTTGAGTTTTTATAATTTCCCGCAATGCTATAAATATATAAATAAGCTTGCGCACTTTATTAGCTGTGTTTTCAATTTGTTGTTTCCATTTAAGGTGGTTATCCACTATTATACCTAAATATTTAATAGATTTAACACATTCAAGGGTTTCGCATTTACAAGTATGGTTATTATTTCCAAGGCTACACTTAATATTATGTATTTTGAGGTGATGAGGTGTTTTGGGTTGCCCTGCAAGGGTAGCGCTAAATGTGAGATATTTAGTTTTTTGTATGTTTAGTGTAAGCAAATTACTGTCCAGCCACTGTTTTACTCTGTTTATACCTGTGTTCGCAAGGTGGTGTGTTTCTATCCAATCATCTCCTTCAAACAAAATAACTGTATCGTCAGCGAACGTGATAATTTTGCCACCAATGTGTTGGTTACAAAGTTCGTTTATGTATATAATAAAGAGAAGGGGCCCAAGTGTACTTCCTTGTGGTACCCCAAAAGTGTATTTTAGTGAAGTGCTAATAGCCTCGTTAATTCTGGTTTGTTGAAATCTATTAGATATATAACTTTCTATCCATTGAAAAGCTTTTCCCTTTATTCCTATATTTCTAAGTCTCTGTAAAAGAATTTTATGAGATATTGTGTCAAATGCTTTGGCCAGGTCCAGGAAAAGGGCAATAGTTTTCTTGCCACGGTTCATATTCCCTGCAATAGTTTCCGTGAGACATGCGATGGCATCATCCGTTCCCTTACCCGACCGAAAGCCGTATTGGTTTGGACTTAGAATGTTATGTTCCTCCACATATTCGTTTAACCTAGTTTTGAAAAGCTTTTCAATGACTTTGGATATCGCGCTTAAAAGAGATATTGGCCTGTAGTTTTCTACAAGAGATTTAGGTCCACTTTTGTGAATTGGGACAATTATTGATTTTTTAAAGTGATCAGGAAATATTCCTGATGCAAAACTTAAGTTGTAAATATATGATAGCGGAGCAGAAATCTGATTTTTTATTTTTTTTAGTATTTGTGTATTTAGACTATCTGGACCCTTTGCATGTGTAGTATTAAGGCTGTTGATTATTTTTAAGACCTCTTCTACAGTAGTTGGTTTAATATCAAATGAAAAAGATTGTTCCTTTGTTTCAATTGTCGATGCTAAAGAGTCTTCCGTTTTCTGGGTTTCTAATAAATTTTTTTTGCTAGATTTGACCCAACAGATGCAAAATATTGATTAGTATGACATGCAATTGATTGATTGTCAGTTATAATCAAATTTCCGGTGTTTAATTCAGTTACCGATGTACTGGTATTTCTTTTACTTTTAGTTATGTCTCTGACAACATTCCACATGTTTTTGCTGGAATTATCTTTATCAAGTAAGAATTTATAATAACGCTCTTTACATTTGCGAATAACGGTTTTGCAAATATTACGGTATCGGTAATAGTTTTGCTGTTTAGTATCGTTCAATGGGTCTCGTTTAGCTATTTTATGAAGGTGATTTCTTTTGTGTATAGATTTAACAATGCCGTTGGTAATCCATGGGGTGAGATGTATTTTACTATATGGAATGCGTTTAATTATTGTGTGTTTTGTTATGAATGTATTGATTTCATTAATAAAATAGTTTAGAGCATTGTTAACTTCAGTCTCTTTATAAACATATTCCCAATTTTTCTTATTAAGATCATTTAATAAAGCCTCATAATTGATAATCTGTTTGTGATTAATTTTATGTTTTTTGGGTATTGAGTTTGGGATACTGATTGCAGTGGTGTAATGATCAGTGATTGTATTATGTATT
The DNA here is from genome assembly GCA_929108145.2 of Limnephilus rhombicus. NCBI lineage: Eukaryota > Metazoa > Arthropoda > Insecta > Trichoptera > Limnephilidae > Limnephilus > Limnephilus rhombicus. The sequence continues at coordinate 15,244,150 of OV815292.1, read as the reverse complement.
ACAAATGCATTTGAATTTGTTATATTTCTGGTATATATATGATCCAAACATGAGCTTGAGCTACCTTGTACCCTAGTTGGAGAATTAATAATGGAAATAAAATTACTTTCAGCCATAGCACATAAGTAGTCGTCGGACTGCCTATGCAATACTTCTCCTATAGTATTTATATTCATGTCCCCGATCAGTACATATTGTGCGTAATCCTTAGTTTTTTTTAACTCACCAATAAGATTTTCCAGGAAATCTTGGATGTCATTGAACGATGGTGATCGGTAGATAGCTAGGATACCTAAATTCTCATTAATGTTGATTTTTAAACAATTACACTGATTTATGTTTATTTCTTGTACTAAGGAATTTAATGTATTGTCGATATATACCACTACTCCGCTATTTTGGTTAATATGCGATGTTGTATGGTATTCGTTATAGCCTGAAATTTGTTTGGCTATGTATGAATCATTTAACCTGCATTCAGTGAGAATTAGTACATGGAACTTTACCACAGATTTTATTTCTTCCAAAAATATAAGAAAATCATCCAAGTTTCCCATCGTTCTAATATTTTGATGAACAATATTAATCCTATTTGATTCCCAATTAAATTGCATAATTTTGTTAATGTTTTCAAAAATTATTTCAGTATTTGGCACTATGATACTATCGATTTCATGTTGAAGATCGTTTATTACCATTAGAATTCAAAAATTAATTGTTGTTTTCTGGGTAAAGTTTTAAAACAGTATTTTATTATCATATCAATACTTGTAGAACGAAATTTGTAGCGACAAAACTGTAAACAAAATGATGTAGTTAGGAAAAATAAATAATATCTGAGTAAGAAATAATATCTGAAATAAAATCCAGGAAATAAATAACGTATGTAGTTAGTGTGTGGCATTTTCTCTTTCAAAAGACAGTAAAAAGTAGTATAAGTATGAAAAATAAGTAATATCTGGGTTATATAAAATATGTTGATTAGAGTTCTCCTTTGTCGAATTATTAGTAATATTACTAATAAATCAATTAATTATCTTGTAATAAGTGTAGTTACCATTCTAGAGAGAATAAAGATTAAAATTAAAATTAAAGTTAAAATTAGAATTAAAATTACTCCAGTACAAATAGGAGTTATGCAAAATCCTAGGTGTTCATATAATATAGTGCTGTTATGTAATAGAGTATGAAATGGCGATATAAAGCGGTAGTGAGTAGTTTTATCACGATAATTAGAATAAAGAGCAGGTAGTCAGAGCTTCGGTATAGCTTGTTCTGAATCTATTAATATAGGTCGAGAAGAGTCATCTTTTTTCATGTAGATTAGACCTGCTTTCGTCCAGACGTACCTGTATTTACATTCAGTCGCACGTTGGCGAGCTAGATACCAAAGCCGTTTGCCTTTAGACGTGAGGAGTTCTGAGACGTAGATGGGTGTAATGGGGCCAGACAATCCGATTGTTCCCGTGTTTAGTTTGTCCCCAATCTTTTCGCAAGATCTGTTATATTTTTTTATAGCATTAAGGAGCTCCTCTTTTAACGCTATTGAATTAAAATTAATTACCACTGACCTAGGTTTAACTGTTGGAGGAATATTTTTATTTCTTTGTGATACTCTATATATATTATAAATATCATTTGTGTTTAGTTGGCAGTCAACTGTTTTACTGGTATTGAATATAATGTCTTTTAAGGCTTGTGATGTTTCCTCTTTGAATTCTGGAAGCCCTCGAAGTTCCAAACAAGTATTGTTAAATCGCCTGTTCCTGTTTTCTTGGTCAATCTCGATCGCTATTATTCTTTTTTCTAGGTCTTCATTTCGTTCTGTCAAGAGACAAATTTTTATTTGATTTTCATTATTTTTTCCGCTTACTTTTTCTAAATCCTCAAGTCTTGAATTTAAGGCTGAGTTTACTTGTTCATGTAGTTTTTCAAAATTATTTATTCGATATTTTAAGTCTTCTTGCTGTTGAGATATGCTTTGAATGGTTTTTAATATTTCATTATTTTGGAGCAGGATTGCATCGTATTTTTTTCCAACAGATTCAATAACTGAGTCTTTAAAATTAGCAATTTCAGTTAAAAATAGCTCGATTGTCAGATTACTGGAGCCATCTGTGGTTGTTGGTGGTAAGTTCACACTGGCGTATGATGAGGCGGCAATTGTAGATTTTGGTGTTGATGATGGTTGTTTATTTGGTTTCTCGGTAGATGTCAGTTCTAGATTTTTTTCAGACGTATTTTTTTTTGAGTTTTTTTGTGTTTTTGTGCAAAATTTGCAGCGCCACTGTAAAATCTTGGTTCCTCGTCGTGAGGTCTCTGCGATATCGGCACAAATGAACATCATGTCAATTAAACAACTATATTCTAATACTACACTTATTTACATCTATAAGTACAAAACCCAAGAAATAACAACTAACACGTACATTAGAAACACTAGATCTCATGGTCAAAAACATATCCAACAAATAACTACTAACACAACATTTGGGCAAAAAAGCTTCTTGTATTATGGCATTAAACTCTACAATAAAATACCACTGTCACTCAAAAACCTCAAGATTATAACATTTAAATATGTTCAAAAAGTGAAGGTTATTGCCATCTAGCGGTATATTTTGTAGCTTGACTGTTTGGATCACAGATTACAGGCTACAGCCATAGGGCTGCACTGTTTTTAAGGCTAGACGATAAAGCAGATTTCTGGAATCTGTATATTATTTAGATTAACAATGGTGGTTGTTTTGTTTATGTTAGTATGTGGAAATGTGTAGTTATAAATAGGACAATTTTAGTTAAAAACACGCTCTTAATTCGTGGATCTCCTGTAAACAGCTAGCATTATCTAGCAAGTGGTCAAAGTGGCCAAATTAAGTGTATTTGTTCAGGTCGGGAACAAATTTATAGTAAAATGTGCCGTGAATAAACGAGAAGATTTCCTCCTTGAAGCCATGTTTTTCTTGAAGTCTTTCTGCTAAATTACCAAATTATAACAATTTAAAATAAAAAGCTGGATACTAAATATAGGGAGATCAGAAAAAGAAAATATACTGATATCAAATAAGTTTGGTAGGCGGGATTGGGTACCGCCGTCCCGGGAATCTTTATTGGATAACCAACACCTCTGCCATAAGTCACCCCAAGTGGTTCGCTACGTTTGGTGATTTAGCAGGGGTGCCCGGGTTCATGGGGTGAGGTTTGTCTAGGTATTGGAGGCGGATGACAAGAACACACTGAACCCCAGATTCCTACCACCCCTTAAACCCTTTTCCTACCCAGAACTCTCCTCTCCTTCCTTTCCCCCAAAACCCCTCCACACAGCATCCCCAAAGATGATATAGGCCCTGAGGGAAATTATTTTCCTCAGGGCCTCGTGTGTGGAGCTCATGTAAAAAAAAAACAAATCTAGTGAACTAAATCATAAAAAAAAACACTGTCTTATTTATTTTATAATTATTTACTTTATGTTATGTTTAATTCATATTAATTTCTTATAATTAAATTATAATATGTAAATGAAATCCTCAGCACGGGAGATCCCAGTGAGGATATCATTATCTCTACTGTTACTAAGAAATGAAGACAATAAATCGTTATTATTATTATTTCTCTTTCTGTCCATCCCACTTACAATACATGCATTATTTTTTTCTCAACCGAAATATTCCCTACAAATAATTTACATGGCAAAACAACGTTTTCCGGGTCACCTAGTATTTTATATGTTGTGCTTGTACAAAGGGATTATTAAGGGTACCCAGGTAATTTTGTTATGTTTCTAAGTTAAATGGAAAATGTAAACATTGTTTTAATTAGAAAAATGAAACAATTCAACTTTGTATAAACCACTTCTATAATGCGTAGATCCGAGTATAAGCTTTCCCTGAAGAAGGAACGTTTGTTCCGAAACCGGTCGGATTTACGCATTATATAAGTGTTTTATACAAAGTTGAATTGTTTAATTTTTCTATAATGGATAACCACAATGTAATAGCTACATTAAAAAAATATTAAAAGAAAGAATAATTTACAGTAAAAAATCTTTTTCAAATTACTATTTTTTCAGCATGCAACTCCTTCTGTCAAATTCTTCTCCTTTTATTTTAAAACAAAGTATAAAATATATTCCTGCACGCTTTTTATTCCCAATAATCAAGTTAAGAAAATCAGAAAAGTATGATTTATTTTCAGATATTCTAGATTATTTAATAATGATTATTATCAATATACGTCGGTTATTTAAAATGTACGCGAATTTTTAAATTTCGCGGGTTTGGAGAGTCAGATTGTCATTTTTTTTTGGTGATGTTGGTATACATGCCCATGAAGTATTATAAAATTTTCAGCTGTATTCATTGTTTAGTTTGTCCGTGGCAGCCGCTAAGGTTGGACGTGTTTTCATGAGCTCGGCGATTTTTGTTTTTAAAATATAAACTAAACACAAAAACAATAAATCATTCGTTGTCATGTGATTTGAACGTGAATTAATTATTTGAATACAAACGACAAATAAAACGTTGTATCATCCGCGTTTGTATTATTTATTAAATGGTTTGATTTTAGATCTTCACGGCCAAAAGTATTTATGTTATTTGTTTTTATTCCTCCTTTAGCCAACGTTTCAGACAGCGTTACAGTGTCCATCATCAGGGTTACAGGAGGAGGTAGAGCAACACGGCACAACACCCCAAAAACAAATAACATAAATATTTATTAAATGATTCAAATTCCAACATAGGTATATTCCCCAAACGACAATGTTACCTTCGACATGAAACAAATATTCATTTAGTGGTATGTATTTATAGATGGGAAGATTAAGAAACTTTCGTTGTTCAACCAAAGCAAACATATTTTGTGGCACCATTTTTATTCGAAATTAAATAAACACATAGTTTCAACCACTTTAAGACATGTTGTTTAGAAAAGTTTTATTTTCTATGTACATATGTGACTTAAAAATATTATTTTTTTTTGCTACCGGTTTCGACACATCCGTGTGATTCACCAGCAAACTTAAAACTAATATGAAAATTCTATACAAAAAAAAAAAGATTTAATTAAATGGGGGTAGTGGGAGGGGTGATTTTGGAGAAGGGGAAGAAAGGTTGGAGAAGTCGATATTATATGGGAACATTGTTAATAAGGGCGTTTTGAAGGGTGCAATTATTTTATGAACTAAATTAATTTTTTATTTAATTTTTTGTTGTTGTTTATTTCTAAGGTTCTTAATGCGAACAAATTCAAATATTTATTTTTTTTGGAATGTTTAAACTTGGTTTGTTCTTTCTTGAAGCTATGGCCTCTATTAAATGGTTGGCAAACTCAGAATAGTTATTATTTCGTAAACAAAGTTCATGTTCGCTGTAGTAGTGTGTAGTGTAGTGGTAGTAGGAGATTTTCAAACATTTTTTTTCCAATTTAAATCCAATCCATAGCAACATATGGTATTGTGGGATGGGGTGGTTGTGCTGAATCCATTTTCTATCCAATTATTACAGTTCAAAAACTAATTTTGAGAATTATACTTAAATGCCAACCTACCCATCCCTCAAATGAACTCTTTGATAAAATCAAAGTCTTAGACATTCGACAGTTATTTACTAAGATGAGCATATGTTATATATGCCATAAAACCTACTGGTAGCTCCACAACATCAAGCACACACCCCTTTTTCATCAAACCTGGGTTGAGTGGTCCCTAAAACCAAAACCTCATTCGCTCAACGACAATTCTGGTTCATCGCTCCTAAAATATATAATGCTTTGAGTGCCGATATAAAGTCACATAATTCCTAATCTAACACATCTATTTTTCAATTTCTTTCGTAGAACGAATTTCAAAAGTGACTATAAACATGTACTTGCGTGCAGAAGAATACTTACCAAATTTTATTTCTATTTTTATTTCAAGAAAAATAATACTTACCATTGTTTATTTCTCCCGTACACACAAGCATTTGCTTATTATGGGAGAATATTTAAAAAAGTACACATAATCGAAATAATAATAATTGTATTAAGCTTTTTAAATTCTTTCAATATATTTATGTATCTATTATATGTATTGTACCAAAAGAAAATTTTTCAATAAAAAAAAAATAAAAAAATTTCAATCTTTTTTAAATTATCTTTTTATTCTTTATTTCTCAGCTCACTTTTTTACGCACATTATATTTTTATTTGTATTAATATTTGTTTTTAGTTTAATTTATCCCTAAATATGTTCTTTTTTTCTTTCCTCTTCTTAACACGTAAACATTTATGTAATAATAAAAAAAATAAAAATTTTTTACAAATATGTAAAAATAAATTGTTTCAAACAGTATTCGTAACCCGGGAATGTTTGTCTTTCTTTTTCAAAAAAAAGGCCCTCTGTTCCTGCTTATTCTAGCCGCAATTATAATATATGTTCTACATTTGTATATTTGTAATATAAATATTATTGTAGAAAAAAAAACGAGTGTGCTTTAGACCACACGACTGAAGTAAAACTTCACTAACTTATATCTCCCTCTCAACTTCCGCTCGCTTCGCCCGACCGTTCGCCACGCCCGATCACACTCTTCATAACGTTCTCGTCATGCATTCACAAGCTTACTCTCCAAGGCAAGCGTTCGTAAAGGCCCGAACGTTCGCCTCGTCCGAGCACACCTTTCGTAACGCTCTCGTCACGCATTCACCAGCTTACTCCCCAAGTCAAGCGTGGGTAAAGAAGTTTTACTTCAAAAAGTCAAAAATGTCACCGGAGACCAAAATTTCTTTTACATACATTACTCCAAATAATGTGAGGAATCACTGGTTAAAGTAAATCAAGTACGTGCCTTAACACCTATGTATAATATATTATGTTTCGAGAACAATGCTCTCTTCATCGGGATGAGTCTTATTGTAGTTAAAAATAGATTATCATTATACGTTATACGGTGGGGTTGCGGGGGTTGAAACTAGTACTTTATTAAAATATAACTAGCCGTTGGAAACAATAGTTATATTATTTCAACGTCCAACGCTGTTGAAAATAATTAGCGCCAACAGTTGAAATATAATACCTACATGCCAATATTATTCAACGCAGTCAACGATTCAACTGCCTAATAAATAAAAAGGGTTAAGAGTTTTTACTTCGTGAACAACATTACTCGATATTTTAAATGGTCTTTTGGTTATGTACGTACCTACTGCACGTTTTTTTTTTTATTTTCCCATCCAATACGGCCGATACTCAGCGCCATTGAACAATCAAATTTATAACGACAAGCAAAAAAATAACCTATTGATAAATGTCAATGTTTTGTACCTATTGTTTTCAACGGTGTTAGAATGATTAAGTCAAAAGGGTCAAGAGATCACACTTCGTGAACGATATTATACCCAATTACACAAGGTCTTTTGGTAATGTACATACCTACTGCACGTTTTTTTTATTTTCCCGCCCATACGGCCGATACGTAGCGCCAAGCAACAAGCGAATTTATCAGTGACAAGCAAAATATATCTTCAACAGGATAATATTTTCAACAACCACCAACGTCTTCCAACAGTTTCAACTTTCAACGTTATTATAGGATTATTATTACGTGTGTGTCGCGTGGGGAATAGAGATAATAATAATTAATAATACATCAATGATTCGGGGAACCACCCGTTAAAAGGGATTCCTTAATACGATTTTGATATATTTTTTGTTAGTATCGTGTCGATCTCCTATTATAGTTGCGTCAACGTCGACGTTATTTTCAACAGCTATTTTCAACAGTTGAAAATTGCCAACGATAACGACGTTGGCGTTGGATAGAATTATCGTCAACGCCCAGTACTAGTTGAAACCCAAATCGGCAGAAGAATTGACGAAGACGTGGAAGGGGTAGGAGGTTTTCCAATTTAACACCACTATTCACAATTTTCTTAGAAATCTGTGGTTTCGAAAATACTAAGACATCATACATATTTATCTACATATATGCCCTGATGGTGGACACTGCAAGGTTATCTATTAGGTTGGTTGCGTGTTGTGTTGACCTATATCATATATTTTAATTCATTTATTCTATATTTTAATATATAAAATATCATATATTTTTATTTTCTTTACTTACTCACAATTTTGACGTGTGTGTCACCTTTTTTTTATCTACGCGCTTTTTGTTATAAATTCTGTATTTCATTTCTTGCTAACTCATTCTACAAATTAAAAACACAGTGCTCAGATTAGAATCAAAACTCTGTAAACTTGATATTCATCTAAATAAATTAAAAGTTATAATAATATCCAGTGCAAAACATAAGTGTTTTTACTTACAAAGGATACATTAATCTCAAATCATAACCTCTTTGTACGTAACCCCTTGGGTTTGGAAAACGAAGAAATCTACTTCACCTAACTAGAAGACTGTCTGGAGACCAGACCCTGGTACCCTGCAAGGTTGGCTACATGAGGAGGATGTGCAACACCGTTTATTTCACTAAAAATCAATCATCATTATGGAAAAGAATTCTTTTAAGTTGCAAGTATAACGAACATTACATCACAGTAACTTCGCGTCGGGTATGGGGAGAAAGTAAACGGCTTCTCTAAATATAACGCGAATATCTCTCTATTTATGTACCCTTTAAAGTTCAGGTGGGTGGAATTAACCCTGGCAAATATGATACACCAGCCGCAGAACCATTGAAGCGGTCAGGGAGAACTAGGGTTACCTACACTTTCTCTTTCACTCCTCACTCTCTCCCACTCACTGCTGTCAGGGGGTCTAGTACGGTCAAATTGATAACTTAACAATACACTCACTGTTTTCTTGGCTTCGAAAATCCCTTGTTAGACAGAAACAACTATATCGGCAGCATACAAGTTCACGCTTGACGTCGTCCAGTGTTCCGCGAGTCGCCATTTTGTCGCTAACTACCCAATTTTTTAAACTGTCAATCAATGTTTTTTTAAATATTTACATTTGATGTTTTTTTTTACATTAGCTCCACACAGGAGGCTCTGAGGAAAAAATCCTTCGGGGCCTATGTCATCTTTGGGGATGCTGTGTGGAGAGCGTTTTTGGGAAAATGAAGGAGTTTCAATTTGGGAGGTGGAAATGGGTACCGCCGCCCCGGGAACCTTTATTGGATAACCAACACCTCTGCCATGGGTGCCCGGGTTCATGGGGTGAGGTTTGTCTAGGTCTAGGAGGCGGATGACCAGGACACACTGAACCCCGGATTCCTATCCACCCCTTAAACCCTTTTCCTTCCCAGAACTCTCCTCTCCTTTCTTTCCTAAAAAAAACCCTCCACACATCATGCCCAAAGATGACATAGGCCCTGATGGAAAATATTTTCCCCAGGGCCTCCTGTGTGGAGCTCATGTAAACAAAATGGGTGCAAGTTCTGGGATAGAAAAACGGTCTCCGGTGGCAGGCCGGATCGGGAGAGGCTGGTTGAGGTAGGCCTTTTGATCTCTCCAGCCGGTCTCTTCAACTGCACCGCAGTTGAAGGGATGAATTCACGCGTTCGTCTCTCCTAGGGACTTAGATTTCTACCCTCCCCTTATACCCTTTTCTTCCCCGTACTTCATCTCCTTAATTTCCTCGAAAGACCCTCCACACATCATTCCCAAAAATGACATTGTGTCTGCGTGTTATGCCTCCTGTGTGTCCGTCTGATAGATTCTCCTATCTTAACAAACGGATTGCAATCTTTAGAGCACACTTGAGGTAATCGAACCGCATTCCCGCCGTGGTATAAGTAAAATATGGTTACTCCTTCAAGGCTCTCACAAGGACCCTTTTTAGTCTTTTTTTTTAATATAAAGGAAGCTACTTTTATGTTGAACGAAGCTAAACCCTCAAATGAGAGAAACTATCTTTAGAGCACAGGGTTGCGTCCTTATTCTACCGGTATATCAATAGAAGATGCTTCGAGGAACTAGCGTCATTGATTCACCAAATACCCAAAAACCCACCAAATATTTATACACAGTTGACATTAATTTGTCACATGAGAACGGATGGTTTATATGGCATATTCTTGAGTCCAGCGGTAAGGCTCTTAACTAGCACTCCGAAAATTTTATTTGATTAATTTGTGTTATTTCACAATTTATACATTTTTTTTTTACAGTGAATACCGCACAAGAATCTCAACTGCTCCCGTCTGGAGCCAGTGAGACTATGGCATCCCCAATTGGGGTATGTTGTGAGGCTGAAGGTAGTGGGGAGGGGAAGGAGGTGGGGAAGAGGAAGGTTGGGAAGTACCTGGCTATTCAGATCTAGTCACCAAACACGGCTAAAGCCATTTTCAAGCAACGTTTCAATTTCTGAATGGTGGTCTTACACCAGGGCGATACTAATAGTATCTTCCACTCTGGAACATGCCGCAAATATACTATACATTATTTTAAATGAATTAATTGTGAAATAACACAAATTAATCAAATAAAATTTATTTGCGCATGCCGGGTTCGAACCCGCGACCTCCGGATTGTGAGTCAAGAGTCTTACCCACTGGACTACGGAGGTCGTCAAAAATAATATATAGTATATTTGCGGCACGTCCAGAGTGGAAGATACTCTCAGTATCGCCCTAGTGTAAGACCACCATTCAGAATTGAAACGTTACTTGAAATGGCGTTAGCCGTGTTTGGTGACCAGATCTGAATAGCCAGTTACTTCCCCACCTTCCTCTTCCCCATCTCCTTCCCTTCCCCATTACCTTCAGCCTCACAACATACCCCAATTTGGAATGCCATAGTCCCACTGGCTCCAGACGGGAGCAGTTGGGACTCTTGTGCGGCATACATGTAAAAAAAAAGCTGTGGAGACATATGCCGGCCTCTGTGTTTCCTTCCTCCTATGGTGAGTCTCTTCAAAAGCCAGGTTCACTCCTTCCTTTCCACAAAAAATACTCGCCACCCCCTCAGCATCCCCAAAGATGACATAGGCCCTGATGGAAATTATTTTCCTCGGTGGAGTTAAGGTAAAAAATCTAATGTTTCTCGGAACAATATTAATATAAAAAATCTGGATCTCTTAACCATTTTTCAGCATTTTTTTTAGTTCAGTGGTGCAATTTGATTAATAACATTCCTATAACTATGAAAAATCCAAACAAAATCGTGGTACACATTAGCTCCACACAGGAAACCCTGAGAAAAATTTCCTCAGAGCCCATGTCATCTTTGGGGATGCTGTGAGGAGGGTTTATTTTACGGAAAGGAAAGAGATGAAATTCTGGGAAGGGAAAAGATATGAGGGGTGAGTAAGGAACTGGAGGTCAATTCGTCCGTGAATGACGGATGTTTGAATAATCTATTTCTCCAACTGCGGTGCAAGGCGATGGGTCGAAAGAATCCTTCTGAAAAGATCTAGGTTAGGTCTCCCTCAACCAGTCTCTCTAGATCCGGCCCGCTACGCAGTAGGCGGGCAAACCTGGCTTCACCTCATGAATCCTGGCACCCCTGCTAATCCACCAAAAATAGCGAGCCACTCGGGGTGACCTATGGCAGGGGTATTGGCTATCCAATTAATTGATGCGCCTCCCGAATTGAATGCAATTTATAAACTTTGACGAAAATGCCCAAGTACGCACATGATGTTTATTTATTTTTTTTCATTATTATTATTGCATTATTGCTTTTAAAATGTGTTCAATTTACTTGTTTTACTGGAATTAAATCTACCGGAAGTAAATATTGACTTTTATAAATCAAATAACGAATTAATTAAAATGAAATGTTATCAACCGGAACAAAAACCAAAGCTTGTTATACTTCTGATTTTCCAATTTTCTGAGTTTGAAATGTCAAGAGTCTGAATTTCAGTAGGAAAAATATGTAGGCCGATCGTAAAATCAGACAGATCATGATGTGCCTAGCCACATCGTAAAGTGCTTGGCGGCAGATCGTGAAGTGCATGGGGCGCATCATGATCGGCCTGATTTTACGATTGGCCCGCGACATATACAAGCAGTGGCCCCACAGTCCGTATGGATCAATAATGAAATAATGTTTTTGGAAATTCGCTTTTCTGTATGTGATTAATTATATATCTGATATATCCAAAGATATTCAAATACAGAAGAGATATGCTATGGTGTCCGCGCAACTGTCACTGGACTACGCGCTAATTAGCGTAGTTTTCATACAAAAAGAATTTGTTCATTTCGTTGATTTTTTGAAAATGTGCATTAATATTGGTTAACAATATATTTTGAATAAGGAAAGAATTCGTTTTAAGATTTTCACGGCCAAAAGCATTTTCGTTATTTGTTTTTGGGGTGTTATGCCGTGTTGCGCTACCTCCTTCTTTGGCCAACGTTTCGGACATCGTTGCAGTGTCCATCATCAGGGCAGATCCGGCAGATCTACAACGATGTCCGAAACGTTGGCTAAAGAAGGAGGTAGCGCAACACGGCATAACACCCCTAAAACAAATAACGAAAAGGAAAGAATTCGTTTATTTAGTTTAAAGTTCGTTTGGTTTATTCGTTAATTATTTGTTCTTTTAGTTTATTTGTTAATTGGTAAACAATATCGGCGACACTCGGAAGCGCAGACCCACATAGTAAAAACAGCAGATAGCACATCTACTTATATTTCAATATCTTTGGATATATCCATTATTATTTATTTAAATTTTACTCTGGATAGCTTCTAATTTTTATTTTTTTTTAAATTAGTTTATTGGGGAAACAAACAGTTATCCAAATATTATTAATGTATTATTTATGTGATTAAAAAAGAAAAACAATATATATAATGAGAATGAGAAAATAACACGCAACAGGGGTGCGTAATTAATAATTTGTTTCAGTTTTTTCTATGATGCATTTATTTAATTCACCTGAGGAAAAATGGAAAATATCAGCGTCTGAAAATATATCATTGTATTTTGTGCACGTCCTTCTGAGAAATGAATGTTATGTGTAATTTTTTTTTGAGTGTGGTTTGCGGAAAAGTTGGTTTGACCTTGTGTTTCGTATTGGACTGGGTGGAAATTAATCTCTTCTAGAAGATAGTTGTTGTCAACAAGGTTTTTGATGATTTTTATTTAAAAATCTGGTCGGATATATTACTACTATCTTCTAAAGATGATAAATTAGGGAATGTGAGTGTTTAAGATGTTCTGATATTCGGAAGTTCTTCGTAGACAGGTCGTCACTTCATTTGGATAGGGTTCTAACTTCTCTTCACCTTGTTCTGATATATGAGGTGTCAAATTTTGCAAAGATAATTTCTCATAATCTGTTTACAAATTTACGATTTTGATGTTGAACCTTATGTAAAGTATTTTAACTGAAATTAAAGGAAAACAATCACTTTGTTTGTAACCACGATTTATTGATTTAATTTTTATTTACCGACCGGTTTCGCTTAATACAAGCATCTTCAGGGTATAAATTAAAACTGATGAAAAAATACATTGTGTGAGCTTATATATACATACAGACAGAGACAAAACATAATATAAAGTAAGAGTGAGAGAGTGTAATTAACATCCTACATAGTGATAGAGAGAAAGAGACGGGTATATCTAATGAATAATTACATTATATCTACCAGGACAAAACGTCATTTGAACAGGTGATTAAGGAATAAATTGGCTACGGGTTTTTTTTCTAGTTTATGGGAAATATTCCTAATATCGGACTGTTGGACACATTTAACTGATTATTAAGGATTTGGGTTTTTGTTTTAACGGCTTTCTTTATTTCGAGTGCTTCTAAATTATTAAGCCTGTTACCATGACCATTTCTGTGTAAAATCTTAACACCGGTGTTTTGATTGAAGGTATGATCTTTATCAATAAGGTGATTAGCGAATTCCGAAAATCCATTATTATTTAAGCATCTAAGATGCTCTTTTATTCTAATATTGACATTACGCGTCGTTTTACCTACATAAAATGATGAACAATCATTACAATCTAATTTATATATTCCGGAATGACTTAGTTTTTCGTCCTTATCTTTCGAATTAATTAAAAACTTTCCTAAATTATTGTTTGTGTAAAATGCCGGTCTTATTTTGGGAGGTAGATTTTTTACACTGCAAGAAGAGAACTGATTAATGAATAAAATACGACGCCATTATTATTTATATTATTATGATTAGTAAATAAGAAATTCTTAGTGGCTATTTGTTTTTGTTTTTTATTTAAAATTGCATCAATGAGTTCGGCATTATAACCATGATTAACCGCGATTTTTTAAATTATTGCTAGTTCGTTGGAGAAATTAGTATTAGATAACGGTATTGTGACCAAACGATGAACCATTGAATGAAACGCGGAGTGTTTATGTGAAACAGGATGATTGGATGTGTTATGGATAACAACGTCGGTGTAGGTAGGCTTGCGAAAGATGAATGAAGAATGGTCATGGTAACAGGCTTAATAATTTAGAAGCACTCGAAATAAAGAAAGCCGTTAAAACAAAAACCCAAATCCTTAATAATCAGTTAAATGTGTCCAACAGTCCGATATTAGGAATATTTTCCATAAACTAGAAAAAAAACCCGTAGCCACTTTATTCCTTAATCACCTGTTCAAATGACGTTTTGTCCCGGTAGATATAATGTAATTATTCATTAGATATACCCGTCTCTTTCTCTCTATCACTATATAGGATGTTAATTACACTCTCTCACTCTTACGTTATATTATGTTTTGTCTCTGTCTGTATGTATATATAAGCTCACACAATGTATTTTTTCATCAGTTTTAATTTATACCCTGAAGATGCTTGTATTAAGCGGTCGGTAAATAAAAATTAAATCAATAAATCGTGGTTACAAACAAAGTGATTGTTTTCCTTTAATTAATATGTCAAACCACAAAGTGACTGCTTTCTACCAAAATATTTTAACTGAACATGTTTTAAATGAAAGTATTTAAAGAGGACGTAAATTCACCCTTTTACCTAAACATACAAATAGAACCCTGTGCAACCAGCTAGAGCATAATAATTCATTGCACAAGGTTCTAATTATATTACCCTAATGCTATTCCTAGCTAGGGCCAAGCCCTATCAAAATATTTTCCATTAAAATACAATAAACTAAAATACATAAATTAAAATTCTTACATAGATTTCGAAAATTCGTCTTTGGAAACTTAGAAACCTTAGAAAATGGTAAGACGTAGTTAGAACCCTATCCAAATGAAATGACAGACCATAATGTGCCTCGTATTTAAGATCAACTGTCAGATACAAACAAAATAGAGAGTGTAAGTGATGTTAGAAAAAGCTTGAAGTTAGAACTTTGTCATACTTATATCTACGAAAATATAACACAGATGGTTCTGAAAATTATTTTGGTTACAGAAATAGGCAAAAGAAATGCTTTGACATTCAATGGTCATTTTTGAAAAAAAATGTCAGTTAGAACCCTATCCAAATGAAGTGACGAGGTGTGTCTGTATATTTTACTTCAGAGAGGAAAGGCTCAACACTGAAATCCCATTGATTCTTGAAGGAAGCTCAACTCATTGACGCAAACCTAGCCGCTGCGTAATATCGGTTAAAAAAAAATATTTGTATAAAAAAATAATGGTCGCCTTGTACACATTTAAAATGAAATAATTGTTTCTAAGTATCGTTGTACGAGAACACCCATGGAACGCTGGAAAACACTTAATCTTCTTTACTTAATTTATTTGAACACAATAAAATTACAAAGTTTCTAGTTTCCCTTTGCCTTGAGCTTAGGTATCAGCCATAGGTATAGATATCAACAATATTACTCGGCCATCTGCACGATCATCAAACTGATAAAGAAAAACGGTTAAATGCCCCTAACCTATTCAACTCTCAGACTGACAACACTCAGCTGTAGGTAAGCATGCACTGACTACACTGCACTGCCCTCAAGATATTGGAGTAGCTAGTATTTAAGGAAAAACATACAAAGAATAAATAACCCTGTTATATTAGAAAGTTGGCAGTTAACAATAATAATTTAAGGAAAATGCGTTGCAATATGAGTTGCATCTTTTGGAAATGTATTTGCAATTGATTTTTTATTGGGGTTCAGAAATGGGTCACTATTAGCACTGATTGAATCATCCTAGCAAATTTTATGCTTAATTTTGTGTGATGAATTTTATTTTCATTTTATGTTTTAATAAGGTACCTACCTAATAATATAAACATATACATATTTTCTTACACTTATACTTTATAGCTGTTTATGTAATATGGCAGACTGGGATTGCACTACCCTCCCAGTCGGACTGGAATAAAAACATAAAGAAAAAAATAAAAAATATATTATTTCAAAGGTTCCGGTCGGGTTATAAAAGTCGACAGTAAGCTTCGTGTTGAGAGATTAACATTTGGGAATACCATTTTGCTTTTATGATGATCTTAAAATAAGAAATTATGAATTGTTAGTAATAGGTAATATCGCATTCTGGGAGCAACAATAGTCATTGAAAGCTCACGAACGACACCATTTTCGTTTAGGGCGTATTAATTGTATGAGACTCTTATATTAATAATTGAATGTTGTCGTTTGGTTACAGCTGTGTGCGAGGTGAAAAGCCGAGGGCTGAGCGCCATCTTGGACGCTCTGTCACAGGACGCGACTCGTGCGCTCATTGGCTCGCTGGGCGAGGACCTGTGTGACGTCACCTCGCGCCTGGCAGACATGTGGGGCAAGCCGCTGCTCTCCTGGAGCTGTCCGCAGGTACTATTCCACTGTCATTGCTTGTGATGTGTGATGTGTAGAAGAGAGAGGGGATGCAAAAATAATACAAATAGGGTCGAAATATGAAGAAAATTATGTAGGTAAATGTATAAGATGTAAATTTTAAATTTTAAAAATGTATAAATATGTAACTAAAATATAAGCACCTGTTGACAAGCCGATTCAATTGGCTTAGCAGGACTTGTTTGTTGATTATATTATGTATTATCTATTATTTCAATAAAAAAAAAAAGGTAAATGAGGCAGATTTTTTAATCCTCAGGTATAAATGAGAATACACGACGAGTAGGTACCTGTATAGAAGATTTGCTTTCTGAGACGCATTACCAAAATTTCCAGTTGAGAAGTGTGGGACCCTTACAGCAATAGCGTACACAATTTTGAATAATTATTACATAGTCCATACCTCCTGAAATGCTACAAGCTGTTCATGCCGAACAATTATTGCCAAGGACGGCACCATGATCTACACGGCATCTCTGAATTTTGCGTCCGAAAAATACTGATCCGAGGCAAATAACCCTTAGATCAGCCACGTCACGTCAGCCAAATACTAAGTTTGGAGATCGTGCTTTCGGAGTATCTGGTGCTAAGGCTTGGAATAGACTCCCTCCAGAATTAAGATGCATAACAAGCCCAACAGAATTCAGGTCCAAACTAAAAACCTACCTTTTTGGGCTCTCATGCCCTTAATGTAAATATCAATTTGAGAGTATCATACTTGTATTGCCTATGATATGTCTTAATCACACTTTTCTTATTGAATTAAAATTACTCGAATAAAATTAGGCATCAACTTGTCTCTCAACGAATTACTCTTAGGAAGATGAAATCCCTGTACTACTGTACCGCCTACCATAAAATGTTGCTTTTACCTTTCAAAATACACTCATTAAAGAATGTATTATATATATTAATATTAAAATGTATTTCAAGATTAAATAACATGTGTTAATAACGATGTCCTCTGCGTGCCAACGCTATCTAAATCAATATATTAATACGTGAACCAAAAACTTTGTACCCCTTTTTACGAAAATTGCGCGGACGGAGGAGTATGAAATTACGCACACTTATAGTTTATATAGAGAAGGAGTGCATAATGGTAATATATTTTTAAAATTATACATTAATAACACAGCTCAACAAAAAATGTTTTTTTTTGTTGCCCTGGATTTTTTTGATTAAAATATATCATATTATTAAATTGGTTGAAATATATCATATATGTGGCAGCGGCAGCGGGCTGCGGGCGACAGGCAGCGGGCTGGCAAGTTGGCGATTTGGATTTGATATGTATGCAAATTAACAGATGACGTTGGTTATAAAGGTTGGGTAATTGCGTTGTCAGTAGTTGGCATTATGTTTCGTTAGTCACAGCAACGTGTGGTTGGGTCTGCTAGTTAAAAATAATTTGCAGTATAAGTTGGCTCTTCAGAACTAGAGTTATTAATAGATTTTTCACTATATAATTTAAATTAATTATGGTCTTATTGGGCGACCACTAGTTTCTTTAAATAGACAATAAACAGTGTTAATTTCAAGCAACTCCCTAGGTAGGTATGGTCATGTATACATTTTTAGGCAGCATCGCGTTCATTGGTCAAGACATTATACATATTTTTTCGTATCAGTGATCAATGAACCGTTGATACAATTTTTAGCCATAAGTTGTTTTTAATTATGGGTCTAGTTTGTAGTTTTTCTAGATTTTACAAATATATTGTAAATTTGTATAGCGCCCTTGGGGTGATTTTTCACAAGAATATTATTATTATACGTACTACATGGCATGTTGGGGACTCAAAAAAGATACCCCCAAAGAAGAAGGAATGGGGATAATCAAGGATTGCCGACTTACCCTGTTTTCTTTCTTCGCTTATCTGATTTCGGCTGGTTCATCACATTCACCACTGAACTTGCGAGCTCGCGATGTTTCTTATCTGTTTCGAAATGGTTGAAGAAGGGTCCCGTACCTAATCAACACTCACACTGTGTCGACAGGATGATTAATAATTTTCAACTCAACATGAAGACACATGATTGTATTTAGGAGGTAGGAAAAAAGTGTTTGTGTATAGGAATTACAATTTTGGAAAAGAGTACAAGGATGAAGCTAGGTACCAATATGGCAGAACAGACGTCAGTACAGCATGATACGGAGTATGATGCTGCTAAACAACATGTTTCTTAATACCTCCATCATGAACCTTGATGGTTTCAAGAAACATGCTAACCAAATTTTTCTGATTTAATGCCGAAGATTTTTTTATCTATTAGATTTATGAAAGTATCACTATGTTACTTTTTGTTACTGTATGTGCATAGTAACCGGACGCACTCCACTACAAAAAAAAAAACATTTTTTTTTTAAGTTAGCAAGGTCCGTGTTATAGGTTATTGATGTTTGCAGAGAGAGGATGAGGTGAATCAGTAATAGTAATAAAGGCTACCCAGAAGTAACACGCGATATGATTTATCATCCCCTTAAGTACTTGACCAAGCCTTCTACGAGTAAACTCCCTCTGAGTTTAAGGTAGGTTCAATATTTTACTATTGGTTTTTATTTTTAATGTAAAGTCACCTGAATTTGAGATTTTCAGGAAAATATATATTTCTTGACTCACAATCCGGAGGTCGCGGGTTCGAACCCGGCATGCGCAAATAAATTTTATTTGATTAATTTGTGTTATTTCACAATTAATTAATTAAAAATAATATATAGTATATTTGCGGCATGTTCCAGAGTGGAAGATACTATCAGTATCGCCCTGGTGTAAGACCACCATTCAGAATTGAAACGTTGCTTGAAAATGGCCTTAGTCGTGTTTAGTGACCAGATCTGAATAGCCAGGTACTTCCCAACCTTCCTCTTCCCCACCTCCTTCCCCTCCCCACTATCTTCAGCCTCACAACATACCCCAATTGGGGATGCCATAGTCTCACTGGCTCCAGACGTTGAGATTCTTGTGCGGTATTTACTGTAAAAAAAAAAATATATATATATTTATATTTTTTTTTTTTTAAAGCGGAGACGTTTTACCATTAGTTCCCGTGAGTACTTAGGCCATGGGCCCATTGTACTTTCTCCCATTTTACCTCAATCCTTTAACAATAACCCAATCCCTTTAATAAAGTTCACCAGAGTTGTCATTGGATATGTGGGTAGGTCTTCTGGTTCTACAACATGTCTCCCCAGGTATCTGAGCCTAGTTTCCACCAGGGCAGGACATTGGCACCATAAGTGGAGTCTCTTCATCCTCTTCACATTTTCTACATCTATTGGTGCTTTCCACTCCCAACAGCTGCATGTGTCTCCTGAGATGGCAGTGTCCCGTTAGTAGGCCTACCAGTTCCCTCAGCGAGTTTCTATTCATATCGAATAGTTTCATGGTCCGTCTGGGATCGGGTCCGTTTATGAGTACTTTGGATTGCCTCATTCCGGGTGCCCTCTCCCATTCCTTCCAGTGCTGGGACCTGACCCACCTCTCAATATGTAATTTGGTGTGGCAAGCTGCTACTCCTACGGCTGGCTCAGATCCAGCAAGTGGTGCTTTCGCCTCTTTCCTTGCTAGTTCGTCAGCCCGCTCGTTGCCCTCAATACCCTTATGTCCTGGTACCCATATCAGGCACCACCGGCTAGCTGGCTAAAGGACGACTCCGTTGGATGTCATAACGTTGGACAAACAACCTTATTCATTCTCTCGGGGACTGCCGGGCGCCCGAAGGTTACTTTCACCATCTCTATCTCAAATTTTTATGTTTACTTTTATTTCATTGTTTTTTTTTTCCTCGCGCAGATGCCTGCAGTTCTGGAGTGTGTGGTCTCCCTCCGTTTATCAGCAAACCGCATGTAATGCAACTCATGACGGTTGCTGATTATATGTTTATGAACAAAAGCAAAAAAAATCAGCTCATTGACATTTGACGTTTTTGAATTTTTGGAATTCACTCACTATTCAATATTATATTTATCACAATATTGCTGCAGCTCTTTCAAAAGATGAGAATTAGTTCCATACAAAATGTATGAGGAAAAGAATGTTTTCTTTCGTGAATTTTTCCGATGTTTTAATAGTTATTCTGCTATTTTTTAATAGTTATTATGCTATCATGAAAATCGGTCCAGCTGTTTTTGAGTTATAAATGGTGTGACTAACCCGACTTTGTTTTACATAAATGTTGAGATAACAGCGCACTAAAGAAACTACGAGTACTTCAAATATATGAAGATTTTGAAAGATATCATTACTTCGCATATAATACGTTCAAATCAATTGTTATGGTTAAATGTTAAAACGAAGTCATGCAAACACATTCAGTATGGCTAAATGGATGTTAGTCGTTGTGTAAAAAATATCTGGAACATATTATCACAGAAGACCTCAAAGATATCGAGGCACTGCCGAAAACCAGATGCATTCCGGGAGAAATCCTGAACGTATAGCTGAGCAATGACCTATTCATCAATAGAATCAATGATAAATTACAAAATGTCCAAAAATGTAAAAATCTATCGATGAATATTTTTTTAATAATTATTATAGTATTGAAAAACAAATACGTTAGAGCAGGTATGCTGTCAAGGCGTTTTCACTTTTGCAGTACAAATATAAAAGCGAATTATTCAACGCAATCTGCGAATCTCTGTATACGTCAGAACTACGGGTAGATTACACTGCAATCCAATGGATAAGCAACACTGAAAAAGATATTTTTTTCTTATAAGTTGGATAAATTAGAAATTTTAGAGATTAGAAAGATTGTTAATGCAAATTTAAATATTATTAATAATCAAAAATTGTTTTTAAATGACCCATTATTAAATCTATTCCCCTTTTAAATATTTAATTGTTCCATATTGCCCCTCGTCCCTTACACATTATTTTCTTTCAAATTTTATTATTGTTTATGTCTATTATTTTTCTCTATTACCTATGTATGTCTATTTTTAAAATTAGTTCTGTCAAACCCTGAAGAAGTCAGCTTTGCTGACGAAACATGTCGGTTTTTTTAAATAATTAAGTAGTTAATACAAAGTTATCTGTTAATTTGAATATATTATATTGTTTGCTTTTTTTGCATTTTAATCACACTTGTAACATTCATTCTTATAAAACTTTCACAAATGCGAAAAAAATAGTGCAGACTTTTATTATGTTGTAGTTTTTAATTGCAATTATTTCCGTTACTATTTATTATACTTAATTTATACATACTTAAATTTATTAATTTATATATATACTTAAAATCTTCACTTTAACTATAGAAATAAAAATAAAAATCAATATTATACCCACGCATTGGCTTTGCCTTTGTGGATTTTTTTTGTTCAAACATTTATTGAATTAAGCTTTTTTTTATATACTATCATTATTTTTATGTATCTATTATTCCTATGTATTGCATCAAAAATATTCAATATTCAATAAAAATAAAAAAGTCGCTTGTGTCTTGGAGAGACCGACATATGAATCCATCCCTCCCACTGTAATGCAAGGCGATGTGTTGAGAGTCCGGCTGGAGGTTAGTCTCCCTCAACCAATCTACCCACCACGCAGTAGGTTGGCAAATACATTGGCCGCCAAGATCATACAAACCCCGCCCCACGAACCGGGTACCCCTGCTAAATCACCAAATCAAATTGTTATTATATTTATGATGATATGGAATTTTTTATATTGAATTTTGAAAGGCGCCATGTTTTACATCTGGAGTTTTTTTTTTACATTAACTCCACATAGGAGGCCCTGAGGAAAATGATTTCCCTCAGAGCGTATGTCATCTGGGATGCTGTGTGGAGAGTCTTTTTGAGGAGAGGAAGGAATGAACATTGGTCTTGAAGAGACCCATGTTGTAGGAAGGAGGAAACACAGAGGCCGGCAAATCATTCCACAGCCGAGTTTACGGGAGAGAAAAAAAAATATGTCCTTGACAATGCATACTTATTACTTGTAAGGTTTTTCCCAAACAATATTGAATTAAGGCTACAAGCCCAATGTTATAAAGCCTATTGGGAAAAAACTAAAATAATTAGAAATTCGACAGCCAAATACCACTTAGTAACAATTGTAAGAAAACCCATATATTCGAACAAAATCCTTGTAGACAACCCCTCCCACCCTTCCCAATATTTGTGTATATAAACCGTGAGTTATGAATAATTTGTACCAGTCTAAAGATGGCCTTAAGATTCTGAAACCGGTTACCGTCAATAAATTAAAGTGGAAATAAGTTTATATTGGTTTCATTATAATATATTATAATGGAATTCCACCATGAATTATCAGTTTCAAAAATAGAAATATTGCATTTTATTTCTCCTGCACACATTCTGGAATAAACTTTTATTAATATTAAAAAAGAATGAGCCAATTTATAAAATGCAACGATATAATTAATGAAAAC
The DNA here is from genome assembly GCA_929108145.2 of Limnephilus rhombicus. Taxonomy (NCBI): domain Eukaryota; kingdom Metazoa; phylum Arthropoda; class Insecta; order Trichoptera; family Limnephilidae; genus Limnephilus; species Limnephilus rhombicus. The sequence goes on along the minus strand of OV815292.1, from coordinate 15,221,043 downwards.
CAGTTTGGTTTTATGGAAGGTAGAAGCACACAAGATGCAATTGCAAAATTAAGTAGCCTTGTACATAGTTCATTAGATAAATCATTTAAATGCCTGGGAATTTTTATAGATCTCAAAAAAGCATTTGACAGTATATCACATGACAAACTTATAAGTAAATTAAGAAACATTGGATTAAATGGTTCAGCTCTAGAATGGATAAAAAGCTACCTTTTCAAACGTCCCCAAGTTGTAAAAATTAATGGTGTGCTTAGTTCACCAAAAATGAGTCATTTCGGCATACCTCAAGGTACAGTCCTGGGACCGTTACTGTTTATTATCTATGTTAATGACATATTCATACAAAAACTAAACGGAAAAATAATATCTTATGCTGACGATACTGTCATAATAATTGAAGGTACGGATTGGAATACTGTTAATAATCTAGCTAATATTGATATTAACATATTGAAAAATTGGTTCGATAAAAATCTTCTCTCTCTAAACACTGAAAAAACAAAATTTATCCCATTCTCTATCAATAAATTCAAATTAGAACCAAATTTAAACATCATAATACACCAAAGTAAATGTAATAAAACTATCTGCAATCAAGATTGTGCTATACTTAGTCCAACTCCCAAAATCAAATATCTTGGTGTATATATAGATCAACATTTTAAATGGAAAACACATATTTGTGAACTCTTCAAAAGGATTAGGAAATGTATTTATATATTTATTAGACTTAGAAATATTCTTAGCTTAGAAAACCTAAAAAGAGTGTACTATGCAACTGTTCAATCTATATTGCAATATGGTATTATTGGCTGGGGAGGAACATATGACAATATTTTAAATCCCCTCAAAATTGTCCAAAGGTTGATAATTAAGGTAATCTTAAAAAAACCATCTAAATTTCCTACTGAAATTCTTTTTTCAATATTCAATGTGCCTATAATAGACAAAATCTATAAAAAATATTCAATTCTTCAAATTTACAAAGAAATACAGTTAAATACTCGTAACTTCCAATTCAATACATCAGCAAGATACCAGAAAACTATTATAATTCCTAAATTTAATACTAAGCACATCCAAAATTCCTATCTTTATCTGGGCATAATCTATTATAACAACCTCCCATTAAAATTAAAAACCATCGAAAATATGCAGGAATTTAAGCCCAAATTAAAAAATTACCTGAAACTACTATAAAAGTCCCAAATATGTTTACAAAGTCTGCTATTTTATAAATCATTTATTCCTTCTTTTTTCTTTCATTTCTTAGTTTCTAAATCTCTGAGTCTACTATTGTATAAATCTTGCGTTCTTTCTTACGTATCCTTTACTTACTTATTACAATAATTTTTGTTACTAACTTACATGATTCTTCCATTTATAATGATTTTTTAATTTATATTATGATTTTTTTAAACTCTTCAGGATTTTTATTTTTAAATTATACAAGATTTTTTAACCTTCTTGCTATTTACAATAGCCGTTATTACTAACTTACACGATCATTAATTTACTAATTGAGCTAGAACTCCCTCACCAAACACAAGAGCATTGTCTCTTTATGGTGAGGAAAGGCAATTTATTTTTATTTTTTGTTAACCTTATGTAACTATGTAACTGTTGTAACTTCATATGTATTTTTAATAAACATTGCCAATAAAAAAAAAAAATTATATAATTTGACATTTTTACATTTCTACTGTCACTGAAGGTATTATCGCTCTAGACTTGGGTAACGGAACTCCGATGTAACATGAACCACTGTGCAAAAACCACCCTGTACAAGCAGATCGTATTTCAAAAATCCCATCAAAAGTCCCGGGGGTGAGTACAGGGGGTACCAAAAGTTATAACGGCATTCGGTCTCGCCATAAATATCTCTGCTCCGGGCAGAACTGTGAGGTGTTTTATTGACTGCTGATATATCAGTGGGAATCCTTAAGGATTGGACATAACAAATGGAGCCCGATTTAGCCCTTAAATATTAGGGGTGTTTTTTTTTAAATTTACGAGTATAACATGAAGAGTTTCAGGGGATACGACTTTCATACTACATGCTATTAATAGAAAATATTCTGCAAACATGCAAAAGCTTTTGCGAAAGAGTCTGTCATAAGCAGAGCCTTTCAAATGCCATATTGCCATGGCACCATACAAAAATGCCATATTTTGCAGATTTTTCGGTAAAATGCCATATCCTGCCGATTTTGTGGGAAATGCCATGTTTTGCCTATTTTTTCACCAAACTCCCTTTTTAACAAAAAAAAATCGAATTGAAAACATGTTAAAACTCTAAGTTTAGTTTTACTCATTTTAAAATGAGGTGCAAGTCAGAGTCAATGACATGAGGTTTCTGGAACCCTGAGGCCAGTGTAGAGGGATTAGTGTGAAGGGGGCTGCAGTAGGGCCTTTTGTTAGCAAGACTTTCTAATGGCAATGGGTAAAGCCCATGGGTAAAACCCAATGGAGTGGGGGTGCTTCGTGAATCTTTACCTTTATCCCTTCCCTACACCTCGTTATTCATTCCAAACTTAGCTTTCATACTGAGTGTTAGTGTTAGTGACTGAAGTGTTAGTGAATTTTTTGCTCGTTCATTTTTCGCTCGTATTCGATATGCCTAAACTTGCTAGCTCAAGCGTCAGTCTTTACAAGAAGTGGATAGATGGAGACAGCGATTTCGTCATAGAGGATGGGAAGATATTCTGCAAGTTGTGTACGAAAATGGTAAGTTTCTAAAACGTCCTATCTCACTTACACCCCTTCCTAAAGGCCATGATTTCAATTTCCACCCAAATTATGTCTAAACCCAGTTTTCAGACTTGTGCCAGCCGGGGTGTCTACTAAATTTTCCAAATGAAATTCCCGACCTATTCCCAACTTTTTCAAGACTCAAATAATTTTCCCAACCTTTTTTTTTAATGTTTACTATAATTTATTTCTATAACGATGCAGAGTTATGCTTATGACTCATAAGCATAACTCTGCATCGGATTATCTAAGGCTGCGTGTTAACACGCGGGCCGAACCTGCGCGCCAAACCACGAAATATGGGAATTCGGGAGGCGGATTTGGTGAACGCCGCCCGTGAACCATTTATTGGATAATCAATAGATCACCTCAACGTTTGGTGACTTAGCAGGGCCACCCGGGTTCATGGAGTCAGGTTTGTCTAAGTCTTGGCGGCGAATGCGTTTGCCCATCTGATTAGGAGAGACTGGTTGAGGGAAACTTAACCTAGACCTCTCCAGCCGGACTTTCTCGACACACCGTCTTGCACCGCAATGGGAGGAATTCGGCCGTCACTCCTGGACACATTGCCACCCAGATTCCTACCTACCCCTCATACCCTTTCCTACTCAGAATTTCATTTTCTTCCTTTTCCTAACTATACCCTCCACACAGCATTCGTTCCTTTCCCATAATTCGTGGCTCGGTTCACGCTCATGTTCGCAAATGTATACTCAGCGTAACGGGTATGAGTGTACGTTGGCTTTGATTACGAACGAATATATATTATTTTCCGTTCAGTTTTTTTTTTTTTTTTAGATATTGAGTAACAATGGTACTTAAAACACATCTATGTCGGTTGGTTGAACATTTTCTTTTACAGCGTCCTTGAGATGGTTTTTCACAAAAACGGTGCTACACAAGTTATCTATATACGCTTCAGATTTTACGTCCGGTTTAAATCGTTCCCGCAGGAAAAACTTAACCCTTTCACGCACTTTTCCACAAATGATCACCTAGTCAATCCACGTTATGCACTTGCGCTATATAAGTATAATAAATACAAAATAATACAAGAACAACATGTCAAAGAGACCGAATGGGAAAATTATTCACCGACTCCAGATATTTTCATATCAGAGGGTTCGGCTCTGTGGAACTCCTAATTGGACCTATAAATCCTACTGATCCTTTAATATAAATAGTTTAAAAAATCTTTCGTAATCCTTCATGTATTTAAAATGACAGATTTTTGCATTTATATATATAAATTCATTGACAAATCTTATATGCCTAAATTTTTAATGAGAGAGCTAGTAGAGTAATATTTTTATGGTCTGAGAATGCCAAATTCTTTTGATCTCATTTCCTAAATCTGTATATTTTCTTATTTTTTCAGAAACAGATTTTTTAATATAACAGTAATTTGGAATAGCTCCATTAATGATGTAAGTTATTTTTTAAATTTTGTTATGTAAAACTATATCAGGTCATTATAAGCAATAATTATCAGCCTGAAACACTCATCAACATTGAAAAATCTTCCGAGAAAAGATACTTGCCGCCAACGGGACTTGAACCCGTGTCCTTCTGATTGCCGTTCAGCTGCTCTTGACCACTGAGCTATGGGGGCTTATCAAATACCCGCCAAATAATTCAATATATACTAGTGTTTCATTCAACAATTACTGCTTATTATATTTTTTCCACCTGAAAACAACCCACTTTATTTTTGCGAGAGAGACATTGTAAGTGTTAAATCCCTCGCTAGGTGGCGTCGAGACAAATTATGACTACATTTATTGGGGAAATAGTTAAACTTGTCAAATATTAATTATTATTTTTAATTTATAAACTAACGTTTAGACAAGATTTTTATGCAAAGCACAAAGGGTAACAATAATAAAAAAAATAGTTAAACTAACTATTTAACTATAGTTTAACTATTTCCCCAATAAATGTAGTCATAATTTGTCTCGACGCCACCTAGCGAGGGATTTAACACTTACAATGTCTCTCTCGCAAAAATAAAGTTGGTTGTTTTCAGGTGGAAAAAATATAATAAGCAGTAATTGTTGAATGAAACACTAGTATATATTGAATTATTTGGCGGGTATTTGATAAGCCCCCATAGCTCAGTGGTCAAGAGCAGCTGACCGGCAATCAGAAGGACACGGGTTCAAGTCCCGTTGGCGGCAAGTATCTTTTCTCGGAAGATTTTTCAATGTTGATGAGTGTTTCAGGCTGATAATTATTGCTTATGGTTCAAGTCCCGTTGGCGGCAAGTATCTTTTCTCGGAAGATTTTTCAATGTTGATGAGTGTTTCAGGCTGATAATTATTGCTTATAATAATTATTTGTTACCCTTTGTGCTTTGCATAAAAATCTTGTCTAAACGTTAGTTTATAAATAAAAAAATAATAACTATATCAGGTCTATTATGACTAATTGTTCTGTCTGTTAGTACAGTTTTATCATAATATATTTTATAAAATTCATTTTCTAAAAATGAATTTTAAAACTTGTCAAATATTAATTATTATTTTTAATTTATAAACTAACGTTTAGACAAGATTTTTATGCAAAGCACAAAGGGTAACAATAATAAAAAAAATAGTTAAACTAACTATTTAACTATAGTTTAACTATTTCCCCAATAAATGTAGTCATAATTTGTCTCGACGCCACCTAGCGAGGGATTTAACACTTACAATGTCTCTCTCGCAAAAATAAAGTTGGTTGTTTTCAGGTGGAAAAAATATAATAAGCAGTAATTGTTGAATGAAACACTAGTATATATTGAATTATTTGGCGGGTATTTGATAAGCCCCCATAGCTCAGTGGTCAAGAGCAGCTGACCGGCAATCAGAAGGACACGGGTTCAAGTCCCGTTGGCGGCAAGTATCTTTTCTCGGAAGATTTTTCAATGTTGATGAGTGTTTCAGGCTGATAATTATTGCTTATAATAATTATTTGTTACCCTTTGTGCTTTGCATAAAAATCTTGTCTAAACGTTAGTTTATAAATAAAAAAATAATAACTATATCAGGTCTATTATGACTAATTGTTCTGTCTGTTAGTACAGTTTTATCATAATATATTTTATAAAATTCATTTTCTAAAAATGAATTTGGTTCATATTCATAATATGGTACTATATTACGGCGCAGTCAATCATGTTATGTTTAGTTACCAAACTTTGGTGGATTATTTTTAAAACCTGATTGTGCCTAAATGTATATATACTAGGACGGCTCAAATACAGAACATCCCGATATAATATGTTCTATAGTTTCCGGAAAAGCCAAACATTTTCTACATAAATCATCAATTTGATTTATATCTTTGATTATATGCTTCCTATAATTTTTAGTATTAATGACTCCACTATCTTGAATGGCAAGCACAAATCCTTCTATTTCTGCGCTCAACTCTCCAATACTCAACCATTTGTTTGACGAAAGTTTGTCAACGTACGTTTGGTTGAGATAATTGAATTGTTTTGCGTGAATAATTTTATTTGACCAAGAATCTAATAATTCCTGGATAGTATTTATAAGAATGTTGACATTCTCGTCACATAAATTTAAGGTGTAATGTTTATATCTGCCTTGCAAATTATTTTGTGCATTTCTGAGCTATTAGCTTTATAATTATCATTTACTATTTATTTAATATTATTTTTTAATATGTCTTTGTAAAGTGTGTAAAATATTATAAAAATTGAAAAAATATTAGGCTTTGGGAAATGAACAGTTGATTTTTCTCCTATTTTAGGTTATTCCAAAAATACAATCTTTTATAAATTTCCTCCTCGTGTTAAGAAATTAACAGAATTATTTAACATTGAACAGAATTATGTAACATTGAAAAAAATTATGTTCCTGGGTTCGTCTCCCAGAGGTGCCAATATCTTTTTCTGATTTTTCTGTCTAAATTAAAGATTTATGTAACATTGAACAGAATTATGTAACATTGAACAGAATTATGTAGCATTGAACAGAATTATGTAACATTGAACAGAATTATGTAACATTGAACAGAATTATGTAGCATTGAACAGAATTATGTAACATTGAACAGAATTATGTAACATTGAACAGAATTATGTAACATTGAACAGAATTATATAGCATTGAACAGAATTATGTAACATTGAACAGAATTACGTAACATTGAACAGATTAATTTAACATTGAACAGAATCACGTAATTGAAGAAGAAGATAACAATAATAATCTAAACGAAAATATGAAAGAGAACAAGACACAGAAAAACAGAAAAAGATAATGGTCGCAAGTGGAACTCGAACCCGGAAGCTCTCGTTTAACCGGGATGTGCGCGTTTACCAATTCCGCCGTTTCCACCTACTTTCAAACCGTCATATTAGTCACATATAGTAATATGGAAAAAATAGTTGAAGATAATACTGTTAATTCTAAAATTTTAAATATGAGGTTGACTTATATGACGGTTTGACAAACGAAAGGTTCTGGGTTCGAGTCCGAGTTGCCACCATTATCTTTTTCTATCTATCTGTGTCTTGTTCTCTTTCATATTTTCGTTTAGATTATTAATGTTATTTTATTTTTCAATGATTTATTACTTGATGGGAAAACCTCCAAAAGTAATAAAAAGAGAGTTTTTCATATAAAAATAGAATTATGTAATATTGAACAGAATTACGTAAAACAAAAACCATGATAAAGTACATAATATTACAACGTTGTGAGGCGGGTTAAGGTAGGCGCTGTAGGAAGGGATTTGTCAATGCGGGTCTTGAAGAGGCTCGGATTATTAGGTGGTTAAACAATGCCGGTAGCTCGTTCCACATACGAGCTGACTTACACAAAACGAATCGAAGAAACGACCCGTTCTCAAGAAGCCATCAACAACGGCTGTTCCGCTCGAGTCCGTCGAGTTTCACGCACATGCACCGGAGATCAATGCTGCTAGCTACTTAGAGCAGGTTGCATTAAAATATCTGTAGAACATACAAAATATGCCATTGGAGATGGCAATCGGTCTGGTAATAACGTATTCCAAAATGTAAAGTACTAATAAATATAAAATGTAAAAGACGGACCCTACTTCGCACAGAAACACGTAGGTTTATCTAGTATTTTGGGGCTGCAGCCCAGATGTGGCTCCCAAATTCAGTAGTTGGGCGTACTGCGCTGTTAAAAATTTTCTTAAAAGAGATTTATTATATTTTTTAAATTTCTTTTTTGTTTATTACAGACTGTGTGTCCATTTATGTACAATACACATGTGACTGTGTTATGGATAACTAAAATAAACGTTAAATAGTAACATGAGATCATACATATTATAGCGCGTGACACTTAAATGCCTCTTGAATTCTTCAAGGCTACTGTGAGAGATGTCAACAGTTTTGGAAACGTTATTTAATAGCGCCATATGCTCGTGTCATGCTATGCCGAGCCAGTACGTCCGTTCTGCTATGTGGGATACATAGAAGATAGTGGTACCGTCCCTGGCTGTAGTTGTTCGGTACATACAATTTGTAACATTCCAGGAGGTATGGTCTATCTATTAAATTATTAATGATTTTGTACGCCGTTACTGCAAGGGCCCTACTCCTCTTCGACTAGAGACTTTGGCAACGCGTTTCTGTGAGCAGATCTCCATGATGCAAGAATCGCACGTAACCTCCGTGCATTCTTATATACAGGTATCTAAAAAACTTTTTTTGAATCTGTTTCAATTTCTCAATGTATCTTTTCTGGTATGGGGCCCATACAGCAGAGGCGTATTCAATTATAATTTATTTATTTTCGGGAAATCAACAGTTTACATTTTTCCAGTATGTACATGTTTGTGTAGCCAAAATAAAACCAATTATGGATTTCCTCGATGTGACTTTACCTCTGATTAAACAGCATAATACACTTAATCATTAACACGTAAACACCTCAGCACAGGTTCTTCTAGTGAGGTGTTCACGAAACATACAATATTACCAACCAACAGTTTCACCTTCTCAAACCTACCTTACACCCAACATAATGAAATATAATATTAAAATGTAAAAATGTTTTCAAAAATATATTACATATGTAAAAGTGTTAATAATATGGTGTAAACTGTAATATAAAGATGTAAATAATTAAATAAATTAATAACAAATTTTAAATAATAAAATTTATAATAAAGGAATACGAGATGAAAAATTTTATAAAACAAAATATTAAGTATATAAAACCAAAATTTACATAAAAATATCAATACATTGGTAACCATAAGAAGCCAGGTTGTACATATAAATAAAATCATAACAGAATTAAAGTATAAACGATAGAAACATGGACACATAACATATTCATGAAACATCAGAGAAATACTCTTTTATGTACCCCTTATATTTGGAAAGTTCAGAATTGAATTGAATATTATTGTTAACTAATTTATACAGGAATATTGCATCCATATGATGCCTTCGTACACTCAATGAATCAATTTTAAAGTATGAAGCTGCCTCTGCATAATTATTAAATCTTACATATGACTTGTAACAATGCAGTTACCCAAAGCCATCATTGCTTCAGGATATGAAAATGTTTGCACGATCTTATAACAAACCTTAGAAGCTTGTAGCAGGATGTAGTCAACTAAAATATATGGTCTGAAAATATAATATTATAGATGTCGCACTTGGCTGTGTAAAGTTTAGAGATTTATCATATTAATCAGTCTCTTTACAAAGTTTCATCTAAATATTAATGCTGATTTTGCTTTCCATCTGAAATAACTCTTAATTAACAACCGCCCCATGAGGAGGGGGGGGGGATTACTTACCCACTACCCTTCCCACCCCCGATACCACTCTAAAGCATAATTTATTGGTACTTCAGGGAAAGCGTTCAACAGAAGGTAATGAAGTCTAACGGGCGCGTTGAATTATTATTCAATGGTCAAGCGGCTATTCAAAGAGAAAACCAATGATGATTACATGAAATAATTATAAATAATATATTTTATTGATTCAAAAATCATCAACTGCTCATACGAGTAGGTGTTAGGTATTGATTCAAGTTTCTAGTTCAATGTTATCTCTCCAAATCTTCCCCGTCAAAATGTTCCTAGTAATCACGTATTCAAGCAGGATTTTATTTATTTCTTTATGCTATAGTTTTATCTCTTCCCCTTTTGATGGATTTTTAAATATTTATGGTTAGGTGTATTCGTTGATAATTATGTATGAAATTTAAGTGGAGAATCGTCAGATTTTTTGGATCACGAAACAGGCCCACATAAAATTTCTAGTAAGTACTTTATTATTCTACGAAGAAAAAAAAATCTTTCAAATCTATCACGGTAAACAGAAAAAGTGATATCGTATTTTGAAAACAGCACAGCCAGTATTGCCAACTCAGCTCCTCTAAAGTTAGATTTAGCTCCAAAGTGAAGCCGTCTGTTCGAAAAAAGTGGTTTAGCTTCTTAACTTGTTTTTTCCGATAAACTCCTCTAATTTTTTTTCTTTTTACATTAACTCCACACAGGAGGCCCTGAGGAAAATAATTTCCCTCAGGCCCTATGTCATCTGGGATGCTGTGTGGAGGGTCTTTTTGAGGAGAGGAAGGAATGAACATTGGTTTTGAAGAGACCAATGTTGTAGGAAGGAGGAATCACAGAGGCCGGCAAATCATTCCACAGCCGAGCTGTTGAACACAAGAACGAGCCGAAGAAACGACTCGTACTCATATGACAAATGTCAACCGTGTTCAAATGTTGGGCACGCGTTTAGCGTGTTTCCCGACTTTATGCACCGGTGCCGGAAGGATCAATGACGCTAGTTCCTCGGAGCATCTTTCATTGTAATACCGGTAGAACAAGGATAGCATTCCCACCCGACGCCTGTGCTCTAAAAATTGCAATCCGTCTGTTAAGATGTCAAAATCTATCAAACGGACCGCCCGTTTCTGCACAGAGTCGAGGGTATTTTTCAGGTATTTTGGAGCTCCAGACCAGAGGTGGCTGCCAAATTCAACCGTGGGGCGCACTTGTGATTTGTACAGGGTTAGCAGTTGTGTACTATTTAAGTATCTGCTGGCCCTGTACACTACGCCCAGTTTGTTGTTTAAGATAGTCTCTGACTATCTCAACAACAGAAGTATCTCCTTAACATATGGTGATATCACCATCAACCGGGAAGTGAATATGGGTTGCCCACAAGGTTCAGTCCTTGGTCCAGAATTTTGGAATATACTCTTCGACGATTCCTCCAGGCTGCCCTTGCCTGAAGGATGTATCTCGGTCGACTACGCTGATGACAAATTATTACTGGTCTCGGGGAACAGCAGGAGAGAAGTTGCAAGCAAAGCTGAAGAAGGTCTGAGAGTAATCCTTGAGGGGGGTAAGAGAAACAGGCTGAATTTCGCTCCCCAAAAGACCATGGGTCTCCTTATGAAGGGCTTCCTCGATAGAGGAAGAAATCCTACTATAAAAATGGGAGACTCCAACATCCGATTTGTGGAAAATGCAAGATACCTAGGCGTTATATTGGATCGCTCTTCATCTTTCCTGGCGCATGTCAAGAGTGTATCCAGCAGGGCCCAGGCCCTGTTCATGAAACTGAGAAGAATCTCAACTGCGGAGTGGGGATTACGCTCTCCGGCACTTCGCCTACTGTATAGGGGAGCATACGTGGCACAAGTCACGTACGCAGCCTCTGTATGCGAGCATCGCCTAGACAACGTACTGATCCACTCGGCACTTAAGCGGGGCCAGCGAACTCTCCTGCTGGCGCTCTCGGGCGCATACAGGACTGTAGCTTCGGACGCATTGCTGGTTCTGGCCAGTATTTTGCCCATTGATCTAGATATAAGGGAAGTGTTAACTAAGAAAAAAACTAATTAGAGGAAGGTCAGCCGTCCATTTGTAAGTTGAACTAACACCAGGTGGGGCAGTACCTCTCCCTCGACTGCTGAAAGAGATGCGTGAACTCACTCTTAAACGATTTTATCTGTGACTTAGAAATGTCAGATTTTGCCGCGAATTTACCCGTCACAATTTATGCGTGTTCCTCCACTAAAACATCGTAAAACCTATTAATTTACGTAATTAACGCAAGTAATGTTATTTTGGTACATAGTTTATTGTTCTAGGAATGTGTTTCGGTCAATAAAATATACGATATCTCAAAATTAATCCACAAAACATTCAATTCAAAATTCAAAATGGTGTTTTGTTAGGAAATTTCCGTATTTTTCCTGGATTTTGATGGCCTTTGACAGGTTAATGAATGGCAAAAACGTTGGGATAGATCAAATACGGGCAGATGGACTTTCTCCTTCTTCCCGTGAGTTAAAGCCAGAATGGAACGGGCGTTCATCAAATTGGATCATCACTTAACACAAATACTTTCAGGTCATAGAGAATTCAGGGGAAGACTGCACAGCCTGACCCTGTCTCCCCATCCAAACTGTGCGTTTGGTGACACAAACCAAACAGCCGAGCACATTCTGTGGCACTGTGTTGCAGCATGGAGTGCAGATCTCGTGTCGAACAAGGAGAATCTCAAATGCCTGAGGAAATTTACAAGGATCTGGGTTGAGAAATGGCCTGAACTTAGAGTCGATGATTAAATTTAACTTCATTGTGGGTTTAGGATCCAGGTGTAATTGCTCCTGGAATCCATGGTCACCCTTTTATTATACTTCTACTACTACTATTGCCCGGATTTTTATTATTTCGCACTGAAACTGTTTATTCATGTATTTATGTATCATGCTTTCTTAGGTACCACCTTCAACAGCCTCTTTAACATCTAAAATTTGTCTCTATTTCTTCCTTTTTAATCATTGTTTTCTCTCTCTTAATTTGATATTATTAATAACCTTACCCGTATATACTACACTTGCTACTTTCATTTTATTCTTTTTTTTTCTAAATCTAAGATATATTTCAATCAAGTTTTGCGTGTCTGGACTTGCATAAGTAAAGAGCCGAATCGTAAGGAGCCGGAACGGAACTACCATTTAATCATTTTGTATTGTCTTACACCCCATCAAGGGGGTGGACTAGACCTATGACCGTGCATCAACTGAGGAGATGACTCCCAAGGCAGCGGTTGCATAAACCGCCCGCGCCTCCCCCGTCGCCATGAGCGGGCCTGAAGACCAACCGCTGCGGACCGGTGCCCTTCCGCCCTGCCTCCGGTGACCCGATGCTCACTTTTATCCCTAGGGTCTTCAGGTCTTTCCCTCTTTAATTCCAACACTTTCTTCGAGGGCGTACCGGGAATCCGGCCTAGGGGCACGGACACCGAGTCACGCTTGCGACTGGACTGATGGCTCCGCTTATCCTTGGCGGGACTGCCGGACGACTGCAACTCAGTTGCTTTGGTTAGGTCGTACAATCTCATCATAATAATTTTTTTTTTTCCTAGTAACTTTTCCTCTTTTCTATTAATAAACTTTGTTTTCAGCTATATCCAGTGGCGGAGATGATACGTGATACTGTGAAATAAATAACTAACACCATGTACGCACTCGCATACTGCCTGCTAACAATGTATGCCCGGACATTGGAGGTCTAGAGTCATTTTAATAAAAAAATAGCTTCTTTATAAATAAAAAATTAGAGTCCTGACGTGTACGGTGAAGGAGAAAATCATCTGTTTCCTTAGAACGCCATGGGAAAGTGGTGGGCAACCTCCAGTTACGCCCAGTTTTTGGGAGGCCAACTTTACTCTGGCTTTGATGGAGCCCCCATACCTGAGTTGGTCACTTAGGGTTACACCAAGCATATCAATGGAGGGCCTGTTCGGAAGGTTGCTACCGTTGCAAGGTACTAGATTTTCATTTCGATCCCTTTTAGACGTAATCAGACAAGATTGGTTCTTTGAAACATTAAATTCAACGAGATTATTTTTACCCCAAGAGAAAACACTCTCGAGGTAACCGTACATTTTTTGTTTCAAGCCCTCCGAGCCGTTGGAGTTTGTGAGCTCTTTGGGGGCCTGTCAAACAAAAACTTATCATGGACTGTACTGTCATCCGCGTAACAATGAATTGGTGCACATGACAAAAGGTTACAAAAAGATACATGAAATTCGAAAATAACCGGTTTATTTCTTCCCAGAATTTTTTCTAATCGACTTTTCGGTTACAACGTAGGTTAAAAAAGATTTTAGCTCGTTTTTAGATCCTTTTCAGGTAACGTCTGTCTTTATTTTAAAAAACGAGTTGCCAACACTGATTACAACATCTTTTTTTCATGAAACTTGCAAAAAAACATTATATATTTTTAGTATTTTTTTTACATAATATCAGACCTACCTACTTCTATCCCTTATGTGATTCCCAAACCATTCATACGATTGCGAAGAAACGTTGGTGGCTTGTTGTGTGCACACCCACAATGGTTACTATATATAATGGTGAGCTCTGGCGTTATGAAAAAAATTCCTATATTATTCATCAGATTGCGATGAAACTTTGTTGATTGTCATGCACGTTTCTATACATAATAGTGAGATCTGTCTTTATGAAATTTGTATACAAAATGTTTGAAAAATTTCATATAGTTTTGCGGCAGGATGGTAAGGATGGACGAGGAGGGTTATCTCGGAGGTGGGAGGGTAACGGAGGAGGGGGTTTGAGGGAGCGGCACGGGGTTAATTTGAAAAATACATGCTTTTCACACGGTCAGCTGTATGAGGCCTACTCACGCGTCGGAAAAACAAAAATTGTGTATCCAAAAGTTCTTAAATAAACAGAATTAAAACTCAAACTCTTTCTTTTTTAGTGGCATTGCAACGCATGCCGGGTGAAAAATGCATAAATGAAGAACAATAATTATTTTTATTAAAGCGCTACGTTGTGCGTAAAAATCATTAACACCTACATTACAATCAAAATCTGTGCTTGCCCCCTGATTACTAAGAATGGGTGATTAAAATCAAAAAAGTACTTGGGAATTATTTTCGACAGTAATCCAAAGTAAAAAAGAACATATGTTCGACTACAGCAAATACACTATGAAAATTCATTATAGTTATTTAGACAAGCTTGCAACTTTCTTAACTTGAATCAACTCGAAACAATTTACTATGCACTACATCAAACTTTAGTCGAGTACGGTATTATAGCCTGGGGGGTGGGAAAGAGCTAACGCTGCTCAGGGTTTCGTTTCATACAATCTAAATGGCAAAAACACATCAATAAAGTACTTGAAACCCACCAATTGAGTGTATTTAAGACGCCGCTACCCGAATTTCTACCGATTTCTTGCAAACCTCCCTTAAATATATGATGTTTTTAAACTCTTAAAAAAATATATTATTTTTGGAGATAATATCTAGACAAGTTACATAAAATTCCCTCGATAGAAAAAAATCGCAAAGTATGCTCAAAAAAATATTATAAATACGTTTGTTTCAGTTATTTTACAAGTTATATGTATAAAATAATTCACAGTGTTTCTTTAAAAGTTGCTTAAGACAACCACCGTAAGATTTTTGCTCTATTTTAAACGAGTCTTGTTTGATTAAACATTTTCACAATTTTTGCATCGATTTTATCGCTTTAAATATTAGCGCGCTCCACTAACATTCGTAATTTCATATCTCTCCATCTTCTTCTTTTTGTGCGCGGTTGCGGGGCCTTAACCCTGACATGAAGAAAAATGTGATAAGCAATATAATTTTTTTTCATTAATTTTCAAATTTAAAAAAATAAATAAAACACGCGTAAATATAAATTAACTTTTTTTAAATGTTTTCCAAAATTATTTTAGGTCTTGTACAGTGTTTAGAAGCTGTCAGCAAAATGTACGTTTTTAAATTAAAGTAAGACTAAGTCCGCTTTTCATCTGTTTTTCACAACTTATAATGAGCTTTTGAAATTCAAACCTATTCGAAACAATAGTACCTATACATTTCCTGAACGCATTCTCTCCGCAAACTCCTCCATGTTACGAACAATTCCTATCTGAAAGTCTCGCATGTGAAGCATGTAAAATAGCAAAAAAAAAGCTTTATGAACTTTTGCGCGGAAAAATATCAAAACCTTTTTTTTAATATTAGCTCCACAAAGAAAGCCATGATGAAAATGATTTCACTCAGGGCCTAATCATCTTTGGAAATGCTGTGTGGATGGTCTTTTTAGGAAAGGAAAGAGAGGAAGTTCTGAGAAGGAAAAGGGTATTAGAGATACGAATCTGACGATCAGTATGTCCAAGAGTAACAGACGTTTGAATCCATTCCTCCCACTGGAGAAGTCAAAGACATTCTTCAACCATTCTCTCCCGATCCGGCCTGCCATGCAGCTGGTGGCCAGACGCATTCGCCGCCAGGATCTGGACAAACCTGACCCCATGAACCTGGGCACCCCTGCTAAGCCACAAAACGTAGCGAACGATTTGGGGTGACCTTTAGCAGAGGTGTTGGTTATCCAATAGTTCCCGGGCGGTGGTACCCATACCCGCTTTCCCAAATTGAAAATGATTTAAGTTATTTATTATTTTAAGAAAAATCTAACACGGTTTAGATCAAAGTATTTAAAATACTCTACTACATACCTTACAAAGATGGCTCTATTTTATAGAACAGAAACATAATACCTTTACCTCAATGTAAACTACAGCGTCGCGCCACAAGAAGCGATTAAATGCTTTATTAATTGTAATAATTAAAAGCAATCACAATTTCGGACTGTGGTATTAGTCAACCCATGCATTAATCACCCCAATTAACAATACATTTGTCACATTGTCTCCGGTGAAACCCCCATTACATAATTGTTCGAAAATTCCAAAGTGATTTATGTACCTACAAGTTTACAAGGGGCGAAGCACGCTGCTTCCTCTGTTCAATCTTTAAAGCTCAGAAACGAATTATAAAGATTATTCTCACACTACCGATCAGATCTGTGAAAAATAAGCCGCTCAGATGAAATATTTATGAAAATCAGTGTCTTGGACATTAAAGTTTTCATTAAATAAATGTTTGTATTGGTTATTTTTAAGGTGAAATATATCTCCCAGATTAGAATAGACTTCACAGTCTCGGAATAGGGGAATTTTGGTAAGACAGTGTCCTGATGTTGTTAAAGTAAATGGGTAGTAAATGTTGCCAAGATCTTTTGGGCATATGGGTGTTGATTAATTGAAGCGATTCAGGGCAGTCAATTCGTGATGCAGTATTTTATCCAAAAGTATTAAATCTGTGTTCATTCTTCGTTCTGAAAGTTTTAGTAGGGACGTTTAATCCTGTAGGCAATTATTTATTTATTTATGTATTTATTTATTGCTTCTTCACAATTTATGTACATATATTTTTAGGATGTAATTATTAACCCCACTAGGGTTCGCCTGCATCAGGGTTAATAATTTCACAATTTAATAAAAATAACACACGCAAATATCGGTCATGCAAAACAGTTAAGTAAAAGCAAAATAATAAAATTTAAAAATAAAATGATAAACAGAAAATAATAAGTGATAAAAATATATGAATAACAAAGTGATAAGAGATCAGACAAAATGTTCTCATTCATTATATCATTAGTTCATACCATTTTCAACAATAGATAAAATTTAAAAAAATATATGTCCTTAGGTTTTTTGTTTAAATATGTGTAAAAAATAAAAAGTGAAACAAAACAATACAATTTATATACCTACGAGCAACAAAAAAAAATAAAATTTATTTTTACCCAATTACTCGTTGTTTGCATCTAGAATACGAACAAAAAAAAAACAAACAGAAGAAAATCGAAATAAAATAAAATGATTTCTCATTCATTATTTACATCTTAAAAGTGGTGGCCTAATTTGGCTTTAAATGTATCGAAGCTTAAATTAAATATGTCAGCGACATCAGTTAGTTCATTGCCCAATCTACGTATTCTTTCTATCACATAATTCATAACGAAGTTATTGTTGTAAAATAAAATATTGCGCCTGGTATATTTTGGAGGTATGAGTATAGATAACAATTTTATGGCATCAGGGCAGTCCAACCTTAAATGAACAATTTTATGCAATAAAAGGAGATAAAATATATTTCGCCTTTCAGATAATTTCGATAAGTTAAGTTTACTGCGTAAATTGACATAATTGATTTTAATAAAAGGAATACCAATTTTGAAATTAATAAAACGTAAAAAAATATTTTTAACATTTTCAATTTGTAAACAATGAGAATTGAAATGACGATACCAAATGCTTGAATTGTATTCAACCTGACTTCTAACCAGAGACGTGTATAGTATTTTATGGTTTTTATGTTATAGTCGTAGTTTTTATGTTTATGTTATAGTGTTATAGTAGAATGGACGGTTACCTCGAGAGTGTTTTCTCTTGGGGTAAAAATAATCTCGTCGAATTTAATGTTTAAAAGACCCAATCTTGTCTGATTACGTCTCAAAGGGATCGAAATGAAAATCTAGTCTCTTTCAACGGAAGCAATCTTCCGAACAGGCCCTCCATCGAAATGCTTGGTGTAACCCTAAGTGACCAGCTCAGGTATGGGGGCTCCATCGAAGCCAGAGTAAAGTTATCCTCACAGAAACTGGGCGTACTGTATAGGGCCCGCAGATACTTTAATAGTACACAACTGCTAACCCTGTACAAATCGCAAGTTCGCCCCACGGTTGAATTTGGCAGCCATCTCTGGTCTGGAGCTCCAAAATACCTGAAAAATACCCTCGACTCTGTGCAGAAAAGGGCGGTCCGTTTGATAGATTCTCCCATCTTAAAAGACGGATTGCAATCTTTAGAGCACAGGCATCGGGTGGGAATGCTATCCTTGTTCTACCGGTATTACAATGGAAGATGCTCCGAGGAACTAGCATCATTGATCCCTTCGGCACCGGTGCATAGTCGGGAAACACGCCAAACGCGTGCCCAACATTTGTACACGGTTGACATTTGCCACATGAGAACGGGTCGTTTCTTCAACTCGTTCTTGTGTTCAACAGCTCGGCTGTGGAATGATTTGCCGGCCTCTGTGTTTCCTCCTTCCTACAACATGGGTCTCTTCAAGACCAATGTTCATTCCTTTCTCTCCTCAAAAAGACCCTCCACACAGCATCCCAGATGACATAGGCCCCGAGGGAAATTATTTTCCTCGGGGCCTCCTGCGTGGAGTTAACGTAAAAAAAAAAGTCTTTAGCCATTCTAAGAATAAATCCAAGCATTTGTAATCCCTTACTGGTAACTCTAATAATAATATTATGATATTAATTTAAAAAAATAGAGGAAACCTTCGTAGGTTAATTCATATTTGGATGAATGAAACGCAAAATAAACGAAAAGCTTTTTTTGGATGAATATTCAAAAGAATTATTAAAAAATATGCGGGTGTTTTCCTGAATTCATCTTTTAGCGCAGAATAGGGGGAGTTGAATTTGGTTTCAGTTCGCTTGGAGAAATCTTCCCGCGGGTTTCTGCGTTTGCAGTTATTACACATTTCCGCGCTTAAAACTTTGGATGGATATTTTAATAAGAAGAACGCAGAAAAATAAATAAAATCGTTCCTGCTCCTTAAATATTTCGTTATCAAACATTTTTTACGCAATAAAATATTGTAGTGTCGCTAATATTTTTTAATTAATAATTATTTATCGCTGATAAGTCGTATTAACCCTTCAAAAATTTGGCTTTTTTTTCGGATGGTCAAAATATTGTCGCTTTAAAATAAAATGCAAATATTTGGAATATTTCTGAACACATTCAAACACCAAAAACTGTTTTAGAAAGGTGATGAAATACGCTTTCAAATTATAGAATTCGAAAAATATGTATATTTTTTAAATTATATAATTTTTGCATACAAACATAAAAAAGTTTTCAAAATGGCTCACCTTATGTTTTTTCTAACTAGAGTCACTGATAATAATAAAAAATAAAAACACATGCATATTTTATTAGACAAATGTATAAAAAACACATATTGTAACCTCAATTTTTTGTCGCTCTATGATTTTTTTTTTTTAAATTCCCGAAGTTTAAAATTCTTTTTTCAATTTGCGATTCAAAACTTTGTGTACATAAAAGTGTACATTTTACTTTTTTGGTGGCTATTTTTTAGATTGGAATATAAAGCATGATGTTTTTCCTTTCTAACACCGATTAGAACATATTTCTAACTATGATAGTAAGGGAGTTACGGCGTCTTATGTGAGACCTATGTGCGTTGGGACAAATCTGGTCTCCTGTGATTAAACGGGTTTTAATATTGTGGCAAACTATTACTAATATGTATAATTTAAGCTTATACACCGTGTTCCACGTTCGTACCACGATTGTTCTTGTTTCTGTGGATGGTATTCTCAAGATTATAGGATGTTGTGTGGAGGGTCTTTTTAGAGAAAGGAAGGAGAGGAAGTTCCGGGAAGGAAAAAGGGATGAGGAGTGGATATGATGCCAGAGTCAAAGTGTCCAGGAGTGACGGACGGATGAAACCATCCCTCCCACTGAGGTGATAGGCGATGGGTCGAAAGAGTCCGGCTGGAAAGTTCAAAAGATCTCCCTCAACCAGCCTCTCCCGATCCGGCCTGCCAAGCAGTACGTGGGCAGTAAAGGCATCCGCAGCCAAGACCTAGACAAACCTCACCCCATAAACCCAAGCACCCCGCATAAGTCACGAAACGTAGCCAACCACTTCGGGTAACCCGAGGCAGCGGTGTTGATTATCCAACAAATGTCCCTAAAAGTATGTTTCAAATTTTCTCTTGTTTAACAAATCAACTCTCAAATTTCCACTCAAATCATTAGATTTGTAAGTAGGTACTTAATTACCTACCAACTTAATTATAAACCATAATATTATATTTTATATAAGATTTTTTTAACTTAATCAGTGAAACCTCAAATTGACCTACATTTTTCTGTTTTCAGATTTTCGATTGAGTTTCGCTTATATTGCCTTCATTTAATTAAAATATTACAGTTTGAGGTTTTCCTCATAATGTCGCACATTAAAAATAAAAATGGATAAAATTTATCCAAGACTATCTAGATTGCATTTATTTCCGGTTTGAATCTTGCAATCATACATAAAAATAGCAGCCAATAAAAATATGCATTGTTGGTAGTTTTTATTCGAAGTATGATACAGTTAAATATAATCGAATCGGAGAGGGACACATTAGCACAGTTGGTAGAGCTCCGTCTCGGCAAGGCGTAGGTCCTAGGTCCAAGATGTGACCGTATCTTTTCCTGACTCTTCTGTTTATAGATTTTCGATTGAGTTTCGCTAATATTGTCTTCATGTAATAAAAAAAAATATTTTTCAAAAAAGGAATTATGCAATGCCTTCTTTTTTTTATTTTTTCTACAAATACCATATTAATTCAGATTTGACAGCTCGTACAAGTAGAATCCATTTCCATGTGAACTCAGGCTGGATAAAACGGTAGTATAAAACACGGCCACTATTTTTATGAAACACACAAACTATAATGTTCTTTGATTCATATTGTGGCTCTCTAGCCCCCAATGTAAGGATTACAACGTAAGTTCTTTGACTGGTTTATTGTGAATTATAATGGGAACAAATAATATTGTTAGTAGCGTCTGTTTACAGGTGATCTCTAATTAGGTCTGACGACGGTTCGCCGAACGGCTGACTACTCCGCACGTTCGGAAACGCTCGGCGCCGCCCGACCATCTACGAACGAGCGCGGTCTTTCGTGTACTACATTCATATACTACACAAACAAATATAACCACTGGAGCGACAGCGCAATTTAAAACTTTTTTCTCCGATTCCTCGAGATTTTTTTGTGATCATTTTGAATATTTTTGGCCCACATCAAAAAGAATCATACTTCCGAATTTTAATAAGGAGACATTTAAACTGATTATAGTTCTACTTAGCCAATGAATTCACCTATCTTTTGTTGATAATCACATATTTGTAGGATTTATAAAAAAATATTATAAAATCTTAAACTTCTACTTAATTAATTACAAATAAAGGAAAAATTGCCAAAATTGGCAGCAAAGCAATCCGAGGTATTTTAAATAGTACCATATTGTGGCAAAAAGTGCTCCAGTGTTTAGAGATAGATGGGAGAGGAATATACAAACAAATTTAGAGACAGATGAACGGTCGAGTTACGCTCAGTCAAATACTAAAATAACATGAAAAAAAAATGCAAGTGTTGCAAGGCCCCGACGAGATTCGAACTCGTGATCTCCTGTTTACTAGACAGGCGCTTTAACCAACTAAGCCACGGCGCCGACGGAATTTCCGACAGCGAAAACAAACTAAAATTGCATTACGAATTGTATTGAACTAATCCCAGAAATGTATTTCACGATAAAAGATGATAACAATTCAATAGATAACGAGTAGTGCATAAAGGTTGGTTTCTTCAAAGATAAATTTTGTAGAATATATATTTTTTCAAAATAAATGGCCTTATCTGTTTAAGAGACATAAGTGCTTATTACAGTGAATCTAAAAAAATTAATGTTTTTCGTCGAAATTAATATAATTTTTGTTTTTTTGATATTATTGGAATTTTGCAACAAAATAGATGTGATGTTACATTTTGGGTGATTTGATGCAAAAACGAGGCAGCAAAAAAGGTTTAGGTTTTTTTTGACGTCTGTCATTTCAGGTTTTTTAAATTATGTTTATGTGTTGATAGAACTATATCACCAATAAGTTGGGTAGCGTTGTTATGCGAGTTAAGGCAGTAGGGAGGGCTTTATTAAGCTAGATGCTGGTAGGTTGTTCCACAAACGAGCCGACATATATAAAATCAGGAAGATAAAGGAGGTGTTGAGTTGAGTTTATTCTAGGTTTTCCGGTCACACTCCTGAAGTGATTCTGGATCATGTTTGTGTGAAATTACGGTATTTGAAAATGTTTTCAAAACACAAAACGAATGGTAACAATAAATCAGATAATAATAATAATACCCATGTACCCATGTCCGGGGGTAAACTTCATAAACTTCAGGAGGTGATTCTACATCAGGGGTCCATTTTTTAAAATAACATGACCGTCGCGGTCCGGAAGGGAAAAAGCCTACCCCCCCCCTGACTTAACAATTGAAATAATAAACTGAACTATATAAATATGTGTAGACACAATGAACAAATAAAACAAATGGGTTCCAGAACATTATTTTATTAAATAATAAACAAATAAAAAGAAGTACCAAGGGTTTTTTACATAATAACATTTTTCGCCTTATTGGACTGTCCGTCCGAAGTTTCGACTAAAGTTAAAGTGAAAGTGCAGGCTATTGTCATTAAATCTTGGAGATGTTCATCGATAAGTCTGCTCCGGAATTTATGTTTATTGAAGTTCATCATGGAAAATGCTGCTTCGCAAACATAATATGTTGACCCAAGCAAAGTGAGAAATTTGACAAGTCTCGACATTCTGGATAAGGGAGAATGGTATCCGTAATTAGTAGAATGTTGATTGAGGAACAGCAATTCATTATTTCGAAGCCTACGGGAAGGGATGTTAAACTGGATGAGTTGTAACAATGCAGGTGTATCAGTAATACTGTTGATAATTTTAAATATGCAAATTAGATCAGAGTCTTGTCTACGTTTTTCTAAAGAAGACATGTTTAAAATGTGTTCAATTTCATCATATGAGTACTTGCATCTTTCAAGACCCAACCTCCAAGCAATTCCTCTTAGGAAACGATGTTGTACAGATTCGATGTGACAAATGTGGACAGCGTAGAAAGGAGACCAAATGACACTAGCATATTCAAGGTGAGGGCGAACCAGCGAACAGTAAAGAGTTTTAAGTGTACTTATATGTTTGAAGTCAGAGGTAATTCTATAAATGAAGCCGAGTAGTTAAAGTGATTTATTTACGATATTATTAATGTGATCACGGAAAGAAAGTTTGCAGTCTAGAGTTACCCCAAGGTCTTTGATAGATGTGACAGTAGATAGACAAAAACTATTTATTTTATAATCAAACTGAGTAGGTTTTTTGGTTCTATAAAAGGACAAAATTTTGCATTTATCAACATTAAGTTAAAAGGAATCTTGTTGTTCCAAGTGATCGATAAATTGACGTAATGTTAATCTACTTGCTTCCTTTTTTCTCCAAGTCTCCTACTTTTAAGACCGAGCTGTTTAGTTAAATACAGTTCAATTGCAACTCCAGTCCGTATTACGTTACAAACTATTCTCGGAAGCTTGGGAGAAACTTACGGAATTATTAATTTAATAAAGTTTTCTTCCGATACCGTTCGGAAGGAAAACCGTTTCCAAAAGGAAGTTATTAGCATTAAGATTAAGCCATGCGAAAAAATGCTAAATCATACAAAATCACGTATTTTGTTTGAAAATTTGATCGCTTAGAAATATTACAGATGCTTCAATTAAATACTGCGTGTAGAACATATCTTGGCCTTTAAAAAAGTCGGTCATTATTCATTTTTAAAATTAAAAATGGAAATATTAGAAATTAGAAAGAGCGTTAATTCAAATCTAAATATTATAAATAATCAAAAAATATTTTTAAATGATCCACTATTGAACCTGTTCCCTTTTGTAAATTGTTCCTTCAATTACCCCGTTCATTAATCATAAACGGTGAAATATAGGTGCATTCAATAGTTCTAAGGTGTTTGGGAAGTGGGAATGGGTACCGTCGCCCCGGGAACCTTTATTGGATAACCAACACCTCTGCCATAGGTTACCCCAGGTGGTTCGCTATGTTTGGTGATTTAGCAGGGGTGCCCGGGTTCATGGGATGAGGTTTGTCTAGGTCTTGGAGGTGGATGACCAGGACACAGTGAACCCCAGATTCCTACCCACCCCTTAAACCCTTTTCCTTTCCAGAACTCTCCTCTCCTTCCTTTCCCTAAAAAAACCCTCTAAAGATGACATAGGCCCTCAGGTAAATAATTTTCCTCAGGGCCTCCTGTATGGAGCTCATGTAAAAAAAAGGTAATAAATAACTAGGAAGTATGATTTTTGGAAAGAGGGTGGTAAATTTCCAAAGCAAAAAGCAAATCTTAAAAATTTCCTAGCGCTCAAGGCTGAAATTGATTATTACAGCGGAATGCTTGAGTGGTTCTTCCTGAGCATAATTGCAGTAAAATTGTACCTACTCCTAATTTTGCTGTCCGGAAACCTTTTTAATTAAGCACAAAAACCATAAAATTCCATCACAGTCGCCACTCCATATTGTTCCAGCAGCACATAACATACGAGCTGTGGGAGTGTGATCAGTGGCGACGTGTGTAAGAAAATGAATTATTTAGTTTTTGATTTAAAAAAATGTCATTATGTAGCAAAATAATATCTACATTTTTTTGCTCCAAATATGCTCAAGAAATGCTTGTTGAAGTACATGTATTGTTTTTGTATGATCTCTATACAGAAGGCTTAGAGGAAAAAAAAATCCCTCAGGACCTATATCATCTTTGAACATGCTGTGTGGAGAGACCTTTTAGAAAAACGTAGGAGAGGAAGTCCTGGTTAGGAAAAAGGTATGGTGGGGTAGAAAGGAGTCTGGGGAGTTAATGTGTTCAGAAGTGACGAACATACGAACCCATCTCTCCCACTGCGATGCAAGGCGATGGGTCGAGGGGTTCGGCTGAAGAGTTCAAAAAGTCTACTTCAACCAGTCTCTCCAAATCCGGCCCGTCATGCAGTAGGTGAGCAAAGGCATCCGCCGCCAAGACCTAGACAAACCTCACCTGATGAACTCTGGCACCCTTGCCAAGTCTATAAACGTAACTAACCATTTGGGGACCATCAGAGGTGTTGGATGTTGGCCATCCAATAATTGATACACGGAGTCAAATTGAATTACGTGAACTTGAAGTGTTATTGGTCATTAAAGTGATGTGAACATAATATAATATTTCATTGTATATAACACATCAAAGCGAGGTGAAACAAATAAGAGAATTTCTTTTTTTTTATAGTAATGCCTCACAAGAGTCTCAGCTGCTCCCGTCTGGAGTCAGTGAGACTATGGCATCCCCGATTTGGGGTATGTTGTGAGGCTGAAGGTAGTGGAGAGGGGGAGGAGATGGGAAAGAGGAAGGTGGGAAGTACCTGGTTATTCAGATCTGGTCACCAAACACGGCTTACGCCACTAGCGTCATTGATCCCCTCGGCACCGGTGCATAGTCGAGAAACACGCCAAACGCGCGCCCAACATTTGTACACGGTTGACATTAGCCAAGTGAGAACGGGTCGTTTATATGACTCGTTATTGAGTTCAACGGCTCGGCTGTGGAACGATTTTCCGGCCCCTGTATTTCCTCCCTCCTACAACATGGGTCATGAATCTCTTCATTCCTTCCTTTCCTCAAAAAGACCCCCCACACAGCATCTTCAAAGATGACAAAGGCCCTGAGGGAAAATATTTTCCTCAGGGCCTCCTGTGTGGAGTTAATGTAAAAAAAATTTCAAGCAACGTTTCAATTCTGAATGGTAGTCTTATACCAGGGCGATACTGAGATTATCTTCCACTCTGGACCGTGCAGAAAACATACTGTACATTATTTTTAAATGAATAAATGTGAAATAACACAAATTATTCAAATAAAATTTATTTGTCCTCGCCGGGATTTGATCCCGCGACCTTCTGATTGCCAGTCAAGAGCCTTACCGCTGGACCACGCCATTCTTGTTTGAGTATTGACAAGTCTACAAGACAAAATCAATTTCAGGGTAAAAGTCATTTAATTAGCTATCCATTTTTATGGTACAAGTAATACTAACGATAAAGCAATAACATTTTACTTCTTTCAGCATTCCGACAATATGGGAGTTCGCGTCGCGTCGTTAAAAAATCGTTAAACCTAACGATGTTGGCAAATTCTCTACGATAATTGCACTTTTAAATTTCTTGAAAGCAAATCTGCAAATGAGCATGATTGGATTCAAATTCTTAAATTATGAAACCACTTGGAGAAGAAAGTTCGACAAAGATAACAGTGACATTATGAAAATACCGCTTGTACTAACATAATTGGCAGCCCGTTTTAGAAAATTCAGGAAATTCTTTTCGATAAACATGTTCTACTTTCTACAACCAACGAATATTGCCACGATGGTAAAGTTTTATTTATTTATACAGGGTTCATACAAAATTCTCACTTATGTAAGTGATAACAATTCAGATAAAAAAATTAAAAAGCTCTAAGTTAAAGGATATATAAAATTGTGTAAAAACTCAAACGACAAATTATAAAATGGAGGCAAGAGACGTAGGAGACATAAACACAAGTAATGTGTAATATGATAAGCTCAGCAATTGTTACATTATTTCTGAAACGCTTTAAATTGTGGATGAAAATGTTTACTTCAACACACTTAATTTTTGTTCATGCAGTCGACAATAGGCCACTTGCATGGACTTCATAACGACTTGGAAAAAATCGTGTGGATAGATTATTTTACTAAAATTACGAAAATGTTAGTAAATTTTTTTAGAAAAGTACAGTTTTTTTTTTTTTTTTTTTAATAAATAAATTCATTATTTGGGCTCGTGACGTCACTACATGTAAATGTCCCGTCTCCGAAAATGTTGCTATTAATTTTATAAAATTCCACACTGATTTTTTTCTGAATTTCCACATTTCACACTACATTTGATTACATTAAATTAAATATTACATGTCCTCTGCGTGCAAACTGCATCTTAATTCTCCAATAAACAATCAACAGTGTTAATCTCTAGAAGCCTCCCAGATTGGTATGGTCCTGTATATTTTCTGTCTGTACCTACGTGATCAAATGCATTGTACATATAGTTTTGTTTTACTGATCGACGAACCGGTGGATGCAATCTGTTAGCCGTAAGTTGTTAAAACAGTTTGTCTAGTCTGTAGTTAGAAGTAAAATAGAGGATTGTAGAAATATAGTATAAAATTGTGCAGCACCGTTGAACTACAGTAATTTGCAGAATTTTTCTCAATAACGGCGCCATATAAATCATTTAAATATATTATTATTATTGTTACATATGATATATACACATACATACGCTTCAGAAATCTCATTTATACAATATTTAGTCTACTTTCATCCTTCGCTGCCAGTCCCATGCCTCACTGCCAAACATCAGGGAAGAAAAAAGCATTCCACTGTTGACTGCTAGCTTCACATATTTTGACATTTTTTGTTAGCGCCAACCGCCAAATCGTAAAAAGGACTAAATGTAGACGAGGCCTCGTCGAGAAATAGTCAAACTACGTGCCAGCTTTCCAACACAAATAAAAAGTCCTGAAGTAGAGAAAAAATATTGATTTCAATATTATAATTTATCAATTGCTACAAAAGAAAACTTCCACCGATGGGTTTGCAGACAAGTTTAGATCTACTAAAACGGACTCGCTCCACAAAACACAAGGCTTCGAAGCCATCAATACCTGTGATATAATGCAGGTTATACAAGAATTACGAGGGGAATTCCTGAGAACTTTAACGATGTGTTTTACAATACTTTTTTATTTATTTCAGTACACTAAAGAATGTCTTTCTTCTCAGAGCGAGAGCTGGTTTATATGGATTTATTATTTGATTACTTTTAATGGTTTTATTTTTCCGAGGGCGACATTGAAATGGGAATCTCTTGATGTCCCCGTTCTTATTCAATTACCATGAGATCATTTTGCCGCGATGGGAAGGAAGATGTATTATTCTTGTGTTAGAACAGAAAAGGTTTTTTATGTTGTTTTTCCTGTCGTTGTATTGTTTAACGTACCCAAATTAAGAGACTTTTCACGAAATTGTATTAACATTTTGTTATTTTTCTCCAAAATATTCAACAAAATGTTTTGTAAACACGATTTTTTCGTTACATTTGGCGCCTTTGTGCAAATATTACTTTAAATCATTGTAAGCCTGTTTTATTACAATTCCTCTAGAGGTCGAGCTCACGAGGAATGTTGACATAATACAGAATGAATAAGCATTGAACAAAGGAGAAATTAACGGTCCCAGGATCAACACAATAAATAGCGAGCATCCGTTTAACCCCCGTTTATAAACTTGGTCCGATTACTTCAATTGTTTTAATGTCAATAAAACGTTTTTTGTCAATTACGCCAATTAAATAAAATAATTTTAAATATTTCATCATATTTTTTTGGTGTCCAATGTGTCTCCGGTCTGTCTGTTTTTTTCCGGTGCGAGATTGAATTATTTTCAAATTGTGAAGCGGGTATGGCTGCCACCTCATTCATTTATTTATTTATCTATATAAGGTATGTTTACATTACATTATTCGATGCCTGTCTCACTAGGGTATGCCTGTGTTGAGACAGGCGTGTTCATGAAAAAATTCATTGGATAACTATATGGATCACCCCCAAGTGTTTCATTACCTTTGGTGACTTAACGGGTTCATGGGGTCGGGATCGGTATAGGTCGTTTGTGGGACTCTCTGGACACATCCCCTATACTACAGTGGGAGAGGTGGATTCAAACATTTAGAAACAAAGATCCCCAGATTCCTACAAATCCCTGATATCTCTCTCCTTCAAAGAACTTCCTCTCCTTCTTTCCACGAAAAGAGCATACAGCATTCCCAAAGATAATATAATCCTTAGTGAAAAAAATGACACTATTATAATACATAGTTCTGACAAACTGTCAAACAAGGATTGATCATCACTCTGGGAGGCAACAACTTGGGAGGCGGGAATGCGTACCGCCGCCCCGGGAACCTTTATTGGATAACCTCTGCCGTAGGTCACCCCAAGCGGTTCGCTACGTTTGGTGATTTAGCAGGGGTGCCCGGGTTCGTGGGGTGAGGTTTGTTTAGGTCTTGGAGGCAGATGACCAGGACACACTGAACCTCAGATTCCTACTCACCCCTTAAACCCTCTTCATTCCCAGAACTCTCCCCTCCTTCCCTTCCTTTAAAAAGAAAAATTATTTTCCTCAGGGCCTCCTGTGTGGATGTAAAAAAATGTGTGCTCATGTAAAAAAACTCTATGTTGGTAAACACTCCTTACTTAATCCACATTCAATCATCATCTCTTACAAATACTCCTTTGTTATTCTGACACTTGACATTATCCGACTCTAGTATTTGATCCACCTGGTCGTGCCATGTCTTCCTCTAGCGCCCCAACTTTTTCTACCTTTCATTTCGCCTGACATAAAAATTTATTATCGTTCCGCTCATCGGTCCGGTCATTAGCTCTACATTTATAATACATGTAAGTGTCCAATTCTTAATCTTCCTCATTACGCTAACATAAGTCTTACATTTTTCCGACTATCTAAATTTTGTTTTTCAAACATGGATTTACTAGATATGCGTCTCAGGGATCTCATTTTTGCAGTCCTCACTTATGGGTACATGAAAATACAAAAATTTACTCAGTCAAAGGACGCGTAATATCTATCTATATATATATATTTGATTAATATTAGGAAAAGCAGCAAAACATGATCCCTGAGGTTACAACTTTGTATCTATATATTATATGGTTGTTGTGTTCTGTTATATAAATATGATTCCATACAAGGAAATGGGTCTCCGTGTTTTCCTATTTGATCAAGCTTTGTTAGTAAAACGTAATTGTTAACTTTATCAAAAGCTTTTTGGAAAAGAGGCGGGTTGCTAGTGTTGCTCCCCTAAAATAATATCTATCTATATATATTTTAAATAATATTAGAAAAAGCAGGAGGGCAAAACTTGATCCCTGAGGTACACCTGAAGTTACAACAATATGGGCTGACTTGTGTCTATAGTCTATATAATATATGGTAGTTGTGTTCTGTTATATAAATAAGATTTCATCCAAGGAAATAGGTCTCCTATTTGGTCTTGTATTTCTATTTGATCAAGCTTTGTTAGTAAAACGTAATTGTTAACTTTATGAAAAGCTTTTTGGAAACAGTGTTGCTCCCCCATTAAGAGGGGGGTGATGTTTGCGTAATCCTCAGCCGAGCACAGCTTCACTTAGTGATGTTAACTCTCCTCGACTTAAAACAAATCGGCTGCTTACCCCTTTGACGTTGAAGTTTCAATCTTTTAAGCGGAGTTGACTCAAATTGTATAATTTGTGTGTGCTGTGCAGAAAGCATTAAACTAATTAGATATTTATGTTCAGTGTTAGTGAATTGTTAAAATCGGAAGATTAAATATTGGTTTAGGCTGAACTAATCGTACGTGAGGATATTTAATGGGCGTGAACGTATTCTAAAAGAAGTTATTAAAACTATAAAAATCCAAAAACTTCAATATCTTGGACATGTGATGAGACATCCAGAGAAGTATGAGATCTTCCATCTCATATTGCAGGGAAAGATTGCCGGAAGACGGGGCCCTGGAAGATGGAGAACCTAATGGCTGAAAAATCGGAGACAGTGGTTTGGCCAGTCTACCGTAGAGCTGTTCCGGGCCGCAGGAAACAAAGTCCGCATAGACAACACTCGTTGAACGAACAGGGCACAAGAAGAAGAAGCAAAAAGATATTTTAAATGAATTTATTCAATAATCTTTGAAAATCAATAATTCTACTTTATCATTATTTACATTTTGTCAAAAATACAACCAATTATGGATTTTTTCCTTGTAATAAGAAATGAACAAAATAAAATAAATTTAAAATGGGCGGCTCAACATAGAAAACACACCCAGTGAGGGCCTCATACACAAATAATGTTTTAAAATATATTAAGAAAATTTAAACGTATAAAATTTCAAATCGATTTGGGAGGCGGGTACCGCCGCTCCGGGAACCATTTATTGGATAACCAACATCTCTGCCATAGGTCACAATTTTAAATCAAAATAAAAACCGTACTTATTTATCCAAGAGATTTATACACATTATGTGTCCATATTTTTTATGTATTTATTTATAATTTCTCAACATACATATTATGTTCTTATTTTTTTACATACAAAAATGTTAACCTCAATAGGATTAACAGCCTGTATTGAGGTTAACATTCATAAATTTGAGTGATGCATTTACAAACAAATCACCAAAATATAAAACACTACATTAAAAGCACTAAAATATTATATGCAGAAAATAAGAAATAACTATATTATATTACTGACCAGATGGGTAATTTGAGTACGATTTGTAACAATATAGAACATAAACAAATCCTTAATTAATATACCCGCCAAGAAACAAAGCTATTTCAAAACATCTAGGGTGACACTCCGATTTTGACAAATGGAACTCAAATAAAATCTTGTTATTTTAAAAAAGATTATAATGATAATAACAATTTTTATTGTAATTTCCTTATATGTTACAAACAAAAGTGTAACAGACGTATCAGCGTCTTCACAAGACTGTAAAAAAGTACCGGGTTTTTAGTGCACGTTCAGGATGACGGAATGATAAAAATAATAATAAAGGCTGACCTCCCTAGCACCCAGTGCCGGATGTGTAAAGGACACTGGATGTGCCGATGCTTCTGCCTGAGCCTGGCGCCTGGCGGTTGCCAAAGTAGGGCCGACTGTTCTGGAGGAGGTAGGCACCAGGACTGAAGACAGGCAGAAGTCGGCGGGAGGCAGCTGGTTGATAAGAAACTTCCGAAGAATAAAACACGAGTTATCAAGTAGAGATGTGAACTGATTTATTAGGAAAAGGGTGGGTCCTTTTATACCCAAATTTGGGGTAAAGGGTGCCCACGTGGTACATTTTTGTGGTGGGAGGTTAAACCTTGCCCGTATGTATAAATAGGGCGGCGTTTCCGTCACACCTTATTTTGCCGGTGCCGCCCGTAAAAGTGGTCACTTAAAATTGCGTTTTATACATAATTATGTAGGTTACATTTGGAATATATGTGTACATGTTTTAGTGTTAACATTTTTGGGGGGGTAATATTTATCCCTAGATTTTTAGTTTGGTGAGTTTCGGGTAATTTTACAGTTTATTCTAGGTTTTTTTGTTTTGGCTAATTGTGAGAAGTTTGTATAAGGAATCTACTATTTTTCCCAGGTCCCTCGCAAGACTAGCTACTGAAACCTGTTTGTTTCATTGTCTTGCGAGGTCCCTGGATTTTTAAAATGGGAAAAAACGGATTTTGTAAGGAATTTTTCTAAGTCTTTTGTTTGAGTTAAAAAATGCCCTAGTGTTGTGAGTTTAAGGGTTAGAGGCTTAAATTCTCTTTCTCTGAATGCCCGGCAGGACTCTGGAATGAAATGTGTTGATTTCATCGTCCTGCGGGTTGTGAGAGTATGATTAAATGAAAAAACATGTTTTGCTCGCTAGCTTCCTGCAGGGCCATTATCATCGAACAAAGGAAGCATATTTTGCTCGCTGGCTTCCTGCAGGGCCATAACCACCGAACAAGGAAGCATATGTAAATAATACGAGTTTAAAATGTCTCCCGGTGGCAACCTTAGCATGTAAGCATTTATTTGTTGCACCGGGGCATTGTACATAATAAAAAGGGAAATAAATGATAATATTTTACATAAATATTTCCGGCGAAAGGATCGTCGCTGGCGGCATGGTACTAACGAGCTTAGTGGCCAGAAATTTCGGAGGAAATTCCCAAGAAATGACCACTAAATGTAGAGGATGCCGCCAGCGATGACTTTTGCCGAAAAAACAAATGAGGGTATGTAACACGTCGGTTACAAAAAGTTTAATTTTTATAATAAATACTACGTAAGATGTAAAAGACACAAATTTTAAACATTTACCAAATTAAAATGGATAAAAAATTGCAAACAGTGACGGAAATAGGGGGAACCATGGGCGAGTTGGTCATTCAAGCAGGAAGATAATATATGCAAGTGAAAGAATAATCGGAAGCAGCAGAATAATCTATGTTTTAGATAGTCATCAGGAAAGTACAGATGCTTTGCGTTTGAAACTAGCTGAAATCTTTTTTCGTTATTTGTTTTCGGGGTGTTATGCCGTGTTGCGCTAACTCCTTATTTAGCCAACGTTTCGCACAGCGTTGCAGTGTCCGTCATCAGGGCAGATCCGGTAGATGTGTAATTTTTAGAGGTAAAATATGTGCTTATTTACTTGGAAGCGATACCGTGTCGCCAGCACCACTATAGTCACCGGTACAAAATAACCGTGACAAGCAGTGGCGTCATTGCCACTGAGCGGAATAGAAAGTTCACTTAATCGTGGTATTTATGCTAGCCACGGGCACGTCCCTTTGCGAGCTGACGAAAGTGGCTCCATCTTTTAACGAATTCTGAAATTAAAAATCACAAAGGTAAGAACATTAGAATTAGAATTACAATAGTTAAAGCTAATTTAGCCAATATAAAGGTATAAAACAAAATTTTCGTACGCTTCCAAGTAAATAAGCACACATTTCACCACTAAAAATTACACATCTACCGGATCTGCCCTGATGATGGACACTGCAACGCTGTCCGAAACGTTGGCGCAACACGGCGTAACACCCCAAAAACAAATAACGAAAATACTTTTGGCCGTGAAAATTTTAAAAAATATCAAGCTGAAATCTCAATACCCCCGAGAATACAGCCTCGCATCAGTATAAAAAAGTAGATGGTGGCGTACCTCTCTCTCTTCTAATATGAAGGGAGTGGAATCCGAGCATGACTAGAAGAAATTTTGTTGAATATAGCCACGGATAGTAGCCGCGCTTCCTCATGTTGAGAAATCTAATGTAGACGTGTGGGATATAATATGTGTTTCACACATATTATATCCCACACGTAGGTTGGTAAAAAAAAAACTTTGAAATTTTTCAGAACGATACGAAACTTCCTCGACTTACAAGACTTGAAAATGATTTATATTTCAATCTGTTAATCTATCAGTGGGTATGGTATCACAGCATGGGGAGGTAAATATGCATTGGAGGTTGCCCACCACTTTCCCACGGCGTTCTAAGGAAACAGATGGTTTCCTCCTTCACCGTACACGTCAGGACTCTAATTTTTTATTTATAAAGAAGCTATTTTTTTATTAAAATGACTCTAGACCTTCAATGTTCGGGCATACATTGTTAGCAGGCAGTATGCGAGTGCGTACATGGTGTTAGTTATTTATTTCGCAGTATCACGTCTCATCTCCGCCACTGGATATAGCTGAAAACAAAGCTTATTAATAGAAAAGAGGGAAAGTTACTAGAAAAAAAAACATTATTATGATGAGATTGTACGACCTAACCAAAGCAACTGAGTTGCAGTCGTCCGGCAGTCCCGCCGAGGATAAGCGGAGCCATCAGTCCAGTCGCAAGCGGGACTCGGTGTCCGCGCCCCTAAGCCGGCTTCGGTGGATATGCACTATACTCAATCGTATGTTTATATGAATGTTATTTGGTTGCAGGTGACCCGAGGAACCCAGCGGCTGGTCCCGTCACTGGAGGAGACGGCCAATGCAATCGTGGCGGTCGCCAAGACCCTTGCCTGGAGGTCCATCGTCATCATCACTTCAGGTGAGTGCAACATCTGTTATTCAACTAATTACAAGTATCAGTCAATCTTTTAGTTATCTTCAATTTAAATAATTACAGCCCCAAGACTCAACTTAATTAAAAATATCGCTACTTTATCCACCCCTTAAACAAGCTTGCCCATACGTCATAAAAACAACGAATTATTGATTTGTCGGTCTGAGAGACTAATGCGCGATAATAGGAAGGTTAAGTACAATATAAGTTGAATTTGTAGTAAATATTTATTAGATCGATCATCCAAACTATGGTTCAACTCAAAATGATCCCCGAAATAAAACGAAGTTGACGTACATACACGATAAAAGAGAATTTTTCCCACGAGTTAGTTGATGGCATCATCATTTTTTTTGGAATTTGAAAGCAGATTTTGGAACGCTGATAAATTGTTTATCAGGTGCCGTCACGGATATATTTTTGCACTAAGGCAGTGGTGATGAAATGCTAACGTTTTACCTAGTGTTTTTCAATATTAAAAGTGGTTAAACTTTAAATAAAAAAAACGTCTTGATTCTCGATGCAGCCATACAAAACACATTACTTGTTGAAATAAACGTAGGTACCTTGTGACTAGTGACGTCATACAGAAATATCATAAATTTGGTGCTATTTGGAAAGACTTGAAAAATCAAATCATTGAAAATTATTTTAACCATTAAAACAAATTATAACCATAAAAAATATTTACTGGTGTATTACGTCAAAAGATCATCATTGATAAAAAAATATGAAAAGGATAGGAGTTCCTTATTGCTTAAAAGTAGAAGTAGGATATAAACAAAGAATGGGAAGAGAAGGGATAACCAAATCACTTGACAATGTGGCATCTGCGAAAGGGTTCGGACACACAGAAACAATCACATTCTTTATTAGTGTATGTTTTTGTCGACAGCCCGACAATAATAATATTTTGAGAGTGATATCTTGGGCAGTAAACGACTAAATAAAGCAGTATACGAAAAGAAAAAAAGAAGAACAACGTTCTTCTACGATAGAAATATGCCATCTTCTTTGTGCAAAAACAAAAACACTCCAACTTGCACAAACTTCTTGCAATATGCAACTTTTTAAAACAGTGCCCAACTAGTAGAGATCGTAAGGGAAGTTAGGTACTCGATAAATGATATCCCGGTATTCTCCCAGAACCGACAGTATTCTCATTTTAAGACCAAACACTTCTCAAAGAAATTGTTTTCCAGGGATCGGTTCTGTCTCCAACTCTGTTTTTGTTGCACATCAACGACCTTTTGTCATGTGCACCAATTCACTGTTACGCGGATGACAGTACAGTTCATGATAGCTTTTTGTTTGACAAGTCCCCAAAGGGCTCACAAACTCCAACAGCTCGTAAGGCTTTGAAGCAAAGAATGGACGGTTACCTCGAGAGTATTTTCTCTTGGGGTAAAAATAATCTCATTGAATTTAATGTTTCAAAGACCCAATCTTGTCTGATTACGTTGTCTAAAAGGGATCGCAATGAAAATCTAGTCTCTTTCAACGGAAGCAATCTTCCGAACAGGCCCTCCATTGATATGCTTGGTGTAACCCTAAGTGACTAGCTCAGGTATGGGGGCTCCATCGAAGCCAGAGTAAAGTTAGCCTCCCAAAAACTGGGCGTACTGTACAGGGCCCGCAGATACTTTAATAGTACACAACTGCTAACCCTGTACAAATTGCAAGTGCGCCCCACGGTTGAATTTGGCAGCCACCTCTGGTCTGGAGCTCCAAAATACCTGAAAAATACCCTCGACTCTGTGCAGAAACGGGCGGTCCGTTTGATAGATTCTCCCATCTTAACAGACGGATTACAATCTTTAGAGCACAGGCGTCGGGTGGGAATGCTATCCTTGTTCTACCGGTATTACAATGGAAGATGCTCCGAGGAACTAGCATCATTGATCCCTTCGGCACCGGTGCATAGTCGGGAAACACGCCAAACGCGTGCCCAACATTTGTACACATTTGACATTTGTCACATGAGAACGGGTCGTTTCTTTGACTCGTTCTTGTGTTCAACAGCTCGGCTGTGGAATGATTTGCCGGCCTCTGTGTTTCCTCCTTCCTACAACATGGGTCTCTTCAAGACCAATGTTCATTCCTTCCTCTCCTCAAAAAGACCCTCCACACAGCATCCCAGATGACATAGGCCCTGAGGGAAATTATTTTCCTCAGGGCCTCCTGTGTGGAGTTAATGTAAAAAAAAAAAAAAACGTTTAAAATTCTTGTTGAAATAAAACAAGGATATAGTTTTCTTAAAATTTCATCTTATTTCCCATTATGAAACTACGGTTGAGGAACGATGGCAAATAATATTGCACGGTAGCTTTATTACATGACCTGTTTCCCTGTTTGCATATTATTACGTTGGCATTACAAGTTCAGTTTTTGTTTGTTTTACCTGCCATAAAGCTTTTAAAGCTTTTTATGCTATAGGTAAACGTGTACGTATTTATATAGCAGCATTTGAGCTCTCAAAACATTACTTGCCCACCTACTGCGTGACGGGCTGGATCGGTTGAGGTAGACCGAACCTAGACCGCACAGCCCGACTCTCTCGATCACTCCTGGCCACAATCACCCCAGATTCCTACCCAACCACCATATATTTTTCCTTCCCAGAACTTCGTCTCTTTTCTTTCCCTAAAATAACCCTTCACACTAGCATCCCCAAATATGACATAGGCCCCGAGGGATTTTTTTTCCTCAGGGCCTCCAGTGTGTAAAAAAATATATCCTAACTCCTAGGAAAACTGAATAAAATTCAGATCTTATAACCATTTTCAAACCATGTTCCCACTTCTAGACCCACATTATATATAATATGGACCACAAGTCAGAACTTTACAACATTTATTTTTGGTTGTCAAATTGGCTCTCTTTCATTCTACGTCTTACCACTTCTTAGTCTGAACTTGACTCCACTCTTCCGTAAAATTAAAAAAGTTGCAGATTTAAACAAAATCAATTCATAATTCTTAAGATCGCATTCCCTCTCTCGTAAATGAAATCCTTTTAAAAATGATA
This sequence comes from Limnephilus rhombicus, assembly GCA_929108145.2. Classification (NCBI taxonomy): domain Eukaryota; kingdom Metazoa; phylum Arthropoda; class Insecta; order Trichoptera; family Limnephilidae; genus Limnephilus; species Limnephilus rhombicus. The sequence goes on along the minus strand of OV815292.1, from coordinate 15,182,931 downwards.
ATAATAAAAAATAATAAAAACGTTTATTCATCATTAGATTTTTTTAGAATATTAATATTTTGTTATTTTTTCATTGATTCTATTGATGAAAAGGTCACTGCTCAGCTACAATTCAGAATTTCTCCAAGAATGAAGCTGATTTTCAGCAATGCCTCCAATTTAAAAAACAAAAAACAGAAAATAAATAAAAATAAATTAAATTAAATTACAATAAATACAATTAAAATAAATTGCATAAAAATTACTTAAATCCAAAACCAATTCAACACACAATAAAATACAATAAGTATTACAATTCTATGAATAGAATTTAAAATTTAAAATAAGAATATTAAAATAATAAAAAAAAAAAAATAAAAAAAATTTTAATGCAAATCGGAATTCAAATTAAAGCCAATAATCTTAAAATTAAGACTCGAATACAAAATAAAATCAAATAAAATATAATCAATTCAAATCAAGTACAAAATAAAATTAAATCAAGTATAAAATATAGAATATAATCAAAAAATATAATGCAACCAAAATAATGATGGCCTAAAAAACCCTTCAAAAGTGAAAGCCATAAAAATTGATAAAACAACCACTTCGTAAAAACATGCATTTAATTAAATAAATTCAAGTAGGTACCAAGCCACCCAATTTTACATCATTGAAGAAAAAAATATATACAAATAAATCTAAACGAAACATTATGACATTATTATTTATATCTTAAAATTTATACCTTGCGCCTAAGATATCATAACCATGAAAACGAATTCAACTTCAATCTTAGCACCTTCGAAAAACGATACAATCAGCAAAATTCGTAAAGCTTTTGCACAAGTATTGGAAATGGCACTACAGAATGTTGTAAAATAAACAGAATGGGAAAAGTGCTCAGTAGGGAAGTTTCCCCGAGCATAATCGATTCGCTATTCCCCAAAACAGCGGCGACGTTCCGATAAACTGATATTTTGCGGACGGGAACTTTTGGGAATATTGGAAATCTTTCAGGAAACAAATCCAACACTTAGCGGAACGGTTTTCCGGTTAGTGCGCTGCCACTTCTTTTGAAAGTTAATAAAGAAACAACTTGTGCAGCGGAAACAAATAAAGAGTTTTCCGATTTTCTTGGAGGTAAATGTTGTGCATACTTGTGGAAACAGTGATGATGTTATCTAAATACCCCGAATTCATAGGAATTTCACACTTTTATTTTGTCAATTATTAAACATACTGATTTCGGTTGTCTGTGACGCGGATTGAACGTTCAATAAACTCGAACATTTTCAGGCACAGACAATGTCATCATGTTATCAGAAAGTATTTTTATGTCATAACTAGCTGGTTTCCGGCATGCCTTGCAATCCCATGATCGAAGAAATAAATTGATTCTTAATTAAATGAAGACAATAGCGAAACTCAATCGAAATTGTGGAAATCGATTGAGTTTCGCTAACATTGTCTTCATTTAATTAAATATTATAATTTGAGATTTTATTCATAAAGTTTAAAAAAATCAAAATAAATAAATTGTTTCTCCCTGCAAGTCCTTTCCCGTGCATCCCCGTTTCCCTCCCGCAACCCCTACCCTCCCGAGTACCCCATTCACCATCCCCCCCCACCATTGCCTCTCTCCCGCTCCGCAAACCCCCCTCCCGCGTCTCATATAGTTTCAAACAGCTCGCGTGCCACCTATTACATTTTTTTTAATTCAAATTTTCATTTTTCGTATATTACAAAAATTCATTTTTTAGTATTCTAAGAATAATCAATCAAATTTGGTACCTAACATAGGTAGCTATTTAAAATATCTATAATTTAAAAAAATTCATAGACAATTCTTTTAATACAACGAAAACAGCTGCCAGCTAAATTCAATTTCGTCGAAATCACATCGCAACGAAGTGACCGATCGACGTGATTTTTTGCATAGGGATAGTTGGAGGGCTGGGAAGTGACATAGGTTACTTTTCACCAAGGAAAAACATTTTATTCCATGGGAAAAAAAATTGAACACTAATTTGAACTAAAATTACTGACTGAATATATTGAACCCGGAGAGTGGAGAGGGAACGCAAGGAAGGTGGAGGGCGAACGCGTGAGGGGAAGGGGCGCTGGAAGGGAGGAAGGAACGAAGACGCATGGGAAAGGACACGAAGGGAGAAACAATTTCTTTATCTAAGTGGCATTACAACGCATGCCGGGAACTCACTAGTATATTTATAAATATGTTATTTTAATCTCATTCCGCAGAGTCCTCGGAAAACCGGTCTAAAGTTTAGTCTCATCATCAAAGTAGTATAGAGTACCTTCAACAAGACCACAAAAACTCAAGTCTAAATAGCTACCGAGTAGGTAACTACCCTCGGTCTTTTTTTTTTTTTTACATGAGCTCCACACAGGAGGCCCAGAGGAAAATAATTTCCCTCAGGGTCTATGTCATCTTTGGGGATGCTGTGTGGAAGTTTTTTTTTAAAGGAAAGGAAGGAGAGGAGAGTTCTGGGAAGGAAAAGGGTTTAAGGGGTGGGTAGGAATATGGGGTTCAGTGTGTCCAGCTCATCCACCTCCAAGACCTAGACAAACCTCACCCCATGGACCCGGGCACCCCTGCTAAATCACCGAACGTACGTCTACACAGCAAAGCTCGACACAGGTCGTTATTCGCTACCTTCACAGATCCCGTTTGAAGTAGGCACTGAATATAACAGTGACCAGTGGAAACCGAGCCGTAAACACACCCTACACGTGAACTTCACACCTCTATTTTTAATGCGGCATTACTACCGAGATTCGTGCTAAGGTTACCCAACCCATTTCTTCTTCAACAAAGTTGCATAATAATATTGTTGTTGCAATTAAATGCACCAACAATATTAAGACAGTCATTTAAATACTTGTGTAGGGGCGTGTAAATAGCCCCAGACACGAGGGAATACTACCCTATGTAATTAATGAAAGATGAACTCTTCCCTATGTGAAACAAAACAGATTATACAGCAATTCCAAAATCCTCAGTGAAAACAAACAAATACTCACTCAGAGAATGCAGCTCTCCACACGATGTCCAGACAAACGACACTAGTTTCCTTCGTATATTGATTTTGCCAAGGCAGTTTTGCAATTTTGTACAATCTCAACACATGTTTATCACAGGAAGAAAGTTCACACAATGAATATTAATTTGCAAAATTAATAGTACGTGCCAAAAACTCACAACAATAATTTAATTATGGGTTAATTTTGATGAGGACTGACATCTATTAGCTTCAACCAACACTCACGTCGAAAGTAATTGCCTGCCCCACAGAGGTCAGAAAGTGCCTGAATTCACTGAATTTCAATGTCACATAGGGAAATTCAATATAATACAACCACCATAGATGGCGCCCCATAGTCCCATAGCATAAATTATTAATTTAAATGAGACTAATGCCCAAATGTATTTAAATATATTTTATGGCGCGTATCCAACTTGCTTATACCTAAATTGCATGTAGTTGGCAATAGTTTCTCGGACGTGTTAGATGTGTTCAACAGCACGGATTTTTTTTAAATTAGCTCCACATTGAAAAAAATAACTTCAATCTGATTTTTGGCAATGCTGTGTGAAGGGTCTTTTTAGAGAAAGGAAGTTCTGGAAAGAAAAAGGGTGTATATGAGTGGATAGGAATCTGGGGCAATGTGTTTATGAGGACGTATAAATCCATCCCTCCAATTCGGCGTCCGGCTGGAGAGGTCAAAAGGTCTCCCTTAACCAGTATCTTCTGATCTGGCCCACCATGCAGTTGGTGGGCAAACGCATCCGAAAAGACCTAGAAAAAACCTCATCCCCTGAACCATCCAATGTAGCGAACCACTTGGGGTGACCTATGCCAGGGGTGTTGGTTACCCAATAAATCGTTCCCAGGGCGTAATACAGTTATAAGAAGGCAATAATAGTACGAGGGAAGCGTTGCATGTGAACGGTGGTTTTACGGGGTTTTATGGAACTGGCAGAGGAAGGATGAAAGTTAACTGAATGCTGTTGAAATGAAATCCCTGAGACGTATATGTGGTAAAACAATGTATAATCGTGTGAGAAATGTGGATATCTGCAAAGAATGTTAGGCTGATGTAAGCATAATGAGCAAGATTAAGAAAGGGACCCTCAGATGGTTTGTGCATGTAGAGCGAATGAACGAGGAAAGTAGTGTAAAAAGAATATACGATGCGAATGTGAATGGTAGAAGAAGTCGGGGACGCCCGAGGAAGACATGGCGCACGATCAAGTGAATCAGATACTTGAGTCGGGCCATGTCAAAAGTCAGAATAATAGAAGATAATGTATGAGACGATGTATGAATGTGAGTGAGGCAAAGAGTGTGTGCCAAGACCGAATTGTTTGGCGGTCCGTCCTCTCTGCCTACCCCTGCGGGGAAACGGCGTGATGGTTAGTTAGTTAGTAAGAAACTCGTAACTTAAAAGTTACCAGTGACTAATAAATGACCAAGTGACTTACAACTTGGAGCAAGGGCGTAGGCAAGGTGAGGCAAGGTGGGGCAAGGTGGGGCGTCTACCCCACTCAGGCTGGCCGGTGCATGACCTCTCAGATTGTCGACCGAGTCGTGTTTTCAAATTTACAGCAGTTCATAGAATATTTTTTCCTTTTTCCGTTTATATTATTATATGCTGCAGGAGCCTCCCTTTTTAAAAAAACCAGTTATAATTAATAGAAAACACATATTAAATAAAGCGTGCCTAATTTTAAGTGCGTGGAGAAGTAGTATTATGCGGTGAACTACGAAGTAACACAAAATCATTTGTTTTTGGTTTTGAAAATTCCATCGCTTGGAAATATTTTAGATGCTTTAATTAAACACTGCTTTAAGAATACATCTTGGTCATCCTTGGTCTGCCATAGGTCACCCCAAGTGGTTCGCTACGTTTGGTGATTTAGCAGAGGTGTCCAGTTTCGTGGGGTGAGGTTTGTCTAGGTCTTGGAGGCGGATGTCCAGGACACACTAAACCCCAGTTTCCTACCCATCCCTTAAACCCTTTTCCTTCCCAAAACTCTCCTCTCCTTCCTTTCCCTAAAAAAAACCCTCCACATAGCATCCCCAAAGATGACATAGGAAAATAATTTCCCTCAGGGCCTCCTGTGTGGAGCTCATGTAAAAAAAAAAAATCTTGGAATTTGAAATAATCGAGCATTTTTTGATACGTCTTTTTATAAGCCGTCAAAAAAATTAAGTAAAAGACCTAAAAAACTGCTTTAAAGTTAAAATCTCCTACGTACCAACCCCTTTTAGATACCTAATGGTTTCATTGTTTAACATTAAAAATTAAGTTCTTTAGAAAATGATCGTAAAACATTTTAATATTTGTGGCTGAACTTAGCAAAACAAAATAAAACATGCTTTTTGGGGATGTTTTTTTCTTGAATAAATCAAAATAGGCGCTTGGTGTTTAGTGGGAATTTAAACCTTATTGCCATCTACTTAAGGATTGTTGTTGTTAGCTGCCCGACTTGGAATGTTACACTACGTGGTGCATCGCCTCAAAGAAACCCCGAATTTGTTGCCGCCCCGGGAACCATTGATTGGATAACCAACACCTAGGTCACCCCAAGTGGTTTGCTACGCTTGGTGACTTAGCAGGGATGCCCGGGTTCATGGGGGGTCAGGTTTGTCCGGATCTTGTCGGCGAATGCGTCTGCTCACCCACTGCGTGGCAAATGAGGATCGAGAGAGACTGGTTGAGAAAGATCTTTTGACCTCTTCAGCAGGACTCTCAGCAGGATTTGGACGGCAGTGGAAGGGATGAATTCATTCATTCGTCACTTTTGGATACACTGACTCCCTGATTCCTACCCGCCCCTAATACCTTTTTCCTTCCCATAACTTCCTCTCCTTCCTTTTTCCAAAAAGACCCTCCACACAGCATCCCAAAAGATGACATAGGCTGTGAGGGGAATTCTAATTCTTCTCTAAACATCAGCAAGGGCTTAGATAGTCGGCAAATGTATAGAGATTATCTAAAAAAATAACATATATTTTTTACGAGCTTAAAATATTAAAGCGTCCAAGCGAAATAGGTATTTTATATTTCGGTAAAAAATCGGAATTCGAAGTCTTAAGAAAATTAAATACTAGAAACAAAGTTTTTATTATAATATACGCTGAGGAGATAATGCCACTTTTTATGTTATAATCATAATACTTATAAAGAACTGGTTACATTAATGATATTTCTTGAAAAGGAGCATAATTAAATAAGTGAAGGTAACTTTCGTCTGAAAGACTTTAACTCTAATCAAAACCATCGTAATATTAAATAAAATTTCTCTTAATATCTTTCTTAAAAGCGACTTGCGATGGTTGACTTCTTACGTAAGCGAGTGTTGTGCGAATAGCATTAGATAGTAGAGTAGTGTAAAGTGTAGTTATTTCCACTACTAACGGACTACCGAGAACCCTCAGATGCATAATATTATTTTATAAAAGTTTCTGTGTTCCCGTTCCTGCTCCAGTTGCGGTAGAAACAGTTTCATGATTTCGTGGACAAGTCTTAACCACTGTATTTTACTATACTGTACTGCACTGTACTACACTGTACTATATTTGCAGTGAAACAAAGCGACCGCTCGAGTTTCAACCGCTGAATGCAGTTTTTTGCTCACTTTTTGTGAATGTTCGCGGCAGAATGCTCACTTTCTCGTATTGGCGGCGACTGTGCCGCAGGAAAAGCGCCAAATTGCAAAATGAATCGACTGCTTTATATTATTATACCTATGTATTAACCAACGTATTTTTTAACAAAACTACAGGCTGAAAATATGGATCACAGTTATAACGCGAATTAAAGTTGTTTTACGCTCAAAGAAGGTTTCATGGGATTCGGCTCAGTAAAATAAAGAAAAACCTCCCAATAATATTTTCTTTATATTAACTCACAGGTCGGGTATTTTCGGAATTTCAACAGCAGCTGAGTAAACTGTTTTATATTATACCCTACTGTATCTGTATCTACTCGTATTTTCAGGACTATCAAAACTAGTTAAACTTTTATAATTTTAAATATGTAAATATGTACATTTTACGAATATCTGACAATATTTAAGAATCTCCTAATACAATCAAAGTAAGGGTAAAACGTTGCTGGTGTCATAATGGAGGACTGAGCCAGTCAGGTAATTGAACTCTCGACGACCGACGTCACGACGCGACGCCTGGATGGGAACCAGACGCGACGCCGACTCAGCCTCTGACCGGTCATATCATGCTAATTTCCGTTGCCTGTGACGACGGGTGTGATGTGAAACATGCCTGCGCACTGTAATGTGTAAAATTATTCACGTTCAATGAACTTTTAATTTTAAAAATTGAAAACAGGTTATGAAATGGAACCATTTTTTTTTAACAATAATACTTTATTTGAAATTTATTTCATTTTTGACAGATCAACACATCTGTCCAAATTAAGGTATTTTCACACACTATGAATACGGTCAAAATGTAACCAGAATTATTGATTTGAAAAACAGCATGTTCAAAAACGGTTCAACTGACTACAACGTCACTATGAAACCGACACTGGCTGGTAAGACTGCTGTCACCAACGCTGGCCGGCGTAACGTCAACACCGCTGATATCACAAAAAAAACGAACATATTGTTTTGGCGGCAAATCAAAAATGGCACATTTTAAATCTTTAAAGAAAATAATTCTTTAATGTAAAAATAAAATAAAAATACTACCGTCATTTATTCGTTTTCGAGAATAAAAACGATATTGAAAATATACTTTTGCATATCGAATTATGAATCGCTAACGATTAAAAGTTTAAAGTTTACTAACGGTGTTAAATCGTGAGGTAAATTTCTAATCCTCTCTTTAATTATTTTTTTGAATAGGCAACGATCCCGAGGCAGACATTTTATATTGCGTGGCGGCCCGGATCGGGAGAGACTGCTTAAGGGAGACATAATGCTTTGGGAGGGGGGTATGGGTACCGCCGCTCCAGAACCCATTTATTGAATAACCAACAGCTCTGTCATAGGTCACCTCAAGTGGTTCGTTACGTTTGCTGTCTTAACAGCGGTGCCCGAGTTCGTGGAGTGAGGTTTATGTGGGTCTTGGCTGCGGATGATCTGCACACACTGAACTCCATATTCCTACCCACCTCTTATACCTTTTTCTTTCACAGGACTTCTGGTCGTTTTTTCCTTTAAACACACCCTCCACACAGCATCCCCAAATATGGCATAAACCCTGAGGGAAATTATTTTCCACAGGGTGTATTTTTTTTTATTAGCTATGTGTTGAGCTAATGTAATTTTTTTAACGGAAATAATCTTGTGAATAATAATGAGGTAGCTTAAAGGCCCGTTAAAGCGCTCAAAAAGAAGAAGAAGGGAAGATATGTAAATAACAGTTAGAGGGAGAGCGCTAATATTAAGAGCGTTTAACCAGCCAGCGGACGAAAATCCACATTTTATCGAAAGTTGTTCTTCCGATCGTGCAGGACGGTTACAATGAGAAAGATTAATTATTCTCCGTACCAGCTTTTTTAAATTATAACTCAATATCGAATTTATTTCAATCCAAATTAGCTTTAATTTATACCTTCATCCAAAAATGCTGAAAGGCGTGATGATAAAACTATTAAAATAGTGTACTTTTTGTAGTTATTTTTTGATTATAAGTATTTATCATTTTTCAATAATGTCTAAATTTAATAAGAATGTTAAAAAAATCTGAAATATATTAGTTTGTAAGTGCGCAAATAAATACACAAATGGACCAATTTTCGTGTCAAGAAACACATGTACGTACATATTTTTTAATGATTTTATTGAAACTAAAATTAAAATTCTAATACATAACTTTGCTAGATAATGTATTGATTTATTTTACTGAATGATTACATTATTTGAAATGGGTGTGGTATAATACAAAAACTTTTTTGAAAATTTAACAAATCTGCCAACGACCTATGGAATAACCTTATTATACTAAAAATTTAAAAAAAATCTAAAAATTTATTACATACGAATGCTAGATAAAAGAACAATCTTTCAAAATCCATTTATAATTTTTTGTGGAAAAGAGTCAATACGTCTAAAAACTTTTTTGAAAATGACGTATTTCAGGCTTTCTCTGGTAATGCCCTCTTAAAAGCGATAAGCGAAAATTGTGAAAATGTTTAATAAAACACGACTTATTTAAAATAGAGCAAAAATCTCGTAGGAAATGTTTTAAACTGAAACTTGAAGAAACACTGAGAACTTTTTCAAGTATATAACTTCAAAAATAACAGCAAAAAAACCTGTTCATAATAATTTCCGGAGCATACTTTGCGATTTTTTTCTATCTAAGAAACTTCATACCGTTTATAATTACCGTTTCGGCATGGCTAATTTTTTTTATTTTATTTTTTATTTTTTATTTATTTACATATGCATATATATTATAATACATTACAATATGATACTTTGTCTGTCCAACTGGGCAGAATACCCATTTCAGGACAGCCAAATTGTATATTTAGTTCATAATATTCTTAACAAAGGAATGGTTTCGTTCAAGATATCACGGGAATTTGCTTCTGTCAAGACAACTTTTGAGAAAATTAAGAATTGTATATAATTAAGGGATGGTTTCTTTAAGTCTTTAAAAGAATCGCAAAGATGTGATTTTTTTCAAGGTCAATTTGGAGTTTTGGATTTGTTTTCTTTAGTGAGATCACAAGTAGGAGATTCTTTCCAGGCCATTTAAGAGAACATTTACAATTGCATAGTCAGAATTTACACATTTATAAAGCAATATTTGACATATGAATTCCCAATGGATTTATAACTATTTAACTTTAATAAAGTACTATAATTTTTAGAATTTCTTAAATAGTAGAAATTACACAATTATAATCCAACTATATGACAAATGATTTTTTAAGCTCGTTTTGGAGAACATTAATTTATTTAGTTGTTTATTTATTTCTTTTATTTTACGCCCAGATGGCTTTTATATAAATAATAAGGCAGTACCTCCATCTTTTACATGAGAAAACAAATAGTTTAGATAAAGTTACGATGGGAATAAAAAGTATATAAATTAAATAAAAATATAGGCAACAAAAATTTAGTACCACTGTACTAAATTTTCTGTATCTCACTAGATATATAATATTAATATGTTACGATTCAAAAAATACGTACATAATATAAAAATCCAACCAGCAAATTTAAAAGTACGTGATCCAAGGTTTGCAAAATTGCAACATTAACCGTATAGCTAATATGCATTAACCGTATAGCTATTATCTTAAAAAAATGTATATTTTTTTAGAAACTAAAAACTTAAAGTGTTCAAGAGAAATACATTATAAACCGGTCGGAATGCGGGGGCCTAATAATTAATTAATTTTAATACATAGAACCTAATATCTAGATTAATAGTAATCTCGAAATTGTTGAATGTCGTTAAATCATTATTTAATATAGCTTAATAATTAGAGTCTAGATTAATTTATTTGTTACTCAAAGCAGCTCATAATTACGTAGGCTGCTGTTTTGTGTTCAGCCTCCGCGATGGGCTATTATAATTACGTATTCTGGGTTCGTAATACATTATTATTTCATTTCATCACCAAATGGGTTGAAACGCTCATAATGCCGCGTTATAGCCGAATTAACTAATTGGGGTAGATAATAAAACATTCTGCTTCAAGTGCTTTCTCCTACACGCTTTCCGGGAAATATGGTTTTATTGAAGAGAAAATTCTTTAGCCCCGTTAGTGATTTGAAATTCGCATGAAACGGAAATGGGTCACAAATTTATTATTTGGCGGGTCCTCGGTTCTAATATAATGCGGTAAATTTGCGCGTCGGTGATAGCCTTCGATAGCGCAGTGGGTAATGCGCCTGACAAGAAACAGGCGAAATAAAAGAAAGTGACACCTAGCGCCTTTCTAGTTTCACTTCTACTGCGTGTGAATTTCACACTCTGATTTTTTATTTTTTTATTATTGATTATGATTCAAGGAAGAGTGCACGATAGCGGGAATGAAGATGAGTACCTTAAAACAGAGGTGAATTTGTCGATGGGACTCAAACTGAGCTAAAACAGGTGGACAGATTCAAATATCTCGGGATTGAATTCTCCAGCGATGGACGGCAAGACGAAGAAATTGATCGAAGAATTAGTGCGACAAGCGGTATATTGCGTCCTCTCTACAGCTCAGTGATAATGAAAGCCGAGCTCAGTATAAAGACAAAGATGGCAGTGTTCAAAACGGTATACCGCCCGACGCTCCCTTACGGCCACCAGATATGGATGCTAAATGAACGAACACGCTCTAGAGTCCAAACTGCCGAAATGAGGTACTTTAGAGGAGTGGCAGGGGTTACGAAATGGGATTATATACAAACTCGACGAGACGATCTAAACATTGAACCACTGCTACTCTTCATAGAAAAATTGCAACTGAGGTGGCTTGGGCAAGTTCTAAGAATGTCTGAAGACCGAATTCCGATGAAAATACTGAGTGCGATTCCAGAGGGTAGACGTCCATTAGGCCGTCCCAGACACAATTGGGCGAGGCAACTCTAGAAACTGTGCGAGGAGAGGATGGGTCTACCATGGACGGAGGCCGAACAATCGTCATACGACAGGGACGTATGGAGGAGCCTTGTCGATGCAGTGGGTCCCCAACCCGAATAGGATAAGGGGAGGAAGTTAATGATGATGATCTTCTTTTATTATTTACTAGTAGTTCCCGACGAGGTTGCAGTGCCACTTAATTAAATAAATTATTTCTCCATGCGTGTTCTATCCTATGCATCCCCGTTCCTCTCTCCTCCCGCGTCCTCTTCCCCCTTCCCAGTCCCTCGTTCCACTCCACCCCCCAGAATTCCCTACACCTTCAGCCTTCCCTCACTATATTAAATATTAAATACAGAAAAATGAAACAATTCAACTTTTTATAAACCACTTATATAATGCGTAAATCCGACCGGTTTCGGAACAAACGTTCCTTCTTCAGGGAAAGCTTATACTAATTTGACAGTTTCGAACAATGTTTTTTATGGTAGTGGTGGAGCCGTTGCTAGTTATTAATGTAGATTGGGTGGATAGGTATTAATGTAGAGTGGGTGGGTAGGGGAAGCTCCCTAGAAATTCCCCTACCCACCATTATACACATTGAAACCTTCGGGGGTGTGTGCGCAACAACTTAAAGTTTATAAACTTATTTAATTATGATTAACCGTAATTTAATATTATTTAATCAATTTATTATTTTATTTAATTTTCATAATGCCAGATGCCTGTTTCTATAATTAATAGTGAGAATTATAGAAACAGTTGTACGTTCAAATCACCAAAGTTTAATATAAATTGGATGAATGGTTAAAGTGCTCATAAAGGACAAACAAACAATCATTTTTATATGTTAAGATTAAATGCCCGCCCGTAGGGGTTTTACAGAAATTTATATTTGTAGGGGTGAGGGCGGTAGAGAGATGGGGGAGGGGGGAAGGGCTAGGGGGGAGAGAGGAGGGAGGGCGGTGAGAGGGGGGAGGGGGGAGGTGGAGGAGGCGGAGTTTGTGTGTTCGTTATTGTCAGGACAAGGTTTTTATAAAACTTCAGGTGAGCTCTGGCATTATGAAATTTGTATAAAAAAATGCTATTGGTGGCACGCGAGGAAGCGGCTATTGCTATGGAAAGCGGGAGGGAGGGAGAGATGGTTGAGGGGAACCAGTGAGGGGGAGAGGAACCTGGGAGGGGGGAGGGGAACCCGGGAGGGGGGTTCGTGGGACGAAGGGAGGGTGGGGAGAGGGAAGGTGGAGGAATCAGAGTGGGAACGCGAGAGGGGAAGGGGAAGCGGAAGAGGAAGGGGAGGTAAAAGGGAACTCGACGAATGTGAAAGGACACGCAGGGAGAAACAATTTCTTTATTGAATGGCATAGCAACGCATGCCGGGACCAGCTAGTTATTTATAAAAATGATAGCTGCTTATATCCAGAAAAATGTTTTTTCCCTCTGTCATATCTCAAAAAAATTAAATATTATTTTTTTTACATTAGGTCCTCACAGGAGACACTGAGGAAAATAATTTCTCTCATAGCCTATGACATCTTAGGGGAAGCTATGTGGAGGGTCTTTTTAAGGAAAGGAAAGATAGGAAGATCTAGGGAGGAAAATGGTATTGGGGGTGAGCAGGAATCTGAGGGTCAGTGCGTCCAGGAATAACGGATGTATAAAACCATCTATCCAACTGTGGTGCAAAGGCAATGAGCCGAGAGAGTACGGCTGGAGAAGTCAAAAGGCCTCCCTCAGCCAATCTCTCTTGATTGGGCCAGCTACGCAGTTAACGGGCAAACTCATCCGCCTTCAAGACCTGGCCTCACAAACCTCATCCCCATGAACCCAGGCACCCCTGCTAAGTCAGTGCTATGACTTTTTAAAATGAAAAATTACGACATTTAACACAGCGACACACTTTTTTACGATAAGTAAGAATAATATTAAAAGCATTTAGCCATCGGCCGAAAATCCACATTTCGTCGAAATTTGTTCTTACGATCGTGCAGGGCGGTAACAATGAGAAAGATTAATTATTCACCGTACCAGCTTTTTAAAATTATTACTCAATATCGATTTTATACTATTCCAAATTTGTTTTAATTTATACCTACATCCAAAAATGCTGAAAGGCATGATGATAAAACTATTTAAATTATGTAATTTTTGTAATTATTGTTTGATTATAAGTATTTATCATTTTTCAATAATGTCTAAGTTAAACAAGAATGTTAAAAAAATATGAAATATATTAGTTTGTAAGTGCGCAAATAAATACACAAACGGACCAATTTTCCTCAAGAAACACATGTACGTTTATATTTTTTAATGATTTTATTTAAACTAAAATTAAAATTCTAAAACATGCGATACCCAGACAATGTATTGATTTATTTTACTGCATGATTATATGATTTGAAATGGGTGTGGTATAATACAAAATCTTTTTTGAAAATTTAACAAATCTGCCAACGACCTATGGTTATAACCTTATTATACTAAGAATAAATAAAAGATCTCAAAATTTAAAACATGCGAATGCTAGATAAATGAACAATTTTTTGAAATTCATTTATAATTTTTTGTGGAAAAGAGTCAATACGTCTAAAACCTGATTAAAAAAAGATATATTTCTGTCAGCCTGAGACACTAATTTACATTGAAAAATCTTCCGAGAAAAGATACTTGCCGCCAACGGGACTTGAACCCGTGTCCTTCCGATTGCCGGTCGAATGCTCTGACCACTGAGCTATGGCGGCTTATCAAATACCCGCCAAATAATTCAATATATACTAGTGTTTCATTCAACAATTACTGCTTGTTATATTTTTTCCACCTGAAAAACAACCAACTTTATTTTTGCGAGGAAGACATTGTTAGTGTTAAATCCCTCGCTAGGTGGCGTCGAGACAAATTATGTCTGCATTTATTGGGGAAATACTTAAACTTGTTAAATATTAATTATTATTTTTTTTTATTTTTTTTTAATTTATAAACTAACGTTTAGACAAGATTTTTATACATAGCACAAAGGGTAACAATTATTACAAGCAATAATTGTCAGCCTGAGACACTCATTTACATTGAAAAATCTTCCGAGAAAAGATACTTGCCGCCAACGGGACTTGAACCCGTGTCCTTCCGATTGCCGGTCGAATGCTCTGACCACTGAGCTATGGGGGCTTATCAAATACCCGCCAAATAATTCAATATATACTAGTGTTTCATTCAACAATTACTGCTTGTTATATTTTTTCCACCTGAAAACAAAAATAAAGTTGGTTGTTTTCAGGTGGAAAAAATATAACAAGCAGTAATTGTTGAATGAAACACTAGTATATATTGAATTATTTGGCGGGTATTTGATAAGCCGCCATAGCTCAGTGGTCAGAGCATTCGACCGGCAATCGGAAGGACACGGGTTCAAGTCCCGTTGGCGGCAAGTATCTTTTCTCGGAAGATTTTTCAATGTAAATGAGTGTCTCAGGCTGACAATTATTGCTTGTAATAATTGTTACCCTTTGTGCTATGCATAAAAATCTTGTCTAAACGTTAGTTTATAAATTAAAAAAAAAATAATAATTATATATTTCTGGTTTACTCTAGTAATACCCTCTTAATGTACAATATTCCCTTACCGAGCGAATAAAATTTATTTTAAAATGCTAGGAGCATTTCTTCGTTAAAATATCATGAAATCGTTGTCATAAATATCATAAAATAGAGTGCTGTGACCTACCAGCAAAACCACGGTTGATTTCTTGGCTCACGAGAGGTTAAGCAGTCGGTTGTGTGAGGTTAAAGGAGGTATCTACATCACGTTTTTATTCTTGAGAAAACTTGTACTTTTCTTATTCCACGTTGTGTTTATAAAACAAGGAATACAATACGCAGGCAAGCTCTATTTTCCTATTTTGACAACGTGTATTCAGCACAAAACGCTTGTTTGGAGTTTATGTAACAGTGTCAGACCCTCGTTACTCTTTGCGGGAGACACAAGAAGAATGAATTACAGTCAAGATGGATTTTTATCCACATTCACCAGACCTCATATTATTTACAAAAATATAAAGTTCAAACAATGGAGGACACGAGATAGTCTATTAATAAATCGTCGGACAAAATATTTCACCCTAGAAGGGTGGTTGCTGGTACGAGTATTACCCAAACCATAATCAAGAATTAATGGGCGTTGTACACGATGCTTTTTTTCATACCGATTCCCACGTGGAAACCATATCGGGATTAGGGATGTATATTTAAAAGCTTGCTTTTAGAGGATTCGGCAGTTCTTTATGAATTACGTTTTTTTCGTTTTGTATCATAACCGGGGTGGTAGGATCCTCGTCGCTGCACCACCTGAGGGGGTGCTTCTCATATTAAATGATATTATTACATTAATATGTATAAGTATATCGAAGAGTGACATTTGCACAAATTTTCTTTTCCTGGCTAGAGTTTTCCAGTATTTGATTTCTATTATTAACTTGTTTACTTTCATCCATCGTTGATTATCTGTGCATTATCTGTAAAATTTAGGAGGCGGGAATGGGTACCGCCGCCCCGGGAACCTTTATAGGATAACCAACACCTCTGCCATAGGTCACCCTAAGTGGTTCGCTACGTTTGGTGATTTAGCAGGGGTGCCCGGGTTCATGGGGTGAGGTTTGTCTAGGTCTTGGAGGCGGATGACCAGGACATACTGAACCCAAGATTCCTACCCACCGCTTAAACCCTTTTCTTTCCCAGAAGTCTCCTCTCTTTCCTTTGCTTAAAAAAACCCTCCACACAGCATCATAGGTGAGCATAAAGATGACATAGGCCCTGAGGGAAATTATGTTCCTCAGGGCCTCCTGTGTGGAGCTCATGTAAAAAAAAATAAATTATTAACTAACCTTCCTATACCACTAACCACTGCTGTGTAGAAACGATCATCCATCATTGATTATCTGTACATTTATTAACTAACCCCCCATACCACTAATCACTGCTGTGCAGAAATATTCATCCATCATTGATTATCTGTACATTTATCAACGAACCTTCCATACAATTAATCACTGCTGTGCAGAAATATTCATCCATCATTGATTTTATCTGTACATTTATTAACTAACCTTCCATACCACTAATCACTGCTGTGCAGAAACATTCGAGGGTCTGGAGAACTTTTACTATGTATTGCTTCGATTATCTGCTTCTTATACGGCTCTAGATTTATTTTTACAGGGCCACTGATAGGGGATTCTGTGTGGGGTCTTTTTAAGGAAAAAAGGAGAGGAAGATCTAGGAAGGAAAATGGTATGATGGACGGGTAGGAAAAATCCGGGTCAAAATCCAGGAGTGACGGACGTATGAACCCATCCCTCCCTGAGGCTGGTCCGGCTAGTAGTCCGGCTGGAGAGATAAGGCCTCCATCAACAAGTCCCTCTCAATCCAGGCTTATGAGCAGTTGGAACGTTGGGACTCTTGAGCGGTAATTGTATTAAAATAAATTGTCCAGAAATAAGCCATAAATTTGCTACTTCGTGCACATGAGCACGCCCACGCTACAATTGTATGGTTTTATCGCTTCAAGGTGTCTCATAATATGAATTTTTGTCTGGCATTACAATTCTGAAAGAAGAATTCAACATTTCAGAAAACTTCATATTTTTTAGACATGTTTTCAAAATATTGATAACTTCTATTAAATAAAGTGGTACTTATCTAACTCTTTACCCTAAGTCTTAAGCTATCGTTTAGATACATAAAAATTGAGCTTCTAAAAAAGTCAAGGATTTCGTTAAAGAATTATTTTATAGGCGCCTTTCTCCGAAATTCAGGCAAATTCAGAAGAATTTGCGAAGTTTGGTTATTTTCAATATCAATTTAATCATATTCAGCTTTACTAAAAAACCTAGTGAAAATTTTATTCAATTGACAAACGGCCGCGGATGTGAAAACATTACTAATTAAAAATTTGTTCTTTGAAAGAAATACACGGCCTGAGAGGGTAGTTTATCTCTGTTTTAACCATTGATGTCCGAACGATATTTGTAATTTTTCCATAGTATTTTGAATGTTCTATATATTTCTTATTTTTGAAGGTGTCGTAAAAACAAATACCATTTATGAAAACTAGATAAAATTACCTTTTAGATTTGAGTATTTGAAATACACTTTAGCTTTCAAAAACTGCCATATTTTAAGATTCAAACTCGGAAAAAAATGGAAAAAAATTTCCTCCCACAACATTTTTGACCAAAATGTAGAGAAATTTAAATAAAATCAAAATTTAAAAAACACAGTCTTTTTATGTAATAAATTTGGAAGGAAACTATCACCTCACTTTTTCATCGTGTATACAATAAAAAAATAATAAAAAATTTCAAAGTTTTTTTTATTGCCAAATAAATAACTTAGAAATAATACCGAAATTTAAAACAGATTTCTTGCATCTCTAAAGACGTTAATTTTTTTGATACGTTTACGAACACATGTATTAGATTTTAATATTATAAAAAATTATCACTTTTAAGAAATTCTCTTAAAATAAAGATCTTAAAATGAAAATTTTATCTTTTAAGTGACCTATAAAAAACAATATTCTGACAGTTCAACTTTGAAAGTACGGCGTTTGTACAATAACTTGATTAAACTGATGTAAAACACACAAATAACATGGTAAATATATCAATTATGTGAATAGAAGAGTAAATTCGTCACTACAATAGAAATTATTAAGTAAAATCACAAAATTTTCGATATCCCGCCATAAAACACACCGAGCTGTTTTGTCATCGCGGGCTGTCGCGGGCCGAAGAACTAATGCATAGGCGCGCCAATAATGCCCCTTGCGGAGAAAAATTAAAACAACATTGTTTCCTAGTAAATTAAAACCATATACAACGTTGTCACATCTTCAATGCGTTTTAACAGCGTGACCACGTAAGAAACGTTATTGGTAATAAAACGTGTTTTAGTGTATACAAGCTTTATTTATGTTATTGCAATAACACAGTTAATCGGTCGCGCTGTGGCTTTTTTTTAGTAAGGCTGATTATGTTTATGGGTTTATATTTAGTGAAGGGGGCATTATAGGCCTGGTGTGTTGACAATGAAATGGAACTGAATATTGCTAAGTGCAAAGTTATAAACTTCACCAAGAACACCAACAAAATTCTATATTCATATAGCATATGTGGTAAATCAAATAAATTACTAGGTTTTCTTGTAAGATCAACCAAACTGTTTAAAAATTCTAATAGCCTAATAATTCTATTCAATTCCTTAATCCGAAGTGTTCTTGAGTACGGGTCAACAGTCTGGAATCCACATTATATTACACAGGTATCTAGACTCGAATCAGTCCAAAGAAAATTTACACGGATTTTGTCTTACCGATCAGGTGTCCACCATCTTCTAGACGGGTACGAACAAAGACTTACATATTTCAAATTAGAGAGTCTAGTTTAAAGGCGAAACATAAATGACCTCTTAATGCTATATAAAATTGTGAATAATCGTGTAGACAGTAACTTAGTCAACCAAATTAAGTTATACGCCAGGCCCAAATCTACAAGAACCCTTAACATATTTTGGACTGAAATTTTTACGAATAATACTGGATATTTTAATCCTATATCTAGAATGTCTCGGTCATACAACGATCTTGTTAAAATACACAGTTCCATAGATATTTTTGCAAATAATATAACATATTTCAAGAAATATCTCCACAATTTGTGCAGTTAAAAAAAAATAAAAATTGTTGTATTACTTTTCAGTAAATACTTTATAAATATTGTATACTTGCTATTATTATGTATTTCAATTTTGTATTTAAGTTTTCAAGTTATGTATAAATAATACTTGCATTGTTTTTCAAGAGTTTGCTTCTGTGAAAATGCTTATGTGATTAATGCAGACACATTAATCTAGGGATAGTTATATTTGTATTTTAATTTATTATATACTACCCACAAAAATGTTGTATAAATATCTTGTATGTGTCTCAAATAAATAAATAAATATTTATAACATTACCGTTTGTAACTTTATTGTATTGTGATATCTAGCTTTACTTTTATAAGTGGATATTATTTGTAAATTAGTCTAGAGTCAGTGATATAAATGGGGTATTTTGTGAGGCTGGAGTTAGGGAGGAGGGGGGGAGGAGACGTTGAAGTATGTCTGGCTATTCAAATCTGGTCACCAAACAGGGCTAAAACCAATTCAAGCATCGTTTTGATGCTGAATAGACACACTGATCCCCGGATTCCTACTGACCCCACATACCTTTTCCTCTCCCAGAACTTTCTCTCCCTCCTTTCCCTAAAATGACCCTCCACACAGCATAATCAAAGATGACATAGATCCTGAGGGCTGTGTTTCGGTAATGTCAAAAAAGGGCAATCCCGAAGTATCTACCACTCTGGAATGTGGTGATGAAATACATGATAGAAATGCTCCATTATGTGCTACGCCAACAAAACGATTTACCTACTATATCTATAAAAGGCCTTATTCATCTCTTCAGCACGTTGTTATTTCGAGAGATTTGGCAATCACATTTGTTATGCTCCTAACATTTCACGTCCACATAGAAACGATATGCAGCAAAGCTTTAAAAATGATAGGATTTGTGCTAAGCAACTCCAGACATTTTTGCAGCTCGGCCGCGATTCGTGTGCTATACTATAGTTTAGTAAGTAGCATTTTGGAAAGTGGTTCTGTAGTATGGAGACCGGTAGATTTAACTTATTCTCAAATGATAGAGAAAGTACAAAAGAAGTTTCTGAGATATTTATATCTTACAGACTTCCGATATTATCCCTGGTTATATACATCAGCCTTTTTGTCAGGCATGCTGGGTATTAATAGCCTCTCCGATAGAAGGAAAACTGTTTTGCCGACAATAGCATATAAACTTCTAATCGCTAACTTCTGTATTCCCGATATAATACAAAAATTTGAGTTTTATGTCCCCGACAACTTCACAAGAGCGCGCAGACACAGAACTTTTGTTGTTCCGAGATGTAGAACTAACTTACAATTAGTAATGCCGCACGGAAAAATGATTATGTTAGTAAATTATCTGTCCCCATCAATTCAAAAACGCTATTATTACTTCAAATAAAATGTATGTTTATTTTTGGTTATACAAGGTGGCGCAAAATTAATCACCCTATCGGAAGATGTTATAATTTTTGCAAATGACGTCGTATGTCAATCATATTTGACATTTTAAAATTACATCCAATATTTATTTTTAATTGTGCTGAACAACTCGTTACTCCCGTGACATTACTGTTCACACTTTCTATCAAAGAAGGCGTATTTCCAACTATTTGGAAAAAAGATTTTGTTACACCTGTTTTTAAAATACAATATTGAGAATAACAGGCCTATATCAAAGCTATGCATTTTAAGTAAAATCATGGAAAAATTCGTTTATGACCAACTCTTTAATTTATGTAAAAACACAATTATCAATCCCCAACAACACGGTTTTTTTCAAGGCAGAACTGATGAGTCGAACTTGGGGCAGTTCACCGATTTTGTTCTTAATTCTATGGATAAAAAGAAACATGTTGACTCTATCTATACTGATTTTTCTAAGGCTTTCGACAAAGTTAATCTTGATACACTCTTAAACAAACTCGAAAAAATTGGTATAATTGGAAATCTTCTCAGATGGTTTTCATCTTACATTAAAAATAGAAGTCAAGCTGTTGCCCTAAAAGGTTACATGTCACAGATAATAACCATTCCCTCGGGGGTACCGCAAGGTTCTCATTTAGGGCCCCTGCTCTTTACTTTGTATCTCAATGACATCAAACATGTCATCACTCATTTTGATTTCATTCTCTACGCTGATGATATGAAAATATATAAATGCATAAGCTCAGCAGATGATTGCAATAAATTACAAGAAGACATCAACAGAATTAATGAATATTGCAAAGAACACCAATTATTTCTAAACATAAATAAATATAATGCGATAACATTTTCACGTAAACGTCACCCAATCAGCTACACTTACCATCTGAACCATGATCCCCTTCAACGAGTAGAAAAAATCAGAGACCTTGGAGTATTACTTGACTCTAAATTACTATTTAAAGATCATATTGAACATATCTTAGAAAAAGCCTACAAACAACTGGGCTTCATTCTTCGCATCACAAAACCATTCAATAAATATTTTACACTTGAACTACTATATATGGCATATGTAAGATCTCAACTCGAATTTGCCTCTGTCATTTGGAATCCTTAATACCAAACTTATATTAACCGAATTGAAAACATTTAAAAAAATTTGAAACACCTGTCATATCGTTTTCAAAATCATCAGTGTAACCCTATTTCTCTTTACAAAAGGAGGAAAAATTTTGATGTACTGTTTCTGTTCAAAATTGTGAACTGCCTCATTGACTCGAATTATAGGAAGCATATAATCAAAGATATAAATCAAATTGATGATTTATGTAGAAAATGTTTGACTTTTCCGGAAATTATAGAACATATTATATCGGGATATTCTGTATTAGCGCCGTCCGAGTATACATTCAGGCACAATCAGGTTTAAAAAATAATCCACCAAAGTTTGGTAATTAAACATAACTTGATTGACTGCCATAATATAGTATGAATATGAACCAAATTCATTTTTAGAAAATGATTTTTTTCTAAAAATGAATTTGGTTTATAATATATTATTTATAATATGTTTTATAATATGTTTTATAATATATTATGATAAAACTTTACTAACAGACAGAACAATTAGTCATAATAGACCTGATATAGTTTTAAATGACAAAATTTAAAAAAATAACTTATATCATTGATGTAGCTATTCCAAATTCCTGTAATATTCAAAAAACTGTTTCTGAAAAAATAAGAAAATACACAGATTTAGGAAATGAGATTGAAAGAATTTGGCATTCTCAGACTATAAAAATATTACCATTTGTTATTTCGGCTACTGGCATTATACCTAGGTCTCTGATTCGAAATTTAGGCATATTATATTTGTCAAAGAATTTATATATAAAAATGCAAAAATCAGTTATTTTAAATACATGTAGGATTACAAAAGATTTTTTAAATATTTATATTGAGGGATCAGTAGGATTTATAGGTTCAATTAGGAATTCCACAGAGCCGAACCCTCTGATATGAAAATATCTGGAGTCGGTGAATTATTTTCACATTTGGTCTCTGGTAGGTTGACATGTTGTTCTTGTATTGTTTTGTATTTATAAAACTTATATAGTGCAATTGCATAGCGTGGATTGACTAGATGATCATTTGGGGAATTGTGTGAAAGGGTTTAGTTTTTCCTGTGGGGAAAATTTAATCTGGACATTTAAATCTGGTACGTATAATAATATATATTTTAATTACAATACGTCAATAAGCAGTCACTGTGTTATTACGAACTTAGGCTTTCAATAAGCACCCATATTTACTTACTTTAGAGAAGTCGCACCAAAAGAAGACACCTTTGATTTTAGTCCTCCTTGTTTTATGTACCCACTTGAAATTTAATTTATTATTACGTATTACAACCTATAGTCACACTAAGAATGTTGAGATGAATGGTGTGCTCACATATAATTGGAATCATCGCTATAACCAGATTGAAAACGTAAAAAATAATAAAAATATATTAGTATGGTAGAACACAGGTCGTACTATATTACGATATTCTCTGGAGAAAATATATCTGGGGTTTAAGTAAAAATTAAAAGGTTTTAAGTAAAAACTAAATTGGAGATAAATTGCTAAATTGGTCTCCTTTCAAATTGCAACAGACCCGAATTTTCAGGGATTTTCCATTCAGTTGCGAAGCATGTTTGCAACCTTGCATTTTTTATTTTTAACTTCGCACGTGTGACAAGAATGTCTAAGATATCGACAGAGTTTTTGCAATATTCAAACATTTTTTGTGTTTTTTTGCTGTAAATTCTCTGACTTGGTGGCTTAAATAAAGTATTTTTCTAAGGAATAACATCCCTCATACGTTGGTTGACCTTTCATAGAACAACAAGGTCGTAATTCGAACTCCGAAAATAATATATAAGTAGAGCAAGAAGCTTCAATTTAAACTATTTCGGGTGTGTTTCAATATTCTAAAGATGTTAATTATTATAGCCATACACACTTTTTCATTCGCCGTTTATTAGTTGTCTGAGGCTGGTTCATCATGGAATAACTTATCTTCGGTAGGATTAGTGGTTTAGGTAATACCTAATAATAATAAATCTTTATTCAATGAAATTGGCAACATTATAACTAAAAAAAGTACATGTTCAATATAGTTTACAAATAGATTACATCAGTACAAAAAAATTAACAAATAGAAAGTAATGTAAGAACGGTTACACAGAAGTAGCATAATTGTACAATATTTTTAGTTGTGCATAGTCTGCCTCACTAGGTGAACCTGTATTGAGGCAGAATTTTTTGTAAATTGTTTCTCGCAATTTTATCTGTGGTTTTTTATAAATGTATAATGTAGGTTTCTACACAGCAAAAACTTTATTTTAGTTAAGATTATTGTTAATAATACAAAGCAATAATATAGAAAAAAACTTCTGCAATCAAAAACTTACGAATACCGACAGTAACTAGACGACAAAATACACTATTCTATTGCAGCATTCATAAGCGGAACTACATTACCCATTCTCCGATACAATGATTTCACACTATGGGAAATCAGTACTTGGTGATGTTGGCATGATTTGTATCAACTTGGCGAGTTTTGTGGATCTTGTGAAAAACTTATTCCAGCACTATTCCTAAACACATCTCTACTTTTGTAAAGCTAACAATTTTTGTAAACACTGTATTTTTGTATTTTTTTGTATTTTCATGACTTGTGCATTTTTATCTAATTTCATTTTCATTAATTATTTATTTGTTTCAAAATTATTTGTCATGGATTAATTGTACTACCAAACATGTAAAAGCCCTCTGGGCGTTAAATAAATAAATAAAGCCACAGGTTTCCCCAAGTGTCTCGCTACGTTTAGTGACATAGCATTGGTGCCTTGGTTCATGGGGTAAGGTTTTGTCGGGGTCTTGGCCCGCTTACTCCGGGCCGGATCCGGAGAGACAGGTGGAGGGAGATTATTTGGCTTCTCCGGCAGTGAGAAGGATGAATTCATATGTCCAGATTCCTACCCATAGAATATGCTTAGTTCTTATCCGCTTGTCATTTATCCAGTTCCCACCTCTTCCCAACCATCTCCATGAATTTGAACTTTGGAATGGCGGCATGAAAGTAGTGCAAATTCGAGTGAAAATTGAAAACAGAAGCAGGATTGGGATTACCTTGAAATTAACTTTTTTTTTACACGAGCTCCACACAGGAGGCTCTGAGGAAAATATTTTCCCTTAAGGCGATCCACTAGTTCAGGAAAAAGTCGATATCGGAATTCACGCCCTTTATGGGAGGAGTTTAAAAATACTTGAGAAAAAGCTTTTGGAAAGATTGGAAAAGGTATTTGAGAGTTTTGTTTTACAGGTTGATTTCGTAAAGGCCTGTAAAAAATATTAATTCCTGTTTTACGCATTGTTTATTGTAATAAAACGGAAATTTAAAATTGACTTCACGAAATCAAGCGACGCGGAGTGACGCGTCCATCTCCCGCTCAGTTCGGGGCATGACTGAGGTTAGGCGACTGTGGCGTGGACAGTAGTTCTTCGGTGGACGCCATAGGGTTCACTTTGAAATATAGCGGCCGTATTGTAAAATAACAACGCGAAAATGCATATTTTATTTTATTTTGGGAAGATTGGGTGTAAATATCAACTTTTTTTGCGATCATTATAAAATAAACTGAATTTGCCACATTATACAAAACAACCATAACCGAAAAGGGGTTTATAAATAGGAGAGTTTGGACTTGAAAGTGTGTTTTTTAGACCTTATACTTAATTTTTTTATAGGCTTATTAAAAGACTTATATAAAAAATGACCGATATTTTTAAGGGCCAATGTATGTTCTACACGCAGTATGTAATTAAAGCATCTATAATACTTCTAAGCGATCGAATTTTCAAAACAAAAACACATGATTTAGTATGATTTTGCATTATTTACTATGGCTTCATCTTAAGGCCTGTGTCATCTTTGGGGATGCTGTGTGGAGGGTTTTTTTTAGGGAAGGAAGTTCAGGGAATGAAAAAAGGTATGGGGATGGCAAATTAACAGATGACAGTGGTTATAAAGGTTGGGAAACTATCCAGTAGTTTTTTTTTTTTTACATTAGCTCCACACAGGAGGCACCGAGGAAAACAATTTCCCTAGGGGCCTATGTCATCTTTGAGGATGCTGTGTGGAGGGTTCTTTAAGGGAAAGGAAGGAGAAGAAGATATGGGAAGGAAAAGGTATGAGGAGTGGGTAGGAATCTGGGGTCAGTGTGGCCAGGAGTGACAGACGTATGAATCTATTCCTCACACTGTGGTGCAATTCGAAGGGTCAGGAGAATCCGGCTGAAGAGGTCAAAAGGCCTCCCTCAATAAGTCTCCTCCTGTCTAGCCCACCACGCAGTGGTTGGGCTAACGTATTCGCCACCAAGACTTAGACAAACCTCATCCCATGAAGATGGCGTTGTGTTTCGTTAGCCACAGCAACGTGTGGCCGGGTCAGCTAGTATTTCAATAAAAGGAGAGAAAAAAAAGTAACATTAACCTTTGCAATATTTTTTTTTTGTATAAAGAGGTAAACATAATTCACAAGAAAAAACCATCGTTAAGCGATTTTGAAAGCTTTAGCTATGTTTGCGTCCAAAGTTTAAACATTTTTTTTTATGTGCATGTTCATTTGTAAACTCGAAATCGGAAAGAGTCTTTCATCTTCATTCAAAAACAGTATTTAATTTTGGGATGCCGATATCATGACGTGATTATTTATTCTAGGTATTGAATTATTCGGATTATTGTCTCTGACTTGATAACAAATTCTCAGAAACTTTAAACTGGCACCTGGGAAGAGCAAAGCACTCTAACATCAGCTAACAGTTTGATAGTTCAGTGGGAGCAGTTTGAAGTAGTCAGTAAACAACGGCTCGATTCTCCGATAGAACTGCTCGCGATCGCCGTCGAAAGAACGTACATTGGTCGACTTGGTTATTCTAATCTTGTCGAAGGCACACACTTAGATGTCAAACGTCAAAAATCGTACGAGTGGGTGCAAACAGTCGACATCGACAAAACTGTCAAAATCTAAAAGCTAGTATATTGTATATATATATACCTTTTGCGATGTCGTTTCGCATCTTGCGATATCGTTTTGCATGTTTAGCATATCTTTTCCACGGTTATTACTAACGATTTTTGGTTTTGTTCACATCATTGATGGCCTCGTGTTCAAGGGGTAAGGCTCTCGACTCATAATCCATAGGTCACAGGATCAAATCCCGGTGTGGGCAAATAAATTTAATTGGATTATTGTTGTTTGTTTTTGGGGTGTTATGCCGTGTTACGCTACCTCCTCCTTTAGCCAACGTTTCGGACAGCATTACAATGTCCACCATCAGGGCAGATGTGTAAATGTTAGTGGTAAAATGTGTGCTTAAGTACTTCGAAGCAATACCATGTTGCCAGCTCCACTCCACTGCGAGCTGGAATTACAGTATACTTAAAGAAGGTTTTCTGCATTTAGCTTTGGTGTAGCCGTCAATTACCGGATACCAAGAACTATTGAGCTTAGCTCCGTCATCTCTATTAATGTTAATAGGATTTTTATGAATTTCAATTGCCTCTGTAATTAGGCGTACTCTATAAGTTTTGGGTCTTCCCAGGACTTCAGGAACAAATCCAAAGTAATGGCCGGTTTCAATTAAACGCTCGGTGATTGCCGATTTGTCAGGGTGACCAAGTTTACATGCTCGAAAGTGTTCCGATATCCTTTTGGAAATCGTCCGCTCTGTCTGGCCCACATAGACCTTATTACATCTGGAACAGCTGAGTTTATATACTCCATCTGTTTCCAGAGGAAACTTGGTCTTTGCAGACCTCAGTAGGTCTTGTATTTTGGTCGTGGTTCCGAAGACAGTCTTGATGCTTTCTTTTCTCAATAGTCTTACAATTGTGAACATAAGGTAGGAAAGCGCAGCCTTTAGACTCTTGTTCAACTCTGTCTTCGTTTGGTGTAGATTTGGCTCTTATTATTTGCCTTGTCTGCCTTGCCGGGTAACCGCTACGCTCCAGTGCATCGGTGAGCTTTAAAACTTATAGAGTACGCCTAATTACAGAGGCAATTGAAATTCATAAAAATCCTATTAACATTAATAGAGACGACGGGGCTAAGCTCAATAGTTCTTGGTATCCGGTAATTGACGGCTACACCAAATCTAAATGCAGAAAACCATCTTCAAGTATACTATAAATCCAGCTCGCAGTGGAGTGGAGCTGGCAACACGGTATTGCTTCGAAGTACTTAAGCACACATTTTACCACTAACATTTACAGGATTCGCTCAGTGACTGCCGCCAGCGACAGTCGCTTTCCGAGACGAGTGCTCTTTCGCCCCCAAGTCGCTTTTGTCTGGCTTGTGTTTACACGGCCAGACACCTGCTATTTTGTTAGCCGGCCGGACGCCGACCGGCTCACTACCTAGGCCACCGCGCCGCCAACTGCCTTTTTAAAGGCAAGGAAGAAGAACCTGGCCCCACCGAGACGCCACAAATCAAAAATCCCCATACAGAAGAGGAAATACCGAATACCTGCCGTGCGGATGTTGTCCGTGCGGATGGAACTAGCTGACCCAGCGGATTCGCCAATCGTGATCCCCCAGGGCGCCCGCCAGTATCGACGGCAAACCAAGACGGGGACAATTCTCATTACAATCCCTGCCTCCCAGCCCCAGCAGACATCGCAAAATCACCCCGCTGACCCGAGGACCAAGCCGGAAACCATCCCCCTGCCGCCCCCCGAGATGACTGAGGCCGCATCCGCCCCTGGGCCTAGCCGCCCCCCAGTAGGCCCAGCTTCGGCCTACGTCCCGCCCCCCAGACCCCAGCCACCCGCCCAGGATATGGAGACGACCCGCCAGGAGGAAGGTTGGACGAGGCCCTCCAACACCGTCAAGAGGCCCCTTTCACCACAGGAACCCCGAGCGGTTGTTATCGGCAACCGCTTTAGCAGTTTAAACGAAGTATCTGAAGGCGGCGGCGGCGGCGGAGCGTCGCAGGCGAAGCGCCCAAATACTAACTCTAATACAAATTCTTTTGCAGGTACCAGCGGCCAGTCTGCACGGAAGGACCGAGTGCCCCCGGTTGTGATGACCCTGGGGACCCTCTCACACGGGCAGGTCACCACAGCGGTGCAGGGCCACATCGGGCACTCGCATTTCAGAGTGCAGTACAGATCGGGCGGCAAAGTGAACATCATCGTTCATAGCATGACGGACCACCGTGCCCTTACCAACGGGCTGCGTGCGGAGGCGCGTGGCTTTCATACCTACACAGCGGAGGCGGAAAAGATGAAAAAGGCGGTCATCAAGGGCCTGCCTAACATCGACACGGAGGACATCGCTGCGAGCCTCTCGGAACAAGGATTCCCTCCCGCGAAGGTCATAAGAATGACGACCGCCTCGGCCGAGTATCCCATGTACTTGGCCCACTTCGACAAAGAGGTCAACATGGGTCAACTAAGGGCAGCAGTTAAATACCTGTGCCACTGCAAGATACGCCTGCAGAAGCACCGCAGCAACCATCTGCAGCACGGGACGCAGTGCTACCGCTGCCAAAACTTCGGGCATGGGTCCCGAAACTGCGCCCACACCGCGAGGTGTGTGAAGTGCTTGGTGGAGCATGCCTCGGCCGAGTGCCCCAAAACCACAAGGGACGAGCCCGCCGCGTGCTGTAACTGCGGAGGCCCCCATCCCGCCAACTACAGGGGCTGCCCGAAGAGGGTAGCCTACGTCGCTTCGCTGCAGCAGCACCAGCGACAGAACCGGCGCCAAGCACCAGGAACCAGCGGGCCACATGCCCAGCAGACCTCGAGGACCGACGGACGCAGCTGGGCCAACGTGGCCCGCGGAAACACGGCATCCCAACAGCGCGAGGAGCAGCGTGAGGAGCAGCACGAGGAGCAGCCCCGCTCGCAGCCCCATACGCAGTCCCGCACGCAGAAGCCCGCAGGAGAGGCATACACCGGCGCAGGAGATGCACAACTGATGATGGCCCTGCTCCAGGGATTGAGACGGGTGCAACCGCAGTTGGCCGCCGCTGGCTCCAACGAGTTGGAGAGGGCATGGATCCTGATGGATCTCATCACGTCCACCATCAATGTCTAATCCCCAGATGGTGAACGTCCTCCTGTGGAACGCCAACAGCATCCGATTCAAGACTGATGAACTGCTCGCTCTGGCAAATAACACTAATACTGACATTATTCTCATTTCAGAAACACATCTAAAACACGACACACCGTTGAGAGTGCCCGGCTTTGAAGTTCACCGAGACGACCGATTGGAAGGAAGAGGTGGAGGTACCGCCATATTCGTTCGACAATCAATCACTTCTACAAGAATCCCTACTCCGAAGCTAAAAAATACTGAGGCCACGATTATCGAAGTCATCATAGAGGATAGAGCGCACACCTTCATCGCCGCCTACTGCAATGAAGCCAACCGTCTGGTGAGAGAAGACCTGGATAAACTACTTAATTTGCGCCCAATTGTTGTTTTAGGAGGAGACCTGAACGCAAAACACAACTATTGGAATAACTACATAGGCAACGCGAATGGGAAAACGCTCTTCACGCATATGCAGACACATAACTACTCGATAATGGCACCGGACAAACCGACATTCCACTCAACACGCGCAAAGTACCCTAGTACTCTGGACATCGTACTCGAGAAAAACGCTAAATCGATCTCGCCACTGCGCACGCTGGATGAACTTTCGTCGGACCACCTGCCCGTGAGCTTCAGTATCGGAGGGACAACTTCAAGGAGCCCTAGAAAACAGCGAAATTACAAAGACGCCGACTGGGAAGGATTCAAGAAACAGATAAACGAACAAATACACCTCACGTCGGGGACTCTGCGCTCGAAGGAAGAAATCGACGAGGCCGCAAGCACTCTCACGGAAATCATACAACATGCACAAGACACATTCATACCTCTCAAAGAAGCACACACATACACGATCAAGCTTCCCGAGCACGTATTATCGCTCATCAAGGAGAAGAATCGCCTGCGACGCATCTATCATAGTACGCGCGACGGCTACTTCAAAACGGCTTACAACACGCTACAGCGGGAAATCAAGCAAGAAATCACCGACCTCAGACGCGAACTTTGGACGAAGAAAGTTACATCACTCACGCCAAAGGACAACAGCCTATGGAAAATGGCAAAAGCGCTGAGACGCGAAGATCACACGATTCCCCCGCTAGAGAAGCTAGACGGATCAGGGCTGGCACTTTCGCTTGAAGAAAAGGCAAACGCGCTCGCCGACGGATTCGAGAGAGCCTACGCAGCCACGGACGGCCTATCCGACCCGGAAACGGATCGACTTGTAGAAGAGTCTCTACGAAATCTCGAGCAAGCCGAGCAGACGAACGCCGCCGATATCCACTTCAGCACGCCAAGCGAAGTAGCCGTCATCATCAGACGATTGAAGACAAATAAAGCGCCGGGAAGCGATCAAATACACAACATTCTACTCAAACATCTACCGCAGAAAGCCATCATTTACATCACAAAGCTGTTCAATGCCTGCCTCATCATCGGACATTTCCCTCAGATCTGGAAAACGGCGACCGTGCTGCCCTTCTCCAAGCCAAACAAGGACAAGAAGCAGCCGACAAACTATCGACCGATCAGTCTACTTTCTACGCTGAGCAAGGTATTTGAACAGGTTATACTCAACAGGCTGCTTCCACACCACGAAGAAAACAACACTTTGCCAGACGAGCAGTTTGGATTCAGAAAGAGGCACTCCACTACCCATCAACTTACCAGAGTAGCGGAATTCATCGCCCGAAGATTTAACGAACATCGCTACATCGCCGCTGCACTGCTAGACTTGGAGAAGGCATTTGACACCGTTTGGATCAAAGGGCTACTGCACAAATTGCACAAAACAAACACGCCCATATACCTAACGAGAGTGATTCAAGAATACCTAAAGGACAGATCCTTCCGAGTTTTCACCAGGAACGCGCTGTCATCGATACGTGAGATTCCAAAGGGCGTGCCGCAAGGAAGTCTACTCGGACCTCATCTATTCAATATATTCACACACGACATCCCCCGTGACGAGAGATGCAAGCTATCTATTTACGCAGACGACGTCAAACTTTACGTTTCCTCGCTGAAATCAGACATGGCGGCCATTTACCTACAGAGAGCGCTCGACGCACTCGTAGAGTACTACAAGCAATGGCGACTCAAACTAAACGAGGCGAAGACCGAAGTCATCATGTACACGAGGAAACGAAAAAGAAGATCACCAGATGTCAACATCGAAATGGAAGGGCACGTCCTAGAATGGAAAGATGAAGTCGTATACCTGGGCCTGACAATGGACTCACGTCTCAACTGGAAATCTCACATAGCCAAGATGCACGCAAGAGCCAGAAAGGCAGTCGGCGCGATGAAGCCCATCTTCAACAGAAGAAGTCCGCTACTTCCCAGAACCAAGCTCCTGATCTACTACTCGCTCATTCGACCGGTACTGACATACGCTATTCCCGTGTGGAGTAGTATTTCTCACTCCGACCACTCGAAACTACAGACGCTACAAAATCTCTGCATTAAAATCGCATACAACACTAGAATCAGAACGAATTTGAAAAGACTACATGCAAGAGAAGACATTCCAACATTATTCGAATACACACACCGACTGACAGACCGATTTTACAAATCTCTGAGACACAGTAAAAATAGACTTATAAAGGAAATCGGTCAATACAATGCACCTAGTGACTTTACTTTCAGATATACACACAGACTACCTAAACATATCCTGATGGACCTGAACCACATCTGGTATGAACCAGATTCAGACGCGGACGAGTGAGCGAGCAGTAGGTATTCCTAACTACCAGACGCCCCCCCTGTAACTTATGTTTACATATCTATTTATATATCTAGATAATATTGTATAATATGTATGTTTATGTATGTTTATTCTAAAAATTTCCCATAAAGTATATATTGCACATAAAAACAGACACATACACCCCACACCACAAAATGCAGGATTTCATATACCGAAATCACTGAAGGCCGACCAGTTTCATGTTGACTGCCGGCCGACTCTTCCCGGATGAGGTTTTTCATGGTTTCCTCATTCCCAAAGGCAAATGCGGAAGAACTCCAAATTAAAAGGACATGACCGCCTCCTTCCCACTCCCAACATAACACAAACAGACACGTATGTATATATAGCTGTCGACCGCTGCTACCCTGATGATGAAGATTGATGTTGAGTCTGGACGAAACATGCAATTTTAGTAGGGTTTTTAGATAACAATTTTTCCCTACCGATGAAACACGAGACCTTTAAGACTATAATAGCCAGGTAACATTTTTAAATACCCACATGAGGTAAAAATTGCAAGGCGCAAATGACGCCGTTCTATTTATAAAGAACATTAACTTTAAATTCAGTAAATTTAAATGATTCATCTCTTCAAGATATATAAGAATCTAGTAAATGAAAAAAAAAAAAAAAAAACTAACATTTACACATCTGCCCTGATGATGAACACTGTAATGCTGTCCAAAACATTGGCTAAAGGAGGAGGTAGGGTAACACAGCAACAACCCAAACAGGTAACAACCCAAAAACAAACAACAAAAATACTTTTGGCCGTGAAAATCTAAAATCATATCTTAATTGGATTAATTTATGTTATTTCACAATTATTTAATTATAATTGATATATGGTATAGATATAAATCAGAATGAAACCAACTCAGAAGCACCTCAGAAAGGCCATTAAGAGTGATGATAAAAAAATATAAAAAATTGGTTAAAAAGGTTAAGTTAGGTTAGCGTTACCGGCTATTTTAAAATTATTTTTTTGTCGCTTTTAATAACCTTTCTGGGGTGTTTCTGGGATGGTTTCATTCTGAGTTGCCATGGAACCATGGTATGCTTGGGGTACGTTCCAGAGTGAAAGATACTCTGAGTATCGCCATTCAGAATTGAAACTTCGCTTGAAGCGGTTTAGCCGTGTGTTGCGGCGGGGAGCAAGTGTTCCCTCTCAAGAAATCGAGGGATCAAATGCTGCGTTTTGTGGACTGTAAAATTGATGATTGCGGTTCTTATCTTTTTTATTATATTTCTGGAGTAGCTTACCAATATCTCTAAACTACTTTATACCCTCCATGCACTGATTTTATGTCACCGGGAAGGTAATTGTTAGTTTGGAAACATGAGGAAGGGAAATTGGTGATATTTGCTTTGTGGAGTTAATGGCGTACGCTCATGGTAAGCAAGCGATATTTTAGCGTATTAAACTGCGGTTTATGAGTTCTGCTTGTGTCCCGTGCGGTGATTTTATTAGAACTGAGGCAGAGGGCACCCAATAAGTAGTTCCAAAAGGTAACATGTAACAATAAAGTCGTAAACACCGTGTTTGGTGACGAAATCTGAATAGCCAGATTATTTTGACCTTCCTCTTCCCAATCTCTTTCCCCTCCCCACTTACCTTTAGCCTCACGACATACCGCAATTAAGGATACCTAACTCACTGGCTCCAGACGGGAGCAGATGGGACTCTTGTGAGGTATTCATACAAAAAAACGAGTGTGCTTACTGAAGTGAAACTTCACTAACTTATATCTCTCAACTTCCGTTTGCCTCGCCCGACCGTTCGCCTCGCCCGATCAGATTTTTCATAACGCTCTTTTCATAACGCATTCACCAGCTTACTCTCCAAATCAAGCGTGTGTAAAGAAGTTTTACTTCAAAAGAAAAATAGAAGCCTTCAAAATCTTCATAGGCAATTTTCACTGGGCTGCCAATATAATCATCTCGTCAACCCTTCACTTCGAAGAATACGTAAAAATTAAACATTCGACAAAGTTCGTCGAGACAACGATTTTTCATTCGTATATGGCGCGTAACGTGTAACTCTTGATCGTTTTTGGAGAATCGCAGCCCTGTGTCGATGTGAGACGTGTGACAAGTGACAAGGGGTCGTATTACACTTTTCAAAGCATATCAAGCGCGAAGTGCAAAGTGCGATACTAGAGAGATAAATGTGTTAGAACTAAACGTTAAGGGAATTTTGCTCCTACGGAGTGTTTGAAGCAATTCCGCGACCTTTCATCCCGCGATAAAATATTTCCTACAAAATATCCTACGGACAAAACATCCCCAAACAAAATAGCTACTAAAACCTAACTTAACCTAACAAAAAATATGACTAAAATAATACAGACATCCTGTGAAGACAATAAATTATTGTTCTAAAAACAAAATTATTGTTCAAAAATGTTCAAAAGTTGGACAAAAACAACACAGATAACAACTTTACAAGATGCTTGTATTATTTTTGTCCCATTTCACTATTTTTTATCTTAACAGGATGTCTGTATTATTTTTGTATCATTTTTTGTTACCTTGGGTTAGGTTAGGTAAGGATAGGTTGGGTTAGGTTGGGTTAGGTTGGGTTAAGTTTTAGTAGATGTTTAGTTGGGGGTGTATTACCGTTTGAAACATCTACAGTGAGTGTTAACAAATATTACATTAATGAAATTGCAAATTTATTTATTTAATAGCTGACCCGGCGAACTTCGTAGCCCCTCAGAAACAATAACTGATTGTGTTCATTTATTAGCTGAATTAAATTCTGTTTTTTTATTACGTTAAAAATTACACAATGAAGCAATTATCGATCCATAACTTCCGTGTTTTGTTTTTGTCAATATCAGAGATGACCTTGTGTACGGGTGATTTTCTTACTTTTCCAAAAAATATTGAAATTCATGTGACGTAATTTATGGATGGCCCGTTATGGGGATTGCGTTTCGTTTTCTTTATGCGTGTGAGGGAAATTTATTATAATTATTGTATTTTTCCTTTGGAAGTGTGAAGACACACGTTAACCGTTTGTCTCATTTTCGACTGTTGACATTTAGTGTGTAAGAAAGAGAGGCAGCATTATATGTTAAAGAACAAAAGCGAAACAATCAGCGCATTGACCATTGACGTTTTTAAATTTTTGGAATTCACGCAAACTTCAACTGACACAATATAGAAATATAGAAATATTGAGTATATAGAAAGGGTCAAACAAACAAAATACCTAGGAGTTATTATTGATATACACTTACGCTGGACTGAACACATAACTTTCATCACAAATAAACTAAAAGGAGTCAGGCACCTAATAAAATACATTAAAAACATTTTCACACTAACAATACTCAGATCCATATTGTTACGTATCGACGGGCTCGAACCGCCTGATTACGAACTTATAACAAATTTGAAATTAAATAACACAATGATCAAGACTCAACAACAATGGTTCAATTTAAATACTTACCAAAACCAAATTATAATACAAACCTCGGCTAGCTCTTCCCAGGGATGTTGTGTTCTCAATTCGATCGGATTTGATTCAAAACGATCGTCGCTTCATTTATTGCAGGTAAGGGTTATAATATAATAAATAAAAAGATTCCTTGTTGCTTTAAATTATGAAGAATTTATTGGTGATTTTACGCTACTAGGAAAAAGCGTGTACCTCTTTGTGAACGGATTAGTTAATGATTTTAGAACCCAATCAAAGGAATGAATTAATAACATAATTAAATAAGGCTTACGTACATTATCTCGCACGGTTTACATCTGGGCAGGGCCGCTCCTCGTCAAAAGACGTCACTGAATTTATTTCAATTTCTAAGCACGTGTTTTTAAAAAACTGTTATGATATAAAGGATCTATGCCAACCACGCAGGTGGCGTGACCGATTCTTAGCGAAGCTGGGCCGAGAAGAAGTTGCCAAAAACCCCAAGCCTTCCGGCTTCGTCCCTTTGGCCCCTCCCACCGAAATCTGGGCCAATCAATGGGCACCTCGGTGTGGCAAACCTTACAAAAAATACTATTGAATTTAGTACCTAGCGCAAATTATTGTACAGGGGTTGAAAGTAAAGATTCAAGAAACTACTTCATAACAATATATTTTGCACTTTTTCAATCCATTGCAACATATGGAATACTGGCTTGGGGAAGTGCTACAAATGTAGCAATTGACCCAATTCAAAAGATACAAAAGGCGATAATTAAA
This sequence comes from Limnephilus rhombicus, assembly GCA_929108145.2. NCBI lineage: Eukaryota > Metazoa > Arthropoda > Insecta > Trichoptera > Limnephilidae > Limnephilus > Limnephilus rhombicus. The sequence goes on along the minus strand of OV815292.1, from coordinate 15,146,107 downwards.
CTAATTCTGCAAGTGCCTTTCTACACAGATTCAACCGAAATATACAAAACATTAGAAGTCAGGTCAATAAAACAACTTTATGCCAAATCTGATCTGCTATACTTCCTCCAAAACAAACTCCATATTCCAATTCAAACCAAAATAATAAAAAAAACCAGGTCATTAACAAATATAACCCTGAACACACCAATAACACACACCACTCACGGACAAAGACATTTTCAGTATTATGAAACCAAACTTTTTAATTATATGCCCATTACTCTGAAACAACAACTAATTGCAAATACATCTACAAACATCCACAAAAAACATATCACAGCCTGGATCAAAAATCAAGATATTCACTTTATTCAAAATACTTTAATCCCTAACCAAACATAACCAAACTATAAAAAGTGTAAAATAAATAAACATGTCTATCAAGAATTTACCAACTATTCATATGTACATATATTATATATATATATATATATATATATATATATACATACATATATACCTTATATATATTTTTTTCTTCTAAGTAATCTATGTACAATTACCATTAAAATGTAAAAAAAAGAAAAAAAAACTAACTTTCTACTACAACACATAAATGTACCTGTACCTGTCACACTTAATCATAAACACGTAAACACCTCAGCACAGGTTCTCCTAGTGAGGTGTTCACGAAACATACAATATTACCAACCAACAGTTTCACCTTCTCAAACCTACCTAACACACAACATAATGAAATGTAATATTAATATGTAAATTTTTTTTCAAAATATATTACAAATATATTACAAAAATATATGTAAAAATGTTAACAATAAGGTGTAAACTGTAATATATAGATATAAATAAATAAATAAATTGCCACAGCTCTTTCAAAAAGATGAAAATTCGTTCCATACAAAATACATGAAGAAATTAATTTTCTTTATAACTTTCTTTTTCGTGAATTTTTGCGATGTTTTAATAATTATTCTGTTATCCGGGCTGGAGACTAATCCAACAAATTAAAGATCATCAAAATCTGTTCAGCCGTTCTCGAGTTATAAATAGTGTAACTAACCCGACTTTGTTTTATATATATATTATAAGATAAGATAAGATTATGAATTAACGCCGATTAACGGCTTTTACATAGGAATTCAACAATTTTAAAATGGATACAGAATATACACTGTTAAGAAAAAAAACATTCAAATGACAAAAAAATAAAAAGTACACATTGAAGTGACGGCATAAAGTACAAATAGTAAGCTGTTATAAATACAAATATAAGAAAAAGAAAATCTCATATACATGTATACAAGATATTTTGAAGTAAAGAAATTATCACGTAAAGTACGTAATAAAAATAAATTTAAAAATTCCGTAAGTAAACATAGATGAAGAATATAAATCAAAGTATATTGGATTATAATTCAACTGAAAAAACGCTGACAAACAGCTTTAATTAAATTATGTTTGTATGTAGATAATCTTTCAATATTTATCACATTATCAACAACATATTTATTACCAAGTATAGCAGGCGATTTATTATGGAATATAATTCAGCATTAGAACCTGTACTGTTACAATGGTAAGGTAATTTTTGAAAAAAGCGAGGTGACAATAACGTTTATACTAAATACATTTTTTTTACACGAGCTCCACACAGGAGGCTCTAAGGAAAATAATTTTCCTCAGAGTATTGTAATCTTTATGTCATCTTTGGGGATGCTGTGTGAAGGGGTTTTTTGGGAAAGGAAGGAGAGGTGAGTTCTAGGAAGGAAAAGAGTTAAAGGGGTGGTTAGGAATCTGAGTTCAGTATGTACTGGTCATCCGCCGACCAAGAAAAACCTCACCTCATGAACCCGGGCACCCCTGCTAAATCACCAAACTTAGCGAACTACTTGGGGTGACCTATGCCAGAGGTGTTGGTTATCCAATAAAGGTTTCCGGGGCGGTGGTAACCATTCCCACCTACCAAATTGAAAATTTGTCTAATGAAATGTGTCTAATGAAATTATACGTGATTTTTTTTTTCGTTGCCAGAATATTTAGTTAGAAAAATGTAATAAGATGAGCCATTTAAAAATAAAGTTGTTTGCATAAAAAAATAAAAAATTTCAAAAATTATACGTTTATTTTGATTTATTAAATTCAAAAGCGTATTTTATCACCTGCCGTCATAGGCCGTCATGTACAGGAATGACGGACGAATCCATCCCTCCCACCGCAGTGCACGGCGATGTTCTGCGAGAGTCCTGCTGAAGAGGTCAAAGGGACTCCCTCAACCAATCTCTCTCAATCCGGCCTGCAAAGCCAAGATCCGGATAAACTTCACTCCATGAACCCGGGCACCCCTGCTAAGTCATCAAACATAGCAAACCACTTGGGTGACCGTGAAACTGTTGGAAGACGTTGGTTTCGGTGTTGAAAATATTATCCTGTTGAAGATATATTTTGCTTGTCACTGATAAATTCGCTTGTTGCTTGGCGCTACGTATCGGCCGTATTGGATGGGAAAATAAAATAAAACGTGCAGTAGGTATGTACATTACTAAAAGACCTTGTGTAATTGGGTATAATATCGTTCACGAAGTGTGATCTCTTGACCCTTTTGACTTAATCATTCCAACACCGTTGAAAACAATAGGTACAAAACATTGACAATTATCAATAGGTTATTTTTTTGCTTGTCGTTGAAAAATTGGATTGTTCCATGGCGCTGAGTATCGGCCGTATTGGATGGGAAAATAAAAAAGAACGTGCAGTAGGTACGTACATAACCAAAAGACCATTTAAAATATCGAGTAATGTTGTTCACGAAGTACAAACTCTTAACCCTTTTTATTTATTAGGCAGTTGAATCGTTGACTGCGTTGAATAATATTCGCATGTAGGTATTATATTTCAACTGTTGGCGCTAATTATTTTCAACAGCGTTGGACGTTGAAATAATATAACTATTGTTTCCAACGGCTAGTTATATTTTAATACAGTACTAGTCTAAAGTGCTCAAATTTTATAAAGTGTAGACCGCGCGTCAAACCAACGAATTTTTATCGTGTGAAGTGGCCTGCTTTAGTGTTTTTTACCTACATTTTAAAACTGCCACGAAGTGTCAAACTCTACACACTGGAAAAAATAAGCTGTTGTAAAATACAAACAGTGCCTCATTCGAAGAAATCTAAGTGACGCTAAAGTGATACCGATTACTATCCTATAATAATATTATCCATATATTAATTACTTTTTTACGTAAAGATCGTGTAAAACAATATTATAATGAATACAAAGTGCATTGTTTGCGAAAAAAATATTGGCAATCCATCAGACTCATGTGCTGTGGTGTCTGTGAAAAAAACCACCACCTTATATGTGCAGAAATTACTGAAACGACACGCCGCAGTGCCAGGAGTCTGCAATGGAAGTGCAAAAAATGTGTAAAAAATGCTAAAAATAACAAACCAAAGCATACGAATAATGTCATATTATCAAACAACGAACAAGGACCGCCATCTATTGTCAAACAAGCAAAACAGTTTACTCAACTGCCGAAACCTGAACTATCAAATCAATCAATCGAAACAGAAAACTTACCATTTGAAAATATAGATGGCGCCAATAGTCTCTTAACTTCCCAATTATTTATAAAAGAGCTGACAGATTTTAAAACATCCATAATGAAATTCTTGGAAGACAATTTTGTTTCATATGTAAATAAATATGAAGCTCTCATCTCACAAAATAACGAAATAATAAAATCTATCCAATTTATGGAAGATCAACAAGAAGACCTAAGAAAACGGATAAATGTTATGGAAAAGGCACAAGAAATAATCAACGAAGAATTAACTGCACAAAAATATCACAATAATATACTACTAAATACTATTTCTAAGCAAGATGAAAAAATTGATAAATTAGAGTATCTAAGCCAAATTTGTAACATCGAGATTAGAGGTGTTCCGGAGTCCGACATTGAAAATAATACAGAAGTTTTCAAAAAAATCTGTAATAACAAAAATCTATAGGCTGGGATCGAAATTCTCCGACAAAAATCCAAGACCTATCGTAGCGACGTTCAATACCATAACATCGCGGGATGACTTCCTATCCAAATTCAAAACCTACAAGAAATCCACAACGAGTATGACAAATAAAATAAATACAAGGGACCTAGGATTATCGCAAGCCGCCAAACACATTTACGTATCAGATCAAAAAACCCAAAAAGGAAAATATTTATTATCTCAAACAAAAAAAATTGCTAGAAACAATAATTATAAACACTATTGGTCCACCGGAGGGCGCATACTTTTGAGACAAACTGATACCTCCAAGATAATTTCAATAAATAATATTGCTGACCTGGACCGTGAAAATCGTTAATTACTGTGACTGACGAAACAAAGTACTGTGCTGCTACATCACTCCACTATACTAGATACTAATGTCTATATTATAATTTGCTTTTATCTGTTATTCTATTATATTCTACTTAAATCATTCGCATTATGGTATGTTTCGCTTGTTAATCTAGTTGCATCCTTGATGTTAACTTATTTATCTCACCAAACTATTCCCAACAGATATACTTACCTTGCTATTATCCATTATATTGTTTTAATATAATATGTTAATTCTATAATCATATGCCCGTTGGCGGCAAGTATCTTTTCTCGGAAGATTTTTCAATGTTGATGAGTGTTTCAGGCTGATAATTATTGCTTATAATAATTGTTACCCTTTGTGCTATGCATAAAAATCTTGTCTTAACGTTAGTTTATAAATTAAAAATAATAATTAATATTTGACAAGTTTAAGTATTTCCCCAATAAATGTAGTCATAATTTGTCTCGACGCCACCTAGCGAGGGATTTAACACTTACAATGTCTATCTCGCAAAAATAAAGTTGGTTGTTTTCAGGTGGAAAAAATATAATAAGCAGTAATTGTTGAATGAAACACTAGTATATATTGAATTATTTGGCGGGTATTTGATAAGTCCCCATAGCTCAGTGGTCAAGAGCAGCTGACCGGCAATCAGAAGGACACGGGTTCAAGTCCCGTTGGCGGCAAGTATCTTTTCTCGGAAGATTTTTCAATGTTGATGAGTGTTTCAGGCTGATAATTATTGCTTATAATAATTGTTACCCTTTGTGCTATGCATAAAAATCTTGTCTAAACGTTAGTTTATAAATTAAAAATAATAACTATAATCATAACTTTTTTCCCTGGTTTTTTCATGATTCATACCACGATTTTCGACAAGATAACACATACTCAAAATAATGCACCATCCTTCTTGTTGTTTGTTTTTGTTTCATTAGTCACACAACCATTATGGTATTTTACACGAGATATTATGTATTCTTCTCTCATCTTCCAAGCTTATCTGTTTTTAACACAATTAGTGAGAATATATTATGTAATCCTATATTTACAGCAAATCAATATTGAATGAATATAATGCACGTTATCATCCATCTTATTTATGTTGTAATTATTAATGATTTAATTTTTTTTAGTAACTTGAACAAGATGAAACTGAACTATATTTACTTTAAATATTTTCATCAATATATTAACTTCTCTAATTATTGCTCTCTTAGTACAATCATAAACACAACTAATATATATATAAAATATCTAATCTTACAGATAAATCATTTTGAAACATACACAATTACCGCCATCCTTATTCCAATCTCAAGTCTTCTAATATCTTTTGTGATACAAGTATATAATCTAACTATCAATATTTTCCTAACAGATTTTTATACGAGTCATAGCAATAAGTACTCAATATACTTTCTTATATTTCTTATTAGATTCCTCTGGTTCTATCATAATAACCTTAAAATGTGTTATTTCATATTGTATTGCCCAATATTCCTGCTTACATTGTAAACAGGAATCAAATATTCCACACACATACATCAATTATACTATCTACTAGCAACAACATTTACAGTAATGTTTTCATTGTAGCACTTGACATATATATCACAATACTAATAAAACTTGGAAAAAATATACTACAAATTCTCAAGTTCGGTTTTTACCATAATATTGTAATGATTGTTTTTGTTTTAAAATATTTATTGCATTCAGTTCGCTCCAGTATAAGAACTTACCTAGTTCTCGCCTATTTATCACACTCACATACTCTCTTTATATTTACTTATGTTACATTTAGTTCGTTCAAGAAACTTTGTTTTTTTTTTCAAAAAAGAAAATTTTTGTCATAAGAAATGAATGATATCAATTCATATTTTTTTAATAATTTTATATTATGTTTACACTTACTAGACTTCATTTCAAAATAACTGTCACTGTAACTGTTGGTCACCATGATACAGGCAGCTGCCTAGTATGGTGACCTAATGTATCTTCTCAAGTAACTGTATTAATTGTGTAACATGTACTTATAAATATCTCTGAAAAATCGGAATTTGAGTAGAGTATGCCGTTATACGTAAAAGTGTACCCTCTAACTCAGTGGTTCCCAACCTTTTTCTGGCCCGGGACCACTTGTACGTTTATTTTTTCGACAGGGACCACAAGCAGTGGCGTAGGCTAGCATGGGTGGCACCCGGAGCGGATAACACAACGGGAGGGGCGTAATGGGATAGGGTGGGACATAATATTTACCACAAATGAGGGGGCGGAATGGGAAATGGGGTGGAACGGGGTAGGATGGGGTGGGGCGAAACGTAATACCACAATGGCCACTGACCACAAGGTACAATAATGATAAACTGAATATTGTCACCTTGTTTTTTATTCAGACTTCTCGACCAAGGGCCGCGCGCTGGATCGCTTATTGACGCGGACCATCGCGGACCATCTTCTAGCCTCTTGCGGACCACTGGTTGGGAAACCCTGCTCTAACTGGTACAATACTCAGATTAGTCACAAATACCACAAAACGAATTATAATGCAAAAAAACTTGTAGTAGAATAAAAAAAAAAGTTTTCTGAGTTACTGTCGGAAATTTCAAAATGTCATATTATGTACCGGACTGTTTTGCTTCCCGATGTTATTTTATGGCATATTTAAAATGTGAAACACAGACATGTGTAAATATTATTTGATTAATGGCGAGCATTCGAATATTGTTTCCCTCGTCATCTCAAATCTTAGTATTTGGAGATGTCTGACTAGTCAACTGGACGGTCGATGTAACCAAGCCATCGAAATCTTTTTAAAAAATGTAAAAGTGTACGGTAAAGATAAAATAAAACACTTGTAAGAAAGTTAGCAGGAACATAAAATTATTATGGACCGAAAAACACCAATATTTTATTTTTATTCAGGAATATTCTTAAGATAGAAAAAGTTTTTCAATATTATAGGCCGTGTCCCAAAAATAATAAAAAAGGTCAAGGATTAGATAATAAAAATAATAAACACATATTCCGGTAATAAAAGCCCATGCAAAAAGCCTTCAACATTTCTTAAAACCTGTTTTTTTTTTCAAATAGCCTAGAGACCGAGGGAAGGTTTGGGGTAGTTTTGGGTAATTTATTGGACGAGTGTTTCTCACCCTTCGCGATAAAGCAGACATTTAAGGATATACTCCCCCTCCTCCTACCCCTCTCTTCTCCTGTACCGGGGACGTAGTATTTTATTACAGCGGCCGAGGGTCTCACAGGCTGATCTGTTTTATTAACACACATTTCCAGGAAAATATTACCTAAGTTATTTGCTCACTCCCTCCGTAGGGTAGGGCGGGGCTAGTTGAGCAAAGGGGTAAATTGTGGAATTGAAATAACTTAAAAATTATCACTCGCACGACGAAATGGAAGAAACAATATGCCTCTAACAAATCTGGAAACGATATATTGAAATGATATTTTTTCAAATGTTATTTGGAAAACGACTCATAAGTAGGTACAAACTCTGTTCTGATAGCTGTCCTGATTATCTCCAAGTACCAAACTTTGTACATCCAGATATGATGGGTGCAGTTTAAATCTTTTTTAAATCTTGTCATGTATTTTGAATGTAAATATCCTGTATTAGGTCTGTATATTTTTGAGCCGTACTTTTTATTATATTTTCCTGATTTTGTTTTTTTATGCATTTCTATAATCCATCATGGAGGATACTTTATTTTAACTTTTTGACAACAATACACAAATCAAATGAGTGGTTATAATAATTCATAAAATCTTATAAGACATGTTTCTGTGAAATATTTGTAAAGTGATTCCTAATATGTTGTGTATGTGTGTTGCTTCTGTGAAATGTTTTTTTTTTAAATTTTTCTTCATATATTGTGTCTGCATATTGGATTGGGTTGATTTAACTTTTCAAAAGTACCAATTGGCGATCCCTTAATTAGTTTTGATAACTCATGGGAGCGTAACTTCGTTGTATGTATTATTTAATTAAAAATTAAAATAAAATAGGAAGCGTACGGAAAACATACTGAGAGATATTCAATTGCTGCGTAGCGATCGACTGAGACACAAGGACACTTTGTGTTTTTTCGAGCGAAAAGTAAAAATTATATACATCGCCATTTTTCTCCTGGATTTTTTTGGATAACGGAAGTGTTTATCTCTTACATAGTTATCGTACTTTATATTTTAAATAGCTGTTTAGTCCCAGATCTCATAGTTTTTGCGTAAATTAACTTCAACTTCGAAGTATCAAGTTGGGGCTAGTTGTGCAGTAATTACTACGCAGAAGGTGCCAATTATGCACAATTGCTATCATCCACTGCCAAGACCTAGACAAACCTCACCCCATACATCAGAGCGCTTCTTAAGTCACTAAACGTCGCAAATCACTTAGTGCCATATGACAGAGACATTATTTATCCAATAAATAGTTCCCGCAGCGGCGGTACCCATATCTGCCTCCCAAATTGTAAAATTAATAAATAAAATTATAATATAGACTTATTATAAATTGTTGTTTAATTAGTGTAGATGTGCGCAGTTTTCGTAACTATACACTCTTACCTGTCTTGGGCGGCTCTTTTGAAGTCTGCATATGATGAACAGCGCACGTCCACCAGCAGGTCCTCCAGGTACTCTCGGCGTGGGCGTCCCCTATAGTTTGTCCCCTCGGTCATACTTTATTTATTTTTTTATTTAATACAAACGGCATAAGTATGCCATAAACATTAATTACATGTCACAAATTCATATTCAAAATATTAGTAATGGTAAAACAGTGTATGTATAACAGTTAATTGTGATGATACATTGGGAAGTGACACCAGAGATACATTTACATGCAAAAATCTATAATAGAAATAAAATTAATAGTGACTAAAAAAATATGATAGCATAGCCATCTTGTACCTCTGTTCCGTGCAGTTAAATAGATCTATCACATCTGCATATCTATTAGTAACTTCATGCAACCTAGGTAAAAGTGAGTGTTTCGTATACTCAGTCCGATTATTGTTACATTTAAAAAGGATTTTAGGACGAGTGGTTCTCGTGGGAATATGAAATTCAATGAGCTTAGTTAGATCAGGACTGTCTATTCTACCATTTACAATTTTGAACATTAATATTAAGTCTGATATAATTCTTCGATCTGACAGTCTTAGTAAATTTAATTCTTTCATCAAGTAATTATAATTTATGTTTTCAATGGGAATACCGAGGTTAAAATTAATATGTCTTAAGAATTTGTGTTGAATTTTTTCGATTGAATCTGAATGTATTTTAAAATGGGGGGACCAGATCGAGGAGTTATATTCGACTTGACTACGTACTAAGGATGTATACAAAAATTTTAAAGTTGAAATATTCTTGAAACCTCTGGAATTTCTAAGAACGAAGCCAAGCATTTTGATACCTTTATTATAGATTGAGTTTATATGGGATATGAAGTTTAATTTAGAGTCGAAAGTTATGCCCAAGTCACTAATTTCTTCGACAGAGGTAAGGGTAGAGTTGTTAAGTTCATAAGGATGAATAATTGGATGACTTATTCTGTAAAAACTTATTGAATAACACTTATTTATGTTCAGATAAAGTTTGTTAATAGAGCACCAACTAATTAATTTGTTTAAATTATTTTGTAGACAGGCACAATCTTCAGCGGTTTTGATGATTTTAAATATTTTATTTCATACCCTCCATTATGGCATGCAAGAGGCCTTCTTGTCGTATTACATGGCCGATCCATCTTGCACGCCTTTCAGACAAGGTCCTGAGCAGGCCTTCCACCTTCGATTCTTTGGAGAACCTCCTCATTTGTAATGTGGTCCCTTCAGGAAATTCCTAATAGTCTTCTATATGACCACATCTCAAAAGCCTCTAGTCTTCGTTTATCTCTTTCAAGCCGCAGCCGTTCATCAATATACTCCATACATAGTTCTTGATGAGGAGTATCGTTTATTAGATATGATTAAGTGAATACTTGCTCAACTAGCCCCGCCCTACCCTACTCATAAATCGAAGAGGGAAGGTTTTACTGTCCGCTGTGACATGAAATATATTGGATTATCAGATGAGTCAAGGCGAAATTTCTTTTGGGCATACTCGGCCTTTACTCTTTACATATCACAGGGTCTAGCACAGCGAACTCGATCATTTTACAATATCGGATCGATAGGCGTAACTTCCGATGTTCTTATATCGATATCCCAAGCACGATTGCACTTTTGACAATCAAACCGATATTGACACTGGCGGATCTCTCCATGGATTTGTATTCCTAAACGCCAAACCGCTACGAAAAATAAATAAAATATTAATAAATTGACAATTTCGAATTGAAAAACTAATTTAAACATACATTTAGTTGTGTTTGATAACACTAAGTAGGAGTTTATTTAGTTTATAAGGTCTTTAGTCATATTTGAACCACTTTCGTGACTCAAAGATCGAACGGTATAAATTGGTCGTGTCTTAAATGAATTAATTAAATGTATGGATTGCGTTTACGGTTTAAAAAAAAAACTTTGGGCTTGTAGGTTTCAGGAGTCATTTTAGGTAAGAACTCTAAAATATATATTGTATATGTTGTGTGTTGTTCGCGCATTATTATGTGGGATTGGTTGGGTATTGCATTCGCAGACTTGGTGGGTAGCATATACGTCAAAATCCTGAATTTACTCAACTTTGGAGAGGTGACAGTGTGCTTTGCAGTTAAGTACAAAAAAACATCTCAGACAGGGCGCATGTATCGTAACCTCTTGCTGTAAGAATATTTTTTAAATTAAACATTGAGAAGTGTACACCACAAACTGGAGATCAGCGAGGCACCATCTGCAAAGGTGAGTCCTATTTTCCTTATTCCAATCTGGGCTTATCTAATTTTCCAAAAGCACTGACTATCCATCAGGTTTGCGAGTGTATGCTATTTAATCGTCCCGTATAACTTAGCGATCACGTAATTTCGGGACTGGTCCTTCGAGGGTTGCTTAGGCTTTACTCTGCAGCACTTGTCACCAATTTGCAGTGGAGTCGCAATTTCGCGACACCAGTGTGTATTGGAATAGGATTATATTATTCTATATAATGCACAAAACAAAAAATATATAAAGTAAACATAAATCACACTCAAAATTTTAGGAAACTCACTTTCAAAGTAATTACAGGGTGCGGCACGGAAACTTGCTGATTTGAATTGGACGCCGACGAGCGAGGCGTGGTCTGAAAGGGGTTGGGAGGGTCTCATGGGAAAGAGGGGGTCTTGAAGTTTTGTTACACTACAAGCCAGTTGGCGTCATGCGTTGGACAAAGGAACAGCGTGCGTTTGCCGTCGAGGCCTACTTTTCTAGTGGTCATTCGGTGGTCGCCACCCAACGTGCCTTCCGTACTCGGTTCAACATTCATCCCGCGGGTCCCGTTCCTAGGCGGCAATCAATTGTTTCGTGGGTGGACATATTCAGGAAAAGTGGGAGTATGGCAAGAAAAGGCTCAGGAGGTCAATGGACTTCCAGAACTCCAAAAAACGTCGAGAGGGTGAGGGAGTCGGTTTGGCGCTCTCCCCGGCGTTCGGCGCGTATACACGCTGCTGCCCTGGGGATTTCTGATCGCACAGTGAGACGAATTCTTCACAAGGAACTCCGGTTTCATCCCTACAAAGTTGCTGTGGTCCAAAAGTTGAATGAACGCGATTTCGCTTCTCGCCAAACTGCATGTGAAACGCTCAGAAACTTGCCACACGACGCTGTCGTGTTTTTCAGTGATGAGGCCCATTTCCACCTTTCCGGGTGTGTCAACAAACAAAACATACGGTATTGGAGTGATGTCAATCCCCAAGAACTTCATGAGGTGCCACTTCATTGTGAACGGGTTACAGTGTGGAGTGCATTGTCGAGAGTTGCAATAATTGGGCCTTATTTTTTCGAGGAAGATGAACGCACTGTTACTGTCAATGCAGTTTGCTACAGAGAAATGATTGAGACATTTTTTCTTCCACAACTTGAAGAAATGGAACTTGGGGACCTATGATTCCAGCAGGACGGAGCCACAGCGCATCGAGAACTTCGATGGAGCATTTGAGGGAACACTTCCACGAGCGCCTTATCTCCTTGAGGGGTGACGTGCCATGGCCGGCGCGCTCCCCCGATTTGGCACCCTGCGATTTTTTTTCTGGGGATATCTCAAATCCATTGTTTATAACGACAAACCCCGGACCCTGCAACACCTGAAGGAAAACATCCGCCAAGCCATCACCAACATATGCTCGAAAGAGTGGAGCGAAACTTCAAATCTAGGGTAGATCAGTGTATCACTAATGAGGGCCGCCATTTGCCCGATGTCATTTTTAAAACTAGTTAAAACTAAAATTCAGAATGTGTTCTAGATGATACAAAAAGAATTAAATCGATATATAAAGTACTTTTTTTATTGACTTTTCAAATCAGCAAGTTTCCGTGCCGCACCCTGTATTTAACGCCTATGCTAAAGTATGTCAAAGCAAGATGCACAATTCCTCGCTACCGGTACCCGGACACAGGTCACAAGGAGCTTATAGCCAAGATGTGAGAGGTGAACTATTAATAATTGCAGGCTATTTGTATTATATTGTCTATTTTCCATCTAATAATACGTTTTACTTATAATTAATTATACTTTAAAATTCTATAAATATTTCTTTCCGGGTTTCATAGGTAGCAAAATTTGGATCTTTATGTATATAAAAATCTCGAGTCACGATGTTTGTTTGAGATAAACTTCGAAACTACTTACTGTGTGTAATTTGGTCCAAATTAAAAAATAGGATAGTTTTTATCTCGAGTATTGACCTCAATATTTACAGTAATGCCCGCTCGCAGTGGAGTGGAGCTGGCAACACGGTATCGCTTCCATGTAAATAAGCACACATTTTACCACTAATTGTTACACATCTCTCGGATCTGCCCTGATGATGGACACTGCAACGATGTCCGAAACGTTGGCTAAAGAAAGAGGTAGCGCAACACGGCATAACACCCCAAAAACATTAGTTATTTAGGTTGGGTAACCATTCAGTAGCAGAAGGCGTTGTGTTTCGTTAGCCACAGCAACGCGTGGCTATGTTAGCTAGTAATATATATTTTTTTACATTAGCTCCGCACTGAGGTCCCCGAGAAAAAAAATTCCCACGAGTCTTATGACATCTTTGGGGACGCTGTATGAAGGATTTTTTAGGGATAGGAAGGAGAGGAAGTCCTGAGAAGGAAAAAATTATGAGGGATGGGTAAGAATCTGGGGTTCAATGTGTCCAGGAGTGATGGAAGTATGAATCCATCCCTCACACTGCCGTGCAAGGCGATGCGTCGAGAGGGTTGAAGTCTAAACGTCTCCCTTAACCAGTCACTCTAGATCCGGCCTGTCATACTACAGGTAGGCAAACGAATCCGCCGCCAAGACCTAGGCAAACCTCACCCAATGAATTCGATCACCCCTGCTGAGTCACTAAATGTAGCGATCCACTTGGGGTAACCCATACCCGACCCGCGTCCCAAATTGAAAATGTTTACTTAAACTACTGAAGTTTTTGTAGGATGAACATAATTCAAAAATAAAATGTTTATAAATAAAAATAAATCATATTTTTTTATAAATCCCTTAGATTATGTCTGCCTTTTCAAAACATAAATTAGGCTGTTAACTTTATATCACGAAATATTATTTATTTATTAAAGTAAATACCCACCCATAATCCATTGAATGTCGAATACCTCTATAAGATACTCCTTTGGGAAAACCTCCGGCATTTTCCCAAATAAAAGTTCCTAAAATTCGGCAGAAAAGGCCTAACGAATGCCGCCCACTTCTCTGAAGGTAATGACGCGATATTTTCTTGTATTTTCTCTGTTGTTTTATTTTCCCTGGTCTTACAATTATTTTGAGGTTTTAGGAATTGATTTTGTTGATACTCTGACAATGATGGAGTAAAATTCGTGGAAATAAGTGTATAGAAAAATATAAACGTCCTTATTAGGTCCTAAGAGGTTTCATAGCCGTTGTGTTGTAGTTTTATTCCAGCTTAGAAAATAAACTTTTACCCTTTTCTCGGAAGAAAGATCAAAGAATCACACTTGAATGTCATTGTTAATTTGATACTCTCTGAACATTATGTAATCTATATGGAAATTTATAAATTTAATTTATTCTCACTTGAATTTTCTAACACGCCGTTCAAAATTGATCATCTTGTTATTTCAATGTATTTTACATCTTCTTCTTGTGCCCTGTCCGTTCAACGGACTTTGGCTATCATGTTGGCTACGTGGACTTTGTTTACTGCGGCCCGGAACAGCTCCACGGTAGACTGGCCAAACCACTGTCTCAGGTTTTTCAGCCATTTATTTTACTACCAACCCAAAAACCAGCACCACTGATATTCACACTTTCAATATACTTTTTTTTATACACACAGGAGGCCCAGAGGAAAAAAACCTCAAGATCTATGTCATTGTCATGTATTTCGGGATGGGGGTCTTTTAAAGGATAGGAAGGAGAGGAAGTTCTGGGAAGTATGAGGGGTGAGTATGAATTTGGGGGTTAATGCTTAATTTTATTTATGTTTTAATTTATAATAATAATAAAAACGTTTATTCATCAATAGATTTTTTTTACAATGCACATTTTTTCTTTTATCATTGATTCTATTGATGACAAGGTCACTGCTCAGCTACAATTCAGGATTTCTCCTAGAAAGCAGCTGGTTTTCAGCAGTGCCTCCTGCTGAAAACTGATATGTTTTAATTTATATATATATATATATATGTATGTTTTAATTTATATATTTGTATAGAACACATGAGTTCTTAATACATTATTAGTTTATGTATTTCAAAATTTGAATTTTCATTTTTATTTCTATTTTTCTTTAAAATATGATTTTTTTTTCTTTATTTTCCACTTACTTTTATGTTTTTTAAATTGTATTTTTTAATTCCTTTTTAAAATATTAAATGAATGACTACCACAACACGGGCATTAGCCTTGTGTGGTAGCCAAAAAAAAAACAAAAAATCTGTAACCAATAAAATTTTATGAAATAAAAAATAGAAAATGCGTTCAGGAGCGACGGTCGTATTAATCCATCCCTCCCACTGCAGCGAATTAGGTGGAAAAACGCATTCGCATATTAAAATATTCTCTACACACTTTCTGCCTTTATTATCATTATTCGTATATTTATTAGTTGAGATTAAGAACCGTTCTTATCCCTGGCGAAATTACTAAGATATTGTATAGACATATGTGAATATACTTTAAAACATGTATAATTTAAAACACCTTATCACTTGTAACATAATGTACTGCGTATCTCTAAAAAACAAAATTTAAGGATTAAATGAATGAATGAATTAATTTTAATTGTATACTGACGAAGGAACCATTGGTTTCGATACATTCGAATTTTGATGAAATAAGTGTTGCATGAAAAGTTACTAGTTTTCATTTAAATTAAAATGACGCCATAAAGTGAATTTGCGATTTTTGAATAAACAAATAAAATACATTCACTTTTCAATCTTCTTCTTCTTCTTGTGCCCTGTCCGTTCAACAAGACGTTGGCTATCATGTTGGCTATGCGGACTTTGTTTACTGCGGCCCGGAACAGCTTCACGGTAGACTGGCCTAACCACTGTCTCAGGTTTTTCAGCCATTAGGTTCTCCTTCTTCGAGGGCCCCGTCTTCCGGCAATATTTCCCTGCATTATGAGATGCAGGATCTCATACTTCTCTGGATGTCTCATCACATGTCCAAGATATTGAAGTTTTCGGATTTTTATAGTTTTAATTACTTCCTTTTCTTATTATTATTCATCCGAACCATAACATCTTCATTTCTAACCTGGTCCATCCAGCTTATTTTAAGTATTCTTCTGTAGATCCACATCTCGAATGCCTCAAGTCGCCTAATTAGTTCTTCAGTAAGCGTCCATGCTTCCATTCCATAAAATAATATCGAAAATACGTAGCATCTGACCATTCGCATTCGTAATCCAAGGTTGAGATCATGACTGCAGAACATTTTTTTCATGCGGATAAAGGTTGCACGAGCTTGCTCAATGCGACATTTGATTTCAACTGAAGGATCCCATCTATCATTTATATTGCAGCCCAAGTATACAATACTCTGTGCCTTCTCTAGTTTTGTTCCAGCAATATAAAGATTTCCATCCAATGCGTTATTTTTGCTAATGAGCATGTATTTTGTTTTATTTATATCAACTTTCACTTTTATTTGTTAACCACGTATCTGAAATCTCTATGAAGGACCTATGAATAAAAATGTTACCTGATTTGTAGCAAGATTAACTAGAAATTAAAATAATATGTGTATTGAACAATTATATTTTGCCTTTGTTAGAAGTCAACTTGAATACAAATCTCTCGTCTGGACTCTGGAAAGCACATTACAATATTTTTGAACAAGCTATTGAAAGAATTTAAATAATTTCTCACGCATTCGGTGTTTTGAATGGGTACACCATCAATTTTGTTGAACTACAATACTATTTTAAATGATACTAAAAGCTTAATTGTTGGACAGAAGTATTTTTAATGGCATAGCTTTTGCTAAATAAAATTCTAAATGACACATTTGATGGTTTGATATTCCAGAATTGTTTGTAATGGTAAGCTTTGCTGTCTGGGACTTGTCGAGCGCCCTGCCACTGCGCTTTCGAAGGCCCGCGCCGACGCGCGAATTTACCACATTATATTAGAACCGAGGACCCAAATAATAAATTTCAGTGACGCGTTTCCGTTTCATCCGAATTTCAAATCACTAACGGGGCTAAAGAAGTTTCACTTCAAAAATTCAATTCTTAGGAGTTTTAAATGAAAAGTCGTGAAGAAAGGAAACTAAATTAAAATTTATTTCGAGAATTGAATTGAATTTATGGAAAAATGTTGCATATGAAAATTTCACCCATAGCGTTATTCCACCAAATGCACTCGTACTTTACAGAAAGCAAAATGCTCTTCTAAATTTATACGAATCATTGATGTGTTTGAGCTATCATATTTCATTAAGAAAATGAAGATAATGTTGGTAGTTCTTAGTCGAAATATGATACAATTAAAAGGGACCGAATTGGATGTAGAAACAGAAGCAGAAGGTCCTGGGTTAGAGTCCCAGAGGTGCCAATTTTTTTTTCTGATTTTTCTGTCTCCAGATTTTTTATGGGGTCTTCATTTAATAAATATTTCTTAACACTATTGCTCTTGAGTTTATTATAGTAGGAAGATATTATTTATATTGCTGAACGAGATAACCTAATTTTTTTGTGAATGCTTAACCGAATAGGAGGAACTCATTGATATAAATTTGATATTAAAATATTGGATTACTTATATCACACACATTCTGTGGGCGATTAACACGTAATCTTATCAATGCATAAATAAAGCATGTAGTGGCTTCATTTAGTTATTGTTTGCGGAGAGCATAACCGGCGCCGTGGCTTAGTTGGTTAAAGCGCCTGTCTAGTAAACAGGAGATCACGAGTTCGAATCTCGTCGGGGCCTTGTGATAACATTCGTCACATATTTTTTTATTCGGTTAATCACCGAGGAAAAATAAGTGTTTGTAGGTTTTATATTTATTTATTTATTACATGCCGTAATATAGTTTATAAGTTGAGTATTACAGTTATTATAAATACTTAAAAATTTAAACAATAAAGAAAATATAATACAATTAGAAAAGAACACATAATACAATGTAACAACGTGTTGAAAATTGACAGGCTACCGGCATCTATGGGTTGCTTGAGCAAACTCCTATGTTTTACCATCTCAACCAAATGGTGCGAGCCTTGGCTAGGGGCTGAGTTCGGTAGGTCGGTAGCAAACTGTTTTAACTACTAGCTACTAGTCATGTTTACAAACACTTGCAAGTGTCACCATGGTGGTGGAGTTTTTACTTTATAAAAAGGCCCGCTTCTGGGTACCATGGCTTCTTTTCTACGCAAAGTTTAAATATTAAACTACTGCCAGTTTTGGCCCGGTGTATTTAGTATTCACACATTTATTTTATAAATTTAAAACATGTTACACAGTGATTTAAATAAAAAGTTAAAGTTCTCTTAAAACAGTTTATTTATTAAAGGAGCCTAACAATTTTAACACAACTAAAGCATACAATAACAAAAAATAAGTACGTAAAAATGATAAGAAGTCTCACATTTAATATAAACAAAAATTGCAGAAATTATATAAGTCTATTTGTGTCGAGATTTATAAAAGAATTGGAATAAACAATACTTAAACTGATTAATTTTCAGGTGAAATATATCTCCCAGATCAGAATATTTATTTTTTGAGACTTTCGGATTCGGGGAATTTCGATAAACAGTGTCCTAGTGTTGTTAAAGTAAAACGGTAGTAAATTCCGGCAAGATCTTTTGGGAATATGGATGTTGATTGATTCAAGCAATTCAGGACAGTCAATTTTGTAATGCAGTATTTTATGTGATACTATTAAATCTGTGTTTATTCTTCTTTCTGTAAGTTTTAATAGGGTCGTTTTTTTTATCCAGAAGATAATTATAATCAAGTTTTGTACAGGAATATGCGATTTATAGTTTACGTACCTCAGGAACTTATGTTGAGTCTTTTCAATGTTGTCGGAATAATTGTTGTAAAAGGGAGACCATAACGTAGTTATACTCTAGTTGGCATCTAACAAGGGTCTAGCAAAAGTTAAATGTGCCTAAATTATTGAAGTCTTTTGCAACTCTCAAAACGAATCCAAGAGTCTTAAGGGCCTTATTGATAATATTATTAACAAGCTTTTTCCCGCGGCTTCGCTCGCATGGTGTAAGGGGGGTTCCCACTCCGCCTCCTCCAACTCCCCCCCCCCTCTCACCATGTATGCGACGTCATAAAATGTATTATTCTTTTTTTTTTACATTAGTTTCATACAGGAGGCCCTGAGAAAAGTAATTCTCCTCAGGGCCTACGTCATCTTTGAGGATGCTGTGTGGAGTGTCTTTTTAGGAAAGGAAGGAGAGGAAGTTCGGGGAAGGAAAAGAGTATTAGGAGTGGGAAGGAATCTCGGGGGCAGTGTATCCAGGAGTGACAGATGTATGAATCCATCCCTCCCGCTGCCGTGCAAGGCGATGTTCCGAGAGAGTACCTACGGCTGGAGAAGTCAAAGGGACTTCCTCAACTATGCTCTCCCGATCCGGTATGCCATGCAGCTGGTGGGCGGACGCGTCCGCCGCCAAGACCCGAATAAACCTAACCCCATGAACCCGGGCACCCCTGCTAACAAACGTAGCGAACCACTTGCGGTGACCTATGGCAGAGGTATTGGTTATCCAATAAATGCTTACCCGACTCCCAAATTGTATGTAGTTCTATAGTCCTAAACAATACACATCCAAAATGACGTACCTACACGAAACACTTAGAAGGTGGTTCCCTCCCGGGGGCGTTGGGGGTTGGTGAGGGGGGTGTGGGAGAAGGAAAAAGATAGGGAGGGGTTATTTTTTATTACTTATTATGTGAATGCCTACATGTAAACTTATCTGACATCGTATCCAACATTACTATGGACCTCTGAACAGGAGCAACCATAAGTAATGGATTTGGATGCACGCAACTGTTGCCTGCCACTAAACCTAGTATTCTTTGATTCAAATATTCAACTTTTCGACTTGTTTTGGCAATTCCAGGTGAATTTTAATATATTTTTGCCCGCTACAGTGAATATGATATATAATAATAATAAGCTGTGTTTGTTTGTTTACAGATGTGGGATGGTGGCCAGTTCTGGCCAATAAGATAGAGGTGGGCCTGCAGGAGCTGGGCGTCGCGCCCCGACACCTCTACTGGGAGAACCAGGCCCTGCGCGGCCTGCACAGCTCGCATGCCAGAGGTAACTACTAATCTATTACACCAACTACATTAACCACACTGACCACACCCACTACATCGACCACACCGATCACACCAAACACACTAATTACACTAAACCACACCAAACACACCGACCGCATCGATCACACGGACCACACTGACCACATCAATCACACTGACTACAACTACCATAATGAGCACACCGATCACACAAAGCACACCAATCACACTGAGTACAACTAACATACCGACCACACCGATCGTACAAGCAAATCCACACTAAACACACCGACCACATCAATCACGTCAACAAACTACACCAACGAACCACACCAACCACACCGACCAAATCTACTTATTGCATTTTCTATATCATATTACAAACATCGAGATAAATTGAGAAGCACAATGACAATTTCTACACATTTAAAAAAAAAACACGAAGCGAAAATATATTATAATAAAACGAATATGAAACTGTATTCCACTTAATTTTATTTGACCGTAACCGTTTTCAGCTCGTTAGAGCCATCTTCAAAATTAAAACATGTATTTAGTTTAGACCATTCCTACTCCAATGTAAACATGTATCCCTTCAAAAAGTAACTTTGTAAAGATAAAACAATTCGATTCATTTGCTAAGTCCCCGATTTTGTATCCAGTGTAATTTTCATAATAATTTCGATATTAAAATATGTATTTAGTTTAGACCATTCCCACTCCAATGTAAACATGTATCCCTTCAAAAAGCAATAAAAAATACCATAATTCATAAATATAATAACGATTTGACAATAAAATTAGGTCATTAGTAACTCACATTTCTTGTAAGGTTTATCCCTAATCTTCATTGAAGTGAGCTACAAACCCAAAGTAATTAGCTTACTGGAATTACCAAAATATTTAGAAATTCGACAGTCTAAAACGACTGCAACAAATATAAAATTATTATAATTGATTAAAATCCTTGTAGACCACCCCTCTCCCCCTCCCCAATATGTTGTGTATATAAACCGTAGACTAAGAATTATTTGTACCAGTCTGGCTTTAATGGCAGTGATGGCTTTAACGAGCTGAAACCGGTTACGGTCAAATAAAATTAAGTGGAATAAAGTTTTATATTCGTTTTATTATAATATATTATAATGGAATTCCACCATAAATTATCACTCTCAAAAATAGAAATATTACGAAGTGAAAAGTCTATACATTTTAGTTCTGAAGTAAAATTATTTTGTTGTATGAAAATTCCCATTAGGTATTACTAATACGATATCTAAATCTGAATTCGCCATTTTATAGACACCTACGTAGAGAATAAGACTTTAAGAAAACGTTATATTTTTAAGAGTTAGGGTAACCGAGGTAGGGATGTCGAAAGTGAAAAAAATATCGATATATCGATGTATCTATATTTATTAAAATATC
Organism: Limnephilus rhombicus; assembly: GCA_929108145.2. Taxonomy (NCBI): domain Eukaryota; kingdom Metazoa; phylum Arthropoda; class Insecta; order Trichoptera; family Limnephilidae; genus Limnephilus; species Limnephilus rhombicus. The sequence goes on along the minus strand of OV815292.1, from coordinate 15,124,394 downwards.
AATATCGACGTCGATATATCGAGGAAAAAATATCGATATATCGGTTAAATTTTCAAGAGATTTTGCGTTTTTAAAATAATAGTGTATTCAGTTCAATATTATCAATAGTAATTTTTGTACACAATTTTCTTTTTTTAATGTACAAAAATCTCAATAAAAATGAAGGTATTTTTATCACTATTCATTTTTATTACGTAATAATTACAAAAATATCAAAAACTAAAAAGCTGTCTTCTAACTTATATGTAAACTGAGATGCATACAAATTTTGTATTTTTTGTATTTTTATGCGTCTCAGTTACATTCTATTGGCGAATTAATCTGTCAAAAAGGACTTCGTGTTTGGAACAAGGTATAGTCAATAATCATAGACAATTGGGAACCAACACATAGGAGTGGCTTAGAAAAAAATGGCGAAAAATAGCATACATTTCTATGTATGTGCCTACATACATGAGATAGTATTGGTGATCACAAATACTAATGCAAAGACAATAGATTTGTAAGCTATTAATAGTTAAAATTTCAACCGCCAGATGTCATGACCCAATACAGTTACTTTTTTCCGTTCGTTCCTATACGGTTTTGGATTCTAGTGACTTTAAATAAATAAATTTTAAAACATATCGTTTTTGATACAATTTTCGATATTGGATATTTTGTATCGATATATCGGATTAAAATATATCGGTTAAAAATATCGATATTTTGAATTAAAAATATCGATATTTCAATATATCGATATTTTTTCAATAAGCCTAAACCGAGGTAGATTGAAAACAAAACTCTTTGTGAAAACGCTTTTAAATTATTGTTTCTTTTCTTGCAAAATTCGTTGAAAAATGTTAAAATTCCGCTACAATTCATACAAAAAAATCATTTTTAGAATATATTAGCATTTTATGTAAATTCTTCTTAATTGAGAGCACTGCATAATGTAATGTTCTGGAAAAAGAATTCAGTTTTGAAATGGAAGTTCGCACAAGTAATATATCTAGCCCAGGAAGCAGAGAGAGGGTGGAGGAAGGGGTGGGACGTTACCAATAAATAATTGCACTCCGGCTGCAACGCGAATATCCAGGAAATTGGAAACGCTACAACGTCGAAACAAAATATACACAAATCCTCATAAATACAGACAATGCAAATGTGTAAGCTGACGGGATCATTCGAGCCCAGATTTTGCCATCAATATCACCCACTAAGTTTCATTGCTTAGGGCCAATCTGAGGGCTTTACTCGTGATAAAGGGTCAGCGAAACCCTTCTGAGCCCAGGTCAATATTATGTTGGTTCCCCGTTCAAACACAAACCCCTAATCAAGGCCCGCGTATGTAAATATACTCGGCCGCCCGCCAATCTAGAACCTACCACAGTGTCTAGTCGCACTGGTGTTGTGTTTGGGAACTCTTGAGTGAAAAGTTGTACTTGCAATATTCTAACTTGTTCTAATTTAATTTATCAACAGAATGCGGAGTAATGGCTGCGCGACCTTTTTCATACAAAACCAAATTTTAGATTTGAGGTCAAAATACCCAACCAATTAATACCCAAACTGATTATTTAAAAACTTCTTCCACCTGTCAATGCGAGCGTATTGAAAGGGTTAAGCACACAAAATACCTAGGAGTTATAATAGATGCCAACTTGCGCTGGACTGACCACATAACTTATATCACAAGCTAACTGAAACGAGTCATGCATCTCTTAAATTCAACTAAAAACATATTTCCAAGAACAATCCTCAGGACCATATTCTTTGCACTTTGTCAATCCATTATCTCATACGGCATACTGGCTTGGGGAAGTGCAACGAATGTAGCTTTAGACCCTTTAGTAAAAATTCAAAAGGCAATAATTAAACTCATCCTCCAAGTACCGTTCCTTACAAACACGAATGTAATTTACGAAACACTGGACGTCATGACAATAAGACAACTCTATGCCAAATCTGTACTAATATACTTCTTCCAACATGAACTCCACATTCCAATGCAACCACAAATAGCGATTAAAACCAGGGCCTCTACAAAAAAACCATAAATATTCCAATAACTCATACCTCACACGGACAGAGAAACTTTAAGTACTATGCAACCAAATTTTATAACTGCATGCCCAATACACTGAAGCAACTATTAACTTCAAATACATCAACAATCCATCACAAAAAACTAATCAAAGACTGGATCAAACAACAAGGTATTCTCTTTACTCAAAAGATTATAACACCTAACCAAACATGACCCAACCCACACTTAAAAAAAAAAAAAAAAAAAATTGTTTCGGGACACAAAAAGTACCACAAAAAAGTACCACAATATTATTTAATACTAGTGGCGGGAGGTCTGTAGAAAAATTATACCTAATTGTAAGTCAAGTAATTCCTTTATCTTATACATATTCTAGATATCCTGAAATAACCTGTATATAGATCCTTACTAATATTTAATTTATGTATAGGATACTGCCGTCATGGATCGACCCACGGTGTCCTTCTTGACAAAATCAAAGAGGATACTGTGCTTCGACTCTTGCCGGCAGAAGAGCACTTATCCTAAAAATGGGAACACCTCAGTACAGGTTCGCCTAGTGAGGTGTTCACAAAACACTACTTTTAACCAATTTACGTACAGTTACGGATCAATAACATTTTTCATATTTTTTATTATACTGAAACTTATTATTTATGTACTTAAACCAATGCAATAATCTGTTAAGTGTATGTTTGCGAATAGAAATAAAAAAAAATAAATAAATAAAAAAAAAAGCAAAACGTGTAGGTAGTAATGATCTAGTGGCTGGTTTTATCATTTCCACGGCTATGGCACGGCGACGGCTTAAAAAAGGCAATAAGCGTAGGTTTCTTACAGTTTCTTATCACAATAATTCTGTAGATCTTTCTTACACACTAAATAATGGTGAGATAAATAAAGAGACACATGATAATGTATGATACATGATACACGAGATAATGTACGTGTTTTCGATTCCTCCATGGGAAAAGGCTTATCATTTTGTTGCATCTTCCTCACTTTTATTAAAGATATGAGATGATGCGTTACCATCGCCGCGCCGTAGCCGTGAAAATCGTAAAATTAGCCAGTAAATAGAGGTATTTTATTTATTTGTGTTTTAAATTACAAAATAATATGTACTTTAAAAATTTATAATTCTTTTTACATTAACTTTGTCAATTTTTGTGAGAATAGTTTTTTTATACGAATACCGCACAAGAGTCCCAACTGCTCCCGTCTGGAGCCGATGAGACTATGGCATCCCCGAATGGGGTATGTTGTGAGGCTGAAGGTAGTGGGAAGAGGAAGGAGATAGGGAAGGGGACGGTGGGGAATTATCTAGCTATTCTGGTCTGGTCACCAAACACGGCTAAAGCCATTTCAAGCAACGTTTCAATTCTGAATGTTGGTCTTACACGAGGGCGATACTGAGAGTATCTTCCACCCTGGAACGTGCCGCAAATATATTATATATTATTTTAAATGAATAAATTGTGAAATAACATAAATTAATCAAACAAAATTTAGTTGCCACGCCGGGATTCGATCCCGTGACCTGCGGATTGCGAGTCAAGAGCCTTATAAGTCAAAGTATTTATAAGTAAATAATGCTCTTGCCAAATCTATAATTTTAATATTATAATGAAATGTAAAATAAAAAATAAGACATTGTAAAAATGCATAGAATTTTTTTGTGGATACCCCAAAAAGGTGTTCAAACTTTCACAATCGGTTGCAATTTTTTTGTGGATACCCCAAAAAGGTGTTCAAACTTTTACAATCGGTTGCTGGTAATTTTAATTTAAGCCAAATCCTAAATATCTCTAAAATATAATGCTCGCGACTTAAAGGGGGAAATTTAGTAATTATTGAGGTTGTCACGACTGGTGCCATGGTTCTTTGGATTTTTACCTGTGAGCGATTAAAATAACGGCAATCCGGTGAATTATAATATGTCAGCGTGGAGTTTGTAAATAACCCCAAACTTGCTGGGCATGATAAAAAAGTGCTTCTTACTCTTGTCTACTTTAGTTTTCTGAAGGATTACTTCTGCCGTGTGTATATTGCACATTCTGATTTTTTTTATTTGCAGTATTTTAAAACTGGGCTCTTTTTTCTTATTTGCATTATTGCATAAAATTTAAGTCTATTTACTGTTCCGATACTACGATTACTTACGATTTACTGTTACTTATATCTTTTTCGCAATATTTTTATTTTCGGCCTCCTTAGCGTGATGGTCTACACATTTGACTTTGAGTTGAGAGGTTGCGTGTTTGTTGTCAACCGCAGAAACCGCAGTATATTTCAATATAACCTCAGAAAACAGTTTTATTATTTGAAATTGAGAGAGGCCCAAATAATGTGAAATGCTTTGTAACCAACAAGAGCGTAGCTGCAGCATTCAAATAGGAGGAAGAGGGGGGTCGAACATGTGTGGGGGGGGGGGGGAGGTTGTGATGAATTGCATTGATCAACAGTGAAAATTAGAAAATATCGTAGCTTCCCACTTTAATTTAAAAAGAAAATATCAATTCCTTATAAAACGGACACATCTACGACATCTATCGGATCAGAGTAAAGTGAATTCATATTTACGGTAGGGATCTATAATTAGACAAAGTGAGACGAGTATTGATTAAAAAATCACAGATGGTATCAACAAATAATCAGAGGCAGGGACTCCCCAATATAGTTTAGGCCGTGATATCTTGACAGCCAATTGGATTGCAGCAAAAGCGATTAAAAACCAAGTTAGCCTATCAACAAGAAAAGGGCCGAGCCCATTTTTAGAACAAAGGAACGACCTTTGGATCCGGCAATTAAGGATGTAATTAATGAGTTTGACGTTCCCACCGAACCGAGAGGTGAATAAACTCCATGGGAAAGAATAGTCGATTCAGGGACAAAAGTACGATGACCCGAGAAATGTTATGGATAACAAGTAGATTTCAGAGATCGTTAACCTTAGTTCTCGAATGCATTAGGGCATATTAGGTGTGGAAAAAAGATACACGTAAACAACGATGGAAAAGTTTAAGTGAAAAATTGCATAGCAAGTGACGAAAACGTGTTGTAAGATGTTAGGGAGATTTCCATCTATAATACGATTGTTTGTGACGACCGGAGATGATCGATTCGAGGACAAACGTGCTAAAGGAAATGGAAATGTTGAAAAAACAATGGAAAATTATTGTTATCAATTCTAGACGGAGCGAGGATATTACGATGAAAGATTTAGGGAGGAAACGTCAAAAAAAATGAGAGTTTTAAAGAATAGGCGAGGGTACATTTCAGAGGTCTAGAGCAGTAACAAGTGTTAGAGAGGAAAATAGAGTGCAGTACAGAGGGGAGTGGAAAATGCTGAAAACATTGCGATAGAAAAACTCAGGAAAAGGAGTCATTTTACGTATTTAAAATGGAGTTTATAGAGTAACATAGTACGCGACTGCAGATAAAAATGAGACATTACAATGGTTGTCGATCCCAGATGTATTTTGTTGTGATAAACAAGGAATATTCGAACATGAAAATTGTTTAGATAAGGCAATTAGTCGTTAAAAAGGTAATAAAAATTATCATGGGTCTTATGAAATATTTACATTAAAGAATTCTCATAAAAGTTAACGACACTGAAATAAAAAAGGATTTATTGCCAGGTGGGTACAGAAATTAATGTATACAACTGTCGAAGCATATGGTTTATGGGATTTTGAGCAAGAATGAGACGAAATTTGTAAGGCGTTCTCTATGAAGCAATAAAAATGACAGAAATTTAAGGGCCGAAGTGGGGGTATCTCCTATAAAAATGTTAAAAATGATATATTTATTAATAACAAATAGAAAATGAAATTTTCCAAGAGGCAGCAAACATCAAAAAAACGATATGGTTATATCAGGGGAGTACAGGAAAGCGAGGGGAGAGAAGATACGACAGAGAAAAACAAAGGAAATCTTATATTAACAGTGAATAAAATAAATACGGCTTGAAATATAAAAATCTATAGAGATATGAACACTAGCGTAAGAATAAATAAGGAAATTCATGGAAAGAGTGTCGTGAATAAAAGAAAATTCGAAAAAAAATGGAAAATTCAAATATACGACGTAAATAGAGAAAATTCGTTTTTAAATGGAAAGGTTCATATAGAATACAGAAAAACTCGAGGAAAAATAATAAAATAAAAATGGACAATTTGCGAGAAAGACTTCGACATGAAGATATCTCTGATAGGCGAATTTGGGGACAGATTTGGTACATATGGTAGATGCCGTACGCACGGACATGTTACGGAATAGATGAAAATAGAACTTTAAAATTATTAAATTCAAGCTAATTTTGTGTGAACACCAGGACAAAGGAAGTTGGGCAATTAAACATGGATCTTACTAAATCCGGATCTTGTAAGTATGGGAGTACGAGACAGAAATTAAAAGATCAAACGCGGAAGGGTTTAAGGAACCGCATTCGACAATAATGGGGAGGTTTCAAGAAATTACGAGTTGATAGTAATTAGATTGGTTTATTACAGGAGATTCAGATACGCTCTTTTGGACCTGAGAGGGGTATAAAAGACTAGACAAATGCCAGTTGGAGACAGTCTACGGTCGTGGTCGAAAAGGTTGAAAGTTCGCGAGGCGTGACGAAACGGTGGGTGATTTAAAGTTGAAAAATTCTAAGTGATAATTATTATGATACTTAGAAAATTTTCACATTCTAGCCAGTGATCTACAAAAAAATACTTTGCAGTTAGAATCAGTGAAAATAAAAATAAAGCCAACGCATTAATTACTTGTGAAAAATAAAAGTGCTCGTGATAAATACAATTTGTTTTAGTGGAAAATTCGGATGTTATAATCACTTAATATCGTATTTTTAAACTTAGAAATTTCGCGTTTAATATTAGTGCAATAAATAACTGAAGTGATGTGATAATTTAGCGTGAAGAAGTTATAATTAAATACGTGTGTTCAATCTAAGTGAAAGTGTTCTAACAAATAATAAATATTTAAATTAATTATCTTAAATAATAATAATAAAACAAAATAATATTTTATTAATACATAAAAGTTCGGAGGGATAAAAATTTAATTTAACAACAATTTACCATCTCTAAATTAATCGTGAAGTAACTATCATTTAAAGTGTTATCTAACCAACGAGTTTTGAAATAAAATACAGTTTAGAACGATAGAATTCATACATCATTTTAATTAATTAGAATAAATGAAAAAAAAAAAAAATTTGAAGTCAAAAGATTTAATTAAATTTAGGAAAATAAAAATTAATTTCGGAAAATTGCAGCAAGGTTTACTGTGTATTTCCCGGTCGGAAAAACCTTGGTAGGGGTAAGTCTTTTTCCGTTATAAAAGTTTACAGATTCCAAGGAGAAAGCGGAATGCAGCAAACATTGGTATTTGGATTAATTATTTGACCAAGATATTACTCGCTTAATATGTGATATGTAACTATATTAAAATATTATAAATCTAATAAGTATATTTTATATATTTATATATGTATGTATATATACACATATATATGTAAGTTTATTGTTCCCAAGAAAAATTTTAATCAAAAAGAAAAACACTTATATAAAAAGAGGAAAAAGGGTATCGATTCCTACCTCTGAATTCATCAATAACTATTAAAAGTAGTTATGTGTGATAAATTTACAAATCAATATTTTATATTTAATTTTATGTATGTATTAATATAATTTCAGAAAATCCAGAGCATTTGAAATAAGTCATGATATTAGAAATTATTTCGATCATAATATAATTATACATATCAATATTATAAATTATTTATTGAGACAAAGTATATATAAATGAATAAATATGTATACGTAATCGGGTATCAGACTAGACAATTGCGCTAAGTACATCATTATCAAACAAAGAAAATTTTAGGGTCATCTCACACGTCTCCGGAATGTCTAAATTAAACACACCTCATATGCTTGAATCTAGGTCACGAGGCCGTCGAGAATGTTTACAAAACTCAAATTGTTTACAAAATAAGTCGGTCACTGGGACACTAGTTCGAATACGTTAAAAAGAAGAAAAAAAATGACCTTGATTAGTGGATATCGTACTTAGGTATTAACTTCTAGGAACGGGATAAAATTATTATATTGCGCAATTATTAGAAACAAAAATAAAAAAAAAAAATTAAACACTATCTTTAATTTGAACGTAAAGAGGTATCTACAGACCTAAACAGTTGAAAATAAACAGATTTATTATAGCAAATCAAATAAGAGGTGTACTGAAGACTTACATGAAACAGTTGATAAATCACGGAATAGCTTAAAAGGGTGTATTGAAAACTTACATGAAACAGTTGAAAAACCACGGGATAGCTAAATAAGGGGTAATGATGATTTACATGAATCAATTGTGAATCACGGGATAGTAAGAATTTATCAAAAGTTGAACATTTGAGGGGAGGGAAAGAAAAAAAATACAGTTCAACCAACAGAAGGCAGTGGTCGCTTCTATAACAAGGACCATTAATCAAACCATAGAGATGACGGATCTCTCAAACAAAACCGTCAACAAAACCAAACAAAAGCTTGGAGTTTTGGCGAATCTCCAGAACACATCGCCAGATAAGATCTTAATGTACTAGTATTTATTTATATTTCCCACTATTCTTACGTATGTATTCGGTATCAATCTGAAAATTTCGCAGAATTTGATGGGCGAGATCCGAGCTTGGAATGCGATGCAAGTAGTTTCGTATTGCGAGTTATAAACCTTCCCAAAACGTATGTTTACATATATATCTTTTTATGTACTGTTCATTGAATGAAACGAACTCACTTACAATTAGTGTTTTAGGCCTGTCGGGTCACTCTCGTCTCATTTCTTGAACGTGGAGGGAGGATTCACGACCCGTAACTCCACACAAACCCGTGAGTATATGATTGCATATAGGACGAAACCGGTTCGCCCTAAGTAAATAGTAAACTTTGGAGGAGTAGGAATTTGGGGGTATCTGGGCTCGGGGGAAGACCTGAAGGCAGTGCATGATGGCGAAGGAAGGTTCAGTTGGGACGCGATAACTTAGGTATCAATCAATTGAACCGTGCCAAAAGACTGTGCGAATTTCGGGTTGACACCTGATCACCTTGCTTACTTGATGGAGGCAGGAGCCAAATTTTGCCAGAAAAAGGGTTATTCTGAGTTCGTCAAATATGCAATTAACTAATTACATTAACCTACTAAATCCATCTTTATATGTACCTTATAGCAGCTGAATCAAAATGGAGGGGCGCCCAGCAGATACAAGATACAATCATAATCAAATTTACTAACATTTAACCCTTTGAGTTATATTTTATTATCTGTTCAATTAGTCATGAGTAGTTTCGATTAGTATTGTTTATTCATGAATTCATTAGGATGTATGGAATCATAGTAAACGTCAAAAAGAAGTAAGCTCATTTAGAGAAATTACTTAAGGTTAGATTTGCAAGAGAGAGACCAATACAGTTTGAAATTCAACACTCTGTTTAGAATCAAGAGGGTTACCACAAAAGACGAAAGTAATTAAAGTCCTATATCATAAATCAAAAAATTACACAACGTTTGATGGAGTTTAATTACAACCTAAATACGAAAATATTTACGTTCAAAGTCGTAAATAACGTATTTATTAGTTAAGTACATATATCTTTAAAGGTATGTAGTACAAGGGAGCTTTAAGTAGCTTTCTGTAGTTATCAGAGGAAATAAGGGTCCAATTTTATAAAGGCTTGTGTAACGTAGGGGAGGAATTTTCCATCCCTACCACACATATGCAAAGCCTTAAGAATTCAAATATCGATCAGAGCCAAGAGAAAACGAAAATTTACGACTGGTGCCAAGTGCCCAGGAGTAAATAAAATACAGACAAATAAGTAGAGAAAAGAGAGAACATTACAACTGGTGGCCGATGACCAGGAGAGTCATATAAGGATGGAGTAAAATAGAACGAAAAAGACAAAACATCACAAGGTTAGGTCCCCTAAAAAATTACTTTACACAAAATATATCAAAAACTTGGCGGGCAGCAGATCTAAATGTACATCAAAGACACCAAACTTATAGAGTGACGTCTGCTGCATAGGCGGCCCTATAGATGTTTTCCAGTCCAAGTTAGATTCACTCGCAAAATTTAATAATATTTAGTGATACACCAATTAGGGAGGCGGTTATGGGTACCGCCGCCCCGGGAACCATTTGTTGGATAACCAACACCTCTGCCATAGGTCACCCCAGGTGGTTTGCTACGTTTGGTGACTTAGCAGGGGTGCCCAGGCTCATGGGGTGAGGTTTGTCCGGGTCTTGGCAGTGGATGCGTCTGCTCAGCTGCTGCGTGACTGGTTTTTTTTTTCCATACAGGAGGCCCTGAGAAAAAAGTAATTTCCTTCAAAGCCTATGTCATCTTTGGGGATGCTGTGTGGAGGGGTTTGTTTAAGGAAAGGAAGGAGAGGAGAATTCTGGGAAGGAAAAAGATTTAAGGGTGGGTAGGAATCTGGGGTTCAGTGTGTCCTGGTCATCCGCCTCCAAGACCTAGACACACCTCACTCCATGAACCCGGGCACCCCTGCTAAATCACCAATCGTAGCGAACCACTTGGGGTGTCCTATGGCAGAGGTGTTGGTTATCCAATAAAGATTGAGGGAGGCCTTTTGATCTTTCCAGCCAGTCTTGACCCATCGCCTTGCACTGCAGTTGGAGGGATGGATTCGTGCGTCCGTCACTCCTGGACACACTGACGCCCAGATTCCAACCCACCCCTATTACCTTTTTCCTTCCCTGAACTTCATATCCTTTCGTTCATTAAAAAGACCCCTCCGCACAGCATCCTCTAATACTACATATGCCCTGGAGGAAATTATTTTCCTCGGAGCCTCCTGTTGGATCTAATCTAAAGAAAAGGTTATCATTGATCGGAGAGAGTAAAATTCACAATGATACAAAATTACAATCATTCTGCAGTTGCGTTTTTTTGTACCACATTACCATTTGAATATATACATATAGTCTGTCAAATAAGAGTAGAAAATATAAAAACTTGAACTACTAAATTTGTAGACTGGCAACACCAATTTAACTGTCAAATATTTTTTTGAAGTGCAATGACACTGAATGTAAAGAACACAGTAAACCACATTTTAAAAAACATTTTTTCTTCGTGATATAAATTTGATTAAAAGGTGATTTATAAAGCGATTTGCTTTTTAATTTATCATAAATTTGAATTTAATAATAGAAAGAAAGGAAGAATCACTAATGCTGAGTTTAGTTACACTACTTTTAGATCTGAATGAGTTAAATATATTCAGATCTAAAATTACCGATATGATCTAATGCCCAGGCATCGCTAGGTACTTTATCTAGTATTAAATAAATGTGAGCAATTTCTAAACTGTGCTTTATATTTTATTACATTATAGTTATTCTTCATTATGTTAACACAAAATTGCAAAGGTATAGTAATAAAATACCTATATGCAATTCTAATTTTGAGATTGGCGGGTATATCTATACTGCAATGAAAAAATATTTTTTCCATTATTATGCCTTTTTATTTTTTTATAAAAATGTATGTTACACAGCTTTACTTTAACATCATTATTTATGTGTTTATTATTGCCATTTGATCAACAGTGGTGCCCTCATATATTTTCTACTCTTATTTGACAAACTGTACATTCGTATTCATAAGGACACTTCAACGACACCTCTGGTCTGGTCTTTGGTGGTTAAAACGGGCACAATAGGCCACTTGCATCTCATTTTTTTTTAAATTCCGGTTTAGACAAATATTCTAAGACATTTTGTATTTTTTTATCGTATTTTTGAAACCCCGGGGATTTTTTGAAAATTTCAATCCGAAAAATCAGACCATTTTTTATAAACCGGAAAGATGGGACATAATTTTATGGGTGCGAAAAAACGATAATTACATAACCGAAAATCATTTTTAAAAAAATAACGTTTTCCACACGATTGGCACAGAAGAATAACGAGGCATACCAAAAATATTACATCTCGTAAATATTTTTTTCCTTGATCCATCTTATTGATCATAAATCATTATAATGTACAACGTATATATTACTAAATCCAATGTAATATACTTGTACTTGTAAATTATAATAATAATAAGAATATTATAATTTTTTTTTAAGTCAAAAGAAATATAATATTTCGCTTTCTTAAGTAATTTGATTTTGTTAAAATCAGCACCATAACCATTATACCTCTAAAACACGTACCGACTACTAAAATGTACCGGTTTCTCTTCAGAATATCTGTCAAAAAGTCAAACCAAATGATAAGTTCGTAGAGAACAAACAATAAATCTAGTGATCGAATTAAAAAATTCGCCTGAAATCAAAGTGATGCCATATAAAAAAAATAAATCAGTGTGGAATTTTACAAAATTAATAGGAACATTTTCGGAGACGGGACATTTTCATGTAGTGACGTCACGAGCCCAAATAATGGATTTATTTATTTAAAAAAAAAACTGTACTTTTCTAAAAAATTCTACTAACATTTTCACAATCTTAATAAAAAGATCTATCCACACGATTTTTTCTAAGTCGTTATGAATTCAATGCAAGTGGCCTATTCATTTTAGTATCCCTGAAAGCACATAGAGACCGCCAAATAACCACTTTGTGATATGAATATTTTTTTATTTAAAAAAAAATAAAAAAACATATTATGATTCCTATCCACCGGGAGTGATTTATATTGCTGGATAATAATCACCTTCTCCGCCCTTCTGGGAACGTCGTTGTAATATTCTGGAGCCGGGTTTTCTATAAATGCAGATGCCACCCAACTAGGGATGTGACTTTTACATAAATAATCGGTTATTTTTCTTAGCCTGAAAAATCGATTTATAAATAATCGATTTTTCTTGAAAATTTGTTATAATAATCGTATTTTCCCCAAATTTTTCAAATTAAAATAAACGCATAAAATATCTTTTATCACAGTTATATTAGTTCAAAAATATTCAACAGAAATTATAAGTTTTAAAATAATAAACCGAAATAATCAACACAAATTACAAACTGTTCGTTGACTCTGTTGACTTCATCTAGTGACAAGTTTGATTAGAAACTTCAACTAAACTGCTTTAACGTCATGTTTTGTTTATAAACATCTTGGAAGTTTTCGTTCCGGATTCCGTACTAATGACTAAGCGTAGCAGGGTTGCGAATGAAAAAATCGGCAGTGTAAAAAAAATCGATTATTAATTAATCGATTTTTTAGAAAATTAAAATCGCTTAATAAAATCGTTTTGTTTCATAATCGATTTTTTACACATCCCTACACAACGCCGTGCAGAAGATTACCGCCCATGACCAGTCTCGCTGCTTCAAGGACTTTTTTAAAAATTAACTCCACATAGGAGGCCCTGAGGAAAATGATTTCCCTCAGGGCCTATGTCATCTGGGATGCTGTGTGGAGGGTCTTTTTGAGGAGAGGTAGGAATGAACATTGGTCTTGAAGAGACCCATGTTGTAGGAAGGAGGTAACACAGAGGCCGGCAAATCATTCCACAGCCGAGCTGTTGAACACAAGAACTAGTCGAAGAAACGACCCGTTCTCATGTGACAAATGTCAACCGTGTACAAATTTTGGGCACGCGTTTGGCGTGTTTTCCGACTATGCACCGGTGCCGAATGGAACAATGATGCTAGTTCCTCGGATCATCGTCCATTGTAATACCGGTAGAACAAGAATAGCATTCCCACCCGACGCCTGTGCTCTAAAGATTGCAATCCGTCTGTTAAGATGGGAGAATCTATCAAACGGACCGCCCGTTTCCGCACAGAGTCGAGGGTATTTTTCAGGTATTTTGGAGCTCCAGACCAGAGGTGGCTGCCAAATTCAACCGTGGGACGCACTTGTGATTTGTACAGGGTAGCAGTTGTGTACTATTAAAGTATCTGCGGGCCCTGTGCAGTACGCCCAGTTTTTGGGAGGCTAATTTTACTCTGGCTTCGATGGAGCCCCCATACCTCAGCTGGTCACTTAGGGTTACACCAAGTATATCAATGGAGGGCCTGTTCGGAAGATTGCTTCCGTTGAAAGATACTAGATTTTCATCTCGATCCCTTTTAGACGTAATCAGACAAGATTGGGTCTTTGAAACATTAAATTCAACGAGATTATTTTTACCCCAAGAGAAAACACTCTCGCGGTAACCGTCCATTCTTCGCCTTACAGTCCTATAAAAGCAATCGCTTTTTCATTCGGACTAGCCTTGGGAGAGGTGCACGTGACGTTATCCTTATCACTATTCCGCCTACAGGTTATCGTCTAAGGAGGCACCCCAGGCCTCTTTAGCCTTAGATCATTCGGAAGTACGAGTCATAAATTATATAGCTATATTTAATTAATTAAATTAAATCAAAGATCCAATAAATTAATTGGGCTTCTCAGGTGAGTATTTATCATGTAAAAGTAATATATTTCTTTAACTGTCAATATACATAATATAACTTTTATTTGGAACCACCCACCTTGTTTAATTTCGCAGGGATTAAGGCCCATTAACCAGTGGCCGTGAATTAAAATTTTATCGAAAAATGGTCTTGCGATCATACCCTTGCAACTGTACAGGGCGGTTCCGATGAGAGAGGTTGATTATTGACACACGTTCTTTAACTCAAAATCGATTTTATTTCATTCAAAATTTCACTCAAACGCGTGATGATGAAATTATTAAAATTATGTCTAATTTGTAATTATTTTTTGATCGTAAGTATTTATAATTTTTCAATAATATCTGAGCAAAATAAGTGCGTAAACATATCTGAAATACATTAATTTGAAATACCGTAAATAAATAGACAAATTATCGTATCTTCGTAGCAAAATACGTGCCCGAATTTTTTAATGATTTTATTTGAACTAAAATTAAAATTCTAAAAAGTACTCGTAGCTTTTAGATAATTTATTGATTAATTTTACTATTATTATGATTTGAAATTTGTGTTATATAATTCAACATTTTGTTGAAAATTTAACAAATCTGCCAAAGACCAACGGCGTAACCTCATAAAAAAATAAACATTTAAAAAAAGAAACGTAACTTTACTAGATAAAATAACAATCTTTCGTAGTCAATTTTTTTTGTAGAAAAGAGTCGACACGTCTAGAATTTGATTTATAAAAATGACTTGTTTCCGGTTGTGTCTGGTTATTCCCTCTTAATCCTTCATGAAGCAGTGCCCACGGCCTTGAAGAAGAGATCCTCGATTCTTCCTATGAGAGCGGCATACCCTGGCTTTGAAGCCAGAGTTTGGCTCCCATTTTATTTTGACAGACAACTAACTAATAGAGAATAATGACCTTCTAACTTAAATAACTGCATATTTTTTTAGAGTTAGTTTTAATAGTTAAAATAAGTGTGAAAATTTAAATTTTTCAAGATCCCCCGAAAACCACCGTATGTGTAGTGAATCGTGTGACGTCATCACTCCTGAAAAGTTCAAGCTGATCAACTGCCGCCATTTTGAAATTCGGTGTTCGAAGTATTCTCCCTAGAGTAGCATTACTATTTTTTTTGCAGTGGTTTTTGAATATTTTAATAATAGAGAAAATCTAATAAGAGATACCTTTATTATTGAAACTGAATCAATAGGCCTATATAATGTTTCAATAAACGCAACAACTAAATCTCTATAAACAGTATGTAAATAAACTAATAAATTAATACAATGGTTTGTGTTGTACCTACATTCCCATACAATGACTTTACGGTGACGTCACTTATTGACGTCACGGTATTTAATAAAACTTATGTATTCAGAATTCCTTGCCCGGAATAATGTTGTATCCAACAAAACAATCAATGTTGAGTTATTGGTGGAATAATGTTGGACATATTAATATGCATCTTTTAAGGTAGGGATTATGGCAATGAATTTTTTTTAGGTCTATGGCAGCCTTATGAAGTTTGGTTTGTGGAAGAATGTTGTACAATGTCATTTATCAAAATCACGGCGCATGATTTAATTTATGGAAAAAATGGAGAAAACTTATGGCTTCAACTAGTCTTCAAAGCAAAGAAGTTAAAGGCAATTGCAGGAAAGTAGAATTTGTCCAGAAAAAATGTTATTAAGCCTGCTTTTTCGCCTTTGAAACAGTTTTGTGGAATAATGTTGGATGTTGATCTCAACACAATATCTAGAACGTAAATGGTTTCATTTATTCATGTCGTTTTTTTGCTACATTTATGTTAGAAGAGCATGTGAGATACGAAGAGTAAAAAAAAACGTTTTTTGGAATAACGTCATATGTGAAATTGTTTATATTCAACACTTTTCCACAAATTCAGCGTATATTTTGGTAGCAAACTCCAATTACTACCTTTCTAGACAAATTTTCAATTAAAACTCTTAAGAATTGTGTGTTTTATGTATTTTAAAATATTATAAAACAATAACTAACATAATGTTGTAAATTATAAACATATGTTAGAAGAGCATGATGCTTACTGTAAGGTTATGAAGAGTAAAAAAAAACGTTGTGTGGAATAACGTTGTATGTGAAATTGTTTATATACAACATTATTCCACATATTCAGCTTAAATTCTAGTAGTAACTCTAATTTAATTACCTTTGTAGACAATTTTTCAATTAAAACTCTTCAGAATTGTGTGTTTTATGAATTTTAAATATAAAATGTCATAAAACATAACTGGTTTCGTTTTTTCAATTTTTCTCGGAACTAGAATATTGTTGGATAGGTACAACATTCTTCCGAGCAAGGGCTCAATTATAAACTTTGATATTTCATACCACCACTATAAAAACAAATTAACGCCCAGCTTTAATCTAACATAACAAACTGGGCGCATATCCCTCACATAACAAATAACATATATATTTTTAAGAGCTTCAGATTAAAGTGTTCAAGGGAAGCATGTTATATTATTCCGGTAGAAATTCGGAATTCGGGGTAACTGAAACTCTCCAGAAGCTTCCATAATTTGCAACGGTTCCATAATTTGGCTAACACTTTTCATATACGACAATAACAACCTATACTGTACTTGTTCATACCGCATTTAATATCTTTTTAATAGGGGTTTGACATTACCGTGGTCAACGCGAGACTTAAAAAGTTATAAAATTCGTTGTGACAACACAAAATAAACACGAACAATAATAATAAGTGAAGCCCAGATTTTGCGTAATACCTTTTAACCCTTTCAGACTGTGTGTATTTTTAACACATTTTTGAAAATACATATATTTCAGAACTTTTCCTCGCTATCTTAATAAAGTGAGGAAGGAGATCCAGGCGCGTTTCATTCCGACAAGTTGTGTTTTTTGTTGCTCTGCAGGATTATTTTTATATCACGGGATACTTCGGTGCAATCTCTTTGAAAATGTGTCAAAATACGTGGTTTAGTTATAGCTTTATAATTTTATTACCGAATTTGGTTTTGCATGATTACAATTACAAAGTTTGCAAGTGAATTCGAAAGAAGACAAAGAATTTTAACAAAGGCCTGACATCAATACAAGATAAGACCCAGTTTACATTTGTTTATAAATTACCTATTAGTTGACGGCGGCGTAGATGTTTATGTTACTATAATATTCCAGAGCAATCTCATAACATAAACAATACCTCTTAGAGAGCACGTTTTTGAAACGTTTTTCTTAATTGTTTGTTTTGTTTTTTTGGAATTGGTTTATTTTCGACTCTGCTCAAAATGCCGTTTTGATTTTAAATATTAATGAATTGATTATTTATGCATTAAATTAATACGGAAAACTTTTTATCCAAACAGTTAGATTTAGCTTTATTATTACGAAAAGTGATTATTTATGTCGGGGGGGACCAAAAAACATGCAAAAAATATGCATTTAACATTTTAATTTTGTTAAAATTAATTCACTCGCGCGGGTAACGCCATGCTTATTCATCGTTTTTATTTGCGTAATAAAACAAAGTGAATGCATCATTGACAAGTTTGTACCTGTATTTATAACAGTAGAACATGGAAAGAAATGTATTAAAATAATTACACAAACCCTCTACACAAACCCTGCGTAGCCAAAAAAACCATTCAAAACCTGGGATGTTTTTTAAAAGTATGATGAAAAGCGAGTTTATTTTAAAGAATTTATTTTATAAGATTGGTACTTCCGACAAATGTCATATTTGGTTGTCTATTATTAAAAAGGAACATTCCGTATTATCCGTGCATCAAACTTCGACAACACGAACGTTCCGTATTATCCGTGAGGTGGACTAACTGCATCTTTACCATGAATTGTTTATGTTAATTATCGCTTATTGAGGTCCAATCTTAAGTGAGTCTTTAGTCATTCCATTTCAGAGGGTGTCCTTTGTATTGTACACGGGATATCCATTGTATATATATGTCGTAGGCCGGGATCGGGCGGGTCGCGGTGTGCCTGTTCACATCCTGAAGTGACTGGCGGCAGATCGTGAAGTGCCTGAGGCTCATTGTGATCTGCCTGATTTTGCGATTGGCCTGTGAAATGTACACGGAATGTGTGTACGGACAAGGTATTCAATTTTTTAATTTTATTTTCATCGTTGAGTTTTTATTATATTTTATACTAGCAGACCCGGCCACAAGTTGATGTGGCTAATGAAACACAACGCCATTACCCGACCTTTATAAAATCCACACCGCCACCCGCTGCCTGAATTGAATATTTTTCCTCTTGAATCACTCTATCTATTGGTGAAAACCGCATGAAAATCCGTTGCGTAGTAAGTAAGATCTATGCGCACATACATTTTGAGCGACTTCACTTTATACTATGTAATGATAATGATGACAGATACTGCACGGATCTTCAGATGTAGGAGCAAAGAGGAATACATTATGGTGGTTGGTCCCAGAGTTCCTGCACTGAAATAAATTCTGACTGACAGCATTAAGTGCAATCCGAAGGCTTGTCAGTGCGGGCAATTCTGAACTATCAACCACATCATTTATTATTTTATGTAGAGGATACTAGTCAGTGTAAATTTTACTGTCTGACAATTTAAGCATACACATACATATAATCTAAAAGATATGAATATGTCTTGACGAACTAACTATGTGATAAATAAAGGGAAAAAAATCTGGGAGAAGATCTTTTCAAAACCTATTTGATGATCTGATTCGAATTTTCAAGAATAAGAAAGAAGAGGCTAGAAGAAATAAGTAGTGACAGGGAAGAAATTTTCACATAACTCTACGAACAAATCCAACCAAACATCAAATATATTGTGTTCGATATAATCCAATATAATCCATTGCCAGTTTTAATTCAGGTCTGAAAGGGTTAACGGCGAAACAGCCATCAAAAACTCGTTATATTTTATGGTTTTATCATTGTCACCATACTTGGTACAACTTCTGTTACGTTTATGGGTAAATCTAGAATGAGTCGTCCATCGCACCAACCTCTTCCAATAAGCAAAAGAGATGCAAAAGGGCAAAGTAAAATGTACAAAATCAATTTCTGTAACTATAATAGTGTGTTCGGGACTTTCCATCGAGGGATTAGCCCTTTTGACGAAGTGAATCAGTTTTCTTAAATGGATTTTTTTACGTTAGCTCCACACAGGGCACAGAAGGCAATGTGTAAAAAAATTTCCTCAGGGTTTTTTTTAGAGAAATGAGGGAGATGAGTTCTGGAAAGGAAAAATGTAAGAGGGGTGGGTGAAATGTAGGAATCCAGGGATCAATGTGACTTGAAGTGACTGACGTGTGAAGCCATCTCTCTACTACGGTGCAAAGCGGTGGGTCGAGAGAATCTGAGATCTAGGCTAGGTCTCGTTCAACCAATCTTCCCCGATTCTCCATTGCTGCCAAGATCTACACAAAACCTCACACCTTAAACACGGGCTCCCCTGCAGTCACCAAACGTAGCGATTGGCTGCTAAAAAAAATCATCCTGTACTTGCAAAAAAGTCAAAAGATGTCGCATATTAAATTAAATGGATAAAGATTTATCCAGACAATATCTAGATAGAATTTAGTTCGGGCCAATAAAATTTGCGTTAATAAAATGAAGATAATGTGGGTGGTTCTTAGTCGAAGTATGATACGGATAAAAATTACCGAATCGGATATCGACATCTTGGCGCAGTCACACGACTGAAGTAAAACTACAAGACAAACCTCGCCCAATGAACCCAGGTATCCCTGCTAAGTTACCAAACGTAGCGAACGGGGTGACCTATGACCTAGGGGAGACATATGACATTGGGGTGAAATATGACCATGGGGTGATCTACGACCTTGGGGTGACCTACGACCTTGTGGTGACCTTCGACCTCGGGGTGACCTACGACCTTGGGGTGACCATCCTTATCCTTATCCTAATCCTTATCTTCATCCTCATCCTCATCCTCATCCTCATCCTCATCCTCATCCTCATCCTCATCCTCATCCTCATCCTCATCCTCATCCTCATCCTCATCCTCATCCTCATCCTCATCCTCATCCTCATCCTCATCCTCATCCTCATCCTCATCCTCATCCTCATCCTCATCCTCATCCTCATCCTCATCCTCATCCTCATCCTCATCCTCATCCTCATCCTCATCCTCATCCTCATCCTCATCCTCATCCTCATCCTCATCCTCATCCTCATCCTCATCCTCATCCTCATCCTCATCCTCATCCTCATCCTCATCCTCATCCTCATCCTCATCCTCATCATCCTTATCCTTATCACTCCCCAAGTCAAGCGTGCGTAAAGGCCCGACCGTTCGTCTAGCAATCGATCACCGTTCGATTCGATTACCTTTTGCATGACATTTTTCGTAACAATCACCACTTTTCGTAACGCATTCACAAGCTTACCCCCCAAGTCGAGCTTAAAAAAATAATAATAATTGCTTTGTTTAACTAAATTATGCTGTTTTTTTCTTAGATTATCATAAATAACCCCAAAAGTTGGGATGTAAGAGCGTGGAACACAGGGTATGAAGCAACTTGGCTCGTTAAGTGGGAATTCGCCCCCTACAATATTTGCTCAGCATGCATACATTATATACGAGATAATATTGTTATCAAGTGTCTTGTCGGTTAAGCGGGTTGATTGTACTTGTATGTTGATACGTACCCAACACAAACAGAGCTGCGGATGCTGGGTTTGTTGATCAAGTCTTGTTGCCAAGATTGAATTGGATGACTGTTATTCATAGCTAATTGCTTATTTAATTGTTTCGAGCATCATTATTCGATTTGAGAAATCGAGTTACGTGAAACTGGCAAAGGAAAGATTTATTTTGATTAATTTAAACACATTTGATTTGAAAGTGTTGTAAATCAAAATTATTTAAAACTAGCTGGTTCCCGGCATGTGTCGCTATGCCATTTAATAAAGAAATTGTTCGTCCCTGCGTGCCCTTTCCCATTCGTCCCGTTCCCCTTCCCCCACCCCCCTTTCTTCTCCCGCCTCCCCTTCCACTCTCGCATTCCCACTTCGATTCCTCCACCTTCCCTCTCCCCATTTCACTCGCCTCCTTCCCCCGTCCAGCGAACCCCCCTCCTGAATTCCCCTTCCCCCTCCCGGGTTACCCCCCCTCACAGGTTCCAAACACCCTACCCGTGTTTCCCTCCTCCCTCCCGCATTCCATACATTCATTCCCGGTACATTCAGTTTTCAAACAGCTCGCGTGCCACCTATTGATATATATTTTTTAAATTTCATAATGCCAGAGCTCGTTTATGTTATTATGATGAATGAGCTATATATATTATTGTAAAGTTTCATTAAAATCCATTCAGTAGGTTTTGCGTGAAAGAGTAACAAACATATATCCATAAGAGTGATTGATGCATGGAGGCGATGGGTCGAGGGAGTCCGGCTGGAGAGGTCGAAAGACTCAGTCTCACTCCTGCTAAGTAACCCATCGTCCAAACATCGAACTACTTTGGGTGACCTATGGCGGAAGTTTTAGTTAACCAATAAATGGCCCCCGGGGCAGCGGCACCAATACCCTCCTCCAAAAAAGATTATCTGCTAAATTTATTTGTTGTTATTTATTTATTAGGTATTTTCTACCTTATTATGGAGACTTCTGCTTTTGTCATTTTTGTCGATTTCATATTTCAAAATCAGAATTAATTTCAACTATTGTCTTGGACTATATTTTCCCACATTTTTGAGTGCTACATTTTTAAATGACTTTAAAATAAGAAGTTAATCGTTTGTCCCGGTAAGACCTTAGAGCAGGGATGCTCAAACGGTCGATCGCGAGTGCTTTTTGAGACGATCTCGAGAAAAATTTGCCGATGTAAATAGATCTTCTCACAGTTTTTGTTTTAGTTGATCCTAAATTAATAAGACCGCCCATTTTTCACGTTTTTTTGTTTAAAATTTATTTGTAACTTATTTCAATGGTCGCCCATTTTGTTTGTTGTTAACTCTATCCTCATCTACGGTGTGTGACGTCACAAGTCCCCATAGAAAAAAAAATTGTCAAATTATTGCATATTCATGGTGAAATATTGTTGAAAATTGACCCCTTCAAAGGCCCGAAGTTATCGATTTAATTTCTATTGTTTGGTTTGGTTTATTTATGAGTCAGTCAGTCCAAGTTGTAACTTGAAGGCCATACGAAGTTTATTAATAAATAATTCAAAATGATTGCGCTGAATTGATTCACTCTTAATTCAAATGTCAGTTATGTGATCAGAATGTAAAATTCCAGTTCTGGATTCATCTGCTGACATATTTCGAAGGAAAAAATTCTCTTATTCGGCGTATAAAATTATAGTTGCAGACAATGTATGTGCTGCCAGAATAAAGAAAAATCATTTTTATACGATTTTTCAGTATTAATTAAATCAGTTTTAATTCGCCGCACACAGATTTAATTTAATCCAGTTCATAATGTAAATTTTCTGTTGCAATATTTCGAAAGCAAACATACTCTTATTTGAAGTCCAGTCATAAAATTCAAGTTGCAGATGTATGTGCTGCCAGAATCAAAGATAAGCTATTTTTTTATGTTCTGAGTGTAGTTTTAATTTACCGCACACAGATTTAATTTAAACCAGTTTTGTGTTTAAAATATAAAATTCCATTTGTGGATTCATGTGCTGAAATATTTCGAAGGAAAACATTATCTTATTCGAAGTGCAGTAATAAAAAAAAACATGTCTTGTTCTGAGTGTAGTTTTAAGTTGCCGCACTGATTTAATTTAAACCAGTTGTGGGGTCACAATCAAAAAGTAAAATTCGAGTTGTGAATTTATCTGCTGACACATTTCGAAGGAAAACCTTCCCTAATTCGAAGTGCTGTTATAAAATTCTAGTTGCAGACTATTTATATACTGAATAAAAAAAACATTTTCATACTGAGAGTACCTTTAATTCACCGCATACAGATTAAATTTGAACCAGTTTTGTGTTCAGAATGTAAAATTCCAGCCGTGGATTCATCTGCTGACACATTTCGAAAGAAAAATATTCTCTTATTTGAAGTGCAGTTATAAAATTCTAGTTGCAGACTATTTATGTACTGCCAGAATCAAAGAAAAACCATTTATATGTTCTAAGTATAGTTTTAATTCACCCCATACAGATTTAACTTAAACCAGTTTTGTGTTCAGAATGTAAAATTATAGTTGTGGATTGATCTGCCGACACATTTTGAAAGAAAAACATTCTCTTATTCGAAGTGTAGTTAAAATATTCTAGTCGCAGACTATTTATTTATGTTCTGCCAGAATCATAGAATAATCATTTTTATGTTCTGAGTGTAGTTTTAATTAACCACACACAGAATTTAATTTAAACCAGTTTTATGTTCAGAATATAAAATTTCAGTTGTGGATTTATCTGCTGACATATTTCGGAGGAAAACATTCTCTCATTCGAAGTGTAGTAATAAAATTCGAGTTGCAGACTATTTATATTCTGACAGAACCATAGAATAATCATTTTCATGTTCTGAACTAGTTAATATTTTTTTATTTTAATTTACCGCTTACAGATTTAATTTGGACCAGTTTTGTGTTAACAATATAAATATAAATTAAATAACAGGTCGTCGATTCACCGCGCACCGGGTGAAGCTTTGCATCTGAGTTGCATGCCATATGCCGCAAATTCTGAGAAATTGACTGTTCCGAATGTAAATGTTGTTTTGGAACTTTTACGCAGAAGCGATTTTAAATTAAAACCTGCCTTGGGTACCATTCCCGATTTCCGAGAGCAGTTATAAAGTAGAGTAGAATTTGTGAACATGATTTTTATTGGAAGAATACTCAGTCATATGTGATATAAAATGAGGTCGCAATAAAAAAAAGGATTTTACTCCCAACCCCCCCCCCCCCCCCCCCCCCCCCCGGTGCTACAGCATCGATCGATCGGAGTCTAGTAATATTTAGGTAGATCGCCAGCAGTTCAAGTATGGGCACCCCTGCCTTAGAGCATAGATTCTCAACCTTTTTTTGCCCACCACCCACTTTGACTCGTGAATTTGAAGTAGCAATTGTCGTCATGATTATATTTACCACAACGGGTGGGGAGGGAGGGGGGAGGTAATGGGATGGGGCAAGATGGAATATAATAATAATATTTTTATTGTAGAAAGCAATCACTTTGTGGTTTGACATATTTAATAAAATAAAATACTTTTTTGTTAATTTGTACCCTGAAGATGCTTAAGTTAAGCGAAACCGGTCGGTTAAAAAATTATAAATATCGTGGTTTTAAATAAAAAAGTATTTTATTTTATTAAATAATATTTTTTAATAACTTATACTATTATAAATTTGAGTTTATTACATATAAGAAATAACGCCATATAAATATTTCACAAAAATTTTTTTTACAAATATTTACACGTTAAAGAAATTTCAAGAAATATGGAAATTTAAAAAAAAAATTCAGGCGGTGGTGAAGATTTCGTCAATGTGGAGAGACTCTATCGAGAATCGAAAGAATTTCCCTGTTGAATCTCTCCTCACTGACGCCAAATATATCGATCTGCGAGGAGATTTGTTTCAGGAGCAATATACTCCTCCTTACCGGGAGAACCATTGGCAGGTTAGTCCTACAGGCAGGAAGATAGAATAATCTATGATGACGCTGTCTAAGATAGTCGTCTTGAACAAAGAGACTCATGCGCTCCAAAATGGCTGAGTTCTGGATAGAGCCACGGAGCGGTCTGAATTAGTGGGTAGCGGCATACTCCTCTCTTCTGAGCTGCAGGGAGTGAAGTCCCAGCATGCCCAGAAGAATGTTCGTCGGGTAGAGCCATAGATAGTGACCGTACTCCCTCATGTAGAGAAATCTTAGAAAGTTTTATTGAACCCTTTCCAACATGAGGAAGCACCCCACCTCATGAGGATTCTAGATAAGCGAACCACTCTCCAGCCTACTGCGGACCAGGTAGAAGTATAAAATTTTCAGAGCACACGTATCCCGAAAAACTCTGACGGTTCGGAGAACAAACCCTAACATTTTTACGGCCGACTGGCACACTCCTTCGATATCAGGACGAAATGTCAACTTACTTTCATACATAATCCCAAGATACTTTATATTTGACACTCGTTTGAGATTACGACCAAGCATAGTATACCCGTGGTAGGTGAGACTAAATGCTCTGGTAAAAGTCAGAACTACGCATTTCGAGACATTAAAATGAAGCTCTGGTTTCGTTGACTCCGTTCTGAATGTTATCAAAATTAGCTTGAAGACGCAGGCAGGCCTCAATATTTCTTATTAGAAGAAATTATTTTAGATCGTCAGCGAACAGCAAAAAGCGAGAAAAACGGATGAATCCAGCAATTTTATTAATGAAAACGGAAAAGAGAAGAGGCCCTGGGATCGATCCTTGGAAACCCCAGAAAAAATAGAAATTCAGCAGATTGGAAGATTCCGTGTGTGACAAATTGTTTTCTGTTCTTGAGGTAACTTTTTAAAAATTAAACATCCGAAGGGAAAAGCCCACCTGGGCATGTTTTGTGAGTAAGATATTGTGATTCACAGTACCAAAGGCTTTGGAGAAGTCATTATACGAACATTAGGTATCCATTGTCTAGGGACCTAGCAACATAGTCGGTGAAAACCATCAGATTGGTTTCAGTGGATCTTCCTTTCCTGAAACTATGCTGTTCGGGGATAATGTATACGTCTATCTGAAGCATAAGGAATTTATGAATTAATTTTTCAAATGGTATTGAATCGAATTTAGCAGGAGATGATAGTATGGCAACTATAATTTTCGATTAATTTTTCCGAACCTTTCTTAAAAATAGTACATATTTTGAAAGTTTTCCATATTTCAGGAAAAGTGTAAGTACTAATGGCTATGTTAAAGATAAAACATAGTGGTGTTTTTACGAACTCGGCGGACCCTTTAATAAAAAATAAGGGATCGACGTCTGGTCCGATGGAGTGTGAGTTCTTCGTGAGACTTGTGGCACTCATAACGTCAGATTCCGTAAATATATCTAAATCGACGTTTGAAGCTCCTTTGGTATACAATGTGGCCGCATTATTAATGTCTAGAAGTGGAGGGTCTTTATTGTACACATGTACACCGATTGAAAATGATCAGCAAATGCGTTAGCCACACCCAAGCTACGAAATTCCTGATTACCTTTCATCATTGTGTGTTCAAGACCACCATCCTTCCGAAGGGATTTTATATAGTGCCAAAACATCTTGGGATTTCAGACACGATAGGCCACTCGAACATCGCGCCTAACTATATAGCCTAGTGTGGTAGTCAAAAAATACCAACAATGTACCTATCATGTAAACATTTATTAAATAATAAAAAATAAAAATAAAAAAAATAATGCTCTATAAAAAAAAACTAAACAGATCGTATTCACACTGAAGGCCTCCAGCTTTCCAACGCTTATGATGAGCGTGTTTGATCTCTATATTCGAGATGACTTCTCTCGAGAACCACTTCGGATACTAGCGACCACCACCGTTAGCAAACTAAGGGCACACGTTTCATCGTTGATATCCATTAGGATAAACTTGGAAACTTGTAAATTATTTTAATAATTTTAAACTTACGGCGCGTGGCGAAAAAGACAGTTTGAAACCCCCCCCCCCCCCCAATTTTCTCTTGGTCTTCTACCGCCCCCTGAAGGTCTAAATCGCCCACGTTGAGAACCTATGCCTTGGAGCAGGGGTGGGGAACCTGCGGCCCGCGGGCACTTTTGATGCGGCCTGCTGAAAGAACCACAAAAAATTACACAGAACGGGATGGTTTTTTCACGGTGTTTCAGATGCATTTTTAAGACGTTATTACAAGATCGTTACTAGCAAGTAGTTTAGATACAAATAAAATTGTGATAAAACCTCCCATTTTACTTTTATTTTAATTTGCTATTGTGAAACTAACGATAGTGAAATTACATCGGAACTTTTAATTTTCTTGTACGGGACTGTCCCGATACTCAGGATTGATGGCAAATCTATTCGGAGGCGATCTTAGGCAGTCTGTCATAAACATTATTTTCTAGTCATCGTTGCGGAAGTAAAGTGGATAGTAAATCAATAAAATGACAACTACGAAGAAATGAAAAGTTGAAGCTGAGTGAAACGTAATTAAGGCTGTGGAAAGTGCAACTCGAAATGAATAACACTTCTACATCGTTTGAATATGCTGGTGAGTGCGCGAAATTAAGTGAGGCATTTAATGATCGATTTAAGGGCGTGAAAAGAGAGAAAACGGATTTGAACATATTTGCTACTCCATCCAACGTCGAACCACCTAATGTGTCCGATAATGTGCAGCATGAAATTATTCAATTACAAACCGATGATGAACTAAAATCTGGATATAACAATCTCCTCAAATAAAGTCAGGAATCACTGGTTATATAAAGTCAAGCACGTCCCTTACATTTTATATATAATACAAACATTATAATAATTGCCACACTTCTGACGTAAAAAATCATTACATGTAATTTATTGTAATTAGTTAAATAAATATTAAATTATAACGTGGACCATAAGTATGCTACAAAATGTAGAAAAACCATTCACATAAACAGAGTACAATTTAATATAAGCTGGTTGACTAGTGGACTCCTATGCAGATTCATTCTAAAGGTGAAACCAATCTTGTGTTCATAATGCAAATTCCTATTGCAGATTCATCTGCTAACCCTAACGCATTTCGAAGGTAAAACCATGTTGGTGTTCTAGGTGCAGTATTAATTAAAGCTTAAAGGAAAAACCAGTTATGTGTTCAAAATGCAATGAAAAAATTCCACATGTGGTTTCGTCTGCTAACGCTTTTCGTAAAATCCCGTTCTCGTTTTTGAAGTGCATTTATAAAATTCTAGTTGCCTTTGTGCTGCCAGCATTAGAAAAGAAGCCATTTTCATGTACTCAGTAAAATAGTTTTAAGTCTCCGCGTACAGATTCACCCTATAACTGAAACCAGTTCTGTGTTTAGAATGCAACGAAAACATTCCAGGTTGGGTTTCATTTTTTAACGTATTCCTCGTGTTAGAAGTGCATTTATAACATTCTAGTTGCGTACTTTGTGCTGCCAGAATTGGAGGAAAGCCACTTCCATGTTCTGAATATAGTTTTAATTTCCCGCGAACAAACTCACATTATAATTAAAACCAGTTCTGTGTTAAGAATGCAACGACAAAATTCCAGGTGGGGTTTTATCTCGCTAACGCGTTTCGTAAGAAACCATTCTCGTTTGTGAAGTGCAGTTATAATTTTGTAGTTGCATATGTGCTGCCAGTATTGGAGGAAAGCAATTTCACGTTCTGAGTATAGTTTTAATTACCCGCGTAAAGATTCAACCTGTTATTAAAACCAGTTCTGTGTTAAGAATACAACGAAAACGCACCAGGTTTGATTTCATTAGCTGACGCATTTTTTATGTTTGAAATGCATTTTTTAAAGAAACAATGCAGTGCAGTTATAAAACTCTGGTTGCAGACTATGTATGTGCAGCCTGAATTTTCAGGAAAACCATCTGCATATTCCCCCCCCCCCCCCCCCCCCCAGTAGGTTTTCACCAGTAGATAGGGTGATTCATGAGGAAGGTTTAGGTATATAATTTGTCGTGGGTTTGTGTAAATTGGTTGAAATATATGTTGTATATAAAGGAGAATGTCTGTATGTGGTGGACGAGCGGGATAGCAAGCGGGCGGTGTGGATTTTATTTGTATGCAAATCTACAGTTTAAGGCCGCGTTTGATGAAATTTTGCACATGTGACCTTCAAAACAAGAAAAAGGTCACTGTCTACATATTTGACTTCGAAAACTCTGTGTAAAGCTCGGGCATTGCCGGGAACTTCGGCTAGTAAATAAATAAGTAGATGAATTATTTAACTTTAATTTGGGAGGCGGGCATGGGTACCGTCTCCCCGGGAACAATTTATTAAATAACCAACACCTCTGCCATAGATCGCCCCAAGTGGTTGGCTATGTTTGGTGACATATCAGAGATGCCCGGGTTCATGGGATGAGGATTTTCCAGGCCTTGGAAGCGGATGCGTCTACCTACCAGCTGCATGACAGGCCGGATCGGGAGAGAAAGGTTGAGGAAGTCCTTTCGACTTCTCCAGCCTTTACTCTTTCGGAACATTGACTTGCACCACAACGAGAGGGATGGATTCATACGTCTGTCACTCCTGGACACACTGACCCCCAGATTTTTTATCCACCCTTAATACCCTTTTCCTACCCAGAACATCCTTTCCTTCCTTTCCTAAAAAGACCCTCCACATAGCATCCCCAAAGATGACACAGGCCCTGAGGGGAAATATATTCCTCAGGGCCTCCTGTGTGGAGCTAATGTAAAAAAAAAACTGACTTCATAACGTCGCCATAATAAAGCAATTAAATCAGGCCTAGATAATTTTGGTAGAAAACATGATCCATCGGGGAAAACTACATCAAAATGCTCTTAACCGATTCTAAAAAAGTCCTCGACTCGGAAAAGCTTTGGCCCAATTCCGTAAAACTTTGTGAAAAATTCAATCAAAGAGCCTCGAATTTCGTTGGCCGCTTCAAATTGAAGTTATTTTCGTTTGGCAACAGCGCCCTCCTCCCTCATAGGCGGCTTTCCACTCGAAACTTTTACAAGGACAATCAATGGGGCTCCAATATAGTGTCTACCTACATGGCTAGCGACTAGGTAGTACCTACTGTTATTTATGTATATGTCCCATTGTCGGTGACGGCAATGGATTTTACGAGTTAGCCTCAACTTGTAATTCCGGCTTCAAGTATCTACCTACAAGCAATTTCGTGATCAGAGAGAGTCCAGCCTCGGATTTACTATTGCGACAAAACCGAAACGTATAAGTAAAATAGTATAAAAAAGATGTTTCATAAATTGCGCGTCAAGTCGCGCGTTTTACGTTAGCTGCACACAGGAGGACCTATAGAAAATAATCCCTCAAGGCCTAAGTAATCTTTGGGGATGTCATGTGGATAGTCTTTTTAGGGAAAAAAGGAGAGGATGTTCTGGGAAGGAAAACGTATGAGATGCGGATAGGAATCTGAAATCAATGTATGCAGGAGTGACGGACGTATGAATTCATCCCTCCCTCAGGACTGGGTTAGGTCTCCTGATTTGATGGATTTCCTGAAAATTTCCTGGGAAAAAAACGGTCCGCCATGCAGCAGGTGGAAAAACGCCTGACCTTCATTAAAAATGTCACCGCCAAGACCTAGACAAACCTCACCCCATGAACCCGGCCATCCCTGCTAAGTCTCCAAGCATAGAGAACCGTTTGGGGTAATCGATGACTGGAGTTTTAGTTTTCCAATAAATGGCTCCCGGGGCGGCTCCTCCCAAATTGGACATGATCGCGGAATAAATCTTACTCATTAAAAATATATATATTATTAAGGTTAGTACCGATTAGTAGCCGAGTTGAAAAATGCGTCAGGTTCCTACCTAGACATCACTAGATTCAATTTGAGAGGCAGATATAGGTGCCGCTGCCCCGGGAACCATTCGTTGGATAACCAACGCCTCTGCAAAGGGTCACCTCAAATGGTTCTCTACGTTTGGAGACTTAGCAGGTTTGCCAAGGTCTTGGCGGCGGATGCCCTTGCACCAACGTAAGAGGGAAGAATTTATAATCACTTCTGGATACACTCTCCCCAGATTCCAAAATACCTATCGTACTTTTTTCTTCTCGGAACTACTCCTTCATATACTTTACACGACTCTCCAAAGATGTGCATCGCCCTGAGGAAAAAAAATCCTGGAGTTACTTGAAATGTTGTTCTTCTATATCTATTTTCTATATTGTGGTTTCTCATTGTATGCGGGCTTAAGTGTTAAATTAATTTTGTTAAGTTGAACTGCTGACAACGGCTTTCTCTGTTTAGCGAGTGCTTATAATAAAGAATAAAATATAAATTCATGAAAAATGTTAAAAAAAAACCGACCTCCAGCAGTGCGCAAACAAAATGATTCCCTTAACATGATGGTAGTAGGAGTTTTTTCAATACTCGGGATATTCATAACGCTGGAATATTTATCTTTCTTTAAAAAAAACAGTGTGTACAATTCACACGCGGTAGAAGTGATATATTCAGAAAACTAAAGAAAACAAAAGTGGGCAGACTACGAAGCACCGTACAAAGAGGGGACCGGTTGTACTATCTCATTCTCTCGCAGGCTAAATTCTAGAGGTATTTGTTTGTCTTTTTTTTGTGGCTATTATTCTTTTCATCGAGTTTCAAATCACAACGGTGCTAAAGAAGTTTTCACTTCAAAAAGTTCTCCAGCAGTGCACAAACAAAATGTTTTACAAATGATGGTTGTAGGAGTTTTTGTCAGAATATACGTAACGCTGGGATAGTTGTCTTTCTTTTAAAAAAATATTACAATTTCAGTCCAGAATTACGAGTGTAAAAAGATTTACTCTTCATCAAAACACAGAAAATAAAACATAACATGCGTACTATTTATACACAATGTAACGTAAAAATCGACATAATGGAATGTAAAAATGGAAAGATAAATGAACCACAGCCTCCCAAATGAAATGGACCAAACCATGCCTGTGTGTGCTCGTATTTCTGGCTGCAAATTGAGTCGCAGAGTTACAGCGATTTGCCATCGGGGCGGTATTCCAGAACTCTCTCCCTAATGAAATGTAAACAGGCCCGGAGATACGACGAAACTTGTGATTTCCCGATCCGTTGAAAGAGAATAACGAGGTCGAATCGCTGCTAAAAATAACACTAGAATTCACTGTCTGGGACCCATAAAAATCTAATCATTTAACCCATCGATTGCCCGAAGTATATTTTTGGCGCTGAATAATCTATGAATCTATGAATGGTGCTTGTGTTTAGGCAAAAATTAAAAACTTACAAGTATATTAAAGGATTTGTATTAAGAACAATTAAAAACTTTGAATCGTTACAATTCATTAAACTACTGTACACATCACTTGTTAGAGGCCTAATAGAATATAACTCCATAGTCTGGTCGCCCTTCTACAAAATTCATATTCATACTATTGAAAGAATTCAAAGAAAATTTCTACGTTTTGTAAATTTTAAACTTAACATCCCTTTAGAGCACATAAATTACCCGTCGTTAATGAATACTTTAAATATTCCAACATTAGAAAACAGACCAAAAATAAACGACAAACTTTTTATTAATTAATTATTAAACACTAAATTCGATTGTTGTGAACTCCTGAAATTTATAAATCTACATGTACCTACACGAATAACTAGACGAACATTAACATTTTATATACATACATCTCATTCCAACTACAATTTGCATTCTCCAATACACCGTTTACACAGTCTTGGTAACAAATATTTAAACAAAATGGGTGTATTTGACAACAATTTGAATTTGGCAAACTTCAAACAACATATGTGCCAACTATGTACAATTTTCAATCTACCTCATAAACTAATGTGAACAACAATTTTAAGCATTACCTACTTTGTATCACTCCATCAAGTCCTATATTTTATGCAACCTATATTTTGTTTCTTATATTTTATGTTACCTGTATTTAGTTTATTATATTCTATGATACCTGTATTTTGTCAACACTTATATTTTATGTAACCTGTATTTTGTTTTTTATATTCTATGTTACCTGTATTTTGTCAACACTTATTTTTATTTTATTTTTATTTTATTTTTATTTTATTTTTATTTTATTTTTATTTTATTTTTATTTTATTTTTATTTTATTTTTATTTTATTTTTATTTTATTTTTATTTTATTTTTATTTTATTTTTATTTTTACTTTATGAGTAAAACCTCAAATTTTAACATTTAATTAAATGAGACAATAAACAATATTGCCCGTAAAGCAAGAGGTCCTGGGTTCATGTCCCAGAGGTGTCAATCTTTTTCTGATTTTTCTGTTTCCAGATTTTCGATTGAGTTTCGCTTATATTGTCTTCATTTAATTAAAACTTATATTTTATGTAACCTATATTTTGTTTCTTATATTTTATATTACCTGTATTTTGTCACTTATATTTTATGTAACCTATATTTTGTTTCTTATATTTTATATTACCTGTATTTTGTCACTTATATTTTATGTAACCTATATTTTGTTTCTTATATTTTATATTACCTGTATTTTGTCACTTATATTTTATGTAACCTATATTTTGTTTCTTATATTTTATATAACCTGTATTTTGTCACTTATATTTTATGTAACCTATATTTTGTTTCTTATATTTTATATTACCTGTATTTTGTCACTTATATTTTATGTAACCTATATTTTGTTTTTAATACATATTACGTTACCTGTATTTTATCAACTCAATATTTTCTCTGTAATTAAAAAAAAACCATATAATTCATTCTATGTAAAAGCCCTAAGGGCGTCTAAATAAATAAAATTTAAAAAAATGTTAAAACAAAAAAATTTATTTGTATTTTAACTAAATGGTAAAACCTTAAATTGTAATCTTTAATTAATGAAGACAACATTAGGAACGACTCTCAATCGAAAATCTGAAAAAGAAAAATCGGAAAAACATACGGTAACATCTAGGAATCGAACCCATGACCTTAGCCTTGCCGTAAACTAATAGTGTATTTATTAATTAAATATTGCAATTTGAATTTTTACTCATTAAGTAAAAATAAAAATAAATATTCATCCCAATACCTCACAAGAGTCCTAGCTGCTCCCTCTGGTGAGATCATGGCATCCCCAACTGGGGTATGTTGTGAAGCTGAAGGTAGTGGGGAGGGGAAGGAGATGAGGGAGAGGAAGGTTGTGAAGTACCTGGCTATTCAGATCTGGTCACTAAGGACGGCTAAAGCCATTTCAAGCAACGTTTCATTTCTGAATGGTGGTCTTTCACCAAGGCGATATTGAGAGTATCCTCCGCTCTGGTTCGTGTCGCAAATACACTATATATTATTTTAACCGAATTGATTGTTACAACGGCGCTAAAGAAGTTTTCACTTTTAAAAAAATTGTGTGCAGTTCACACGCAGTAGAAGTGAAACCTTCAGAAAACTAATGTAGACAAGAATGGGGAGGCTACGAAGCACCGCAAAAAGAGGAGAGTGATAAGAGGAGACCGATTATTTTATCTCGTTCTCTCTAGTAGGCTAAAACCTATAGATGTTTTTATTTGTCTCTTTTTAGTGTCGCTTTTTCGTTTCATCGAGTTTCAAATCACAACGCTGCTAAATAAGATTTCACTTCAAAAAAGATGTTCAATTTCGTATGTTTTGTTTCAATTTAATAGTTAAAAATCGTTAAAACATCGGAAAGCTGTTTGAGCTTTGATATCCCGCATTTCTTTCAAAGCTCTCAGTAAGCATCCCATTTCCATCTCTATATACGTCTATGCTCTCGGGATTTATAAACCTTTAAGCCTGTATTAAAATGTATTTGGCCAATATATTGGCAGTTTTAGATCTTTTAACGTGAACGGTCTGATTTAGGGGTATCTTGTTTTTTAGTGGTATTTATTTTGGCAATTTTGTTGCACGGAAAAAAAAATCCTAGAGTATGTATGTACAACTAGATCACCTAATTTTCCATTTTTCAAGTATTTGTTGAATATATTAACAATAATAATAATAATAATAATCGGATAATTTATAAAGCGCCGTTTTTGTGAAAAATCACCTCAAGGGCGCTGTACAATTTATTAGGAAAGCTTAGGTTCTAAATAATTTTACTATTTACAAATGGATACAGACCGTAATACCAAATTGACATTAAATAAAACGTCAAACATTCTTTGTATTACGAGTATATATTGACACGAACTACGAACGTAGTATTGTACATGTTTCAATTTTTATTATGATTATTTATCGATTTAGTACTAAATTCGTATGTAACTTAAAAAAAACTTTTAACATTAGTTCCACACATGAGGCCCTGAGGAAAATAATTTCCCTGAAGGCC
Source organism: Limnephilus rhombicus (assembly GCA_929108145.2). Taxonomy (NCBI): domain Eukaryota; kingdom Metazoa; phylum Arthropoda; class Insecta; order Trichoptera; family Limnephilidae; genus Limnephilus; species Limnephilus rhombicus. Next base: position 15,088,941 of record OV815292.1, on the reverse strand, counting down.
TATGTCATCTTTGGGGATGCTGTGTTGAGGGTCTTTTGAGGAAAAGAAGGATAGAATGTTCTGAGAATGAAAAAGGTATTAGGGATGGATAGGAATCTGGGTATCAGTGCCTCCAGGAGCGACGGACGTATGAATCCATCCCTCCTACTGTGGTGCAAGGCGATGTTAAGAGATAGTCCTCTGGAGAGATTTCTCACAACCACTCTCTTCCCATCCGGCCTTTAATTAATGAATAAATAAAAAAAACTTTCACGCAGATGCATACACCGCCAAGACCCGGTCAAACTCCACCCCATGAAACGGGCACCCCTGCTAAGTCATCAAACCTACCGAACACTTGGGGTGACCTATGGCAGAAGTGTTGGTTATCAAATAATAGGCGGCGGTACCCATGCCCATATTGTGATTCATTCATTCCTCCTTCATTGTTCAGACTTTCGGGCATTTCATCATACATCTTTAGTCCTCTATATTTTAGTCTGACTCTGATTTTCATTTATGAGACAATATAACTCTATTTACATTTAAGGTTTCTTAAATATTTATTAATTTATTAATTTTCGGGAAATCGACAGTTTACATTTTTTTAGTTTGTACATAAGTATAATATACCCAAAATAAAACTAATTAAGGATTTCATCCTTGTGACTTTACCTCTACTGAGACAGCGTAATAAGTAAATTAAATGCATAAGAAAGGAATATGAAGCCAAAAATTATATAAAACAAAAAATTATATAAAACGAAAAATTACAAAACAAAAAATTTATCAATACATTGCTTTTTACAATTTTTTTAAATTTATCAATTAGCCATGGAGAGAGGTTGAACATACAAATCAAATCATAACATAGATATAAACAATAGAAACATAATACTATTCACGAAATATCAGAGAAATACTCGTTTATGGACCTCTTATATTTGGTAAGTTTGCAAATGAAAATGTCCACATTGGATAATGTGTTATTATACCTATTGCATAGACTGTTCAGGCAAGAATTCTGCTTAGCGTTATTAATTATGTACATCGTAACGTATTAATTTTTGTGAGTTTAAGTACGCGAATAGGTACTGTTTAATTTAATTTATTTTTATTATTTAGTTTGTCAGTCTGTCGACGCTGTCGGCGGAGAGGTTGGTAGCTTGCGCCGGGAAAGATGGCGGCGGATGACATCTGTGGGGCTCTGGTGAGCAGCCTACTCGCGCTGCAGGGTACAAACGCGGCCGGTGCGGCATGTTTGACAGCAGTATTGTTTGTGGATCATTTGTGGTGCTCGTAATATCAAGAAAAAGCAATTTGCACGGAGGGCTAGGACGTCAAGGCGCGCGTGCTGTTTGGGGATGAGAATTCTCGGTTTGAGGCTTCTTTGCGCGGTTGCGGAAGAGCCCCCCCACTTGGATGCTCGAGGGTTTCCTGAGGAAGAAGGCCGTATGTCCGGAATCCTAGTCACGGATGGGAAGATGTCCAAGACGTTCTTTGGGTCCAAGAAGTTCTCGCGTGGGTTTGCGGATTATTTAGTCCAGCTCTCTTTCTCTCACCTGTTACCGTTTTCACCGAGTAGCATAAGGTATTTACATGTGTTTGTTTAGTTTAATATAAATAAGGGGAGGAATGCAGATCCCGCCAATGTGGGGGATTTTAATAAAAATGCACTTTCTAGATGAGAAAAGTGTGGAAAAGTTGAATAAAAAAGAAATTAAGGTGCGCTTGGCAAAATTGAGGGAGATACAGCCGTTTAAAGAATGAATAAAATGACACTTCGTGAACTTAAAATACGCCATTTTGTTATATTATGTTGGTATCTCAGACTTGCTATTAACGAAGGTTGATACGATTTTAGCCGACTTCATGTGATAGATGAGACGCGTAATTATGAAATTTTTCTAGCGGACTTTTTTTCAACGATTTTTTAAACTGTTTATCACCTTCCAAATTAAAGTAACCTAACCTAAGACTACGCTAAACATGGTTTGTGTAACATGGTTTGTGTAACATGGTTTTTGCCCCTTTATAACGCCTACTCGCGTCAACACAAGAAAAACATCCCAGTTTTCAAATAGTTTAGCGGCTACGCTAGGTTTGTGTAACATGGTTTATGTAACATGGTTTGTGCCCCTTTATAACGCCTACTCGCGTCAACGCAAGAAAAACATCCCAGTTTTCAAGTAGTTTAGCGGCTACGCCAGGTTTGTGTAACATGGTTTGTGACCATTATTAATTCTGTTTTTCATAATTACGCGCCTTATTATATATCACAGGAAGTTGGCTACAATCGTATCAACCTTCGAATAGCAAGTCTGAGATACCAACATAATAGTAACAAAATGGCGTAGTATAAGTTCACGAAGTGTCATTTTATTCATTCTTTAAACGGCTGTATCTCCCTCAATTTTGCCAAGCGCACCTTAATTTCTTTTTTATTCAACTTTTCCACACTTTTCTCATCTAGAAAGTGCATTTTTATTAAAATCCCCCACATTGGCGGGATCTGCATTTCACCCTAAATAAGAATTGTTCTCTAACAAAATCTTTCATTTGAGATGAACCCTACAATTTTTCCCACTAACTTGAGATGGATATCATTGCTCTACCTCTACCTACATAAATTCTCATTACAACATCTCTATTAAAAACAATTTCATCCTAAAAGCATATTAAGGCATTTGATTTTTCATAACATTATACACAAAAATTAATACTTTAAATAGCAGTCTCTTTTTTATTGGAATCCAAATTTAACTCCTCTCTCATTTTATTATTTTTTTGCTTGGCTTTCCCCAGTATACATCTCATGACTCTGATCCGTATAACTTCTAGCTTCTTCAAAGCTTGTTTGAAGTAAGAAGACAAAAAGTTCTAAAGCATGTTCCATGTAATATTATAATGTCCGTATCTTAACTACTCTTCCGTTCTTTTTCGTATGATTGTACAGAAAATCCTAGTTTATAACAAAATCATACAAAGTTTTCAATACAAAGAACAAATACGTATTTTTATAAAAACTTGGTAACAGATTTTCCCCTATTTTATGTATTCGATCTGTTTGTAATCCTTGAAAGTTCGCAATTTTGTTTTATCTAAGAACACAAACTCACGAAAATAATGTCATGAACAACGAAAGTTTCTTAATCTTCCCATCTATAAATACATACCACTAAATGAATATTTGTTTCATGTCGAAGGTAACATTGTCGTTTGGGGAATATACCTATGTTGGAATTTGAATCATTTAATAAATATTTATTTTATATTTTTGAATGTAGCTATTACTTTGTGGTTATCCATTATAATAAAATGAAACAATGCAACTTTGTATTAACCACTTATAAAATGTGCAAATCCGACCGGTTTCGGAACAAACGTTCCTTCGTCAGGGAAAGCTTATACTAATTTGACAGTTTAGAACAATGTTTTATTAGGGTAGGGGTGGAGCCGTTGTTAGTTATTAATGTAGATTGGGTGGGTAGGTATTAGTGTAGAGTGGGTGGGTAGGGGAACAAATCCATGATTGGGCTATATGACAATATTTTTTGTTTGTTGATAATAGATTCATTATTTTTAAGGGATTTTTTAATTTCCAAAGCTTCTAAGTTATCTAAACGTTTTCCTTTATGATTAATATGAAGAATATTTATCCCTGTGTTTTTTTCAAAACTATGGTTATTTTCAATGATATGGTTAGCGAACTCAGAAAAATTATTATTATTAAGACACCTTAAATGTTCTTTGATTCTGATTTCAAAATTACGAGTTGTTTTTCCAATATAAAATGAGGGACAATCATTGCATTTGAGTTTATATATTCCGGAATTAGTCAATTTATGGTCTTTATCTTTAGTATTTCTCAAAAAATTACCGATATTATTTCTTGTATAAAACGCTGGTTTAATATTAGAAGGGAAATTTTTGCAACATTGAATTGAAAAATTATTAATATACAAAATTTTACGCCATTCTTTATCAATAATATTATTAGAATTGTATAGATATTTATTTTTTGAAATTTTGCTAAGTTTTTTATTTAGGATGTTATCAATTAATTTTGGTTCATATTTATTTTATTTGTTTTTGGGGTGTTGTGCCGTGTTGCTCTACCTCCTCCTTTAACCCTGATGATGGACACTGTAACGCTGTCTGAAACGTTGGCTAAAGGAGGATATCATAAATACTTTTGGCCATGAAGATCTAAAATCAAACCATTTAATAAATAATACAAACGCGGATGATACAACGTTTTATTTGTCGTTTGTATTTAAATAATTAATTCACGTTCAAATCACATGACTACAAATGATTTATTGTTAGTGTTTAGTTTATATTTTAAAAACAAAAATCGCCGAGCTCATGAAAACACGTCCAACCTTAGCGGCTGCCATGGATAAACTAAACAATGAATACAGCTGAAAATTTTATAATACTTCATGGGCATGTATACCAACATAACCAAAAAAAATGACAATATGACTCTCCAAACCCGCGAAATTTAAAAATTCCCGTACTTTTTGAATAACCGATGTATATTGATAATAATCATTATTAAATAATCTAGAATATCTGAAAATAAATCATACTTTTCTGAGAACTTGATTATTGGAAATAAAAAGCGTGCAGGAATATATTGTATACTTTGTTTTAAAATAAAAGGAGAAGAATTTGACAGAAGGAGTTGCATGCTGAAAAAATAGTAATTTGAAAAAGATTTTTTTATGTAAATAATTCTTTCTTTCAATATATTTTTGAATGTAGCTATTACTTTGTGGTTATCCATTACAGAAAAATGAAACAATTCAACTTTGTACAAACCACTTATATAATGCGCAAATCCGACCGGTTTCGGAACAAACGTTCCTCAGATTTGCGTATTATATAAGTGGTTTATACAAAGTTGAATTGTTTCATTTTTCTGTAAATTATTTTCTTTGATTTTATCTGTATTTTTGGTAAGTACTCCCATTTTTGTAATATTTCTGATTCTATATTAAATTTTTTGTTGTTTTTTTATAAATACCCGATTGAAAATTTATGTGATAAAAACAGTAATTTAATACATGCATATGTGCCGATTTTAAAACTAAAAAAAATAAAGAGTGTTTTTAGATTCCCCTGATAAACTGCTATCTCTCAGTTAAATTATAATTTATTGTAACTCCGTATGTATAATCTAAAGGAAAAAAGAGATATATTATAATAACATTCAATTTTCGCTTGTTATAGTGATAATACTCTGCGCATCACTGAGATCCACCACTGGAGAAACAATCCTGCAAGCCATCGATAGTCTAAAGCTGTCTCAGGCCATCCTGCTGGCTATAGACGTCTCCAGCTTCATCCCATTCCTGCCCCGCATAGTCGGCCGTCTGTCCACCCCCCTCGGCACACCGCCCCCGCCCCTAGCGCCCCCCGAACTACCGCAGCAGGACGCCCCGGGGGACGGTGATCTAGTGACTGACTTCCAAATCCTGTCGTCCGTGAGAGATAATAGTTTCCCCAGTGTCACAAATACTAACCCCAGAACTAGTGACCCAAAAACCAATGTTAGTGAAACTGAATCAGTTTTAAACAATTATGTAAGTGAATCTAGTGGGAAAGGGAGTAATTTAAATCAAAATGATAAATTTATACAAAGTTTTAACGTATCGGGGAGCAGAGAGAATACGAGATCTAAGAAAAGCAGATACGATATTGAAAGACAGACGGAAGTCAAGGAGAGGAAGAAATCCAAGCCCGATGTATCTGCATACAACGTCGAATCAGATATGCATTTCTCGAATTACCATAAATATATTAACTTTAAAAACCAGACAGTTCCGTCGAATACGGAGTATAGCTCTAAAGACGGTTTAGGGCGGTATGGAGAGCTCGTCGCTACGGTCGCGGTCGCCCGGAACTTCCCGGGAAAAAACCTCTCGGAGGACTTAATAACTTCTAGCTTTTACGCTGCTAAAAACGCTACCCGGCTCTTAAATGCTGATCGTCGTAAAAGCACCGCAGAGCGGTCTTTGTTAAAGTCGCGAAGTGACGGAAGTTTCGAAGGTAAAAATAATAGCGGGGTAGTAAGTGATGGGGAGGTAAGAACGGGAAAATTACAGAGACCGGGTGAGCTCGCGGGGGCGGGAAAGCCTCCTCCTCGTGGAATTGCGGATTTCCTCAGCCCAAACGACACCGCGCCGTGTAATAGCAAAAATAAAACCTCAAGTAGCAACCCGGAGTCCAATTCTCGGTCGCGTTTGTTTAACGGCAGCGGAAGCGATTCCGCTACAAATAAAAACTCCAAACTCCAGAAACATCTTACGTTTAAGAAAAAGGCATTTGAAAAACTTTTTCGAAGCAAGAGAAGCTGGTCGGAAGACAGATATGAAATGTTTGAAAACATTAGCGTGGACATGAAACGGTCTTTTATGATTCTGACTAGCATGGATTCTCAAAATAGTGTATCCGATGTGTTCATGGAAAAATCTGCTAGAAATGAATTGTTCGAACATATTTTAGAAGGATTGAATACAGTTGTAAATGGAAATGCAGATAACAGGACAGTGAAGGTATTTAAATTTTTGTTTCTCGATTGGAAGGAAGAAATCGAAGAAGAACCCTACAAAGAATCTTCGAAGTCTCACTGGAGGCCGCTGATTATTCTACAATCTACCAAGAACATGACATGGAAGTCCATAAAAGGGGAGATGTTCCATCAAGGGGATGTTTCCCTCAATATTCAAAGAGTTCAGCCGAACTTTGACGATTGGTTTCAAGATAAAGGATTAGAGTTTGAAGAAGACTCTTGTTATGGAAACTTCTGCATCAGGTCTCAGATCAAGGTGGGCACCACTCACATCATCATTATCGTGGCGGGCGCTCTGCTGTTCTGCGGTCTCACCATCGGACTGGCCCTCATTGTCAGGTGAGATTCTCATATATTTCTTTCAGTGTTTATGTATTCGTGATTTTAATGGGAGAAAATCATAGCAGATAGTGGATTGTTGTTTCTGTTCTGACAGGACTTGTTTGAGATCTTTATAACTTTGAATCAGTTTGTTCAAAATCTACAAGCAAGCATTTTTAACTCCTCATTCTAATTTGTTCGCTTTTGGGAACAGCTCATATAAATCTCACGGAAATCGTTGTCTCCGTTATCGTGGTGAAAAATGTGATCTAAACGGTGGTATAAAAGAGAAAAATATCACGCTTTATATTCAAATCTTTAAGTTAACCACAGAAGAATTAAAATGTATACCTATACGAAATAAAATTTTCCAACCGCAAAAAACTTTTTGAATTTTTTATTAATTGTTTTCGCATGAAACGACACAAAGTGGAGTGAAAATATCGTTTATAATACATTTGTCTAGATAAAATACATATGAGTGGGATTTTATTTTTTCGTAATCAGTAATTTTAGTAGGAAAAACGTTACATTGTTATGTTTGCATTCAATATTTTAAGTTTCAAAAATTATATGTTCATGTCTAATAATAATTTTGAAAGCTTATTTCATTGCCATTTAAAAATAGTTTTTGTTTTTCGGATACGTTTAGAAATATTCCATTTATTTGGATTTTATTGCAAAGCGGAAACATACTGACCTTCTGACAGAATACGCACGAAACTTGAGAGATTCAAAAACCTTTATTTGTTGTTTGATGGGAGAAGGCGATTTATTTAACATTAACTTTAAAATATGATTATTCAGACCACTGGAGCGATCACGCGAAATAAAGAATTTTCCAGATGACATTTTTTTAATTTTTCACCAACATTAAAAAAATCATACCTTCGAATTTTAACACGAAGACATAAAATCTTAAATAGTGCTATATAGCCAATAAATTAACCTGTATTTTACCGTTTATCTCATATTTGTAGGATTTATAAAAATAATATTAAAAAAAACGTAAAGTTTATAATCTCGCGAATCCTGCGTATTTTTAAACATCGTCAACATAGAATATTTTCGATTTCTGTATGTTGTCTGTGGTATACTTGTTAATGAAAGGTGCATATCTATGAAAAAATGACTTAATTTTATCCGTAAAAAGCTGTTAAAAAATTCAGCGGGAAAAAATATTTTAAAAATTTATTTTTAACATCGTTCTCAAATACTCTACAAAGTTCGGATTTACGATATCTACTGATAAAGAATGTCAATAGCTTCACGTTAAAATAAATGGCTGGCCAAGGAAATGTTTAAAATAATAATTTTACAATAAATGTTTTACGAATGGTAGGAAAATGTGGTCCATTTTTGGACCGCTATAAATCGCAGAAAAATAAAAGTGGTCCATTTTTTACCAAAATCGCTCCAGTGGTTTAACTCTAGAATATGTAGTTAGAAAATCCTCGATCCCTGTTTTATTTAATTATTAACACAGTTTTATTTAATTATTTTAATGCCCAATGTTCCAACCACCCAATACTTAAACTTCTACAATAACCATTATTCAAATTTTGAATTTCGACATCAGCGTAAAGTGGAATGTTCCAAGAACGACTAATTTACATTACAAAAAAGCAAGCTTCTGGGTGAGGGGTCTATTTTTGACTATCGCCATTTTCATATTTGCATCTCAATGGCTCAGTTTTCATATATATAGAAAGCGGGACACAGAAGTTTAAACAGGCAAATCCTGATGGTAGTGTTCAAAGGTACCGCGCGTTTTCATCCCGTGACAAAACATCTCCGACACAATATACTCCGACAAAATATCCCTCGACATAATATCCCAAGAAAAAAAGATCCTACGGATATCCTATCTAATCCTAAATATCCTATTAAAAAAATATGTACTAAAACCTAACCTAACCTAACTTAAACTAACCTAACTTAACCTAACCTAACCTAATCATATTTTACATTCTACTATTTTTGAACAACAATTTGTGGTCTTTACAGGATTTCAGTATTATTCTTGTCCCATTTTACTATTTTTGAACAATAATTTATTCAATTTTTTATGAGAAAAACTCTCTTTTTATAACTTTTGAAGGTTATTAGTAGGAATATGGAAAACGAATTAGTTGAAAATCATCATCATCTTCTTCTTCCCCTTGTCCTATTTGCGTCGGGGACCAATTGCATCGACAAGGCTCCTCCACACGTCTCTGTCTTGCGCTGTTTGTAATTGAAGATAATAAATATTTAATTAAATGAAGACAATATAAGCGAAACTCAATCGAAAATCTGAAAACAGAAAAATCAGAAAAAGATATTGACACATCTGGGTACAATAGATGTCGCATATTAAATAAAATGGATAAAGATTTATCCAGACACTATCTAGAGAGCATTTAGTTCGGGTTTGAATCTTGCAATCATACATAAAGATAGCAGCCAATAGTATATGCGTTAAGAAAAATGAAAATGAAGATAGTGTGGGTGGTTCTTAGTCGAAGTATGATACAGTTAAAAGTGACCGAATTGGATATCGACACGGTGGCGCAGTGGTTAGCGCGTTCGCCCGGTAAGCGAGAGATCCTGGGTTCGTGTCCCAGATGAGTCAATATCTTTTTCTGATTTTTCTGTTTTCAGATTTTCGATTGAGTTTCGCTTATATTGTCTTCATTTAATTAAATATTACAATTTGAGGTTTTACTCATAAAGTTAAAATAAAAATAAAAATATTCATCCTAGACTTGCAGAAAAGTCAATAGATGTCGCATATTAAATAAAATGGATAAAGATTTATCCAGACACTATCTAGAGAGCATTTAGTTCGGGTTTGAATCTTGCAATCATACATAAAGATAGCAGCCAATAGTATATGCGTTAAGAAAAATGAAAATGAAGATAGTGTGGGTGGTTCTTAGTCGAAGTATGATACAGTTAAAAGTGACCGAATTGGATATCGACACGGTGGCGCAGTGGTTAGCGCGTTCGCCCGGTAAGCGAGAGGTCCTGGGTTCGTGTCCCAGATGTGTCAATATCTTTTTCTGATTTTTCTGTTTTCAGATTTTCGATTGAGTTTCGCTTATATTGTCTTCATTTAATTAAATATTACAATTTGAGGTTTTACTCATAAAGTTAAAATAAAAATAAAAATATTCATCCTAGACTTGCAGAAAAGTCAATAGATGTCGCATATTAAATAAAATGGATAAAGATTTATCCAGACACTATCTAGAGAGCATTTAGTTCGGGTTTGAATCTTGCAATCATACATAAAGATAGCAGCCAATAGTATATGCGTTAAGAAAAATGAAAATGAAGATAGTGTGGGTGGTTCTTAGTCGAAGTATGATACAGTTAAAAGTGACCGAATTGGATATCGACACGGTGGCGCAGTGGTTAGCGTGTTCGCCCGGTAAGCGAGAGGTCCTGGGTTCGTGTCCCAGATGTGTCAATATCTTTTTCTGATTTTTCTTTTTTCAGATTTTCGATTGAGTTTCGCTTATATTGTCTTCATTTAATTAAATATTACAATTTGAGGTTTTACTCATAAAGTTAAAATAAAAATAAAAATATTCATCCTAGACTTGCAGAAAAGTCAATAGATGTCGCATATTAAATAAAATGGATAAAGATTTATCCAGACACTATCTAGAGAGCATTTAGTTCGGGTTTGAATCTTGCAATCATACATAAAGATAGCAGCCAATAGTATATGCGTTAAGAAAAATGAAAATGAAGATAGTGTGGGTGGTTCTTAGTCGAAGTATGATACAGTTAAAAGTGACCGAATTGGATATCGACACGGTGGCGCAGTGGTTAGCGCGTTCGCCCGGTAAGCGAGAGGTCCTGGGTTCGTGTCCCAGATGTGTCAATATCTTTTTCTGATTTTTCTGTTTTCAGATTTTCGATTGAGTTTCGCTTATATTGTCTTCATTTAATTAAATATTACAATTTGAGGTTTTACTCATAAAGTTAAAATAAAAATAAAAATATTCATCCTAGACTTGCAGAAAAGTCAATAGATGTCGCATATTAAATAAAATGGATAAAGATTTATCCAAACACTATCTAGAGAGCATTTAGTTCGGGTTTGAATCTTGCAATCATACATAAAGATAGCAGCCAATAGTATATGCGTTAAGAAAAATGAAAATGAAGATAGTGTGGGTGGTTCTTAGTCGAAGTATGATACAGTTAAAAGTGACCGAATTGGATATCGACACGGTGGCGCAGTGGTTAGCGCGTTCGCCCGGTAAGCGAGAGGTCCTGGGTTCGTGTCCCAGATGTGTCAATATCTTTTTCTGATTATTCTGTTTTCAGATTTTCGATTGAGTTTCGCTTATATTGTCTTCATTTAATTAAATATTACAATTTGAGGTTTTACTCATAAAGTTAAAATAAAAAAAAATAAAAAAAAATAAAAAAAAAAAAATAAATAAAAAAAAAAAATAAAAAATAATAAATATTGTTAATTCTAAAATTTTAAGTATCATTAACAAATATGAAGGTTTGACAGAAGGTGGCAATAACGAAATTGGTTAACGCGCACGTCCCAGTTAGACGAGAGGTCTGAATTCGAGTCCTAGTTGCGACCATTCAATTTGGGAGGCGGAAATGGGTACCGCCGCCCCAGAAACCTTTATTTGAAAACCAATACCTCTGTCATCGGTCACCCCAAGTGGTTCGCTACGTTTGGTTATTTAGCAGGGGTGCCCGGGTTCATGGGGTGAAGTTTGTCTAGGTCTAGGAGGCGGATGACCAGGACACACTGAACCCCAGATTCCTACCCACCTCTGAAACCCTTTTCCTTCCCAGAACTCTCCTCTCCTTCTTTTCCTTAAAAAAACCCTCCACACAGCATCCCCAAAGATGACATAGGCCCTGATGAAAATTATTTTCCTCAGGGCCTCCTGTGTGGAGCTCATGAAAAAAAAAGTCTTTTTTTAAAAGTAGGAGAGTTTATCGGAGGATGTTTTAAAAGTAGGAGTGTTTGTCGGAGGATATTTTGTCGGAGGTTGTTTTAAAAGTAGGAGAGTTTATCTGAGGATATTTTGTCGGAGGATGTTTTAAAAGTAGGAGGGTTTGTCGGAGGGTTTTTTAAAAGTAGGAGAGTTTGTCGGAGGGTATTTTGTCGGAGGATGTTTTAAAAGTAGGAGAGTTTGTCGGAGGATGTTTTGTCGGGGGGTATTTTGTCGGGGGATGAAAAGTCGCGGAACCGTTTTCCAAATCATGTTCATGTATTAGTACTGCGGATGGGGTGTTTAAACAGAGGTTAAAATTTTGACATCATTTTGACGTTGACATATTTTTTAAATCTATTACAATTCGCCACTGATCACATTGCCACACGTTGCAACGGATCTCGTGATACGCACACGGTGCTGTCGGTAAGAGACGGAGTACAAATCACCAAACATAGCGAACTTGGGGTGACCTATGGCAGAAGTGTTGGTTACCCAATAAATGGTTCCCGGGGTGTCGGTACCAATACCCGCCTCCCAAATTTGGAGCAGAGGTTAAAAAAAATAACTCACCCCGAAGTTTAATCAAAATTTATGAAACGATGTAGTTATAAAAATAAATGATAATCTAAGAAAATCTAAGATTGTGTAATTCACACGCGGTGGAAGTGAAACTAGAAAGTCGCTAGATGTCGCTTTCTTTTCTTTTGCCTCTTTATTTTAAAATGGTGGTTTGAAGATAGGTTATTGATTTCACAAAAAAAAATTGTTTATTGGTTTTGAATTTCTTAGGATTCGAACCCCCATTCGCTTTATGTCTGAATTTACCGCATTATATTAGAATTATAATAAATTTCAGCGAAGCATTTCCCTTTCATCCGAATTTCAAATCACTAACGGGGCTAAAGTAGTTTCACTTCAAAAAACACAGTTACCCTTACGATCACCGACCGTGGAAAGGGAACAGTGTTCTGAAAAGGTCACGGAATGATTTAAATATGGAGATAAGAGTAGCAGCTACGAGACATATCGCCTTCGGTATTTTATTTTGTCAAATATAATATATCCATCATAAAAAGGTTATCGGGAAACCCGAGATATCTGGCTGAATATACAACGATATATTATTAGAGTCAAGATACTATGAAAGGAAGTTTAATGAAGTGGAAACTATTGAGAGAGGTGAAGTTATGGCGGATTGGATGATCTCATTAGGTTGTTCGGAAGCACTCTATTACCTAGTCCAGCGGTCGACAATTAGTTTTGCTGGCGGGCTGTTTATTTTTTTTTCACGCGTGCGCGTTCGAGCCTGCTACGGCAGAGCGCTTGTGACTGTCCGTCTGATAGTCCGTCGTCATCGTGCTTCAGTTCTAGCAGTGTGTGTAGCGCAGAGGTTCCCAAATTTATCTGGCTCAACGTCCACTTTTCGAGCAATTTTTCCCTCCTCTATCATGAAGACAAGAAAAAAAGTGAGAATCCACTAGCATGGATTTCATAAGACTTGGAAAAATTCGCGTGGATAGATGTTTTACAAAGATTACGAAATATATATTTTTTTTAATAACTAAATCCATTATTTGGGCTCGTGACGTCACTACATGAAATTGTCCCGTCTCCGAAAATGTTCCTATCAATTTTGTAAAATTCCACACTGATTTATTTTTTTAATATGGCAACACTTTGATTTCAGGCGAATTTTTGAATTTGACATTTTCACTAGATTTATTGTTTCTCTGCGAACTTATCATTTGATTTGACTTTTTGACAGATGTTGTGAAGAGAACCCGCACATTCTATGACTCCAAATACTAATATCAGCCTGTATGTCGGACAAATATCTACCGCTCATATGTTGAACTTCAGAGTGTGGACTAATATCTACAGAGCTAAGGTCGGACGAATATCTATGACGGTCCCAGTGGTGACTAATATATATGGAGCGTAGGTTGGACTAATATCTACAGAGGGCAGCTGAGCAAGAGGTTGTACGGAAAAGCATAAATTACTTCAATTACGTAATTACTAATTACGTAATGGCTTAAACGTTTAAAGTACATACATGAAGTAAGTGTATTAATATTACGTATTTTGCTGCTTACGAGGATAATAATTTATTGAACAAACATGGAGGTCATAATACAAAGATATTTATTTATATTATTTATTTCAAAATAGATATTTATTTATAAACCTAACCTATTTATTTATCCTAACCTAACTGACATAGAAATGGTCATGGTAACAGACTAAATAATTTAGAAGCACTCGAAATAAAGAAAGCTGTTAAAACAAAAACTCAAATCCTTAATAATCAGCTAAATGTGTCCAATAGTCCGATATTAGGGATTTTTACATACATAAATTAAGTTTTTTAAACTGCATGCGCAATATTACGTCATTCCAATATGCTATACATAATTGCAAATCCAACCTCTGCCAGTGCTATAGATATTCGTCCACACTTTGGTTCTCATAGATATTAGTCGGCAGTTTGAGCTGTAGATATTCGTACGCACTTTGGCTCTCATAGATATTAGTCAGCAGTTTGAGCTGTAGATATTCGTACGCACTTTGGTTCTTATAGATATTAGTCCGATTTGTTCAGTTTTTGGAATTCCTGTAGGTATTAGTAGACGCCTCCCATTCTATGCCGTCTGTACTTGTTTTAGAGGTATAATGGTGATGGTGCTGATTTTAACAAAATCAAATTTTAAAATATTCTTAATATTATTATAATTTACAAGTTCGCGTATATTACATTGGATTTAGTAATATAGACGTTGAAAATTACAATAATTTATGATCAATAAGATTGATCAAGGAAAAAAATATTTATGAGATGCAACATTTTTGGTATGCCTTGTTATTGTCCTGTGCCATTCGTGTTGAAAACGTTCTTTTCTTAAAATGATTTTCGGCTATGTAATTATCGTTTTTTCGCACCCATAAAATTATGTCCCGTCTTTCCGGTTTATAAAAAAATGGTTTAATTTTTCGGATAGAAATTTTCAAAAAATCGCCAGGGTCTTCAAAAGTAGGATTAAAAAAAATACGGAATGTCTTAGAATATTTGCCTAAACCGGAATTTTTTTTTAAATGTGATGCCAATGGCCTATTACATGTTTTAAAAGGTAACAAAGTAGCCCGATAGTTATTGGTTCCTACTCGGGCGTTGCGAGATCGATCCTCTACTTGTTTAGTTTTCCATCCCTGAACAAGCCACATTTTCCACTTACAACCACGGAAGTTGATAGATTTTCAACATTCTGAGATTTTTTTAATATATTAGTACCTTACATACGAAATTGGCGTTTTGTATGGGAGGAACATAAAGTCGATTTTTTTAAATATAATATATTTAAATTAATAAATTACTTCGTTTTTACCAACTAACCATCACGCCGTTTCCCCGCAGGGGTAGGCAGAGAGGACGGACCGCCAAACAACTCGGTCTTGGCACACACTCTTTGCCTCACTCACATTCATACATCGTCCCATACATTCTCTTCTATTATTCTGACTTTTGACATGACCCGACTCAAGTATCTGATTCACTTGATCGTGCCATGTCTTCCTCGGGCGTCCCCGACTTCTTCTACCATTCACATTCGCGTCGTATATTCTTCTTACACTACTTCCTTCGTTCATTCGCTCTACATGCCCAAACCATCTGAGGGTCCCTTTCTTAATCTTACTCATTATGCTTACATCAGCCTTACATTCTTTGCGGATATCCACATTTCTCACACGATCATACATTGTTTTACCACACATACGTCTCAGGGATCTCATTTCAACAGCATTCAGTTTACTTTCATCCTTCCTCTGCCAGTTCCATGCCTCACTGCCATACATCAGGGTAGGTACCAGGACTCCATTGTGGACTGCTAGCTTCGCTTTTTTTGACAGTTTTTTATTAGCGCCAACGGCATTCAGTCCACCATTAATGGAGTTACCGGCATTCACCCTTCTTTCAATATCTCTTTCAGCCTTCCCATCTCTCGTAAACATACTACCCAGATACACAAACTCATCCACCTGCTCCAAATATTCATCATTCACAACTACCACTTTTCTTGTTTACAAAAACAACATGTGTCGTGAGCAATGCTCACTTTTTCAGGGTTTTTTATTGATACCCTGAAGAAGTGAGCATTGCTCACGAAACATGTTGGTTTTGTAAACAAGAAAAGTGGTAAAAGCGAAGTAATTTATTAATTTAAATCAAAATGGTGCCACAAAATAAGTTTGCTGTGTTAGAAGAAATAATATATTTATTTAATCAAAATATGTACCATTGTTATCTATGCACTTGTGCCATCTCATAGGTAGTTCATCGATCCCTTTACTAAAAAAACCATTCGGACGGGAATCAATAAAATCGTTGAAGGCGGCTTGGACTGCCCCATCGGAGTTGAATTTTTTTCCTTGCAATAAGTTATCCAAATTTTGAAAAAAATGTTAATCTGTTGGGGCAAGGTCCAGAGAGTACAGTGGATGTCCAATTGAAGCTCCTCTAATTTGGTAGCCGTCTGTGGTGCAGTGTGTGGTCTAGCGTTGTCATGAAGCAGCAGTGGCCTAGAGCGATTAACCTAGCTTTTCCATCATGGTTTGCAGTTGCTGATAATAGACATCTGCAGTAATCGTCTGGCCAGATTTAAGAAAGCTGAAGTGAACGACACAAAAAAAAACACAACCGTGTTTGCACCGTCGCCATACACATCATTAATCCTTCGAGCCGTTTCTGCAGCACTGGTTCCACGGTGGAACTCGTACTCGGAAATAATGCGATATTTCAAGTTTTCCATTTTGTAAACTAAGTGACGCAAAGAAAAAAAACAACTAAGGAAAAAACAAATGAATTACAATTTTCGAAACA
Organism: Limnephilus rhombicus; assembly: GCA_929108145.2. Lineage (NCBI taxonomy): Eukaryota > Metazoa > Arthropoda > Insecta > Trichoptera > Limnephilidae > Limnephilus > Limnephilus rhombicus. Next base: position 15,072,218 of record OV815292.1, on the reverse strand, counting down.
CGAATACATGAGTAAATAGCTGTATAAATTTGAATTTGGAATTCCTAACCAAAGAGAAGATATTTGAGATCAAAGTTGCCAGTACGGAAAATGCCAATTTCATATGTAAGGACCAATATAAATAAGATGATTTTTTTTAGTGATCGTTACATGTTTTGAAATCACGACCATTAAGTAGCGTGATGGTTATTAAATCTCACTCGGGGAGAAATAATCATCCGTTCAGGGACTCTCGCTTCTAACCCTGCGGGCCAGAAGGGAGCTCTGTGCGGGCCAGATCTGGCCCGCGGGCCGCCGATTGCCAATTGCTGACCTAGTCTTTATGTATATATGTAGAGAGTGATCTACTGAGATGAAGGGAAAAACAGGAGGATTAAGAATAAACACACAAAAGAACTTATAAGCACATCATTAGCTTCTTTGTTTTGTACCCTGCTTTGAAGCTAAGGTAGGTAAAGAAGCAACCCGTGGAAAGCATTACTTTATTACTTTACTCTCATGTAACTATAAATTATATTAAAATGTGTAAAATTATAGCAAACAATCTGTTTACACCGTCAAAAATATGCGCAACACTGATCGCACTACTAATTTGTTCGTTTTTGGGAACAGCTGACACAGGTCTCATAGAAACAGTAGTATCTCCCTTGCTGTCATTTATTTATTTATTTATTTAACAGAGGGCTTTTTCATGTTTGGTAGTACAATTAATTCATGGCAGATGATTTTAAACAGATACAGAAATAATAAAAATAAAATTAGATAAAAAAGCACACAAGACATAAAAATACAAAAAAAACAACAATTTCATAGGTTTACAAAAATACAGATACGTTAAGAATAGTTTTGGAATAAGTTTTTTTACAAGATCAACAAAATTCGCCAAGTTTATGTTAAATATGTCAATATGACCTAAGTACTGATTTCCCATAGTGTGAAATCGTTATATCGGAGAGTCGGAAATGTAGTTCCGAATGCTACAGTAGAATAGTGTATTTTGTCGTGTAGTTACTGTCGGTATTCGTAAGTTTACGAGTTGCAGGACTTCGCAACAGTCAAATTTAGAGTTAAGTATTTTGAATAAAAATGTTAAGTCGTTTATTTGACGCCTGTCCTCTAGTGTGTGTATTTTTAGAATATTTATTAATAAATTATATTTTAAGTCTTCTAGTGGGATATTTAATTTGAAATTTATAAAACGCAGATTTTTGTTTGTATTCGCTCAATGTTATTATTGTGAATTTTGTAAGATGGAGACCAAACCACCGAGTTATATTCCATTAGGCTTCTAACATGGTCATGGTGAGAAATATGATCTAAACGGTGTTAAAAATAGAAAACACCAAGATTCATTTTCGAATTTTGAAGTTACTCACAGAAAAATTTAAATGTTCACCTCTATGAAACCGAATGATCTGACTTTTTTTTTTTTTTTGGTTAATTTTAGTTTTAAAATTTGAGAAAAAAATGTGAGTTGTGGGAATTTTTTATTCATAATTTTTTTACGAAACGACCAAAAAGCGAGATGACGGTAACGTTTATAATACATGTATCTAATAAAATATGTGATTACTGCATACGCGTATACACACAAAGTAAACAAATACCTCTGTCACGAACGATATCGTAATACTCGAGGATGGACTGTAAATCCTTTAATTTTATGATTTAAGACAATTGATGACGTTTTTTTAAGTCAATCACAGTTAGATGTATTTGAAGGGAGAAAGCCCTACCTTTCCTGAAGTCATATGCTGCATGGATCCAATGATGATGATAGCTGGTATTCCAGGATGAATGGTACAAGGGTATGTTAAACTTCATGGTCACTTTAGATGTTTTAAGTAGTATTTTTAAACGAATTTTAAGCGAGTGTTCCATAGAGAGATGTGAACGTAGGTATTTATCAATATTTGAGCAAATAATTGTACATAGCATCATCTTCTTCTTCTTTTTATACTAGGTAGGTCCTTTCATGGAAGGAAAGGGACAATTGGAGATGATTAACAATGATAGGACCATGGGAAATGGGTTTTAGTTCATAAGCTGTTTCAGAACATAACAACCTCTGTTAGGGATATCTTCAAGGGCGGATTTAGGGGGGGGGGCACGTGCCCCGTGCCCCCCTCCCCCCCCCAGATGGTATTTTTGTGTACTGGGGAGATGCCATCACAGTACATACTGTAAGCACACCTCGCTGGAAGTGTCTACTTTCTGCCACAGAACTAGCTCAGGTTATACGTCCGGCAGAGCAGGTAGAGTCTCCCAACACCAGGGTGGTAGGTTTCCTAAGGAGCAAGTGTGGAATACCTAAAATAAAGCCATCCTAAATGTACCTTGTCAGGGCAATAAAACACCAGCTGCGGTAAACATGGTTTGTATTGTAGGGGATTGTTTAGATACAACATGGGTTCATTCACAGTAAATAATCGAGCACAGGTAAGTTAATTGCCTAACCATTCTAGGGGAAAATCTAACAAAATTTCTCTCAATCGTGCCGACTCTAGGATCGATCACAGGTACGCGTATTTATAGGGACACACGGCAAAAGAGGAATTACTTGGTCAGTACTCACAGGAGCCGGGACCTCTCGTGGAGAGGTCCCAGGAACGTGCTAGCCAGGCTGCAGGGCGGGCTATGCTTAGCAGGTAAGCCATGATGGGCTTAGGGGAGCACAGGGTGTGCCCTCCTAGGTGGGAGTCTCGTGCATCCTTTTCGGATCGCCGCGAAAATCCGCCCGTTTTGTATCGAGTCCGAACGGAATATTCTAGAATGGCGCGTATGCACGCGTTTGAGTGACGCGGCCTTCGCCTAGGGAGGTGGGGGTTTGACTGCCGAAGCGAATGCAGGCGGCCGCCCGGCGTTGGGGAAAGGAGGTGGGGGTGGAGCTGCGCGGGAGGTGAGGGAAGCCGTTAGCGTCCGCCAGTGGTGTAGTGTGGTGGTTCGTAGGGCTGGGGGTTCGTAGAGCTGAGTTCCGCTACCTAACAATACTTAGAAGCTAAAACTGTCTTTATTAAACATTTAATTTTTCGATTGTTTTGACACTTTCATAAACCTTCCTATACATACGTGAACTTGTAGAAATAAACTTGAAGTATGATACTTCAAGTTAGAAGTGTAGAAATAAACTTGAAGTATGACATTTCAAGTTTATTTCTAACAGTAATTGTTGATTTTTTTTTGCCCGTCCGCCCCTTGTGCTCGCCCAGAAAAAAATCCTAACAGTAGTTGTTGATTTTTTTGCGCCTCCGCTCCTTGTGTCCCCCCCCAGAAAAAAATCCTAACAGTAATTGTTGATTTTTTTAACCGTCCGTCCCTTGTTCCAGTCTCAAATTCAGTGCCGTGATAAACTTCAACAAGTCGAAAATTGTGAAAATGTTTAATAAAACATGGCTCGTTTAAAATACAGCAAAAACCTCACGCACAGTGTCTTAATAGCTTTTAAAGATACACTATGATTTTTTTCATAAATACGACATACAAATATAATATTTTTCATAAATATAACAGAAAAAAACCTGTTTATAATAATTTTATAATAATCTTTGTGATTTTTTTTTTCAATCGTGGGAATTTTATGTGATTACCGATTCGGCTCTACAACTGAACCGTTATAATCTTAAAAAATAACATAAAAAAGGAACTTAAAAACTGGAAAGTCTTCAAGAGAAATACATTATAAAGCGGCAGAAATTCGGAACGCAGCGGCTTAATTGGACTCCCAACGATTTTCAGCACAAACGAAAATCTTTTCATTAATCCTTAGTATTTCTAATGATATTAATACGATTAAGGGTGTTTAAGTACCTAATAAACTTGGTAGCAACAGAGTATAATATCTATTGGCCATACATTTATCATCTTTCTCCCCAGTTATGTCGTCTTGCGAATGCGAATATAATTCTGGGAACGAATACATCAGCAAATAATTGAACGTTCCCAAAATAAATAACACACCCAAAATCTACAAACTCCTTTTATCATTTTATATGGGATTTTCCATTCGTCTGAACACAGATTTCCAGGGGTGTGCCTCGAATTGTGCGCCCCATCGAGCCCCGAGCGGAGAGCAGTAGCGTGCGGTGAGCCCGACTGAATAGCCAAATATTTGGGCTTCTCACAGAAGCTTCGCAGAATTATAATCCAAACACAGATGTAGAAATGCAACTCGAAATCAAATTTGCCTGGCCCCAAATTTTCGAGGCGGACAGGGTTTAATGTGTTGTAACTTTTTGCAGTCAGCAGTTTGGGGTTAAGTAATTGTCTGTACTTAATATTGTATTCAATTGGGTAAAGTTGTATAAGTCTGCTTCATTTGGAGAATAATGGCGTCGAACACTTCGCGAAAGTTTAATTAAGGTTTAGTTTAAACTCAATTAAACTTACGTGTACTATTATACTAAGGGTGTATTTGTTGATGCGGCGACTTGTAAATACATAAATCTTACGAAAATGTTGGACTGATTTTGATTTTGAAGGTAGACATGTTTTAGAGATAGACCATAGAAAATAATATAATCATCGCTAGTGATGTTACATCCTCCTTCTCAATCTAAACAATAAAATAAACGGTAAATGTGCGTACAGTCCACCTCACGGGTAATAAGGAACGTTCGTGTTGTCGAAGTTCGATACACGGATAACACGGAATATTCCTTTTTTAACTAATAGACAATCAAATATGACATTTGTCGGAAGTACCAATCTTACAAAATAAATTCTCGTCAAAATAAAAACAAAAAACCTACCTACTTCGAATTATTGGGTTTGTTTCAAACTACGAAAGCTGCATGTCATAATAATTTAGATATACATCCCAGGTTTTGAATGGTTTGTTTGGCAAAGCAGGTTATCTAGCGGGTGTGTGTAATTATTCTAATACATTTCTTTCCATGCTGTGCTATTATAAATACATGTACAAACGTGTCAATAATGCATTCACATAATAACGTGAATAAATTATTGTTTTATATGGCAATAATATTTGTTAATACAATAAGCTAAATAAAACTGTTAATACAATAAGCGAATAAGCAATCAAATATCATAATTGTTTTTTATTTGGTTGTTTGATAACAACTCTATCTGCTAGTGTATCGGTTGACAATATTATTTTCCCCCACCTAGCCGTCTCCAGTTTCCGCCTTCATCCTATAAAAAAAACCTATTGCTGCATTTATTCCAAACTGTAGTCTTACTTGTACATTGAGTTTGAAAAATTTATCGAAAATAAAAATACATTGAAATACATAACGTTTTTCATCTAATATCAATGACCAGAATCCAGAATAAACATCAAAATGTGAAAAATAAGCAGCGCCTGTAAGTTTCGATCTAATTTCGTCAATATTTTTTCAATGAAAAAATATTATTTCACTACGCAATTATTTAATTTTCTGGGATCAAGACAAATTCTAAATTTTTCCAGATATTTTTATTGTTACGACTACAAAATTTACCAAAGAAGTAGGTTTAGTAACCTGTTCAATGACCTTCATCTTGTCCATGCAATATAATTCCTCACGAAGACTTTCTTGTAATGCAAATGGGACCCTGAAATACGAGTAAATCGTTACATTCTGCAAACATAGTGTTGCGATCATATTGAAAATTAAATACTGTTTTTACAATAACAAGTTTTTTTAATTGTAAAAACAGTAACTGATAGTAACTAAGACTGATTGACATTCTATGTTAGTGATAAAACAATATTATTTATGGCATTTCTATTGATTTGACTTACAAGATCACAGTGACCAATAACTCTGATATTGTTGCCTCTAAAACCTGATACTTTTACAAAACATTTTTTAAAGTTTGACAACAAAATAACGTTTATGTCAGCTCCGGTATCCAAAATACAGACTAATATTTTATTATTTATTATTATATCCAAGTGCCATGCTTCATATGTAAAATACTTCAGTATAATAGTTTTAATTAATATTTCCGATTGTTCCAATGAAATGACCTTCAGGACAATAAACAGTTTCATCGATGGGTTTTGATGAAAGGTTTAAAATGCAATACTATGACTTGAGCACATATCCACGTGGACACAGAATGACACAAACAATAAAATGACTTTCTGCCGTGATCCGTGATCAGTGATCCGTGATCCGTGATCCGTGATCCGTGATCCGTGATCCGTGATCCGTGATCCTTGATCCTCGATCCATGATGTATGATCTCTGATCCGCAAACTCTGATCCGCGATCTCTGATCCGCGATCTGTGATACGTGATTTGTGATCTGTGATTTGTTATCCGTTATCTGTGATACATAATCTGTGATTTGTTATCCGTTATCTGTGATACATGATCTGTGATACGTGATCTGTCCGTGTTCTGTGATTTATGATCTGTGTCACGTGAACTGTCCGTGATCTGTGATTTATGATCTGTGATTTACGATCTGTGATTAATGATCTGTGATTTATGATCCGTGATTTATGATCCGTGATTTATGATCTTTGATCCCTCATCTGCGATCTCTGATCCGCAAACTCTGATGCGCGATCTCTGATCCTCGATCTGTGATACGTGATTTGTGGTCTGTGATTTTTTATCCGTTATCTGTGATACATGATCTGTGATCTGTTCGTGATCTGTGATTTATGAACTGTGATTTATGATCTGTGATACGTGATTTGTCCATGATCTGTGATTTATGATCTGTGATTTATGATCTGTGATTTACGATCTGTGATTTATGATCTGTGATACGTGATCTATCCGTGATCAGTGATTTATGATCTGTGATTTACGATCTATGATTTGTGATCTGTGATTTATGATCTGCGATTTATGATCTTTGATCCCTCATCTGCGATCTCTGATCCGCAAACTCTAATCCGCGATCTCTGATCTGCGATCTGTGATACGTGATTTGTGGTCTGTGATTTTTTATCCGTTATCAGTGATACGTGATCTGTGATACATGATCTGTGTTACGTGATCTGTCCGTGATCTGTGATTTATGATATGTGATTTATGATCTGTGATTTATGATCCGTGATTTATGATCTGTGATTTATGATCTGTGATCCGTGATCTCTGATCCACGAACTCCGATCCGCGATATCTGATCGATGATCTCTGATACGTGAGATGTGATACGTGATATGTGATACGTGATGTCTGATCCGAGGTTTCTGATCCCCGTGTGCCCACAATCGCTTGCCACTCACCCAGGAGAGACCATGAGCGAATGGGACCTAAACTGTCGCGTTTCGGCCGAGCGTTTCGAAGAGTCTTTATCAACTTCCCCTTCCCATGCCAAACACAATAAGCCTTAGTGGTTTTATGGTTACCGTTTTTGTCAAGTACCGGAACAGCCGCCAAATGCCCTTCTCCAGTTACAAGCAATTAAAACGATACTTCATCTCTTTTTCCACTTTCCGCTGAGAGCTATGGCGGAGATCTTAAATAAAATCGAATTCATTTTATTCCCTGGATTATATTTTTATTGTACATTCGTTTTTAGGTAATTTTTCGGGATTAGTGTCCATGGCTACAATCGTATCTAGTTCTCGTTTGTGTGAGGTCAGGGATACCAACAACATAACAGTGACAGAATGGCGGGCGGCAGCGGGCGGGCTGTCGTAGATCGGTTCGCGAAGAGAAATTTTATTTAACGACATTGAAAATTAAAATGCATTATTTTCCGCCAGCCGTGATGCAAAAAGTTTCCTTTATAGTAATTAAGGCGAATCTAAAGTTTTTTTCTAAAAATTATTCGTAATAGCCATGGACACTAATCCCGAAAATTTACCCGTTTTAATGAACTTTTTTACGTTATTAACATTATTCCTTGTCTTGTCAGGCCTCAGTCAGTGAGTGAGTTCATATGCTTCTGAACAGGTCTTCCATTGAAATGCTTGGTGTAACTCTTAAGTGACCAGCTCAGATACGGGGGCTCCATCGAAGCCAGAGTTAAGTTAGCCTCTCAAAAACAGGGCGTAGATACTGTACAGGGCCCGCAGATAATAATAATAATAATAATATTTGGCTGATTTATAAAGCGCCGTTTTCATGAAAAATCATCTCAAGGGCGCTGTACATATAATAAGCATACAATAAAATAAAATGAATACGATAGGCTTACAACTAGGATTCAAACTTATAACTAGGAACCTACATTTAAGACTTATATGTAGCTAGTGACTTACAACTAAGACTTATTACTACTGACTTAAAACTGGTGACATACAAATATTTGCAACCGTGACTTAAAATTAGAGATTTACAATTAAAATAGGTATTTACATACAACAATAAATATTTTTAGTTTTGCCAGGTATCTAATATTACCAAGTGATCAACAAAACTCTACAGATATAGGTACAGACAGAGAAAGAGAGTCGAAGCAGTTTGAGGATATTATATATACATGTATACATACATAGATATTTTATTCTACACATTTTACAAATTATTTTATACCGTATTTTAATATTAATATTGTTAGCGCCAGAAGAAGAAGGAAGTTCGTACATAATATTACAATTTTATAACACGGTTGTGAAAATGATTGTAATGGGTTAACAGTTTTTAAAGGAAAGCATAGGTATCTTAAATGAATGAATGAATTTAATCGTCGATCTCAACTGCAATAAGATAATTCATCGCTCAACAACAGATTGGATAGCAATGTTTGAATGAAATAGCGAATTTATGGAAATGAGTGTTTAAATAGGTGAGTTTTAAGTTTGGATCTAAATTCTGTTGGACTGGTTATACATCTTAATTCCATAGGAAGTTTATTCCAAGCCTCAGGGCCGGATACTTCGAAAGCACGATCACCAAAGTTAGTGTTCGGATTTCGCTTAGGTTCTTTCAACCTTCCGATTGCAGATGATGTCGCTGATCTAAGAGTTGAATGTCTTAGACCAATATTTTCCGGAATGCACAGTTCAGAGATATAGGGTGGAGCCATTTCGTTGAGAGCTTTAAACACCATCCAGCATAACTTGTATTGGATCCGTTCAGGACACTTCAGCCAGTATAAAATAATTTGTAAAATGTGTAGAATAAAATATCTATGTATGTATACATGTATATATAATATCCTCAAACTGCTTCGACTCTCTTTCTCTGTCTGTACCTATATCTGTAGAGTTTTGTTGATCACTTGGTAATATTAGATACCTGGCAAAACTAAAAATATTTATTGTTGTATGTAAATACCTATTTTAATTGTAAATCTCTAATTTTAAGTCACGGTTGCAAATATTTGTATGTCACCAGTTTTAAGTCAGTAGTAATAAGTCTTAGTTGTAAGTCACTAGCTACATACTTTAATAGTACACAACTGCTTACCCTGCACAAATCACAAGTGCGCCCCACGGTTTAATTTGGCAGCCACCTCTGGTGTGGAGCTCCAAAATACCTGAAAAAAGAGTGGAAAAACGGGGGGTCCGTCTGATAGATTCCTTATTTAACAGACGGATTGCAATTTTTAGAGCACAGGCGTCGTGTCGGATGTGAATGCTGTCCATGTTCTACCGGTATTTCAATGGAAGATGCTTCGAGGAACTAGCGTCATTGATCCCTTCGGCACCGGTGCATAGTCGGGAAATACGCCAAAAGCGTGCCCAACATAATGTACACGGTTGACATTGATCACATGAGAACTGGTAGCTCCTTCGACTCGTTCTTGTGTTCAACAGCTCGGCTGTGGAATTATTTGCCGGCCTCTGAGTTTCCTCCTTCCTACAACATGGGTCTCTTCAAGACCAATGTTCATTCCTTCCTCTTCTCAAAAAGACCCTCTACACAGCATCTCAGATGACAACGGAAAATAATTTCCCTCAGGGCCTCCTGTGTGGAGTTAAATTTTAAAAAATATATGTGAAAGCTTCACCCTCTTTTCGTGCTTTTATTTACCAAGAGGTTAGCAAGAATAATTTTTAAATTACGAGATTTGAAAAAAATAGTGCTTACATATATCGCAAAATAAATAGTACTTACATATTAAGCAAAATATAATTGTATTTAATAAATCAAAATATATGCAATCATACGTTGAGCAAGAATCAAGTATCTATTATGGTTTGCGTGGTAGAATGGAAAAAAATACAAATATTAAAAATGAGTGCGTGGTGATATGAAAATAATATTATCATGTTTTTAGTTTTCAAAATATATGACGAGATTATGATTGATGAGGTCACGTGGTTTGGTCGTATCGAAAACCGTCTGAATCAAAGTATATATTCCGTAGATTTCTGGCTGATGTGTTTTTATTCTTTTTCCGAGCTTATTCTCGCTCAATCAGCAAAACTTAGGGGGGTTACAACCCCTCAAGTCTTGGAAGGACAGTACTAGCCACAAACATCATATTATTGCATTATTATCTCTATGGGACAGATCTGAACCGGAGCATCCATCTACTCTTAGATATAAAAATCTCGTGTCACAGTGTTTGTGGTCGCACTCCTCAGAGAAACGGCTTGCCCGATTTATGAATTTTTTAATGTATATTTGTTAGGTATTAGAATAGGTTTAAAAGTATATTTCATACCGCTAGGTGTTTAGGATGTCCCTATCCAGAAAAAAATCTATTTTTTGACAATTTTTTTTTTTTTAATTTTTTTTATTTGGCATCAAAAAATACCCACAACCCCTAATTTTAACCCTCCCACCTCCACCCTCACATTTTTTAATAACGATTTTAGTATGAACAAATTTAACCGTCTTTCGTACTTCAAACAGAACGAAATGATTTATGTTGTTGAATGATAGATGGCGCTACGTCCGCCTCATTGGACTTGCATCCATACATGCGCAAGACATTCACGAGAAGCGTCGCGTCAATTTGATATTTTATTCGGCATCATGTTCTCGCTTGAGCAAACCATCGAGCTTATTTGTGTTGGCTAAAAACGGACTGACAAAAAATATCGTACACTCAATTGCTCTTCAAAATTCATATTGATTTCCTTTATTTCATTTTCCTACTTGAGTTGGTAGGTTTTTGTTTTTATCGGCGGTCATAGTCTACAGCGCTCTATTTCTTTTTCTGTCATAGATCCCATTCCCACACACTTACAATACATTCGTTATTTTTTTATTTAACAATTCACTAGAAATAATTTATATGGCAGAACAGCGTTCGTCGGGTCAGCTAGTAAATATAAAATATTTGTTGACTCAATTTTTTTACAGAACATAGCTTTTCGGTAGAATAGTGTTTCTATATATAATGGTAAGCTCTGGCGTTTTGAAATTAGTATAAAAAAATAAAAAAATTAGGTTCCGTGTGTTTGGGTTCGAAAATCGCGGAAAGTAATCGATGGATTGACTCAAAAATTTTACAGAACATTGCATTTTAGCAGACGAGTATTTCTATATAATATAATGGTAATCTCTGGCGTTACGAAATTTAAATAAAAAATTGTGTATTTCATATATTTAGCGGCAGGAAGGGAAGGCACGAGGGGGAGGGTAACGAAGGATGTGGGGTTCGCGGGTAGGGTGTCGATGGAGGGGGAAGGCGAGGAAGGTGGAAGGAAAAAACAGGAGGGGAACAGGGACGCGTGAGAATGGACATGCAGGAAGAAACAATTTATTTCTTTTAATGGCACAGCAACGCATACCGGGAACCAGCTAGTACATTTTAAAAATTCTTCGATGGAAAGAGAAATAATTATTCTTCTCAGTTTGTCTAAAGATTTATAGTATGACTTCGTCGGTAAAATCTTAAAAATTATCAAAATATATGAGAGTGGAAAGTTAAAAAATTATCAATATTTTTTTCTTTTAATGAAAGTCATTAACTTTGTATCCACAACTATTTAATCAAAATAAACGACGATGGCCTCCGTGATCGAGAGGTAAGCTCTTGACTCATAATCCGAAGATCAATGCCACTTGCGTTGCAATGCCACTTGATAAAAAAATTGTTTCTCCCTGCGTGTCCTTTTTGTATACAGATGAGAACAATTAATCAAATTTGGTACCTAACGTATGTAGGTTGTTGATTGAACGATTGTTCAGTTAAAATTCAATTTGATAATGACATTTTTGACAGTTTCGTGAGAGTTTTGTAATGATTAAAAAACTTTCCAGATCTATTGACATGTTGTTGTAATAATCCAGAGGGTGGAAAGAAGGTATTTTGAAATTTTTAAACATTTCCTGCGCTTAACCTAGAAAGATAATCTTATTTTTTTAGTATTGAAAATATTAAAATGCGCCTGAGAGGCGCACAGTTTAAAAAACCGATTTATCAACAAAATGAAACAATTTTACTTTTTTTATAACTTCAATCAATTGTTACATTTTTAATAAGTAAATAAAACACAAATATATGTTATTATTTTTAAATTTAAGGAAATATGTAAGGTTTTACAAAAATTAAAGGTAGATATTTATAGCAGTAACTATACATATGCATTTTTTTTAAATAGTTAACATTTGCAGTATTAACTAATTAATTACTAACTAATTAATTACGATATAAAAAGTCTCAAATAACAAAAAATTCTGAAAAAATCAAAAGTTACAGACAGTTGTTGTACAATTGCAAAAGATACACAGAAGATAAACATGCGCCTCTCGAGCGCAACGCGTTGTCATTGCACCAAAACTGTGGTACTCACCAAACAGCAGCGGTCATCCCTCGGCAGTGTTGACCGACTACTGAGTTGACTCGGAAACACAAGCTTGTACAGGGGTCGGTTAAAAAAAGACAGCGATATTTTGGTTTCGCGGGCGCCTCTGAGGCACACGTTATCTTTCTAGGGTTATTAACAACATTTACGGAGGGCCTAAGGGTTGGCAACAAAAGTATCTATATACGAAGTCCCGCCTTCCAGATATTTTAATGCTGAATAGAACATTTGAAATGTGAAAAAAATAAGTGATAAAAAAAGCGTTTTATCCACAATTTTTTTTTTCTTAATATATGTAAATTTTTAATGTTTATTTTAAGTATCCTGTTCAAAAGATCATATAAGGATTCAATTATTTTACTTTCACACGTAGTTTTACTACATGTATCTGTTTTTATTATTTCAGAAATGTGCTGCTGAAGAAAAGATTATCAAAAGGTCCAAACAAGATCGTTCTCACCGCTACTGATTTTGTGTTCCCGCAAGTCCCGGACAGCAGAAGGGTAAATTAATTCTTACAACCTTCTCCCAACTAACCTGACCTTATCTCATCTATCTGAACTAATCTTATTTAATTTACACGCTTGACCTGTCTTAACCCGACCAAACTAACCAGAGCAAGCAGCCAACCCTCGCCACCATGGTTTATCAAGAACTGACCTAGTCATTTAGTATTCAAAGTTTTCCAGTCCATAAAGTTTTATAAGACCTCTCAGTACTGGTGATTATGATAGCATCTCTAATGCCAAATGTACTTGGCTCATCGCGTACTTGGTACTAGTTGTCTGGTACAAACGTTTTTATAGTAAACAAACCATTATTCCTGTTTAAATGTTTTTAACATTAGATCCATGAAGGAAATAAAATTCCCTCATGGCTTACCTAAGTCGTATTTGGTGATGATGTGTGGAGGGACATTTTAAAAGGAAAGGAAGGAGGCGAAGATTTGGTAAGAAAAAATGTATGAGGGGTGGGTGCGAATCTACCTCAATTGTGATTTTTTTATTTATCAACATTATTATTTTATTTCACAAAAAGCTTATTTATAAACAAGCTCTCCGTCGTGTATTTATAATTACGCATGGCAGCTGATTGACTTTTTTTTTATAGTGATAGGTACCTCACAAGAGTCTCAGCTGCTCCCGTCTGGAACCAGTGAGACTATGGCATCCCCAATTGGGGTATGTTGTAAGGCTGAAGGTAGTGGGGAGGGGGAGGAGATAGGGAAGAGGAAGGTGGGAAAGTACCTGGCTATTCAAATCTGGTCACCAAACACGGCTAATGCCATTTCAAAGTAACGTTTCAATTCTGAATGGTGGTCTTACACCAGGGCGATACTGAGAGTATCTTCCATTCTGGAACGTGCCGCAAATATACTATATATTATTTTAAATGAATAAATTGTGAAATAACACAAATTAATCAAATAAAATTTATTTGCCACGCCGGGATTCGATCCCGCGACCTTCGTAATGTTAGTCAAGAGCCTTACCGCTGGACTACGCCGGCCGTCAAAGTACGAAAGCATTATCATTTTGAGAGGCGGTTATGAGTACCGCCGCCCCGGGAACCATTTAAAAGATAACCAACACTTCTGCCACAGGTCTCCCCAAGTGATTAGCTTCGGTTGGTGACTTAGAAGAGGTGCCGGGTTTCATGGGGTGAGGTTTGTCCAGGTCTTGGCGGCCGATGCGTCTACCCACCTGCGTGCGGGCCAAATCGAGAGAGACTGGTTGAGGAGGTCTTTTGACCTCTCCAACCTGAATCCCTCGACAAATCGCCTTTCACCATAGATTTATACGTCCGTCACTCTCGGACACACTGACCCCCAGGTTCCTACCCACCCCTCATGCCTACTTCCTTCCCTGAACTTTCTCTCGTTCCTTTACCTAAAAAAACTGTCCACACAGCATCCCTTAAGATGACATATTCCTTAAGGGACATTATTTTCCTTAGGGTTATTTTATATTTTCCTAATGTAAAAAAATAATTATTATTTTCAAACTCTATTGAAGCCACTTACAAATGAATTATTTTTTAATAAAAAAATGAAAATATTAAAATTAATGAAAATGTTTTCAAAAAGTTACTCTTTTTTTAATGCTAATGTCCCTTTTGATTTGTAAGAAAATTGTCAGAGATTATCACGGTAAATGTATTATTATATATTGTATTGTTTAAATTTGACAAAATGTTGAAAGCGATGATGTTAGTATTTCCAAATTGTTTACTTTATAATTACAAGTATTAAACAATCTTTTATTCTATATTTTTGTTCTTAGTTTTTGGGGTATTATGCCGTGTTGCGCTACCTCCTTCTTTAGCCAACGTTTCGGACAGCGTTGCAGTGTCCATCATCAGGGCAGATGTGTAATAGTTAGGGGTGATGTTTGGGTGGAAAAAAAATATATAAAACGAAAAGAAAAGCCAGAGAAAGTATTCCATAGACCACCGGGCAGTCCCAATGAGAATGCGTATAGATATCTGCCCAACTTTGGGGATGCTGTGTGAAGGATATTTTTAGGGAATTGAAGAAGAGGAATTTCTGGGAAGGGAAAAGGTGTAAGGGGTGGGTAGGAATCTGGGGGGCAAAGTATCCAAGAGTGACGATCATCGTCATAACGCATCTATCCCTTCCACTGCGGTACAAGACGATGAGTCGAGCTGGAAAGGAAAAAAGGTCTCCCTCAACCCTCTCTCCTGATCGGGCCCGACAAATAATTGCCTGGCTCTAAAATCATGAAACATCAAAATCTTTAATGGCCTATATCTTATAATTTAAAGCAAAACTAAATAAAGTAGATCATGATATCCTTGCTAGATATTTTCTACACCTTTTGATCGCAAAAATAGTTTTCAGTTTGATTGTGTATTTTGATCTCAAATCCAAAATTAAGATTTGTATGAAACTGGTTGAATCGGGCCGTACAAACGTTCCTCTAATTTTTTTTTCGGTTTCTCCATGTGTGACTTATTTTGGTCGAAGTACTCGTGTTACCATTATTCGCAGTTTCTTTCCTTGTTGTATATTCTTTTTTCTGGATAAGTTTATGTTTTTTGTTCATGTTTAATACATGTGTTCGATTTTACGATAAGGCTTTATAATTTTTTTGTAAATTTTGTAAATATATTTTTAATCTGGTATATCTGAGGACGTTGTATGATCCAGGTGGACGAAGGGATAGAGGCCATGCTGTGCTGCTGGCTTCAGCAACTGCAGGAGTTCGGGGGGCCAGAGGTGGACAAGCCGGACCTGCTGAAGGGCTCTATGGGGTCTTTGGGAGGCGTAGGAGCTCCCGGTGCGCTCAAGGGGCCCTCGTCCAACGGCAGCCTCGCCAGAAATAACTACATCATGGATCACAGAATCAGATACAATGTGAGTTGAACTTATTATTCTTACTTAACCTAACCTAACTTTACACTTTGTGACAAACCCCTAAATGCTTACCTCCGGAAAACACGTCAGGGATTCGAAACCCGGCGAAAACAAATAATGCAATTTACTAAATACTAAATAGATTAATGTTCTCCAAAACGAGCATGAAAAATAAATCATTTGTCATATATTTGGTTTATAATTGTGAAATTTCTACTATTTAAGAAATTCTAAAAATTATATTACTTTATTAAAATTATTAAATAGTCATAAATACATTGGGAATTCATATGCCAAATATTGGATTCTCTCTCTCTGGTTTCAATCGTGGGATTGGTTTGTAGCAATTTCATCTATACGTTTCTTCCACTCTTCCCTGTCTTGTGCGGCTCTTTTGAAGTCTGCATATGATGAGCAGCGCACGTCCACCAGCAGGTCCTCCAGGTACTCTCTACGTGGGCGTCCCCACGGTCATACCCTCCATTATGGCATGCAAGAGGCCTTCTTGTCTTATTACATGGCCGATCTATCTTGCGCGCCTTTCGGACAAGGTCCTGAGCAGGTGCCTTCCTCCTTCGATTCTTTGGAGAACCTCCTCATTTGTGATGTGGTCTCTCCAGGATTGGTCTCTTAGGTCTTGATGAGGAGTATTCTCAGTTTTAGGTCTATATTATTCGATTCTATTATTTTCGACCTTTTATTGAATGCAAGCCTAGCCTGGTGTATACGGCTGTCGACCTCGCTCTTAGACCGACCGTCCCATGTTATGTTGCTCCCGAGGTAGACAAACTCCTTGGTGTTCTTTAGTGGAACTCCTGACATCTCTACTCTCATCTGATGTTGCGTTCGGCCTACAGTCAGCAGCTTTGTTTTGTCTTTATTTATCTTCATGTTGTAATTGTTTTAAAGAATGCTTTGCATGATTGTTAAGGCCTTTTGCAGTTCTTCTTCGCTTTCAGCAACCATAGCAATATCGTCAGCAAACCTTATCATATCCACCTTTTGCCCATGTATCTTTACACCTTTTCTGTGACTTATTCTCTCTCTCAAGTCATCAATCGCACTTTGTATATAAGCGTTAAAAAGAACAGGTGACAGAGAGCATCCCTGTCTCACCCCTTGTCTTACACTGGCTTCTTTTGCATCATTGTCACATCTAATTAAAGCGGCCTCATTCTTGTATAGCGCCTGGATTATTCGTCTATCTCTATATTTGATGTCAATTCTCTTCAGAATCTCGAAGAGTCTTTTCCATTCAACTTTGTCGAAAGCCTTCTCCAAGTCTATGAATGCGATGAATGTGTTTTGGTTTCTTTTTATTCTTTTTTCAAGTAGTATTTGTAGTGACAATATTGCTTATCTGGTTCCTACACCTCTTCTAAAGCCAAACTGGTCTCCGGAAAGGATGTTCTCTACTTTTGGTTCGATTCTTTTTAGAATGATATTAGTCAAGATTTTTGAGGCATGGGATATTAGGCTAAGAGTTCTGTGTTATTCACATTTCGTCGTGCCCGCCTTCTTTGGTAATGCGACAATTAGGCATTTCTCGAAATCCTCTGGTATCTTTCCAGTCTTATACATTGTCTGTATCATTTAAACAGGGCATCTATAGTTCCTTTTCCTGCCGGCTTAATTAGTTCAGCCGGAACGTCATCGATTCTGGGTGCTTTCCCGTTTTTGAGATTTTTCAGTGCGAGGTCAAACTCTTCTCTAGTGATTGGATCTCCCAAATCATCTGCGTCTACCTCATTTTCTCTTTCTATCAATGTTTCGTTGTCATTATTTCCCTTTCCATTGTACAGCATTTCGAGATACCTTTTCCATCTCTCTCCTATTTCGTCATTTTCGAAAAGTATTTTGCCGTCTTCTACTTCTGTTGCATTACCCTTTCCAACTCTCATCCCAAAGAAGTCTTTCACCGCAGCGTGAGCTCTTTCTACATTTCTTCTCTTGAGGTCGTCGTTTATCTCATCGCATTTATTCTGGTAGAATGTTTCTTTGGCTATTCTTGATTCTCTATTTATTTGGTTTCTCAGTACTTTGTATTTCTCTTGTGATTCAGCTCTTTTATCATTTTTGAGCTCTCTTCTATCCTTAATCATATTTAAGATCTCATCGGTTATCCATTCCTTCCATGCTTGGGTTTTTTCCTTGCCTATAGCTTCCTCTGCCGTAGTTATAATCTTCGTCTTTATCACTTTCCAGATCGCATTCACGTTCTCCTCTTCCATTAGGTGGCACTCTTGCGTCTTTTCCCTAAAACTGTCGCTGATCTCTTTTATCTTTAATACTTTTGTATCCCATATGAAATTTTTTCTCTTTTTAAATTTTTTCAGTTTTAGAAGACTTTTGGCCATTACCATATTATGGTCACTATCTATATCTGGGCCGGAATAGCTTCTACAGTCTTTTATTTGGTTTTTAAATCTATGTCTAACCATTATATAGTCGATTTGCAGCCTTTGTCTGTCTCCAGGGGATTTCCAGGTGTATCGCTGTCTTGGGTGGTGTTGGAAACAAGTGTTTGCTATCACTAATTTGTGTTTTTCGCAGAATTCTGTCAATCTGTTTCCTCTGTCATTTCTTGCACCCAACCCAAAGGGCCCAATGTAGGTTCCTTCACGTCCTTCTCCTACAACAGCATTCCAGTCTCCCAGGAGAATCAGATTTCCACCTGCTTTTATCTCTAATATAAGTTTATCTAGCAAACTGTATACCTCCTCCACTTCTTCTTCGCTATGACTAGGCATATATACTTGGATAATTACAGTGTCTACAGGCTTAGTTTTTATTTTGACTAGAATAATTCTTCCGCTATATTGCACGTATCCCTTAACCCGTCTTCCCCACTCCTTGCACAGCACAACGCCTACTACTCCTTGGCCAGGTTTATCCTTTATGCATCTTGTGTGGATGATTCTGTAGTTGCCACTCCAGAAGTCTCCGCAATTGGGCCATCTCATCTGTGCTATACCTAGGGCATTCAGATTTACGTTTTGCATCTAAGCTTTCAGATTATCCAGTTTGCTGTTTTGCAGTAATGTGCGGACATTCCACGTTGCCCATCTCGCTATTTGGTTCTTTAATAATAATAATAATAATAATAATAAATTTGGACAACTTATATAGCGCTGTTTTTGCGAAAAATCGCCTCAAGAGCGCTGTACAAATTAGCATGGATTTTACATTAGAATTTACTTAACTTAGGAGGCTCGATAACAACTCGTCTTGCAGCTATCAAGCGCATGGATTATTGGAATTTTTGTATTTGACTTTTGTTTTGCTATTGACTTTGTGTTTCTAGCATCTCGAGCAGTCCCCACCCGGAGATCCGAACGGGGGACTATTTTTCCTCCGGAGAATTTTACTTGAGATTGGGTATTCATGTTTTGCTGGTTCTTGGGATGCCACTTGGACCTTTAATGTGGTAGTTTCCCGTTTCTTTCCACATCCTATGCCGTTGACCTCGAAGGTTCTTCCGCCTTTGGAGATTATTTACTTATCCAGGACAAGAGGGTGCCCTAGACAACAGACGCCTGGTAGGGCGAAAGTTGGTGGTCAGCTTATTCCGGCCAACGCTCGGTCCCTGTCTATATTTGCCGATACGAGGTCGTCGCTCACTCCCCACCACGAGAAGGAAATAGATCAGGATTTTCCTTTCCTCAAACCTGAGACCAGAAGGCATTTCTCAGAGTTCTCCAGTACTTTCAGGAATATTGGTTTATAGATGTGTAAATTCTAAGTATGCTATTGTAAATGTTCTCTAAAATGGACTGGAAAAAATCTCCCACTTGTGATCTCACTAAGGAAACCTCTTATTCACTCTGAATGCAATTATTAATGTTCTCCAAAATGACATTGAAAAAAAAAATCACAACTTTGCGATTCTTTCAAAGACGTAAAGAAACCATCCCTTCGTTCAGAATACAATTTTTAATATTCTCAAAAGTAGTCTTGACAGAAGCAAATTCCTGTGATAACTTGAACGAAACCATTCCTTTGTTAAGAATATTATTATTTATTTTTTTTTTTACATTAACTCCACACAGGAGGCCCTAAGGAAAATAATTTCCCTCAGGGCCTATGTCATCTGGGATTCTGTGTGGAGGGTCTTTTTGAGGAGAGGAAGGAATGAACATTGGTCTTGAAGAGACCCATATTGTAGGAAGGAGGAAACACAGAGGCCGGCAAATCATTCCACAGCCGAGCTGTTGAACATAAGAACGAGTCGAAGAAACGATCCGTTCTCATGTGACAAATATCAACCATGTACAAATGTTGGGCACGCGTTTGGCGTGTTTCCCGACTATGCACCGGTGCCGAAGGGATCAATGATGCTAGTTCCTCTGAGCATCTTCCATTGTAATACCGGTAGAACAAGGATAGCATTCCCACCCGACGCCTGTGCTCTAAAGATTGCAATCCGTCTGTTAAGATGGGAGAATCTATCAAACGGACTGCCCGTTTCTGCACAGAGTCGAGGGTATTTTTCAAGTAATTTGGAGCTCCAGACCAGAGATGGCTGCCAAATTCAACCGTGGAGTGTACTTGTGATTTGTATAAGGTTAGCAGTTGTGTACTATTAAAGTATCTGCGGGCCCTGTACAGTACGCCCAGTTTTTGGGAGGCTAACTTTACTCTGGCTTCGATGGAGCCCCCATACCTAAGCACTTAGGGTTACACCAAGCACATCAATGGGGGGCCTGTTCGGAAGATTGCTTTCGTTGAAAGAGACTAGATTTTCATTTCGATCCCTTTTAGACGTAATCAGACAAGATTGGGTCTTTGAAACATTAAATTCAACGAGATTATTTTTCGGCAATCCACGTACACAAGGATGCGGGAAGTCCGTAAGAATGCAGTTTGTTGACAAGTCCTCGGTGCCAAACCAGGTCAAAGGCCTTGGAGATGTCCAGTGCAACCATTTGGGTCTCACCGAAACGTTCCAGACATCGCCCCCAAACATGCGTCACATATGCGAGAAGATCACCGCACGAGCGGTTCCGCCGGAATCCGTATTGACGGTCGTTAATAATTTTGTTCTTCTCAAGGTATGTGAGCAGTTTGTCGTTGATCACACGTTCCATCACCTTAGACAGAACTGATGTGATCGCTATGGGGCGGTAGTTGGCCGGGTTGGAGCGGTCACCCTTCTTTGGAATAGGATGGATAACCACTTTTTTCCAACCAGAGGGCACAGAGCCAGTCTTCAGGGACATTTTAAAAAGCTTCGTCAAAATTGGAGCTATTTCTGCAGCGCACCTCTGCAGTACCAGGGCAGGTATTCCGTCAGGCTCACTAGCTTTATTAACATCAAGCTCTCGTAAAATATGGAGTACTTCCCGATGCCGGATCCTCAGCTTTTTCATACGAAAACCGCAGTGAGGAACCGACGTCGGGACAGCACCTTGGTCATCGAGGGTTGAGTTATCCGCAAACATTTTACCTAATAAGTTGGCCTTTACGGTGGCGGTGTTTGCTAGTGAGCCGTCGGGTCTGGTAAGAGGTAGCAGACTGGATTTGCAGAAATTGCGGGCTCAAGCAAGCGACCAGAATTGCCTGCTGCCATGCAGGCATGCAGTCAGCTTTCTGCTGATCTGCTGGTCGTGCTTGAATTTTGACCTATTTATGATTCTCTTGGTTTCCTTTGCCATTTTTTTGTAAGCTGTTTTATCTTCGGATGTTCTAGATGTGTTGTAGGCTCGGTAAGCCGCGTTTTTTCGTCACACTGCTTCAGCGCATTGTCGACTGAACCACGGCTTTGAGCCTACACAGATCCTTAACACTAGATTGGATGAAGCCATCCATCGCAGATGTGATGACTTCACCAATTTCCTGGGCACATCTTGAGGGATCCGAAGTCCGAAAACAGACAGCTGACCACGGGAAAGCATTAAAATGTGCTCGCAGACCGAACCAATCTGCTGACCTATAGTGCCACACTTTTCTCTTCAGCCTCTCGTTTGGTGGTCTGAAGTTTACAGGGATTGGTGGTCGGACGATCCTAAAGGCACTGTGACTTCAATCTTGTAACCGTGTGGCACAGTAGTTAAAAATAGGTCTAACAGATTGGAACGGTGAGTCTGGACATCAGGAACCCTTGTAGGCTCCTGAACCATTTGCTCCAATCCGTAGCAAAGGGCAAAGGATTCCGCTTGGCGTCCAGCCGAGTCTGTTGATCCTGAGAACTTCAACCAAGGTTCGTTATGAATTTTGAAGTCCCCCA